>JASDDO010000024.1:585366326-586849102 GCA_030015575.1 Agapanthus africanus | reverse complement strand
ACGGGTGTGTATGCACAGTTGACAGAGACAGAGGCAGAGGATTCTCATTAGGGTTGTTGACTGTTGACTTTTGGTTAACCCTAATGAGAATTAGAATTATGCTTAACAATAATATTAATTAAGTATTATAGTGACATGGTTAGGGTTGAAGGGTTGACCTTGTTGACCTGTTGACTTTTGTTGACCGGTTGACTAGGTTGGACTTGTTGACCACCATCATGACAATGGCTATCATTTGTTTGCATTGACTTGTGCTTGCTTGATGGTTCACAAATTGCATTTAATGCAAAAAAATGATATTGTCATTTGTCATGATAACAACCATCATATTATACTCAATTATTATTACTTGTTATCAAAATTTTTTGGATTATGAGAGCTTGGATGGCAAAAGACTTGCTCATTCTTTCATTTGCTTTATCTCTCTTGCTCAAGCTCTCTCCCTCTTCCTCTTGCTCTCTCTCTAGCTCAAGGCAACTCCCTCTCATGAGTTAAGAAACATTGTCTTAGAGATAAAAGAAAACCCATATCACTTCTCTACTCATCCTAGTTCACAAGGTTTAGCAAACCAAGTGTTCTAGTTTCTTCAAGTTCGAAGTAGAAGCCAAAAGATAGAAGCTTTCGGGTGGATCCATCTTCGGCGCGAGGAGACGACGAGGTTAAGCCGATCCGTACACCGCAAAGAGTTGAAGACGAAGGAGTTCAAGAAAGGTATAACCCCCTAACCGAGTAGGTAAAACTCCTAGTTAGGTTGTTAGGTAGTTGTTTAACAAAAATCCGTATTTTGAGTCCATGTTACCACTCTAGCAAAAATCGTTTTTGACAATTTCCGCAACCCCAAAGAACCGGGGAAGGGTTGCATGGACTTACAGTGGTATCAGAGACTAGTTAAACACTATCTAACATGTTAGCAAAGTAACTAGAAATTCGATCGGAGAAAAAGTCGCGAAACACGCCCGGGTTGCATACTTTCTGTCGAATTTTTCCTCTGTTCCAAAAATAATAAATCTTTCCTTAAAATTCGACTCAGGGTTTTTAGAGCACATTGTAGGAAAATGGTCCAGAGAGCCGATCAACGCGCCGCGGAACCGCGGCGGGAGCTTGCTCCAGCCGCAGATCCGCGGCCGAGTTGACTCGGCCGTGCATGATTTTCCTTGCAGTGTGGTCATAGGGGTGTTTTGGGATTTTTACAATATGTTTTTTCTGCCCAGATTTTCCGGAAAGCAAAATTTATTTTTGGGTCTTACAAAACCGTATTTTGATAGAATTTCTAAAGACTAAAGCTAACGGGTTTATATCTGTGATGTGATATATGTATTGAACGTCTGCTAATCGCTATATGTCGATTAGTGGGGGTTATACATATCTGTGATCTGTAATGTTGATGGTATGTGTATATGAATTCATTGGATTGTCGCGGGTGAATAGCCGGGGGGTTGTGAGATGAGAGTTTTCTTTTCTTTCAATTCATGTAATTTGTAATTGATGTAATATTATTTATTTGGCCGCACAACCGGGGTGAGGCTGTAGCCGTCATTGTATAATTTCTTTTACTGTTTTTGCTCTTAGGATAGACCCATGGAGGGGGTGCACAAACTACCGGGTACCTCGAAGTGCCGAGTGGCCTACTCATGGTGTTGAGGGAGGTTGCTTCAGTTAGGGTATTTGGCGGGTAGTTTGCCGCACCCGTAGGGGTCTTGGGTGGGGTATTGGCTATTTACCGCGACCGTGTAATCCGCTTTTCGTTACAGGCTCATACGAATTGCGGATTCCTAGTATATCCAATGTGTTCAACTGTGATCTGAAATGGCTATCATTGCAATATATCTATATATGATATCTATTTAGGCGTTGCTTATGTTCTGCATCCGCGCTAGTCTAGCCCCCGCTCTGTCGTTAGTTAAGTAACCTAACGGGTAATGACGGGGCCCCGTGGCGAATGCGGATGGCATAAGCGTATGTCATATTTTGGTTGTTTTCTGCAATGGTAGGATTAAATGATGGGACACATTGAAAAATTAATGCAAGAAAATAAACCAAAGTAAAAGTCGTCGGAACACTTTCAAAACCACTCGGTTCTTTTCAAAAACCAACTTTTAAATACAGAATTTGAGCCACTCCTTTTAAAAGCTATCTCGTTCCATCGATTATATCAAGTTCACTACGTTCACGGTTTCGCCAAAACCATTCGCAGCCCTCCATCATTTCAGTTAAATATTCGGTAGTATTCAAGCTATGTATTTTGACCTCACGCCAAGGCATAGTGATTGGTAGCTGCCGGATATTTATCTGTTGCATAGATAGAATGCGTTGGTTTAAGACAGTCGTACTGCCATTTTGGCCTACGTCAAGGGTAGGTACGGGTGGGTTCAAATAAACCTGGATAATGATTGGTAGAACTTGACATGTGACTTATGACATTTTGACCTCACGCCAAGGTCATAAGAGCATGGGGCAAAATTCCACATCGGGAGTTTCAAAAGAACCTGAAACTTGCTAGCGCTGCATACCATTTGGAGTGTGATAATTCTGGTAGGATTCCTTCAGTTTTGTCACGCGATGATATTTGGATCCCGATCCTATTGTGAGTATATGCTACTCACCGGGAAATTTCTCACTTAACGATCAATGCTATAAACCTAGTAGGTGTCTAGAAAGGTGTTAGCGGGGCTACGCCCCCAGGGAAAAGAGGTTCTTAAATTAAGGAACTTCGCGAAAGCGTTGTAAAACCTCCCTCGAAGTACCGACACTGGCCTGGCTGAACGGTTAAGCAAGTATTGTACGGTGAGATTGATCCCAACTAATTCCTCCTTTTTGGTTTGAGGAGGGATTCGAGTTACAGTGAGAGCCATCCTGTTTAGACAAATTAAAAACCACTCTAAACTTGCAAGAGCATCATGCCGAGTGTTTCTTCTCTCTCTCCTAATTGCGGCGACCAATCGTCATGACCGGACTTAAGTTACTTCTAGATAAAAACATACTGACAGGGCCAAACTACAATGATTGGCTCAGGAATATCAAAATGGCAATCACTTACGACAAGCTGGGGTATCTTCTTACCACCAAAGCTCCCCTTGTCCCAGGTCCCACCTCCAGCGTCAAGGATAAGGAAATCCGTAAGACTTGGGAGATCGATTGCGCGAAGGCCAAGTGCCTCGTGCTTGCCTCTATGGACAATGAACATTAGAGGAGGCACGAGAATATGGACCTCGAATCCATATTTCTCCATACAAAAGAACTGTATGGAGAGCAATCTCGTATCGCAAGATACGAAGTGTCGAAGAAGCTATTTTCGGCAAGGTTGGCCATCGGATCATCGGTAGCGGAACTGTTAGTGTATATGCCCTAGAGGCCATTACTGTATCATACTGGTTTGTATATTACTTAATGGATGCTTGGGATATTCACCCTGTATATACAATCTTGCTCAAAATAGTAGTATGCTACTTGGTTTGTTTCTACTTCAATGTGTACATGTGTTTATTTTTGTATATCGCCTATACACATTAGTGGAGCCCTTAGGATCTTTGCTTGATTACCAGCGATGTGATGGCCGTCACACTAGTGGGGCTGGGTAATCTATAAGCACATCCTTATGCAGGTCCCTGGTCGCAGGACTATCGAGACAGGGCATCGATACTCCGGAGTAGACCAGCGCATGCGCTTCTCATCCCAGTGTGGGAGACGGTCTGTCCCACAGCCGTCAGTACGTCGTACTTGAGATAGTATGCGGGTGCTCGTTAGGTTACGGGTACACTGGACAGGACTCGTCGGGAACTGACTAGTTGGTATTATACCTATCGTCAGTTATCAGTTCCCAGGTGACATGAGTACAGCTTAGTCCGCTGACTTGACACTGTCACTTCGCCTCGAGTGTGTTCCCACTGTACTTTGATCACTACCCTACCACGGCTCAAAGGAGTCGTGCAAACAGGTAGTGGTTGGGTGCAGTCCCGAAGCACTTGGAGGCAGTGACGGTTAGACAGGATTCGTCTCTCCCGGTATTGGGGGTTGACATCGCGCTGTGTCTAGGAGAGCCATTACACGAGTAGTCCCTGGCCAGGGCAAACGAGATATACTGGTAGGTTTCCAGTGTTATCTCAGGGTGTTTTGGGCTTCGCTCCGGCACGACTTGTACCGCTATTGGAGGACTGACGTTTACCGCCCCCTAGGCCCGCCATGCGATGTATCAGACGAACAGACCGGATTGTACGGAGAATGTCACACTCAGGCTCAGTAGGAGTTCAGATGGGTTTCGCCTCGTCGGTCTTCTTGTCGGCATTACCTGGGGACCGTTACGCACAGCTAGTGCCGCTTGCGGTCTGTGGTTAAACCCACTGCCAGCGTAGTGTCGAGTCTTTAGAGTCCCACACAGAAAGCTTTTCGCCTTTAGGCAAAAGAGTAGAGGTCGCATGGTATTGCGACAGGTCGCATGGTTTTGCGACAGGGTTCGGTCACATCCGTGCACTTGTGCACGTACAGTGTCCGGACAGTTTTCACTAGCGGGCTTTGGTTTAAGCCAGATCCTAGTGTACCTTATGGGATTGGATTTATCCAGTTTGGATTCGTGTTCCTCGGAACGCGGATGCAGGTGTGTATGCACAGGTGACAGGGAGGCAGAGGCAGCGGATTCTCATTAGGGTTGTTGACAGTTGACCGTTGACTATTTGACTTTTTGCTCAACCCTAATGAGAATTTGATATGTGATTAACTATTATATTAATTAAGTATTATGGTGACATGGTTGTTGACTTTTGTTGACTTTGTTGACTTGTTGACTTTTGTTGACTTGTTGACTTTGTTGACCGGTTGACTAGGCTTGACTAGTTGACCATCATGATAACCATAGCCATCATTTCATGGCAAAGACTTTTGTTTACTTGCTCATTTGTGTAAAATGAGTGCATGAAATGATATGGTTATGGTTGCTTCAACCATCACATAAGACTTTTTTTGATATGATGAGTTATGATCACTTTGGATTATGAGAGGGTGAAAGACAAAAGAGTTGCTCATTCTTTCTTGCTCACTCTCTCTCTTGTTCTTGAGCTCTCCTTTTGCTCTCACCCTCAACCTCTTGCTCCCTCTCTTGATCCTATGGTTCTATTGTCTCATGAGTTGAGAATCAAGAACCATAGATAAAATCCGATTCTAATTCTTCTCTACTCATTCTAGTTCACTAGGTTTAGCAAACCAAGTGAACTAGTTTCTTCAAAGAACGAAGAAGGAGCTAAAGGTTGGAGCTTTCAGGTGGATCTTTCTTCGGCGCAAGGAGACGACGAGAAGAAGCCGGTCCGGACCACCATCGGAGCTTGAAGACGAAGGAGTTCAAGACAAGCAAGGTATAACCCCCTAACCGAGTAGCTAGAAACTCTTAGTTAGGATGTTAGATTGATGTTTAACCAAGATCCGGGTTTTAGGTCCATGTTACCACCTCCGTAAAAATTGTTTTTTACCATATTCCGCATTCCCGAAAGTACCGGGAGAGGTAGCATGGACTTACAGTGGTATCAGAGCCTAGTTAAACTCTATCTAACATGTTAGCAAGTAACTAGAAGATCGATCAAAGAAAATGTCCCGAAAACGAACCCCGAAAATTCGAGTTTCTGTCGATTTTTTTACTGTTCAAAAATTGATTATTTTAACACCTAAAATCGGCTCAGGGTTTTTAGAAGCCACTGTAGAAAAATCACCAAATGAATCCCCTAAACGACCGCGGAAACGCGGCAATAGCTTGCTATTGCCGCTGTTCCGCGGCCTCCTTGGCGCCTCTCTGGTGATTCTTTGCTACAGTGTTCTTCTGGGGGTATTTTGGGAATTTTGGTACATATATTTTCAACCCAGATTTTCCAGAACGAAAAATTTATTTTGGGGTCCCGAAAATCCGTATTTTTGATCGAACTTCTAAAAGACTTTAGCTAACGGGTTTTTCTGTAATGTGATATTTGTATTGAACGTCTACTAATCGCTATATGTCAATTAGTGGGGGTTATACAAATCTGTGATCTGTAATGTGCTGGAATGTGTATATGAATATGTTGGATTGTCGCGGGTGAATAGCCGGGGGTTGTGAGACGAGAGTTTTCTTTTCTTTCAATTCATGTAAATTTGTAAATTGATGTAATAATTATTTGTATGGCCGCACAACCGGGTCGGGGTTGTAGCCGTCATTGTATAATTTTTTTTTCTGTTTTTGCTCCTAGGATAGACCCATGGACGGGGTGCACAAACTACCGGGTATGCCGAAGTGTCGAGTGGCCTACTCATGGAGATGAGGGAGGTTACTACGCTTCGGGTACTTGGCGGGTAGTTTGCCGCACCCGTAGGGGTCTTGGGTGGGGTTTTGGCTATTCACCGCGACCGTGTAATTTGTCTTTCGTTACAGGCTCGTGCGAATTACAGATTCCTAGTATATCCAATGTATTCATCTGTGATCTGAAATGTTTATCATTGCAGTATATCTATATATGATATTATTTAGGCGTTGCTTATGTTTTACAGACGCGCTAGCCCAGCCCCCGCTCTGTCGTTAGTTAAGTAACCTAACGGGTAATGACGGGGCCCCGTGGCGAATGCGAATGGCATAAGCGTACGTCATATTTTGGTTGTTTTCTGCAATGGTAGGATTAAATGATGGGACGCATTAAAAGAACTAATGCAAGAATATCACGCATTAAAAGAACTTATGCAAGATTATAAACCAAGTTAAAGTCGTTGGAACACTTTCGAAAAACCACTCGGTTCTTTTCAAAAACAACTTTTAAATGCGGAGCTTGAGCCACTCCTTTTAAAAGCTATCTCGTTCCATCGACCAAATCAAGTTCACTACGTTCACGGTTTTGCCAAAACCATCCGTAGCCCTCCATCATTTCAGTTAAATATTCGGTAGTATTCAAGCTATGTATTTTGACCTCACGCCAAGGCATAGTGATTGGTAGCTGCCGGATATTTATCTGTTGCATAGATAGAATGCGTTGGTTTGAGACAGTCGTACTACCATTTTGGCCTACGTCAAGGGTATGTACGGGTGGGTTCAAATTAACCTGGATAATGATGGGACGAACTTGACATGTGACTTATGACATTTTGACCTCACGCCAAGGTCATAAGAGCATGGGGCAAAAATCCACATCGGGAGTTTCATAAGTACTGAAACTTGCTAGATTTGCATACCATTTGGAGTGTGATGATTCTGGTAGGATTCCTTCAGTTTCGTCACGCGATGATATTTGGATCCCGATCCTACTGTGAGTATATGCTACTCCTCGGGAAATTTCTCACTAAACGATCAATGCTATAAACCTAGTACGTGCCTAGAAAGGTGTTAGCGGGGCTACACCCCCAGGGAAAAGAGGTTCTTTAATTAAGGAACTTCGCGAAAGCGTTGGAAAACCTCCCTCGAAGTACCGACACCGGCCTGGCTGAACGGTTAAGCAAGTATTGTGCGGTGGGATTGATCCCGGCTAATTCTTCCTTTATGGTTTGAGGAGGGATTCGAGAAAAAGTGGGAGCCATCCTGTTTAGACAAACTAAAAACCACTCTAAACTTGCAAGAGCATCATGCTGAGTGTTTCTTCTTCTCTCTCCTAATTGCAGCGACCAAATCGACATGACTGGACTTAAGTTACTCCTAGATAAAAACAAACTGACTGGGCCAAACTACAAAGATTGGCTCAGGAATGTCAAGATAGCAATCACTTACGACAAGCTGGGGTATCTTCTTACCACCAAAGCTCCCCCTGTCCCTGGTCCAACTTCCAGCGTCGCGGATAAGGAAATCCGCAAGACTTGGGAGATTGATAGCGCGAAGGCCAAATGCCTCCTGCTTGCCTCGATGGACAACGAACATCAGAGGAGGCATGAGAATATGGATATGGAATCCATATTGCTTCATACAAAAGAACTGTATGGAGAGCAATCTCGTATCGCAAGATACGAAGCGTCGAAAAAGTTATTTTCGATAAGAATGGCCGTCGGATCATCAGTAGCCGAGCACGTGCTAAAGATGATCGGCTACATTGAGGAGCTCGCTGACCTAGGGATCACATTGGAGAGTGAGCTATATACGGATATAGTTCTCCAGTCCCTTCCTTCCACTTACGCCCAGTTTATACTGAACTTCAACTTACAAGAAAAAGAGGTTGAACTTTCAGAGCTCCTCAACATGCTGAGGAGCGCAGAGGGCACCCTACAGAAAGGTAGGGATACATCCACTTTGTTTGTAGGAGGATCATCTTCTTCTAGGTCCAAGGCGAAAGCCAAGGGAAAGAAGAAGAAGGCCCCCGCCAAACCAAGGGGCGGTGTTAGTAAAGTGGATACGAAGGGAAAAGGTAAAGCAACAAAGATAGCGGGGAAGCTTGTGGATAAGGAAGAATGCTTCTATTGTCATAAGAAAGGACACTGGAAGAATGATTGCAGGGCCTGGAAGGCCAGAACACAGGAATTGAAGCAGGTTGCAGCTTCAGCTTCAGGTGTGTATGTTATTGAAAACTGTCTTTCAATAAACTCTACTTCCTGGGTATTGGATACCGGATCAGGATCTCATATCTGTAATTCTTTGCAGGCGTTGAGAAACCGTAGGGTTTTGAAGGCAGGTGACATGACCCTCAGAGTTGCGAACGGAGCTAGCATGGATGCTAAAGCCGTGGGGGACTATCACCTGGGAATGTCAGATGGACATGTTTTGGTTTTGCGTAATTGCTTTTTTGTACCCAACGCAACTTGTAATATCATTTCTGTATCTTTAGTTTCTAAAGAAGGTTATGAATTTGCGTTTTTAAGTAATGTTGTAAACATTCACCTTAATCAAGTTTTGATTGGGTCAGGTACATTGAGTAATGGTATATACGTGTTAAACCAACCACAGATTTTCAACGTCCAGAGTACACACAAAAGAAAGTCTCCAGAAATAAATCAGACTTTCTTATGGCATTGTAGATTGGGTCACATCAATGAGAGAAGGTTGACTAAGTTACATACAGAAGGATATTTGAATGCGTTCGAATATCAATCGTATGCCACTTGTCAATCTTGTCTCAAAGGAAAGATGACAAAGACTCCGTTTACTGGACAAGGAGTAAGAGCGAGCGAGCTCTTGGGACTCGTACACAGTGACGTGTGCGGTCCAATGTCTACACATGCCCGAAGCGGACATTCTTACTTCATTACTTTTACGGATGACTTCTCAAGGTACGGCTATGTCTTCTTAATGAAACATAAGTCCGAGGCCTTTGGAAAATTCCAGGAGTATAAGAATGAAGTAGAGAAACAGACCGGCAAAAGTATTAAGATTCTAAGATCGGATCGAGGTGGAGAATACTTAAGTGCCGAGTTCCTGGACTATTTAAAAGAGAACGGAATTCTCTCTCAGCTTACTCCTCCATACACCCCGCAACATAACGGTGTATCGGAGAGACGGAACCGCACCCTATTGGATATGGTGCGGTCCATGATGAGTAACACTGAGTTACCGCGATCATTCTGGGGATATGCGCTAGAATCAGCCGCATATCTTTTGAACCGAGTTCCAACTAAGACTGTGCCTACCACACCGTATGAAATGTGGAGTGGGAAGAAACCCTATCTTCAATATCTGAAGATCCGGGGATGTCCGGCTTTTGTCAAAAAGCAGCATGCGGACAAACTCGAGGCACGCTCAGTACTGTGCAAGTTTGTGGGATACCCAAAGAACACCAGGGGGTATCTTTTCTACTACGCAGAGGAACAAAAAGTCCTTGTTTCTCATAATGCCCACTTTCTAGAACACCAGTTCTTGGAAAAAGAAATTAGTGGGAGCGCAGTAGAACTGGAAGAAATTCCAGAACCACAGACTATTACTGAAAGGTTAGTGGAACCAGAGGGTTCAACAGAACAGGACATTCCTACGCCGCTCCGCAGGAGTAGTAGGCAGTCTCATCCGCCCGAGAGATACTGCGGTTTTCTCATAGACGGGGATAGAGAGGATTGCATCATAGATTATGATGAGCCTACTAGCTTCCAGCAGGCCGTTCAGACGTTGACTCAGTGAAATGGCTGGATGCAATGCGGACCGAAATGGAGTCCATGTACACCAACAAGGTATGGACGTTGGACATTGCTCCAGACGGGGTAAAACCCGTAGGATGCAAGTGGATCTTCAAAAGGAAGATTGGTGTAGATGGACAGGTTGAGACCTATAAAGCTAGGCTGGTAGCAAAGGGTTTTCGTCAAAGACCTGGCTTGGACTATGACGAAACCTTTTCTCCAGTAGCCATGCTGAAATCCATTCGGATCCTTCTTGCCATTGCTGCCTTCCACGATTATGAGATCTGGCAAATGGACGTAAAGACAGCTTTTCTAAATGGAAGTTTAGAGGAGTGTGTCTATATGGACCAACCAGAGGGTTTCATTCAGAGTGGGAGCAGCGGAAAGGTGTGCAAGTTGCTTAAGTCCATCTATGGGCTAAAGCAGGCATCGCGGAGTTGGAACATCTGCTTTGATGAGACGGTCAAAGAATTTGGCTTTATCAAAAATCCAGATGAACCATGCATCTATAGTAGATTTGTAGCGAGAACTGTAGTATTCCTCGTTTTATACGTGGATGACATTCTCTTAATAGGAAATGACATTCCTATGCTACAATCTGTTAAGGGGTTCTTGTCACACAGGTTCTCCATGAAAGACCTGGGTGATGCCTCGTACATTCTGGGTATCCGGATCTACCGTGACAGATCCAAGAGGATATTAGGACTTTCACAGTCCAGGTACATCGACACCATACTGAAGAGATTCAGTATGGAAGATTCCAAGCGCGGTAACCTACCGGCTTGTCACGGGATCACCCTCTCTAAAGAAATGTCTCCCAAGACTGATTTGGAGAGGGATCGCATGTCTATTATACCCTACGCTTCTGCGGTAGGCTCTATAATGTATGCGATGTTGTGTACCAGACCGGATGTAGCTTATGCACTGAGTGTGGTAAGCCGGTATCAGTCAAACCCTGGGGAGAAACACTGGATAGCGGTAAAGAACATTCTCAAGTACCTGAGAAGGACTAAGGAGATGTTCTTGGTGTATGGCGGAAAAGACCTCCAGATCGAGGCCTTTGCTGACTCCAGCTTCCAGAGTGACAAGGATGATTCCAAGTCCATGTCGGGTTTTGTCTTTACCCTCAATGGAGGGGCGGTGTGTTGGAAGAGTTCCAAACAGGAAACCGTTGCAGACTCGACGATGGAAGCGGAATACATCGCTGCATCTGATGCCGCAAAAGAAGCTGTCTGGATGAGGAAGTTCTTGAAAGAACTTCAGGTGGTTCCGTCCATTGTTGATCCAATACCTCTGTATTGCGACAACAACGGGGCTATAGCTTTAGCGAAGGAACCCAGGTCCCATCAGAAATCCAGGCACATCTTAAGGCGGTATCACCTGATCAGGGAGATCGAAGATCGCCAGGAGATCGAGGTTCGGAGAGTCGCTTCAGAAGATAACACTTCAGATCCATTCACCAAGGCCCTACCCCAGACTCAGTTCGAGCGGCTGATCGAGATGATAGGTCTTCGATACGCCAGTACATGGCCTTAGTGCAAGTGGGAGATTGTTAGTGTATATGCCCTAGAGGCCATTACTGTATCATACTGGTTTGTATATTACTTAATGGATGCTTGGGATATTCACCCTGTATATACAATCTTGCTCAAAATAGTAGTATGCTACTTGGTTTGTTTCTACTTCAATGTGTACATGTGTTTATTTTTGTATATCGCCTATACACATTAGTGGAGCCCTTAGGATCTTTGCTTGATTACCAGCGATGTGATGGCCGTCACACTAGTGGGGCTGGGTAATCTATAAGCACATCCTTATGCAGGTCCCTGGTCGCAGGACTATCGAGACAGGGCATCGATACTCCGGAGTAGACCAGCGCATGCGCTTCTCATCCCAGTGTGGGAGACGGTCTGTCCCACAGCCGTCAGTACGTCGTACTTGAGATAGTATGCGGGTGCTCGTTAGGTTACGGGTACACTGGACAGGACTCGTCGGGAACTGACTAGTTGGTATTATACCTATCGTCAGTTATCAGTTCCCAGGTGACATGAGTACAGCTTAGTCCGCTGACTTGACACTGTCACTTCGCCTCGAGTGTGTTCCCACTGTACTTTGATCACTACCCTACCACGGCTCAAAGGAGTCGTGCAAACAGGTAGTGGTTGGGTGCAGTCCCGAAGAACTTGGAGGCAGTGACGGTTAGACAGGATTCGTCTCTCCCGGTATTGGGGGTTGACATCGCGCTGTGTCTAGGAGAGCCATTACACGAGTAGTCCCTGGCCAGGGCAAACGAGATATACTGGTAGGTTTCCAGTGTTATCTCAGGGTGTTTTGGGCTTCGCTCCGGCACGACTTGTACCGCTATTGGAGGACTGACGTTTACCGCCCCCTAGGCCCGCCATGCGATGTATCAGACGAACAGACCGGACTGTACGGAGAATGTCACACTCAGGCTCAGTAGGAGTTCAGATGGGTTTCGCCTCGTCGGTCTTCTTGTCGGCATTACCTGGGGACCGTTACGCACAGCTAGTGCCGCTTGCGGTCTGTGGTTAAACCCACTGCCAGCGTAGTGTCGAGTCTTTAGAGTCCCACACAGAAAGCTTTTCGCCTTTAGGCAAAAGAGTAGAGGTCGCATGGTATTGCGACAGGTCGCATGGTTTTGCGACAGGGTTCGGTCACATCCGTGCACTTGTGCACGTACAGTGTCCGGACAGTTTTCACTAGCGGGCTTTGGTTTAAGCCAGATCCTAGTGTACCTTATGGGATTGGATTTATCCAGTTTGCATTCGTGTTCCTCGGAACGCGGATGCGGGTGTGTATGCACAGGTGACAGGGAGGCAGAGGCAGCGGATTCTCATTAGGGTTGTTGACAGTTGACCGTTGACTATTTGACTTTTTGCTCAACCCTAATGAGAATTTGATATGTGATTAACTATTATATTAATTAAGTATTATGGTGACATGGTTGTTGACTTTTGTTGACTTTGTTGACTTGTTGACTTTTGTTGACTTTGTTGACCGGTTGACTAGGCTTGACTAGTTGACCATCATGATAACCATAGCCATCATTTCATGGCAAAGACTTTTGTTTACTTGCTCATTTGTGTAAAATGAGTGTATGAAATGATATGGTTATGGTTGCTTCAACCATCACATAAGACTTTTTTTGATATGATGAGTTATGATCACTTTGGATTATGAGAGGGTGAAAGACAAAAGAGTTGCTCATTCTTTCTTGCTCACTCTCTCTCTTGTTCTTGAGCTCTCCTTTTGCTCTCACCCTCAACCTCTTGCTCCCTCTCTTGATCCTATGGTTCTATTGTCTCATGAGTTGAGAATCAAGAACCATAGATAAAATCCCATTCTAATTCTTCTCTACTCATTCTAGTTCACTAGGTTTAGCAAACCAAGTGAACTAGTTTCTTCAAAGAACGAAGAAGGAGCTAAAGGTTGGAGCTTTCAGGTGGATCTTTCTTCGGCGCAAGGAGACGACGAGAAGAAGCCGGTCCGAACCACCATCGGAGCTTGAAGACGAAGGAGTTCAAGACAAGCAAGGTATAACCCCCTAACCGAGTAGCTAGAAACTCTTAGTTAGGATGTTAGATAGATGTTTAACCAAGATCCGGGTTTTAGGTCCATGTTACCACCTCCGAAAAAATTGTTTTTTACCATATTCCGCATTCCCGAAAGTACCGGGAGAGGTAGCATGGACTTACAGGAACACGTGCTTAAGATGATTGGCTTCATTGAGGAGCTCGCGGACCTTGGGACCACGTTAGAGAACGAGCTCTATACGGACTTGATTCTCCAGTCCCTTCCTTCCACTTACGCCCAGTTTAACCTGAACTTCAACTTACAAGGAAAAGAAGTTGAACTTCCGGAGCTCCTCAACATGCTGAGGAGTGCAGAGGGCACCCTACAGAAAGGTAGGGATACATCCACTTTGTTTGTAGGAGGATCTTCCTCTTCTAAGTCCAAGGCGAAAGCCAAGGGAAAGAAGAAGAAAGCCCCCGCCAAACCAAGGGGCGGTATTAGTAAAGTGGATACGAAGGGAAAAGCAAAGGTAACAAAGATAGCGGGGCAGCTTGTGGGAAACGAAGAATGCTTCTATTGTCATAAGAAGGGACACTGGAAGAAAGATTGCAGGGTTTGGAAGGCCAGAAACCAGGATCCGAAGCAAGTTGCGGCTTCGGCTTCAGGTGTGTATGTTATTGAAAACTGTCTTTCTATAAACTCTACTTCCTGGGTATTGGATACCGGATCAGGATCTCTTATCTGTAATTCTTTACAGGTACTGAGAAAGCGTAGGGTTTTGAAGGCAGGTGATATGACCTTCAGAGTTGCAAACGGAGCTGGCATGGATGCTGAGTCCGTGGGGGACTATCACCTGGGCTTGTCAGATGGACACGTTTTGGTTTTGCGTAATTGCTATTTTGTACCTAATGCAACTTGTAATATCATTTCTGTATCTTTATTATCTAAAGAAGGTTATGAATTTGCATTTGTAAGTAATGTTGTGAACATTCACCTTAATCAAGTTCTGATTGGGTCAGGTACATTAAGCAATGGAATATACGTATTAAACCAACCACAGATTTTCAATTTCCAGAATACACACAAAAGAAAGTCTCCGGAAACCAATCAGGCTTTCTTATGGCATTGTAGACTGGGTCACATCAATGAGAGAAGGTTGACGAAGTTACATACAGAAGGATATTTGAATCCATTCGAATATCAATTGTATGCAACTTGTCAATCCTGTCTCAAAGGAAAGATGACAAAGACTCCGTTCACTGGACACGGAGTAAGAGCGAGCGAGCTCTTGGGACTCGTACACAGCGACATGTGCGATCCAATGTCTACGCATGCCCGAAGTGGTTATTCTTACTTCATTACTTATACGGATGATTTTTCAAGGTTCGGACTTGTCTTCTTAATGAAGCATAAATCTGAAGCCTTTGAAAAATTCAGGAATATAAAAATGAAGTAGAAAAACAAACCGGTAAAAGTATCAAGACACTGAGATCTGATCGAGGTGGCGAATACTTGAGTGCCGAGTTCTTGGATTACTTAAAAGAGAATGAAATTCTCTCTCAGCTTACTCCTCCATACACTCCGCAACATAATGGTGTATCGGAGAGACGGAACCGAACCCTATTGGATATGGTACGGTCCATGATGAGTAACGCTGAGTTACCGCGATCATTCTGGGGGTATGCGCTAGAATCAGCTGCATACCTTTTGAAACGAGTTCCCACTAAGACAGTGCCTACCACACCATATGAGATATGGAGTGGGAAGAAACCCTATTTTTAATATCTGAAGATCTGGGGATGTCCAGCTTTTGTCAAAAAGAAGCATGCGGACAAACTCGAGGCACGCTCAGTACTGTGCAAGTTTGTGGGATACCCAAAGAACTCCAGGGGTATCTTTTCTATTACGTAGAGGAACAAAAGGTCTTTGTTTCTCGCAATGCCCACTTTCTGGAACACCAGTTCTTAGAAAAGGAAATAAGTGGGAGCGCAATAGAACTGGAAGAAATTCCGGAACCACAGACTATTACTGAAAGCTTAGTAGAACCAGAGGGTTCATAAGAACAGGACATTCCTACACCGCTCCGCAGGAGTATTAGGCAGTCTCATCCACCCGAGAGATACTACGGTTTTCTCATAGACGGGGAAAGAGAGGATTGCATCATTGATAGTGATGAGCCTACTAGCTTCCAGCAGGCCATTCAGAGCGTTGACTCAGTAAAATGGCTGGATGCAATGCGGACCGAAATGGAGTCCATGTACACCAACAAAGTATGGACGTTGGACGTTGCTCCAGATGGGGTAAAACCCGTAGGATGCAAGTGGATCTTCAAAAGGAAGATTGGTGTAGATGGACAGGTTGAGACCTATAAGGCTAGACTTGTTGCATAGGGTTTTCGTCAAAGACCTGGTTTGGACTATGACGAAACCTTTTCTCCAGTGGCTATGCTGAAATCCATTGGGATCCTTCTTGCCATTGCTGCCTTCCACAATTATGAGATTTGGCAGATGGACGTAAAGACCATTTTTCTAAATGGAAATTTAGAGGGGTGTGTCTATATGGACCAGCCAGAGGGTTTCATTCAGAGTTGGAGCAGCGGAAAGGTATGCAAGTTGCTTAAGTCCATCTATGGACTAAAGCAGGCATCGCGGAGTTGGAACATCTGCTTTGATGAGACAGTCAAAGAATTTGGCTTTATCAAAAATCCAGATGAACCATGCTTCTATAATAGATTTGTAGCAAGAATTGTCATGTTCCTCGTATTATATGTGGATGACATTCTTTTGATAGGAAATGGCATTCCTATGCTACAATCTGTCAAGGGGTTCTTGTCACACAGGTTCTCCATTAAAGACCTGGGTGATGCCAATTACATTCTGGGGATCCGGATCCATCGTGATAGATCCAAGAGGATGTTGGGACTTTCGCAGTCCAGGTACATCGACACCATACTGAAAAGATTCAGTATGGAAGATTCCAAGCACAGTAATCTACCGGCTTGTCACGGGATCACCCTCTCCAAAGAGATATCTCCCAAGACTGATTTGGAAAGGGATCGCATGTCTATTATACCCTACGCTTCTGCGGTAGGCTCTATAATGTATGCGATGTTGTGTACTAGACTGGATGTAGCTTATGCATTGAGTGTAGTAAGCCGGTATCAGTCAAACCCTGGGGAGAAATACTGGATAGCGGTAAAGAACATTCTCAAGTACCTAAGAAAGACTAAGGAGATGTTCTTGGTGTATGGAGGAAAAGACCTCCAGATCGAGGCCTTTGCTGACTCCAGCTTCCAAAGTGACAAGGATGATTCCAAGTCCAAGTCGGGTTATGTCTTTACCCTCAATGGAGGGGCGGTATGTTGGAGGAGTTCCAAACAGGAAACCGTTGCAGACTCGACGATGGAAGCGGAATACATCGCTGCTGCTGATGCCGCAAAAGAAGCCGTCTGGATGAGGAGGTTCTTGAAAGAATTTCATGTGGTTCCGTCCATTGTTGATCCAATACCTCTGTATTGCGACAACAACGGGGCTATAGCTTTAGCGAAGGAACCCAGGTCCCATCAGAAATCCAGACACATCTTAAGGCGGTATCACCTGATCAGGGAGATCGTGGATCGCCAGGAGATCGAGGTTCGGAGGGTTGCTTCAGAAGATAACACTGCAGATCCATTCACCAAGGCCTTGCCCCAGACTCAGTTCGAGCGGCTGATCGAGATGATAGGTCTTCGATACACCAGTACATGGCCTTAGTGCAAGTGGGAGATTGTTAGTGTATATGCCCTAGAGGCCATTACTGTATCATACTAGTTTGTATATTACTTGATGGAAGCTTGGGATATTCACCTTGTATAGACAATCTTGCTCAAAATGGTAGTATTCTACTTTGTTTGTTTCTACTTTAATATGTGCATGTGTTTCTTTTAGCATATTGCTTATACATATTAGTAGAGCCCTTAGGATCTTTGCTTGATTACCAGCGTTGTGATGGCAGTCACACTCGTGGGGGCTGGGTAATCCACAAGCACATCCTTATACAGGTCCCTAGTCGTAGGACTATCGAGACAGGGCATCGATACTCCGGAGTAGACTAGCGTATGCGCTTTTCATCCCAGCACGGGAGACGGTCTGTCCTATAGCCGTCAGTACGTCGTACTTGAGATAGTATGCGGGTGCTCGTTAGGTTAGAGTACACTGGACAGGACTCGTCGGGAACTATTGGTTGGTATTATACCTATCGTCAGTTATCAGTTCCCAGGTGACATGAGTACAGCTTAGTCCGCTGACTTGACACTGTCACTTCGCCTCGAGTGTGTTCCCACTGTACTTTGATTACTACCCTACCACGGCTCAAAGGAGTCGTGCAAATAGGTAGTCGTTGGGTGCAGTCCCGAAGCACTTGGAGGCAGTGACGGTTAGACAGGATTCGTCTCTCCCGGTATTGGGGGTTGTCATCGCGCTGTGTCTAGGAGAGCCATTACACAAGTAGTCCCTGGCCAGGGAAAGCGAGATATACTGGTAGGTTTCCAGCGTTATCTCAGGGTGTTCTGGGCTACACTCCGACACGACTTGTACCGCTATTAGGGGACTGACGTTTGCCACCCCCTAGGCCCGCCATGCGATGTTATCAGACGAACAGACCGGACTGTACGGAGACTGTCACATTCAGGCTCAGCAGGAGTTCAGATGGGTTTTACCTCGTCCGTCTTCTTATCGGCATCTACCTGGGGGCCGTTACGCACAGCTAGTGCCGCTTGCGGTCTGTGGTTAAACCCACTGCCAGCGTAGTGTCGAGAGCTATTCGCCTTTAGGCAAAAGAGTACAGGTCGCATGGTTTTGCGACATGTCGCATGGTTTTGCGACAGGGTTCGGTCACATCCGCTCACTTGTGAATGTTTAGTGAACGGGCGGTTATTACTAGCGGGCTTTGGTTTAAGCCAGATCCTAGTATATATTTTAGGATTGGTTTTATCTCGCTTGTATTCGTGTTCCCCGGAACGCGGATACGGGTGTGTATGCACAGTTGACAGAGACAGAGGCAGAGGATTCTCATTAGGGTTGTTGACTGTTGACTTTTGCTTAACCCTAATAAGAATTAGAATTATGATTAACAATAATATTAATTAAGTATTATAGTGACATGGTTAGGGTTGAAGGGTTGACTTTATTGACTTGTTGACTTTAGTTGACCGGTTGACTAGGTTGGACTTGTTGACCACCATCATGAAAATGGCTATCATTTGTTTGCATTGACTTGTGCTTGCTTGATGGTTCACAAATTGCATTTAATGCAAGAAATGATATTGTCATTTGTCATGATAACAACCATCACATTATACTCAATTATTATTACTTGTTATCATAATTTTTTGGATTATGAGAGCTTGGATGGCAAAAGACTTGCTCATTCTTTCATTTGCTTTCTTCTCTTGCTCAAGCTCTCTCCCTCTTCCTCTTGCTCTCTCTCTAGCTCAAGGCAACTCCCTCTCATGAGTTGAGAAACATTGCCTTAGAGATAAAAGAAAACCCATATCACTTCTCTACTCATCCTAGTTCACAAGGTTTAGAAAACCAAGTGTTCTAGTTTCTTCAAGTTCGAAGTAGAAGCCAAAAGGTAGAAGCTTTCGGGTGGATCCATCTTCGGCGTGAGGAGACGACGAGGTGAGGCCGATCCGTACACCGCAAAAAGTTGAAGATGAAGGAGTTCAAGAAAGGTATAACCCCCTAACTGAGTAGGTAAAACTCTTAGTTAGGTTGTTAGGTAGTTGTTTAACAAAGATCCGTATTTTGAGTCCATGTTACCACCCTAGCAAAAATCGTTTTTGACCATTTCTGCAACCCTAAAGAACCGGGGAAGGGTAGCATGGACTTACAGTATTTAGCCAACAATAGAAAATACGGATTCCACGGTCGCAATGATAGCCTAGCCCACACCCCAATACCCTTACGAGAGCGGCATGTGACCCTGCCAATTCTAGAGTTTAGGAGACCCGGTCTCGACTTCTCGAGATGGCCTCCTACTGAACCTTAGAACCCGGTCATTTGTGCTCCCCACCTTGGGTCTATCCTAATGCGGAAAAGTAAATAATATACAATAATGGTGACATCATCCTCAACCCCGAAGTGCTCCAAATAAAAGAATATTGCATACAATTGATATTTACATGAATGAAAATAATGACTCTCATCTCACATAAAACCCCGGCTATTCGATCGCGACAATCCTGCACATCATATCTCAGTAACACATAATATCTCATATCATCAACGTAAGCAAGTATGCGTATCCCAATTGTCGTTGATGTATAGCAATGAAACCGGCGATACACCACATACTACACTTACGGTCGCAGAAAAGAAAGTAAAAAACAACAATTGCAATTATCACAATCACATATATCAAGACGATGTTTAACGTTTCGATCGAATCAACATACACCCATAATTTACCCCGAGAGCTCAACACTTGAGCAAAGTCACAAATACTCAAGAACGTGCCACAGTGTCTATGGACCAGCCGTTGAAAGGGTTAACCAACGCCTCACCTATGACACCACGGAACTACGGCAAACCCTAAGGTTCGATCGCGGTTCCGTGGGCATAGAATCGAGTTATGGTTATTATATTCTTCTAGAGGGTCCATAGGAACACTTGCACGACTATTGAATATGAAGTTAACTTAGGAAAATTACAACACTTGGAAATTTCAGCGGGGTCAAGATGTGAGGTTTTGAATTTCATTCGAACTGCTAAACATTGTCAAGGTTACCAATACTGTGTTAGATTATACGACTACAAAACACTTTTAATTAGCCCCTAATCAAAATAATCATCACATGAAAATTTAGGCTAAGCAAACAATACCTGAAACCCCAAATACTAGACAACAGAGCACTGGAGAAATACGGAGCAGAATGGGGGAGGGGGGGCCGGCCAGGCCGGAATTCCAGGCCTTGTGCTCGGCCCAATTCCGAGCACAACCCTCCATATTTCACCTGTGTTCTTATATTGTCCCATATAGTGTTCTGTAGTTGTTTAAAAATTTTTAAAACGACTTTTAAAAAAATTTCCAGAGAGCAAAAATTAGGGTTTCACATATCATATTTTCGGAGTCGATTTTGTTTTCGTAATAGTTCTAACACCATGTCTAAAATTCTAGCTTGGCTCTGATACCATTGTTGGGTTTCCCTAGCACTTACTGTATAGTATGGAAGCATCACACATGCCACTTTAAATTTTTTAAAGGTGCTAAGCAAACTAAACATGAATCTTTAACTAGAATGTTTAGGGTAACAAAATTTGTATCACATACAAAGAACATATTATCACTAAGTGAAGAAATTACAACCTTTGTAGACTTCCCTTGGTGACTCCTTGGCACTATGAGAGTTTGAAACGGATCGATGGAGGCCTTCCTAGTCCACGATGATCTACCCAAAGTACCTTTGTCCAAGCTCCTAGCTCCACTTGATCAAAGAAGAAGATGAAGCTTAACACTCTAAACTAATTGGCTAGATTAGTGTAGAATGATGAGGTGGTTTTTTTCTCTAATCAAAACCCTTTCTTTTTTAATCCCTCACTCTATGGAAAACTCAAGAGAGCTTGGAGGAATAAGAAGGAGATTGCAAAAGCTTTTTTCAAAAGATAATGATAAAACTTAATGGAAAATGAGAATAGAAAATATATATATTTTTTCACCTTCTCATCTCAAACCATGGTTAACTATATCTAGATATTTTGCATGTGAGTCAAAGTCCAAATGAAAATTAAACCATGGGTTTAAGCTAGGTCAAGAGAAAAAAGAGTGTAGATAAACCCAATTATGATTTAAATTTCCATTTCCTTTTTAATCCAAATCCAAATATATATATATATATATATATATATATATATATATATATATCTTAGTGAACCATGTGAGTCTTCTATTGCCATCTCCTTTGTATCAACAACCATGATACAATGTATGCATGTATGTGTCCATGCACATCAACATGTGCATACATGCATGCATATATCAATATAAAGAAAAGGGTTTAATAAAGAATTGAACTAAAAGTAAAATGTTAAATCAACACTTGATTTAACAAACCGGTCATATCACATATGACCCGACTAATAGAAAAACGCCCGATTAATATACGATATCACATAAACGCATTTACTCGGGTCCCAGCGCATATCTCATATGCACACCACATCTTTTCGCCTGGGCTAGGAAACTCCTGTGTGAGATCTAAGACTCGTCAATACGCCGGCAGTAGGTGATGATCATATCAAACAACTACAAGCCGCAAGCGGTCAGCTAAACGTAACGGCCACCGGGGTATTGAGCGATCAGAAGAAAACCAGCAAAGCTGTCAAAACTCCCGTCGAGCCAACTGGCAACACTTTCCGTACAGTCCGGTCTCTTCGTCAGATATGTTGCATATCGAGTCTAGGGATGGTATCGTCGACCCAAATAACTCAATAAATCTTGCTGGTGTATGGCTCATAACAGATCAAGAAACTACAGATAACACTTATCAGTATATCTCAGCAGCCCTAGCCAGGGACTTCCTGTTATAGCCAATCGAGCATAGCACAACATCAACCCCCAATACCGGGAGAGACGAAACCCCTCCTATCGCTCATTGCCTCCATGTGCCTCGGGACTGTACCCAAAATCCACCTGTTTGCACGACTCAGTAGAGCCGTGGTAGGGTGGAGATCAAAGTGCAGTGGGAGGACATACAAGACTCTATGACGATCTTGGGTCTACAAACTAACCTGTACCAGTGTCACCTGAGAACTTCTATCCGACGATAGATATAATACTACATAGGAGTTCTCGGTGAGTCCGTTCAGTGTGCCCAGTCTCCACTGAGCACCCGCATACAATCTTTGGTGTCAATAAACCAGATGGATATGTGATCATCCATCGCCCATAATATGGGACAAGAATGGTAAACACTAGTCTACTCTGGAATATCGATGCCCCGTCTCGATACACCCACGACTAGGAACAGTTCAACGATATGCTTATAAACTACGCGTATCCCACTAGTATGATCTGCATCATAGTCCGAGTAGTCAAGAAAATATCCTAAGGGCTTTATCAACATGAACTTAATGAATAAAATGCATGTTCAAATGAACATGTCAAGATAAAGTAAACCAGATAGCATACTATCATGTCGAGCAAGAAAGTCATCTATACACATATATACATGTCCAAGCATCCACTATACATATAATGGCCTCTAGGGCGTACATATATCTAACAGTAACGGCTACCCGGGTATTGAGCGATATGAAGATCAACAAGCAAGCCTGTCCATAATCTCCATGAAGCCTATCAGTAACACTACCGTACAGTCCGGTCTCTTCGTCTGATATGTCGCATATCATGTCTAGGGGTGGAAATCGTCAGACTCCAGTAACGTGATAAGTCATGCCGATGTCTGGCCTATAACGGTTCGAGAAAGTTCTGATAACACTTATCAGTAAATCTCGGCAGCAGCCCTGGCCAGGGACTTCCAGTTATAGTCAATCGAGTATAGCGCAACATCAACCCCCAATACCGGGAGAGACGAAACCCCTCCTATCGCTCATTGCCTCCATGTGACTCGGGACTGTACCTAAAATCCACCTGTTTGCACAACTCCTCTTGAGTGTGGTAGGGAGGAAATCAAAGCACAGTGGGAGCCACACAAGGCGCTATGACGATCTCGGGTCTACAGACTAACCTGTACCAGTGTCATCAGAGGACTGCTATCTGACGATAGGTATACTACCACATAGGAGTGTTGGAGATAGTGCCCTCAGAATCAATTATTGGATCACAGGCACGTGATTGCAATGATTGAGGGAGAACCTATACCGGTAGGACAGTCTTACTCAAGATGATAGTATGCTATCTGGTTTATCTTTATCATCGTGTACTGCTTTAGGTGACCTTACAGGTCACTATTGCGCGTTGATAGAGCCTTTAGGATTCTTGCTTGACGGCCAGCAGTATCATATACGTGGGAGCTATGGTCTATTAGCACATCCTTAAAAGGTCCTTAGTCGTGGGAGTTTTCGAGACAGGGCATCGATACTCCAGAGTAGACTAGTGTATACAGTCGAGACCCCGACGAGGGGCGGTAGCCGGTCTCACAAGCTACTAGTGTCAGTTGGTTCACCTAAGATGTATACAGGTGTTTATTGGGTTATGAGTACACCGGACAGGACTCGCCGGGAACATGCTAGTTGGTCTTATACGTGACGTCAGATAGCAGTTCCGTGGTGACATGTGTACAGGTTAGTTCATCGACCTTAGATCGTCATTTGTCTCGTGTGAGTTCCCACTGTACTTTGATTACAACCCTACCACGGCTCAAAGGAGTCGTGCAAACAGGTTTTTGTTGGGTACAGTCCCGAGCCACATGGAGGCAGTGAGCGGATCTGCAGGGGTTCGTCTCTCCCGGTATTAGGGTTGAGATCGCGCTGTGTCTAGGAGAGCCATTACACAAAGCCCTCGGCCGAGGCAGGAGATTTACTGGTAGGTATTCCAGTAGTATCTCAGGGTGTTCTGGGCTACACTCCGACACGACTTGTACCGCTTTTGGGGATCTGACTTTTACCAACCCCCTAGGCCCGCCATGCGATACTCATAGATGAACGGACCGGACTGTATGGATATTGTCACTGACAGGCTCAGTAGGGTGTCAGGATGAGTTCGCTCATCGACGTCCTTTTTGGTCAAAACCTGGTACCCCGTTACGTATGGCTAATACCTCTGACGTGCTAGTGGTTAAATCCACAACTAAAGTATTGATGAGTCTTTAGAGTCCCCCATAGACCGTTTCTCAAGTTTCGGGCGAAACGCTGTACAGGCCGTATGGAGATATGGCAGGGTTCGATCATGTACGTGCGGTATTGCACGGATCATGATCGGACGGTTAATACTAGCGGGCTTTGGTTTAAGCCGGATCCTAGTATTGTACTGTGTAGATTTTATCTCATTGCATTTGTATTCGGTCGTAATACAAATGCGGGTATGTATATACAGTCGCGGGATTTTCCTGTAATTTATTACGGGATCAGTTTTTTGAAGTTGCCAGTTTGCTTTCCGTTTCGGCCATTTTCCTTTGTTTCTTTCTTTGGCTGGAAATTGGTGGAGAGGGGGTTATTTGCAAGCATGCAAATTTGATTAGTGGAGGGTGTTATTTGCATGTAGTAGCTTCATGATGGTTCTTACTCCCTTTGACTTCTTTAGTTCATCATTGTTTTGACTTTTGTGTTGTGATGTTGTTGAGTGTGGACTTTGGTTGTGATCATTTTATTCTCTCATGATCACTCATCATTTTTTCACACATGATTGATCCACTCTCTCTCCTCTCTCATTCTTTGGGGATGAAGCAAGGGCCGGCCACAAGGGTGGGGAAGGGGATTCATTTTGTGGTGGGAAAAATATGGTGCTTATTTTTCTTAGCTTGCAAAATTTTCTTTACTCTCTCCAAAAGGTTCAATTCTCCTCCACCTTCATATCCAAATGGAAACTTCATACAACCCTTTGAGACAAAGAGTTCTACATTATTCTACAGCAATTCTTGCACACGTCGACTCGCCAACTTCGTGCCCGAGTTGCCTCGGTCCAGAGGTGGGAGCCCGTAAAAGAACCGGCGATGTGGTGCCCTTCCAACGAGAAGATGAAGACCGGAAATTTCGCGGGGAGATCGGGACGAAGACGAGAAGACCGAAGGACACGGTGTTAGTTGTATGTATGCCCTAGAGGCCAGTATTGTACAGATGATGTATATTATATTGGATGCTTGGACATATATAGAGAGGACTTTCTTCCTCGATATGACAGTATGCTATCTGGTTGCACTTTACTTTAACATGTATACTTGTCTCTTTATACTGTCTTATAGTTACATGTTGGTAAAGCCTTTAGGATGTGTACTTGACTACCTGGACTATGATGCGGATCATACTAGTGGGGACATGGTAGTCCATAAGTACATCCTTCAAGGTCCCTAGTCGTGGGTGTATCGAGATGGGGCATCGATATACCAGAGTAGACTAGCGTATACGCTTCTCGACCCATGAGATGGGCAATGGATGATCCCATATCCATTGGTGTTTGACATCAGAGATGGTATACGGGTGCTCAGTGGAGACTGGGTACACTAGACGGACTCGCCGAGAACTCCCAGATGGTATTATACCTCACGTCAGATGGCAGTTCTCTGGTGACACTTGTGCATGTTAGTCTGTAGACCCGAGATCGTCATAGAGTCTTATGTGATTCCCACTGTGCTTTGATTTCCACCTTACCACGTCCATGAGGGCATGCAAAACGGTGGTTTTTGGGTACAGTCCCGAGTCACATGGAGGCAATGAGCGATAGGAGGGGTTTCGTCTCTCCCGGTATTGGGGGTTGATGTTGCGCAGTGCTCGATTGGCCGTAACAGGGAAGTCCCTGTCCAGGGCAGATATAGAGATTTACTGGTAAGTGTTACCAGTAGTTTCTCGACTCGTTATGAGCTTCACATCGGCACGACTTATTGGTTATTGGGGTCTGACGTTTACCACCCCTAGACTTGATATGCGGCATATCAGACGAGGAGACCGGACTGTACGGGAAGTGTTACCGGCAGGCTTTTACAGGAGTTGGTGCGGGCTTGCTTGCTGATCTTCTGATCGCTCAATACCCGGGTAGCCGTTACGTCCAGCTAGTACCGCTGACGGCTTGTGGGTGCTTGATGTGATTATCACCTACTGCCGGCATATTGACGAATCTTTAGAGTCCTACATAGAGGTTTTACTGGCTCAGGCAAAACGAAATAGGAGCGCATATGTGATATGTGCAGGACCGAGAATAATGTATGTATGTGATACCGTATTCTATTCTCGCGACTTTATGTATCAGTCGGTTATATATGATATATCCGGGTTATCGAATCAAGTGTTGATTCGATAAGTCGATACATTGGAAGTTAGACGGTTATATGAGATATGACCGGATTATTAAGTCAAGTGTTGATTTAATAATTGAGTGTATAATTGTATATTAGATATACTAGTTTACATTTACTAACACTTGTTCACTTTAGGTTTTTTCTCACATGAACACTTGAATATATATATATATATGTGTGATATATATATTATCATGGTTGATGATACACTATACATGGGTGTGCAAGACATACACCATACTATTTTAGATGGTGGTTAATATTTATTTAAAGTAAATACAAATTAGTGATGCTTAGGTCATAAGCATGAAGCTTGTAGAAGCTTATGGATGCTTTGACAAAGTCCACTTAATTTGTTTTACTTTAGATTTTTATTAACCTAACCATTTTGAATTAGCTATGGTTATGGCTTTACAAGAGTTAGTATATGATACTCACTCACCATGGTTAGCCTTCTCACTTGATCATTATCCTCATCTCTTTCTTTTCTTCTTCTTCTTCATTGTTAAGAAAGAAAAAGCTTGCTAGGGTTTGATCCAAAGTGAGAACTAAAGTGAGAAATAAAAATCCAAAGAAATCGCACTTCCTATTTCTCCATCCTCTACTAGACTAGCACTTTAGTATAGGGTGTTTGCTTCACTAATTCTCAAATTAGTAAAGTAGTAGCTTGAGTCGGAATTCCCTCGACGTAGATCATCTTCGGCCTAGGAGACTTCAAGCAAGGTCGCATCTTTCGCCTCGTGAAGCCATGCAAGAGCCCGGGAGAACCTTGATCGCAGCGAAGGGACTTCAACCAGGAGCTATAGAAGTGAAGGACCGATCTACAAAGGTTGTAAATCGTGTTCCCTTAGAAGTAAAGTTGTTTACTTACTATTAGTTTCGCCTAAACTCTAGTATACGATCTTGCTTAGGGTTGTTCGGCACATAAAAATATAATTTTGGCATGGTCGATGCCTTGTAGAGCCTTGTTAGTGTGCCTAGTAACCCTAAAGTGGTATAAGAGCCTAGCTAGAGCCTTAGGCGAAGTGTAGACGAAATTAGAAACCCGATCGAACCCCGAAACCCTAATCGATACCCTTCTTTGTACTTTTTCTGAAACTGTGGATTTTTCCAAATTAAAAATATCCAAAAAATTCAGCAGGGTTTTCTAGGAGTTACTGTGCAGCACGTGCCCCCAAGTCGACAATTGCACCGCGGAACCGCGGCCCTACCCTAGCTTGCGCGGCGGTTCCACGGCCATAATTATGAATCATGGCACGAGATTTGCACAGTAATTTCTTTCTCTAGTTCCTGTGTTTTCTGGGAATTTTTAATTTATACTCAAGAGTTGAGTTTCCTGGGTTGTATTGGGGACTCGATGATTCGATCGGATTATTTAACTTGGTTTATTGTGTATTCCGGATAATTTAGAAAGTATTAAAATGTTCGAACGGATATCATTAACTCGATTTTTCCCAGCACGAAAAACATTCAAGTGTTGAATTTTTCTCGGGTTTAAATCTTTCGGAAATACGTGCATGTGACTCGATGGACCCTCTAGAAGACAACAAACCTTAACTCAATTATGTGACCGTCTTGAACTGCCTTTTGAACCTTAGGGTTTGGGGCAGTACGGCGTGCCACATGTGAGGCGTTGGCTTGACCTTTCTACGGCTGGACCATTGCTACTGTGACGTATTCTGAAATTTTTGAACTCCGCTCAAGTGTTGAGCTATTTTGGAAATCTCGAGTATTTGATTATTCGATCGGAAAGTTTAATACTGTCTATTTATCTGGAATGTGATACAATATGTGGAATTCATACAGTTAGGCATGAAATGCGAAATATGTGATATTTCGGATTTACGATGTCTAAAGAGATTGTTGATTCCAAATGTTGTAGTTTTACACTTTCTTTTCTGTGACCGTAAGTGTAATATGTAATATCGCCGGTTTCGTTGCTATATGTCAACGACAATTGGGATGCGCATATTTACTTACGTTGATGACATGTGATGTTATGTGTTGCTGGATATGTTATATTGGATCGTCGCGTTTTGAATAGCCGGGGTTTTTTTTATGTGAGATGAGAGTTTTTTTTTCATTCCTGTAAAACAAAATGTATGTAATATTCTTTTATTGGGGCACTTCCGGGATGAGGTTGATGTCACATTTTGTATATTATTTACTTTTCCACACTAGGATAGACCCAAGGAGGAAAGCACAAGTAACCGGGTTCTGGAGTCCAGTGGGAGACCAACTCGAGGAGTCGAGTCCGGGTCTCCTAACTCTAGAATTGGTAGGGTTGCTTGCCGCTCTCGTAGGGGTCTAGGGATGTGGGTTTGGCTATTCATCGCGACCGTGGAATCCGTGTTTTATAGAGGCTCAAAATAAAACACGGACGTCCTAGTATATCCAATATTTCATATGTTTCTTCTGCTGCGATATCTGTGATGTGATGTGATAAATACTGTATATAGTATATATGATATATTATATAGGCGTTACTTATGTTTTACACCCGCGCTAGCCCTGCCCCGCTCTGCCGTTAGTTACCTAACCTAACGGTGCACGATGGGACATCGAGGCGAATGCGGATGGCATAAGTGTACGTCGTATTTATCTGTGATGTTTAGGTGACTTAAATGATGGGACTTCATTAATGTGATTAATGAAAGAAAAGAAACCTAAAAGATGTTGTAGAATCAAATTTTTCAAAAAGGGTAGCTACAGCTTTGCTTTGCATAGCGATATATATGATATATCCCGCATCTTATTCGATGAGGAAAGAGCCGAGATCCCTTCACCGAGAGTGACCTCTTAAGCAAAACTGGCAGATGCTACAACACTCGGTTTGCTTTTGATTGCTTTTGGAGTTTTGCTTTGCATAGTGATGTATATGATATATCCTGCACCTTATTCCATAAGGAAGGAGCCGAGATCCCTTCACCGGGAGTGACCTCTTTAGCAAAACTAATAAAAGCCTCAAAATCACTCCATTTCAAAATTCACTCGATTCTACAACGATATCAAGTTCATTACGCAATAGGTTTTCAGAAAAACCTGTCGTAGCCCTCCGTCATTTCAGATAAGTCCTGCTCAGTATTCGTGCTGCGTTTGTTGACCTTGTCAAGGCGTAGTGTGCGATAGCTCACCAGTATTTACCTGTTTATGCATATGATGCAGATTGTTTTAGGGTAGTCCTACGGCCTTGTTAACCTTGTCAAGGTTCGTGCGGGTGGGTTTAATTCAATCAAGAAATGACGGGTTGAACTTGACTTACGGTCTATGGTTTGTTGACCTTATCAAGATCATAGATCGTTGGGGGCAAAATATTATCGGGAATTTCAAGTATTGAGATTTGCAATGAGATTGCATACCTTCTATGAGATAGTTCGATCCCGATACCCACTGCGAGTAATTGTTACTCCTGGGAGAGTTTTACACAGGACAATTAGCCGATCAAGTAGGTGTCTAGAAAGGTGTCAACGGGGTTACGCCTCTGGGAAAACGAGATTTACTTTAATTAGGTCCGTGCGAAAGCACGGGGAACCTCCCTCAAAGTACCGACACTGGCCTGGCTGAAAGATTGGCGAAATTGTAGGGTGTAATTAATCCCGGCTAGTCATTCCTTTTACGGTTTGAAGGAAGATTTGATAAAAACAGTGGGAGCCATCCTGATTAGATAAAATAATAACCAATCTGATCTTGCAAGAGCATACGCTAAAGTGTTTTCTTCTCTCTCTCTCCAGGTAGCGACCATATCATGCCTTAATCAAGATAATAATATGGATGTATTGACCAAACCCGCATGTTATACTGTGCTGGGGAACGTTGGTTCTGTTCTTTCTTATAAGAGTTATAAGACTGAACAGGATATAGGGGAATACCAGGATTCTCATGCCACCCGAATGAAGAAAGTACATGTTGATGCATTTTCTTCGGGTGTGTTCGTTACAGAGAACTGTTTCTCCATTTGCTCTACGTCCTGGGTATTAGATACCGGGTTAGGATCCCATATATGTAATCAGTTACATGGGCTTAAGAAAGGTAGAGAACTTGGAGAAGGTGATAAAGACATAAGGGTTGGAAATGGTGCAATTGTTGCAGCTAAAACCATCGGGGAATATCACCTTGTATTGCAAACTGGTAATACATTGATTCTGAACGACTGCTATTTCATGCCGAACCTGATATGCAACATTATATCGGTTTCTTTGTTGAGTAAAGAGGGATATAATTTTGTATTACAGGATAATGTTATGAACATTTTCCTAAACCAAAAGTTGGTTGGATCAGGCACGTTCTGCAATGGCATTTATGTTCTAAATCAATCAACAATTCAGAGCATAACAAACACACACAAGAGGAAGAGTTCAGAAATGAACGAATCCTTCTTGTGGCATTGTAAACTGGGTCACATCAATGCGACACGACTAGCTAAGTTGCATAAGGATGGATATTTAAATCCGTTTGAATTTTCATCTTATGACACTTGCCAGTCATGTCTCAAAGGCAAGATGACCAAAACTCCGTTTACAGGACACGGAGAGAGAGTTACGGAACTCTTGGGACTGGTACATAGTGATGTATGCGGCCCCATGTCTACACATGCCAGGGATGGTTCTGCGTACTTCATTACATTCACTGACGATCTCTCTAGATTCGGATATGTGTTCCTGATGAAACACAAATCAGAAGCTTTTGAGAAATTTAGAGAATATAAACAAGAAGTCGAGAACCAAACCAGGAAAAGTATTAAAATCCTTTGATCTGATCGAGGAGGTGAATACTTGAGCAATGAATTCCTGGACTTCCTAAAAGAGAATGGGATTCTCTCTCAGCTGACTCCTCCATATACACCACAACACAACGGCGTATCTGAACGGAGGAACCGCACCCTATTAGATATGGTGCGCTCTATGATGAGCACAGCTGAGTTACCTATTTCCTTCTGGGGATATGCGCTGGAGACAGCAGCATACCTATTGAATAAAATTCCATCTAAATCTGTACCTACTACACCATATGAGATATGGAGTGGGAAGAGACTATATCTTAAACGAGTTAAGATATGGGGTTGTCCGGCCTATGTCCAAAGACAAAATCCGGACAAACTCGAGGTACGGTCAGTTCTTTGCAAGTTTGTGGGATATCCAAAGAACTCATATGGGTAATTTTTCTACCACAAAGAGGAACAAAAAGTGTTTGTTGCTCAACAAGCCACCTTTTTAGAAAAGGAATTTCTTGTAAAAGAAATTAGTGGCAAAGTGGTAGAGCTGGAAGAGGTTTCAGATACACAAACTGCAACTGAAGATTTAGTGGAACCAGAGGATTTGGTAGTTCCCAACGAACCTCAGCCTCTCTGCCGATCTAGTAGGGTTCCTCACCCACCTGAGAGATACTATGGTTTTCTCATGGATGGTGGGAGCGATGATTGCAACATGGTTGATGATGACCCAACTAGCATCGAGCAGGCCATCACGAGTGGGGACTCAGTGAAATGGCAGGATGCAATGCGGTCCGAGATGGAATCCATGTACACCAACAAAGTGTGGACTTTGGAAGATGCTCCTGAAGGGGTAAAACCCATTGGGAGCAAGTGGATCTTCAAGAAAAAACTTGGTGTAGATGGGAAAGTGGAGACTTTCAAAGCTAGACTTGTTGCAAAAGGTTTTCGTCAAAGACCAGGTGTGGACTATGACGAAACCTTTTCTCCAGTGGCTATGCTTAAATCCATCCGGATCATGCTTGCCATCGCTGCATATCATGACTAAGAAATCTGGCAAATAGATGTTAAGACCGCCTTTCTAAACGGTGATTTAGAAGAGTGCATGTACATGACTCAGCCAGAGGGCTTCGTAGATAGTGGGAGCAGCGGGAAGGTGTGCAAGCTGCTTAAATCCATTTATGGATTAAAGCAAGCATCGCGGAGTTGGAACATCTGCTTTGACGTCATTATCAAAGAGTTTGATTTCGTCAAAAATGCAGATGAACCTTGTATCTACAAGAAGGTGGCAGAGAGTAAGGTTGTCTTCCTCGTATTGTACGTGGACGACATACTCTTGATAGGAAATGACATTCCTATGCTGCAATCGATCAAGCTCTTCTTATCAAAAAGATTCTCAATGAAAGATCATGGTGATGCCGTCTGCATATTGGGAATTATGATCTATAGAGATAGATCTAAAAGGATATTGGGATTGTCCCAATCCAGGTACATTGACACCATACTAAAGAGGTTTAGTATGGAAGAGTCCAAACGTGGGTTTTTACCCACAATCTCAGGGCTCACTCTCTCCAAAGAGATGTCTCCCAAGACTGATTTGGAGAGAGCTCGCATGCAAGGGATACCCTATGCTTCGGCAGTAGGCTCTATCATGTACGCGATGCTATGTACCAGACCCGATGTAGCATACTCACGAAGTGTAGTGAGTAGGTATCAAGCTGATCCTGGAGAGAGTCACTGGACAGCTGCGAAGAGCATTCTCAAGTACTTACGAAGGACTAAGGAGATGCTCTTGGTGTTTGGTAACGGAGAACTCCAAGTGGAGTCCTTTACCGATTCGAGCTTCCAGAGTGATAAGGATGACTCTAAGTCGCAGTCGGGATTTGTCTTTACCCTTTACGGAGGGGCGGTTAGCTGGAAGAGTTCCAAGCAGGAAACCGTGGCAGACTCGACGATGGAGGCTGAATACATCGCTGCCAACGATGCTGCCAAAGAGGCTGTCTGGATCAAGAAGTTCATTATTAAACTTGGAGTGGTTCCATCCATTAAGCATCCAATACTTTTGTATTGCGATAACAATGGAGCAGTGGCTTTGGCCAAGGAACCCAGGTCCCATCAGCGATCCAGGCATATTCTGAGGCAGTATCACCTGATCCGGGAGATAGTTGATCGCCGGGAGATCGAGGTCAGGATTGTTGACACGAAGAACAACACTGCGGATCCACTCACGAAGGCCATTCCCCAGATACAGTTTGAGAGACTCTTCGTGATGCTCGGCATGCGATACTACAGCAGTTGGCCCTAGTGCAAGTGGGAGATGTTTAGTTGTATGTATGCCCTAGAGGCCAGTATTGTATAGATGATGTATATTATATTGGATGCTTGGACATATATAGAGAGGACTTTCTTGCTCGATATGATAGTATGCTATCTGGTTGCACTTTACTTTAACATGTATACTTGTCTCTTTATACTGTCTTATAGTTACATGTTGGTAAAGCCCATAGGATGTGTACTTGACTACCTGGACTATGATGCGGATCATACTAGTAGGGACATGGTAGTCCATAAGTACATCCTTCAAGATCCCTAGTCGTGGGTGTATCGAGACGGGGCATCGATATACCAGAGTAGACTAGCGCATACTCTTCTCGACCCATGAGATGGGCGATGGATGATCCCATATCCATTGGTGTTTGACATCAGAGATGGTATATGGGTGCTCAGTGGAGACTGGGTACACTGGACGGACTTGCCGAGAACTCCCAGATGGTATTATACCTCACGTCAGATGGCAGTTCTCTGGTGACACTTGTGCAGGTTAGTCTGTAGACCCGAGATCGTCATAGAGTCTTGTGTGATTCCCATTGTGCTTTGATTTCCACCTTACCACGTCTATGAGGGCATGCAAAATGGTGGTTTTTGGGTACAGTCCCGAGTCATATAGAGGCAATGAGCGATAGGAGGGGTTTCGTCTCTCCCGGTATTGGGGGTTGATGTTGCACAGTGCTCGATTGGCCGTAACAGGGAAGTCCCTGGCCAGGGCTGATATAGAGATTTTCTGGTAAGTGTTACCAGTAGTTTCTCGAACCGTTATGAGCCTCACATCGGCATGACTTATCGGTTATTGGGGTCTGACGTTTACCACCCCAAGACTTGATATGCGACATATCAGACGAGGAGACCGGACTGTACGGGAAGTGTTACCGGCAGGCTTTTACAGGAGTTGGAGCGGGCTTGCTTGCTGATCTTCTAATCGCTCAATACCCGGGTAGCCATTACATCCAGCTAGTACCGCTGACGGCTAGTGGGTGCTTGATGTGATCATCACCTACTGCCGGCGTATTGACGAGTCTTTAGAGTCCTACATAGAGGTTTTACTGGCTCAGGAAAAACGAAATAGGAGCGCATATGTGATATGTGCAGGACCGAGAATAATGCGTGTATGTGATACCGTATTCTATTCTCGGGACTTTATGTATCAGTTGGTTATATATGATATATCCGGGTTATCGAATCAAGTGTTGATTCGATAAGTCGATACATTGGATGTTAGTTGGTTATATGAGATATGACCGGATTATTAAGTCAAGTGTTGATTTAATAATTGAGTGTATAATTGTATATTAGATATACTAATTTACATTTACTAACACTTGTTCACTTTAGGTTTTTTCTCACACGAACACTTGAATATATATATATATATATATGTGTGTGTGTGTGTGTGATATATATATTATCATGGTTGATGATACACTATACATGGGTATGCAAGACATACACCATACTATTTTAGATGGTGGTTAATATTTATTTAAAGTAAATACAAATTACTGATGCTTAGGTCATAAGCATGAAGCTTGTAGAAGCTTATGGATGCTTTGACAAAGTCCGCTTAATTTGTTTTACTTTAGATTTTTATTAACCTAACCATTTTGAATTAGCTATGGTTATGGCTCTACAAAAGTTAGTATATGATACTCACTCACCATGGTTAGCCTTCTCACTTGATCGTTATCCTCATCTCTTTCTTTTCTTCTTCTTCTTCATTGTTAAAAAAGAAAAAGCTTGCTAGGGTTTGATCCAAACTGAGAACTAAAGTGAGAAATAAAAATCCAAAGAAAACCCACTTCCTATTTCTCCATCCTCAACTAGACTAGCACTTTAGTATAGGGTGTTTGCTTCACTAATTCTCAAATTAGTGAAGTAGTAGCTTGATTCGGAATTCCCTCGACGTAGATCATCTTCGGCCTCGGAGACTTCAAGCAAGGTCGCATCCTTCGCCTCGTGAAGCCATGCGAGAGCCCGGGAGAACCTTGATCGCAGCGAAGGGACTTCAACCAGGAGCTATAGAAGTGAAGGACCGATCTACAAAGGTTGTATATCGTGTTCCCTTAGAAGTAAAGTTGTTTACTTAATATTAGTTTCGCCTAAACTCTATTATACGATCTTGCTTAGTGTTGTTCGGCACATAAAAATTTAATTTTGGCATGATCGATGCCTTGTAAAGCCTTGTTAGTGTGCCTAGTAACCCTACACATGGATCGCTCGGTATATCTCTCTACCCCTTCTCTAGTTACCTAGGAGTAGGTTAATGGCCCGATCCGGGTTTATAGTCCGCGGTAGCGTCGGTTTCTTGTTTAAAGAAGAGTTTTGATTCCGCATTTTGGCCTCGTTCTGACGGCCGGGGCGCTGCCGTGGCCTAACATGGTATCTGAGCCACACCATTAACCTAGTCTAGCTTGCTCTAACGTGTTTAGAACTCGATCGATCAAAAATCTTAAAACCGTGTTTTCAAATTTGACAGTTTCTGTCGATTTTATTTTATGCTCCAAAAATTTTTCTGGGCATGTCAAAAAATCGTGCTGGGTTTTTGGTGAACACTGTAGAAATTTGGTTACATGACGTCACTGTATCACCACGGAACCGCGGCCATAACCCCCTTTGGGCCGCGGTTCCGCCGCCGAAAATTGAATTCACCGCACCAAATTTCTTGTAGTGATTCCTGAGTTGAAAATGGGGTTTATGGTATATTCTGTTTGGTCCCAGATTTTCTTTGAGTGCTACAGTTGTGCTTGGGGCCCACTTCGGTAAATTTAGTCGATCGAAAATTTTAAACATGTTAGTTCACAGTATTTACATTATATCTGGGACCTTGAATGTCATTTGATCGGTAAATCCTGTTTAACTGTTATAGCCCTTTTAGACGGATTTGCGAACGTGACATTCACGTTGATATTATGTGTTGTGCTGTGTTATTGCGGATTGGTCATGGGGGATAGCTTAGATGCAATATTAGTACAGTTTGGTTGTTTATGTACATTTTATATTGCGGGGTGAGCGTCCGACATGTGGACTGCCGTCACTTCCTGTTTGTATATTATTCCTTTAGGGCACGACCGGGCTGAGGTCGATGTACCCGTTGTATGTATATTTTACTTTCTGTACTAGGATTACCCCGCGGAGGGGTGCACGGATAGCCGGGTTCTAGAGGGCAACGGGCCCGCATCTCATGGCATTGAGACGGAGGGGGCTTTACTCTAGAATTGGCGGGCTATTCGCCGCACTCGTAGGGGTACATGTTGACCCAAGGAGGGCTGCCCAAGTTACCGGATTCCCTGAAGTGCTGGGTGGTCCATTCACGTTGCTGAAGGGGGCTGCCTCGCTTCAGGTTTTGGCGGGTGACCTGCCGCGCCCGTAGGGGCCTTGGATTTCATTGCACAGGCTATCCACACGACCAGGGGAACGTCGGGTTTCAGTAGCGGCTCTATGAAACCCGGGGATTCCAGATATCTGTATTGTTCTGTGATGCTTATTACATTTCTATGATGTTGCATTTTATCACGCCTTGAGCGAATATTATATATTGATATATATACTAGTAGATGTATATGTTTTGCATCCGCACTAGTCCAGTCCCCGCTCTGTCGTTAGTTAAGTAACCTAACTGGTAATGACGGGACCCAGTGGCGAATGCGAATGGCATATACGTACATCATTATTTTCGTTCTTTATTGGTGTGATCAATTGATGGGACTGCATTGATTCGGATCAATGCAAGCTAAACAAACCTATTCTGATATTGTTGGAACAATTTTCAAAAAGCGGTTATTGCAAGGACATTCTCTTTTGTTTTGCACAGTGGTATTCAGTTGGAATATCCTGCACCTCAGTCGACGACGCAAGGGCCGAGAACCCTTCACCGGGAGTGACCCCTTGGACAGAAGTTTGCATCAGGGTAATAACTTCACTATAGCCGATTGCCTTTTGCTTTGCATCGTGGTATTCAGTTGAAATATCCTGCACCCCATTCTACAGGGAAAGAGCCGAGATCCCTTCATCGGGAGTGACCTCTTTAGCAAAGGTTTTCGCCACTATATTTTTATAAAAAGCTATGCAGTTCCTTCAACGATATCAAGTTCATTACGTTAAAAGTTTTTCGCTAAAAACTAGACATAGCCCTCCGTCATTTCTTACAAATATTACTTAGTATTCGTGTTGCGTTTGTTGACTGTGTCAAGCCGTAGTGTACGGTAGCTAAGTAGTGTTCGTTTGTGGCATATTAATGGGATTGGTTAGGACAGTCGTGCGGCCTTGTTGACTGTGTCAAGGGCTTGTACGGGTGGGTATAATGCAATCCAGGATAATGACGGGTTGAACTTGACTAGGACTCTTTGATTTGTTGACTGTGTCAAGGTCACTTGGGTCCTATGGGTAAAAATCACATCGGGAGTTTCTAAAGAAACTGAAACTTGCCAGACATGCGCATACCTTCGGGAGTGTGATAACGTGAGTGAATTCCGTCACGTTATTGTTGGAGATAGTGCCCTCAGAGTCAATTATTGGATCACAGGCACGTGATTGCAATGATTGAAGGAGGACCTGTCCCAGTAGGACAGTCTTACTCAAGATGATAGTATGCTATCTGGTTTATCTTTATCATCGTGTACTACTTTAGGTGACCTTACGAGTCGCTATTACACGTTGATAGAGCCCCTAGGATTCTTGCTTGACTGCCAGCAGTATGAGGGCGATCATATACGTGGGAGCTGGGGTCTATAAGCACGTCCTTAAAAGGTCCCTAGTCATGGGAGTTTCGAGACTGGGCATTGATACTCCATTAGTAGACTAGTGTGTATAGTCAAGACCCCGACGAGGGATGGTGGCCGGTCTCACAAGCCACTGGTGTCAGTTGGTTCACCTAAGATGTATACAGGTGCTCATTGGGTTATGAGTACACCGGACAGGACTCGTCGGGAACATGCTAGTTGGGATTATACCAGACGTCAGATAGCAGTTCCCTGGTGATATGTGTACAGGTTAGTTCATCGACCTGAGATCGTCATTTGTCTCGTGTGAGTTCCCACTGTACTTTGATTACTACCCTACCACGGCTCAAAGGAGTCGTGCAAACAGGTTTTAGTTGGGTACAGTCCCGAGCCACATGGAGGCAGTGAGCGGATCTGCAGGGGTTGGTCTCTCCCGGTATTGGGGGTGAGGTCACGCTGTGTCTAGGAGAGCCATTACACAAAGCCCTCGGCCGAGGCAGGAGATTTACTGGTAGGTATTCCAGTAGTATCTCAGGGTGTTCTGGGCTACACTCCGACACGACTTGTACCGCTTTTGGGGATCTGACTTTTACCAACCCCCTAGGCCCGCCATGCGATACTCACAGACGAACGGACCGAACTGTACGGATATTGTCACCGACAGGCTCAGTAGGGTGTCAGGATGAGTTCACTCATCGACGTCCCTTTTGGTCAATAGCTGGTAGCCCGTCACGTATGGTTAATACCTCTGACGTGCTAGTGGTTAAATCCACAGCTATAGGATTGACGAGTCTTTAGAGTCCCCCACACAGACAGTTACTCAAGTTTCGGGCGAAACGCTGTAGAGGCCGTATGGAGATATGGCAGGGTTCGATCAAATACGTACGGTATTGCACGGATCGTGATCGGACGGATTTTACTAGCCGGCTTTGGTTTAAGCCGGATCCTAGTATTTGACGGTGTAGATTTTGTCTCTTTGCATTTGTATTCAGTGGGAATACAAATGCGGGCATGTATATGCAGTCGCGGGGTTTTCCTGTAATTTATTACGGGATCAGTTTTCTGAAGTTGCCAGTTTGTATTCCATTCCGGCCGGTTTTCCTTTGTTCCTTCACGGCCGGACTTTTGTGATGGAGGGGGTTATTTGCAAGTTTGCAAATAACTTATTATGGAGGGGTTTCTTGCATTTGTGGCATTATGAAAGGTTAAGCATCTTTGCTTTTTCATGATGGCTTGCTTTATTGAGATTAGAAAGGATTTGAAGTTGAGATGACTTTGTTATCATCACATATTGCTTATGGTCACCCATTCTCTTTTCCTACACTCACCTTCCTTCTTGTGTTGGTTTTATTCCTTCCACCACTTTTGGAGAGGGAGAGAGAGGTTTTCAGTTTTGATGAGGGAAATTAGATCATCTCATTTGTATGCTCCAAAATCATAAACCCCTCTCCAAAGTTCTTTGATTCTTCCATCACCCAATGGTAACATAAACCCCAAAGAGACAAGCCACTACACTACAACCTACAGTACCCTTGGACGCGTCGGCTAGCCAACTTCGCGCCCGAGTTGCCTCGGTCCAGAGGTGGGAGCCCGTAAAAGAATCCGGCTACGTGGTGCCCCTTTCCGGTGAGGAGATGAAGACCGGAGATTCCGCAGGAGATCGGGACGACGATGAGAAGACCGGAGGACACGGATCACTCGGTATATCTCTCACCCTTTCTCTTGATTGCTAGGATTAGGTTAATGGTTACGATCCGGGTATATTTTCCGCGGCAGCGCCAGTTTGATGTTAAGAAAAAAATTTTGATTCCGCATTTTGGCCTCGAGTAGAAGGCCGGGGCGCTGCCGTGGCGCAACATGGTATCAGAGCCATGCCATTAACCTACTCTAGCTTGGTCTAGTGTGTTTAAAACTTCGATCGAACATTTATCCCAAAACCGCATTTTCATTCCATGTGTTTTCTGTCGAAATTTTTTTAGCTCCAAAAATTTTTCAGGTTGTTGCAGAATGATGTACATGGAATTATAAGAACACTGTGAAAATTTGGTAGCGTGATCTTTCCATACGACCGCGGAACCGCGGCCATAACCCCTATTTGGCCGCGGTTCCACCGCAGTATTGAGTTTTCACTTCACCATTTTTTTGCAGTGGGCTTTTGGGCTGGAAATAGGGGTTTTGGTATATTCTTTTTGGGCCCAGATTTTCTTTATGTGCTACAGTAATGCTTGGGGGCCCACTTGATAAAATTTGATCAATCGAATATTTTAAACATGCTAGTTCACAGTATTTACATTATATCTGTGACCGTGAATGTCACTTGATCGGTAAATCCTGTCTAACTGCTATAGCCAGGTTAGACGGATTTGCGAACGTGACATTTACGTTGATGTTCTGTGTTGTGCTGTAATGTTGCGGATCGGTCGTGGGGGATAGCCTGGTTGCAATGTTAGTACAGTTTTGTTTTATATGTACATTTAATATTGCGGGGCGAGCGTCCGACATGTGGACTGCCGTTACTGCCGGTTTGTATTATTCATTTGGGGCACGACCGGGTCGAGGTCGATGTACCCGTTGTATGTATATTTTATTTTGTAAGTCCACGGTAGCACCCCGGCCGTCTAACAGACGCCAAATGCGGAACAAAAACTATTTACGAAACTGGCGCTATCGTATACCGTAACCCGGATCTGCCATTAAAGCTAAACTAACAAACTACAAAGGGGTAGAAACGTTATACCGAATGATCCGAGTCCTTCGGTCTTTAACCATCATCCCACGCTTTGTTGCGGCTGCTCCGATCTCCTCGATCTCCAGTCTTGTCGTCCAGGTGGCACCACGTCGACGGATCTTTAAACGGGCTCCCGCCTCTGAACCGAGGTAACTCGATCGTCAAGTTTGCTAAAAGAGACGACCAAGATGAAGTAGAGAATGAGTAGAACACTTTGTCTCGTTACGTCCAGGGTCACGGACGAACGGTTATGGAAGTTGCCTTTTGGATCGGGTAAAATGAGAAAGAGGCTATCTATTTTACGTGAACCCGAATCTATCATAATCTTCTTTTAGTGAACAACAACCTTGATCTAAAGTGAGGGGGGAAGGCCGGCCATTTATAGGAGAGGAGGGAGGTGAGTGTAGGATCTATGAGGTGACAATAAGCAAAATATCTAGTGTGAACACAAAGTGTGAACACAAAGAAAGCAACCAATAATGAACAAGTGAGTCATAAGCCTTGTCACCACCTTCTAGATGCTTCTAGAATCTTCCACACTCATCCAAGAAAAGATAAATCCGTCTTTAACCGAATGTTAAAAGACGGCTGATAGAAAACAGGAAACTGGCAACTTCCAAAAGTGATCCTGAAACGAGTTTCAGGATAACCCCGTATCAGTATAAACATACCCGCATTTGTATTACGACCGAATACAAATGCAACTGAGACAAAGATATTATATCTACACAGTATAATACTGGGTTCCGGCTTAAACCAAAGCCTACCAGTATTATCTGCCCGAAAAACGACACGTGCGAAAACGCACGTGCTTTTTCCGAACCTTGCCATATCACCATATGGCCTCTACAACGTTTCGCCCGAACTTGGGAAAGTGTCGGTAGGGGACACTAATGACTCATCAACACACTGGCACTGGGTATAACCACTAGCACGTCAGAGGTACAAGCTGCACGTAACGTTTTGCCTATGTGTTGATTGGAAGGGAAGCTGACGAGCGAACTCATCTATAAACCCTACTGAGTCTGACAGTGACAATGTATATACAGTCCGGTCCATTCGTCTAAAGAGTATAGCATATCGAGTCTAGGGGGTGGATAAAGTCAGACCCCTAATAACGCGATAAATCGTGTCGGCATGAAGCCCATCACCACCTGAGAAACTACTGATCCAAATCAGCAATTCTCCACTACCTCGGCCGAGGATTCCTAGTGATGGCCACCCGTGCACTGCGCGACATCAACCCCCAATACCGGGAGAGACGAATCCCCGACGATCCGCTCACTTGCCTCCAATGTGGCTCGGGACTGTACCCAAAAAAGACCTGTTTGCACGACTCCTTTGAGCCGTGGTAGGGTAGAAATCAAAGCACAGTGGGAACTCACACGAGACAAATGACGACCTCAGGTCGATGAACTAACCTGTACACATGTCACCAGGGAATTGCTATATGACGATATGTATAATACCAACTAGCAGATTCCCGGCGAGTCCTGTCCGGTGTACTCATAACCCAATGAGCACCTGTATACATCTTAGGTGATCAAACTGACACCAGTGGCTTGTGAGACCGGCCACCGCCCCTCGTCGGGGTCTCGACTGTATACACTAGTCTACTCTGGAGTATCAATGCCCTGTCTCGAAACTCCCACGACCAGGGACACTTTTAAGGATGTGCTTACAGACCCCAGCTCCCACGTATATGATCGCCATCATACTGCTGGTAGTCAAGAAAGAATCCTATGGTCTCTATCATCATGCAATAGTGAACTAAAGCATGTATATGATGATAAAGACAAACCTGATAGCATACTATCATCTTGAGCAAGACTATCATATCGGTATAGGTCCTGCCTCAATCATTGCAATCACGTACCTGCGATCCAATAATTGACTATGAGGGCACTATCTCCAACAATCTCCCACTTGCACTTAAGGCTAATTATTGCGATGTCGCATACTCACAGCCCGTGTGATACCGAACACCCAACTCCTCTACTAATCAATTTCACAAAGCTAGTTTGTAAAACTCTTGTGTTCGAGAAATAGCCTCAGTGAGTGGATCCGCCCGGATGTATCTTTCTGTGTCTCTCTAAATCTCAAGTTCACGGAGAAAGCCATCTCCCGAATCGAGTAATACCTTTCTTAGAATATGTCTGGATATCTGATGGGACCTAGTTCATAAATGAACTCTAAATCCAAACTTCTTAGACTGTATCGATAACTGAACCTAATCAGTTTCCATCACCATGCCTCCCACAGTATCCTCTTGGACCACCTGTCCATAATACTGTCCCTCGACTAGGGAAAACTATAACTGTGACAATCACTCTGTCATCCATGTCACCTTGGAAGCCTGGAATGATAACCGTCTCCTGAAGGAGGTTGCCGTCATCAAATCCGTAGAACATACACTTATGTTCAAAAACTGCTCCCTTATGTTTCTTCAGGATTGGATTAATATAAACTTATCGCATCTAGTGTAAAAACAACATCTGGTGTGGTACTTGACATTTCAAGATTGACTCAATTGCCTAAGCAAGTGATCCGCTAATCATGCACATCCCTTTCTCCTTTAGTCTCTAAGACACCTTTAGAGAGGGTGACTCCATCACCTGCAGGTACACCACCATACCAGGAGTCATCTATTCTGAAATACTATTAGAATACTGTCAAAGTACCCACATTGGGAAACTACCCAAATCTAGATCTAAAGCCATAGATCTAGTAACCAGAATGTCTAATATTATATCCATATCCTTTGTGGAGAAACAACTGTGTGATAACCACTGTACAACCGATCGTAGTATAGGAATTTTACTTCCTACTATGTGTATGTCATCCAAATACCAGGACATCACACCCTACTACCTTCTTAACAGATCCATCCCCTATTCTGATGAAGTTAAACCTATGACTGTCACATCAAAATTAGATGATCTTATCTCCGCTATATCTGCTTAAGTCTATAAATAGACATAAGCTACTTGCCCACTAATACTTCCGCTGCTCCCACTGACTACGACAACCCTCTGGCAGAATAATATACACGTTTACTTCTAAAGCCTGTTTAGAACGACGTTATACTTATCCTCTTGCCGGGTCTCACAGTCTGGAACAACAGTACTGTCAAGTCTGGGTAAACAAGAACCTCCCTGTCTGTTAGTTATATGTATGCCCTAGAGGCCATTACTGTACATTGGATGTATATTGTAGTGGATGCTGGGACATAAATAGGGAGGACTTTGTTGCTCGACATGATAGTATGCTATCTGGTTACTCTTTACCTTAACGTGTATACTGATTGTCTCTCTGTTACATGTTGGTAAAGCCCTTAGGATGTGTACTTGACTACCTGGACTATGATGCGGATCATACTAGTGGGGACATGGTAGTCTATAAGTACATCCTTCAAAGTCCCTAGTCGTGGGTGTATCGAGATGGGGCATCGATATACCAGAGTAGACTAGCGTATACCTTCTCGACCCATACAGATGGGCGATGGATGATCCCACATCCATTGGTGTTTGACATCAGAGATGATATACGGGTGCTCAGTGGAGACTGGGTACACTGGACGGACTCGCCGAGAACTCCCAGATGGTATTATACCTTACGTCAGATGGCAGTTCTCTGGTGACACTGGTACAGAGTAGTCTGTTGACCCGAGATCGTCATAGAGTCTTGTGTGATTCCCACTGTGCTTTGATTTCCATCTTACCACGTCCAAGAGGGCGTGCAAAATGGTGGTTTTTGGGTACAGTCCCGAATCATATGGAGGCAATGAGCGATAGGAGGGGATTCGTCTCTCCCGGTATAGGGAGTTGATGTTGCACTGTGTTCGATTGGCTATAACCGGAAATCCCTGGCCAGGGTTGCTGAGATTTACTGGTAAGTGTTACCAGTAGTTTCTCGAACTGTTATAGACCTCATATCGACACGACTTATCGAGCTACTGGGGTCTGACGTTTACCACCCCTAGGCGAGATATGCGACATATCAGACGACGAGACCGGACTGTACGGTAAGTGTTACTGGTTGGATTCACAGGAGTATGAGCGGGCTTGCTCGTCGATCTTCTGATCGCTCAATACCCGGGTGGCCGTTACGTTTAGCAGACCGCTTGCGGCTTGTGGGTGCTTGATATGATCATCACCTGCTGCCGGCGTATTGACGAGTCTTTAGAGTCCTACACAGAGGTTTCCTGGCTCAAGCGAAACGAAATAGGAGCGCATATGAGATATGCGCAGGACCGAGAATGATGCGTGTATGTGATATCGTATTTCATTCTCGCGATGAATGTATCGATTGGTTATATGCGATATAACCTAGTTATCGAATCAAGCATTGATTGGATAAGCCGATACATAGGATACTAGTCAGTTATATGCGATATGACCGGATCGTTAAATCAAGTGTTGATTTAATGATTTAATGTAGAATTATATATTTGATATATTACTTTGCATTAACTAGTATTGGTTCACTCTAAATGGTTTTTCTCACTTGATTTGTGCAAGTTGTATATGTGATATACTTTTAGGCACATGATTGTATCATGTTTGATGATACATGCTTATTTGGTTAAGTGTAAAGAATTAAACCATGGTTAAGTTGATGATTAGGGTTTTGCTTATTCATTTATTTATTTGTTTATTCATTTTGGAAAAGATTAGAATAGAATGGTGGCTTTATTTGTAGTTTTGTTGAAGCTTCATGAAGCTTTGACCTAGTCCACCATTCTTGTCTCTTGCTTAACCCTAACCATCATAACTAACCATGGTCTATTCTCTACACTTAAGTAAGGTTAGAATATGATAAGAATCAATTCTTTTTCAATTATTCTTGAACAACTTATCATATTCTTTCTTCTTCTTCTTCATCTTGACAAAAAGAAGAAAGCTTGCTTCCTTTAATGGCAACTAGTGAAAATGAGTGAGAAATCTAATTCTAAAGTGAACCCACCTCCTATTTCTTCATCCTCTACCTCTTGCCAAGTAGTATAGGGTGTTTTCTTCACAAGTTTCATGACTTGGTGAAGTGGGAGCTTAATCTTGTGATGCCTCGACATAGATCATCTTCGGCATCGTAGCCGACGACCAAGCCCGCCCTTTTCTCCGATGAAGCCGATGCTAGAGCCCGGGATTCGATTTGGACAGCAAGGAGACTTCATCATGGAGCTATGGAGGTGGAGGACCGGATCTACAAAGGTTGTATTTCCGTTCACTTAGTTAAGTTGTTAACTAGTTTCATTTTTCGCCTAAAATTCTAGTTAACGATCCGTATTAGGGTTTCTCGGCACTTGTAATTTAGAAATTGGCATGGTTGATGCCTTGTGAGACCTCATTAGTGTGCCTAGGAACCCTACACTATCACCGTCTTTGAGGCTACCTGAGTACCTCTCCGGTGTCTGAGGTTACCCACCATATCTGCAGAGTGGCTAATGGAATATCAAACCTGATTGAATATATAGGTCCTATTAAATTTTCCGTAATCGTTTGCGGTTCTGGAATCACTTCCAGTTCTACCATACTACCACTACTATTTTCTGAAAAAATCCATTTTACTAAAACTGTGGCGAGTCATGAACAATATTACTATTGATCTTCCAGATGGTAGAAATGTCAACCTTCGTCAAAGCCAGGGTCAACCCACAAACAGCCATTACAGAAACATGCCTCGAGTTATCTAGTGTCTTCTTTTAAGCATAAGCTGGACAACTCCCCTTACCTTAACATCGTTAAGATATGAACCATTCTATATCCAATATAGAAACAGAGGCATTAATTTAATTGGAACCAGATTCAAACTATGCAGCTGTCTCCAGTGCATATTAACTTAATGGAGAAAGGCTAATCAGCATTACTCAACTTAGGAATCCATCCAATTATGAGTAATCTGAAAGAGAAACGAGTTTCTCAAAACCATTACTATCAACTGAATACCAATCACAAGAATCTACATCTTCGATCTCTTTGAAGAATACCGATACTTGCGATACCTGGTTCTCTACTTTATTCTTATACCCGCAACTTCTCAAAACTTAGACATTGTATTTCTACGAAACACTTGTCTAAAAACTAGAGAAGTGATAAGTAAACAGAACATAGTACGAGGACCTACCCCTTTGTCCTGACAGACACTGGACAACATACAATACTCTGTATAAGTCCGCTGAGTTGAATAACTCATAACCTGTGCATCGTAGGTTAAAAACTGAACCCAGGAGATTTTCTCAAATATCACCAATTACAACGAATTCCGATATAATGATGATGATCTCCTAATTCCCAATAACTTACTCCCACTCATTATCTGTAAAACTGTACAGATATGAGAATGAAACCTGGTAAATACATATCCTGGAGTAATTATCTAATCGGGAAATCAGTTTTTCTTTAACAATGCGCAGTGAAACTGAAACATTAAAATGTTTCGTAGGGGTATTCTGGTATTCTTAGTAATGCCTCTTCCATAATCCAATTCATGACTGTAACCGTATATTTCTTTGCCATCTCTCCAAATCCCTTTATTTTTCTTTGGTCATTTCCTTCTGTACACCATCGTTAGGCTAAGTGGTTTTCTTCCTTACCTACCGTTCGGCATCAGCCTATGGTTTGGAAGAAGACTATCCAGTAAGCATAATAGGTGTACCCTCCTAATCTTAGGAGTACTCGCAACTTGAGAGAAGGTGATGATAAAAGACTACTGAATAATACCTTATTCTATTTCTCCCGAACTGGGGAAAAAGCAAAGGTGAAATAGGAGTAGCGATGAAGTACGCGGTTTGGTCGTGAATGATAACAGTCGCAATTTACTTTGCCCTCTTGCTAATCCCTTTATTTTGTCTTTAGTTATTACCTTCTGTACACCCTACTTAGGCTAATTGGTTTTCTTCATTCCCTGCCTTTCGGCACCTGCCTATGGTTTGAAAAAAGACTATCCAGTAAGCATAACAGGTGTACCCTCCTAAACTAAGGAGCTCTCGCAACCTGAGAGAAGGTGATCATAAAAGACAACTTGAATAAACTAATTCTATTTCTCCTGAACCTGGATCCATCCTCGAAGAAGTCCCTTCGAGTTCGTATATAACCATACGATGGATCTATCCAATGGAAGTGGATATCCGTAGCAATACGGGGTGTTCTGAGAAATACAAAGGGTAAAAGAAGAAGCGGCAATGACTTATGCAACTTGGACAATCCAAAAGTCAGTATTTTAAGAAGGTTCGGTCAACTTTGGTCACTAAGTCATAGTCTAGGGTCAGTCAAAGGTCGCTGCCAAAGAGAGAGAGAGAAAAAACACTCTGCGTGCACTCTAACCTAGATCAGAATGGTTATCAATTTATCTAATCAGGAAACCTCCCACTGTTATCTCAAATTCTCCTCTAAACCAGAAAGAAGAATTAGTCGGGATCACCCGAAGAGTAAACCAACTCATCAGTGAGAATCGGGATCCAACTATCATCGCATGATAACTTGATGGAAGCCACTCAAGTTATCACACTCCAGAAGGTATGCACATGCCTGGCAAGTTTCCTGTATATTTGAAACTCCTGATATAAATTTTTGCCCCATGCTCTTATGACCTTGGCGAAGGTCAAAATGTCATATGTCACATGCCAAGTTCTACCCGTCATTGTCCAGGTCAATTTGAACCCACCCGTACATACCCTTGACGAAGGCCAAAATAATAGTACGACTGTCCCAAACCAACACATCTATCTATGCTACAAATGAATACCCAGCAGCTACCAAACACTATGCCTTGGCGAAGATCAAAATACATAGCTTGAATACTACTGAATACCCAAAAGAAATGACGGAGGGCTACGGCTGGTTTTTGTCGAAAAATCTTTAACGTAATGAACTTGATCTCGTTGAAGGAAACTGATAGCCTTTTATAAAAATATAGTGGCAAAAACCATTTACTAAAGAAGTCACTCCCGGTGAAGGGATCTCGGCTCTTTCCTCATGGAATGAGGTGCAGGATATTCCAACTGAATACCGCGGTGCAAAGCAACTTGTAATTGACTATATTGAAGTTATTACCCTGACGTAAACTTCTGCCCAAGCGGTCACTCCCGGTGAAGGTATCTCGGCCCTTGCCTCGTCGAATGAGGTGCGGGATATTCTAAACTGAATATCACTATGCAAAACAAAAGTAAATATCTTTGTAATAACACTGTTTAAAATTTGTTCCAACAACATCAAATATAGGTTTGTTTTATCTTGCATTGATAAGAATCAACGCAGTCCCATCAATCAATCACACCAGAAAAGAACGAAAATATAATGTACGTATATGCCATCCGCATTCGCCACTGGGTCCCGTCATCACCCGTTAGGTTACTTAACTAACGACAGAGCGGGGACTGGACTAGCACGGGTGTAAAACATATACAACATCTAATAGTATATATATACCACTATACAATAATCGCTCCAGGCATGATAATATGCAACATTACAGAAAAGTAATAAGCATCAAAGAACAATACAGATAATCTGGGATCCCCGGGTTACACAGAGCCGCTGCTGAAACCTGACGTTCCCCTGGTCGTATGGATAGCCTGTGCAATGAAACCTAGACCCCTACGGGTGCGGCAAGTTACCCGCCAAAACCTGAAACATGGTAGTCCCCACAGCATAGTGAATGGAATACCCGGCACTGCACGGAATCCGGTAAATTGAGCACCCCTCCTTGGGTCAACCTGTACCCCCTACGAGTGCGGCGAATAGTCTGCCAATTCTAGAGTAAGGTCCCTTTGCCTCTCAAAGCCATGAGATACGGACCCGTTGCCTTCCAGAACCCGGCTATCCGTGCAATCCTTCGCGGGATAAACCTAGTACAGAAATAGAAATATGTACAACAGGTACATCGACCTCAACCTGGTCGTGCCCCAAAAGAATATTATACAAACAGGCAGTAACGGCAGTCCACATGTTGGACGCTCGCCCCGCAATAACAAATGTACAAATAAATCTAAACTGCACTATCATTGCACCTTGCTATCCACCACGACATATCCGCAACAATACATCACAACACAGAACATCAACGCGAATGTCACGTTCCCAAACCCGTCTAAAAGAACTATAGCAATCAGACGCGATTTACCGATCAAATGACATTCCCGATCGGAGATATAATGTAAATACTGTATACTAACAAATTTAAAATTTTGATCGACTAAATTTCTTGAAGTGGGCCCCACAATCATCTGTTGTAGAGTAACCAAAACCGGGCCCAAAAGAAATATACCAAAACCCCCAATTTCCAGTAAAAAAGCCACTGTGCAAATTTGGTGCACTGATCTCACAGAATGGCCGCGGAAGCACGGTCAAACCCTAGGTTTGACCGCGATTCCGCGGCGGTCTTGTGAGATCACGTGACAAAATTTTGACGGTGGGCTTAGAAAACCCTGCTGAATTTTCTGTGATATGTAGAATTATTTTTAGACACTGTTTAAAATCAACAGAAACTCAGAACATGGATTTTTGCGGTTTTTCAAAATCCGTTCGATCGATCTTTTAAACGCGTTAGCACAAGTTAGTATATCTTAATGGTAAGGCTCTGATACCACTGTAAGTCCACGGTAGCGCCCCGGCCGTCTAACAGACGCCAAATGCGGAACAAAAACTTTTTACGAAACTGGCGCTATCGTGTACCGTAACCCGGATCTGCCATTAAAGCTAAACTAGCAAATTACAAAGGGGTAGAAACATTATACCGAATGATCTGAGTCCTTCGGTCTTTAACCATCATCCCACGCTTTGTTGCGGCTGCTCCGATCTCCTCGATCTCCAGTCTTGTCGTCTAGGTGGCACCACGCCGACGGATCTTTAAATGGGCTCCCGCCTCTGAACCGAGGCAACTCGATCGTCAAGTTTGCTAAAAGAGATGACCAAGATGAAGTAGAGAATGAGTAGAACACTTTGTCTCGTTACGTCCAGGGTCACGGACGAACGGTTATGGAAGTTGCCTTTTGGATCGGGAGAAATAAGAAAGAGGCTATCTATTTTTCGTGAACCCGAATCTATCATAATCTTTTTTTAGTGAACAACAACCTTGATCTAAAGTGAGGGGGGAAGGCCGGCCATTTATAGGAGAGGAGGGAGGTGAGTGTAGGAGCTAGGAGGTGACAATAAGCAAAATATCTAGTGTGAACACAAAGTGTGAACACATAGTGTGAACACAAAGTGTGAACACAAAGAAAGCAACCAATAAAGAACAAGTGAGTCATAAGCCTTGTCACCACCTTCTAGATGCTTCTAGAATCTTCCACACTCATCCAAGAAAAGATAAATCCGTCTTTAACCGAATGTTAAAAGACGGCTGATAGAAAACTGGAAACTGACAACTTCCAAAAGTGATCCTGAAACGAATTTCAGGATAACCCCATATCAGTATAAACATACCCACATTTGTATTACGACCGAATACAAATGCAACTGAGACAAAGATATTATATCTACACAGTATAATACTGGGTTCCGGCTTAAACCAAAGCCTACCAGTATTATCTGCCCGAAAAACGACACGTGCGAAAACGCACGTGCTTTTTCCGAACCTTGCCATATTACCATATGGCCTCTACAACGTTTCGCCCGAACTTGGGAAAGTGTCGGTGGGGGACTCTAATGACTCATCAACACACTGGCACTGGGTATAACCACTAGCACGTCAGAGATACAAGCTGCATGTAACGTTTTGCCTATGTGTTGATTGGAAGGGAAGCTGACGAGCGAACTCATCTATAAACCCTACTGAGTCTGACAGTGACAATGTATATACAGTCCGGTCCATTCGTCTAAAGAGTATCGCATATCGAGTCTAGGGGGGTGGATAAAGTCAGACCCCTAATAACGCGATAAATCGTGTCGGCATGAAGCCCATCACCACCTGAGAAACTACTGATCCAAATCAGTAATTCTCCACTACCTCGGCCGAGGATTCCTAGTGATGGCCACCTGTGCACTGCGCGACATCAACCCCCAATACCGGGAGAGACGAATCCCCGACGATCCGCTCACTTGCCTCCAATGTGGCTCGGGACTGTACCCAAAAAAGACCTGTTTGCACGACTCCTTTGAGCTGTGGTAGGGTAGAAATCAAAGCACAGTGGGAACTCACACGAGACAAATGACGACCTCAGGTCGATGAACTAACCTGTACACAAGTCACCAGGGAATTTCTATCTGACGATATGTATAATACCAACTAGCAGATTCCCGGCGAGTCCTGTCCGGTGTACTCATAACCCAATGAGCACCTGTATACATCTTAGGTGATCAAACTGACACCAGTGGCTTGTGAGACCGGCCACCGCCCCTCGTCGGGGTCTCGACTGTATACACTAGTCTACTCTGGAGTATCAATGCCCTGTCTCGAAACTCCCACGACCAGGGACACTTTTAAGGATGTGCTTACAGACCCCAGCTCCCACGTATATGATCGCCATCATACTGCTGGTAGTCAAGCAAGAATCCTATGGGCTCTATCATCATGCAATAGTGAACTAAAGCATGTATACGATGATAAAGACAAACCAGATAGCATACTATCATCTTGAGCAAGACTGTCATATCGGTATAGGTCCTGCCTCAATCATTGCAATCACGTACCTGCGATCCAATAATTGACTATGAGGGCACTGTCTCCAACATATTTTCTGTACTAGGATTACCCCGTGAGGGGTGCACGGATAGCCGGGTTCTAGAGGGCAATGGGCCCGCATCTCATGGCGTTGAGACGGAGGGGGCTTTACTCTAGAATTGGCGGGCTATTCGCCGCACTCGTAGGGGGTACAGGTTGACCAAGGAGGGGTGCCCAACTTACCGGATTCCGTGAAGTGCTGGGTGGTCCATTCACGTTGCTGAAAGGGGCTGCCTCGCTTCAGGTTTTGGCGGGTGACTTGCCGCGCCCGTAGGGGTCTAGGATTTTCATTGCACAGGCTATCCACACGACCAGGGGAACGTCGGGTTTCAGTAGTGGCGCTATGAAACCCGGGGATCCCAGATATCTGTATTGTTCTGTGATGTTGTATATTTCTGTGATGTTGCATTTTATCACGCCTTGAGCGAATATTATATATTGATATATATATACTAGTAGATGTTGTATAAGTTTTGCATCCGCGCTAGTCCAGTCCCCGCTCTGTCGTTAGTTAAGTAACCTAACGGGTGATGACGGGACCCAGTGGCCAATGCGGATGGTATATACGTACATCATTATTTTCGTTCTTTATTGGTGTGATTAATTGATGGGACTGCGTTGATTCGGATCAATGCAAGCTAAACAAACCTTTTCTGATGTTGTTGGAACAATATTTCAAAAAGCTGTTATTGCAAGGACGTTCACTTTTTGTTTTGCACAGTGGTATTCAGTTGGAATATCCTGCTCCTCAGTCGACGAGGCAAGGGCCGAAATCCCTTCACCGGGAGTGACCCCTTAGACAGAAGTTTGCGTCAGGGAAATAACTTCACTATAGCCGATTACTTTTGCTTTGCGTCGTGGTATTCAGTTGGAATATCCTGCACCTCATTCTTTGGGGAAAGAGCCGAGATCCCTTCACCGGGAGTGACCTCTTTAGCGAAGGTTTTCGTCACTATATTTTTTATAAAAGGCTATGCAGTTCCTTCAACGATATCAAGTTCATTACGTTAAAGGTTTTTCGCCAAAAACCAGCCATAGCCCTCCGTCATTTCCTACAGGTATTATTTAGTATTCGTGCTGCGTTTGTTGACCTAGTCAAGACGTAGTGTTCGGTAGCTAAGTGGTACTTGTTTGTTGCATAAGTGGGATTGGTTAGGACAGTCGTGCGGCCTTGTTGACCTAGTCAAGAGCACGTACGGGTGGGTTTAATGCAATCCAGAATAATGACGGGTTGAACTTGACTAGCGGTTTATGGTTTGTTGAGCTAGTCAAGGTCATAAACCGCTTGGGGTAAAAAAAATCACATCGGGAGTTTCTAAAGAAACTGAAACTTGCCAGGCATGCGCATACCTTCTGGAGTGTGGTGACTTGAGTGGATTCTGTCAAGTTGTCATGCGATGATAGTTGGATCCCGATTCCCACTGATGAGTTGGTTTACTCCTCGGGTGATCCCGACTAATTCTTCTTTCAGGTTTGGAGAAGAATTTGAGGTTACAGTAGGAGGTTTCCAGATTAGATAAAGTGATAACCATTCTGATCTAGGTTAGAGTGCACGCCGAGTGTTTCTTTTCTCTCTCTCTTTGGCAGCGACCATGGACCCGACCCTAGACTATGACTCAGTGACCAAGTTAACCGAACCTTCTTATAAGACTGGCTTTTGGATTGTCAGAGTTGCAAACCTCATTGAGGACACCCCGTATTACTACGAACGTCCACTTCCATTGGACAAAACCATCGTATGGTTATATACGAACTCGAAGAAATTCGAGGATGGTTTCCGGTTCTCGAGAAAACGAATAGGACTATTCAGTTGACTTTTCCTTTTACCTTCTCTCAGGTTGCGAGTACTCCTTGGTTTAGGAGATAGTACACCTATTACGCAAATTGGATAGTCTTCTTCCAAACCTTAGGCTGGTGCCGAACGGTGGGGAATGAAGAAAACCAATTAGCCTAAACGGTGTACAGAAGTTATTAAGTTAAGACAAAGAAAGGGATTAGTAAGAGAGCAAAGTAAATTGCGAATGCTATTCACGACCAAACCAAGTATTTCTTCGCCAATCCTAAATCACCTTTTATATTTCTCCAGAACACTCCGTATCACTACGAAGATCCACAGTTTATTGGATACTCCATCGTATGGTTATATACGAACTCGAAAGGAACTTGTTCCAGTTCGGGGATGGATTCTGGTTCAGGAGAAATAGGAATAAGGTATGTTTGGTTGTCTTTTATCTTCACCTTCTCTCGAATTGCGAGTGCTCCTAGGATTAGGATAGTACACCCATTATGCTTATTGGATAGTCTTCTTCCAAACTATAGGTTGGTGCCGAACGATAGGGAAGGAAGAAAACCATTTGGCCTAAAGGGGTGTGCAGAAGGTAATGACTAAAGACATATAAAGGGATTTGGAAAGATGGCAAAGAATTATACGGTTACAGTTGTGAATCTGGATAATCGAAGAGGTATTACTAAGAATACCAGGATACCCCATCGAAAAATTTCAATGTTTCAGTTTCACTGTGTACTGTTAAAAGAAAACTGATTTCCCAATTAGACACTTGCTCCAGGGTATGTATTTACCAGGTTTGATTCTCACATCTGTATGGTTTTACAGATGATGAGTGGGAGTAAGGTATTGGGAATTAGGTGATCGTCCTCATTATATCGGAATTCGTTGTAATTGGCGATATTTGAGGAAGTCACCTGGGTTGTTTGCCGGACGGCAAATATTTGGTTTTGAATATCCGTTGTTATGCACCAATTTCAAATTGATATATCTGTACGTCTATTTTTATAGAGTGAGATGTACCTTTTTGAAATGATGTCTTTGACATTTACCTGAATCAGTGGATGGTTAGGTAAGGAGCATTGAACAGCGGTGTAATTCTTCTTAACCATAAGTACAGTTTTCAACCTACGACACAAAGTGAATGAGTCACTAGACTCAGAGGACTTATACAGACTATTGTATATTGTCCAGTGTCCATTAGGACAGAGGGGTTGGTCCTCGTACTATATTCGGTTTACTTATCACTTCTCTGGTTCTTAGACAGGTGTTTCGTAGAAACACAGGGTCCGAATTTTGAGAAGTTATAGGTATATGAATAAAGTAGAGAACCAGGTATTGCAAGTATCGGGATTCTTCAAGGTGATCGAAGATGTAGATACTTGTGAATGGTATTCAGTTGATAGTAATGATTAAGAGAACTAGCTTCTCTTTCAGGTTGCTCATAATTGGAAGTACTCCTAAGTTGAGTAACGTTGATCGGCCTCCTTCCATTTACTTGACATGCACTGGAGACAGCTGCATGATTTGAATCTGGTTCAATTAAATCAGTGCCTCTGTTTCTATATTGGATATAGAACAGTTCATATCTTGACATTGTTGAGGTACGGGGAGTTGTCCGGCTTATGCTTAAAACCAGACTCCGGATAACTCAAGGCACGTTTCTGTAATGGCTGTTTGTGGGTTGACCCAGGCTATGACGAGGGTTGACTTTCTACCATCTGGAAGATCAATAGTGATATTGTTCTTGACTCGCCACAGTTTTAAATAAAAATGGATTTTTTCAGAAAACAGTAGTGGGAGTATGGTAGAACTGGAAGTGATTCAAGAAGCGCAAACGATTACTGAAGATTTGATAAGAACCTAAAAATTCAATCTGGTTTGACATTCCATTGGCCACTCCGCAGATATGGTGGGTAACCTCAGGCACTCGAGAGGTACTTCGGTATGCTCAAGGACAGTGGCAGGGAGGTTCTTTTACCCAGACTTTCCATTGCTGTTGTTCCAGACTGTGAGACCCGGCAGGAGGATGAGTATAGCATCATTCTGAACTAGCTTTAGAAGTGTACGTCTATATGACTCTGCCAAAGGGTTGTCGTAGTCAGTGGGAGCAGTGGAAGCATGGTGGACAAGTGGCTTGTGTCTATTTATAGACTAAAGCAGATTTAGCGGAGATAGATCATCTATTTCTGATGTGACAGTCATAGGTTTGACTTCATCAGAATAGGGGATGGATCTGTTAAGAAGGTAGTAGGGTGTGATGTCCTGGTATTTGGATGACATACACAGAGTAGGAAGTGATATTCCTATACTACGATCGGTTATACTTTGGTTGTCACACAGTGGTTTCTTCACATAGGAATTGGATCTTATATCGTACATTCTGGTTACTAGATCTATGGTTTTACATCTAGATTTGGGTGGTTTCCCAATCTGGGTACTTAGACAGCATTCTATGAGTATTTAGAATGGACGACTCCTGGCACGGTAGTATACCTGCAGGTGATGGATTCACCCTCCCTGAAGGTGTCTTACAGACTAAAGTGGAGAGGGACGTGCATGATTGGCAGATCACTTGCTTGGGCAGTTGAGCTGATCATGAGATGTCAAGTACCACACCAGATGTTGTTTTTGCAGTAGATGCAATAAGTTGATATTGATCCAATCCTGGAGAAACAGTCAGAAGCAGTTTTAAAACATAAGTTGATGTTCTAGGGATATGATAGCAGCTTTCTCCTTCGGGAGACAGTTATCATTCCAGGCTTCCAAGGTGACCTGGATGGCAGAGTGGCTGTCAGAGTTATAGTTTTCCCTCTGACGAGGGGCAGTATTTTGGGCAGGTGGTCCAGGCGGATACTGAGGGAGGCATGGCGCAGGATACTGATTAAGTTCAGTTGACGATACAGTCTAAGAACTTTGGATTTGGAGTTCATTTATGAACTAGGTCCCAACAGACATCCAAGCATATTCTAAGACAGGTATTGCTCATTTCGGGAGATGGCTTTCTCCGCGAACTTGAGATATAGAGAGACATAGAAAGAAACATCACAGCGGATCCACTCACTTAGGCTATTTCTCGAACGCATTAGTTTCACAAACGAGCTTTGTGAGACTGACTAGTAGAGGAGTTGGGTGTTCGGTATCACACGAGCTGTGAGTATGCGACATCGCAATAATTAGCCTTGAGTGCAACTGGAAGATTGTTGGAGATAGTGCACTCAGAGTCAATTATTGGATCACAGGCACATGATTGCAATGATTGAGGGAGGACCTGTCCCAGTAGGACAGTCTTACTTAAGATGATAGTATGCTATCTGGTTTATCTTTATCATCGTGTACTGCTTTAGGTGACCTTACGAGTCGCTATTACACGTTGATAGAGCCCGTAGGATTCTTACTTGACTGCCAGCAGTATGAGGGCGATCATATACGTGGGAGCTGGGGTCTATAAGCACATCCTTAAAAGGTCCCTAGTCGTGGGAGTTTCGAGACTGGGCATCGATACTCCATTAGTAGACTAGTGTGTACAGTCGAGACCCCGACGAGGGGCGGTGGCCGGTCTCACGAGCCACTAGTGTCAGTTGGTTCACCTAAGATGTATACAGGTACTCATTGGGTTATGAGTACACCGGACAGGACTCGCCGGGAACATGCTAGTTGGGATTATACCAGACGTCAGATAGCAGTTCCCTGGTGACATGTGTACAGGTTAGTTCATCGACCTGAGATCGTCATTTGTCTCATATGAGTTCCCACTGTACTTTGATTACTACCCTAGCACGGCTCAAAGGAGTCGTGCAAACAGGTTTTAGTTAGGTACAGTCCCGAGCCACATGGAGGCAGTGAGCGGATCTGCAGGGGTTCGTCTCTCCCGGTATTGGGGGTGAGGTCGCGCTGTGTCTAGGAGAGCCATTACACAAAGCCCTCGGCCGAGGCAGGAGATTTACTGGTAGGTATTCCAGTAGTATCTCAGGGTGTTCTGGGCTACACTGCGACACGACTTGTACCGCTTTTAGGTGTCTGACATTTACCAACCACCTAGGCCCGTGATGCGATACTCATAGAAAAACGGACCAGACTGTACGGATATTGTCACTGACAGGCTCAGTAGGGTGTCAGGATGAGTTCGCTCATCGACGTCCCTTTTGGTCAATAGCCGGTAGCCCGTCACGTATGGCTAATACCTATGACGTGCTAGTGGTTAAATCCACAGCCATAGTATTGACGAGTCTTTAGAGTCCCCCACACAGACAGTTACTCAAGTTTCGGGCGAAACGCTGTAGAGGCCGTATGGAGATATGGCAGGGTTCGATTAGATACGTGCGGTATTGCACGGATCGTGATCGGACGGATTTTACTAGCCGGCTTTGGTTTAAGCCGGATCCTAGTATTAGACAGTGTAGATTTTGTCTCTTTGCATTTGTATTCAGTGGGAATACAAATGCGGGCATGTATATGCAGTCGTGGGGTTTTCCTGTAATTTATTACGGGATCAGTTTTCTGAAGTTGCCAGTTTGGATTCCGTTCCGGCCGGTTTTCCTTTGTACCTTCACGGCCGGACTTTTGTGATGGAAGGGGTTATTTGCTAGTTTGCAAATAACTTATTGTGGAGGGGTTTCCTGCATTTGTGGCATTATGAAAGGTTAAGCATCTTTGCTTTTTCATGATGGCTTGCTTTATTGAGATTAGAAAGGATTTGAAATTGAGATGACTTTGTTATCATCACATTTTGCTTATGGTCACCCATTCTCTTTTCCTACACTCACCTTCCTTCTTGTGTTGGTTTTATTCCCTCCACCATTTTTGAGATATGAGGGGGGCCAGCCACTTTTGGAGAGGGAGAGAGAGGTTTTCATTTTTTATGAGGGAAATTAGATCATCTCATTTGTATGCTCCAAAATCATAAACCCCTCTCCAAAGTTCTTTGATTCTTCCATCACCCAATGGTAACATAAACCCCAAAGAGACAAACTACTACACTACAACCTAGAGTACCCTTTGACGCGTCGGCTAGCCAACTTCGCGTCCGAGTTGCCTCGGTCCAGAGGTGGGAGCCTCTAAAAGAATCCGGCTATGTGGTGCCCCTTTCCGGTGAGAAGATGAAGACCGGAGATTCCGCGGGAGATCTGGACGACGACGAGAAGACCGAAGGACACGGATCACTTGGTATATCTTTCACCCTTTCTCTTGATTGCTAGGATTAGGTTAATGGTTACGATCCGGGTATATTTTCCGCGGCAGCGCCGGTTTGAAGTTAAGAAAAAATTTTGATTCCGCATTTTGGCCTCGAGTAGAAGGCCGGGGAGCTGCCGTGGCGCAACAGTTATCATGCGATGATGGTTGGATCTAGATTCCCACTGATGAGTTGGTTTACTCCTCGGGTGATCCCGACTAATTCTTCTTTCAGGTTTGGAGGAGAATTTGACGTTACAGTGGGAGGTTTCCTGATTAGATAAAGTGATAACCATTCTGATCTAGGTTTAAGTGCACGCTGAGTGTTTATTTTCTCTCTCTCTTTGGCAGCGAGCATGGCCCGACCCGTGACTATGACTTAGTGACCAAGTTGACCGAACCTTCTTATAAGACTGGCTTTTGGATTGTCTGAGTTGCATACCTCATTACCACTCCTACTTTTACCCATTTCTCCAGGACACCCCGTATTAATACGAACGTCCACTTCCATTGGATAAAACCATCGTATGGTTATATACGAACTCAAAGGAATTTATTCGAGGATGGTTTCCGGTTCTGAAGAAAACAAATAGGATAATTCAGTTGTCTTTTCCTTTTACCTTCTCTCAGGTTGCGAGTACTCCTTGGTTTAGGAGATAGTACACCCGTTACGCCTATCGGATAGTCTTCTTCCAAATCTTAGGCTGGTGCCGAATGGCAGGGAATGAAGAAAGCCGATTAGCCTAATTGTGGTGTGCAGAAGATATTAAGTTAAGACAAATAAAGGGATTAGTAAGAGAGCAAAGTAAATTGCGACTGCTATTCACGACCAAACCAAGTATTTCTTCGCCAATCCTACATCACCTTTGTATGTCTCCAGAACACTCCATATCACTACGAAGATCCACAGTTTATTGGATATTCCATCGTATAGTTATATACGAACTCGAAAGGAACTTGTTCCAGTTCGAGGATGGCTTCTGGTTAAGGAGAAATAGGAATAAGGTTTATTCAGTTGTCTTTTATCTTCACCTTCTCTCGCATTGCGAGTGTTCCTAGGATTATGACAGTACACCCATTATGCTTATTGGATAGTCTTCTTCCAAAGCATAGGCTGGTGCCGAAAGGTAGGGAAGGAAGAAAACCATTTAGCCTAAGAGGGTGTACATAAGGTAATGACTAAAGACATATGAAGGAATTTGTAGAGATGGCAAAGAAATATACGGTTACAGTTGTGAATCTGGATAATGGAAGAGGCATTACTAGGAATACCCGGATACCCCTACGAAACATTTTAATGTTTCAGTTTCACTGTGTGTTGTTAATAGAAAAACTTATTTCCTAATTAGCCCTTTCTCCAGGGTATGTATTTACCAGGTATGATTCTCACATCTGTATGGTTTTACAGATGATGAGTGGGAGCAAGTTGTTGGGAATTAGGTGATTATCCTCATTATATCGGAATTCGTTGTAATTGGTGATATTTGAGGAAATCACCTGGGTTGTTTGCCGGACAGCAAATATTTGGTTTTGAATATCCGTTGCTATGCACCAATTTCAAATTGATATATCTGTACGTCTATTTTTATAGAGTGAGATATAACTTTTTGAAATTATGTCCATGACATTTACCTATATCACTGGATGGTTATATAAGGAGCTTTAAACAGCGGTGTAATTCTTCTTAACCATAAGTACAGTTTTCAACCTACGACACACAGGGATTGAGTTATTAGACTCAAGGGAGTTATACAGAGTATTGTATGTTGTCCAGTGTCCATCAGGACAGAGGGGTTGGTACTCGTACTATATTCTGTTTACTTGTGACTTCTTTAGTTCTTAGACAAGTGTTTCGTAGAAATACAAGGTCCAAGTTTTGAGAAGTTATAGGTATATGAATAAAGTAGAGAACCAGGTGTTGCAAGTATCAGGATTATTCAAGGTGATCGAAGATGTAGATACTTGTGTATGGTATTCAGTTGATAGTAATGATAAAGAGAACTTGCTTCTCTTTCATATTACTCATAATTGGAAGCACTCCTAAGTTGAGTAATGCTGATTGGCCTGTATCCATTTAGTTGACATGCACTGGAGACAGTTGCATGATTTGAATCAGGTTCCAATTAAATCAGCGCCTCTGTATCTATATTGGATATAGAACAGTTCATATCTTAACATTGTTAAGGTACGGGGAGTTGTCCGGCTTATACTTAAAACCAGACTCTGGATAACTCAAGGTACGTTTCTGTAATGGCTGTTTATGGGTTGACCCGGGCTATGACGAGGGTTGACTTTCTACCATCTGGAAGATCAATAGTGAAATTGTTCTAGACTCGCCACAGTTTTAAGTAAAATGGATATTTTCAGAAAAACAGAAGTGGGTGTATGGTAGAACTGGAAATGATTCCAGAACCACAAACGATTACTGAAAATTTGATAAGAACCTAAAGATTCAATCTGGTTTGACATTCCATTGGCCACTCCGCAGATAAGGTGGGTAACCTCAGGCACCCGAGAGGTACTCCGGTAGCCTCAAGGATGGTGGCAGGGAGGTTCTTGTTTACCCAGACTTGCCATTGCTGTTGTTCCAGGCTGCGAGGACCGGCAGGAAGATGAGTATAGCGTCGTTCTAAACTACCTTTAGAAGTGTACGTGTATATGACTCTGCCAGAGGGTTGTCGTGGTCAGTGGGAGCAGCGGAAGCATTGGTGGACAAGTGGCTTATGTCTATTTATAGACTAAAACAGATGTAGCGGAGATAGATCATCTATTTCTGATGTCACAGTCACAGGTTTGACTTCATCAGAATAGGGGATGGATCTGTTAAGAAGGTAGTAGGGTGTTATGTCCTGGTATTTGGATGACATACACAGAGTAGGAAGTGAAAATCCTATACTACGATCGGTTATACTTTGGTTGTGACACAGTGGTTTCTCCACAAAGGACTTGGATATTATATCAGACATTCTGGTTACTAGATCTATGGTTTTAGATATAGATTTGGGTAGTTTCCCAATCTGGGTACTTAGACAGCATTCTAAAGGTGTTTTAGAATGGACGACTCCTGGCACGGAGTATACCTGCAGGTGATGGAGTCACCATCTCTAAAGGTGTCTTACAGACTAAAGGGGAGAGGGATGTGCATGATTGGCAGATCACTTGCTTAGGCAATTGAGTCAATCATGAGATGTCAAGTACCACACCAAATGTTGTTTTTGCAGTAGATGCAATAAGTTGATAATAATCCAATCCTGGAAAACCTATCGGAAGCAGTTTTAGAACATAAGTGGATGTTCTTGGGATATGATAACGACAGCCTCATTCGGGAGACGGTTATCATTCCAGGCTTCCAAGGTGACCTGGATGACAGAGTGGCTGTCAGAGTTATAGTTTTCCCTCTGACGAGGGCCAGTATTTTGGATAGGTGTTCCAGGCGGATACTGAGGGAGACATAGCGCAGGATACTGATTAATTTCAGTTGACGATACAGTCTAAGAAGTTTGGATTTGGAGTTCATTTATGAACTAGGTCCCATCAGACATCCAGACATATTCTAAGACAGGTATTGCTCATTTCGGGAGATGGGTTTCTCCGCGAACTTGAGATAAAGAGAGACATAGAAAGAAACATTAGGGCAGATCCACTCACTAAGGCTATTCCTCGAACGCAATAGTTTCGCAAACGAGCTTTGTGAGACTGACTAGCAGAGGAGTTGGGTGTTAGGTATCACACAGGCTGTGAGTATGCGACATCGCAATAATTAGCCCTGAGTGCAAGTGGAAGATTGTTGGAGATAGTGCCCTCAGAGTCAATTATTGGATCACAGGCACGTGATTGCAATGATTAAGGCAGGACCTATACCGGTAGGACAGTCTTACTCAAGATGATAGTATGCTATCTGGTTTATCTTTATCATCGTGTACTGCTTTAGGTAACCTTATAGGTCACTATTGCGCGTTGATAGAGCACATAGGATTCTTTCTTGACGGCCAGCAGTATGATGGCGATCATATATGTGGGAGCTGGGGTCTATAAGCACATCCTTAAAAGGTCCCTAGTCGTGGGAGTTTTCGAGACAGGGCATCGATACTCCAGAGTAGACTAGTGTACACAGTCGAGACCCCGACGAAGCGCGGTGGCCGGTCTCACAAGACACTGGTGTCAGTTAGTTCACCTAATATGTATACAGGTGCTCATTGGGTTATGAGTACACCGGACAGGACTCGCCGGGAACATGCTAGTTGGTCTTATACGTGACGTCAGATAGCAGTTCCCTGGTGACAATTGGACAGGTTAGTTCATCGACCTGAGATCGTCATTTGTCTCATGTGAGTTCCCACTGTACTTTGATTACTACCCTACCACGGCTCAAAGGAGTCGTGCAAACAGGTTTTAGTTGGGTACAGTCCCGAGCCACATGGAGGCAGTGAGCGGATCTGCAGGGGTTCGTCTCTCCCGGTATTGGGGGTGAGATCGCGCCGTGTCTAGGAGAGCCATTACACAAAGCCCTCGGCCGAGGCAGGTGATTTACTGGTAGGTATTCCAGTAGTATCTTAGGGTGTTCTGGGCTACACTCCGACACGACTTGTACCGCTTTTGGGGGTCTGAATTTTACCAGCCCCTAGGCCCGCCATACGATACTCATAGACGAACGGACCGGACTGTACGGATATTGTCACTGACAGGCTCAGTAGGGTGTCAGGATGAGTTCGCTCATCGACGTCCCTTTTGGTCAATACCTGGTAGCCCGTTACGTATGGCTAATACTTCTGACGTGCTAGTGGTTAAATCCACAACCAAAGTATTGACGAGTCTTTAGAGTCCCCGACAGACCGTTTCTCAAGTTTCGGGCGAAACGCTGTAGAGGCCGTATGGAGATATGGCAGGGTTCGATCATGTACGTGCGGTATTGCACGGATCATGATCGGACGGTTAATACTAGCGGGCTTTGGTTTAAGCCGGATCCTAGTATTGTACTGTATAGATTTTGTCTCATTGCATTTGTATTCGGTCGTAATACAAATGCGGGTATGTATATACAGTCGCGGGGTTTTCCTGTAATTTATTACAGGATCAGTTTTTTGAAGTTGCCAGTTTGCTTTCCGTTTCGTCCATTTTCCTTTGTTTCTTTCTTTGGCTGGAAATTGGTGGAGAGGGGGTTATTTGCAAGCATGCAAATTTGATTAGTAGAGGGTGTTATTTGCATGTAGTAGATTCATGATGGTTCTTACTCCCTTTGACTTCTTTAGTTCATCATTGTTTTGACTTTTGAGTTGTGATGGTTGTTGAGTGTGGACTTTGGTTGTGATCATTTTATTCTCTCAAGATCACTCATCATTTTTTCACACATGATTGATCCACTCTCTCTCCTCTCTCATTCTTTGGGGATGAAGCAAGGGCCGGCCATAAGGGTGGGGAAGGGGATTCATTTTGTGGTGGGAAAAATATGGTGCTTATTTTTCTTAGCTTGCAAAATTTTCTTTACTCTCTCCAAAAGGTTCAATTCTCCTCCACCTTCATATCCAAATGGAAACTTCATACAACCCTTTGAGACAAAGAGTTCTACATTATTCTATAGCAATTCTTGGACACGTCGATTCGCCAACTTCGTGCCCGAGTTGCCTCGGTCCAGAGGTAGGAGCCCATAAAAGAACCCGGCGATGTGGTGCCCTTCCGACGAGAAGATGAAGACCGGAGATTCCGCGGGGAGACCGGGACGACGACGAGAAGACCGAAGGACACGGATCGCTCGGTATATCTCTCTACGCCTTCTCTAGTTAGCTAGGAGTAGGTTAATGGCCCGATCCGGGTTTATAGTCTACAGTAGCGCCGGTTTCTTGTTTAAAGAAAAGTTTTGATTCCGCATTTTGGCCTCGTTCTGACGGCCGGGGCGCTGCCGTGGCCTAACAAGGAGTCCTCGGAGAGTCCTGTTCAGTGTACCCATTCTCCACTGAGCACCCGTATACCATCTTTGATGTCAAACACCAATGGATGTGGGATCATCCATCGCCCTTCATATGGGTCAAGAAGCATATACGCTAGTCTACTCTGGAATATCGATGCCCTGTCTCGATATACCCTCAACTAGGAACAATTAAAGGATGTACTTTTGGACCACAGTGGCCCCACTAGTATGATCTCATCATAGTCCTGGTAGTCAAGTACAAATCCTAAGGGCTTTATCAACATGTAAGAGACATACAGTATAAATACCAGTCTACACGTTAAGGTAAAGGTAACCATATAGCATACTATCATGTCGAGCAAGAAAGTCCTCTCTATATATGTCCAAGCATCCACTATAATATACATCATATGTACAATAATGGCCTCTAGGGCATACATATAACTAACAAGTCCCACTAGTGGGGGCTAGTCTATAAGCACATCCTTATACTTGTCCCTAGTCGTAGGATTATCGAGACAGGTCATCGATACTCCAGAGTAGACTAGTGAATACTCTTCTCATCCCAGTCATGGGAGATGGCTTGTCCCACAGCCATTGGTATGTCGTACTAGAGATAGTATACAGGTGCTCATTAGGTTATGAGTTACACTGGACGGACTCGATGGGAACTGCCGGTTGGTATTATATCTATCGTCGGTTAGCAGTTCCTGGGTGATATGAGTACAGGTTAGTCCGTTGACTTGACATCACTATTCGTCTCGAGTGTGTTCCCACTGTACTTAGATTACTACCCTACCATGGATCAAATGAGTCATGCAAACTGGTAGTGGTTGGGTGCAGTCCCAAAGCACTTAGAGGCAGTAATGGATAGAAAGGATTCGTTTCTCCTGGTATTGGGCATTGATATCACGCTGTGTTCGGATAGCCAATACACAAAATCCCTGTACAGGGCAAGTGAGATTTACTAGTAGGTTCATCAGTAGTTTCTCAGGGTGTATTGGGCTCTACACCGACATGAGGGGTCTGACGTTTACCACCCCCTAAGCCCTATATGCGATACTCTTAGACGAAAAGACCGGACTGTACGGAGATTGTCACAGATAGGCTCAGTAGGGGTTCGGATGAGTTTGCTCGTCGGTCTTCTTTTCGACAGATACCTGTGTAGTCGTTACGTACAGCTAGTACCGCTGACGGGCTTGTGGTTAAACCCACTGCCAGCGTACTGTCGAGTCTTTAGAGTCCCATACAGATGGTTTCCCTGCTCAGGCGAAACGATTTAGAGTCCGTATGGTTTTACGTGTAGGGTTTCGATTATATGCGTGTACTGGCTACACGGATGTTGTTCGGACGGATAATACTAGTGGGCTTTGGTTTAAGCCGGATTCTAGTATTATATTATTGGATTATTATTATCTCATCGTATTTTTATTTTTACAGTACAAATACAGGTATGTATATACGGTGAGGGCATTCTTGTAATTTTACAAGTGATGCTTTTAGAAGGGGACACCTCATTATTGGATTTATCTATTTTGGAAAATAGGTTAATGAGGTAGAAAATGGCGATATTTGAGACATGGGTGAAGCATGGCTAATTCTTTGTTTATTAGTTTAGACTTACTATTGAAGCATGATTGATATTTTCTTTTGAAAATAATTCATGGTTCATGTGAGAAAAGAATGAGCCATTCTTCACTAGCCTGAAGACTTAGCTCATTTGTGTTTTCCTTTTCTCTCTCCATTGTTCCTCTCCTTCTTCCTCATGACCCTAACCTTCACATGTGTTGTGAACCCTAGAGTCATTTGAGATAGAATCCTCTAATTAACACTCTACATCTCCTTAGGTACCTAGATTAGCGAACTAGGTACTTTAGTTACCTCGGTTTAGAGTTTGGAGCATTAACCATAGAATCTCAGGTGGATCGTCTTCGACACGAGGAGGCCGACGGCCGAGCTAGATCCGCACTTCCGAGGAGCTCAAGGAAAGGAGAAGAAGACCCGAAGGACTAGATTCAAGGAGGTATAAAACACTTACATAGTAGTTTAGAACCTCCAAGTATTTAGCTAGTTAAGGTTTCCGAAAAGATCCTATAGATAGGTCGATAAAAATTGTTTTTTGTGTATTCCGCCTCCTAACAAGTGAGTGGGGTGTGCGACATCGACTTACAGTGGTATTAGAGCCTACTCAAACCTTAACTAGCTTTTTAAACGAAGTTTAAAATTACGAAACCGAAATAACTCCGAAACGATCATAACGAAATCCAAGTTTCTGTCGATTTAAAAAGAGCTTCTAAATTTTTTTTAAACAAGTGCAGAATGCTCCTCATAAAGTAACTAGAACACCATAGAAAAACGAGTCCCAAACTATAAGGTTCGACCGCCGGTTTTGGCTTTTTTCCCGCTATGGCCGGTCCTCCTGTGGTTTTTGGTCTTGTGTTTTTTGTGGTGTTCTGTACTCTTGGATTTAGGTTTTTAAGTATTATTTGATTTTGCCTATATTTCATTTACTGTTATCTTTGTGTTGGGGCAATACAGAGTATTTTGAAGTTGGAATTTTAACATCGTTTATTCCTTTCTGTTTGTACATGTGTTGCAAAACGTCTATTAATTTCTATATGTCGATTTGTGTGGGTTGCACATATCTTGTATCTTGTTGATGGTTTGTGGATATGAAGTATTGGATCGTCGTGAATGAATAGCCCGGGGGATGTGAGTAGAGTATTCTTTTCTTTCATTCATGTATATTTGTAAATTGATTTAATATTCTTTTGGGGGGCACATTCGGGTTGAGGTTGTAGCCACCGTTTTATTATTTCATTTATTTTTTCTTGCACCTAGGATAGACCCAAGGAGGGGGTGCACAAACTACCGGGTTCTTGAAGTGTCGAGTGGCCTACTCATTTCATTGAGGGAGGTTGCTTCACTTCGGGAATTTGGCGGGTAGTTTGCCGCACCCGTAGGAGTCTAGGGTGGGGTTTGGCTATTCATCACGACTTTGGAATCCGTTTTTCTTTCTAGGCTAAAACGAAACACGGATATCCATGTATATCCAATATATTCATCTGTGTTGCTGTGATATGTGATCTGGAATGCCTATTATTGCGTGAGACGAATGGCTATATACATATTATATATAATAAACGTTGCTTATGTTTTGCACCCGTGCTAGTCCAGCCCCTGCTCTGCCGATAATTAAACCTAACGGTGCATGACGGGGCCTCATGGAGAATGTGGATGGCATAAGCGTACGTTCTATTTTCGTTTCTTTCTGCAATGATAGGGTTAAATGATGGGACCGCATTAATATTGATTAACGCAAAGAAAACAAACCAAACTTAAATCGTTGGAACAATTTCAGAACCACTCGGTTATCTTGAAAAACAACTTTTAAATGCGGAGCCTAAACCACTCCTTTTAAGAGCTATCATGGTTCCTTCGACTACATCAAGTTCATTACGTTCACGGTTTTCGCCAAAACTAGCTGTAGCCCTCCGTCATTTCAGATGGGTATTCAGTAGTATTCAAGCTATGCATTTTGAGCTTCGCCAAAGCATAGTGATTGGTAGCTGCCGAGTATTCATGTGTAGCATAGATAGATGCGTTAATTTGGGACAGGCGTACAACTATTTTGGCCTTCGTCAAGGGTTTGTACGAATGGGTTCAAATTAACCTGGACAATGACGGGTAGAACTTGACTTGCATCTTATGATATGTTGGCCTTCGTCATGGTCATAAGTGCCTAGGGCAAAAATCCATATTAGGAGTTTCAAAAGAAATGGAAACTTGCTAGTTTTGCATACCATCTAGAGTGTGATGATTTTGGTAGGATTCTTTCAAAGTTGTCACACAATGATAGTTGGATCCCGATCCCACCGTGAGTTTTATTACTCCTCAGGAGAGTTTTTCACTTTACAATCAATGCTATAAACCAAGTAGGTGCCTAGAATGGTGTTAGCAGGGCTACGCCTCCAGGGAAAAGAGGTTATGTAATTAAGGAACTTCGCGAAAATGTTGGAAAACCTCCCTTGATGTACCGACTTTAGCCTGGCCGAAAGGTTAATCAACAATTGTAAGGGTGTGATTAATCCCGACTAATTCTTCTTTTATGGTTTCAAGGAGGATTTGAGAAACAGTGGGAGCCATCCGTTTAGATAAACTAATAATTAATCTAAACTTGCAAGAGCATCATGCTGAGTGTTTCTTCTCTCTCTCCTAATTGCAGCGACCAAAATGACCGGGCTTAAATTACTGCTAGATAAAAACATATTGACGGGGCCAAACTATAAAGGTTGGCTAAGGAATGTCCAGAAGGCCATAACCTATGACAAGCCGGGCTACCTCCTTACTACCAAAGCCCCGCCGTCCCAGCTCTAGATTCCACCATCGCGGATATAGAGATCCGTAAGACACGGGAAATAGACTGTGCGAAAGCCAAGTGCCTCATGCTGGCCTCAATGGATAATGAACACCAGAGGCGGCACGAGAAGATGGACTTAGCTTCCATCTTCCTCCATACCAAAGATTTATATGGAGAGCAATCTTGTATCGCAAGACATGAGACCTCGAAGAAATTGTTTCAGGTGAGGTTGGCTATCGGGTCATCTGTAGGGGACCACGTCCTTAAGATACTAAGCTATATTGAAGAGCTCGCGGACCTTGGGACTACGTTGGAGAACGAGTTATATACAGACTTGATTCTACGGTCTCTCTCCTCTACCTATGCCCAGTTTATCTTGAATTTCAATATTCAAGATAAGGAAGTTACAGATCCAGAACTCCTAACATGTTGAGGAGTGCAGAGGGCACCCTGAAGAAAACCCGGGAGACACCCGCTCTGCTTATTAAGGAATCTTCCTCCTTTAGATCCAAGGCGAAAGCTAAGGGGAAGAAGAAGAATGCCCCTACCAAGCCGAAAGGAGGTGTCAATAAGGTACAGGGGAAGGGCAACGAAAAAGTTTCAGGGTCGACAGTAGGGAAAGAGGAATGCTTCTATTATCACAGGAAGGGCCATTGGAAGAAGGACTGCAGGGCCTGGAAAGCCCAGAACCAGGATTCGAATCAAGTTGTGGCTTCGGCTTCAGGTGTGTTTATGATTAAAAATCGTCTGTCAATCAACTCTACTTCCTGGGTATTGGATACCAGATCAGGATCTCATATCTATAATTCATTGCAGGCATTGAGAAACCGTAGTGTTATGAATGCAGGTGATATGACCTTCAGGGTTGCTAACAGAGCGAGCGTGGATGTTGTGTCTATAGGGGAATATCACCAAGGATTGACAAGTGGATACATTTTGGTTTTGCGTAACTGTTTTTGTATACCAAGTTTTACATGTAATATCATCTCTGTATCTTTACTTTCTAAAGAAGGTTATCATTTTACATGTGTAAGCAATGTTGTAAACATCTACCTTAATCATGGTTTGATTGGGTCTGTTACACAAGACAATGGTATATACGTATTAAATCAACACCAAGTTTTCAATGTCCAGAACACATTTAAGAGAAAGTCTTCAGAATTAAATCAAGTTTTCTTATGGCATTATAGACTAGGTCATATCAATGAAACACGGTTGACGAAGTTATATAAAGAGGGATATTTGGATCCGTTTGAATATCTTTCTTATGCAACTTGTTAATCATGTCTCAAAGGAAAGATGACAGACTCCATTCACTGGACACGAAGTAAAAGCCACCGAGCTCTTGGGACTCATACATAGCGACGTGTGTGGTCCAATGTCTACACATGTAAGAAGTGGTTATTCCTACTTCATTACTTTTACGGATGACTTCTCAAGGTATGGACATGTATTCTTGATGAAACATAAATCCGAAGCCTTTGAGAAATTCCAAGAATACAAGAATGAAGTGGAAAAAGAAACAGGAAAAAGTATCAAGACGCTTCAATCTGATCGAGGCAGTGAATACTTAAGTGCTGAGTTCCTGGATTATTTAAAAGAGAATGGAATTCTCTCTTAGCTTACTCCTCCATACATACCTCAGCACAATGGTATATCGGAAAGGCAGAACCGCACCTTATTAGATATGGTATGTTCCATGATGAGTAACGCTGAGTTACCGCGATCCTTCTGGGGTTATGCACTAGATCTGCTGCATATCTTTTGAACAAGGTTCCTACTAAGTCTGTGCCTACCACACTATATGAAATGTGGAGTGGAAAGAAACCCTATCTTAAATACCTTAAGATATTGGGAAGTCCAGCTTTTGTCAAAAAGCAGCATGCTGACAAGCTCGAGGAACGATCAGTACTGTGTAAGTTTGTGGGATACCCAACGAACTCTAGGGGGTATCTTTTCTATTACGCGAAGGAACAAAAGGTTTTTGTTTCTTGGCATGCCCACTTTCTAGAGACTCGAATTCTTGAAAAAGAAATAAGTGGGGGCGCAATAGAACTAGAAAAAATTCCAGAACCATAAACTATTACTAAATGTATGGTGGAACCAGAAGTTTCAAAAGAACCGTACATCCTTGAGCCACTCCGCAGATCTAGTAGGCAGTCTCATCTGCCCGAGAGATACTACGGTTTTCTCATAGACGGGGATAAAGAGGATTGCATCATCAATGATGATGAGCCAACTAGTTTCCAGCAGGCCATTACGAGCAGAGACTCAGTAAAATGGCTGGATGCAATGCGGACCGAAATAGAATCCATGTACACCAACAAAGTATGGACTTTGGATATTGCACCTCAAGGGATAAAACCCGTAGACTGCAAATGGATCTTCAGAAAGAAGATTGGTGCAGATGGACATGTTGAAACCTATAAGGCTAGACTTGTAGCAAAAGGTTTTCGTCAAAAACCTGGCATGGACTATGACGAAACCTTTTCTCCAGTGGCTATGCTCAAATCCATTCGGATCCTACTTGTCATTGCTTCCTTCCATGATTATAAAATTTGGCAGATGGACGTAAAGACCGCTTTTCTGAATTGAAATTTGGAAGAGTGTGTTTATATGGATCAGCCAGAGGGTTTCATAGAGAGTGGGAGCAGCGGAAGAGTGTGCAAGTTGCTTAAATCCATTTATGGATTAAAGAAGGCATCGCAAAGTTAGAACATCTGCTTTGATGAGACGGTCAAAGAATTTGACTTTATCAAAAATCCAGATGAGCCTTGCATTTATAGTAAGATTGTAGGAAGAACTGTGGTATTCCTCGTATTGTACATGGATGATATTCTTCTGATAGGAAATGACATTCCTATGCTACAATCGGTCAAAGATATCTTTTCACAAAAATTGTCCATGAAAGACCTGGGTGATGCCTCCTACATTCTGGGGATCCAGATCTATCATGATAGGTCTAAGAGGATGTTGGGACTTTCACAGTACAGGTACATCGACACCATACTGAAAACATTTAGTATGGAAGATTCCAAGCGCGGTAATCTACCGGCTTGTCACGGGATCACCCTCTCCAAAGAGATGTCTTCCAAGACTGATTTGGAAAGGGATCACATGAGTATTAAACCCTACGCTTCTGTGGTAGGCTCTATAATGTATGTGATGTTGTGTACCAGACCAGATGTTGCTTACGCACTGAGCGTTGTAATAAGGTATTAGTCAAACCCTGGGGAAAAGCACTGGGTACCAATAAAGAACATTCTTGGTGTACGGCAGTAAAGAACTCCAGATCGAGGCCTTCGTTGACTCCAGCTTCTAGAATGACAAGGATGACTCCAAATCCATGTCGAGTTATGTCTTTACCCTCAATAGAGGGGTGGTCTGTTGGAAGAGCTCCATGAAGGATACCGTTGCTGACTCGACGATGGAGGCAGAGTATATCGATACATGTGACGCCACAAAAGAAGCAGTCTAGATGATGAAGTTCATTATAGAACTTCATGTGGTTCCGTCCATTGTTGATCCAATAGCTTTGTATTGTGACAACAATGGGGCTATAGTTTTAGCAAAGGAACCAAGGTCTCATCAGAAGTCCAGACATATCTTGAGGCGGTATCACCTGATCAGGGAGATCGTGGATCGCCGGGAGATCGAGGTGCGGAGAGTAGACACGGAGAACAACACTACAGATCCAGTCACAAAGGCCATCCCTCAGACGCAGTTCGAGAGGCTATTCGAGATGATAGGTTTGTGATATGCTAATACATGGCCTTAGTACAAGTAGGAGATTGTTAGTGATATATGCCATAGAGGCCATTATTGTATAGTACTGGATTGTATATTACATTTTGGAAGATTGGGATATACACAGATATAATAACAGTCTTGCTCAATATGATAGTATGCTATCTGTTTTGATTCTATCTTAATATGTGTATATGTTTCTTTTAGCATATCGCTAATACATATTGATAAAGCTCTTAGGATCTTTGTTTGATTACCAGCGTTGTGATGGCAGTCACACTAGTTGGGGCTGGGTAGTCTATAGGCACATCCTTATACTTGTCCCTAGTCATAGGATTATCGAGATAGGGTATCGATACTCCAGAGTAGACTAATGTATACGGTTTTGATCCCAGTCAGGGGAGATGGCCAGTCCCGCAGCCATTGGTATGCCGTACCAGAGATAGTATACAGGTGCTCATTGGGTTATGAGTTACAATGGACGGACTCGATGGGAACTGCTGGTTGGTATTATACCTATCGTCGGTTAGCAGTTCCCGAGTGACATGAGTACAGGTTAGTCCGTTGACTTGACATCACCATTCGTCTCGAGTGTGTTCCCACTGTACTTAGATTACTACCCTACCACGGCTCAAACGAGTTATGCAAAAAGGTAGTGGTTGGGTGCAGTCCAGAAGCACTTGGAGGCAGTAGTGGATAGAAAAGATTCGTCTCTCCCGGTATTGGGAGTTGATATCGCGATGTGTTTGGGTAGCCAATACACAAAGTCCCTTTCCAGGGCAAGTGAGATTTACTGGTAAGTACATCAGTAGTTTCTCAGGGTGTATTGGGCTCTACACCGACATGACTTATTGCGCTATTAGGGGTCTGATGTTTACCACCCCCTAGGCCCGATATGCAATACTCTTATACGAACAGACCGGAATGTACGGAGAATGTCATAGATAGGCTCAGCAGGGGTTTGGATGAGTTCGCTCGTCGACCTTCTTTTTGACAGATACCTGGGTACTCGTTACGTACAGCTAGTACCGCTGATGGACTTTTGGTTAACCCACTGCCACATACTGTCGAGTCTTTAGATTCTCACACAGAGGACTTCCCTGGTTCAGGAGAAACGATGTAGAGGCTGTATGTTTTAACGTGCAGGGTTCCGATCATATAAGTCTACTGGCTACACGGATGTTGTTCGGACTTATAATACTAATGGGCTTTGGTTTAATCCGAATTCTAGTATTATATTATTGGATTATTATTATCTCATCGTATTCATATTTTTACAGTACAAATACAGGTATGTATATACGGTGAGGGCATTCTTATAATTTTACAAGAGATTCTTCTAGAAGAGGACACCTCATTATTGGATTTATCTATTTTGGAAAGGTTAATGAGGTGGAAAATGGTGATATTTGAGGCATGGGTGAAGCATGGCTAATTCTTTGTTTATTGGTTTGGACTTACTACTGAAGCATGGTTGATATTTTCTATTAAAAATAATCCATGCTTCATGTGTGTAAAGAATGAGCTATTCTTCACTAGCCCAAAGACTTAGCTCATTTGTGTTTTCTTTCTCTCTCTCCATTGTTACCTAACCCTCACATGTGTTGTGAACCCTAGGGTCATTTGAGATAGAATACTCCAATTAACACTCTACATCTCCTAAATTACCTAGATTAGCTATCACGACCCGGAATTGGTGTTAGTTATATGTATGCCCTAGAGGCCATTAACCTATCGTCGGATAGCAGATCTCTGGTGACACTGGTACAGGTTAGTCTGTAGACCCGAGATTGTCATAGAGTTGTGTGATTCCCACTGTGCTTTCATTTCCACCATACCACGGTCAAGAGATCATGCAAAAAGGTGGTTTTGGGGTACAGTCCCAAGTCGCATGGAGACAATGAGCGATAGGAGGGGTTTCGTCTCTCCCGGTATTGGGAGTTGGTGTTGCGCTATACTCGATTGGCCATAACAGGAAATCCCTGGCCAGGGTTGCTGAGATTTACTGGTAAGTGTTATCAGTAGTTTCTCAAACCGTTATGGACCTTGTATCAGCATGACTTATCAGGCTATTGGGGTCTGCCGTTATACCACCCCCAAGCTGTGATATGCGACATATCAGATGAAGAGACTGGACTGTACGGTAGTGTTACTGATTGGATTCACTGGTGTACGAGCAGGCTTGCTTGTTGATCTTCTAATCGCTCAATACCCGGATGGCCGTTACGTTTAGCAGACCGCTTGCGGCTTGTGGGTATTTGATATGATCATCACCTACTGTCGGCGTATTGACGAGTCTTTAGAGTCCTACACAGAGTATTCCTGGTTCATACGAAACAGAGTAGGAGCACATATGTGATATGTGTGGGACCGAAATTAATGCGCGTATGTGATACCACATTCTATTCTCGCGATATGTGATATCGGTCGGTTATATGTGATATAGTCGGGTTATCGGATCAAGTGTTGATTCGATAAGCTGTTACATTTGATATTAGTCGGTTATATAGGATATAGCCGGATTATTAAATCAAGTGTTGATTTGATAATTTAATGTATAATTATATATTTGATATATTACATTACATTAACTAGTATTAGCTCACTTAAGATTTCTTTTCTCACTTTTGATACACTTTACATATATATGATATATGTATTGTTTTCATTGCACACATAAATATATATGTGATATATATTGTTGTGTCATGCTTGGTTACACATGCAACATGTATATATGAGACTTATACCATGCTAGGGTTAAAGTTATGGTTCATAATTATATTCAAGCAAATTCAAAATAAGTGGAGTTTTTGTCATGGTTCAAAGCTTGTAGAAGCTTGTAGGTTTCATTGACTTAGTCCACTCTTTTGTCTAGCTTAAGATATTTGTTAACCCAACCTTAACTCATAGCCATGGTATAGTCTCTACAATGGTTAGTGCATGACATACACTCACCATGGTTGCATTTCTAACCTCATGTTACTTTCTTTAATTCATCACTTCATCATCTTCTTCTACCTCTCATTGAAACTTTCTAGCTTCATGAAAATGAAAAAGTGTGAGAAAAATAAATCTAAAGTGAGCCCACTTCCTACTTCATCATCCTCCACTATTAGTCATTTAGTTTAGGGTGTTTGCTTAACTAATTTCACCATTAGTGAAGAGATAGCATGAGCTCGAGTCTCCTCGACATAGATCATCTTCGGCCTCGAAGACATTGAACAAGCTTGTTCGTTTCTTCAAGTGAACCCTCTCTAGAGTCCGGGAGTTCACCATTCGCAGAGAAGGGACTACAACATAGAGCTTTAGAAGTGAAGGACAGGTCTACAAAGGTTGTATTCCGCATTCACTTTGTATGTAAAGTAGTTTACATGTTCATTCGTCGGATTTTCTAGTAACGATTCTAGGGTTAGGGTTAGCTATTACGGCAAATTTTGAAATTGGCATGGGCGATGGCTCCCGAAACCTTGCTGCCATGCTAGGCAACCCAGCAGTGGTATCAGAGCCATGCTAGAAAATTAGACGATGTTTGCTAGGATTACGAAACCGAAACTACTCCGAAACACCAGATACGATAAGTTGGTTTCTGTCAATTTTAAAAGGTCTTCAAAATTTTTTTAAAACAACTGCAGAATGTTGTAAGAGATATGACATGAACACAGAGAAAATTTGAAGGGGTTTGCTCAGATTTTGGCCGAGCAGATGAGCACAAAAACCGAGGTGGCCAGCCCTAGGTCATTGTTCTGGCTTCAAATTTTTTGGTGTTCCAAGCTCTGGGTTTTGGTGTTTCAGGTGTTGTTTGTTTTTGCTAAATTTTCATGTGATGTTAACTTTCTGCAAAGGCAACTCGGAGTGTTTCGTAGTCGTAATTCTAACATGTATTCGGGTTATTTATACGATAATAAAAAGTTCTAACGAATATCAATAACCCATATATTCCCTCGCTGAAATTTTCCAAGAGTTGGATTTTTCTGAGTTTCAAATTTTCAGAAAATCATGCAAGCGATTCTGTGGACCATCTACAAGAACGATACCTAAACTTGACTTTTTGGATCGCGGAACCGCGGTCATACCCTAGGGTTTGCCGCAGTTCCATGGCGACATTAGTGAGGCATGGGTCGGCCCTTCTACGGATGGTTCATAGAAGCTGTAGCATGTTCTGGGTACTTTTTGAACTCCGCTCAAGTGTTGAGCTTGTTGGGAAATTTTGGATGTTTGATTATTCGATCGAAAAGTTTAACTTCTTCTAGATATCTATGATTGTGATACAATATTTTGAATCCACAAGTAGTTATGTGATAACTAGTTTGAATTTTATAAATCAAGCAGTTTAGTCTCATTTGATCGGTTGCAACGGAATTTTGACGTGGATCAAAAGTCCGTCGCAATTACGTAGTGTACGCGGATACTCGCCAGGTAACCTTATTAGATAGCTACGCCCCATAGCCCCGACCAAGTGACTGTAGGAGAACCCCGTCGCCAAAAGCATCCGTTCGGGTGCTCACGGCTACGGTGTTCCGCCTTAGCGCACTTCGTCGACGGCATCGGAGGGTGCGGCCATCTACTAAAGTTTCCGACGAGCATTCGATCAGGTTATCAGGAATCTTATTGAATTACCCGACAGGTTATTGAAAAGAGTTTTCAATATCGAGACTAAAATGGGGGGTTTATAATTGTTAGGCATGCGATGTCTAAGGAATTCATTTGGTTAGGCATGAAATCCAAAGTATGAGATACATTGGGTTTATGATGTCTAAGGTGGTTGCGGATTTCAATTGTTGTAGTTTTTCACTTTCTTTTCTGGGACCGTAAGTGTAATATGTGGTATATCGTCGGTTTCGTTTCTATACGTCAACGCCAATTGGGTACGTATATTTACTTACGTTGATGCCATGTGATGTTATGTGTTGCTGTGATATGTTATATTGGATCATCGTGTTTTGAATAACCGGGGTTTTTTATGTGAGATGAGAGTTTTTCATTTTCATTCATGTAAAAGCATGTATGTAATATTCTTTTATTGGGGTACTTCCGGGTTGAGGATGATGTCACCATTGATGTATATTATTTACTTTTCCGCATTAGGATAGACCCAAGGCGGGAAGCACAAGTAACCGGGTTCTAGGGTCCAGTGGGAGACCATCTCGAGGACTCGAGACCGGGTCCCCTAACTCTAGAATTGGTAGGGTTGCTTGCCGCTCTCGTAGGGGTCTAGGGATGTGGGTTTGGCTATTCATCGCGACCGTGGAATCCGCGTTTTTACTGGCTAAAATAAAACACAGAATTCCTAGTATATCCAATATTTCATATGTGATTCTTCAGCTGCTGATATTCTGTGAAGTGATCACTTGAAATGTTCTGAGACGAATGCCTATATTATATATATGAGATATAATAAATATTGCTGCTTTCGTTTCTTCTGTGATGCTTAGGAAGCATAAAATTGATGGGACTTCATTAATGAGATTAATGAAATAAAAGAAACCTAAAAGATGTTGTAGAAACTTGTTTTAAAAACTGGTAGTTCTAGTTCTTGCTTTGCATAGCGGTATTCCTTGTAGAATATCCAGCACCTTATTCGATAAGGAAAGAGCCGAGATCCCTTCACCGGGAGTGACCTCTTTAGCGAAACTAGCAGATGCTACAACCCACTTGGTTTGTCTTTTGATTGCTTCTATAGTTTTTGCTTTGCATAGTGGTATTTGTGAAATATCCTGCACCTTATTCTATAAGAAAAGAGCCGAGATCCCTTCACCGGGAGTGGCCTCTTTAGAAAAACTAGTAAAAGCCTAAAAAAACATTCCTTTTCAAAATCACTCGATTCTATGACGATATCAAGTTCATTACGCAAAAGGTTTTCATAAAAACCTGTCGTAGCCCTCCGCCATTACAGATAAGTACTACGTAGTATTCGTGCTACGTTTGTTGACCATGTTAAGGCGTAGTGTGCGGTAGCTGATTAGTGCTTATCTGCATAAGCATATGATGCGATTGGATTAGGGTAGTCGTACGACTTTGTTGACCTTGTTAAGGGTCATGCGGGTGGGTTTAATTCAATCAGGAAATGACAGGTTGAACTTGGCTAGCGCTTATGATTTGTTGACCTTGTTAAGGTCATAAGTTGCTAGGGGCAAAATATTATCGGGAATTTCAAGTGTTTAAATTTGCAATGAGATTGCATACCTTCTATGAGATAGCTGGATCCCGATACCCGCTGCGAGTAAGAGTTACACCTGGGAGAGTTTTACACATTATAATTAGACGTTCAAGTAGGTGTCTAGAAAGGTGTTAACGGGGTTACGCCCCTGGGAAAACGAGGTTTATTTTAATTAGGTCCGTGCGAAAGCACGGGGAACCTACCTCAAAGTACCGACACTGGCCTGGCCAAAAGATTGGCGAACTTGTAGGGTGTAATTAATCCCGGCTAGTCTTACTTTTTAGGGTTTGATGGTAGATTTAACTAAAACAGTGGGAGCCATCCTGATTAGATAAAATAAATAACCAATCTAATCTTGCAAGAGCGCACGCAGAGTGTTTTCTTCTCTCTCTCTCCGGGTAGCGACCATGTCACGCCTTAATCAAGATAATAATATGGATGAATTGACCGAACCTGCTTATTATACTGAGCTAGGGAACGTTGGTTCCGCTCCAACTTATAATTGTTATAAGTTCGAACAGGAAATAGGGGAATATCCAGATTCCCATGCCACCCAATCGAAGAAAGTGCATGTTGATGCATCTTCTTCGGGTGTGTTCATTACCGAGAACTATTTCTCAGTATCCTCTACGTCCTAGGTATGAGATACCGGATCAGGATCCCACATATGTAAGAGTTACATGGGCTACAGAAAGGTAGAGAACTGAAAATGGGTGATATGTCTCTAAGTGTTAGAGAATGGTGCAATTGTTGCAGCCAAGTCAGTTGGCAGATATCACCTTGTATTACCAAATGGTAAATACATTGATTCTGAACAAATGTCATTAGATGCCGAACCTGATATACAACATTACATCGGTTTCTTTAATAAGTTAAAGAAGGATATAATTCTGTATTGGAGGATAATATTATGAACATTTTCCTGAATCAAGAGTTGATTGGATCAGGCACGTTATGTAGTGGCATATAAGTTCTAAATCAAACCACAGTTCAAAGTATGTAGAACACACACAAGAGGAGTAGTTAAGAAATGAACGAATCCTTCTTGAGGCATTGTAGACTAGGTCATATACATGCGACACAATCAGCTAAGTTACATAAGGATGAATATAAGAATCTGTTCGAATTTTCACCTCATGATACTTGCCAGTCTTGTCTCGAAGGTAAAATGACCTATATTCCGTTTACTGGAAATAAAGAAAGAGTTAGTGAACTCTTAGGACACATACATGATGATGTATACGGTCCTATGTCTACAAATGCCAAGGTTGGTTCTTGGTACTTCATTACATTCATCGACCATCTCTCAAGATTCGGACATGTGTTCCTATTGAAACATGAGACTGAAACTTTTGAGAAATTCAAGGAATATAAGCTTGAAGTTGAGAAGCAGACAGGTGTGTCACGACCAGAAATATTTGCTCATGACCGGCACTTGAATCACGCAACGTCTAAAGGTGTAACGGAATTCAAGTAAGCTGAAACCCAGAAATCTAAACCTTTTTAAGAAAATAGAAGAGGTGAAGTTTTGAAATAAAGGTATAATGAAATCAAGTTTTCTTAAATGAATGGAAAAGGAACATGAATAATGCAAGTGAAATTTACTAGTTGAAAACATGTTTTGTCTTTTAAAAATTTGGGCAGCACCTCCTTTGAATATTTTGATCCAAAACCACAAATACATAATAATGATAAAGGCATCCCCAAGCGGGAGCTAGCTCTTCGCCAAACGGCGGATCCACAACCACGCAAAGCATAAATATAAGTATACGACCCCCAACGGCGAAGGTCACCACAAAAGATAAAGAAATAAGTAAGACATAAACCCAAAAGCGAACATAAAACCCATCGCTCAAATCTCGCAACTACAAGTCTCACTAAGTCTCATTACTTACACAATTACTAATTTTGATTTGATGGAGTTGACTAGATACAGTATGAAATAGTAAATACAAGAGTGGGTATGATACAAATGTCCCACCTACCAAGCAAACCACCCAAAAGCAACTGTGTGCCAGCAATACCGCTACTGATCCATGCGGTCAACCTGCAAGAACTGTGGCACAACGGGGGTGAGTTGCCAACTCGTGAGTAGAAAAAAATCGACAAGTAGAAATCAAATAAACAAGGACTCCTAGGTAAACTATATCATAAAGGTAATACTATGATATCTAGGGTGACCGTATCTGTATATGTGCCAACAATGTAATCAATACCTATATGTATCAGATATAATCCAACAACATAATCAATGTCTGTGTGCATGTGGATCTCGTCCAACCATATAATCAATGTATGTATGCAAGTGGATCCCGTCCACGTGTCACCAATGACACAACAATATCATGCATGTAAATATCATAAAAGCATATGCATGGAAGTATGAGAATATAAATCAACGTGTGTCCCTCGTGACACATCAAAATCATGGAACATGGGTGTCCAGCATCGACACTCGAAAACATCATGAAACCCGTGTCCAGCATCGACACGTAAATCCTCATATCTCGGGCTCCGTCAGTTCGGATCGGCCCACAGGCTCCGTCAGTTCGGATCGGCCCATATCATCTCTCGACTCCGGTTGGTATCCTCCAGATATCCGCCGAGCCCAAATACTATCACCGGTAGGTAGTAGTCCCTCTGCCAGGCTCACCGTCTACTGCACAGCAATCCGTTCTCGCCTCGGGGTACCATACCGGGTCCACCATGTACCCGCAATCGGCCTCATCCAGATCCTCGAATCGGGTTTCATATGTCATACGTCTCAGAACTGAGAAAACGCATGGTGGACGCACTGAAATATCATATCAAGAGAAACCGGGTTTTTAAAAAAGGACATGCTTTCTTTTGAAATAAGCACGGTTCTCAAATCCAGAAATCTCATGAAAACAGCATATCTCAATGCGTAAAAGCGTAAAGCATGATGTATGCGACATATAACAGAAATGTAAGCATATCCGTATATCATGCAACATGGAACAGTAATATGCACATATCGAGGGAAAACCGCTCTTTTAAATGAATCCAGTTTTAAAATATATCATGCGGTTCCCAAATCTCCAAAATCGAATGCAATATCGTATAGGGGTGCATATGTGTATGTACGCAAGTGTGGGTGTACAATATATATGTACGCAAGTATGGGGGTACAATATGCATGTACGCAAGTATGGGGGTACAATATGTATGTACGCAAGTATGGGTGTACAATATGTATGTACGCAAGTATGGGGGTACAATATGTATGTACGCAAGTATGGGTGTACAATATGTATGTACGCAAGTATGGGTGTACAATATGTATGTACGCAAGTATGCGGGTACAATATGTATGCACGCAAGTATGAGGGTACAATATGTATGCACGCAACTATGGGTGTACAATATGTATGTACGCAAATATGGGGGTACAATATGTATGTACGTAAGTATGGGTGTACAATATATATGTATGCAAATATATCATGCAAGGAGTCATATCCTGATGCAGCAGTTCTACTGTGTAGTGACATGGCAATTATCGATGATCAAGTGTGTGAGCCGACAAATCTGTGTAAGTGTAACATACGCATCATCGATAATGGTGCAGGTGTACTAGCACAGGTATAAGCAATGCAATGAGAATAATTATGAATGCAGCATAAGGTAAATCATATGCAAATGCTGACGGGTATACGTATCTAACATGATCGAGTCGGTGAATCTAACATTCGGCATCTCGCCACACAACATCACGTACGGTATAATCCCTCGTACGGCATAATCCCTCGTACGGCATCCTTCAGTCAAGGGTATGGATCAAACCTCAAGTCAAACTCATCACGTACGGAAAATCATCGTACGGCGGCATTAAGCTATTAGGGATCCTATCAACCTATAAGACGAGGAGGGTACGGACCTAACGTCTCGTACGGCTATCACTCACGTTTCACAACATATATAAATATCTCTATATACCTATGTCCTAGGTCACATCCGCAACAATCTCATATCAGGGAACCGGCAGGGTATCAATCATCTCAATCGACTCGCATCCGTATACCAACATATCATCAAATCATCATATCACGTCATATATTCTTTCATCGCATTTATATCCCACATCAAGTCAATTTTACAAATACAATCTACCTTTACAATAAGCATACGTATCTAATCTAATATAAACACCCGAACCATACAAATAGTTTTTGAAAGATATGAATCGTAGTTTTGAAAGTAGGGGTCACGGTGCTTTTAAAGAAAAGATATCATTTGAAAATCCGTAACGTCCCTCAAAATATCTGTTTAAAAGATGCATACGATTCTTCAGTTTGGAAATAGGTACGGCTCGGATGACACACCTACGTCGACTATCTAGACTTATAGTACCCTAAACGACAATATCATCAAATCCCGTCATCACATACTATTCGTATCATATCACTTCTACTTATCCTTAGTTTCTAATATGGTTTTCTAACTACCTTTTTACTCTATCTATAGTTTTCTATTAAAGGTTTCTTTAACTATAATCTATATATAAATCGGTTTCCATCAAAGTGTGCGGGGGTGTTATACGCCATCCACCCGACTCCCCCCGTAGATATAGATCTACTCACTTGCTCTCCGTTTGCCGTTGCCGACGTCGCCATGCGCTTACTTGTCGTCTCGAAGTTCTCGTGGGGGTACCTACACATCATAACATATCGTAACGCATTAAAATCCAATCCGCAGTCGAAACGACACACGAAACACTCATAGGTTAAAACCTATGGTCTACTCTCGCAATTCAACCAAATAACACCCGATAGAGACGTACAAACGTCATGTGATCGAGATAAAACACAAATACTAAAATCCAGAATTCAAAACACGTAAAATATAACCCCGAATAAAAACAACAACTCATGAAAATAGCCCCAGATTTTGTTTAAGGTGAAAACAAAGTAAGCAAGCAATACTGGGGTGAAGTATATAGGGTATATGACCTACAGAAGCAACCTGGACACCAAATTCTACAATGTGGCCGGCCAAACTGTAAGTCCATGGTAGCGCCCCGGCCGTCTAACAGACGCCAAATGCGGAACAAAAACTTTTTACAACTGGCGCTATCGCATACTATAACCCGGATCTGCCATTAAAGCTAAACTAACAAACTACAAAGTGGGTAGAAGAGTTATACCGAACGATCCGAGTCCTTCGGTCTTCAACCATCATCCCATACTTTGTTGCGGCTGCTCCGATCTCCTGAATCTCCAGTCTTCTCGTCCAGGTGGCACCACGTCGACGGATATTTAAACGGTCTCCCGCCTCTGAACCGAGGCAACTCGATCATCAAGTTTGCTAAAAGAGAAGACCAAGATAGATGTAGAGAATGAGTAGAACACTTTGTCTCGTTACGTCCAAAGCTATGGACGAACGGTTAATGAAGTTGCCTTTTGGATCGGGTGGAAATGTGAAATGAGTATCTATCAAATTTCCATACACTAAAACTATCATCTTTTTTCTCTCAAGCAACCATACTCTTACAAGAGGGGAGGGGCCGGCCACTTATACAAGAGGGGGAGGTGAGTGTAGGAGAGGGGAAGGTGACCACAAGATTAAAGAAAGAATGAGTCATAAATACACCTTGTATGAACACAATTAATGAAAACAATGAATCACCTAAACTAGTCACCAAATCATTTAATGCAATAATCAATGCACTAATGACTCACTAGCCTAGTCACCATCCTAGTCACCATCTAGAAACATCTAGAGCCTTCCACACTCATCAAGAAAAGATAAATCCGTCTTTAACCGAATGTTAAAGACTGGTGATAGAAAACTGGAAACTGGCAACTTCCAAAAGCGATCCTGAAACGAATTCCAGGATAACCCCGTATCAGTATAAACATACCCGCATTTGTATTACGATCGAATACAAATGCAACTGAGACAAAGATATTATATCTACATAGCATAATACTCGGATCCGGCTTAAACCAAAGTCGACCAGTATTATCTGCCCGAAATATGACACGTGCGAAAATGCACGTGCATTTTCCGAACCTTGCCATAAAACCATACGGCCTCTGCAACGTTTCGCCCGAACTTGGGAAAGTGTTTATGGGGGACTCTAATGACTCATCAACACACTGGCACTGGGTATAACCACTAGCACGTCAGAGGTACTGGCAGTACGTAACGGTTGCCTATGTATTGATTGTAAGGGAAGCTGACGAGCGAACTCATCCATAAACCCTACTGAGCCTAACACTGACAGTATACATACAGTCCGGTCCGTTCGTCTATGAGTATCGCATATCGGCCTAGGGGCTGGTAACGTCAGACCCCTAATAGCGGTATAAGTTGTGTCAAAGAGTGGCCCAAAACACCCTGAGATACTACTGGAGTACCTACCAGTAAATCTCCTGCCTCGGCCGAGGACTTTGTGTAATGGCTCTCCTAGACACAGCGCGATCTCACCTCCAATACCGGGAGAGACGAATCCCCTGCCAATCCGCTCACTTACCTCCATGTGGCTCGGGATTGTACCAAAAAAAGACCTGTTTTCATGACTCCTTTGAGACGTGGTAGGGTAGAAATCAAAACACAGTGAGAACTCACACGAGACAAATGACGACCTCAGGTCGATGAACTAACCTGTACACATTTCACGAAGGAACTGCTATCTGGCGATATGTATAATACCAACTAGCATGTTCCTGGTGAGTCCTGTCCGGTGTACTCATAACCCAATGAGCACCTGTATACATCTTAGGTGAACTAACTGACACCAGTGGCTTGTGAGACCGGCCATCGCCCCTCGTCGGGGTCTCGACTGTATACACTTGTCTACTATGGAGTATCGATGCCCTGTCTCGAAACTCCCACGACTAGGGACACTTTAAGGATGTGCTTACAGACCCCAGCTCCCACGTATATGATCGCCATCATACTGCTGGTAGTCAAGCAAGAATCCTATGGGCTCTATCAATTATGCAATAGCGAACTAAAGCATGTATACAATGATAAGGACAAACCAGATAGTATACTATCATCTCTAGCAAGACTGTCATATCGGTATAGGTCCTGCCTCAATCATTGCAATCACGTACTTGAGATCCAATAATTGACTTTGAGGGCACTATCTCCAACAATCTCCCACTTGCACTTAAGGCTAATTATTGCAATGTCGCATACTCACAGCCCGAGTGATACCGAACATCCAACTCCTCTACTAATCAGTTTCACAAAGCTAGTTTGTAAAACTCTTGTGTTCGATAAATAGCCTTAGTGAGTGGATCCGCCCTGATGTTTTTTTCTATGTCTCTCTTAATCTCAAGTTCGCGGAGAAAGCCATCTACCGAATTGAGTAATACCTGTCTTAGAATATGTCTGGATATCTGATGGGACCTAGTTCATAAATGAACTCCAAATCCAAACTTCTTAGACTGTAGTGATCCCTGAACCTAATCAGTATCTAGCACCATGCCTCCCACATTATCCGCTTGGACCACCTGTCCATAATACTGTCCCTTATCAGAGGGAAAACTATAACTCTAACAATCACTCTGTCATCCATGTCACCTTGGAAGCCTGGAATGATGACCGTCTCCCGAAGGAGGCTGCCGTCATCAAATCCGTAGAACAAGCACTTATGTTCTAAAACTGCTTCCTTATGTTTCTTGAGGATTGGATTAATACAAACTTATAGCATCTAGTGCAAAAACAACATCTGGTGTGGTACTTGACATCTCACGATTAACTCAATTGCCCAAGCAAGTGATCTGCCAATCATGCACATCCCTCTCCCCTTTAGTCTGTAAGACAGCTTTAGAGAGGGTGACTCCATCACCTGGTACACCACCATGCCAGGAGTCATCTATTCTAAATACCTTTAGAATACTGTCAAAGTACCCATATTAGGAAACTATCCAAATCTAGATCTAAAACCATAGATCTAGTAACCAGAATGTCTAATATTATACCCATATCCTTTGTGGAGAAACAACTGTGTAACGACCACAATATAACCGATTGTAGTATAGGAATTTTACTTCATTCTCTGTGTATGTCATCCAAATACCAGGACATCACACACTACTACCTCCTTAACAGATCCATCCCCTATTCTGATGAAGTCAAACCCATGACTGTCATATCAAAAATAGATGATCTTATCTCCGCTATATTTGCTCAAGCCTATAAATAGACATAAGCTACTTGTCCACTATGCTTCCACTGCTCCCACTGACTATGACAACCCTCTGGCATAATAATATATACGTACACTTCTAAAGCTAGTTTAGAACGACGTTATACTTATCCTCCTGCCGAGTCTCATAGTCTGGAACAACAGTAGTGTCAAGTCTGGGTAAACAAGAACCTCCCTGTCACCGTCCTTGAGGCTACTGGAGTACCTCTCGGGTGTCTGAGGTTACCCACCATATCTGCGGAGTGGCTAATGGAATGTCAAACCTGATTGAATATATAGGTCCTATTAAATTTTCCATAATTGTTTGCGGTTCTGGAATCACTTCCAGTTCTACCATACTCCCACTACTATTTTCTGAAAAAATCCATTTTACTAAAACTGTGGCGAGTCAAGAACAATATCACTATTGATCTTCCGGATGGTAGAAAAGTCAACCCTCGTCAAAGCCAGGGTCAACCCACAAACTGCCATTACAGAAACGTGCCTTGAGTTATCCAGTGTCTGGTTTTAAGCATAAGCTGGACAACTCCCCGTATCTTAACATCATTAAGATATGAACCATTCTATATGCAATATAGAAATAGACGCACTAATTTAATTGGAACCAGATTCAAATCATGCAGCTGTCTCCAGTGCATATCAACTTAATGGAAAGTGGCTCAGCATTACTCAACTTAGGAATCCATCCAATCATGAGTAACCTGAAAGAGAAACGAGTTTCTCAAAAGCATTACTTTCATCTGAATACCAATCACAAGAATCTACATCTTCGATCTCTTTGAAGAATCCCGATACTTGTGACACCTGGTTCTCTACTTTATTCTTATACCCACAACTTCTCAAAACTTAGACATTGTATTTCTACGAAACACTTGTCTAAAAACTAGAGAAGTCACAAGAAAACAGAACATAGTACGAGGACCTACCCCTTTGTCCTGACGGACACTGGACAACATACAATACTCTGTATAAGTCCGCTGAGTTGAATAACTCAAAAACTTTGCGTCGTAGGTTGAAAACTGTACTTATGGTTTAAGAACTACTCTGTTGTTTAATACTCCTTACCCAATCGTCAACTGATATAGGTAAATGTTACGGACATAATTTAAAAAAGTTGTATCTCACTTTATAAAAATAAACGTATAGATATATCATTTTGAAATTGGTGCACAACAACGAATACTCAAAACCAAATACATGTCGTCCGGCAAAAACCCAGGCGACTTCCTCAAATATCACCAATTACAATGAATTCCGATATAATGAGGATGATCACCTTATTCCCAATAACCTACTCCCACTCATCATCTGTAAAACCATACAGATGTGAGAATCATACCTGGTAAATACATACCCCTGGAGTAAGTATCTAATCGAGAAATCAGTTTTCCTTTTAACAATGCACAGTGTAACTGAAACATGAAAATGTTTCGTAGGGGTATCATGGTATTCCTAGTAATGCATCTTCCATAATCAAATTCATGACTATAACCGTATATTTCTTTGCCTTCTCTCCAAATCCCTTTATTTTTCTTTAGTCGTTACCTTCTGTACATCATCGTTAGGCTAAATGGTTTTCTTCCTTCCCTACCGTTCGGCACCAGCCTATGGTTTGGAAGAAGACTATCCAGTAAGCATAATAGGTGTACTCTCATAATCCTAGGAGTACTCGCAACTTGAGGGAAGGTGATGATAAAAGACAACTGAATAATACCTTATTCTATTTCTCCCGAACTGGGGAAAAAAGCAAAGGTGAAATAGGAGTGGCGATGAAGTACGCGGTTTGTTCGTGAATGATAACAGTCGCAATTTACTTTGCCCTCTTTCTAATCTCTTTATTTTGTCTTTACATATTACCTTCTGCACACCCTACTTAGGCTAATTGGTTTTCTTCATTCCCTACCTTTCGGCACCAGCCTATGGTTTGGAATAAGACTATCCAATAAGCGTAATAGGTGTACTCTCCTAAACTAAGGAGCCCTCGCAACCTGAGAGAATGTGATAATAAAAGACAACTGAATAAGGCTTTATTCTATTTCTCCTAAACCTGGATCCATCCTCGAAGAAGTCCCTTCGAGTTCGTATATACACATACGATGGATCTATCCAATGGAAGTGGATATCCGTAGTAATACGGGGTGTTCTGAGAAATGCAAAGGGTAAAAGAAGGAGCGGCAATGACTTATGCAACTCGGACAATCCAAAAGCCAGTATTTTAAGAAGGTTCGGTCAACTTGGTCACTGAGTCATAGTCTAGGGTCGGTCAAAGGTCGCTGCCAAAGAGAGAGAGAGAGAAAAGAAACACTCTGCGCGCACTCTAACCTAGATCAGAATAGTTATCACTTTATCTAATCAGGAAACCTCCCTCTGTTATCTCAAATTCTCCTCCAAACCTTAAAGAAGAATAAGTCGGGATCACCCGAAGAGTAAACCAACTCATCAGTGAGAATCGGGATCCAACTATCATCGCATGATAACTTGATGGAAGCCACTCAAGTTATCACACTCCAGAAGGTATGCGCATGCCTGGCAAGTTTGTTGTTTGTTTGAAACTCCCGATGTAATTTTTACCTCATGCCCTTATGACCTTGGCTAAAGGCCAACAAATCATAAGTCATATGTCAAGTTCTTCCCGTCATTGTCCAGGTTGATTTGAACCCACCCGTACATACTCTTGACTAAGGGCCAAAAAAGTAATACGACAGTCCTAAACCAACGCATCTATCTATGCAACAAAAGAATACCCAGCAGCTACCAAACACTATGCCTTGACTAAGGGCCAACAGACATAGCTTGAATACTACTGACTATCCATAAGAAACGACGAAGGGCTACGACTGGTTTTTGGCGAAAAACCTTTAACGTAATGAACTTGATCTCGTTGAAGGAACCTGATAGCTTTTTATAAATATATAGTGACGAAAAACCTTTGCTAAAGAAGTCACTCCCGGTGAAGGGATCTCGGCTCTTTCCTCATGGAATGAGGTGCCGGATATTCCAACTGAATACCGCGATGCAAAGCAAACTTGTAATCGACTATATTAAAGTTATTACCCTGACGTAAACTTCTTCCCAAGGGGTCACTCCCGGTGAAGGGATCTCGGCCCTTGCCTCGTGGAATGAGGTGCAGGATATTCTAACTGAATATCACTATGCAAAACAAAAGGAAACATATTTGTAATAACACCTTTTTAAAATTTGTTCCAATAATATCAAATATAGGTTTGTTTTTCTTGCATTGATAAGAATCAACGCAGTCCCATCAATCAATCACACCAGAAAAGAACGAAAATAAAATATACATATATGCCATCTGCATTCGTCACTGGGTCCCGTCATCACCTGTTAGGTTACTTAACTAACGATAGAGCGGGGGCTGGACTAGCGCTGGTGCAAAACATATACAACATCTAATAGTATATGTACCAATATACAATAATCGCTCCAGGCGTGATAATATGCAACATTACAGAAAAGTAATAAGCATCACAGAACAATACAGATAATCTGGGATCTCCGGGTTTCACAGAGCCGCTACTGAAACCCGACGTTCCCCTGGTCGTGTGGATAGCCTGTGCAATGAAACCTAGACCCCTACGGGTACGGCAAGTTACCCTCCAAAACCTGAAGCGAGGTTGTCCCCCACAACATAGTGAATGGAACACCCGGCACTTCACGGAATCCGGTAAATTGAGCACCCCTCCTTGGGTCAACCTGTACCCCCTACGAGTACAGCGAATAGTCTGCCAATTCTAGAGTAAGGTCCCTTTGCCTCTCAAAGCCATGAGATACGGACCCGATGCCCTCCAGAACCCGGCTATCCGTGCACTCCTTCGCGGGATAAACCTAGTACAGAAATAAAAATATGTACAACGGATACATCGACCTCAGCCCGGTCGTGCCCCAAAAGAATATTATACAAACAGGCAGTGACGGCAGTCCACATGTTGGACGCTCTCCCCGCAATATCAAATGTACAAATAAATTCAAACAGCACTACCATTGCACACTGCTATCCATCACGACAAATCCGCAACATCACAGCACAACACAGAACATCAACGTGAATGTCACGTTCGCAAACCCGTCTAAAAGAACTATAGCAATTAGACGCGGTTTACCGATCAAATGATATTCCCGGTTGAAGATATAAAGTAAGTAATGTAAACTAACACGTTTAAATTTCGATCGACAAAATTTCCCAAAGTGGGCCCCACAAACATCTGCTGGACAGTACCAAAATATGGGCCCAAAAGAAAAATTCCAAAAACCACAATTTCCACTGAAGAAGCCATTGTAGAAATTTGGACCACTGGTCCCACAAATTGGCCGTGGATGCGTGGTCAAACCATAGGTTTGACCGCGGATCCGCGGTGGTCTTGTGGGGTCACGTGACCAAATTTCTACAGTTAGCTTAGAAAACCCTGCACAACTTTCTGTGATATGCAAAATAATTTTTGGACCTGATTTAAAATCGACAGAAACTGTGAACTGAAAAAATGTAGTTTTCAAAAATCCGTTCGATCAATATTTTAAACGTGTTGGCACAAGTTAGTAAAGCTTAATGGTGAGGCTATGATACCACTGTAAATCCACGGTAGCGCCCCGGCCGTCTAACAGACGCCAAATGCGGAACAAAAACTTTTTACAACTGGCGCTATCGCGTACTATAACCCGGATCTGCCATTAAAGCTAAACTAACAAACTACAAAGTGGGTAGAAGAGTTATACCAAACGATCCGAGTCCTTCGGTCTGCAACCATCATCCCACGCTTTGTTACGGCTGCTCCGATCTCCTGAATCTCCAGTCTTCTCGTCCAGGTGGCACCGTGTCGACGGATCTTTAAACGGGCTCTCGCCTCTGAACCGAGGAAACTCGATCATCAAGTTTGCTAAAAGAGATGACCAAGATAGATGTAGAGAATGAGTAGAACACTTTGCCTCATTACGTCCAAAGCTATGGACGAACGGTTAATGAAGTTGCCATTTGGATCGGGTGGAAATGTGAAATGAGTATCTATCAAATTTCCATACACTAAAACTATCATCTTTTTTCTCTCAAGAAACCATACTCTCACAAGACGGGAGGGGCCGGCCACTTATACAAGAGGGGGAGGTGAGTATAGGAGAGGGGAAGGTGACCACAAGATTAAAGAAAGAATGAGTCACAAATACACCTTGTATGAACACAATTAATGAAAACAATGAATCACCTAAACTAGTCACCAAATCATTTAATGCAATAATCAATGCACTAATGACTCACTAGCCTAGTCACCATCCTAGTCACCATCTAGAAACATCTAGAGCCTTCCACACTCATCAAGAAAAGATAAATCCGTCTTTAACCGAATGTTAAAGATGGGTGATAGAAAACTGGAAACTGGCAACTTCCAAAAGCGATCCTGAAACGAATATCAGGATAACCCCGTATCAGTATAAACACACCCGCATTTGTATTACGATCGAATACAAATGCAACTGAGACAAAGATATTATATCTACACAGCATAATACTCGGATCCGGCTTAAACCAAAGCCGACCAGTATTATCTGCCCGAAATATGACACGTGCGAAAACGCACGTGCATTTTCCGAACCTTGCCATAAAACCATACGGCCTCTACAACGTTTCGCCCGAACGTGGGAAAGTGTATGTAGGGGACTCTAATGACTCATCAACACACTGGCACTGGGTATAACCACTAGCACGTCAGAGGTACTGGCTGTACGTAACGGTTGCCTATGTATTGATTGGAAGGGAAGCTGACGAGCGAACTCATCCATAAACCCTACTGAGCCTAACAGTGACAATATACATACAGTCCGGTCCGTTCGTCTATGAGTATCGCATATCGGCCTAAGGGCTGGTAACGTGAGACCCCCAATAGCGGTATAAGTCGTGTCAGAGAGTGGCCCAGAACACCCTGAGATACTACTAGAGTACTTACCAGTAAATCTCCTGCCTCGGCCGAGGGCTTTGTGTAATGGCTCTCCTAGACACAGCGCGATCTCACCCCCAATACCGGGAGAGACGAATCCCCTGCCGATCCGCTCACTTACCTCCATGTGGCTCGGGACTATACCCAAAAAAGACCTGTTTGCACGACTCCTTTGAGCCGTGGTAGGGTAGAAATCAAAACACAGTGAGAACTCACACGAGACAAATGACGACCTCAGGTCGATGAACTAACCTGTACACATGTCACCAAGGAACTGCTATCTGACGGTATGTATAATACCAACTAGCATGTTCCTGGCGAGTCCTGTCCGGTGTACTCATAACCCAATGAGCACATGTATACATCTTAGGTGAACTAACTGACTCCAGTGGCTTGTGAGACCGGCCACCGCCCCTCGTCGGGGTCTCGACTGTATACACTAGTCTACTCTGGAGTATCGATGCCCTGTCTCGAAACTCCCACGACTAGGGACACTTTAAGGATGTGCTTACAGACCCTATCTCCCACGTATATGATCGCCATCATACTGCTGGTAGTCAAGCAAGAATCCTATGGGCTCTATCAATCATGCAATAGCGAACTAAAGCATGTATACAATGATAAAGACATACCAGATAGCATACTATCATCTCGAGCAAGACTGTCATATCGGTATAGGTCCTGCCTCAATCATTGCAATCACGTACCTGCGATCCAATAATTGACTTTGAGGGCACTATCTCCAAGACAAACCCATGCAAAATCCAGCCTGCTCGAATTTTCAGGGGAGATAGGGTCTTATCTTTGTAGGGTGGTCTCGTGGTTCTCTAACTAGGCCTCTGAAGTTGTTTATTTTTCCAGTAAAATTCCCAGGTTATACCAGATTCCCCTGCACACCCTATATCATACACAAACCGACATGAAAAGTTTCTGTTTTTGGGTTTCAGGTTTTAGTTCAAACATGGTCTAGGTTTCTAACACTATGGGGGGTCTAAGGTCACCAATACGGTTCAATAACACAACCACAACTCAAAATTCCCTCAAACCTCTTCTAGGAATTTTCAAAGTTCGCTAAACACCACTTAATCACATCTAAACTTGCTTGAAAGCTAAAGTAAACTGAATACTACACTAAGGGTAAAGGAAATACCTCATTTGGCAACTCAAGAATTTTCTTGAGTTGCCCAAGTCTCCAAAATCCATCCTTTCTTGGTCCAAAGTGCATCTTGTGAGCTTGTGCATGTTTTTAAAGAAGTGGGGATGGACTTTTGGGTGTGTTTTTGATGGTGTAATGAAGAGGTACAGGAAGGGGATGAGGTGTGCTGCCATGGAGTTGAAGAAGAGATGATAGAATGATGAGGATGATGGGGGGAACAATGTGGTATGGTCCAAGGTTGACCCCTCACCTCTCTCTTTCATGTCCATCCCTCTTTCTTTATCCTTTTCTTTTTCTTTTCCTTTTCTTTTCTATTTTCTTTTGTTCTCTTTTTAAAACAACAACCATGCAAAGAAAAAAGAAGAAAAGCCATGTAGGAAAATGTTACAAGTGTGAAAAATGACTTGGTGCATGTCATGTGCACAAATCCAGCTTAATGCGCGATTAGCGATTTTTAATCGCGATTAGCATTAAAATAGAGTATAATTAATTATAAAATTTCATGATTTTCTTAATTCATTTAAAACATCCTCATTTCAGTAATTTCTATAATTTTCCAAATATTTCCCAATTTATCGGTATTTAATTATACCGCCATATTAAAATATTCATAAAAATTATTATTAAATTGTAAAAATTCCAAAAAATAATATTTTATTTTTCTGAAATGTTACATAGTGGAAGTATTAAAATATTTCAATGTGATCGAGGAGGAGAATACTTGAGTATGGAGTTCCTGGATTATTTAAAGGAGAATGATATTCTCTCTCAGCTTACTTCTTCGTATACACCACAGCACAATGGTGTATTTAGGCGGAGGTATCTCACCCTATGAGATATAGTGTGCACTATAATGAGTACTGCCGAGTTACCTATTTTCTTTTGGGTGTTATGCACTTGAGAAGCTGCAAACCTATTGAATGGGTTTCCGTCCAAATCAGGACCTACCACTATATATGAGATATGGTGTGGGAAGAGGCCATGTCTTAAACGAGTTAAGATATGGGGTTGTCCGGCCTATGTTTAAAAGCAAAATCCGGACAAGCTTGAGGCAAGGACAGATCTGTATAAGTTTATTGGATATCCTAAACATTTGTGAGGGAATATCTTCTACCACTCTGAGGAGAAAAAGGTGTTTTGTTTCTCAGCATTCCACCTTTTTAGAAAAGGAATTTCTTGTGAAGAAATTTGTGGTCATGAGGTAGAACTGGAAGCAGTTCTAGATAGACAAACTAACAGCTGATGATTTGGTGTAAATGGAAGATTCAAGCAAGTTAGTTATATGTATGCCCTAGAGGCCATTACTGGGCATATGATGTATAATATAATGGATGCTTGGACATATATAGGGAGGACTTTCTTGCTCGACATGATAGTATGCTATCTGTTTGTACTTTATCTTAACATGTACTCTGATTGTCTCTATGTTACATGTTAATAAAGCCCTTAGGATATGTACTCGACTACTGGGACTATGTTGAGATCATAATAGTGGGGCCACAGTAGTCGACGAGTACATCCTATAACTGTTCCTAGTCGAGGGTGTTTCGAGACAGGGCATCGATACACCAGAGTAGACTAGCGTATACACATCTTGACCCATATGATGGGCGATGGATGATCCCATATCCATCGGTGTTTGACATCAAGGATGGTGTACGGGTGCTCAGTAGAGACTGGGTATACAGGACGGACTCGCCGAGAACTCCCAGATGGTATTATACCTCATGTCAGATGGCAGTTCTCCAGTGACACTGGTACAGAGTAGTCTGTTGACCCGAGATCATCATAGAGTCTTGTGTGATTCCCACCGTGCTTTGATTTCCATCATACCACGTCCAAGAGGGCATGCAAAAAGGTGGCTTTTGGGTACAGTCCCGAATCACATGGAGGCAATGAGCGATAGGAGGGGATTCGTCTCTCCCGGTATAGGGAATTGATGTTGTGCTGTGTTCGATTGGCTATGACTGGAAATCCCTGGCCAGGGTTGCTGAGATTTACTGGTTAGTGTTATCGGTAGTTTCTCGAACTGTATGGACCTCATATCGACACGACTTATCGAGCTACTGGGGTCTGACAGTTACCACCCCTTGGCGAGGTATGCGACATATCAGACGACGAGACCGGACTGTACGGGAGTGTTACTGATTGGATTCACAGGAGAAAGTACATGCTTGCATGTTGATCTTCTGAGCGCTCAATACCTGGGTGGCTGTTACGTTTAGCTGACCGCTTGCAGCTTGTGGGTGTTTGATATGATCATCACCTATTGCCGGCGTATTGACGATTCTTTAGAGTCCTACACAGAGGTTTCTTGGCTCAGGCAAAACGGAGTAGGAGCACATATGTGATATGTGCGGGACCGTGGATAATGCGGTATGTGATACCGTATTGGATTCTCGCGATATGAGATATCGGCCGGGTATATGTGATATAGCCGGGTCATCGTATTAGTCGGTTATATGCGATATAGCCAGATTGTCGGATCAAGTGTTGATTCGATAATTTAATGTATAATAATATATATGATATATTAAATTACATTAACTAATATTAGCTCACTAAAAGATTCTTTTTCTCACTCGGGTAATACATTGATATATATGCGATATATGTTAAATGTATTATTTTATTTTGTTACAATAAATAAAATATACGTGATATATAATATTGTAACATGGTATGATTACTAATGAAAAATGTTTAGTGGAGATTAAATAAGATTAGGGTTTGATTTGGGTTAGTGCATACATGAACCTTCTAGAAGGTTTCTTCTTGTTTTTGCAAAGATATTTACATATGACTCATGCTTTAACCCAACCCAAACCCTATGTTAGTTGTATGTATGCCCTAGAGGCCAGTATTGTACAGATGATGTATATTATATTGGATGCTTGGACATATATAGAGATGACTTTCTTGCTCGATATGATACTATGCTATCTGGTTACTCTTTATCTTAACATGTACACTAGTCTCTTTATACTGTCTTATAGTTACATGTTGGTAAAGCCCTTAGGATGTGTACTTGACTACCTGGACTATGATGCAGATCATACTAGTGGGGACATGGTAGTCCATAAGTACATCCTTCAAGGTCCCTAGTCGTGGGTGTATCGAGACGGGGCATCGATATACCAGAGTAGACTAGCGTATACGCTTCTCGACCCATGTGATGGGCGATGGATGATCCCATATCCATTGGTGTTTGACATCAGAGATGGTATACGGGTGCTCAGTGGAGACTGGGTACACTGGACGGACTCGCCGAGAACTCCCAGATGGTATTATACCTCACGTCAGATGGCAGTTCTCAGGTGACACTTGTACAGGTTAGTCTGTAGACCCGAGATCGTCATAGAGTCTTGTGTGATTCCCACTGTGCTTTGATCTCCACCTTACCACGTCCATGAGGGCGTGCAAAACGGTGGTCTTTGGGCACAGTCCCGAGTCACATGGAGGCAATGAGCGATAGCAGGGGTTTCGTTTCTCCCGGTATTGGGGGTTGATGTTGCGCTGTGCTCGATTGGCCGTAACAGGGAAGTCCCTGGCCAGGGCTGATCAGAGATTTGCTGGTAAGTGTTACCAGTAGTTTCTCGACCCGTTATGAGCCTCACATCGGCACGACTTATCGGGTTATTGGGGTCTGACGTTTACCACCCCTAGACTTGATATGCGACGTATCTGACGAAGAGACCGGACTGTACGGTAAGTGTTACTGGTCGGATTCGCAGGAGTGTGAGCGGGCTAGCTCGTCGATCTTCTGATCGCTCAATACCCGGGTGGCCGTTACGTTTAGCAGACCGCTTGCGGCTTGTGGGTGCTTGATATGATCATCATCTGCTACCGGCGTATTGACGAGTCTTTAGACCTACACAGAGGTTTCCTGGCTCAAGCGAAACGTAATAGGAGCGCATATGAGATATGTGCAGGACCGAGAATGATGCGTGTATGTGATACCGCATTTCATTCTCGCGATAAATGTTTCGATTGGTTATATTCGATATGACCTAGTTATCGAATTGTTTATTCGATAAATCGATACATTGGATACTAGTCGGTTATGTGCGACATGACCGGATCATTGAATCAAATGTTGATTTAATGATTTAATGTATAATTATATATTTGATATATTACTTTGCATTAACTAGTATTGGTTCACTTTAAACGGATTTTTCTCACTTGGATTGCACATTGTATATGTGATATACTTTTGTGCACCTTTTTGTATCATGTTTGATGATACTTGATCATATGGTTAACTGAATAGAATTAAACCATGGTTATTATGATAATTAGGGTTTTGCATATTTATTTATTCATTTATTTGTTTATTCATTTATTTGGATAAGTTTAAAAAGGAATGGTGGCTTTCTTTGTCTTTTTGTTGAAGCTTCATGAAGCTTTGACTCATGCTTAACCCTAACCCATCCATTAACCATGGTAGATTCTCTACACTTAACCCTAGTAAGAATTATGATAAGTATTCCATTTTCTTTTTATTTTAAAGGGACTTATCATATTTCTTTCTTGATCTTCATCTTCTTCTTCAACAAAAGCTCAAGGTCCATCAATGGCAACTTGAGCTTGAGAGTGAGAAATCCAATTCTAAAGAGAACCCACTTCCTATTTCTTCATCCTCTACCTCTAGCCAAGTTGTAGAGTGTGTTTTCTTCACAAGTTTCATCACTTTGTGAATTCGGAGCTTGAACTTGCGATGCCTCGACGTAGATCGTCTTTGACACGAAGCCGGCGACCTAGCTCACCCGATTCTCCGATGAAGCCGACGCTAGAGCCCGGAGTTCGACATGGACAGCGAGGAGACTTCGTTGCGGAGCCGTGGAGGTGGATATCCGGATCTACAAAGGTTGTAATTTCCATATCCAAGTAGTTAAGTATTAACTAGTTTGTAGTTTCGCCTAGAATTCTAGCAACGATCCGTTAACTAGGGTTTCTCGGCACCATAATTTTTTTTCTTTCACCGGGATCCCTTCACCGGGAGTGACTCCTTTAGCAATAACTGGCTGATTCTACAACATCTTAGGTTTCTTTTCTTTCATTAATCACATTAATGAAGTCCCATCATTTAAATACCTAAACATCACAGATAGATATGACGTACACTTATGCCATCCGCATTCGCCTCGATGTCCCCTCGTGCACCGTTAGGTTAGGTAACTAACGACAGAGCAGGGCAGGGCTAGCGCGGGTGTAAAACATAAGTAACGTCTATATAATATATCATATATACTATATACTATATCCATCACAGAGTCACAACACAGATATCGCAGCAGAATAAACATATGAAATATTGGATATTCTAGGACGTCCGTGTTTTCAATACGAGCCAGTATAAAACACGGATTCCACGGTCGTGATGAATAGCCAATCCCACACCCCTAGACCCTTATGAGAGCGGCAAGCAACCCTGCCAATTCTAGGGTTAGGAGACCCGGACTCGACTCCTCGAGTTGGTCTCCCACTGGACCCCAGAACCCGGTTATTTATGCTCCCCTCCTTGGGTCTATCCTAATGCGGAAAAGTAAATAATATACAAAGGGTGACAACCTCCGCTACCTGGAAGTGCCCCAAATAAAAGAATATTACATACAAGTTTTTACATGAATTAAAATGAAAAACACTCATCTCACATAAAAACCCCCCGGCTATTCAAACACGACGATCCAATATAACATATCCAGCAACACATAACATCACATGTCATCAACGTAAGTAAATATGCGAAAAATAAATTTGGCATGTTCGATGCCTTGTGAGACCTCATTAGGATGCCTAGGAACCCTACAGTGGTATCAGAGCCTAGCTAGAGCCTTAGGCGAAGTCTAGACGGAATTAGAACTCCGATCGACCCGAAAATCCAACTTGAAAATGCTCTCTGGACATTTCTGTAAAACGTGGTTTTTTGTCAATTAAAAATTCGTAAAAAATTCAGCAGGGAATTATTAGAATTACGGCGCAAAAATATTTTTATGAACAGTGCAAACGGCGGCGGAACCGCGGCAGAAGCCTGGCTTCTGCGGCGGTTCCGCGGCACGTTGATGACGTCATCGCTTCCTTTTTGCACAGTAACTCCTGATAAATTCTGCTGAGTTTTCTGGGAATTTTAAATTGACTCCACAGTTGAGTGTTCTGGGATTGTATAGGGGATTCGATGAATCGATCGGATTTTTAACTTTGTCTTTGTGGTTTTCCAGATAACTGTAGAATATGTTAAAATGTTTGACCGGATACAAATACCCAACTTTTCCCCTGCCGAAAAAAAAATTCCAAGTGTTGGATTTTTCTGTGGTTAAAAGACGTTCGAAGTAGTGCAAGTAACGCGATGGTCCCTCTAGAAGACAACAAACCTTAACTCGATTATGTGACCGTCTTGAACTGCCCTTTGAACCTTCGGGTTTGGGGCAGTACGGCGTGCCACATGTGAGGCGTTGGCTTGACCCTTCTACGGCTGGACCGTTGGTACTGAGGTATGAAGTGAATGTCTTTGAACCTATTTCATGTGTTGATCGGTGTCGGGAAAACTTGGGTGTTCGAATGTTCGATCGGAAAGTTTGATATATTCTATTTATCCGGAATTGGATACAATAATTGGAATTCACAAACAGTTATGAGATAACTGGATGAATGTTATAAATCTAGCAGTTTAGTCCCATACGATATTGAAAAGAGTTTTCGATAATGAGACTAAAATGCGGGATTTATATCTGTTAGGCATGCGATGTCTAAAGTAGTTGCGGATTCCAACTGTTGTAGTTTTACACTTTCTTTTCTGTGACCGTAAGTGTAATATGTGAATCGCCGGTTTCGTTGCTATATGTCAACGACAATTGGGATGCGCATATTTACTTACGTTGATGACATGTGATGTTATGTGTTGCTGGATATGTTATATTGGATCGTCGTGTTTGAATAGCCGGGGGTTTTTTATGTGAGATGAGTGTTTTTCATTTTAATTCATGTAAAAACTTGTATGTAATATTCTTTTATTTGGGGCACTTCCAGGTAGCGGAGGTTGTCACCCTTTGTATATTATTTACTTTTCCGCATTAGGATAGACCCAAGGAGGGGAGCACAAATAACCGGGTTCTGGGGTCCAGTGGGAGACCAACTCGAGGAGTCGAGTCCGGGTCTCCTAACCCTAGAATTGGCAGGGTTGCTTGCCGCTCTCGTAGGGGTCTAGGGGTGTGGGATTGGCTATTCATCACGACCGTGGAATCCGTGTTTTATACTGGCTCGTATTGAAAACACGGACGTCCTAGAATATCCAATATTTCATATGTTTATTCTGCTGCGATATCTGTGTTGTGACTCTGTGATGGATATAGTATATAGTATATATGATATATTATATAGACGTTACTTATGTTTTACACCCGCGCTAGCCCAGCCCTGCTCTGTCGTTAGTTACCTAACCTAACGGTGCACGAGGGGACATCGAGGCGAATGCGGATGGCATAAGTGTACGTCATATCTATCTGTGATGTTTAGGTATTTAAATGATGGGACTTCATTAATGTGATTAATGAAAGAAAAGAAACCTAAGATGTTGTAGAATCAGATTTTAAATAAAACAGGTAGCTACAGTTCTTGCTTTGCATAGCGGTATATATGATATACCCCGCACCTTATTTGATGAGGAAAGGACCGAGATCCCTTCACCGGGAGTGACTCCTTTAGCAATAACTGGCAGATGCTACATACTCGGTTTGCTTTTGACTGCTTTTGGGTTTTTTGCTTTACACAGCGATATATATGATATATCCCGCACCTCATTCGACGAGGAAAGGACCGAGATCCCTTCGCCGGGAGTGACTCCTTTAGCAAAACTAGAAAAAGCCTCAAAATCACTCCATTTCAAAACTTCATTTGATTCTACAACGATATCAAGTTCATTACGCAATAGGTTTTTAGAAAAACCTGCGTAGCCCTCCGTCATTTCAGATAGGTTACATATAGTATTCGTGCTACATTTGTTGGCTTTCGTCAAGGTGTAGTGTGCGGTAGCTATGTGCTGTTTATCTGCTGCATATGATGCGACTGGATTAGGGTAGTCGTACGGCTTTGTTGGCTTTCGTCAAGGGTCGTGCGGGTGGGTTTAATTCAGTCAAGAAATGTACGGGTCGAACTTGACTAGCGGGCTGTGGTTTGTTGGCTTTCGTCAAGGTCATAGCACGCTAGGGGCAAAAGCATTATCGGGAATTTCAAGTGTTGAAATTTGCAATGAGATTGCATACCTTCTATGAGATAGTTGGATCCCGATACCCACTGCGAGTAAGAGTTACTCCTGGGAGAGTTTTACACATTACAATTAGCCGATCAAGTAGGTGTCTAGAAAGGTGTTAACGAGGTTACGCCTCTGGGAAAACGAGGTTTACATTAATTAGGTTCGTGCGAAAGCACGGGGGACCTCCCTCAAAGTACCGACACTGGCCTGGCTGAAAGATTGGCGAACTTGTAGTGTGTAATTAATCCCGGCTAGTCTTTCCTTTTAGGGTTTGGAGGAAGATTTGATAAAAAGCAGTGGGAGCCATCCTGATTAGATAAGATAATAACCAATCTGATCTTGCACGAGCATACGCTAAAGTGTTTTCTTCTCTCTCTCTCCAGGTAGCGACCATTTCATGCCTTAATAAGGATAATAATATGGATGTATTGACCGAACCCGCATGTTATACTGTGCTGGGGAACGTTGGTTCCGTTCTTTCTTATAAGAGTTATAGGAATGAACAGGATATAGGGGAATGCCAGGATTCCCATGCCACCCGAATGAAGAAAGTACATGTTGATGCATTTTCTTCGGGTGTGTTCGTTACTGAGAATGTTTCTCCATTTGCTCTACGTCCTGGGTATTGGATACCGGGTCGGGATCCCATATATGTAATCAGTTACATGGGCTAAGGAAAGGTAGAGAACTTGGGGAAGGTGATAAAGACATTAGAGTTGGAAATGGTGCAATTGTTGCAGCTAAGACTGTCGGGGAATATCACCTTGTATTACCAACTGGTAGTACATTGGTTCTGAACGAATGCTATTACATGCCGAACCTGATATGCAACATTATATCGGTTTCTTTATTAAGTAAAGAGGGATATAATTTTGTATTACAGGACAATGTTATGAACATTTTCCGTAACCAAAAGTTGGTTGGATCAGGCACGTTGTGCAATGGCATTTATGTTCTAAACCAATCAACAGTTCTGAGCATAACAAACGCACACAAGAGGAAGAGTTCTGAACTCAACGAATCCTTCTTGTGGCATTGTAGACTGGGTCACATCAATGCGACACGACTGGCTAAGTTGCATAAGGATGGGTATTTGAAACCATTCGAATTTTCATCTTATGACACTTGCCAGTCATGTCTCAAAAGCAAGATGACCAAAACTCCGTTTACGGGACACGGAGAAAGAGTTACCGAGCTCTTGGGACTGATATATAGTGATGTATGCGGTCCAATGTCTACACATGCCAGGGATGGTTCTTCGTACTTCATTACATTCACTGACGATCTCTCAAGATACGGACATGTGTACTTGATAAGACACAAGTCTGAAGCTTTTGAGAAATTTAGAGAATATAAACAAGAAGTCGAAAACCAAACCGGAAAAAGTATTAAAATCCTTCGATCTGATCGAGGAGGTGAATACTTGAGCAATGAATTCCTGGACTTCCTAAAAGAGAATGGGATTCTCTCTCAGCTGACTCCTCCATATACACCACAGCACAACGGTGTATCAGAACGGAGGAACCGCACCCTATTAGATATGGTGCGCTCTATGATGAGCACAGCTGAGTTACCTATTCCCTTCTGGGGGTATGCGCTTGAGACAGCCATACATCTATTGAATATGGTCCCCACCAAATCTGTGCCTACCACTCCATATGAGATATGGAAAGGGAAGAGACCATGTCTTAACTATGTTAAGATATGGGGTTGTCCAGCCTATGTCAAACGACAAAATCCGGACAAACTCGAGGCACGGTCTGTTCTATGCAAATTTGTAGGATATCCCAAGAATTCTCAAGGGTATATCTTCTACCAACCTGAGGAACAAAGAGTATTTGTTTCTCGGCATGCCACCTTTTTAGAAAAGGAATTTCTTGAAAAAGAGATTAGTGGTCATGAGGTAGAACTGGAAGAGGTTCCAGCTGCAGAAGCTACAACAGAAGATCTGGTGGAACCAGAGGATTCCGTAGTTCCCGATGAACCCCAGCCACTCCGCCGATCTAGTAGGGTTCCTCGCCAACCTGAGAGATACTACGGTTTTCTCATGGACGGTGGGAGCGAGGATTGCATCATGGAGGATGATGACCCAACTAGCTTCGAGCAGGCCATCACGAGTAGGGACTCAGTGAAATGGCTGGATGCTATGCGGTCCGAGATGGAATCCATGTACACCAACAAAGTATGGACTTTGGAAGTTGCTCCTGAAGGGGTAAAACCCATTGGGAGCAAGTGGATCTTCAAGAAGAAACTTGGTGTAGATGGGAAAGTGGAGACTTTCAAAGCTAGACTTGTAGCAAAGGGTTTTCGTCAAAGACCAGGTGTGGACTATGACGAAACCTTTTCTCCATTGACTATGCTTAAATCCATCCGAATCATGCTTGCCATTGCTGCCTTTCATGACTACGAAATCTGGCAAATGGATGTTAAGACCGCCTTTCTAAATGGTGATTTAGAAGAGTGCGTGTACATGACTCAGCCAGAGGGCTTCGTAGACAGTGGGAGCAGCGGGAAGGTGTGCAAGCTGCTTAAATCCATTTATGGATTAAAGCAAGCATCGCGGAGTTGGAACATCTGCTTTGACGTCGTTATCAAAGAGTTTGATTTCATCAAAAATCCAGATGAACCTTGTATCTACAGGAAGGTGGCAGAGAGTAAGGTTGTCTTCCTCGTATTGTACGTGGATGACATACTCTTGATAGGAAATGATATTCCTATGCTGCAATCGGTCAAGCTCTTCTTATCACAAAGATTCTCAATGAAAGATCTTGGTGATGCCTCCTGCATATTGGGAATTAGGATCTATAGAGATAGATCCAAAAGGATTTTGGGATTGTCCCAATCCAGGTACATTGACACCATACTAAAGAGGTTTAGTATGGAAGAGTCCAAGCGTGGGAACTTGCCCACGATCTCTGGAGTCACTCTCTCCAAAGAGAAGTCTCCCAAGAATGATTTGGAGAGAGCTCGCATGCAAGGTATACCCTATGCTTCGGCAGTAGGCTCTATCATGTATGCGATGCTATGTACCAGACCCGATGTAGCATACTCACTAAGTGTAGTGAGCAGGTATCAAGCTGATCCTGGAGAGAGTCACTGGACAGCTGTGAAGAGCATTCTCAAGTACTTGCGAAGGACTAGAGATATGTTCTTGGTGTATGGTAACGGAGAACTCCAAGTGGAGTCCTTTACCGATTCGAGCTTCCAGAGTGATAAGGACGACTCTAAGTCGCAGTCGGGCTTTGTCTTTACCCTTTATGGAGGGGCGGTTAGCTGGAAGAGTTCCAAGCAGGAAACCGTGGCAGACTCGACGATGGAGGCTGAATACATCGCTGCCAACGATGCTGCTAAAGAAGCTGTCTGGATCAAGAAGTTCATTACTGAACTTGGTGTGGTTCCATCCATTGAGCATCCAATACCTTTGTATTGCGATAACAATGGAGCAGTGGCTTTGGCCAAGGAACCCAGGTCCCATCAGCGATCCAGGCATATTCTGAGGCGGTATCACCTGATCCGGGAGATAGTTGATCGCCGGGAGATCGAGGTCAGGAGGGTTGACACGAAGGACAACACTGCGGATCCACTCACGAAGGCCATTCCCCAGATACAGTTTGAGAGACTCTTCGGGATGCTCGGTATGCGATACTACAGCAGCTGGCCCTAGTGCAAGTGGGAGATTGTTAGTTGTATGTATGCCCTAGAGGCCAGTATTGTACAGATGATGTATATTATATTGGATGCTTGGATATATATAGAGATGACTTTCTTGCTCGATATGATAGTATGCTATCTGGTTACTCTTTATCTTAACATGTACACTAGTCTCTTTATACTGTCTTATAGTTACATGTTGGTAAAGCCCTTAGGATGTGTACTTGACTACCTGGACTGTGATGCAGATCATACTAGTGGGGACATGGTAGTCCATAAGTACATCCTTCAAGGTCCCTAGTCGTGGGTGTATCGAGACGGGGCATCGATATACCAGAGTAGACTAGCGTATACGCTTCTCGACCCATGTGATGTGCGATGGATGATCCCATATCCATTGGTGTTTGACATCAGAGATGGTATACGGGTGCTCAGTGGAGACTGAGTACACTGGACGGACTCGCCGAGAACTCCCAGATGGTATTATACCTCACGTCAGATGGCAGTTCTCAGGTGACACTTGTACAGGTTAGTCTGTAGACCCGAGATCGTCATAGAGTCTTGTGTGATTCCCACTGTGCTTTGATCTCCACCTTACCACGTCCATGAGGGCGTGCAAAACGGTGGTCTTTGGGCACAGTCCTGAGTCACATGGAGGCAATGAGCGATAGGAGGGGTTTCGTCTCTCCCGGTATTGGGGGTTGATGTTGCGCTGTGCTCGATTGGCCGTAACAGGGAAGTCCCTGGCCAGGGCTGATCAGAGATTTGCTGGTAAGTGTTACCAGTAGTTTCTCGACCCGTTATGAGCCTCACATCGGCACGACTTATCGGGTTATTGGGGTCTGACGTTTACCACCCCTAGACTTGATATGCGAACGAAGAGACCGGACTGTACGGTAAGTGTTACTGGTCGGATTCGCAGGAGTGTGAGCGGGCTAGCTCGTCGATCTTCTGATCGCTCAATACCCGGGTGGCCGTTACGTTTAGCAGACCGCTTGCGGCTTGTGGGTGCTTGATATGATCATCATCTGCTACCGGCGTATTGACGAGTCTTTAGAGTCCTACACAGAGGTTTCCTGGCTCAAGCGAAACGAAATAGGAGCGCATATGAGATATGTGCAGGACCGAGAATGATGCGTGTATGTGATACCGCATTTCATTCTCGCGATAAATGTTTCGATTGGTTATATTCGATATGACATAGTTATCGAATTGTTCATTCGATAAATCGATACATTGGATACTAGTCGGTTATGTGCGACATGACCGGATCATTGAATCAAATGTTGATTTAATGATTTAATGTATAATTATATATTTAATATATTACGTTGCATTAACTAGTATTGGTTCACTTTAAACGGATTTTTCTCACTTGGATTGCACATTGTATATGTGATATACTTTTGTGCACCTTTTTGTATCATGTTTGATGATACTTGATCATATGGTTAAGTGAATAGAATTAAACCATGGTTATTATGATAATTAGGGTTTTGCATATTTATTTATTCATTTATTTGTTTATTCATTTATTTGGATAAGTTTAAAAAGGAATGGTGGCTTTCTTTGTCTTTTTGTTGAAGCTTCATGAAGCTTTGACTCATGCTTAACCCTAACCCATCCATTAACCATGGTAGATTCTCTACACTTAACCCTAGTAAGAATTATGATAAGTATTCCATTTTCTTTTTATTTTAAAGGGACTTATCATATTTCTTTCTTGATCTTCATCTTCTTCTTCAACAAAAGCTTAAGGTCCATCAATGGCAACTTGAGCTTGAGAGTGAGAAATCCAATTCTAAAGAGAACCCACTTCCTATTTCTTCATCCTCTACCTCTAGCCAAGTTGTAGAGTGTGTTTTCTTCACAAGTTTCATCACTTTGTGAAGTCAGAGCTTGAACTTGCGATGCCTCGACGTAGATCGTCTTTGACACGAAGCCGGCGACCTAGCTCACCCGATTCTCCGATGAAGCCGACGCTAGAGCCCGGAGTTCGACATGGACAGCGAGGAGACTTCGTTGCGGAGCCGTGGAGGTGGATATCCGGATCTACAAAGGTTGTAATTTCCATATCCAAGTAGTTAAGTGTTAACTAGTTTGTAGTTTCGCCTAGAATTCTAGCAACGATCCGTTAACTAGGGTTTCTCGGCACCATAATTTTTTAATTTGGCATGTTCGATGCCTTGTGAGACCTCATTAGGATGCCTAGGAACCCTACACCCTAACCCTAGTTAATTCTCTACATGGGTTTAGTTGACTATGGTTGTATTATTCATCATATTTATCTTTTCATTATTCATCACAAAAGGATTCTAATTATTATTCATCTTCTTCTTCCTTCTTTCTTTTCATGGAAAAAGCTTACTAGCTTTTTTCCAAGTGATGATTATGTGTGAGAAAAAGATTATAAATGAGAGATAAAATCCTACTTCATCATTCTCATCTACCCTTACCCTTTAGATGAGAGTGTTCAATTGTTTTAGAGAGTGAGAGCTTGTGTTAACGAAACTTCAAGGGAGATCATCTTTGTTATCGAAGATCAGAAGCAAGCTTGCACATTTCTCTTCGCGGAGCCTCTCGAGAGTTCGGAACACGATGATCGAAGCGAAGGGACTTCAACACGGAGCTTAAGAAGTGAAGGACTGGATCTACAAAGGTTGTAATCCCCCTCACTTAGTGTTAAAGTGTTTAACATGTTAGTTTTCGCATAAACTCTAGTTTAAAGATCCGGCTTTGGGTTGTTCGGCACGCCTAAAATTTTAATCGGGCATGGTTGATGCCTCGTAGACCCTTGTGCGTGTGCCTAGCAACCCTACAGTGGTATCAGAGCCAAGCTAGAGCTTTAGGCAATGTCTGAGCGAAGTTTAAAGTCCGATCGAACCCGAATACCCCGATACGAACCCTTCTCTAGACAATTTTCAAAAATGTGATTTTTTATGAATTAAAAATGCTCAGAAAATAGAGCAGGAAAAACTAAGAGTTACTGTGAAGTACGGACAATTAATGCGCTCAAATGACCGCGGAACCGCGGCCAAATCAACGGTTTGGCGGCGGTTCCACGGTCAAAATTTTGATTTGGTCCCTGGTATTTCAAGTATTTATTCTTAGGTCCTTTCTTGTCATTTTTTTCTCGGAATTTTTAAGTCCTCTCAAATGTTGAGTTTTCTAGGGTTATATTGGGGACTCGTTGATTCGATCGGATAATTTAACTTTATTTATTTTGTCCGGGTAATTTTTAGAACGTGTTAAAAAGTTCGAACGGATATCAATAACTCACTTTTTCCCCAGCCGGAAAATTTCCAAGCGTTGGATTTTTCCATAGTTTAAGAACATTCTAAGTCATGCAGGTAACGCGGTGGACCCTCTAGAAGACAACAAACCTTAACTCGATTATGTGACCGTCTTGAACTGCTTCTGAACCTTACGATTTGTGGCACTACGGCGTGTCACATGTGAGGCGTTGGCTTGACCCTTCTACGGCTGGACCATTGGTACTGTGGTATGTGATGGATGTTTTAAAACTAATTTCAAGTGTTGAGAACTATTTGGGAAAACTTGGGTGTTTGATTATTCGATCGGAAAGTTTAACATTGTCTATTTATCTGGAATGTGATACAATATTTGGAATCCACATATAGTTATGAAATAACTAATTTGAATATTATAAACATAGCAGTTTAGTCTCAGATGATCGGTTGCCACGGAATTTGATATGATCAAAAGTCCGTCGCAATCACGTAGCGTACAAGGATACTCGCCGGGTAAACTTAATAGACAGCCACGCCCCATAGCTCCGACCAAGTGACAGTAGGAGAACCCCGTCGCCAAAAGCATCCGTTCGGGTGCTCGCGGCAGCGGTGTTCCGCCTTAGTGCACTTCGTAGACAGCATCGGGGGTGCGGCCGTTTACTAAAGTTTGCGACGAGCATTTGATCAGGATGTTGGGAATCTTGTTGAATTGCCCGACTTGATATTGAAAAGATTTTTCGATAATGAGACTAAAATGCGGGGTTTATAATTGTTAGGCAAACGATATCTAAGGAATTCATTTGGTTAGGCATGCGATGTCTAAAGAGGTTGCGGATTCCAACTGTTGTAGTTTTACACTTTCTTTTCTGTGACCATAAGTGTAGTATGTAGTTGTATCACCGGTTTTCGTTGCTATACATCGACGACAATCGGTGTATGCATACATACTTACGTTGATGACATGTGATGTTATGTGTTGCTGTGATATGTTATATTGGATCGTCGTGTTTGAATAGCCGGGGGTTTTATGTAAGATGAGGGTTTTTATTTTCATTCATGTAAAATTCATTTGTATGTAATATTCTTTTATTGGGGCACTTCCGGGCTGAGGATGATGTCACCATTGTATATTATTTACTTTTCCGCATTAGGTAGACCCAAGACGGGGAGCACAAGTAACCGGGTTCTAGGGTCCAGTAGGAGACCATCTCGAGGAGTCAAGACCGGGTCTCCTAACCCTAGAATTAGCAGTGTTGCTTGCCGCTCTCGTAGGGGTTTAGGGATGTGGGTTTGGCTATTCATCGCGACCGTGGAATCCGTGTTTTATACAGGCTCGTATTGAAAACACGGACATCCTAGTATATCCAATATTTCATATATGTTCTTCTGCTGCCATGTTCTGTGATGATATCATATTACTGCCTGAGACGAATGATTATATTATATATATGAGATATATATTATATATTGTTGATTTCGTTTCATATCTGATGCTTGTGAAGCATAATAAAATGGGACTTCATTAATGAGATTAATGAAATAAAAGAAACCTAAAGATGCTGTAGAAACTTGTTTAAAAACTGGTAGCTCTAGTTCTTGCTTTGCATAGCGGTGTTCCTTGTAGAACATCCAGCACCTTATTCGATAAGGAAAGAGCCGAGATCCCTTCACCGGGAGTGAGCTCTTTAGTGAAACTAGTAGATGCTACAAACTCGGTTTGTCTTTTAATTGCTTCTATAGATCTTGCTTTGTATAGTGGTATATGTGATATACCCTGCACCTTATTCGATGAGGAAAGAGCCGACGATCCCTTCACCGGGAGTGACCTCTTTAGCAAAACTAGAAAAGCCTTAAAAACACTCCATTTAAAATCACTCGATTCTACAACGATATCAAGTTCATTACGCAAAGGGTTTTCTTAAAAACCGGTCGTAGCCCTCCGTCATTTCAGATAAGTACTTGATAGTATTCGTGCTGCGTTTATTGACCTTGTCAAGGCGTAGTGTGCGGTAGCTATTTATGCTTATCTGCATAAGCATATGATGCGATTGGATTAGGGTAGTCGTGCGACTTTTTTGACCTTGTCAAGGGTCGTGCTGGTGGGTTTAATTCAATCAGGAAATGACGGGTTGAACTTGACTTGCGGTCTATGGTTTGTTGACCTTGTCAAGGTCATAGATCGCTTGGGGCAAAATATTTTTGGGAATTTCAATTGTTGAAATTTGCAATGAGATTGCATACCTTCTATGAGATAGTTGGATCCCCATACCCGCTGCGAGTAAGAGTTACTCCTGGGAGAGTTTTACACATTATAATTAGCCGATCAAGTAGGTGTCTAGAAAGGTGTCAACGGGGTTACGCCCCTGGGAAAATGAGCTTTACTTAATTAGGTTCGTGCGAAAGCATGGGGGACCTCCCTCAAAGTACCGGTACTGGCCTGGCTGAAAGATTGGCGAACTTGTAGCGTGTAATTAATCCCGGCTAGTCTTTCCTTTTAGGGTTTGAAGGAAGATTTGATTAAAACAGTGGGAGACATCCTGATTAGATATATTAGATAACCAATCTAATCTTGCAAGAGCATACGATGAGTGTTTTCTTTTCTCTCTCTCCTGGTAGCGACCATATCACGCCTTAATCAAGATAATAATACGGAAGAATTGACCGAACCCGCTTGTTATACTGAGCTGGGGAACGTTGGTCCCGCTCCAACTTATAATTGTTATAAGACAGAGCAGGAAATGGGGAATACTAGATTTCCCGTGCCGCCCAAACGAAGAAAGTGCATGATGATGCATCATCTTCGGGTGTGTTCATTACATAGAACTGTTTCTTAGTATCCTTTACATCCTGGGTATTTGATACCGGATCAGGATCCCACATATGTAATTTGTTACATGGGTTATAGATAGGTAGAGAACTGAGAACGGGTGATAAGTTTCATGAGATAGAAACGGTGCAAGTGTTGCATCCAAGTCTGTTGGTCACTATCACCCCGTATTACCAGAATACATTGATTCTGAACGAATGTTATTAGATACTGAACCTGATATACAACATCATATCAGTCTCTTTATTATTAAAGAAAGGATATAATTTTGTATTGTTGGATAATGTTTTGAACATTTCCTATATCAAGAGTTGGTCGGTTCACGCACGTTATCTAAAAGCATTGACGTTCTAAATCAAACTACAGTTCTTAGTATACAGAACACACACAAGAGGAAGAGTTCAGAAATGAACGAATCCTTCTTGAGGCATTGTAGACTAGGTCATATCAATGCGACCCGACTAGCTGAAGTTACATTAAGATGCATATTTAAATTTTTTTGAATTTACAACTTTTGAAACTTTCCAGTCATGTCACAAAGATAAGATGACCACAGCTCTGTTTATTGGAAACAGAGAAAGAGTTAGTGAACTTTTGGGATTGATACATGCTGATGTATGATGGTCCCCAGTCTATACATGCCATGACTGGTTCTTTGTACTTCATTACATTCTATGATGATCTCTCAAGATTCAGACATATGTTCTTGTTGAAACACAAGTCCGAAGCTTTTGAGATATTCACAGAATATAAGTTAGAAGTAGAGAACCAAAAACGGGTATAAGTATTATATCCTTTGATGCGATCAAGGAGGAGAATACTTGAGCACGGAATTCCTGGACTATTCTAAAGGAGAATGAGATTCTCTCTCAGCATTACTCCTCCGAATACACCATAGCACGATGGTATATCGGGGTGGAGCAATAACACCCTATGTGATATGGTGTGCTCTATGATGAGTACTACTGAGTTTCCAATTTCCTTTTGGGAGTTATGCACTTGAGAAGCTGCATACCTATTGAATAGGGTTCAAATCAAATCAGTTGCCTACCACTTCATATGTGATATGGAAAGGGAAGAGCCCATATCTTAAGTTTGTTAAGATTTGGGGTTGTCCGGCCTATGTCTAAAAAGCAAAATCCGGACAAGCTCGAGGCAAAGTCAGATCTTTGGAAGTTTGTTGGATATCCCAAGCATTCGAAAGGGAATATCATCTACCTAACCGAGGAACAAATTATGTTTTGTTTCTCAACATGCCACCTTTGTGAAAGGGAATTTCTTGTGGAAAAATTAGTGGTCATGAGGTAGAACTGGAAGGAGTTCCAGCTATACAAACTACAGTAGATGATTTGGTAGAACCAAAGGATTCAATAGTTTCCAACGAACCTCAGCCTCTCCGCCAATCTAGTAGGGTTCCTCACCCACCTAAGAGATACTTCGGTTTCTTTATGACAGTAAGAGCGAGGATTGCATCATGAGATGATGACCCAACTAGTTTCGAGCTAGCCATCAGGAGTGGGACTCTGTAAGAATGGCTGGATGCTTAGTGATCTGAGATGGAATCCTTATACACCAACAAAGTATGGACTTTGGTTGCTTTATCTGAAGGGTTAAATCCCCATCAGGAGCAAGTATATCTTGAGAAGATTACTTGGTGTACATGGAAAAGTTGAGACTTTCAAAGCTATGCTTAAGTCCATCCAGATCCTACTTGCCACTGCTACATACCATGACTACGATATCTGGTGGTTGGGTGTCATGACTGCTTTTCTAAATGATGTTTTAGAATAGAGCGTCTATAAGTACACAGTCAGAGGGCTTCGTAGATAGTGGGATCAGTGGAAACATGTGCAAGATTTCTTATGTGATAAAGCAGGCATCGCGGAGTTGGAACGTCTGTTTTGATGTGGTAGTCAAAGAGTTTGACTTCATCAAAATGGTAGATGAACCTTGTATATACAAAAAGGTTGTAGGGAGTATGGTGGTGATCCTCGTAGAGTACGTGGATGACATACTCTTGATTGGGAAGGAGTTTCCTATGCTACGCTCGGTCAATCTCCGCTTATTACATGGATTCTCAATATAGGATCAAAATGATACCTCCTAAATCCTGGGGTTTTGGATCTATGAGGTAGATCTAATTGGATGTTAGGATACTCACTAGTTGTAGTGAGATGGTATCAATCGATCCTGGGGAGAATCACTGGAAAGGTTCCAGGGTGATAAGGACGACTGAAAGTCAGTCGCAGGCATTGTCTTTACCCTCAGTGGAGGGATGGTATGTTGGAAGAGTTCCAAGCTAGATACCTTGACTTACTAGAAGATTAAAGGCAAAATACATCATTACCAAGGATACTACCAAAGAGGCAGTTTGGATATATAAGTTCATGAGATGAACTTCGTTCCTACCATTGTGTGACAATGGAGTTGTGGCTTATGCTAAGGAACCCTCGTCCCATCAGAAATCCAGATTTAATTTTTTGGCAGTATCACCTGATCATGGAGATGGTTGATCTCCAGGGAGATCGAGGTTAGGAGAGTAGACACAGAGGACGACAGCGCGGATCCACTCACAAAGGCCTTTTTCCCAGTAGAGACTTTTATGGGTTGGTTAAGTATGAGATACTTTAACCACAGCTAATTGTTGGGTATGTGATACCACAACAGATGGCCCTAGTGCAAGTGGGAGATTGTTAGTTATATGTATGCCCTAGAGGCCATTACTGTGCATATGATGTATATTATAATGGATGCTTGGACATATATAGGGAGGACTTTCTTGCTCGACATGATAGTATGCTATCTGGTTGTACTTTATCTTAACATGTACTCTGATTGTCTCTATGTTACATGTTGATAAAGCCCTTAGGATATGTACTCGACTACTGGGAATATGATGAGATCATACTAGTGCGGCCACGGTAGTCGACGAGTACATCTTATAACTGTTCCTAGTCGAGGGTGTATCGAGACAGGGCATCGATACACAAGAATAGACTAGCGTATACGCATCTTGACCCATATGATGGGCGATGGATGATCCCATATCCATCGGTGTTTGACATCAAGGATGGTGTACGGGTGCTCAGTAGAGACTGGGTACACTGGACGGACTCCCCGAGAACTCCCAAATGGTATTATACCTCACGTCAGATGGTAGTTCTCCGGTGACACTGGTACAGAGTAGTCTGTTGACCCGAGATCGTCATAGAGTCTTATATGATTCCCACTGTGCTTTGATTTCCATCATACCACGTCCAAGAGGGCGTGCAAAAAGGTGGCTTTTGGGTACAGTCCCGAATCACATGGAGGCAATGTGCGATAGGAGGGGATTCGTCTCTCCCGGTATAGGGAGTTGATGTTGTGGTGTGTTCGATTGGCTATAACTGGAAATCCCTAGCCAGGGTTGCTGAGATTTACTGGTAAGTGTTATCGATAGTTTCTCGAACTGTTATGGACCTCATATTGACACGACTTATCGAGCTACTGGGGTCTGACGTTTACCACCCCTAGGCGAGATATGCGACATATCAGACGACGAGACCGAACTGTACGGGAGTGTTACTGATTGGATTCACAGGAGAAATTACAGGCTTGCTTGTTGATCTTCTGAGCGCTCAATACCTGGGTGGTTGTTACGTTTAGCTGACCGCTTGCAGCTTGTGGGTGTTTGATATGATCATCACCTACTGCCGGCGTATTGACGATTCTTTAGAGTCCTACACAGAGGTTTCTTGGCTCAGGCAAAACGGAGTAGGAGAACATATGTGATATGTGCGGAACCGAGGATAATGCGGTATGTGATACCGTATTGGATTCTCGTGATATGAGATATCGGCCGGGTATATGTGATATAGCCGGGTCATCGTATTAGTCGGTTATATGCGATATAGTCGGATTGTCGGATCAAGTGCTGATTCGATAATTTAATTTATAATAATATATATGATAATTAAATTGCATTAACTAATATTAGCTCACTAAAAGATTCTTTTTCTCACTCGGGTAATACATTGATATATATGCGATATATGTTAAATGTATTATTTTATTTTGTTACAATAAATATTATATGTGTGATATATAATATTGTAACATGATATGATTACTAATGCAACATGTTTAGTGCAGATTAAACAAGATTAGGGTTTGATTTGGGTTAGTGCATACATGAACCTTCTAGAAGGTTTCTTTTTGTTTTTATAAAGATATTTACATATGACTCATGCTTTAACCCAACCCAAACCCTAACCCTAGTTAATTCTCTATATGGGTTTAGTTGACCATGGTTGCATTATTCATCATATTTATCTTTTCATTATTCATCACAAAAGGATTCTAATTATTATTCATCTTCTTCTTCCTTCTTTCTTTTCATGGAAAAAGCTTACTAGCTTTTCTCCAAGTGATGATTATGTGTGAGAAAAAGATTATAAATGACAGCTAAAATCCTACTTCATCATTCTCATCTACCCTTGCCCTTTAGATGAGAGTGTTCACTTCTTTTAGAGAGTGAGAGCTTGTGTTAACGAAACTTCAAGGTAGATCATCTTTGTTATCGCAGATCGGAAGCAAGCTTGCACCTTTCTCTTCGCGGAGCCTCTCGAGAGTTCGGAACACGATGATCGCAACGAAGGGACTTCAACACGGAGCTTAAGAAGTGAAGGACCGGATCTACAAAGGTTGTAATCCCTCTCACTTAGTGTTAAAGTGTTTAACATTTTAGTTTTCGCATAAACTCTAGTTTAAAGATCCGGCTTTGGGTTGTTCGGCATAGCTAAAATTTTAATCGGGCATGGTTGATACCTCGTAGACCCTTGTGTGTGTGCCTGGCAACCCTACAAAGCAAATGTATCTTGAGAAGATTCTTGGTGTAAATGGAAAAGTTGAGACTTTCAAAGCTATGCTTATGTCCATCAGGATTAAAGTACGCATCGCGGAGTTGGAACATCTATTTTGATGTGGCAGTCAAAGAGTTTGACTTCACAAAAAAGTAGATGAACCATGTATATACAAGAAGGCTGTAGAGAGTAAGGTTGTCTTCCATGTATTGTACATAGATGACATACTCTTGATAGGAAATGGTTTCCTATTCTACACTCGGTCAAGCTCCTCTTATCACGAGGATTCTCCATAGAAGATCTGGATAATACCTACTACATCTTGTGGATAATAATCTATGGTGATAGATCTAAGTGGATGTTGGGAGTGTCCCAAATCCAGGTACAATAACACCATACTAAAGGGGTTTAGTATGGAAGATTCTAAGCATGGTGGTTCGCCCACTTACTCATGGATCACTCTCTCCAAAAAGATGTCTCTCGAGACTGATTTGAAGAGAGCTCGCGTGCAAGGGATACCCTATGCTTCGGCCGTAGGCTCTATCATGTATGCGATGTTATGTACCAGACTAGATGTAGATGATTCACAAGGTGTAGTGATCAGGAATCAATCGGATCTTGGGAGAATCACTTGACAGCTGTGGTGGACATTCTTAAGTACTTGAGAAGCACTAAAAGAAAGTTCTTGGTTGCAGCTTCCAGAGTGATAAGTTTGACTGAAAGTCAGTCATAGGCATTGTCTTTACCCTCAGTAGAGGGACGGTATGTTGGAAGAGTTTCAAGCTAGATACCGTGACATACTAGACGATAAAGGCTGAATACATTGCTACCAATGATGCTGCCAAAGTGGCTGTATGGGCATTTTCTTGTTCATGAGATGAACAAGGTTCCTACCATTGAGCGTCCAATAACTGTTATTGTGAAAACAATGGAGTTGTGTCTTTGGACTAGGAACGAAGGACCCATCAGCGTTCCAAACATATTCTGAGGTAAGTATCACCTGATCAGGGAGATGGCTGATCTCCAAGGGATCGAGGTCAGGAGAGTAGACACGAAGGATAACACAGTGGATCCACTCAAAAAGATCTTACCAGTAGAGAGACTTCTATGGGATGATTGAGTATGGGATACTACAACCACTGCTATATTGTTGGGTATTGGATACTACAACAGATTACCGTAGTGCAAGTGGGAGATTGTTAGTTATATGTATGCCCTAGAGGCCGTTATTGTACATGGGATGTATATTGTAGTGGATGCTTGGATATATATAGGGAGGACTTTCTTGCTCGATATGATAGTATTCTATCTGGTTGCACTTTATCTTAACATGTACACTTATTGTCTCTCTATAACATGTTGATAAAACCCTTAGGATGTGTACTTGACTACCAGGACTATGATGCAGATCATACTAGTGGGGACATGGGTAGTCGGCAAGTACATCCTTCAAATGTTCCTAGTCGTTGGAGTATCAAAACAGGGCATCGATACTCCAGAGTAGACTAACGTATACGCTTCTCGACCCATATGATGGGCGATGGATGATCCCACATCCATTGGTGTTTGACATCAGAGAAGGTATACGGGTGCTCAGTGGAGACTGGGTACACTGAACGGACTCGCCGAGAACTCCAAGATAGTATTATACTTATCGTTGGATAGCAGTTCTCTGGTGACACTGGTACAGGTTAGTCTGTAGACCCGAGATCTTCATAGAGTCTTGTGTGATTCCCACTGTGCTTTGATTTCCAACATACCACGGTCAAGAGATCATGCAAAAAGGTGGTTTTGAGTACAGTCCCGAGTCACATGGAGGCAATGAGCGATAGGAGGGGTTTCGTCTCTCCCGGTATTGGGAGTTGATGTTGCGCTATGCTCGATTGGCTATAAAAGGAAATCCCTGGCCAGGGTTGCTGAGATTTACTGGTAAGTGTTATCAGTAGTTTCTCGAACCGTTATGGACATTGTATCGGCATGACTTATTAGGCTATTGGGGTCTGACGTTATACCACCCCTAGGCTATGATATGCGACATATCAGACGAAGAGACCGGACTGTACGGTAGTGTTACTGATTAGTTTCGCAGGAGAACGAGCAGGCTTGCTTGTTGATCTTCTGATCGCTCAATACCCGGGTGGCCGTTACGTTTAGCAGACCGCTTGTGGCTTGTGGGTATTTGATATGATCATCACCTACTACCGGTGTATTGACGAGTCTTTAGAGTCCTACACAGAGGTTTCCTGGTTCATGCGAAACGGAGTAGGAGCACATATGTGATATGTGCGGGACCGAGATTAATGTGCGTATGTGATACCGCATTCTATTCTCGCGATATGTGATATCGGTCGGTTATATAGCCGGGTTATCGGATCAAGTGTTGATTTGATAAGTTATTACATTTGATATTATTCGGTTACACAGGAAATAGCCGGATTATTAAATCAAGTGTTGATTTGATAATTTAATGTATAATTATATATTTTATATATTACATAACATTAACTAGTATTAGCTCACTTAAGATTCTTTTCTCACTTTTGATACACTTTACATATATGTGATATATGTATTGTTTTCTTTGCACACATAAATATATATGTGATATATATTGTTATGTCATGCTAGGTTACACATGCAACATGTATGTATGAGACTTATACCATGCTAGGGTTAAAGTTAGGGTTCATAATTATATTTAAGCAAATTCAAAATAAGTGCAGTTTTTGTCATGGTTCAAAGCTTGTAGAAGCTTGTAGGTTTCATTGACTTAGTCCACTCTTTTGTCTAGCTTAAGATATTTGTGTAAGTGCACGGCGGCGCCCCGGCCGTCAATCCGACGGCCAAATGCGGAAGCGGTGATAAACTTAAATTTTTCTTGAACTGGCAAACCGCCGCGCACTAATACCCGGATCGAACCATTAATTAGTCCTAGCTATCTACAAGAAAGGGAATAGAGATATACCGACGATCCAAGTCCTCCGGTCTTCTCGTCATCGTCCCGATTTGCTGCGGAATGTCCCGTCTCCTCCTCGTCGCCGGAAGTGCACCACATCGCCTACTTCTTTTACGGGCTCCCACCTCAATGCCGAGGCAACTCGGGCACGAAGCCGGCTACTCGACGTGCCCAAGATTCGCTGTAGAATATGTAGTCCTCAAGTCTCACTTTGGGGTTTTGGATGTTGCCTTTTGGTGGAGGAATTGAACTTAACTCTTGAGATGGAGATGTGGGGATTTTTGAAGCAACAAGAGAACAAAAATTTTCCCACCCAAAAACATGGCAGCCCTTCACTTGGCCGGCCCCTACTTGTGAATGGGGAGAGAGAGTGTGAGTGAGGAGAGATCCAAGGATGAAAACAATCACAACCATAATGCAAGGGAGAGAGAAAAGCTCATGATATCAAGAAATGATTGCAAGTAAATAACCTCACTCCAACTACCAAATCATCAACAACCATGATGGCAAAAAGTCAAGCCATCATGAAGAGATCAAGTCAAAGGATGGTGCTATAATCATGATATGATAAAAAGCAAAGACCCCCTCCACAATTGCTTATTTGCAACAATGCAAATAAGCCCTCCTCCACCAAACTTCGGCCAATGAACGGAACAATGGAAATCGGCCGAAACGGAAAACAAACTGGCAACTCCAGAAAACTGGTCCCGTAATAAATTACAGGAAAAAACCCCGATACTGTGCATACACACCCGCATCTGTATTCCGACCGAAATACAAATGCAATGAGACAAAGTCTATACTGTACTATACTAGGATCCGGCTTATACCAAAGCCGGCTAGTAATATCTGTTCGATCCTGATCCGTGCAATACCGCGCGTATCTGATCGAACCCTGCCATATAACCATACGGCCTATAGTACAAACTGTCCGATCCTGATCCGTGCAATACCGCACGTATCTGATCGGACCCTGCCATATCTCCATACGGCCTCTACAACCTTTCGCCCGAAAGCTGAGTAACTGAATGTGGGGGACTCTAAAGACTCGTCAACACCTTGGTTGTGGATTTAACCACTAGCACGTCAGAGGTATAAGCCAATACGTAACGGGCTACCAGGTATTGACAAAAAGGGACGTCGATGAGCGAACTCATCCTGACACCCTACTGAGCCTGTCAGTGACAATATCCGTACAGTCCGGTCCGTTCGTCTATGAGCATCGCATGGCGGGCCTAGGGGGTTGGTAAAAGTCAGACCCCCAAAAGCGGTACAAGTCGTGTCGGAGTGTAGCCCAGAACACCCTGAGATACTACTGGAATACCTACCAGTAAATCTCCCTGCCTCGGCCGAGGGCTTCGTGTAATGGCTCTCCTAGACACAGCGCGACCTCACCCCCAATACCGGGAGAGACGAACCCCTGAAGATACGCTCACTGCCTCCATGTGGCTCGGGACTGTACCCAACTAAAACCTGTTTGCACGACTCCTTTGAGCCGTGGTAGGGTAGTAATCAAACTACAGTGGGAACTCACACAAGACAAATGACGATCCCCAGGTCGATGAACTAACCTGTACACATGTCACCAGGGAACTGCCATCTGACGTCTGGTATATGACCAACTAGCATGTTCCCGGCGAGTCCTGTCCGGTGTACTCATAACCCAATGAGCACCTATATACATCTTAGGTGATCCAACTGACACCAGTGGCTTGTGAGACCGGCCACCGCCCCTCGTCGGGGTCTCGACTGTATACACTAGTCTACTAAGGAGAATCGATGCCCTGTCTCGAAACTCTCACGACTAGGGACCTTTTAAGGATATGCTTATAGACCCCCAGCTCCCACTTATATGATCGCCCTCATACTGCTGGTGGTCAAGCATGAATCCTAGGGGCTCTATCAACGTGTAATAGCGACGTGTCAGGTCACTTAAAACAGTACACGATGATAAAGGTAAACCAGATAGCATACTATCATCTCGAGTAAGACTGTCCTACCGGGATAGGTCCTCCCTCAATCATTGCAATCACGTACCTATGATCCAATAATTGACTCTGAGGGCACTATCTCCAACAATCTCCCACTTGCACTCAAGGCTGATTATTGCGATGTCGCATACTCACAGCCCGTGTGATACCGAACACCCAACTCCTCTACTAGTCAGTCTCACAAAGCTCGTTTGCGAAACTATTGCGTTCGAGGAATAGCCTCAGTGAGTGGATCCGCTTTGTTGTCTCTTTCCATGTCTCTCTATATCTCAAGTTCGCGGAGAAAGCCATCTCCCGAAATGAGCAATACCTGTCTTAGAATGTGTCTGGATGTCTGATGGGATATAGCTCATAAATGAACTCCAAATCCAAACTTCTTAGACTGTATCGTCAACTGAACTTAATCAGTATCCTGCGCCATGCCACCCTTCAGTATTGCCTTGGACCACCTGTCCAAAATACTGCCCCTCATCAGAAGGAAAGCTATAACTCTGACAACCTCCTTGTCGTCCATGTCACCTTGGAAGCCTGGAATGATAACTGTCTCCCGAATGAGGCTGTCGTTATCATATCCCTAGAACATCCACTTGTGTTCTAAAACTGCTTCCGACCGTTTCTCCAGGATTGGATCAATGTCAACTTATTGCATCTAGTGCAAGAACAACATCTAGTGTAGTACTTGATATCTCATGATTGACTCAATCGCCTGAGCAAGTGATCTGCCAATCATGCACATCCCTCTCCCCTTTAGTCTGTAAGACAGCTTCAGAGAGGGTGACTCCATCACCTGCAGGTACACTACCGTGCATGGAGTCGTCCATCCTAAATACTCTTAGAATGCTGTCAAGTACCCTGATTGGGAAACCACCCAAATCTAGATCTAATACCATAGATCCAGTAACCAGTATGTCTGATATAAAATCCATTTCCTTTGTGGAGAAACCACTGTGTGACGACCAAAGTATAACCGATTGTAGTATAGGAGTTTCCTTTTCTACTCTGTGTATGTCATCCAAATACCAGGATATCACACCCTACTACCTTCTCAACAGATCCATCCCCTATTCTGATGAAGTCAAACCCATGACTGTTACGTCAGAAATAGATGATCTATCTCCGCTACATCTGCTTTAGTCTATAAATAGACATAAGCTACCTGTCCACCAATGCTTCCGCTGCTCCCACTGACTACGACAACCCTCTAGCAGAGTCATATAGACGTACACTTCTAAAACTAGTTTAGAACGACGCTATACTCATCCTCCCGCCGGGTCTCGCAGCCTGGAACAACAGCAATGGTAATTGTGGGTAAGCAAGAACTTCCCTGTCACCGTCCTTGAGGCTACCGGAGTACCCCTCGGGTGCCTGAAGTTACCCACCTTATCTGCGGAGTGGCCAATGGAATGTCAATCCAGATTGAATCTTTAGGTTCCTTATCAAATCTTCAGTAATCGTTTGTGGTTCTGGAATCACTTCCAGTTCTACCATACTCCCACTACTGTTTTCTGAAAAAATCCATTTTTAATAAAACTGTGGCGAGTCTAGAACAATATTGCTATTGTTCATCCAGATGGTAGAAAGTCAACCCTCGTCATAGCCTGGGTCAACCCACAAACAGCCATTACAGAAACGTGCCTTGAGTTGTCCCGTGTCTGGTTTTAAGCATAAACCGGACAACTCCCCGTACCTTAACATCGTTAAGATATGAACTGTTCTATATCCAATATAGAACCAGAGGCACTGATTTAATTGAACCAGATTCAAATCATGCAGCTGTCTCCAGTGCATGTCAACTAAATGGAAGGAGGCCGATCAGCGTTACTCAACTTAGGAATGCTTCCAATTATGAGTAACCTGAAAAAAAAGCAAGTTCTCTTAGTCATTACTATCAACTTAATACCATACACAAGTATCTACATCTTCGATCTCTTTGAAGAATCCCGATACTTGCTACACCTGGTTCTCTACTCTATTCAAATACCTATAACTTCTCAAAATTCGGACCCTGTGTTTCCGCGAAACACTTGTCTAAAAACTAGAGAAGTCATAAGTAAACCGAATATAGTACGAGGACCAACCCCTCTGTCCTGATGGACCCTGGACAACATACAATACTCTGTATAAGTCCCTTGAGTCTGATAACTCATTCACTGTGTGTCGTAGGTTGAAAACTGTACTTATGGTTAAGAAGAATTACACCGCTGTTTAATGCTCCTTACCTAACCATCCACTGATATAGGTAAATGTCGTAGACATAATTTCAAAAAGGTATATCTCACTCTATGAAAATAGACGTACAGATATATCAATTTGAAATTGGTGCATGACAGCGGATATTCAAAACCAAATATTTGCCGACCGGCAAACAGCCCAGGTGATTTCCTCAAATATCACCGATTACAACGAATCCCGATATAATGAGGATGATCACCCAATTCCCAATAACTTACTCCCACTCATCATCTGTAAAACCATACAGATGTGAGAATCGTACCTGGTAAATACATACCCTGGAGTAAGGACTAATAGGGAAATCAGTTTTCCTTTAACAGTACACAGTGAAACTGAAACATTGAAATGTTTCGATGGGGTATCCCGGTATTCCTAGTAATGCCTCTTCCAGATTCACGACTGTAACCGTATAATTCTTTGCCACCTCTCCAAATCCCTTCATATGTCTTTAGTCTTTACCTTCTGTACACCCCTTTAGGCCAAATGGTTTTCTTCCTTCCCTACCGTTCGGCACCAGCCTATGGTTTGGAAGAAGACTATCCAATAAGCATAATGGGTGTACTGTCCCAATCCTAGGAACACTCGCAGTGAGAGAGGGTGAAGATAAAAGACAACCGAATAAACCTTATTCCTATTTCTCCTGGACCAGAATCCATCCCCGAACTGGAACAAGTTCCATTCGAGTTCGTATATAACCATACGATGGAGTATCCAAATAAACTGTGGATCTTCGTAGTGATACGGAGTGTCTTGGAGAAATACAAAGGTGATTTTAGGATTGGCGAAGGAATACTTGGTTTGGTCTTGAATATCTGTTGCAATTTACTTTGCCCTCTTACTAATCCCTTGCTTTGTCTTAACCTAATACCTTCTGCACACCATTGTTATGCTAATTGGTTTTCTTCATTCCCCACCGTTCGGCACCAGCCTAAGGTTTGGAAGAAGACTATCCAATTTGCATAATAGGTGTACTATCTCCTAAATCAAGGAGTACTCGCAACCTGAGAGAAGGTAAAAGGAAAAGACAACTGAATAATCCTATCCGTTTTCTCCAGAACCTGAAACCATCCTCGAATAAATCCCTTCGAGTTCGTATATAACCATACGATGGTTTTGTCCAATGGAAGTGGACGTTCGTAGTAATACGGGGTGTCCTGGAGAAAAGGGTAAAAGTAGGAGTGGCAATGAGGTTTGCAACTCTGACAATCCAAAAGCCAGTGTTTAAGAAGGTTCGGTCAACTTGGTCACTGAGTCATAGTCTTAGGGTCAGGTCAATGGTCGCTGCCAGAGAGAGAGAAAAGAAACACTCAGCGTGCACTCTAACCTAGATCAGAATGGTTACCAATCTATCTAATCTGGAAACCTCCCACTGTACCTCAAATTCTCTTCCAAACCTGAAAGAAGAATTAGTCGGGGTCACCCGAGGAGTAAACTAACTCATCAGTGGGAATCGGGATCCAACTCTCATCGCATGACAACGTGACGGAATCCGCTCACGGTGTCACACTCCAGAAGGTATGCGCATATCTGGCAAGTTTCAGTTCTTTTGAAACTCCCGATGTGATTTCTGCCCCATGCTCTTATGACCTTGGCGAAGGTCAACAAATCATAAGTCACATGTCAAGTTCTACCCGTCATTATCCAGGTTAATTTGAATCCACCCGTACAAGCCCTTGACGAAGGTCAACAAGGCTATACGACTGTCCCAAACCAACGCATCTATCTATGCAGCAGAAAGGTAACAAGCAGCTACCATACACTATGCCTTGACGAAGGTCAACAAACACAGCATGAATACTACGTGCTACCCGTCTGAAACGACGGAGGGCTACGAATGGTTTCTGGCGAAAACCTTTAACGTAAAGAACTTGATATCGTTGAAGGAACTGATAGCTTTTAAAAATATAGTGACGAAAACCGTTGCTAAAGAGGTCACTCCCGGTGAAGGGATCTCGGCTCTTTCCCCGTAGAATGGGGTGCAGGATATTCCAACTTAATACCACGATGCAAAGCAAAAGTAATCGGCTATAGTGAAGTTAATGCCCTGACGCAAAATTATTGTCCAAGGGGTCACTCCCGGTGAAGGGATCTCGGCCCTTGCCTCGTCGACAGAGGAGCAGGATATTCTAAATGAATACCGCGATGCAAAACAAAAGTGAACGTCCTTGCAATAACAGCTTTTTGAAAAGTGTTCCAACAACATCAGATTAGGTTTGTTTTTAACTTGCATTGATCCGAATCAATGCAGTCCCATCAATTGATCACACCACAAAGAACGAAAATATACTGATGTACGTATATGCCATTCGCATTCGCCACTGGGTCCCGTCATTACCCGTTAGGTTAGCTAACTAACGACAGAGCGGGGACTGGACTAGCGCGGATGCAAAACATATACAACATCTACTAATATATATACCAATATATTATATTTCGCTCAAGGCGTGAATAAAATGCAACATCACAGAAAATGTACAGCATCACAGAACAATACAGATATCTGGGATCCTCGGGTTTCACAGAGCCACTACTGAAACCCGACGTTCCCCTGGTCGTGTGGATAGCCTGTGCAATGAAAACCTAGACCCCTACGGGCGCGGCAAGTTACCCGCGAAAACCTGAAGCGAGGCAGCCCCCTTCAGCACCGTGAATGGACCACCCAGCACTTCACGGAATCCGGTAACTTGGGCACCCCTCCTGGGTCAACCTGTACCCCCTACGAGTGCGGCGAATAGCCCGCCAATCCTAGAGTGAAGCCCCCTCCGTCCCAATGCCATGAGATGCGGGCTTGTTGCCTTCTAGAACCCGGCTATCCGTGCACCCCTCCGCGGGGCAATCCTAGTACAGAAAGTAAAATATACATACAACGGGTACATCGACCGCAACCAGGTCGTGCCCCTAAAGAATAATACAAACAGGCAGTGACGGCAGTCCACATGTCGGACGCTCGCCCCGCAATATCAAATGTACATAATACAACCACAACTGTACTAGCATTGCATCCAGGCTATCCCCCACGACCATTCCGCAACATCACAGCAAAAACAAAACATCAACGTGAAAGTCACGTTCGCAAATCCGTCTAACCGGGCTATAGCAGTTAGACCGGATTTACCGATCAAGTGACATTCACGGTCGCAGATATAATGTAAATACTGTGAAATAATGTGTTCAAAATATCCGATCGATCAAACTTTAACAAGTGGGCCCCAAAGCAATACTGTAGCACTCACAGAAATTATAGGCCCAATGTTATTATTCCAAAATCCCTAAAATCAGCCCAGAAGCCCACTGGAGAAAATTGACACAGTGAGCTCATTATAGTGCGGCGGAACCGCGGCCCAAAGGGGGGTTTGGCCGCGGTTCCGCGCTCCAACTATGGCATCACTCAGTCGAATTTCTACAGTGGCCTTACATTTTCCAGTACATCAATTTTCTGCAACCTGAAAAATTTTTGGAGACTGAAAAATTTTGACAGAAAACTGATGTGAAGACAATACGGGTTTTGGAACATTTTATCGACCGGAACTGAAAAACACATTACACAAAGCTAGACTAGGGTAGTAATCAAAGTACAGTGGGAACTCACACAAGACAAATGACGATCCCCAGGTCGATGAACTAACCTGTACACATGTCACCAGGGAACTGCCATCTGACGTCTGGTATATGACCAACTAGCATGTTCCCGGCGAGTCCTGTCCGGTGTACTCATAACCCAATGAGCACCTGTATACATCTTAGGTGATCCAACTGACACCAGTGGCTTGTGAGACCGGCCACCGCCCCTCGTCGGGGTCTCGACTGTATACACTAGTCTACTAAGGAGAATCGATGCCCTGTCTCGAAACTCTCACGACTAGGGACCTTTTAAGGATATGCTTATAGACCCCCAGCTCCCACTTATATGATCGCCCTCATACTGCTGGTGGTCAAGCATGAATCCTAGGGGCTCTATCAACGTGTAATAGCGACGTGTCAGGTCACTTAAAACAGTACACGATGATAAAGATAAACCAGATAGCATACTATCATCTCGAGTAAGACTGTCCTACCGGGATAGGTCCTCCCTCAATCATTGCAATCACGTACCTGTGATCCAATAATTGACTCTGAGGGCACTATCTCCAACAATTTGTTAACCCAACCTTAACTCATAGCTATGGTTTAGTCTCTACAATGGTTAGTGCATGACATACACTTACCATGGTTTCATTTCTAACCTCATATGATTTTCCTTAGTTCATCACTTCATCATCTTCTTCTTCCTCTCATTGAAGCTATCTAGCTTCATGAAAAGTGATGAAAAAGTGTGAGAAAAATAAATCTAAAGTGTGCCCACTTCCTACTTCATCATCCTCGACTATTAGCCATTTTGTTTAGGGTGTTTGGTTCACTAATTTCACCATTAGTGAAGAGGTAGCATGAGCTCGAGTCTCCTTGACATAGATCATCTTCGGCCTCGAAGACATTGAGCAAGCTTGTTCGTTTCTTCAAGTGAACCATCTGTAGAGTCTGGGAGTTCACCATTCGCAGCAAAATGACTACAACATGAAGCTTTAGAAGTGAAGGACCGGTCTACAAAGGTTGTATTCCACATTCACTTTGTATGTAAAGTAGTTCACATGTTTATTCGTCGGATTTTCTAGTAACGATTCTAGGGTTAGGGTTAGCTATTACGGCAAATTTTTGAAATTGGTATGGATGATACCCTCCGAAACCTTGCTGCCGTGCTAGGAAATCCAGCAATTGGCACGTGACCGGTACGAGAATCACGTGAAGTCTATAGGACCCCGCCCTAATTCAAGTAAGCCGAAAACCCAGAAATCTAAACCTTTATCGAAAAATAATGGAGGTGCGGTTTTGAAATGTCGGCATAATGTATCATATGAAAATGCAATGGTTTGTATACTATCATGAAAACATTTTCGCCCTTGAAATTTGGGCAGCACCTCCATTGTAAATTTTGATCCAAAACCATATACAAGCAATAATATAGGCATCCCCAAGCGGGAGCTAGCTCTTCGCCAAATGGTGGAATCATAACCATGCAGAAAATATATATACGATGCTCCACGGCAAAGATCAATCATAGAAAGAAAGCAAAGAAGACCAAGGCATCATCAAGCTCAAATCACGGACAAATACACCCACCTCGCTCAAAGTCTCAAGAATATACAAGTCTGTGTCTAGGTCTACCAAATATACATAGTCTGGTTGATGGAGCTTTTAACTAGATACAACTGAATAAATATGTACAAGGGTGGTCACAATCCAAATGTGTGCCGCACCTACCAATGCAAAACATCCTTAAGCAAGTTGTGTGCCAGCGAACCGCTACTGATCCGAGCGGTCGATCCTGCAAGAAAACCATGGCACAACGGGGGTGAGTTGCCAACTCGTGAGTAGAAAATATCAACAGGTAGAAATCGAATGTACAACGATCCCTAGGTCATACTGTAACATAAAGGTAAAACTATGGTATCTAAGGTGATCGTGTATACATATGTGTACAATAATGATATCGTGCCAGTATCAGTATATATTGATAAGCCATCTGAATCATATGCATGTATGCATGTGTATATCCAACTGTGTCCATCAACGACACATTAAATCATCATGAAACTAAAGTGTCTAGCATCGGCACTCGAAATATCATAAAACCAGTGTCCAGCATCGACACATAAATCCTCATATCTCGGTCGCCGTCTCATCGGTTTGGCCATCATATCCATCTGATCCCACGACTCCGGTCGGTATCCTCCGGATATCCGCCGAGACCAAACTATATCCGGTCGGTAATGCTCCCCTGCCGGGCTCAATGCCTTTCTATACGATCTTCTAGCCCCGGGGTACCGCACCGGGTCCACCATGTATACGCAGACGTTGCCTCCTCACTCCTCGAATCAGGTAACTCATAACTCAGAACCGTGAAAACTCATGGTGGACGCCACAAATAAAATCACGAGAAACCACATTTTTAAAACAATCATAAGACTTTTAAAATATATCAGCAGTTCTCAAATCCAGAGATCTCATGAAAAACAGCATCTCATATGCATGTAACCATAAAGGTACAATAAATGCAATGCACAGAACAGTACTGTAAAGTATTCGAGTGTTTTCATGTAAGCATATCATGTACTAAGTACTGAACAATGATTATAATTCTACAGTTAGAGAAATACGGCGATATCACAGTTCTAATGTGTAAGTGGCATGGCAATTACCGATGATGAGTGTGTGAGCAGGCAAATCTGTGTATGTGTAACATGCACATCATCAGTAATGGTGCATGTGTCCTAGCAGACGATGCCATATAAAGGTAAGTGCTGGAAACGCAGTACGTATATCACGAGGAAATAATACAACAAAAGCATGAACGGTATAAAGTACGTAACTACACCTGAACCATACGGCTATAGTTTTAATAATACGAATCGTAGTTTTGAAAATGGGGCCTACGGTGTTTTTGAGAAAAAGACACCATTTGAAAATCTTTAGCGTCCCGAAAGGTTATCGTTTAAAAGTACATACGATTCGTCAGTTTTGGAAATAGGTATGATTCAAATGTAATCCATTATCCATCAAGGTGTTTAGAAAGCAAAGATTCTCCGAATCAAGACAATTCATAAGTCGGCGATCCAGCCTCATAGTATCAGATGTGGTATAATCATCGTACATCATCCTTGAGTCAAGAGTGCGGATCAATCATCTGGTATCTCATATCGCGTATGAAAATCCATCGTACGGTGTCATTATTCATATCAGAAAACTGCATTCTAATACCGCCCATTCATTATCTATTTGTTGTATTTATCAGTATTATTAACCGGTGTCTACTCAGTATTACAAATTACAGGTATCCATGACAAAATACTGGAACTACATCCAAAAGCATGGATATATCACTTGAGGGAAGACACTGCGACCAGAAACGCAAACCGACCAATACTTCAGGAGTTCCTTTACGCAACAAGTTGTGTACACATTTTTTTTATCTAAATGGTCCAACACAACAAGTGTGTACAAAAGACTTTTAAGCACATGTGGATATGATTTTATATGCATTCAAGGAGATGATTTTATATGCATGTGATTTTATATGCATTCAAGACTAAAAAGCATGTGCTTAAATCAAAAGGAATCAAACAAATCAGCATGAGCCATAATGGGGCAGCCATGAATCAAGCCACATATGGGAATGGAGTAATGAGCATTTAATGGTGAAGATTATGTGTGTGATTTAAAGATTCAAATTTCCTTCCAAAAATGAGTGCAAATCAAATTCAAATAGACAAATCAGCATAGACCATGATGGGGAAGACAAGAATCAAGGCACAAATGGACATGAAGTAATGTGCATTCAATGCTAAAGATTTTGTGTTGATTTAAAAATTCGAATTTCCCTCCATTCTTTGGAGCCTATAAAAGCAGGCAGTGGGCAAAGGTTCAAGAGTCATTCTTTAGTCATTCTTTAGTCTTGGATTGTCATTCTTTGACCAAGTTTGTTTTCTCTTTTCTTGTAAATAGATTAGTCCCCTTTAAGTCTTAACCTTCTCTTGATCCTTCAACCTCTTCATTGAGCTTGAAGGTTTAAGGGTTGGTTATTGATCTCAAGGGGTTGTATCCTTCTTGATGATTAATAAAGATCTCTTTTGTGCCTTCATTCATCATGAGTTCTTTGCCTCTTCTTGATCTTGCAACCTCTTTATTGAGCTTGCAAGTTTAAGTTGGGTTATTGAACCCATGTCTTGCAATATATTCTTTGGTTCCTAATCTTTATTTACTTGCATTTTATTCTTGCTCTTTTAATTCTCACACTTAAATTCCATGCACTTTAATTACTTTCTTGTAATCTTTTCTTTTCTTTGTTCGTCTCTTTTCTTATCTCTTTTTGGTTTGTTTTCTGAATGGTGTGAATATTGTTGTTAGGAAAAGAGAAAGATATTGTAAGTTAACATTTCGTTTTTCATTTCCTTTTCCCGTCTTTTCCATTTGAAACTCCGCCCAAACCCTATGCAAGCGCTCCGTTAGGCACCTTACCCTACCAAGGTAAAGGTGATTCCTAACCGTGACCGGTTGCATTCGGTTTGGCCGGAGGCGAAAGCAAGAGACAAGAACGGATGGAGAAGGGTCAATAAGCTGGATTCCATGAATACCGTGCTTAAGTCCTCTAATCCACGTTGTTGCCGATTGTTCTAGCTTCATTGGTTAAGTTCGGCTCAAAGTACTTGAATACGGAATCCATTAACTTACATTATCCTATCGTTTCCTAAAAAGCCTTATACTTGAATAGAACGCATAGGTTAGATAACGAACAAATCCGCTACGTTGTTAACTCGTTAAAACAAGCCTGAAAACTTACCATCTCCCTGTGGATCGACCCATGCTCATCGCGGCTAGCTGCAAAGCGACACCGTCCTTACCGCGGTTAAACTTTAGAACTTTTAAATATCCGACACGCTTTTGGCGTGCGATCAAATGGCGCCATTGCCGGGGAGACGGTAACGTTTTTGTTTTTGTTATTTCGGTTTAATCTTGTTAATATCCATCTAACCCTATTTTCTAAAACAAACTAAAAGAATTCAAAATTTCAAAACCAAACAAAAAATTAACACAAGCTAAACATTTTGTTCTCTGGATTTTATACCTACTTGCACTCTGTAACTAAAATAAAAAGATAAACAATACCAGTGTGGCATTAGTGGAACACTGAGACTACTGTTGAAATTTGGAGCCCTACCTCATCAAGTTGGCCGGCGACATCATCACCAAATCCGGCGACGACATCATCACCAAATCTGGCGACATCATCACCAAATCCGGCGACGCCGGCCCTTTCACCACCTCTTGCCTCCAATTTCTCCTCTGAGCTCTAGTGTTCTATTTTTGTCCTATTTGTATTGTTTATTTTTAATAATTATTAGTGTGCATGTATTTGGGCATTCATATTGTTTTTCCGCACTAATATCCATTTTTTCCGACATTTGTAGATTTTGCGGAATTGCGAACGGCGATTATGGGGAGAAAAGTGCACATTCAAAGTTAAGGTGGTTACGAAGTACAGTGCAAAAGATCCGGATAGTTTGACCCGTGCAAGTGAACTTTTCAAGCTTACCGGATTTGATTCAACGGGGGTTTCTTAACCCACAACTTAACGGTACGTACTTTACTAACACCTTCTTCTCAAATCCGAAGCTTCCAATATAATATCTTTGCGGGATTCTTTGCAAGTTCGCTAGCACAGGTAAAAAAAAAATTTAACTAACCCGTATTTGTTGCAGTGCCGCGCTTAAAAAAAAAGATTGTTTGGAATTTTGAACAAATTTTTTCATTGATTTGCACATTGCATATATTAATACGGATTTAAAGGCAAGCGAACCTCACAACATACGGTAAAGGATTTCATCACCTTTTCCGTGGCCCACAAATCACGAACTTGAACATAACGCTTACCCGCACAAATTTTAAAACAAACTAGACTTTAAGCCTTAAGGACTTCGCGCTCACTAGGAGAGGTTAATTGTGTTTAGAACACCGCTTAACGGTATATTGTTTACGGGGTGTCTAGGAAAGTGTTAACGGAGAAACCGCCAAAAGAGAAAGGGTTATTTAATTAAGGACCTTCGCGAAAGCGTCGGAAAAACTCCCCTTATCTCTTCACTTACCTGGCCTCGTGATCAGTATATCTTGAGCCTGTTTCTCGACACAGTTTTACCTCGCCAATCAAGTTCTTGAGCAGGTCTAGTTGACCTAGGTGAACCCTAGAACGATTAGGTGTGTGGTATCTTTGTGTCGTGATTATTTTTGGTCCAGATTCTTTTTGTGTGTATATTTCATTCTTTTGATAATAACTGACAAAAAAAAAATATCACATTCTTTTTCCCCTCCTTTTCTCTTCCTTTCTTTCTTTCTCTCTTCGTAACATGGGCACCCCACCTCGAAAAACTCTTGCCGAACTTTGGTACCCACAATCAGACATAACTTCCTACGGTTCTTGCTTTGACCGAACGTCGAACGATCCCTCCATGCCTAAAATTTCATTGAAAGATCGTATAGACGCGTCTAGGACAAACACTTGCACTACACAATCCACTTTGTATCAACCGTTTCAACCGAGCAGTCATCAAATCAGAATAAGAATCTATCGTCCCACACATACTAGCGCGTACGATACAATCTATCGTACATTAAAGTCAAGGGTGCGGATCTATGGTCTCGTACATTCTATCATCTTTTATTCTCATTTATATATATATATATATATATATATATATATATATATATATCGCCTTACATTCTCATGTCAAGATATCGACTCGTGTCATCTCGTTTTATCAAATCCTTATTTCATCATGTCATCTCGTACTTATCCTTGTGAGCATATCTGTCAGTACATAAGCTTAGGTTTCTATATATATTCTACATCTCGGTCCTCCTATTACTATGGTTGCGGGGGTGCTATACGCCATCCACCCGACTTCCCCCGTAGATATATATCTACTCACATCTATCTTCGCTCTAGCCGAAGTCATTGAACCTCTTGCTCTCCTTCGTCGTCTCGGAAGTCCATGCAAAGGTACCTACAAATCAACACACATCGTAATGAGATCAAAACCAAATCCAAAAATCGATACGGCACGCGACGTGCACATAGGTTAGAACCTATGGTCCACGCATGCAAGAACAACCAAACAACCCTCAGCGTTGACGTACGAACGTCCAACGACCGTATCACAACTCAAATACCAAAACCAAGTTTTCAAAAGTCAGAAACTCAAAATCAGCAACTTAGAAAAACACTCCCAAATTCTACCCTAGGTGAAATTAGGATATTTTGCATATAGGGTAGGTCTATATATCAGATAACAGAGCCATGGACCAAGAACCAGACCAAGACTCCAAGGTCAGGCCACAATTTGCGGCCTGGGGGATTAAATCTACGGTCATTGTTGGGATTTAGGGTCTCGGGTTTCTAGGGTATTCTCTAGGTGGCCTGCACATCTCACTGTGTTTGCAACTTATTTTTCAGAGCTCTCTAGTCATAGCAGATTCCAATAAATCATCACATTTCGTCAAAAAACCCGATATCGGAAAATTCCAAGTTCGTGTTTTGGGGTTTCTAATCTCAAGTTTGTCCAGAATTACATCACTAATGGTTTTGGGTCACTAACTAAACCTCAATTACATTTCTACAACTCAAATCATCCATTAAAATCATCCTAGAATTTTCCAAGATCACTAATCTAGCTTAATCGAAACACAAGTAGGAGGTTAAGAAACTTGATAATATGAAGGAAAGTGAAGGTTTTATCTCTTGGAGGAACTGAAGAAAATTCCAAGATGGTTCAATGTGCTCAAAATTCCATCTTGAACTCACCATAGGGTGTAGGATGAGCTTGTGCACATTCTTTGTGAAGGCGGGGTGAGGTTTTGAGGTAGTTTGAGTGGTGTTTGTGGGGGTGGTAGTGAGGTAGAGGAAGGGGAGAAGAAGGAAGATGAAGGAGGTGAAGGAAGTGAATGAAGGATGAGGAATGGATGGGAGCAATGGTTAAAGGAAAACCCCTCTCTCTCTCTCTTGCCCATGCTCTCTTGTCCCCTCCATGTCTCATTTGCCTCCCATTTTCTTTTTCTTTTTCTTTTACTTTTTCTCTTTCTTTTTCTCCTTTCTTTTAAATTCAAATACAACAAACAAAATAGAACCATGCATGCAACAATGAAATGTGTCATGGCACATTTGTCATGGTTAATACCAAAGTGGATTTGGCCTAATGCATGATTAGTAGCGCACTATTCAAGTTTAACATAAACTTGTATATAAATAATTTGTAAAATGTCCAAATCCAATAAATGCCTTCATAATATATAATAGTCTCCAAATATTCTCCAAAATATTGGTATATACTTATACCGTTTTACGAAAACCCAAATTCATCCTCATATAGTTTTCGTGAAATTTATTATTTTATTATTTCAATTCCAAAAATAATATTTTATATTTCTGAAATGTTACAATCTTCCCCTCTTAAATAAATTCGGTCCCCGAATTTAAATTTAAACCCCTAAATATTAAAACAATTCTGTAATCAGTCAAATCAACGGGGCTCCGAAATCATGGAATACTCAAATATACTACAGCGTATCGTGTGCGCATGGAAGCGAGTGCGAAACTCAAAAATCCAAACTCCGTCAAGCATCATGCAATCATGGGAGTTATGATGGAAATGCAAGCCTCGAAATTCACTGCTAAAGTCAAGTATACTATAATCAAGATTATAATACTGTTATTTATATGTATGCCCTAGAGGCCATTACTGTACATTGGATGTATATTGTAGTGGATGCTGGGACATATATAGGTAGGACTTTCTTGCTTGACATGATAGTACGCTATCTGGTTGCTCTTTATCTTAACATGTATACTTTCTGTCTCTCAGATTACATGTTGATAAAGCCCTTAGGATGTGTACTCGACTTCCAAGACTGTGATGTAGATCATACTAGTGGGGCCTGGGTAGTCCATAAGTACATCCTTCAATGTTCCTAGTCGTGGGAATATCGAGACGGGGCATCGATATTCCAGAGTAGACTAGCGTATATCTTCTCGACCCATGTGATGGGCGATGGATGATCCCATATCCATTGGTGTTTGACATCAGAGATGGTATGCGGGTGCTCAGTGGAGACTGGGTACACTGAACGGACTCGCCGAGAACTCCCAGATGGTATTATACCTCACGTCAGATGGCAGTTCTCTGGTGACACTGGTACAGCTTAGTCTGTTGACCCGAGATCGTCATAGAGTCTTGTGTCTCCCACTGTGCTTTGATTTCCACCCTACCACTGCTCTACTGAGTCGTGCAAATAGGTGGTTTTTTGGGTACAGTCCCGATTCACATGAAGGCAATGAGCGATAGGAGGGGATTCGTCTCTCCGGTATTGGGGGTTGATGTTGCGCTATACTCGACTGGCCATAACAGGAAATCCCTGGCCAGGGTTGCAGTGATATACTGGTAAGAGTTATCAGTAGTTTCACGAATGTTATGGACCCTACGTCGGCATGACTTATCAAGCTATTGGAGTCTGACATTTACCACCTCTAGACGAGATATGCGACATATCAGACGAACAGACCGGACTGTACGGTAAGTGTTACTGGTTGGATTCACAGGAGTGTGAGCGGGCTTGCTTGTCGATCTTCTGATCGCTCAATATCCGGGTGGCCGTTACGTTTAGCAGACCGCTTGCGGCTTGTGGGTGCTTGATATGATCATCATCTGCTGCCGGCGTATTGACGAGTCTTTAGAGTCCTACACAGAGGTTTCCTGGCTCAAGCGAAACGAAATAGGAGCGCATATGAGATATGTGCGGGACCGAGAATAATGCGTATATGTGATACCGTATTCCATTCTCGCGATGAATGTATCGATTAGTTGTATGCGATATAACCTAGTTATCGAATCAAGGACTGATTCGATAAGTCGATACATTGGATACTAGTCGGTTATATGCGACATGACCGGATCATTGAATCAAATGTTGATTTAATGATTTAATGCATAATTATATATTTGATATATTACTTTGCATTAACTAGTATTGGTTCACTTTAAATGGATTTTCTCACTTGAAATGCACAAGTTGTATATGTGATATACTTTTGTGCACTTGTTTGTATCATGTTTGATGATACATGCTCACTTGGGTTTGTGTAAAGAATTGAACCATGGTTAAGTTAATGATTAGGCTTTACATTTTTCTTATTCATTTATTTATTTTTCCATTTTGGAAAGATAAATAAATCTTGGTGGCTTTCTTTGTTTGCTTGTTGAAGCTTCATGAAGTTTTGAACAAGTCCACCATTTTTGTCTCATGCTTAACCCTAACCATTCAAACTAACCATAGTCTATTCTCTACACCTAACCATGGTTGGTATATGATAAGTATTCATATTATTTTCCTTTTTGTATAACACTTATCATATTGCTTTTCTTCTTCTTCTTCATCGTCAACAAAGAAGAAAGCTTGTGTCCATCAATGGCAACTTAAGAAAAAGAGTGAGAAATCCAATTCTAAAGTGAACCCACTTCCTATTTCTTCAACCTCTACCACTTGCCAAGTAGTATAGGGTGTTTTCTCCACAAGTTTCATGACTTGGTGAAGTTGGAGTTTGATCTTGAGTTGCATCGACGTAGATCATCTTCGGCATCGAAGTCGACGACCTAGCCCGATCATTTCTTCGATGAAATCACTGCGAGAGTCCAAGATCCGATTTGTACAGCGGAGGGACGTCTACGTGGAGCTAAGGAAGTGGAGAACCGGATCTACAAAGGTTGTAGTCACTTCCCTTTTAGTTAATGTTGTTTACTTGCATCGCATCACCTATAAATCTAGTTAACGATCCGTATTAGGGTTTGTAGGCACATGGAAAATTTTGAATTAGCCATGTTTGATCACTTGTGAGACCTCATTAGTGTGCCTAGGAACCCTACAGTGGTATCAGAGCCTAGCTAGAGCCTTAGGCGATGCGTAGACGGAGTTAGAAGTCCGATCGAACCGAAACCCTAACACAAATTTGCTCTCTGTACATTTTTTGAAAACGCGGATTTTTTAGAATTAAAAATATGCAGAAAAATCAGCAGGAGATTATAAGAGTTACTGTGAAATTCGATCGCCTAATTCTATCAAACCGCCGCGGTTCCGCGGCACGAGCATGGCTCGTGCGGCGGTTCCGCGGCCTTTTAGTTTTATCTTGCATTGAATTTTGCACGGTAATTCCTATTTTGCAGTGCTGGTTTTCCTGGGAATTTTTAATCTAAACTCAAGAGTTGAGTTTTCTGGGTTGTATTGGGGACTCGGTGTTTCGATCCGATTGTCTAATTTTGTCTGTGTGTTTTTCCGGGTAATTTTAGAATATGTTAAAAAGTTCGACCAGATATAAATACCCACTTTTTCCCCTGCCGTGAAATTTCCAATTGTTGGACTTTTCAGTAGTTTAATGACGTTCTAAGTAGTGCAAGTAATGCGACGGTCTCTCTAGAAGACAACAAACCTTAACTCGATTATGTGACCATCTTGAACTGCCCTTTGAACTTTAGGGTTTGGGGCAGTACCGCGTGCCACATGTGAGGCGTTGGCTTGACCCTTCTACGGCTGGACCGTTGGTACTGAGGCACGAACTGAATGTTTTTAGACTTATTTCATGTGTTGAGCTGTATCGGGAAAACTTGGGTGTTCGATTGTTCGATCGTAAAGTTTAACATTTTCTATTTATCTGGAATGTGATACAATAATTGGAATTCATAAGCAGTTATGAGATAACTGAATGAATGTTATAAATCTAGCGGTTAAGTCTCACTTGATCGGTTGCCACGAAATTTTGATGTGATCAAAAGTCCGTCGCAATCACGTAGCGTACGCGGATACTCGCCGGGTAAACTTAATAGACAGCCTCACCCCATAGCCCCGACCAAGTGACTGTAGGAGAACCCCGTCGCCGAAAGCATCCGTTCGGGTGCTCGCGGCAGCGGTGTTCCGCCTTGGTGCACTTCGTCGACGGCGTCGGGGGTGCGGCCGCCTACTAAAGTTTGCGACGAACATTCGATGTGGATGTCGGGAATCTTGTTGAATTTCCTGACTTTATATTGAAAAGTGTTTTCGATTTTGAGACTAAAATGCGGGGCTTATAATTGTTAGGCATGCGATGTCTAAGGAATTCATTTGATTAGGCATGCGATGTCTAATGAGGTTGTGGATTCCAACTGTTGTAGTTTTACACTTTCTTTTCTGTGACCGTAAGTGTAATATGTGATATCGCCGGTTTCGTTGCTATATGTCAACGACAATTAGGATGCGCATATTTACTTACGTTGATGACATGTGATGTTATGTTTTGCTGGATATGTTATATTGGATCGTCGTGTTTGATTAGCCGGGGGTTTTTGTGTGAGACGAGTGTTTTTCATTTTCATTCATGTAAAAACTTGTATATAATATTCTTTTATTGGGGCACTTCCAGGTTGCGGAAGCTGTCACCCTTTGCATATTATTTACTTTTCTGCACTAGGATAGACCCAAAGAGGAGGGCACAAGTAACCGGTTCTAGGGTCCAGTGGGAGACCAACTCGAGGAGTCGAGTCCAGGTCTCCTAACCCTAGAATTGGTAGGGTTGCTTGCCGCTCTCATAGGGGTCTAAGGGTGTGGGATTGGCTATTCATCACGACCGTGGAATCCGTGTTTTATACTGGCTCGTATTGAAAACACGGACGTCCTAGTATATCCAATATTTCATATGATATTTTCTGCTGCGTTATCTGTGATGTGATCATGTGATTTGTTCAGATAGATATAGTATATAGTATATATGATATATTATATAGACGTTGCTTATGTTTTACACCCGCGCTAGCCCTGCCTCGTTCTGGCGTTAGTTACCTAACCTAACGGTGCAGACGGGACATTGAGGCGAATGTGGATGGCATAAGCGTACGTTATATTTATCTGTGATGTTTAGGTAGACTTAAATGATGGGATATTCATTAATGAGATTAATGAAAGAAAATAAACCTAATTGATGTTGTGGAATCGAATTTCAAAATAAAACAAGTAGCTACAGTTCTTGCTTTGCATCGCGGTGTTCATTGTAGAACATCCTGCACCTTATTCGATGAGGAAAGGACCGAGATCCCTTCACCGGGAGTGACTCCTTTAGCATTAACTGGCAGATGCTACACACTCGGTTTGTCATTTGATCGCTTCTATAGTTTCCTCTTTGCACAGTGATATATATGATATATCCCGCACCACATTCGACGAGAAAAGGGCTGACGATCCCTTCACCGGGAGTGACCCCTTTAGCAAAACTAGAAAAGCCTCAAAAACATTCCATTTAAAAACCATTTGATTCCGCAACGAGATCAAGTTCAAAGCGTTAAAGGTTTTCACAAAAACCATTCGCAACCCTCCGCCATTTTAGGAAGTAGAGTACTTAGTATTCGTGCTGTGTTTGTTAACCATAGTCAAGGCACAGTGTATGGTAACTAAGTGATGTCTTCCTACACCGCATATGATGCGATTAGTTAGGACAGTCGCGTGACTTTGTTGACCTTAGTTAAGGGTCATGTGGGTGGGTCTAATTAATCACGAAATGACGGGTAGAATTTGACTAGTGCTTATGATTTGTTGACCATAGTTAAGGTCATAAGTGCTAGGGGTAAAAATCTTTATCGGGAGTTTCAAGTGTTGAAATTTGCAATGAGATTGCATACCTTCTATGTGATAGTTGGATCCTGATACCCACTGCGAGTAATTGTTACTCCTAGGAGAGTTTTGCACTTTACAATTAGCCGATCAAGTAGGTGTCTAGAAAGGTGTCAACGGGGTTATGCCTCTGGGAAATCGAGGTTTATTGTAATTAGGTCCGTGCGAAAGCACGGGGAACCTCCCTCAAAGTACCGACACTGGCCTGGCTGAAAGATTGGCAAACTTGTAGAGTGTAATTAATCCCGGCTAGTCTTTCCTTTTAAGGTTTGAAGGAAGATTTGATAAAAACAGTGGGAGCCATCCTGATTAGATAAAATATATAACCAATCTAACCTTGCAAGAGCGCATGCAGAGTGTTTTCTTTTCTCTCTCTCCAGGTAGCGACTATATCACGCCTTAATCAAGATAATAATATGGGTGTTTTGACCGAACCCGCTTGTTATACTGAGCTGGGGAACGTTGGTCCCGCTCCAACTTATAATTGTTATAAGGCAGAGCAGGAAATAGGGGAATACCAGAATTCCTATGCCGCCCAAACGAAGAAAGTGCATGAGATGCATCTCCTTCGGGTGTGTTCATTATAAAGAACTGTTTCTCAGTATCCTCTGCATCCTGGGTATTTGATACTAGAACAGGATCCCAGATATGTAATCTGTTACATAGGGCTACAAAAGGATAGAAAAACTGAGAACGGGTGATAAGTTTCATGAGACAGAAAACGGGGCAAGTGTTGCAGCCAAGTCTGTTGGTCACTGTCACCCTGTATTACCAATACATTGATTCTGAACGAATGTTATTAGATACCGAACCTGATATACAAAATCATATCAGTTTCTTTACAAGTAAAGAAATGATAAAATTTTGTATTGTTGGATATTGTTTTGAACATTTCCTATTTCAAAAGTTGATCAGTTCAGGCACGTTATCTAAAAGCATTGACGTTCTAAATCAAACTACAGTTCCTAGTATACAGAACACACACAAGAGGAAGAGTTCAAAAATGAACGAATCATTCTTGAGGCATTGTAGACTAGGTCATATCAATGCGACCCGACTGGCTGAAGTTATATTTTAGATGCATATTTAAATCAGTTTGAATTTACATCTTGTGAAACTTGCCAGTCATGTCACAAAGATTAGATGACCATAGCCCTGTTTATAGGAAATAGAGAAAGAGTTAATGAACTCTTGGGACTGATACATGATGATGTATGTAAGGTCTCCTGTCTACACATGCCAGGACTGGTTCTTTATACTTCATTACGTTCTCTGATGATCTCTCAAGATTCAGTCATGTGTTCCTGTTGAAACACAAGTCCGAACCTTTTGAGATATTCACAGAATATAAGCTAGAAGTAGAGAACCAATACGGGTATAAGTATTATGTCCTATGATAAGATCAGGGAGGAGAATACTTGTCCATGACATTCCTGGACTATTCTAAAAGAAAATGAGATTCTCTCTCAGTATTACTCCTCTGAATACACCACAGCACAACGGTGTATCGGGGCGGAGCAATCGCAGAATATTAGATATGGTGTGCTCTATGATGAGTATTACTGAGTTACCTATTTCCTTTTGGGGTTGTGCACTTGAGAAGCTGCATACCTATTGAATTAGGTTCAAATCAAATCAGTTGCCTACCACTTCATATGTGATATGCAAAGGGAAGGGCCCATATCTTAAGTTAGTTAAGATTTGGGATTGTCCGGCCTATGTCAAAAGCAAAATCCGGACAAGATCGAGGCGAGGTCAGTTCTGTAGAACTGGAAAGTTTCCAGCTATACAAAACTGCAGCTGATGATTTTTTAGAACCAAAGGATTCAATAGTTCCCGACGAACCTCAGCCTCTCCGCCGATCTGGTAGGGTTTCTCATCCGCCTGAGAGATACTTCGGTTTCTCGATGACAGTGGGAGCGAGGAATGCATCATGAGATGATGAACCAACTAGTTTCGAGCAGGCCATCGAGAGTAGGGACTCTGTAAGAATGGCTGGATGCTTAGCGATCTGAGATGGAATCCATATACACCAACAAAGTACGGACTTTGGTTGCGATATCTGAAAGGTTAAATCCCCATCAGGAGCAAGTATATCTTGAGAAGATTACTTGGTGTAGATGGAAAAGTTGAGACTTTCAAAGCTAGACTTGTTAAAGGTTTTAGTCATCAACCAGGTGTGGATAATGATGAAACCTTTTCTAAGGACTATGCTCAAGTCCATCCAGATCCTACTTGCCATTGCTACATACCATGACTACGATATCTGGTGGTTGGGTGCCATGACTACTTTTCTAAATAATGATTTAGAAAAGAACGTCTATAAGAACACAGCCAGAGGGCTTCGTAAACAGTGGGAGCAGCGGAAACGTGTGCAAGTTGCTTTACATGATAAAGCAGGCATCGCGGAGTTGGAACGTCTGTTTTGATGTGGTAGTCAAAGAGTTTGACTTCATCAAAATGGTAGATGAACCTTGTATGTACAAAAAGGTAGTAGAGAGTAAGGTGTTCATCCTCGTATCGTACGTGGACAACATACTCTTGATAGGAAAGGGGTTTCCTATACTACGCTCGGTCAATCTCCGCTTATCATAAGGATTCTCCAATAGGATCAAAGTGATACCTCCTAAATCCTGAGTTTTCATCTATGAGATAGATGTAATTGGATGCTAGGATTCTCACTAGATGTAGCGAGATGGTATCAATCGATCCTGGGGAGAATCACTGGAAGGGTTCCAAGGTGATAAAGACGACTTAATGTCAGTCACAGGCATTGTCTTTACCCTCAGTAAAGGGACGGTATGTTGGAAGATTTCCAAGCTAGATACCGTGACAAACTAGACAATAAAGGCTGGTAACATCGCTATTAAAGATACTACCAAAGAGGCAATTTGGGTGTATATTGGTTCATAAGATGAACTAGGTTCCTACCATTGTGTGACAATGGAAGTGTGGCTTTGGCCCAGGAACCCTGGTCCCATCAGTGACCCAGACATATTCTGAGGCAGCATTACCTGATCATGGAGATAGTTGATCTCCAGGGTGATCGAGGTTAGGAGAGTAGACTCAGAGGACAACACGGCGGATCCACTCACGAAGGCCTTTTCCCAAAGAGAGACTTTTAGGGGATGGTTGAGTATTAGATACTACAACTATTGCTTCAGATGGCCCTAGTGCAAGTGGGAGATTGTTAGTTATATGTATGCCCTAGAGGCCATTACTGTACATTGGATGTATATTGTAGTGGATGCTGGGACATATATAGGTAGGACTTTCTTGCTCGACATGATAGTACGCTATCTGGTTGCTCTTTATCTTAACATGTATACTTTCTGTCTCTCAGATTACATGTTGATAAAGCCCTTAGGATGTGTACTCGACTTCCAGGACTGTGATGTAGATCATACTAGTAGGGCCTGGGTAGTCCATGAGTACATCCTTTAATGTTCCTAGTCGTGGGAATATCGAGACGAGGCATCGATATTCCAGAGTAGACTAGCGTATATCTTCTCGACCCATGTGATGGGCGATGGATGATCCCATATCCATTGGTGTTTGACATCAGAGATGGTATGCGGGTGCTCAGTGGAGACTGGGTACACTGAACGGACTCGCTGAGAACTCCCAGATGGTATTATACCTCACGTCAGATGGCAGTTCTCTGGTGACACTGGTACAGCTTAGTCTGTTGACCCGAGATCGTCATAGAGTCTTGTATGTCTCCCACTGTACTTTGATTTCCACCCTACCACGGCTCTACAGAGTCGTGCAAATAGGTGGTTTTTTGGGTACAGTCCCGATTCACATGGAGGCAATGAGAGATAGGAGGGGATTCGTCTCTCCCGGTATTGGGGGTTGATGTTGCGCTATGCTCGACTGGCCATAACAGGAAATCCCTGGCCAGGGTTGCAGTGATATACTGGTAAGAGTTATCAGTAGTTTCCCGATTGTTATGGACCCTACGTCGGCATGACTTATCAAGCTATTGGGGTCTGACGTTTACCACCCCTAGGCGAGATATGCGACATATCAGAAGAACAGACCGGACTGTACGGTAAGTGTTACTGGTTGGATTCACAGGAGTATGAGCGGGCTTGCTCGTCGATCTTCTGATCGCTCAATACCCGGGTGGCCGTTATGTTTAGCAGACCGCTTGCGGCTTGTGGGTGCTTGATATGATCATCATCTGCTGCCGGTGTATTGACGAGTCTTTAGAGTCCTACACAGAGGTTTCCTGGCTCAAGCAAAACGAAATAGGAGCGCATATGAGATATGTGCGGGACCGAGAATAATGCGTGTATGTGATACCGTATTCCATTCTCGCGATGAATGTATCGATTAGTTGTATGCGATATAACCTAGTTATCGAATCAAGGACAGATTCGATAAGTCGATACATTGGATACTAGTCGGTTAAATGCGACATGACCGGATCATTGAATCAAGTGTTGATTTAATGATTTAATGCATAATTATATATTTGATATATTACTCTGCATTAAGTAGTATTGGTTCACATTAAATGGATTTTCTCACTTGAAATGCACAAGTTGTATATGTGATATACTTTTATGCACTTGTTTGTATCATCTTTGATGATACATGCTCACTTGGGTTTGTGTAAAGAATTGAACCATGGTTAAGTTAATGTTTAGGGTTTACATTTTTCTTATTCATTTGTTTACTTTTCCATTTTGGAAAGATAAATAAATCATGGTGGCTTTCTTTGTTTGCTTGTTGAAGCTTCATGAAGCTTTGAACAAGTCCACCATTTTTGTCTCATGCTTAACCCTAACCATTCAAACTAACCATAGTCTATTCTCTACACCTAACCATGGTTGGTATATGATATGTATTCATATTATTTTCCTTTTTGAATAACACTTATCATATTGCTATTCTTCTTCTTTTTCATCTTCAACAAAGAAGAAAGCTTGTGTCCATCAATGGCAACTTAAGAAAAAGAGTGAGAAATCTAATTCTAAAGTGAACCCACTACCTATTTCTTCATCCTCTACCACTTGCCATGTAGTATAGGGTGTTTTCTTCACAAGTTTCATGACTTGGTGAAGTTGGAGTTTGATCTTGAGTTGCCTCGACGTAGATCATCTTCGGCATCGAAGTCGACGACCTAGCCCGATCATTTCTTCGATGAAATCACCGCGAGAGTCCAAGATCCGATTTATACAGCGGAGGGACGTCTACGTGGAGCTAAGGAAGTGGAGAACCAGATCTACAAAGGTTGTAGTCACTTCACTTTTAGTTAAAGTTGTTTACTTGCATCGCATCACTTATAAATCTAGTTAACGATCCGTATTAGGGTTTGTAGGCACATGGAAAATTTTGATTTAGACATGTTTGATCACTTGTGAGACCTCTTTAGTGTGCCTTGGAACCCTACAAATACGTATATAGTACGCATCCTGGTAAAACCATTTAAAAGCTGAATACCGCACTGTTAGGAATATGTATGGCCTAGAGGCCATTATTGTACATATTGTTGGAGATAGTGCCCTCAGAGTCAATTATTGGATCACAGGCACGTGATTGTAATGATTGAGGGAGGACCTATCCCGATAGGACAGTCTTACTCGAGATGATAGTATGCTATCTGGTTTACCTTTATCATCGTGTACTGTTTTAGGTGACCGGACAGGTCGCTATTACACGTTGATAGAGCCCCTAGGATTCTTGCTTGACCACCAGCAGTATGAGGGCGATCATATAAGTGGGAGCTGGGGGTCTATAAGCACATCCTTAAATGGTCCCTAGCCGTGAGAGTTTCGAGACAGGGCATCGATTCTCCAGAGTAGACTAGTGTATACAGTCGAGACCCCGACAAGGGGCGGCGGCCGGTCTCACAAGCCACTGGTGTCAGTTGGATCACCTAAGATGTATACAGGTGCTCATTGGGTTATGAGTACACCGGACAGGACTCGCCGGGAACATGCTAGTTGGTCATATACCAGACGTCAGATGGCAGTTCCCTGGTGACATGTGTACAGGTTAGTTCATCGACCTGGGGATCGTCATTTGTCTTGTGTGAGTTCCCACTGTACTTTGATTACTACCCTACCACGGCTCAAATGAGTCGTGCAAACAGGTTTTAGTTGGGTACAGTCCCGAGCCACATGGAGGCAGTGAGCGTATCTTCAGGGGTTCGTCTCTCCCGGTATTGGGGGTGAGGTCGTGCTGTGTCTAGGAGAGCCATTACACGAAGCCCTCGGCCGAGGCAAGGAGATTTACTGGTAGGTATTCCAGTAGTATCTCAGGGTGTTCTGGGCTACACTCCGACACGACTTGTACCGCTTTTGGGGGTCTGACTTTTACCAACCCCCCAGGCCCGCCATGCGATGCTCATAGACGAACGGACCAGACTGTACGAATATTGTCACTGACAGGCTCAGTAGGGTGTCAGGCTGAGTTCGCTCACAGACGTCCCTTTTGGTCAATACGTGGTAGCCCATTACGTATTGGCTTATACCTCTGACGTGCTAGTGGTTAAATCCACAACCAAGGTGTTGACGAGTCTTTAGAGTCCCCCACATTCAGTTACTCAAGCTTTCGGGCGAAAAGCTGTAGAGGCCATATGGAGATATGGCAAGGTCCGATCAGATACGTGCGGTATTGCACGGATCAGGATCGGACAGTTTGTACTACAGGCCGTATGGATATATGACAGGATTCGATCAGATACGTGCGGTATTGCACGGATCAGGATCGAACGGATATTACTAGCCGGCTTTGGTTTAGGCCGGATCCTAGTATAGTACAGTGTAGATTTTGTCTCATTGCATTTGTATTTCGGTCGAAATACAGATGCGGGTGTGTATGCACAGTAGCGGGGTTTTCCTGTAATTTATTACGGGACCTGTTTTCTGGAGTTGCCAGTTTGCTTTCCGTTTCGGCCATTCTCATTTGTATCTTTCAATGGCCGAAGATTGGTGGAGGAGGGCTTATTTGCATTGTTGCAAATAAGTATTTGTGGAGGGGGTCTTTGCATTTTGTTGTATCATGATGGTGCACCATCCTTTGACCTTGCTTGACCTTTTGCTTCATGATAGTGTCATGATGGCTTGACCTTTGTTGTGATGATGAGGTTGGTGGAGTATGGCTTTGTTGATTATCATTTCCTTTCATGATATCATTTGACCTCTCTCACTTGTATTATTGTGTGAGAACCTCCCTCATTCTTTTACACTACACATTCTCTCATTCACCCCACCACCTAGCCATGGCCGGCCAAAACATTGCAAGGGCTGTCCAAAATTTCGAGTGGGGAATTCTTGTACATTTCATGCTACAAAATTCCTACAAGTTCTATTTAAAAACCAAGTATCATTCCTCCACCAAAAATGGCACCTCCATGAACCCCATATGAGACATAGCCTCTACACTAGATTCTACAGCAAACCTTGGGCACGTCGACTAGCCAGCTTCGTGCCCGAGTTGCCTCGGTATTGAGGTGGGAGCCCGTAAAAGATGCAGATGATGTGGTGCCCTTCCGGCAAGGAGGCGACGACCGGAGTTTCCGCAGCAGATCGGGACGAAGACGAGAAGACCGGAGGACTCGGATCAGTCAGTATATCTCTCTTCCCCATCTTGTAGTTAGCTAGGACTAGTTAATGGTTCGATCCGGGTATTAGTGCGCGGTGGTGCCAGTTCATGAAAATTTAAAGTTTATCACCGCTTCCGCATTTCGGCCTCGGGATGGAGGTCGGGGCGCCGCCGTGCACTTACAGTGGTATCAGAGCCTCGCCATTAACCTAGTCTAGCTTTGTTTAGTGTGTTTACATTTCCGATTTAACAAAAATCCCAAAACCGCATTTTTCACCGCATCAGTTTTCTGTTGAAATTTTTTGGAGTCGAAAAATTTTTCAGGTTGAAGAAAAGTGATGTTCTAGGAGAAATAAGAGTTCTGTGAAAATTCGATGCACTAACTCCACTGTAGGAGCGCGGAACCGTGGCCAAACACCCCTTTGGGCCGCGGTTCCGTCGCACTATTTTGGGGTCGCTGCATCAAATTTCTGCAGTATCTTTTTGGGTTGAAAATAGGGGTTTTGGAATAATAACATTGGGCCCAGAATTTCTTGGTCTGCTACAGTAATGCTTGGGGGCCCACTTGTTAAAATTTGATCGATCGGATATTTTGAACACTTAGTTCACAGTATTTAGATTATATCTGCGACCGTGAATGTCACTTGATCGGTAAATCTTGTCTAACTGCTATAGCCCGGTTAGACGGATTTGCTACCGTGATTTTCACGTTGATGTTCTGTTTTTGCTGTGATGTTGCGGATCGGTCGTGGGGGATAGCCTGGATGCAATGCTAGTACTGTTTTGTTGTATTATGTACATTTGATATTGCGGGGCGAGCATCCGACATATGGACGGCCGTCACTGCCTGTTTGTATTATTATTTTGGGGCACGGCCAGGTTGCGGTCGATGTACCCGTTGTATGTATATTTTACTTTCTGTACTAGGATTACCCCGCGGAGGGGTGCACGGATAGCCGGGTTCTAGAGGGCAACGAGCCCGCATCTCATGGCATTGAGACGGAGGGGTCTTCACTCTAGGATTGGCGGGCTATTCGCCGCACTCGTAGGGGGTACAGGTTGACCCAGGAGGGGTGCCTAAGTTACCGGATTCCGTGAAGTGCAGGGTGGTCCATTCACTTTGCTAAAGGGGGCTGCCTCGCTTCAGATTTTGGCGGGTAACTTGCCGCGCCCGTAGGGGTCTAGGATTTCATTGTGCAGGCTATCCACACGACCAGGGGAACGTCGGGTTTCAGTAGTGGCTCTGTGAAACCCGGCGATCCCAGATATCTGTATTGTTCTGTGATGCTGTACATTTCTGTGATGTTGCATTTTATCACTCCTTGAGCGAATATAATATATTGGTATATATATTAGTAGATGTTGTATATGTTTTGCATCCGCGCTAGTCCAGTCCCCGCTCTGTCGTTAGTTAGCTAACCTAACGGGTAATGACGGGACCCAGTGGCGAATGCGGATGGCATATACGTACGTCATATTATTTTCGTTCTTTGTGGTGTGATCAATTGATGGGACTGCATTGATTCGGATCAATGCAAGTTAAAAACAAACCTAATCTGATGTTGTTAGAACACTTTTCAAAAAGCTGTTATTGCAAGGACGTTCACTTTTGTTTTGCACCGTGGTATTCAGTTGGAATATCCTGCTCCTCAGTCGACGAGGCAAGGGCCGAGATCCCTTCACCGGGAGTGACCCCTTGGACAAAAAGTTTGCGTCGGGGCAATAACTTCACTATAGCCGATTACTTTTGCTTTGCATCGTGGTATTCAGTTGGAATATCCTGCACCTCATTCTACGGGGAAAGAGCCGAGATCCCTTCACCGGGAGTGACCTCTTTAGCAAAGGTTTTCGTTACTATATTTTTATAAAGCTATCCGTTCCTTCAACGATATCAAGTTCATTACGTTAAAGGTTTTCGCCAGAAACCATTCGTAGCCCTCCGTCGTTTCATATGGATAGTCATTAGTATTCAAGCTGTGTTTGTTGGCCAAAGTCAAGTCACGGTGTTTGGTAGCTGTTGGTTATTCATATGCAGCATAGATAGATGCGTTGGTTTGGAACAGTCGTACTGCCTTGTTGGCCAAAGTCAAGGGTAGGTAGGGTGGATTCAAATCCATCTGGAGAATGATGGGTAGAACTTGACATGTGACTTATGATTTGTTGGCCAAAGTCAAGGTCATAAGAGCATGGGGTAAAAATCACATCGGGAGTTTCAAAAGAACTGAAACTTGCCAGATATGCGCATACCTTCTGGAGTGTGATGACGTGAGCGGATTCCGTCACGTTATCATGCGATGATAGTTGGATCCCGATTCCTACTGATGAGTTAGTTTACTCCTCGGGTGACCCCGACTAATTCTTCTTTCAGGTTTGGAGGAGAATTTGAGGTACAGTGGGAGGTTTCCAGATTAGATAAATTGGTAACCATTCTGATCTAGGTTAGAGTGCACGCTGAGTGTTTCTTTTCTCTCTCTCTCTTTGGCAGCGACCATTGACCCGACCCTAAGACTATGACTCAGTGACCAAGTTGACCGAACCTTCTTTAACACTGGTTTTTGGATTGTCAGAATTGCGAACCTCATTGCCACTCCTACTTTTACCTTTTTCTCCAGGACACCCCGTATTACTACGAACGTCCACTTCCATTGGACAAAACCATCGTATGGTTAGATACGAACTCGAAAGAATTTATTCGAGGATGGTTTCCGGTTCTGGAGAAAACGGATAGGATTATTCAGTTGTCTTTTCCTTTTACCTTCTCTCAGGTTACGAGTACTCCTTGGTTTAGAGGTAGTACACCTATTATGCAAATTGGATAGTCTTCTTCCAAACCATAGGCAGGTGCCGACCGGTAGGGAATGAAGAAAACCAATTAGCCTAACGATGGTGTACAGAAGGTACTAAGTTAATACAAAGCAAGGGATTAGTAAGAGGGCAAAGTAAATTGCGACTGCTATTCACGACCAAACCAAGTATTCCTTCGCCAATCCTAAATCACCTTTGTATTTCTCCAGGACACTCCGTATCACTACGAAGATCCACAGTTTATTGGATACTCCATCGTATGGTTATATACGAACTCGAAAGGAACTTGTTCCAGTTCGGGGATGGATTCTGGTCCAGGAGAAATAGGAATAAGGTTTATTCGGTTGTCTTTTATCTTCACCTTCTCTCATTGCGAGTGTTCCTAGGATTAGGACAGTACACCCATTATGCTTATTGGATAGTCTTCTTCCAAACCATAGGCTGGTGCCGAACGGTAGGAAGGAAGAAAACCATTTGGCCTAAGGGGTGTACAGAAGGTAAAGACTAAAGACATATGAAGGGATTTGGAGAGGTGGAAAAGAACTATACGGTTACAGTCGTGAATCTGGAAGAGGCATTACTAGGAATACCGGGATACCCCATCGAAACATTTCAATGTTTCAGTCTCACTGTGTACTGTTAAAGGAAAACTGATTTCCCGATTAGATACTTACTCAAGGGTATGTATTTACCAGTTACGATTCTCACATCTGTATGGTTTTACAGATGATGAGTGGGAGCAAGTTGTTGGGAATTGGGTGATCATCCTCATTATATCGGGATTCGTTGTAATCGGTGATATTTGAGGAAGTCACCTGGGTTGTTTGCCGGACGGCAAATATTTGGTTTTGAATATCCGCTGTTATGCACCAATTTCAAATTGATATATCTGTACGTCTATTTTCATAGAGTGAGATATACCTTTTTGAAATTATGTCTACGACATTTACCTATATCAGTGGATGGTTAGGTAAGGAGCATTAAACAGCGGTGTAATTCTTCTTAACCATAAGTACAATTTTCAACCTACGACACACAGTGAATGAGTTATCAGACTCAAGGGACTTATACAGAGTATTGTATGTTGTCCAGGGTCCATCAGGACAGAGGGGTTGGTCCTCGTACTATATTCGGTTTACTTATGACTTCTCTAGTTTTTAGACAGGTGTTTCGTGGAAACACAGGGTCCGAATTTTTGAGAAGTTATAGGTATTTGAATAGAGTAGAGAACCAGGTGTAGCAAGTATCGGGATTCTTCAAAGCGATCGAAGATGTAGATACTTGTGAATGGTATTCAGTTGATAGTAATGATAAAGAGATCTTGCTTCTCTTTCAGGTTACTCATGATTGGAAGCATTCCTAAGTTGAGTAACGCTGATCGGCCTCCTTCCATTTAGTTGACATGCACTGGAGACAGTTGCATGATTTGGATCTGGTTCTATTAAATCAGTGCCTCTGTTTCTATATTGGATATAGAACAGTTCATATCTTAACGATGTTAAGGTACGGGGAGTTGTCCGGTTTATGCTTAAAACCAGACTCTGGATAACTCAAGGCACGTTTCTGTAATGGCTGTTTGTGGGTTGACCCAGGCTATGACGAGGGTTGATTTTCTACCATCTGGATGAACAATAGCAATATTGTTCTAGACTCGCCACAGTTTTATTAAAAGTGGATTTTTTCAGAAAACAGTAGTGGGAGTATGGTAGAACTGGAAGTGATTCCAGAACCACAAACGATTACTGAAGATTTGATAAGGAACCTAAAGATTCAATCTGGTTTGACATTCCATTGGCCAATCCGCAGATACGGTGGGTAACTTCAGGCACCCGAGAGGTACTCCGGTAGCCTCAAGAACGGTGACAGGGAAGTTCTTGTTTACCCACACTTGCTATTGCTGTTGTTCCAGGCTGCGAGACCCGGCGGGAGGATGAGTATAGCGTCGTTCTGAACTGGCTTCAGAAGTGTACGTGTATATGACTCTGCCAGAGGGTTGTCGTAGTCAGTGGGAGCAGCGGAAGCATTAGTGGACAGGTAGCTTATGTCTATTTATAGACTAAAGCAGATATAGCGGAGATAGATCATCTATTTCTGACGTGACAGTCATAGGTTTGACTTCATCAGAATAGGGGATGGATCTGTTGAGAAGGTAGTAGGGTGTGATGTCCTGGTACTTGGATGACATACACAGAATAGGAAGTGATATTCCTATACTACGATCGGTTATACTTTGGTCGTCACACAGTGGTTTCTCCACATGGGACTTGAACATTATATCAGACATACTGGTTACTAGATCTATGGTTTTAGATCTAGATTTGGGTAGTCTCCCAATCTGGGTACTTAGACAGCATTCTAAGGGTATTTAGAATGGACGACTCCATGCACGGTAGTGTACCTGCAGAAAATGGAGTCACCCTCTCTAAAGGTGTCTTACAGACTAAAGGGGAGAGGGATGTGCATGATTGGCAGATCACTTGCTTAGGCAATTGAGTCAATCATGAGATGTCAAGTACCACACCAGATATTGTTCTTGCACTAGATGCAATAAGTTGATATTGATCCAATCCTGGAGAAGCAGTCGGAAGCAGTTTTAGAACATAAGTGAATGTTCTAGGGATATGATAACGATAGCCTCATACAGGAGACAGTTATCATTCCAGGCTTCCAAGGTGACTTGGACGACAAGGAGGTTGTCAGAGTTATAGTTTTTCCTTCTGATGAGGGGCAGTATTTTGGACAGGTGGTCCAAGGCAATACTGAGGGAGGCATGGCGCAGGATACTGATTAAGTTCAGTTGACGATACAGTCTAAGAAGTTTGGATTTGGAGTTCATTATGAGCTAGGTCCCATCAGACATCCAGACATTCTAAGACAAGTATTGCTCATTTCGGGAGATGGGTTTCTCCGCGAACTTGAGATATAGAGAGATATAGAAAGAAACATCAAAGCGGATCCACTCACTGAGGCTATTCCTCGAACGCAATAGTTTCGCAAACAGGCTTTGTGAGACTGACTAGTAGAGGAGTTGGGTGTTCGGTATCACACGGGCTGTGAGTTTGCGACATCGCAATAAATAGCCTTGAGTGCAAGTGGGAGATTGTTGGAGATAGTGCCCTCAGAGTCAATTATTGGATACAGGCACGTGATTGTAATGATTGAGGGAGGACCTATCCCGATAGGACAGTCTTACTCGAGATGATAGTATGCTATCTGGTTTACCTTTATCATCGTGTACTGTTTTAGGTGACCTGACAGGTCGCTATTACACGTTGATAGAGCCCCTAGGATTCTTGCTTGACCACCAGCAGTATGAGGGCGATCATATAAGTGGGAGCTGGGGGTCTATAAGCACATCCTTAAATGGTCCCTAGTCGTGAGAGTTTCGAGACAGGGCATCGATTCTCCAGAGTAGACTAGTGTATACAGTCGAGACCCCGACAAGGGGCGGTGGCCGGTCTCACAAGCCAATGGTGTCAGTTGGATCACCTAAGATGTATACAGGTGCTCATTGGGTTATGAGTACACCGGAAAGGACTCGCCGGGAACATGCTAGTTGGTCATATACCAGACGTCAGATGGCAGTTCCCTGGTGACATGTGTACAGGTTAGTTCATCGACCTGGGGATCGTCATTTGTCTTGTGTGAGTTCCCACTGTACTTTGATTACTACCCTACCACGGCTCAAAGGAGTCGTGCAAACAGGTTTTAGTTGGGTACAGTCCCGAGCCACATGGAGGCAGTGAGCGTATCTTCAGGGGTTCGTCTCTCCCGGTATTGGGGGTGAGGTCGTGTTGTGTCTAGGAGAGCCATTACACGAAGCCCTCGGCCGAGACAAGGAGATTTACTGGTAGGTATTCCAGTAGTATATCAGGGCGTTCTGGGCTACACTCCGACACGACTTGTACCGCTTTTAGGGGTCTGACTTTTACCAACCCCCTAGGCCCGCCATGCGATGCTCATAGACGAACGGACCGGACTATACGGATATTGTCACTGACAGGCTCAGTAGGGTGTCAGGCTGAGTTCGCTCACAGACGTCCCTTTTGGTCAATACCTGGTAGCCCGTTATGTATTGGCTTATACCTCTGACGTGCTAGTGGTTAAATCCACAACCAAGGTGTTGACGAGTCTTTAGAGTCCGCCACATTCAGTTACTCAAGCTTTCGGGCGAAAAGCTGTAGAGGCCATATGGAGATATGGCAAGGTCCGATCAGATACGTGCGGTATTGCACGGATCAGGATCTGACAGTTTGTACTACAGGCCGTATGGATATATAGCAGGATTCGATCAGATACGTGCGGTATTGCACGGATCAGGATCGAACGGATATTACTAGCCGGCTTTGGTTTAGGCCGGATCCTAGTATAGTACAGTATAGATTTTGTCTCATTGTATTTGTATTTCGGTCGAAATACAGATGCGGGTGTGTATGCACAGTAGCGGGGTTTTCCTGTAATTTATTACGGGACCTGTTTTCTGGAGTTGCCAGTTTGCTTTCCGTTTCGGCCATTCTCATTTGTATCTTTCAATGGCCGAAGATTGGTGGAGGAGGGCTTATTTGCATTGTTGCAAATAAGTATTTGTGGAGGGGGTCTTTGCATTTTGTTGTATCATGATGGTGCACCATCCTTTGACCTTGCTTGACTTTTTGCTTCATGATAGTGTCATGATGGCTTGACCTTTGTTGTGATGATGAGGTTGGTGGAGTATGGATTTGTTGATTATCATTTCCTTTCATGATATCATTTGACCTCTCTCACTTGTATTATTGTGTGAGAACCTCCCTCATTCTTTTACACTACACATTCTCTCATTCACCCCACCACCTAGCCATGGCCGGCCAAAACATTGCAAGGGCTGTCCAAAATTTTGAGTGGGGAATTCTTGTACATTTCATGCTACAAAATTCCTACAAGTTCTATTTACAAACCAAGTATCATTCCTCCACCAAAAATGGCACCTCCATGAACCCCATATGAGACATAGCCTCTACACTAGATTCTACAGCAAACCTTAGGCACGTCGACTAGCCAGCTTCGTGCCCGAGTTGCCTCGGTATTGAGGTGGGAGCCCGTAAAAGATGCAGACGATGTAGTGCCCTTCCGGCAAGGAGGCGACGACCGGAGTTTCCGCAGCAGATCGGGACGACGACGAGAAGACCGGAGGACTCGGATCAGTCGGTATATCTCTCTTCCCCATCTTGTAGTTAGCTAGGACTAGTTAATGGTTCATCCGGGTATTAGTGCGCGGTGGTGCCAGTTCATGAAAACTTAAAGTTTATCACTGCTTCCGCATTTCGGCCTCGGGATGGAGGTCGGGGCGCCGCCGTGCACTTACACATATGATGTATATTATAGTGGATGCTTGGACATATATATAGAGGACTTTCTTGCTCGACATGATAGTATGCTATCTGGTTACTCTTTATCTTAACATGTTGACTGGTATTCTTTACTGTCTTGCTCTCACATGTTGATAAAGCCCTTAGAATATGTACTTGACTACCAGGATTATGATGAGATCATACTAGTTGGGGCCTTGGTGTTCCAAAAGTACATCCTTTAATCAGTTCCTAGTCGTGGGAATATCGAGAGTAGGGCATCGATATTCCAAAGTAGACTAGTGTGTACGTTTCTTGTCCCTTAGAGGGCGATGGTTGATCCTATAACCATTGGTGTGTGACATCAAAGATTGTACACATGTGCTCATTGGAGAATGGGTACACCGAACAGGACTCGCCGAGGACTCCTAGTTGGTAGTATACCTATCGTCAGATAGAAGTCATCTGGTGACATAGGTACAGGTTAGTCTGTAGACCCGAGATCGTCATAGAGTCTTGTGTGGCTCCCACTGTGCTTTGATTTCCTCTCTACCACGGCTCAAAGGAGTCGTGCAAACAGGTGGATTTTGGGTACCATCCCGAGTCACATGGAGACAATGGGCGATAGGAGGGGTTTCGTCTCCCCCGGTATTAGGGGTTGATGTTGCGCTATGCTCGATTGGCTATAACTGGAAGTCCCTAGCCAGGGCTACTGCTGAGATTTACTGATAAGAGTTATCAGCAGTCTCTCAAACCGTTATAAGCCAGACATCGGCATGACTTATCACATTATGGGGGTCTGACGTTTACCACCCCTTGACATGATATGCGACATATCAGACGAAGAGACCGGGCTGTACGGTAGTGTTACTGATAGGCTTCATGGAGAGTATAAACGAGCTTGCTTGTTGATCTTTATATCGCTCAATACCCGGGTAGCCGTTACGTCCAACTAGTACCACTGAAGGCTTGTAGGTGACTAATGTGATCATCACCTACTGCTGGCGTATTGACGAGTCTTTAGAGTCCCACACAGATGTTTCCTGGTTCATGTGAAATGAAGTAGGACACATATATGATATGTGTGTGCGCCTGATTAAATACGAGTATGTGATACCGTATTGTAATCTGGAAGATATCTGTTATCGGTTAGGTTGTATATGATATAACCAGATTATCGAATCAAGTGTTGATTTGATAATGTGATAAACAGATAACTGATATTAGTCGGTTATATGTGATATAACCGGATTATTAGATCAAGTGTTGATTTAATAATGTGATATATATTATATATGATATAATTATATCTTAACTAATATTATTAGCTCACTAATTGCTTTATTTATATACATATATATATATATATATTAATGTATATTTGATATATATAAATATATATATTATTATATGAAGCATGGCATATTTTCCTATTTTGAGAAAATAGAAAAATGAGGTGTAAGTTGTGGGGATATTTATGGAATAGGCAAGTCATGGGTGTAAGGTTTGTTTAGCACCCTATGAAGAGTTTTGAAGCATCACATGTCCAAAAGTTTAAGTTTTTATGGTGCTAAACAAACACGCAAGGGAATCGATCCTAGAAAATTAAGGTTACCAAACTTTAAGCTAATAAAAATTAGGGTTTAGAGACTACAACCTTTGTAGCTCCCTTTTTGCTTGACTCCTTAGACTCTTAGGTGTTGGAAGAAGGTCCACTTGTAGTCCTCTCACGTCCACGACGATCCACCCGGAGTTTCCCGTCCAAGCTTGCAACTTTGGAAAAACAAAGAGAACACTCTAATCAAGTTGGCTAAACTTGAGTAGAATGATGTTGTGGCTAATGATCTCACTTCAAAATCCTATTTTTATGAGTATTTTGCTCTCTTGAAAGAATAGAGAGCAAAGCATCAAGGTTGATGAAGATGGTGGTCTTTTTGTGAAGAAGAGAATAATGGAACCCTTGAAAGAGAAAAGAAAAATAAGCATATATATTTTCTCTTTCTCATATCCAACCATGGTTAACTCTAAAGATATTATTGGATTAAAGTTAAAAGCACAAAAAGAAAATAAACCATGGGTTAAAAGGTAGGTCAGCATGGTAAGGTTAGGAAGAGTGTAGAAACCTTTTATGATTTAACCCATTTTCATTTTCTTTTGCTTTAATTTAAAAACAATAATAATCCACAAAATTAACCATGGTGTGATTCTTATATTGCCACCATTCTCATTGTATAAGCAACCATGATAAAATGATGTATGTATGCATGTGTGCATGCACATCCATATGTGCATGAACAAGAATGAATGCATACATGCATGCATACATCCAAAATAAACAAGATAGGATTTGTAGTGAGAAGCTAATGATAAATCAACACTTGATTTACTAATCCGGTCATATCACATACGACCCGACCATTAGCAAGCCGCCCAATTAATATACGGTATCCTATACACGTATTTTAATCGGGTCCAAGCGCATATCGCATACGCGCACCACAACGTTTCGCCTGGACTAGGTAACTCCTATGTGGGACTCTAAGACTCGTCAATACACCGGCAGTGGGTGATGATCATATCAAGCACCCCCAAGCCGCAAGCGGTCAGCTAAACGTAACGGCCACCCGGGTATTGAGCGATCAGAAGACAACAAGCGAACCTGCTACAACTCCCGTCGAGCCAACTGGTAACACTACCGTACAGTCCGGTCTCTTCGTCAGATATGCTGCATATCGAGCCTAGGGATGGTCACGTCGACCCTAATAACTCAATAAGTCGTGCCGGTGAATGGTCTATAACAGATCGAGAAACTACCGATAACACTTATCAGCAAATCTCAGCAGCCCTGGCCAGGGACTTGCTGTTATAACCAGTCGGGCACAGCACAGCATCAACTCCCAATACCGGGAGAGACGAAACCCCTCCTATCGCTCATCGTCTTCGTGTGTCTCGGGACAGTACCCAACGGCCACCTGTTTGCACGACTCACTAGAGCCATGGTAGGGTGGCAATCAAAGTACAGTGGGAGAACACACAAGACTCCATGACGATCTCGGGTCTACAGACTAATCTGTACCAGTGTCACCTGAGAACTGCTATCCGACGATAGATATAATTCCATATAAGAGTTCTCGGTGAGTCCGTCCAGTGTACTCAGTCACCACTGAGCACCCGTATATGATCTTGATGTCAAACATCGATGAATGTGGGAACATCCATCGCCCATCACATGGGTCTAGTATCATATACGCTAGTCTACTCTGGTATATCGATGCCCCGTCTCGATACACCTCCGACTAGGGAAATTTCAGGATATGCTTATAGACTACAGATGTCCCACTAGTATGATCTCCATCATAATCAGAGTAGTCAAGCCGATATCCTCAGGGCTTTATCAGCATGTATGAATGAATAAAAGCATGATCAAATCAACATGTCAGATAAAGAATAACCAGATAGCATACTATCATGTCGAGCAAGAATGCACACTGAATATATATATATACATGTACAGATACATCCACTATCACATAATGGCCTCTAGGGCATACATATATCCAACAATGGGTTTCATTATTTGTATATTAGTCTTGACTCACTATTCAAGGATGGTTGCAATTTAGAATTGCAATTTTATTCCATGCTTGAATAAGTGAGGAAAGAAAGAGCCATTTTGAGTTAACTCTCATCATTTTCATTCTTCATGCCTTACCCATTTCTTGAGCTCTAGCTCTCTCTCTTGCTCTCTACAATTTTCTTCACCTCACTTCCAAGTTCAAACCCTCACATATGATATGAATCATTGAACTTGTGAAAACCCTAGTTAAAAAATTAAACCCCAACTTCACCATCACACATTAGATTAGCAATTTGATGTGGAGTGTTTTCTTCACTAATGAGATTAGTGAAGGGTTAGCTTGAGCTTGTGGACTTCGGGTGGATCGTCTTTAGCGTGAAGATCACGAAGGAGGTTCGTTCAACTCGAAGAGGAGCCTGGTAGATTCGCGTGGACTTCAACCCGGAGCTATTGAAGAGAAGGACTCGAACTACAAAGGTTGTATGCTCTTTTCTTCTCTTTAGTTCATCACATCACAAAGACAAACCCTAATAATCTAGTAAATATCTTGTTAGTCTAACTTAGCACTTAATAAAAATTAAAATTTGGCATGCTTGATGCCTCTAGAACCTCATGGTGGTGCTAAGGCCGACTTTCATGGTATCAGAGATAAGCTAGAACATTAGGGTAACTTGTAGCGACGTTAGAAATCCGTCGTTTTTGTCGTGCAAAAACTGCCGATAAAAACAGTTTCAAAAAATAAAGTTTTGAGTTTTTTGCACACCCCGCGGGTTCACGGTTTGAACCGAGAAGCCACAGGGTGGAGCGTGCGCATCCCGGGGGGACCAGAGGCCGGACCCACACCCCAAGACTACCACAAGGTGGCCTTGGGGGTGGGTGACCGAGAGCACCCTAACTGGGTGCTCTCGGGTCTGCCTACCCTAGGGGGCCACTTCATGGTGGCCCCCGGGTGTGGGTACCCCCCTAGACCCCCATTCGATAGTTAATTTTGGTATCTTCGCCTCCGTGAAGATTCGGGCGGGTTTCGAGTTCGTTTCGACTCCAGGATTGGCTTAAAATGATCGTTTTGGAACTTTAGCTCACTGGATTTTTCAATGTTTTGGAAAAATTGGTTTAGTTTGACAATTTCATGCGGAATTCTAATGTCGCGGTTACTATACAAGCTTTATGATCTGTGATACAATTATTAGAATCCGGATTAATTAGTTTTATGAAAACTAGTTAGTATATTGTAAACCTAGTCGTTTAGTCTCAATTGATCGATTGCCATGAAGTTTTGATTCGGATCAAAACTCCGTCGCAATTGCGTATTGTACGCGATCACTAAGTCGGGAATCTTGTTGAATTATCTGACAACCAATTGAAAAGTGTTTTCAATTTGAGACTAAAATGCAAGTTTTATAAGTTAGGCATGAAATGCGGAATATAAGATATTCCGGGTTTATGATGTCTAAGGATATTGTAGATTCTAATTATTGTAGCTTTCTGTTTTCTTTTCTGCGACCGTAAGTATAATATATGGGGTATCTCAATCTCGTTGCTATATGTCAATAAGTTTTAGGGATACGTATATTTGCTTACGTTGATGAAATGTGATATCATGTGTTGCTGTTGATATGATTTATTGGATCGTCGTGAAAGAATAGCCGGGGGGTTTTATATGAGATGAGAGTTTTTATTTTCATTCATGTAAAATCTGTATGTAATATTTTTTTATTGGGGCACTTCTGGGTTGAGGATGATGTCACAATTGTTGCATATTATTTACTTTTTCGCAGTAGGATAGACCCAGGGCAGGGAGCACAAGTAACCGGGTTCTAGAGTCCAGTGGGAGACCATCTCAAGGAGTTAAGACCGGGTCTCCTAACACTAGAATTGGCAGGGTTACTTGCCGCTCTCGTAGGGGTCTAGGGATGCGGGCTGGGCTATTCATCACGACCGTGGAATCCGTGTTTTACATTACTAGCTAAATTTAAAACACGGACATCCTAGTATATCCAATATTTCATATATTGCTTCTGCTGCTTGATTCTGTGATGTTGATCATATAACTGCGTGAGACGAATGTATTATTATATATATGATGTATAATAAACATTGCATATGTTTTGCACTCGCGCTAGTCCAGCCCCGCTCTACCGGTAGTTAAGTAACCTAACGGTGCATGACGGGGCCCCATGGCGAATGCGGATGGCATAAGCGTACGTTCTATTTTCATTTCATTTATCTGTGATGTTTAGGAAACATTAATTGATGGGACTCCATTAATGAGATTAATGAAAAGAAAGAAACCAAAAGATGTTGTAGAATCAAATTTTCAAAAAGGGTAGCTCTAGTTTTTGCTTTGCATAGTGGTATTCCTTGATGAATATCCAACACCTCATTCGATGAGGAAAGAGCCGAGATCCCTTCACCGGGAGTGACCTCTTTAGCAAAACTAGCAAATGGTACAACCCACTCGGTTTTGTCTTTTGATTGCTTCTCTAATTCTTGCTTTGCATAGTGGTATTCATGAATATCCAGCACCTCATTCGATAAGGAAAGAGCTGAGATCCCTTCACTGGGAGTGACCTTATTAGCGAAGCTAGCAAAAGCCTAAAAACCACTCCTTTTCTGAATCACTAGATTCTACAACGATATCGAGTTCATTACGCTCATGGTTTTCTTAAAAACCCACGTAGCCCTCCGTCATTTCAGATAAGTACTGTTTAGTATTCGTGTTGCGTTTGTTGACCTCCGTCGAGGCGTAGTGTGCGGTAGCTGATTAGTGCTTATCTACCGCATGTGATGCGATTGGATTAGGGTAGTCGTACGGCCTTGTTGACCTTCGTCAAGGGTCGTGCGGGTAGGTTTAATTCAATCAAGAAATGAACGGGTTGAACTTGACTAGCAGCCTATGGTTTGTTGACCTCCGTCAAGGTCAGAGGAAGCTAGGGGTAAAAACCATTATCGGGAATTTCAAGTGTTGAAATTTGCAATGAGATTGCATAACTTCTATATGATAGTTGGATCCCGATACCCACTGCGAGTAAGAGTTGTAGGGTTCCTAGGCACTCTTACAAAGGTCCATAAGGCATCAACCATGCCCGAATAAAAATTTAGACGTTCCGAACAACCCAAAGCCGGAATCTTTGCTAGATTATTAGGGTTTAACATGCAAGTAAACAACTTTACAACTAAGTGTGAGGGATTACAACCTTTGTAGTCCGCTCCTTCACTTCATAAGCTCCGAGAAGAAGTCCCTTCGCCGCGATCCATGATCTCCCGGACTCAAGAGAGGCTCCACAACTCGAACGATCTACGCTAGCTTGTAGTCTTCCTTTTCTCCGATGATCTACCTCGATGTTTCTATAACTCAAGCTCTCTCACTCTAATGAGGTGAACACCCTAATCTAATTGGCTAGATTAGATGAGGATGATGGATTAGTATTTATGCTTTCTTTTTATATCAAATTCACACTCTTAAACATCACAAAATGAAAACTAAGTAAGCTTTCTCAAAGCTCAAGGTTGAAGAAGAAGAAGAAATAATTCATTAATCCTTTTGTGATGAATAATGAAATGATATATGATTAATAATGTAACCATGGTCAACCATGACTAGGCTAACCCATGTAGAGAATTAACTAGGGCTAGGGTTTGGGTTGGGTTAAACAATGAGTCACTAGAAAATATTAACCATAATATCTTAACTCATGACAAAAGAAAAAGCTTCTAGAATGTTCATGAATGAACTAACCCAATTCAAACCCTAACCTTGTTTAATCTCCACTAAACACGTTTCATTAGTAATCATATCATATTACAATAATATATATCACATATATATTATATATTTGAAACAAAAGAAAATAATACAATTAATATATATCGTATATATATATCAATGTATTATCCGGTGAGAAAATGAAATAATAAAGCGAGCCAATATTAAATAATGTAATGCAATATATCATATATATTATTATACATTAAATCATCGAATCAACACTTGATCCGACAATCCGGCTGTATCGAATATAACCGACAAATATATCATGTACCGATTCATCGAATCAACACTTGATCCTATGACCCGGCTCATATCTAAATATCGTGAGAATATAATACGGTATCTCATATCGCATTATCCTCGGTCGTGCACATATCACATATGTGCCCCTACTCCGTTTTGCCTGAGTCAAGAAATCTCTGTGTAGTACTCTAAAGAATCGTCAATACGCCGGTAGCAGGTGATGATCATATCAAACACCCACAAGCTGCAAGCGGTCAGCTAAACGTAACAGCCACCCAGGTATTGAGCGATCAAAAGATCAACAAGCTAGCATGTACATTCTCTTGTGAATCCAATCAGTAACACTCTCGTACAGTCCGGTCTCTTCGTCTGATATGTTGCATATCTTGTCTAGGGGTGGTATACGTCATACCCCAGTAACCGATAAGTCGTGTCGATGTGAGCCTCATAACAGGTCGAGAAACTACTGGTAAAATTTACCAGCAAATCTCTGTATCAGCCCTGGCCAGGGACTTCCAGTTATAGCCAATCGAACACAGCACAACATCAACTCCCTATACCGGGAGAGACGAATCCCCTCCTATCGCTCATTGCCTCCATGTGATTCGGGACTGCACCCAAAAGCCACCGTTTTGCACGCCCTCTTAGACATGGTAAGGTGGAAATCAAAGCACAGTGGGAATCGCACAAGACTCTATGACGATCTCGGGTCTACAGACTACCCTGTACCAGTGTCACCGGAGAACTGCCATCTGACGTGTGGAATATTACCATCTGGGAGTTCTCGGCAAGTCCGTCCAGTGTACCCAGTCTCCACTGAGCACCCGTACACCATCTCTGATGTCATAACACCGATGGATATGGGATCATCCATCGCCCATCATATGGGTCAAGATGCGTATACGCTAGTCTACTCTAGAGTATCGATGCCCTGTCTTGACACGCCCTCGACTAGGAACAGTTATAGAATGTACTCATCGATTACCGTGGCCCCACTAGTATGATCTCATCATAGTCCCAGTAGTCGAGTACAGATCGTAAAGGCTTTATCAACATGTGAGAGTAAGACAGTAAACTATATAAGTCAACATGTTAAGATAAAGTGAAACCAAATAGCATACTATCATGACGAGCAAGAAAGACCTCTCTCTATATATCCAAGCATCCATTATAATATACATCATATGTACAACAATGGCCTCTAGGGCATATACATAACTAACAATCTCCCACTTGCACTAAGGCCAGCTGCTGTAGTATCTCATACCTAGCATCCCGAATAATCTCTTAAACTGTATCTGGGGAATGGCCTTCGTGAGTGGATCCGCAGTGTTGTCCTTCGTATCTACTCTCCTGACCTCGATCTCCCGGCTATCAACTATCTCCCTGATCAGGTGATACCGCCTCAGAATATGTCTGGACTTTTGATGGGACCTGGGTTCCTTTGCTAAAGCCACAGCTCTATTGTTATCGCAATACAGAGGTATTGGATGTTCAATGGATGGAACAACACCAAGTTCACTAATGAACTTCTTTATCCCGACAGCCTCTTTGGCAGCATCGTTGGCAGCGATGTATTCAGCCTCCATCGTCGAGTCTGCAACGGTATCCTGTTTGGAACTCTTCCAACATACCGCCCCTCCATTGAGGGTAAAGACAAATCCCGAGTGCGACTTAGAGTCATCCTTATCACTTTGGAAGCTGGAATCGGTAAAGGACTCTACCTGGAGTTCTCCGTTACCATACACCAAGAAAATCTCCTTAGTCCTTCGCAAGTAATTGAGAATGTTCTTCAAAGCTATCCAGTGACTCTCTCCAGGATCTGCTTGATACCGACTCACTATACTTAGTGAGTATGCTACATCGGGTCTGGTACATAGCATCTCATACATGATAGAGCCTACTGCCGAAGCATAGGGTATCCTTTGCATACGAGCTCTCTCCAAATCAGTCTTGGGAGACATCTCTTTGGAGAGAGTGAGTCCAGAGATCGTGGGTTGGTTCCCATGCTTGGATTCTTCCATACTAAACCTCTTTAGTATGGTGTCAATGTACCTGGATTGGGACAATCCCAGTATCCGTTTAGATTTATCTCTATAGATCATGATTCCCAATATGCACGAGGCATCACATAGATCTTTCATTGAGAATCTTTGTGATAAGAAGAGCTAGACTGACTGCAGCTTAGGAACATCATTTCCTATCAAGAGTATGTCATCGACGTACAATACGAGGAAGACAACCTTACTCTCTGCAACCTTTTAACAAATACAAGGTTCATCTATATTTTTGATGAAGTCAAACTCTTTGACTACAACATCAAAATAGATGTTCCAACTCCGCAATGCTTGCTTTAACCCATAAATGGATTTAAGCAGCTTGCACACCTTTCCGCTGTTCCCACTATCTATGAAGCCCTCTGGCTGAGTCATGTACACGCACTCTTCTAAATCACCGTTTAGAAAGGCGGTCTTAACATCCATTTGCCAGATTTCGTAGTCATGGTATGCAGCAATGGCAAGTAAGATCCGGATGGACTTAAGTATAGCCACTGGAGAAAAGGTTTCGTCATAATCCACACCTGGTCGTTGACGAAAACCCATTGCAACAAGTCTAGCTTTGAAAGTCTCAACTTTTCCATGTACACCAATTTTCTTTTTAATGATCCACTTGATCCCGATGGGTTTTACCCCTTCAGGAGCATTTTCCAAAGTCCATACTTTGTTGGTGTACATGGATTCCATCTCAGATCGCATTGCATCCAGCCATTTCACAGAGTCACCACTCGTGATGGACTGCTCGAAACTAGTTGGGTCATCATCTTCCATGATGCAATCCCCGCTTCCACCATCAATGAGAAAACCGTAGTATCTCTCAGGTGGAGGAGAAGCCCTACTAGATCGGCGGAGAGGCTGGGGTTCGTCGGGTACTACTGAATCCTCTGGTTCCAATAAATCATCAGTTGTAGTTTGCGGTGCTGGAACCTCTTCCAGCTCTACCTCTTTGCCACAAATTTCTTTTGTAAGAAATTCCTTTTCCAAAAAGGTGGCATGTTGAGCAACAAACACTTTTTGTTCCTCAGCGTGGTAGAAAAAATATCCTTGAGAATTCTTTGGATATCCCACAAACTTGTAAAGAACTGATCGTGCCTCGAATTTGTCCGGATTTTACCTTTTGACATAGGCCGGACAATCCATATCTTAACTCGTTTAAAATATGGTCTCTTCCCACTCCATATCTCATATGGTGTGGTAAGTACAGATTTAGATGGAACTAGATTCAATAGGTATATGGTTGTCTCAAGCGCATACCCCCAGAAGGAAATAGGTAACTCAGCATCGCTCATCATAGAGCGCACCATATCTAATAGGGTGCGATTCCTTCACTTCGATACACCGTTGTGCTATGGTGTATAAGGAGGAATAAGCTGAGAGAGAATCCCATTCTCTTTTAGATAATCTAGAAAATCATTGCTCAAGTATTCTCCTCCTCGATCAGATCGAAGGATTTTAATACTTTTGCCCGTTTGGTTCTCTACTTCGTGCTTATATTCTCTGAATTTCTCAAAAGTTTCAGACTTGTGTTTCATCAGGAACACATGTCCGTATCTAGAGAGATCGTCAGTGAATGTAATGAAGTAGGAAGAACCGTTCCTGGCATGCGTAGACATAGGACCACATACATCACTATGTACCAGTCCTAAGAGTTCCGTAACTCTTTCTCCGTGTCCACTAAACGGAGTTTTGGTCATTTTTCCTTTGAGACATGAATGGCAAGTATCATAAGATGATAATTCGAACGTATTCAAATATCCATCCTTATGTAACTTAGCTAGCCGTGTCGCATTGATATGACCAAGTCTACAATGCCACAAGAAGGATTCGTTCATTTCTGAACTTTTCCTCTTGTGTGTGCTTTGTATATTAAGGACTGTATTTTGATTGAGAATGAATATGCCATTATGTAACAAGCCTGATCCAATCAAATTTTGATTTAGGAAGATGTTCATAACATTATCCTGTATTACAAAATTTTATCCTTCTTTATTTAATAAAGAAACTGATATAATGTTGCACATCATGTTTGGTATATAATAGCACTCATTCAGAATCAGTGTATTACTTCTTGGTAATACAAGGTGATATTCGCCAATTGCTTTGGCTGCAATATGTGTACCATTCCCTACTGTTACAGAATGATCACCCTTTCCTAGTTCTCTACCTTTACGTAGCCCAAGTAATAAATTACATATGTGGGATCCTGATCCGGTATCAAATACCCAGGACGTAGGGTGAACTGAGAAACAGTTCTCAATAACTAACACACCCGAAGAAGCTGCATCAACATGCTTATTCTTCGTTTGGGCGGCGTGAGAATCCAGATGTTCTCATGTTTCCTGCTCAGTCTTATAACACTTATAAGATAGAACGGGTCCAACGTTCTCCTGCTCAGTATAATAAGCGGGTTCAGCTAATGCATCCATATTATTATATTGATTATGGCCTGACATGGTCGCTACCTGGAGAGAGAGAGAGAGAAGAAAAACACTTTAGCGTATGCTCTTGCAAGATTAGATTGGTTATTATCTTATCTAATCAGGATGTCTCCTACTGTTTTTATCAAATCTTCCTTCAAACCCTAAAAGATAAGATTAGCCGAGATTAATTACACCCTATAATTTCGTCAATCATTCAGCCAGATCAGTGTCGGTACTTGAGGGAGGTTCCCCGTGCTCTCGTACGGACCTAATTAAAATAAACCTCGTTTTCCCAAAGGCATAACCCCGTTAATACCTTTCTAGACACCTACTTGATCGGCTAATTGTCCTGTATAAAATTCTCCCAGGAGTAACTCTTACTCGCAGTGGGTATCGGGATCCAACTATCTCATAGGAGGTATGCAATCTCATTGCAAATTTCAACACTTGAAATTCTCAATAATATTTTGCCCCTAGTGATCTATGACCGTGACTAAGTCAACAAACCATAAATCGCAAGTCAAGTTTAACCCGTACATTTCCCGATTGAATTAAACCCACCCGTACGACCCTTGACTAAGTCAACAAGGCCGTACGACTACCCTAATCCAATCACATCTCATGCTTTAGCAGATAAACACTATTTAGCTACCGTACACTACACCTTGACTAAGTCAACAAACATAGAACGAATACTAAGTAATATCTATCTGAAATGACGGAGGGCTACGCAGGTTTTTCAGAAAACCATGAGCGTAATGAACTTGATATCGTTGTAGAAACATGTGATTTTGAAAAGGAGTGTTTTTGAGGCTTTTCTAGTTTCGCTAAAGAGGTCACTCCCGGTGAAGGGATCTCGGCTCTTTCCCCATCGAATAAGGTACAGGATATATCATATATACCGCTGTGCAAAGCAAGAACTATATAAGCTGTCAAAAACTAAACCGTAAGTTTGTAGCATCTAACAGTTTCGCTAAAGAGGTCACTCCCGGTGAAGAGATCTCAGCTCTTTCCTCATCGAATAAGGTGCAGGGTATATCATATATACCGCAATGCAAAGAAAAACTGTAGCTACCCTTTTTATAAAGTTTTGATTCTACAACATCTTTTAGGTTACTTTTCTTTTTATTAATCTCATTAATAAAACCCATCAGCTTATGCTTCCTAAGCATCACAGAAGAAATGAAAGAAGTAATATTTATATATCAGCATATATATATAGTATAAGCATTCGTCTCAGGCAGTAATATGATCTCGTCACAGAACATTGCAGCAGAAGAACATATATGAAATATTGGATATACTAGGATGTCCGTGTTTTAATACGAGCCTATTTAAAACACGGATTCCACGGTCGCAATGAATAGCCAAACCCACATCCCTAAACCCCTACGAGAGCGGCAAGCAACACTGCTAATTCTAGTGTTAGGAGACCCAGTCTCGACTCCTCGAGATGGCCGCCCACTGGACCCTAGAACCCGGTTACTTGTGCACCCCTCCTTGGGTCTACCTAATGGGGAAAAGTAAATAATATACACTGGTGACATCAACCTCATCCCGGAAGTGCCCCAATAAAAGAATATTACATACAAATGAATTTTACATGAATGAAAATAAAAACCCTCATCTCACATAAAAAACCCCGGCTATTCAGAACACGACGATCCAATACAACATATCACAGCAACACATAATATCTCATATCATCAACGTAAGCAAGTATACGTATCCCGATTGTCGTTGATGTATAGCAACGAAGCCGGCGATACCCCACATACTACGCTTACGGTCACCGAAAAGAAAGTGTAAAACTACTACATTTGGAATCCACAATCTCTTTAGACATCGTAAATCCGAAATATCATATACTTCGCATTTCATGCCTAACTATATGAATTCCACATATTGTATCACCTTCCAGATAAATAGACAGTATTAAACTTTCCGATCGGATAATCAAATACCCAAGATTTCCTAAATAGCTCAACACTTGAGCGGAGTTCAAATAATCCCAGAATATGTCACAGTACCAATGGTCCAGCCGTAGAAGAATCAAGCCAGCGCCTCACATGTGGCACGCCGTACTGCCCCAAACCCTAAGGTTTAGAGGCTGTTCAGACGGTCACATAATCAAGTTAAGGTTTGTGTTCTTCTAGAGGGACCACCGCGTTACTTGCACGTTTTTCCAAAAGATTTAAACTCAAGAAAAATCCAACACTTGAAAGTTTTTCGTGTTGGGAAAAAGTGAGTTAATGATATCCGTTCGAACATTTTAACAGTTTCTAAAATATCCGGAAAACAGAACAAAATTAAATTTTCCGATCGAATCAACGAATTCAAAATAATCCCCAGAACACTCAACACTTGAGTCAGATTAAAAATACCCAGAAGCTGCTACAAATACCTACGGATGTACTGTGCCAAAAAGCTAACCCTAATTCTACTATGCTGCCGCGAAACCGCCGCAGAAGGCATGCTACGGCCGCGGTTCCGCGGCGCTTTAGTCGAATTGTGGTGTCGTTTTGCACAGTAACTCTTAGAATTCCGTGCTGATTTTTTTGAGTATTTTTAATACAGAAAAGATCACATTTTTACAAAATTTCCAGAGAGGGGGTCTATTTCGTCGTATCGGGGTTCGATCGGAGTTTTAACTTCGTATACACGCCGCCTAATGCTCTAGCTAGGCTCTGATACCACTGTAGGGTTCCTAGGCACTCTTACAAAGGTCCATAAGGCATCAACCATGACCGAATAAAAATTTAGACGTGCCGAACAACCCAAAGCCGGGATCTTTGCTAGATTATTAGGGTTTAACATGCAAGTAAACAACTTTACAACTAAGTGTGAGGGATTACTATAAGTCTATGTCACGCACCCTACGAACTTGCGGGGAGGCTGAATATATGAAAAACGATTATCAAAGCTTCGTAACACGGACTTGAGCGCATGAATCGTATCTAAACCATTACTAGCAAACTACGAGAGGTTTAACTACTTGGATTCGAAGTTATACCTCACGTTACTTGTCCTTCGGGTCTTCATTGCTGTCCTCCACTCTTCGTAGGCTCCTTGGAACATCGGCACCTCAACGGCCTCCTCGAGTCAAAGACGATCCACCCGAGAGCTCCTTCTCCAAGCTTGATCTCTAACTTGAGATAACTAGGTTTCTTTAGTTGCTAATCAAAGTGACCTAGGTGATATAAAGTATGGTTATGGATTAATAAGTCTATCTAATCCTTGATCTCAACTCATGAGTGGTAGGATTAGAGTTTTTAGAAGAGAGCTTGAGGAGAGAGAAGGTGAGCATAAGTTATGAATGAAAAAGCTTCTCACTTCTAATATATTATGAAGCATAAGAAAATCAAAAAGAATAAATCAAAATGCATTATCATCATGCTTCATTAAATATATGCAACGAATCATCAAGTGAGTCATTGAGCAATAAATGCTTCATTAACTCACTTGAATGATTCATCTAAGTGAGTCACAAATGCATTAAATGTTAATGCCACCTTACCCTCCATGTCATCATCCTTCTAGAAGCTTCCCGACAAATTAAGAAAACGCCCCTCCTATCCGTGAAAACACGGACAAACTTTAGACTGTATAAATCCAATAACCCGATACTAGAATCTGGCTTAAACCAAAGCCGGCTAGCAAAAACTGTCTGAACGTCGTACGTGCGTAAACACACGTACGCATCCGAACCCTTGTCGTAAAACCATACGACCTCTATATCGTTTCGCCTGGAGCAGGGAAACTCTCTGTGTGGGACTCTAAAGACTCGACACTACGCTGGAAGTGGGTTTAACCACAGACCGCAAGCGGCACTAGCTGTACATAACGGTCCCCAGGTAGATGTCGATAAGAAGGCCGATGAGAAAACCCATCCGAACTCCTACTGAGCCTGATGTGACAATCTCCGTACAGTCCGGTCTACTCGTCTAAGACTATCGCATATCGAGCCTAGGGGGCAGAAAGCGTCAGTCCCCTAATAGCGGTATATGTCGTGCCGGAGTATAACCCATTACACCGTGAGAAACTACTGGAACCTACCAGTAAATCTCGCTTGCCCTTGCCAGGGACTTTGCGTAATGGCTCTCTGACACAGCGCGATATGAACTCCCAATACTGGGAGAGGCGAATCCTGTCTAACCGCCACTGCCTCCAAGTGCTCGGGACTGCACCCAACTGCTACCTGTTTGCACGACTCCTTTGAGCCGTGGTAGGGTAGCAATCTAAGAACAGCGGGACACACTCGAGGCGAAGTAGCAGTGTCAAGTCTTCGAACTATGCTGTACTCATGTCACCTGGAAACTATTAACTGACGATGGGTATAATACCAACCAACAGTTCCTCTGCGAGTCCTGTCCGGTGTACCCGTAACCTAACGAGCACCTGTATACTATCTCCAATATGACGTACTGATGGCTGTGGGATTGACCATCTCCCCAACTGGGATGAGAAGCGTACACACTGGTCTACTCCGGAATATCGATGCCCTGTCTCGATAATCCAACGACCAGGGACATGTATAGGATGTTGCTTATAGACTACCCAGCCACCACTAGTGTGACTGCCATCACAACGCTGGTAATCAAGCAAAGATCCTATGCGCTCTACTAATATGTATAAATGATACGTTACAAGAAACATATACACATATTAAAGTAGAAACAAACCAAGTAGCATACTACCATTTTTAGCAAGACTGATATATAACTGTGAGTATCCTAAGCTTCCATTAAATAATATACAAGCTAGTATGATACAATAATGGCCCCAAGGGTATATACAATAACAATCTCCCACTTGCACTAGGGCCATGTGCTGGCATATCGCAGACCTATCATCTCGAATAGCCTCTCGAACTGCGTCTGAGGAATGGCCTTTGTGAATGGATCAGCAGTGTTATTCTCTGTATTTACTCTCTTTACCTCGATCTCCCGGCGATGTACGATCTGCCTGATCAGGTGATACCGCCTTAAGATGTGTCTGGACTTCTGATGGGACCTGGGTTCCTTCGCTAAAGCTATAGCGCCGTTGTTGTCGCAATACAGAGATATTGGACCAACACTGGTAGGAACCACCTGAAGTTCTGTGAGGAACTTCTTCATCCAGACAGCTTCTTTTGCGGCATCGCAAGCAGCTATGTACTCCGCTTCCATTGTTGAGTCAGCAACGGTCTCTTGCTTAGAACTCTTCCAAAATACCGCTCCTCCATTGAGGGTAAAGACATAACCCGACATGGACTTGGAGTCATCCTTGTCACTCTGGAAGCTAGAGTCGGTAAAGGCCTTGATCTGGAGGTCTTTTCCGCCATACACCAAGAATATCTCCTTAGTCCTCCTCAGGTACTTGAGAATGTTCTTTACTGCTATCCAGTGCTTCTCCCCTGGGTTTGCCTGATACCGGCTTACAACGCTCAATGCGTATGCTACATCTGGTCTGGTACATAACATCGCATACATTATAGAGCCTACCGCAGAAGTGTAGGGTATAATCGACATGCGATCCCTTTCCAAATCAGTCTTGGGAGACATCTCTTTAGAGAGGGTGATTCCGTGACAAGCCGGTAGGTTACCGCGCTTAGAATCATCCATACTGAATCTCTTCAATATGGTGTTTATGTACCTGGACTGTGAAAGTCCCAACATCCTCTTTGATCTATCACGATAGATCCGGATCCCCAGAATATAGGTGGCATCACCCAGGTCTTTCATGGAGAATTTCCGTGATAAGAATATTTTGACTGACTTTAACATAAGAATATCATTTCCTATTAGGAGAATGTCATCCGCATACAAGACGTGGAATACTACAGCTCTCCCTACAATCTTACTGTATATGCATGGTTCATCTGGATTTTTGATAAAGTCGAATTCTTTGACAGCATCATCAAAACAGATGTTCCAACTCCGCGATGCCTGCTTTAGTCCATAAATGGACTTAAGCAACTTGCATACTTTACTGCTGCTCCCACTCTGAATGAATCCCTCTGGCTGATCCATATTGACGCACTCTTCCAAATTACCATTTAGAAAGGCTATCTTTACGTCCATCTGCCAGATCTCATAATCGTGGAAGGCAGCAATAGCAAGAAGGACCCGAATGGATTTGAGCATAGCCACTGGAGAAAAGGTTTCGTCATAGTCCAAACCAGGTCTTTGACGGAAACCCTTTGCAACAAGTCTAGCCTTATAGGTTTCAACCTGTTTATCTACACCAATCTTCTTTTTGAAGATCCATTTGCATCCTACGGGTTTTACCTCATCTGGAGCAATGTCCAAAGTCCATACTTTGTTAGTGTACATGGACTCCATTTCGATCCGCATTGCATCCAGCCATTTTACCGAGTCACCGCTCTGAATGGCTTGCTGGAAGCTAGTAGGGTCATCATCATCAATGACGCAATCCTCTCTATACCCGTATATGAGAAAACCGTAGTATCTCTCGGGCGGATGAGACGGCCTACTACTCCTGCGGATAGGCGCTGGGATGTCCGGTTCACCTGAACCTTTTTGTTCTACCAAGGTTTCAGTAATAGGCTGTGGTTCTGGAATTTCTTCCAGTTCTATTGCGCTCCCACTCTTCTGATTTTCTAAAAACTCGGTTTCCAAGAAGCAGGCATGACGAGAAAAAAAGACCTTTTGTTCCTTTGCGTAATAGAAACAATATCCCTTGGAGTTCTTTGGATATCCCACAAAATTGCATTTTACTGAGCGTGCCTCGATCTTGTCCGCATGTTGCTTCTTTACAAAAGCTGGACATCCCTATGTCTTAAGATACTTAAGACAGGGTTTCTTCCCACTCCACATCTGATATGGTGTGGTAGGCACAGTCTTGATTGGAACTCAGTTCAAAAGGTATGCAGCTGATTCTAGTGCATATCCCCAGAATGATCGCGGCAACTCAGCGTTACTCATCATGGAACGTACCATATCTAATAAAGTTCGGTTCCATCTCTCCGATACACCGTTATGTTGTGGTGTGTATGGAGGAGTAAGCTGAGAGAGAATTCCCTTCTCTTTTAAGTAATCCAGGAACCCGGCACTTAAGTATTCACCACCTCGATCCGATCTCGCTGTCTTGATACTTTTGCCTGTTTGTTTTTCTACTTCATTCTTATATTCCTGGAATTTTTCGAAGGCTTCAGATTTATGTTTCATTAAGAAGACATATCCGTACCTTGAAAAATCATCCGTAAAAGTAATGAAGTAAGAATAACCGCTTCGTGCATGTATAGACATTGGACCGCACACGTCAATGTGTACGAGTCCCAAGAGCTCGCTTGCTCTTACTCCGTGTCCAGTAAACGGAGTTTTTATCATCTTTCCTATGAGACAAGATTCACAAGTAGCATAAGATTGATATTCGAACGGATTCAAATATCCTTCTTTATGTAACTTAGTCAACCTTCTCTCATTGATGTGACCCAGTCTACAATGCCATAAGAAAGCCTGATTTTATTCCGGAAACTTTCTTTTAAGTGTGTTCTGGACACTGAAAATCTGAGCTTGATTTAATGCATATATCCCGTTTTTTAATGTATCTGACCCAATCATAACTTGATTTAGGTGGATGTGAACTACATCGCTTACGAATGTAAAATGATATCCTTCCTTAGAAAGTAAGGATACAGATATGATATTACAAGTCGTACCTGGTACATAAAAACAGTTACGCAGAATCAATATCTTCCCAGTTGTCAGTCCAAGATGATATTCCCCTACGGATTCAGCATTCATGCTCATTCTGTTAGCAACCGTGAGGGTAATGTCACCTATCCTGATAACCCTACGGTTTCTCAGAGCCTGTAAAGAATTACAGATGTGAGATCCTGACCCGGTATCCAATACCCAGGAAGTAGGGTTAACTGACATACAGTTCTCTATTACAAACACACCCGAAGCCGAAGCCACAACATGCTTCGAATCCTGGCTACTGGCTCTATTAGCCCTGCAATCCTTCTGCCAATGCCCAATCCCATAACAATAGGAACGTCCCTCTTTTACTACTTCCAGTCTCCAAACTTTTGCCCTTCTCTTTCCTTCTACTTCCCTGGTTTCCTTCAGGGTAGAAGGCAGAGACTGTAGAATCAAGTCAGTATCTAACCCGTTCTCCAACGTGGTCTTCAGGTCTGTGAGCTTATCAATATAGCTAGTCATTGCAAGGACGTTGTCCCCTACAGATGACCCGACAACCAACCTCGCTTGTTCGTTCGAGGTCTCATATCTTGTGATATGAGATTGCTCTCCATATAAATCTTTGTTATGGAGAAAGATGGAAACTAAGTCCATCTTCTCGTGCTGCTTCTGGTATACACCATCAACTGAAGCCAACACGAGGCACTTGGCTTTCGCTTTATCCTTTTCCCTTGTCTGACGGATATTTATATCCGCGACGGTGGAAACTGGACCTGGGACGGCGGGATCTTGAGTAGTAATAGGGTGGTCCAGCTTGTCATAGGTAATGGACATCTGGACAGACCTTTGCCAGTCATATAAGTCAGATTCAGTCAAATTGTTATCTAGATGTAACCTACGTAAGGTCACAAGGTCACTGCAATTAGAGAGAGAGAAGAAAACACTTTAGCATGATGCTCTTGCAAGTTTAGAGTGGTTTTTAATTTATCTAAATAGGATGGCTCCCACTGTTTCTTGAATCCCTCCTCAAACCATAAAAGAAGAATTAGCCAGGACTATTCTCACCGTACAATACTTGCTTAACCGTTCAGCCAGGCCAGTGTCGATACTTCGAGGGAGGTTTTCCAACGCTTTCGTGAAGTTCCTTAATTAAATAACCTCTTTTCTCTGGGGGCGTAGCCCCTCTGACACCTTTCTAGGCACCTACTTGGTTTATAGCATTGATCGTTAAGTGACGAATCTCCTGATAAGTAGCATGTACTCACAGTAGGATTGGGATCCAAATATCATCGTATGATAATGTTGAAGGAATCCTACCAACATTCATCAAACTCCAAATGGTATGCAACATTAGCAAGTTTCAGTTTCTTTAGAAACTCCCGATGTGGATTTTTGCCCCATGCTCTTATGACCTTGACTTTGGCCAACAAATCATAAGTCACATGTCAAATTCTACCCGTCAATTTCCAGGTTAATTTGAACCCACCCGTACATACCCTTGACTTTGGCCAACAAAGTAGTACGACTGTCCCAAACCAACGCATCTATCTATGCTGCATATGAATATTCAATAGCTACCAAACACTGTGCCTTGACTTTGGCCAACAAACACAGCTTGAATACTATTGACTATCCATATGAAATGACGGAGGACTACGACTGGTTTTGGCAAAACTGTGAACGTAGTGAACTTGATATAATCGAAGGAACCTGATACTTTTTAAAAGGAGTGGTTAAAGCTCCGTAATTAAAAATTCTGCTCTTTTAAAATAACCGAGTTGTTTCTTTTAAATTTGTTCCAATGATTGAACTTTGGTTTATTTTCTTTGCATTATAATAATGTGTCCCGTCATTTAACCTATCATTGCAGAAAACAACGAAAATACAATGTCCTCTTATGCCATCCGCATTCGCCACTGGGTCCCGTCATCACCCGTTAGGTTACTTAACTAACGAAAGAGCGGGGGCTGGGCTAGCGCGGGTGTAAAACATAAGTGACGTCTAATTAGCTATCATATATAGATATTGTACATTCGTCAGACGCAATAATAGGCATTCCAGATCACTGATGAACTTTATTGGATATACAAGCAATCCGCGTTTTCTTTGAGCCTGCAACAAAATACGGATTACACAGTTGTGATGAATAGCCATTACCCCACCCTAGACCCCTACGGGTATGGCAAACTACCCGCCAAGTGCCCGAAGTGAAGCGGTCTCCCTCAACAACGTGAGTAGGCCACTAAACACTTCAAACTACCCGGTAGTTTGTGTACCCCACCTTGGGTCTATCCTAGGAGCAAAAAATAGTAAAAATGAAATAATACAACGGTGGCTACAACCGCAACCTGGATGTGCCCCGCAAAATAATATTACAACATATTACAATTACATCGAATGAATGAATATAAAACACATCTCAAACCCTGGCTAATCATCACAACATTCCAATCAAGTTCATATACACAAACAGTAAACATTACAGAAATGTGCAACCCCCTGCCAACCGACATACTAACAGTTATGGGAGGTTTACGAACACATTAAACATTACAGATAATAACCCGATTAGCAATTAATTTAGAACATCGATCGACAACCTTTATCCGTGTCTACCCCAAAAGAAAATCAGCACAGAGGTAACCTGGGCAGAAACGGAATATACTGGAAAACAAAACACCAAAATTCTTGAATTACAGAGCAAATCCGAGTCAACTCGGAGTTGACTCGGTGGCGGATCCGCGGCCAAAAGCACTATCTTACCGCGGATCCGCGGCCATCTAACCGAGTTGCAATCTCGTATTTTCCCAGAATTCTTAAATTTCCCTGCTGTGAATTTTAAGGCATATCAAATATTTTTTTCGACACTTTTAAAATTAACAGAAACTTGGGGTTTCCGGGGTTTCGTTTTCTCGTTTTTCCGACGATCGAAGTTCTAATTAGTTGCTAACAAGCTATTAATGGTTTAGTTGGCTCTGATACCACTATAAGTCTATGTCACGCACCACACGAACTTGAGGGGAGGCGGAATATATGAAAAACGATTATCAAAGCTTCGTAACGCGCACTTGAGCGCATGAATCGTATCTAAACCATTACTAGCAAACTACGAGAGGTTTAACTACTCGGATTCGAAGTTATACCTCACGTTACTTGTCCTTCGGGTCTTCATTGCTGTCCACCACTCCTCGTAGGCTCCTTGGAACATCGGCACCTCAACGGCCTCCTCAAGTCAAAGACGATTCACCCGAGAGCTCCTACTCCAAGCTTGATCTCTAACTTGAGATAACTAGGTTTCTTTAGTTGCTAATCAACGTGACCTAGGTGATATAGAGTATGGTTATGGATTAATAAGTCTATCTAATCCTTGATCTCAACTCATGAGTGGTAGGATTAGGGTTTTTAGAAGAGAGCTTGAAGAGAGAGAAGGTGAGCATAAGTTATGAATGAAAAAGCTTCTCACTTCTAATATATTATGAAGCATAAGAAAATCAAAAAGAATAAATCAAAATGCATTATCATCATGCTTCATCAAATATATGCAATGAATCATCAAGTGAGTCATTAAGCAATAAATGCTTCATTAACTCACTTGAATGATTCATCTAAGTGAGTCACAAATGCATTAAATGTTAATGCCACCTTACCCTCCATGTCATCATCCTTCTAGAAGCTTCCCGACAAATTACGAGAACGCCTCTCCTATCCGTGAAAACACAGAAAAACTTTAGACTGTATAAATCCAATAACCTGATACTAGAATCTGGCTTAAACCAAAGCCGGCTAGCAAAAACTGTCCGAACGTCGTACGTGCGTAAACACACGTACGCGTCCGAATCCTTGTCGTAAAACCATACGACCTTTATATCGTTTCGCCTGAAGCAGGGAAACACTCTGTATGGGACTCTAAAGACTCGACACTACGCTGGTAGTGGGTTTAACCACAGACCGCAAGCGGCACTAGCTGTACGTAACGGTCCCCAGGTAGATGTCGATAAGAAGGCCGATGAGGAAATCCATCCGAACTCCTACTGAGCCTGATGTGACAATCTCCGTACAGTCCGGTCTGTTCGTCTAAGACTATCGCATATCAAGCCTAGGGGGCGGCAAGCGTCAGTCCCCTAATAGCGGTATAAGTCGTGTCGGAGCATAGCCCATTACACCCTGAGAAACTACTGGAACCTACCAGTAAATCTCGCTTGCCCTGGACAGGGACTTTGCGTAATGGCTCTCTGACACAGCGCGATATGAACTGCCAATACCGGGAGAGGCGAATCCTGTCTAACCGCCACTGCCTCCAAGTGCTCGGGACTGCACCCAACTGCTACCTGTTTGTACGACTCCTTTGAGCCGTGGTAGGGTAGCAATCTAAGAACGGAGGGACACACTCGAGGCGAAGTAGCAGTGTCAAGTCTTCGGACTATGCTGTACTCATGTCACCTGGGAACTGTTAACTGACGACGGGTATAATACCAACCAACAGTTCCTCTGCGAGTCCTGTCCGGTGTACCCGTTACCTAACGAGCACCTGTATACTATCTGCAGTACGACGTACTGATGGTTGTGGGACAGACCATCTCCCCAACTGGGTTGAGAAGCGTACACACTGGTCTACTCCGGAATATCGATGCCCTGTCTCGATAATCCAACAACCAGGGACATGTATAGGATGTTGCTTATAGACTACCCAGCCCCCACTTGTGTGACTGCCATCACAATGCTGGTAATCAAGCAAAGATCCTATGGGCTCTACTAATATGTATAAATGATACGTTACAAGAAACATATGCACATATTAAAGTAGAAACAAACCAAGTAGCATACTACCATTTTTAGCAAGACTGATATATAACTGTGAATATTCCAAGCTTCCTTTAAGTAATATACAAGCTAGTATGATACAGTAATGGCCCCTAGGGCATATACACTAACAATTACAACCTTTGTAGTCCGCTCCTTCGCTTCATAAGCTCCGAGTAGAAGTCCCTTCGCCGTGATCCACGGTCTCCTGGACTCAAGGGATGCTCCACAACTCGAACGATCCGTGCTAGCTTGTAGTCTTCCTTTTCTCCGATGATCTACCTCGAATTTTCTATAACTCAAGCTCTCTCACTCTAATGAGGTGAACACCCTAATCTAATTGGCCAGATTAGATGAGGATGATGGAGTAGTATTTATGCTTTCTTTTTATATCAAATTCACACTCTTTAACATCACAAAATGAAAACCAAGTAAGCTTTCTCAAAGCTCAAGGTTGAAGAGGAAAAAGGAAATAATGCATTAATCCTTTTGTAATGAATAATGAAATAATATATGATTAATAATGTAACCATGGTCAACTATGACTAGGATAACCCATGTAGAAAATTAACTAGGGCTAGGGTTTGGATTGGGTTAAACAATGAGTCACTAGAACATATCAACCATAATATCTTAACTCATGACAAAAGAAAAAGCTTCTAGAATGTTCATGAATTAACTAACCCAATTCAAACCCTAACCTTATTTAATCTCCACTAAAACTATTTCATTAGTAATCATATCATGTTACAATAATATATATCACATATATATTATATATTTGTAACAAAAGAAAATAATACAATTAATATATATAGCATATATATCAATGTATTATCCGGTGAGAAAATTAAATAATAAAGCGAGCCAATATTAGATAATGTAATGCAATAAATCATATATATTATTATATATTAAATCATCGAATCAACACTTGATCCGACAATCCGGCTATATCGAATATAACCGACTAATATATCATGTACCGATTCATCGAATCAACACTTGATCCGATGACCCGGCTCATATCTAAATATCGCGAGAATATAATACGGTATCTCATATTGCATTATCCTCGATCGTGCACATATCACATATGTGCCCCTACTCCGTTTTGACTGAGTCAAGAAATCTCTGTGTAAGACTCTAAAGAATCGTCAATACGCCGCTAGCAGGTGATGATCATATCAAACACCCACAAGCTGCAAGCGGTCAGCTAAACGTAACAGCCACCTAAGTATTGAGCGATCAGAAGATCAACAAGCTAGCCTGTACATTCTCCTGTGAATCCAATCAGTAACACTCCCGTACAGTCCGGTCACTTCGTCTGATATGTTGCATATCTAGTGTAGGGGTGGTATACATCAGACCCCAGTAACCGATAAGTCGTCTCGATGTGAGGCTCATAACAGGTCGAGAAACCACTACTAACACTTACCAGTAAATCTCTATATCAGCTCTGGCCAGGGACTTCTAGTTATAGCCAATCGAACACAGTACAACATCAACTCCCTATACCGGGAGAGAGGAATCCCCTCCTATCGCTCATTGCCTCCATGTGATTCGGGACTGCACCCAAAAGCCACCATTTTACACGCTCTCTTGGACATGGTAAGGTGGAAATCAAAGCACAGTGGGAATCACACAAGACTCTATGACGATCTTGGGTCTATAGACTACCCTGTACCAGTGTCACCGGAGAACTGTCATCTGACGTGTGGTATATTACCATCTGGGAGTTCTCGGCGAGTCCGTCCTGTTAGTTATATGTATGCCCTAGAGGCCATTACTGTACATTGGATGTATATTGTAGTGGATGCTGGGACATATATAGGTAGGACTTCTTGCTCGACATGATAGTACGCTATCTGGTTGCTCTTTATCTTAACATGTATACTTTCTGTTTCTCTGTTACATGTTGATAAAGTCCTTAGGATGTGTACTCGACTTCCAGGACTATGATGCAGATCATACTAGTGGGGTCTGGGTAGTCCATGAGTACATCCTTCAATGTTCCTAGTCGTGGGAATATCGAGACGGGGCATCGATATTCCAGAGTAGACTAGCGTATATCTTCTCGACCCATCAGATGGGCAATGGATGATCCCATATCCATTGGTGTTTGACATCAGAGATGGTATGCGGGTGCTCAGTGGAGACTGGGTACACTGAACGGACTCGCCAAGAACTCCCAGATGGTATTATACCTCATGTCAGATGGCAGTTCTCTGGTGACACTGGTGCAGCTTAGTCTGTTGACCCGAGATCGTCATAGTGTCTTGTGTGTCTCCCACTGTGCTTTGATTTCCACCCTACCACGGCTCTACTGAGTCGTGCAAACAGGTGGTTTTTGGGTACAGTCCCGATTCACATGGAGGCAATGAGCGATAGGAGGGGATTCGTCTCTCCCGGTATTGGGGGTTGATGTTGCGCTATGCACGACTGGCCATAACAGGAAATCCCTGGCCAGGGTTGCAGTGATATACTGGTAAGAGTTATCAGTAGTTTTACGAATGTTATGGACCTCAAGTCGACATGACTTATCGAGCTACTGGGTTCTGACGTTTACCACCCCTAGGCAAGATATGCAACATATCAGACGAACAGACCGGACTGTACGATAAGTGTTACTGGTTGGATTCACAGGAGTGTGAGTGGGCTTGCTCGTCGATCTTCTGATCGCTCAATACCCGGGTAGCCGTTACGTTTAGAAGACCGTTTGCGGCTTGTGGGTGTTTAATATGATCATCACCTGCTGCCGGCATATTGACGAGTCTTTAGAGTCCTACACAGAGGTTTCCTGGCTCAAGCGAAACGAAATAGGAGCGCATATGAGATATGTGCGGGACCGAGAATAATGCGTGTATGTGATACCGTATTCTATTCTCGCGATGAATGTATCGATTGGTTCTATGCGATATAACCTAGTTATCGAATCAAAGATTGATTCGATAAGCCGATACATTGGATACTAGTCGGTTATATGCGATATGACCGGATCGTTAAATCAAGTATTGATTTAATGATTTAATGCATAATTATATATTTAATATATTACTTTGCATTAACTAGTATTCGTTCACATTAAATGGATTTTCTCACTTGAAGTTCACAAGTTGTATATGTGATACACTTTTGTGCACTTGTTTGTATCATGTTTGATGATACATGCAAACTTGGGTTTGTGTAAGACTTAAACCTTGGTTAAGTAAATGGTTAGAGTTATGATTTTGTTAACCATTTATTTATTTATTCTTTTTTGCAAAATAGAAATGGTGGCTTTCTTTGTTTCTTTCATGAAGCTTCATGAAGTGTTGAAAGCTTGACCATTTTTGTTTGCTTCCCTTAACCTAACCATTCACCTAACCCTAGTTTAGTCTCTACACTTGACCATGGTTGGTATATGATAAGTATTCATTTTATTTTCTATTTGGAAAATACTTATCATATTATCTTCTTCTTCTTCTCCTTCTTCAACATGAAGAAAACCTTGCCTCCATCAATGGCAACTTGAGAAAAAGAGTGAGAAATCCAATTCTAAAGTGAACCGACTTCCTATTTCTTCATCCTCTACCACTTGCCAAGTAGTATAGGGTGTTTTCTTCACAAGTTTCATGGCTTGGTGAAGTTGGAGCTTGATCTAGTGTTGCCTCGACGTAGATCATCTTCGGCATCGAAGCCGACGACCAAGCCCGCCCATTTCTCCGATGAAGCCGACGCTAGAGCCCCGGATCCGATGATCGCAGCGAGGAGACTTCATCACGGAGCTATGGAGGTGGAGGACCGGATCTACAAAGGTTGTAGTCACTTTCCTTTAGCAATAAATTCGTTTACTTGCTTGCATCGCCTATAAATCTAGTTAACGGTTCGTATTAGGGTTTGTAGGCACATGGAAAATTTTGAATTAGCCATGTTTGATCACTTGTGAGACCTCATTAGTGTGCCTAGGAACCCTACAGTGGTATCAGAGCCTAGCTAGAGCCTTAGGCGATGCGTAGACGGAGTTAGAAGTCCGATCGAACCGAAACCCTAACACAAATTTGCTCTCTGTACATTTTTTGAAAACGGGGAATTTTTAGATTTAAAAATATGCAGAAAAACCAGCAGGAGATTCTAAGAATTACTGAGCAGCCCGAGCACCTGAATCGATAAAAGCGCGGCGGAACCGCGGCAATAGCATTCCTATTGCGGCGGTTCCGCAGCCACTTAGTCTCTTCAGACAATTATTTTTACACAGTAATTGCTATTTTGAAGTGCTGGTTTTCCTGGGAATTTTTAATCTGAACTCAAGAGTTGAGTTTTCTGGGTTGTATTGGGGACTCGGTGTTTCGATCGGATTGTCTAATTTTATCTTTCTGCTTTTCCAGATAATTTTAGAATATGTTAAAAAGTTCGACCGGATATAAATACCCACTTTTCCCCTGCTGGGAAACTTCCAATTGTTGGATTTTTCCGTAGTTTAATGACGTTCCGAGTAGTGCAAGTAACGTGATGGTCCCTCTAGAAGACAACAAACCTTAACTCGATTATGTGACCGTCTTGAACTGCCCTTTGAACCTTCGGGTTTGGGGCAGTACGGCGTGCCACATGTGAGGCGTTGGCTTGACCCTTCTACGGCTGGACCGTTGGTACTGAGGCACGAAGTGAATGTTTTTAAACTTATTTCATGTGTTGAGCTGTTTCGGAAAAACTTGGGTGTTCGATTGCTCGATCGGAAAGTTTAACATTTTCTATTTATCTGAAATGTGATACAATATTTGGAATTCACAAGTAGTTATGAGATAACTGAATGATGTTATAAACATAGCAGTTTAGTCTCACTTGATCGGTTGCCACGGAATTTTGATGCGATCAAAAGTCCGTCGCAATCACGTAGTATACGCGGATACTCGCCGGGTAAACTTAATAGACAGCCTCACTCCATAGCCCCGACCAAGTGACTGTAGGAGAACCCCGTCGCCGAAAGCATCCGTTCGGGTGCTCGCGGTAGCGGTGTTCCGCCTTAGTGCACTTAGTCGACGGTATCGGGGGTGCGGCCGCCTACTAAAGTTTGCGACGAGCATTCGATCAGAATGTCGGGAATCCTGTTGAATTGCCCGACTTTATATTGAAAAGTGTTTTCGATAATGAGACTAAAATGCGGGGTTTATAATTGTTAAGCATGTGATGTCTAAGGAATTCATTGGTCTAGGCATGCGATGTCTAAAGAGTTTGCGGATTCCAACTGTTGTAGTTTTACACTTTCTTTTCTGTGACCGTAAGTGTAATATGTGATATCGCCGGTTTCGTTGCTATATGTCAACGACAATTGGGATATGCATGTTTACTTACGTTGATGACATGTGATGTTATCTGTTGCTGGATAAGTTATATTGGATCGTCGTGTTCGAATAGTCGGGTTTTTTTATGTGAGATGAGTGTTTTTCATTTTCATTCATGTAAAAACTTGTATGTAATATTCTTTTATTGGGGCACTTCCAGGTTGCGGAAGATGTCACCCTTTGTATATTATTTACTTTTCTGCACTAGGATAGACCCAAGGAGGAGGGCACAAATAACCGGGTTCTAGGGTCCAGTAGGAGACCAACTCGAGGAGTCGAGTCCGGGTCTCCTAACCCTAGAATTGGTAGGGTTGCTTGCCGCTCTCGTAGGGGTCTGAGGGTGTGGGATTGGCTATTCATCACGACCGTGGAATCCGTGTTTTATACTGGCTCGTATTGAAAACACGGACGTCCTAGTATATCCAAAATTCATATGATATTTTCTGCTGCGTTATCTGTGATGTGATCATGTGATTTGTTCAGATAGATATAGTATATAGTATATATGATATATTATATAGGCGTTGCTTATGTTTTACACCCGTGCTAGCCCTGCCTCGCTCTGCCGTTAGTTACCTAACCTAACGGTGAAGACGGGACATCGAGGCGAATGCGGATGGCATAAGCGTACGTTATATTTATCTGTGATGTTTAGGTGGACTTAAATGATGGGATATTCATTAATGAGATTAATGAAAGAAAATAAACCTAATTGATGTTGTGGAATCGAATTTCAAAATAAACACAGGTAGCTACAGTTCTTGCTTTGCATCGCGGTGTTCATTATAGAACATCCTGCACCTTATTCGATGAGGAAAGGACCGAGATCCCTTCACCGGGAGTGACTCCTTTAGCATTAACTGGCAGATGCTACACACTCGGTTTGTCTTTTGATCGCTTCTATAGTTTCCGCTTTGCACGTTGATATATATGATATATCCCGCACCTCATTCGACGAGGAAAGGGCCGACGATCCCTTCACCGGGAGTGACCCCTTTAGCAAAACTAGAAAAAGCCTCAAAAACATTCCATTTAAAACCATTTGATTCCGCAACGAGATCAAGTTCAAAGCGTTAAAGGTTTTCACAAAAACCATTCGCAACCCTCCGTCATTTTAGGAAGTAGAGTACTTAGTATTCGTGCTGTGTTTGTTGACCTTAGTTAAGGCACAGTGTACGGTAGCTAAGTGATGTCTTCCTACACCGCATATGATGCGATTAGTTAGGACAGTCGCGTGACTTTGTTGACCTTAGTTAAGGGTCATGTGGATGGGTCTAATTAATCACGAAATGACGGGTAGAACTTGACTAGTACTTATGATTTGTTGACCATAGTTAAGGTCATAAGTGCTAGGGGTAAAAATCTTTATCGGGAATTTCAAGTGTTGAAATTTGCAATGAGATTGCATACCTTCTATGTGATAGTTGGATCCCGATACCCACTGCGAGTAATTGTTACTCCTGGGAGAGTTTTGTACTTTGCAATTAGCCGATCAAGTAGGTGTCTAGAAAGGTGTCAACGGGGTTACGCCTCTGGGAAAACGAGGTTTACTGTAATTAGGTCCGTGCAAAAGCACGGGGAACCTCCCTCAAAGTACCGACACTGGCCTGGCTGAAAGATTGGCGAACTTGTAGTGTGTAATTAATCCCGGCTAGTCTTTCCTTTTAGGGTTTGAAGGAAGATTTCATAAAAACAGTGGGAGCCATCCTGATTAGATAAAATATATAACCAATCTAATCTTACAAGAGCGCACGCAGAGTGTATTCTTTTCTCTCTCTCCAGATAGCGACCATATCACGCCTTAATCAAGATAATAACATGGATGTATTGACCGAACCCGCTTGTTATACTGAGCTGGGGAACGTTGGTCCCGCTCCAACTTATAATTGTTATAAGACAGAGCAGGAAATAGGGAAATACCAGAATTCCTATGCCACCAAAATGAAGAAAGTGCATGAGATGCATCTCCTTCGGGTGTGTTCATTATAAAGAACTGTTTCTCAGTATCCTCTGAATCCTGGGTATTTGATACCGGATCAGGATCCCAGATATGTAATCTGTTACATAGGGCTACAAAAAGGTAGAAAAACTGAGAACGGGTGATAAGTTTCATGAGACAGAAAATGGGGCAAGTGTTGCAGCCAAGTCTGTTGGTCACTGTCACCCTGTATTACCAATACATTGATTATGAATAAATGCTATTAGATACCGAACCTGATATACAAAATCATATCAGTCTCTTTATTAGTAAAGAAATGATAAAATTTTGTATTGATGGATAATGTTTTGAACATTTCCTATATCAAAAGTTGATCGGTTCAGGCACGTTATCTAAAAGCATTGATGTTCTAAATCAAACTACAGTTCCTAGTATACAGAACACACACAAGAGGAAAAGTTCAGAAATGAACGATTCCTTCTTGAGGTATTGTAGACTAGGTCATATCAATGCGACTCGACTGGCTGAAGTTACATTTTAGATGCATATTTAAATCAGTTTGAATTTACATCTTGTGAAACTTGCCAGTCATGTCACAAAGATTAGATGACCATAGCTCTGTTTATTGGAAACAGGGAAAGAGTTAGTAAACTCTTGGGATTGATACATGATGATGTATGTAAGGTCTCCTGTCTACACATGCCAGGACCGGTTCTTTGTACTTCATTACGTTCTCTGAAAATCTCTCAAGATTCAGACATATGTTCCTGTTGAAACATAGGCCTGAAGCTTTTGAGATATTCACAGAATATAAGCTAGAAGTAGGGAACCAATACGGTATAAGTATTATGTCCTTTGATGTGATCAGGGAGGAGAATACTTGTGCATAGAATTCATGGATTGTTTTAAAGTAGAATGAGATTCTCTCTCCGTATTACTCCTCTGAATACACCACAGCACAACCGTGTATCAGGGTGGAGCAATCGCACAATATTAGATATGGTGTGCTCTATGATGAGTATTACTGAGTTACCTATTTCCTTTTAGGGAGTTGTGCACTTGAGAAGCTGCATACCTATTGAATTAGGTTCGAATCAAATCAGTTCCTACCACTCCATATAAGATATGGTGTGGGAAGAGCCCATCTCTTAAGTAAGTTAAGATTTAGGATTGTCCGGCCTATGTCTAAAGCAAAATCCGGACAAGATCGAGGCAAGGACAGTTCTGTAGAACTGGAAAGGTTCCAGCTGTACAAAACTGCTGATGATTTGATAGAACCAAAGGATTCAAAAGTCCCCAACGAACCTCAGCCTCTCCGCCGATCTAGCAGGGTTCCTCATCCGCCTGAGAGATACCTCGGTTTCTCGATGACAGTGGGAGCAAGGAATGCATCATGAGATGATGACCCAGCTAGTTTCGAGCAGGCCATCGAGAGTAGGGACTCTGTAAGAATGGCTGGATGCCTAGCGATCTGAGATGGAATCCATATACACCAACAAAGTATGGACTTTGGTTGCGATATCTGAAGGGTTAAATCCCCATCAGGAGCAAGTTTATGTTGAGAAGATTACTTGGTGTAGATGGAAAAATTGAGACTTTCAAAGCTAGACTTGTTGAAGGTTTTCGTCATCGATCAGGCATGGATAATGATGAAACCTTTTCCAGGGACTATGCTTTAGTCCATCTAGATCCTACTTGCCACGGCTATATACCATGACTACGATATCTTGTGGTTGGGTGCCATGACTGTTTTTCTAAATGATGTTTTAGAAGAGAACGTCTATAAGTACACAGCCAAAGGGCTTTGTAAATAGTGGGAGCAGCGGAAACGTGTGCAAGATGTTTTATGTGATAAAGCAAGCATCGCGGAGTTGGAACGTCTGTTTTGATGTGTTAGTCAAAGAGTTTGAGATCATCAAAATGGTAGATGAACCTTGTATAAACAAAAGGGTAGTAGGGAGTATGGTGGTGATCCTCGTAGAGTACGTGGATGACATACTCTTGAAAGGGAAGGAGTTTCCTATGCTACGCTCGATCAATCTCCACTTATCACAATGATTCTCCACATAGGATCAAAGTGATACCTACTAAATCCTGGGTTTTGAATCTATGAGATAAGTCTAATTGGATATTAGGATTCTCACTAGTTGTAGTGAGATGGTATCAATCGATCCTGGGGAGAATCGCTGGAAGTGTTCCAGGGTGATAAGGACGACTGAATGTCAATCACAGGCATTGTCTTCACCCTAAGTGGAGGGACGGTATATTGGAAGTGTTCCAAGGTAGATACCGTGGCAAACTAGACGATAAAGGCTGGTAACATCGCTATTAATGATACTACCAAAGAGGCAGTTTGGGTGTATATTGGTTCATAAGATGAACTAGGTTCCTACCATTGTATGACAATGGAAGTGTGGCTTTGGCCGAGGAACCCCGATCCCATCAGTGACCCAGACATATTCTGAGGCAGTATCACCTGATCATAGAGATAGTTGATCTCCAGGATGATCGAGGTTAGGAGAGTAGACTCAGAGGACAACACGGCGGATCCACTCACGAAGGCCTTTTCCCAAAGAGAGACTTTTAGAGGATGGTTGAGTATTAGATACTACAACTACTGCTACAGATGACCCTAGTGCAAGTGGGAGATTGTTAGTTATATGTATGCCCTAGAGGCCATTATTGTACATTGGATGTATATTGTAGTGGATGCTGGGACATATATAGGTAGGACTTTCTTTCTCGACATGATAGTACGCTATCTGGTTGCTCTTTATCTTAACATGTATACTTTCTGTCTCTCTGTTACATGTTGATAGAGCCCTTAGGATGTGTACTCGACTTCCAGGACTATGATGCAGATCATACTAGTGGGGCCTGGGTAGTCCATGAGTACATCCTTCAATGTTCCTAGTCGTGGGAATATCGAGTCGGGGCATCGATATTCCAGAGTAGACTAGCGTATATCTTCTCGACCCATATGATAGGCAATGGATAATCCCATATCCATTGGTGTTTGACATCAGAGATGGTATGCGGGTGCTCAGTGGAGACTGGGTACACTGAACGGACTCGCCGAGAACTCCCAGATGGTATTATACCTCACGTCAGATGGCAGTTCTCGGGTGACACTGGTGCAGCTTAGTCTGTTGACCCGAGATCGTCATAGAGTCTTGTGTGTCTCCCACTGTGCTTTGATTTCCACCTTACCACGACTCTACTGAGTCGTGCAAACAGGTGGTTTTTGGGTACAGTCCCGATTCACATGGAGGCAATGAGCGATAGGAGGGGATTCGTCTCTCCCGGTATTGGGGGTTGATGTTGCGCTATGCACGACTGGCCATAACAGGAAATCCCTGGCCAGGGTTGCAGTGATCTACTGGTAAGAGTAATCCGTAGTTTCACGAATGTTATGGACCTCAAGTCGGCATAACTTATCGAGCTGCTGGGGTCTGACGTTTACCACCCCTAGGCGAGATATGCGACATATCAGACGAACAGACCGGACTGTACGATAAGTGTTACTGGTTGGATTCACAGGAGTGTGAGCGGGCTTGCTCGTTGATCTTCTGATCGTTCAATACCCGGGTGGCCGTTACGTTTAGCAGACCGCTTGCGGCTTGTGGGTGTTTGATATGATCATCACCTGCTGCCGGCGTATTGACGAGTCTTTAGAGTCCTACACAGAGGTTTCCTGGCTCAAGCGAAACGAAATAGGAGCGCATATGAGATATGTGCGGGACCGAGAATAATGCGTGTATGTGATACCGTATTCTATTCTCGCGATGAATGTATGGATTGGTTGTATGCGATATAACCTAGTTATCGAAATAAAGATTGATTCGATAAGCCGATACATTGGATACTAGTCGGTTATATGCTATATGACCGGATCGTTAAATCAAGTATTGATTTAATGATTTAATGCATAATTATATATTAGATATATTACTTTGCATTAACCAGTATTGGTTCACTTTAAATGGATTTTCTCACTTGAAGTTCACAAGTTGTATATGTGATACACTTTTGTGCACTTGTTTGTATCATGTTTGATGATACATGCAAACTTGGGTTTGTGTAAGACTTAAACCTTGGTTAAGTAAATGGTTAGGGTTTTGATTTTGTTAACCATTTACTTATTTATTCTTTTTTGCAAAATAGAAATGGTGGCTTTCTTTGTTTCTTTCATGAAGCTTCATGAAGTGTTGAAAGCTTGACCATTTTTGTTTGCTTCCCTTAACCTAACCATTCACCTAACCCTAGTTTAGTCTCTACACTTGACCATGGTTGGTATATGATAAGTATTCATTTTATTTTCTATTTGGAAAATACTTATCATATTATCTTCTTCATCTTCTCCTTCTTCAACATGAAGAAAACCTTGCCTCCATCAATGGCAACTTGAGAAAAAGAGTGAGAAATCCAATTCTAAAGTGAACCCACTTCCTATTTCTTCATCCTCTACCACTTGCCAAGTAGTATAAGGTGTTTTCTTAACAAGTTTCATGGCTAGGTGAAGTTGGAGCTTGATCTAGTGTGGCCTCGACGTAGATCATCTTCGGCATCGAAGCCGACGACCAAGCCCGCCTATTTCTCCGATGAAGCCGACGCTAGAGCCCGGGATCCGATGATCGCAGCGAGGAGACTTCATCACGGAGCTATGGAGGTGGAGGACCGGATCTACAAAGGCTGTAGTCACTTTTCTTTAGCAATAAATTCGTTTACTTGCTTGCATCGCCTATAAATCTAGTTAACGGTCCGTATTAGGGTTTGTAGGCACATTGAAAATTTTGAATTAGCCATGTTTGATCACTTGTGAGACCTCATTAGTGTGCCTAGGAACCCTACACGTCCAGTGTACCTAGTCTCCACTGAGCACCCGTACACCATCTCTGATATCATAACACCGATGGATATGGGATCATCCATCGCCCATCATATGGGTCAAGATGCGTATACGCTAGTCTACTCTTGTGTATCGATGCCCTGTCACGACACACCCTCGACTAGGAACAGTTATAGGATGTACTCATCGACTACCGTGGCCCCACTAGTATGATCTCATCATAGTCCCAGTAGTCGAGTACAGATCCGAAGGGCTTTATCAATATGTGAGAGTAAGACAGTAAACTAATATAAGTCAACATGTTAAGATAAAGTGAAACCAAATAGCATACTATCATGACGAGCATGAAAGTCCTCTCTATATATGTTCGGTTGATAAAATTGCACATTTGTATTACATTTTTCCTACCATTTTCATATTAAAAAAGGACTTTATTATAATATATTATACATATGAGGGTTTATGTGTAAAAACATTATTTTCCATGTGTTAATATATTTTAATTATCATTTGGTAGGAAAATGTATGCAAATATTATTGACCTAATCCTAGTAGAACAAAGTCTACTAAAATCTTATTTGAGTTGTTGTGCAGAATATTTCCAAGTTGTTATGAAGAATTTATCAAACAAATCAATTTGTTGAAGAAAACTTGCCAAATTAAGAAGCAAAACTTGGAGACCAAGTCTGGAAGCAACCGAGGGATGATTTCTGAATTCTAAAGATGCCTAGGATTGCTAAATGTCAAAATCAGAGAGCCCAAGAAAATTGGTGAAGAGATCCTCACCATTGGCCGCGGAACCGCGGCCAAACCCCCCTGTTGGCCGCGGATCCGCGGCAATCTAGAGAGATTGTGTGCTAAAATTTTGTGGAGTAAATCTCTGCTGAATGTTACCAAGTTTACAACTAAAAGATTCTGGCTTTGCACTATAAAAGGGCACCGAGGGCCTCTTGGAAAAGCTATCAAGCCGACAAGATCACGAAGTCCAAGACGACTCACGCATCCAGGCTGATCATCAACGGTTCATCTACCTCCTGAGAAGAGATCGAGAAGCAAACTAGGTTTTTGTAATCATTTTCTAAGGAATCAAAGTGTACTTGATATTATTGATTAATAAAAGTAGTTTTCTTCTTCTTATTCTATTTCTTAGTAGTTTAATTATTCAATTTCTTTCCATCTCTTTTTCTCCCAACATGCGCGAGTAATTCTCCGCTTGTTAGGGTTCGTAGGATTAGGGTAGGTTAATGGACGGTAAAAATCCCTAAACCCTTTTTAAGTCCTATAAAGTTTATGAACTTTATCAAAAGAATTATTAACATCCTAATCGGGCGCGCTAACAATTCTTTGCTAGTTCCGACCGCGATTAGAGATTAGATTAATGATTGTTTTGGTAAAGGCTAGATTTGAACGGAGTTCCGTGTCGAGATAAGGGTTAAGAGTGGGATTCCTTTTCCCTCCAGAAACCCTAATCTACACGCATCACCGTCGTTCTAGTTTTAAATCTATTAATGGATAAAAAGGGTAACTTTTAATTAATCGTCCATAACTACTAAATCCTAACGAACCCTACAAGCCCCCTTATTATATTAACTACATCTTTAAAATAATCTAGATCTATATTTTACATTCTTGTTTAACGTAGATCTAGAAACCATTCTATAAAATTCTTTATCCCTCCTCTCTTTCTCAACACATCTAAAGTAAGAGTAAAAGGTTCAACGTTTCCCTGAGGACGACCCGTACTCATCTCGGTCTAGCTACACGCGACACCGTTATTGATTGCGGTTATTCTACAAATACTCTTTCCACATCAATCAAATGGCGCCGTTGCCGGGGATACGTGCGTAATTTTTTATTTTTACTATTTGTGTTGAATTCTTAGACGAGTCATATCATTATTAACACAAACTGCAAATTGCATTTTTAACGATTTGTGCGTGAATTTTTGCAAGGAGATCTGGAGTCACAGAATTAAGGAGAACAGGAAACAGAGACATTTTTAGAGATCCAGAAGAGCACAGAAGGCTATACAAAAAATTTCATCAACTGTTCCTTCTTCCACGCGGCGGAACCGCGGCAAAAGCACCCCTTCTGCGGTGGAATCGCGGCCAGTTGGAGGAATTAGGGAATCAATCTTCTCTGGTATCTTTCTCAACGCCTTCTCTCTCTCCTCAAATCCAATAAAATCTATTTTCTGCAGGATTCTTTGCAAAATTGCGCCGCTCAAAAATCTTTTTGCAAAAGTTTTTTGATTGGTTTTGTTTTGCATATTTAATACGGACTTTAAGGGGCAAAGACCAAATCAAGATTAGGTAGGGATTTCATCACCCTTCCTAAGCCCCACAAATCACAAACCGAGCATATAGATCAACCCTTCATTAATTTAAAAAATATCTAGACCAGACTCTAAGGACTGTCACGCTCAATAAGGACAGAGGAAGGTCGTGGGTAATCTATCGTTTATCCGCATTACTTTTGTAGTGCCTAGGCAAGTGTGACAAAGGCTAGTGGTTTTTAATTAGGCCCACGACGTGGTTCCATCCCACTTACCTGGCACTTATCTGGCTACAAGGGTAGTACGGAGGCGGTAGAGGATTGATCCTGCGGCTTGTCCTTTGGAAGTCTAGGAGCGGTCTAGAGACTGACCTAGATGACCTTAGTTCTAGGGTTGCTTGTGCATCTTAGGGAGATTTGTCTTGAGTCCCACTTTTTCAATAACAAGCCAATTTTAAAATCACACACACGCTGCCACTTGCACTAAACCCGCTTAATGTATGCTCAACTGGACACGGGATCCTAGTTCCCGTCTTGTCCGCGTTCCTGCTATCGACGCCGAAGTAGGTACTTCTTCATCTTCTTTTCCCCCACCACACACCACATCGACCGTGATGGATGGCACTCCATCTAATTATAACACCACGCTGCCACCGCCCGCAGGTGAGCAGAATCCACCGCGCATCTCTCTCCAAGAGAGATGCTATCATATTCGTGGTCCTCTTCCTACTTGTCTATCTTTTCCACCACCTAACGGGGATAATTTCGAAATTAAACCCCACTACATCAATTTGCTGCCCAAATTTCACGGGCTTGAGTCGGAAGACGCGTACGTTTTCATCACCAAATTCGAAAACGTATGCGCAATGATGGGTACTTCACAATTGACTTTGGATGCTATGTGCTTACGTCTTCTCCCATTCACACTGTGTGACTTGGCAGAAAAATGGCTTTATAATACTTCCGCACACTCTATCACTAATTGGGATGAATTCGTCGTAGCATTTCTTAAGAAGTTTTACCCAAACCATAAGACTGCCAACATTAGGAGCGAGATCAACCAGTTCACCCAGCTTCCCAATGAACCATTTTGGAAGTGCTTTGAACGTTTCAAAGATCTGCTTGTCCAATGCCCCCATCACGGAATACAAAGATGGGATTTATGTCGGATTATATATGAGGGCATTAATCCAGCGACAAAGCAGATGCTTGAAACAATGTGTCAATGCAATTTCATGTCTAAAGATGATGGTGACGCATGGAAATATCTGGAAGATCTCGCTGAACACACGTTGCAGTGGGAAAGCGTAAGACCACCTACAACTAAGGGAGGTATTCACCGGCTCGACGTTTCCATCGCAGTGAAAGCCGAAATGGCAGCGATACAAAAGAAACTCGACGCTATTGAAAACAAGTTCTCATCTTTCTCCCTAAATCAGGTCACGCTTCCTAAGACCGTCTGTGGTTGCTGTTCGGATCCTTCACACTTAACGGAAGAATGTCCTATGAATGCATCGTTTCAAGCTAATGCTGCTTTTCAGCAGCGACCTAGAAACGACCCTTATTCTTCCACGTACAATCAAGGATGGAGGAATCATCCTAACTTTGCTTGGAATCAAAACCAACAAAGCAATTATCAAAGACCTCCTCCACAGCAACCACAACCACAGAATCAGCCCCCCTTTCAGTCACAGAATTTCCAAAATCCGGCCACCATTTCTACACCACAAGTGGCCGGTATTGACAACTCACTTGCACAAACTTTGGATATGTTCATGAAACAATCCATGCAAAATTCGGCTGAGATGAGGTCTTCTATTGATGCCCTAACGAAAAACTCCTCCTCCCATGGTGAGAGTATCAAATCAATAGAAAACCAAATCGCACAGTTAAACGCCGCAATGAGTTCGAGAGAGAAAGGGAAACTCCCATCTCAACCCCTACCGAATCCTGGCCATTCACAAAGTCATAATGTGAATGCCGTCACTACGTTGAGATCGGGAAGAGTGCTGAACAACCAAGTGGGTGAGCAATTTGATGATAGTGACACATTTGATACCCCTTCTTCTTCTTCTTCTTCCAGTCTTCCACCTTCATCCGAGCCTATTCTCCGTTTTCCCTAAGGCTCAAACATTTCGCCAAATCTATCTAAGTCGATGCCCACTCCAATTTTGGGATCGAATCCGTCGCCACAGTCTTCTCCACAAACATTGGACCCAAAACTTATTGATCGAGCTCCATTTCCAAACCGATTAAGGGCCAACCGACCTAACCCGCAAATGGAGAAGATTGTGGAAATGTTTAAGCAAGTGAGCGTGAATATTCCTCTCCTAGATGCTATTCAACAAGTCCCATCTTATGCAAGAATCCTTAAAGACTTGTGCACTAGGAAGAGAAAAACTCAAGTGCCTAAAAAGGTTTTCATGACGAGTAATGTTAGCACAGCTTTTGCCCAACAAATACCAAAGAAACATAAGGACCCCGGCTGTCCTACAATCTCTATTTCTATTGGGGGTAAAAAAATTAATCGTGCTTTACTCGATCTAGGCGCTAGCGTCAACTTGCTTCCTTATTCAGTATACGAGCAGTTAGGAATTGGAGAGTTAAAACCCGCCCATTGTACTCTCCAAATGGCAGACCGATCTATCACCAAACCTCGGGGCGAACTAGAGGATGTGTTAATTAAAGTCGGGGAATTCATATTTCCCGTGGACTTTATTGTTTTAGATACACAACCTGTGGCAAACCCATGCAATCAAATCCCGGCGATACTTGGTCGACCCTTCCTAGCAACTTCTAACGCTGTAATTAATTGTCGTAACGGTTCTATGAACTTATCCTTTGGGAAAATGACAATTGAGCTTAATATTTACAAGCTAGGAAGTCAGCCGTCAGAACCTTCTGCTCATTTGCTGGATATTTGTTCCATCCAAGAGATAGCTTCCGAAAGCTGCATGGATGAGGAGCTTTGCTTTGATGTTCTCGACAACATTAATGAGACATCGTTTGATCTTGCACCACTTTACAGTGAGGATATGTTCAATGAGTCCGACCTTGAGATTGAACCCGTTGACTTGTTGCAAAAGTCAGCAGCACTTTCCGAGTCAATATCTTATGCAAGTTTTGAACCTCTTCAGGAGTCCGAATATCATTCGCTTACCCCACCTTCTATTGTCTCTCCGCCAATTCTTGATCTCAAACCGCTACCTTCTCATCTTAAATATGCATATTTAGGAGAGAATGAGACTTTGCCAGTGATTATTTCCGCTTCTCTAGCCTTAGAGCAAGAGAATGCACTTTTGGCAGTATTGAGATCGAATCAGGAAGCATTTGGTTGGACAATGGCTGACATCAAAGGGATCAGTCCCTTAATTGTTGAACATTACATACATCTGATGGATGAAGCCAAACTAACCCGAGACCCACAAAGACGGTTAAATCCCGTTATGAAGGAGGCGGTAAAGAAAGAAATCGTCAAGTGCCTTGATAGTGGAATAATTTACCCCATATCTGATAGTCAATGGGTAAGTCCAATTCATGTGGTCCCTAAAAAGTCTGGCATCACGGTCATCACTAATGAGGGTAATGAGTTAATCCAAACACGCACCCAAACTGGATGGCGCGTATGTATCGATTACAGGAAACTCAATGCCGCGACGAGGAAAGATCATTTCCCTCTACCTTTTATTGACCAGATGTTAGAACGATTAGCGGGACACGAATACTACTGTTTCTTGGACGGATACTCTGGTTATAACCAGGTCCCCATCGCCGAAAAGGATCAAGATAAAACAACTTTTACTTGTCCTTTCGGAACTTTTGCTTATAGACGCATGCCCTTTGGGGTATGCAACACTCCCGCTACATTTCAGCGGTGCATGATGGGGATATTTTCAGATATGGTGGAAAATTTTCTGGAAATTTTTATGGACGATTTCTCCATTTTTGGGGACTCCTTTGAGGGCTGCCTTCGTAATCTTGACGCTGTTCTTACCCGCTGTAAGGATAAGAACTTGACTTTGAATTGGGAAAAATGCCATTTTATGGTCCAAGAAGGTATTGTACTTGGTCATATAATTTCGCATAAAGGCATTGAGGTTGACAGAGATAAAATAGATGTCATTCGAAACCTCCCTCGTCCCAATTGCGTCAAAGATATACGATCCTTCCTTGGTCATGCAGGATTTTATAGGAGATTTATTAAGGACTTTAGCAAAATTGCTAGACCCTTAACCCTTCTATTGGCCAAGGACACTACATTTCACTTCGATCCGGATTGTGAGGCTGCTTTTGAATCGCTTAAAGAATCACTCACTGCAGCCCCCGTTCTATCATCTCCGGATTGGAACCACCTGTTCGAGCTTATGTGTGATGCATCAGATTTTGCTATTGATGCGGTCTTAGGACAGCACATTGATAAGATGCCACATGTAATTTACTATGCAAGTAGGACCTTGAATGATACACAAATAAATTACACAACAACCAAGAAAGAACTCTTGGCAGTTGTATTTGCATTAGAGAAATTCAGGCCCTACTTGATTGGCTCGCCTATTGTGGTTTACACAGATCACTCCGCCCTACGACATCTTCTATCGAAGAAGGATGCGAAGGCCAGGCTATTACGTTGGATCCTATTGTTACAAGAATTTGATCTTGTCATTCGAGACAAGAGTGGATGTGAAAACGTAGTAGCCGACCATCTTTCACGCATCACTTCTTCGCCAACTGTGACCGTGCCGATAAATGACTTATTTCCCAACGAACAGCTCTTGAATGTATCCTACGAACCTTGGTTCGTGGATATCGTGAACTATCTTGCGACGGGACTTATACCTAGCGATTGGTCGAAACAAGAAAAACTTCGATTTTTATCCCAACTAAAATATTTTTACTGGGATGAACCATATCTATTCAAGTATTGTTCCGATCAAATCATTCGCAGGTGTGTCCCTAACGATGAATTCAAGTGCTTGTTATCATTTTGTCATGATCAGGCCTGCGGCGGTCATTTTGGACCTCGGAAAACGGTGGAGAAAGTTTTGCAATGTGAAGTGGGTATGGGAACATTGCAAAACTTTATTTAAAGATGCATTTGAAGATGCATTTGAACATTGCAAAACTTGTCCGCAATGTCAGCATTTGGGTCGGATTTCACGAAGGAATGAGATGCCACTCCAACCTATATTGGTTGTGGAAATATTTGATGTTTGGGGTATTGATTTTATGGGCCCTTTTCCCAACTCCTTTGGGAATCTATATATCTTGTTAGCGGTTGATTATGTCTCGAAGTGGGTGGAAGCTATACCGTGTCGCACTAATGACAACAAAGTTGTCATTAAGTTCCTTAAAGAAAATATCTTTTCGCGATTCGGACACCCTCGCGCTATCATTAGCGACAACGGGACACATTTCTGCAATAGGTCTTTCGAGGCCTTGATGCGAAAATATTCAATCACTCACAAGCTTTCTACGCCCTATCACCCCCAAACAAGCGGGCAGGCTGAGATCTTAAATAGGCAGATCAAACAGATATTGGAAAAGACGGTTTCGAAAAACCGTAAGGATTGGTCAACCAAATTGACGGATGCTCTTTGGGCATTCCGCACCGCTTATAAGACCGATCTTGGTATGTCTCCATACCGTCTTGTGTTTGGGAAGGCATGCCACCTCCCTGTCGAGATTGAACATAAGGCAACGTGGGCTATTAAAGAGCTTAATTTTGATCTTGATCATGCAGGCAGCTATCGGAAGCTGCAATTGAATGAGCTAAGCGAACTCCGTGATGAAGCTTACGATAATGCGGTGATAGTAAAGAATAGGACTAAAGTGTTCCACGATAAAAATATTTTTAGAAAAACCTTCACATCGGGGCAACAAGTCCTTCTTTACGATTCCTATCTCCATCTTCATCCGGGTAAGCTTAAATCTCGTTGGAAAGGACCTTTTGTGGTGCGGTATGTACACCCGCACGGGGCAGTTGAGGTCGAAAATTTGAAAAACGGTTCGATTTTTAAAGTGAATGGGCATAGATTAAAACCGTATTTTTCTGCTGACCCCGCGGAGGAACTCCTGTTTTTACAGGAGCCGCTTTATCAAAACTAAATTTCCTCCGCCTCACCTCCATGTTTTTGTAACATTTTCTCATTTTAAGAAATGGAGGTGAGTAAAAAATGGATTTGATTGAATATCTGTGCGTGTCAAAGAATAAGTTTAGGGGAATTTTTCATTTAACTATTATTTTACCCCTTGTATCTCTCCCTTAGTATACAGGTCCTTGTTCTCAAAAGGCTACATCAGTGAGGACACTGCTGAAAACAGGTTTGGGAGGGAGGTTTGTATTCACTGAATTATCTTTGACACCGGGCATTAAAAAATTTTTTTATATAACAAAAGAATAGAAAGTGAAACATTACATCCAAAAGATAGGAATAGTTTAAGAAAACCAAGAAAATTAGAAGTTTTCTTAGACGAACTAGTAATAAGTAGTTATGAGCTGTTGTCCCAAGGGTTAGTAAAATGAAGGAAGTCACTAATCTGAGGATAAAAATAAGTCTGAAAAATAGTTTCTATTCTGGAAGCCAAATATTTGAATGTTGATACCCTACTATATGCACTTACATACGTCTTGAAACTCGGGATAATACAGGATACCTTGAAATGCTCTTGTCTAAAAGCCAAAGTATGAAGGAAATAAAAAAATAAAAAATGAAGAAAATATAAAAATGGTGAAAGAAAAAAAATGAACACTAGTTTTGTATCGCCAAGGCAGCAATAAAAAAATATAGCGAGGGTGCCTCTTCACCTAGTGCCCTAAGGCCAACTGGTCTGGGAGTCACAGCTAAGTCTTAGGTGGTGCAAGACGAGGAAAATATTATCACCTAATCAGCAAGCACACGAGTAATCGGTCTGTTAGTACCTCAAGAAGTATTAACGGTCGCATGAAAATGTGTGAGCAAATCTTAATATTCATCAAAATAAAAAGTACTAAGGTAGATGGACAAGAGTATGATAGCTTGAATTGAATTCTCCGAGTGTAGGGATGTCCATTTCACACACGTGGGGTTATATGATCAATGTTTGGATGAATGATAGGAATGAAGAATAAAGACGATGTTTTATTGAGGGATGATGTGATTTCTAACATTTTTCATGACTATTAAGATAAGGCTCATGACAACTGAAAAGCTAGTGTAGTTGGAAACTCTTCTTTTTCAAGGCCTTTCTTTTATGGTTCTTATCTTTATATGTAAATTTCACCATTTTTCTTTTGTTATTGGATTTTGTGGGTGTAATCCGCTGAAAACCCTCAGGAGACAACACTCCTCCTACTAGGGACACCTAGAGGTTTAACGGCTTATTGCACGTGCTCAGTGCAATCGTGTTGCCTACGAAAGTGTGCTTAGTTTTCTCCTTTCTTTTTCTCCTCTTGAATAAACTAGTTTGCTCGGGACGATCAAAGATAAGTTTGGGGGTATTTGTTCAGTTGATAAAACTGCACATTTGTATTACATTTTTCCTACCATTTTCATATTAAAAAAGGACTTTATTATAATATATTATACATATGAGGGTTTATGTGTAAAAACATTATTTTCCATGTGTTAATATATTTTAATTATCATTTGGTAGGAAAATGTATGCAAATATTATTGACCTAATCCTAGTAGAACAAAGTCTACTAAAATCTTATTTGAGTTATTGTGCAGAATATTTCCAAGTTGTTATGAAGAATTTATCAAACAAATCAATTTGTTGAAGAAAACTTGCCAAATTAAGAAGCAAAACTTGGAGACCAAGTCTGGATTCAACTGAGGGAAGATTTCTGAATTCTAAAGATGCCTAGGATTGCCAAATGTCAAAATCAGAGAGCCCAAGAAAATTGGTGAAGAGATCCTCACCATTGGCCGCGGAACCGCGGCCAAACCTCCCTGTTGGCCGCGGATCCACTGCAATCTAGAGAGATTGTGTGCTAAAATTTTGTGGAGTAAATCTCTACTGAATGTTACCAAGTTTACAACTAAAAGATTCTGGCTTTGCACTATAAAAGGGCACCGAGGGCCTCTTGGAAAAGCTATCAAGCCGACGAGATCACGAAGTCCAAGACGACTCACGCATCCAGGCTGATCATCAACGGTTCATCTACCTCCTGAGAAGAGATCGAGAAGCAAACTAGGTTTTTGTAATCATTTTCTAAGGAATCAAAGTGTACTTGATATTATTGATTAATAAAGGTAGCTTTCTTCTTCTTATTCTATTTCTTAGTAGTTTAATTATTCAATTTCTTTCCATCTCTTTTTCTCCCAACATGCGCGAATAATTCTCCGCTTGTTAGGGTTCGTAGGATTAGGGTAGGCTAATGGACGGTAAAAATCCCTAAACCCTTTTTAAGTCCTATAAAGTTTATGAACTTTATCAAAAGAATTATTAACATCCTAATCGGGCGCGCTAACAATTCTTTGCTAGTTCCGACCGCGATTAGAGATTAGATTAATGATTGTTTTGGTAAAGGCTAGATTTGAACGGAGTTCCGTGTCGAGATAAGGGTTAAGAGTGGGATTCCTTTTCCCTCCAGAAACCCTAATCTACACGCATCACCGTCGTTCTAGTTTTAAATCTATTAATGGATAAAAATGGTAACTTTTAATTAATCGTCCATAACTACTAAATCCTAACGAACCCTACAAGCCCCCTTATTATATTAACTACATCTTTAAAATAATCTAGATCTATACTTTACATTCTTGTTTAACGTAGATCTAGAAACCATTCTATAAAATTCTTTATCCCTCCTCTCTTTCTCAACACATCTAAAGTAAGAGTAAAAGGTTCAACGTTTCCCTGAGGACGACCCGTACTCATCTCGGTCTAGCTACACGCGCACCGTTATTGATTGCGGTTATTCTACAAACACTCTTTCCACATCAATCAATATATCTCCAAGCATCCATTATAATATACATCATATGTACAACAATGGCCTCTAGGGCATATACATAACTAACAAGAGTTACTCCTAGGAGAATTTTGCACTTTACAATTAGCTAATACAGTAGGTGTCTAGAAAGGTTTCAACGGGATCATGCCTCTAGGAAAACGAGGTTTATTCTAATTAGGTCCGTGCGAAAGCATGGAAAACCTCCCTCGGAGTACCGATACCTACCTGGCCGAACGATTGGCGAACCTGTAGGGTGTAATTAATCCCGGCTAATCTTACCTTTTATGGTTTGAGGGAAGATTTGATAAAAACAGTGGGAGCCATCCTGATTAGATAAGATAATAACCAATCTAATCTTACAAAGAGCGCATGCTAACGCGTTTCCTTCTCTCTCTCCAGGCAGCAACCGATGTCACGCCTTAATCAAGATAATAATACGGATGTATTGATCGAACCCTACTTTTATACAGGGCTAGGGAATGTTGGTCCCGCACTATCTTATGACTGTCATAAGTCTGAGCAAGGGATAGGGGAATATCAGGATTCCCATGCCACCCGTACGAAGAAACATCATGTTTATGCATCTTCTTCCGCTGTGTTCGTTACCGAGAACTGTTTATCAGTTTGTTCTATGTCCTAGATATTGGATACCGGATCAGGATCCCACGTATGTAATTTTTACATGGGCTAAAGAAAGGTAGAGAACTGGGAAAGGGTGATAAATTCCTAACAGTAGGGAATGGTGCAATTGTTGCAGCCAAGGCAGTTGGCGATTATCACCTTGTATTACCAACTGGTAATACATAGATTCTGAACGACTGTTCTTACGTACCAAAGATGATGTGCAACATTATATCGGTTTCTTTGCTAACTAAAAAAGGATATAATCTCACATTAGAGGATAATGTTATGAACATTTTCCAGAATCAAGTGTTGATTGGATCTGGTACGTTATGTAACGGTATATACGTTCTAAATCAAATTACAGTTCTTAACATACAGAACACAAACAAGAGGAAAAGTTTATAAATGAATGAAGCCTTCTTGTGGCACTGTAGACTATGTCATATCAATGCGACAAGACTGGCTAAGTTGCATAAAGATGGATATTTGAATCCATTCGAATTTTCATCTTATGAAACTTGTCAGTCATGTCTCAAAGGCAAGATGACCAAAAATCCGTTTACTGGACACGGAGAAAGAGCTTCAGAACTCTTGGGACTGATACATAGTGATGTATGCGGTCCTATGACTACACATGCTAGGAATGGTTTTTCGTACTTCATTACATTCACCGATGATCTCTCAAGGTTCGGACATGTGTTCTTGTTGAAACACAAGTCTAAATCTTTTGAGAAATTCAAGGAATATAAGTGCGAAGTTGAAAACCAGACGGGCAAAAGTATTAAAATCCTACGATCTGATCGGAGAGGTGAATACTTGAGCGGGGAATACCGAGACTATTTAAAAGAGAATGGGATTCTCTCTCAGCTTACTTCTCCGTATACACTGTTGTGATTCCTCAGCACCTAGCCTAGGGTTTGCAAGCATCACTCATGCCACAACAAAAATTAAAGGGGGTGCTAAGCAATTAACAAAGGATACATACTAGAAAACTAGGGTAACAAGACATGTAATCCATCATTACAAAGAGAAGTGAATGAAAATACAGCCTTTGTAGATCCGGTCCATCACTTCTAAAGCTCTGTTTTGACGTCCCTTCACTGCGATCATCATAGTCCCGAACTCTAGAAAGGATTTCCCCGGAGAAATGAACAAGCTAGCTCATTGACTTCGAGGCCGAAGATGATCTACGTCGAGATGACTTAAACTCAAGCTCCCTCTTCACTAGGTCAAGAACTTATTAAAGAGAACACCCTAAACTAAATGGCAAGTAGTAGAGGATGATGAAATAGGAAATGGGTTCACTTTAGAATTTGATTTCTCACTTTATTTCTTCACTTAGAAAAAATCTAGCAACCTTTTTCTTTTGGATGAAAAGAAGTTGAAGAACAAATGAAGTGAAGTGACTTATCATCATGCAACCATGGGTGAGTTAGTTTTTATCCACTAACCATTGTAGAGACACAACCATGGCTAATTATAATGGTTTGGTTAAGAAATATCTTAATTAAGACAAAATGAGTGGACTTTGTCAAAGATGCTTTAAGCTTCATGAAGCTTTGAGCCATGACAAAAGAAGCCACCATTTTGAATAATTAAGATAAATAAAAACCTAAATTATAAATAGCATGGTGTATGTCACCCACCCACCCATGTTTGCGTGTATCATCAAGCATGATACAATCATTTACATAAACATATATCACATATACATCATGTGCGAATCAAGTGAGAAAATAATCTTAAGTGAACCAATACTAGTTAATGTAAAGTAATATATCAAACATATAATTATACATTAAATAATTAAATCAACACTTGATTTAATGATCCGGTCATATCGCATATAACCGACTAATATCTAGTGTATCAATATATCAAATCAACACTTGATTCGATAAACCGGCTATATCGCATATAACTGACCGATGATACAAGCCGCGAGAATAGAATACGGTATCACATACTCATATTATTCTCGGTCCTACACATATCTCATATATTCTCCTATTTCGTTTCGCTTGAGCCAGGAAACCTCTGTGTCGGACTCTAAAGACTCGTCAATACGCCGGCAGTAGGTGGTGATCATATCAGTCACCCACAAGCCGCAAGCGGTCTGCTAAACGTAATAGCCACCCGGGTTTTGAGCGATCAGAAGATCAACGAGCAAGCCTGCTCATACTCCTGCGAATACAATCAGTAACACTTACCGCACAGTCCGGTCTGTTCGTCTGATATGTCGCATATCTCGTCTAGGGGTGGTAAACGTCAGACCCCAGTAGCTTGATAAGTCATGCCGATGTAAGGTCCATAACGAGCGTGAAACTACTGATAACACTTACCAGTAAATCACATCAACCCTGTCCAGGGAATTCCAGTTATGGCCAGTCGAACATAGCGCAACATCAACCCCCAATACTGGGAGAGACGAATCCCCTCCTATCGCTCATTGCCTCCATGTGACTCAGGACTGTACCCAAAAACCGCCTGTTTGCACGACTCAGTAGAGCCGTGGTAGGGTGGAAGTCAATGCACAGTGGGAGACACACAAGACTCTATGACGATCTCGGGTCAACAGACTAAGCTGTACCAGTGTCACCAGAGAACTGCCATCTGATGTGAGGTATAATACCATCTGGGAGTTCTCGTCGAGTCCGTTCAGTGTACCCAGTCTCCACTTAGCACCCGTATACCATCTCTGATGTCAAACACTAATGGATATAGGAACATCCATTGCCCATCACAATGGTCGAGAAGATATACGCTAGTCTACTCTGGAATATCGATGCCCCGTCTCGATATTCCCACGACTAGGAACATTGAAAGATGTACTCATGGACTACCAAGGTCCCACTACTATGATCTGCATCATAATCCTGGAAGTCGAGTACACATCCTAAGGGCTTTATCAAAATGTAACAGAGACACAGTAAGTATACATGTTAAGATAAAGAGAAACCAGATAGCGTACTATCATGTCGAGCCAGAAAGTCCTCCTTATATATGTCCCAGCATCCACTACAATATACATCTCATGTATTGTAATGGCCTCTAAGGCATACATACAACTAACAATCTCCCACTTGCACTAGGGCAATCATATAGCAGTTGTTGTAGTATCTCATACTCAACCATCCCATAAAAGTCTCTCTCTGGAATAAGGCCTTTATGAGTGGATCCGCCATGTTATCCTCTGAGTCTACTCTCCTAACCTCGATTTCCTTGGAGATCAGCCATCTCCATGATCAGGTGATACTGCCTCAAAATATGTCAGGGTCACTGATGGGACCAGGGTTCCTAGGCCAAAGCCACACCTCCATTGTCACACAATGGTAGGAACCTTGTTCATCTCATGAAAAAATATACACCCAGACTACCTCTTTGGTAGCATCTTTGGTAGCGATGTATCCAGCGTTTATCGTCTAGTTTGCCACGGTATCTAGCTTGGAACTCTTCCAACATACCGCCCCTCTACTGAAGGTAAAGATAAAACCTGTGACTGACATTCAGTCAACCTTACCACCCTGCAAGCTATCCAGTGATTCTTCCCAGGGTCGATTGATACCATCTCACTACACCTAGTGAGAATCCTAACATCCATTTATATCCATATCATAGATCCAAAACCCAGGATTTAGGAGGTATCACCTAAATCCTAAATAGAGAATCAATGTGATAAGAGGAGATTGACCATACGTAGCATAGGAAACTCTTTTCCTATCAAGAGTGTGTCGTCCACGTACAACACGAGGATGACCACCTTACTCTCTACTACCTTTTTGTATATACATGGTTCATCTACCATTTTGATGAAGTCAAACTTTTGACCACGACATCAAAACTGATGTTCCAACTTCGCGATGCCTGCTTTATCCTATAAAGCATCTTGCACATGTTTCCGCTACTCCCACTGTTTACGAAGCCCTCTGGCCGTATACTTAAAGACGCTCTCTTCTAAATCAATATTTAGAAAAGCAGTCATGACTCCCAACCGCCAGATTTCGTAGTTATGGTATGTAGCAGTGGCAAGCAGGATCCAGACGGATTTAAGCATAGCTATTGGAGAAAAGGTCATTATTATCAAAGCCTGGTTAATGACGAAAACCTTTTGCAACAAGTCTAGCTTTGAAAGTCTCAACTTTTCCATTTACACCAAGTAATCTTCTCAAGATATACTTGCTCCTGATGGGGATTTAACCCTTCAAATATGGCAACCAAAGTAAATACTTAGTTGGTGTATATAGATTCCATCTCAGATCGCTTAGCATCCAGCCATTCTTACAGAGTCCCCACTCTTCATGGCCTGCTCGAAACTAGTTGGGTCATCATCTCATGATGCAATCCTCGCTCCCATTGTCATCGAGAAACTGAAGTATCTCTCAGGCGGATGAGGAACCCTACCAGATCGGCGGAGAGGCTGAGGTTCGTCGGGGACTATTGAATCCTTTGGTTCTACCAAATCATCAGCTGTAGTTTGTATAGCTAGAACTCCTTCCAGTTCTACAGAACTGACCTTGCCTCGATCTTGTCCGTATTTTGTTTTTATACATAGGATGGACAACCCCAAATCTTAACTTGCTTAAGAGATAGGCTCTTCCCATACCATATCACATATGGAGTGGTAGGCAGCTGATTTGGTTGGAACCCAATTCAATAGGTATGTAGCTTTTCAAGTGCATAGCTCCCAAAAGGAAACAGGTAACTCAGTAGTTCTCATCATAGAGCGCACCATATCTAATAGGGTGCGATTGCTCCGCCCCGATACATCGTTGTGCTGTGGTGTATACGGAGGAGTAATGCTGAGGGAGAATTTTATTCACCATTAGAATAGTCCAGGATCTCTATGCCTAAGTATTCTCCTCCCTGATCATATCAAAGGACCTAATACTTATTCCTGTATTGGTTTTCTACTTTTATCTTATATTCTTTGAATTTCTCAGAAGCTTCAGACATTGTGTTTAAACAAGAACATGCGTCCGAATCTTGAGAGATCATCAGTGAATGTAAGGAAGTATAAAGAACCAGTCTTGGCATGTATAGACAGGGGACCTACATACATCACTATGTATCAGTCCCAAGGGTTCACTAACCCTTTCTCTGTTTCAAGTAAACGGAGCTATGGTCATCTTATCTTAGTGACATGACTGGCAAGTTTTACAACATGTAAATTCAAACTGATTTAAATATGCATCTAAATGTAACTTAGCTAGTCGGGTCGCAATGATATGACCTAGTCTACAATGCCTCAAGAAGGATTCGTTCATTTCTGAATTCTTCCTTTTGTGTGTGTTCTGTACGTTAAGAACTGTGGTTTGATTTAGAATGTAAAAACTTTAAGATAACGTGCATGAACCGATCAACTCTTGATATAGGAAATGTTCAAAACATTATCCAATAATACAAAATTATATCCTTCTTTAATGAATACAGAGACTGATATGATGTATATCAGCTTCGGTATCTAATAACATTCGTTCAGAATCAATGTATTTGGTAATACAGGGTGATAACTGCCAACACCTTGGCTGCAACAATTGCACCATTTCCAATTCTTGAAACTTATCACCCTTTCTCAATTCTCTACCTATCTGTAGCCCATGTAATAGATTACATATGCGGGATCCTGATACGGTATCACATACCCAGGATGTAGAGGATACTGAGAAAAGTTCTTGGTAATAAACACACCCGAAGAAGATGCATCATCATGCACTTTCTTCGTTTGAGCGGCATGGGAATCCTGGTATTCCCCTATTTCCTGCTCGATCTTATAAAAGTTATAAGTTGGAGCGGGACCAACGTTCCCCATCTTAGTATAACAATCGGGTTCGGTCAATACATCTATATTATTATCTTGATTAAGGCGTAACATGGTCGCTACCTGGAGAAAGAGAGAGAAGAAAACACTCTGCGTGCGCTCTTGCAAGATTAGATTGGTTATATATATTTTATCTAATCAGGATGGCTCCCACTGTTTTTATCAAATCTTCCTTCAAACCTTAAAAGGAAAAACTAGCCGGGATTAATTACACTCTACAAGTTCGCCAATCTTTCAGCCAGGCCAGTGCCGGTACTTTGAGGGTGGTTCCCCGTGCTTTCGCACGGACCTAATTAAAATAAATCTCGTTTTCCTAGGGGCGTAACCCCGTTGACACCTTTCCAGACACCTACTTGATCGGCTAATTGTAAAGTGCAAAACTCTCCCAGGAGTAACTATTACTCGCAGTGGGTATCAGGATCCAACTATCTCATAGAAGGTATGCAATTTTATTGCAAATTTCAACACTTGAAACTCCCGATAATGGTTTTTACCCCTAGTACTTATGACCTTAACTATGGTCAACAAATCATAAGTACTAGTCAAGCTCAACCCATCATTTCGTGATTAAATAGACCCACCCACATGACCTTTAACTAAGGTCAACAATATCACACGACTGTCCTAACTAATCGCATCATATGTTGTGTAGGAAGACATCACTTAGCTACCGTACACTATGCCTTAACTAAGGTCAACAAACACAGCACAAATACTAACTACTCTACTTCCTAAAATGACAGAGGGTTGCGGATGGTTTTTAAGAAAACCTTTAACGCTTTGAACTTGATCTCGTTGCAGAATCAAATGGTTTAAAATGGACTATTTTTTAGGCTTTTGCTAGTTTCGCTAATGAGGCCACTCCCGGTAAAGGGATCTCGGCTCTTTCCTCGTCGAATGAGGTGCGGGATATTCAAAATACCACTATGCAAAGCAAGAACTAGAAAAGCAGTCAAAAGACAAAACTGAAGGTTGTAGCATCTGCTAATTATTGCTAAAGAGGTCACTCCCGGTGAAGGGATCTCGGCTCTTTCCTCATCGAATGAGGTGCTGGATATTCTACAAGGAATACCGCTATGCAAAGCAACAACTAGAGCTACCTATTTTTGAAATTCGATTTCACAACATCTTTTAGGTTTAATTTTCTTTCATTAATCTCATTAATGAATGTCCCATCATTTAAGTTACCTAAACATCATAGATAAATACAACGTACGCTTATGCCATCCGCATTCGCCATGATGTCCCGTCATTTACCGTTAGGTTAGGTAACTAACGGCAGAGCGGGGCAGGGCTAGCACGGGTGTAAAACATAAGCAACGTCTATATAATATATCATATATACTATATACAGTATCTATCTGAACATATCATATAATCACATCACAGATAACGCAGCAGAAAACAACATATGAAATATTGGATATACTAGGATGTCCATGTTTTATTTTGAGCCTATATAAAACACGGATTCCACGGTCGTGGTGAATAGCCAAACCCACATCCCTAGACCCCTACGAGAGCGGAAAGCAACCCTACCAATTCTAGAGTTAGGAGATCCGGTCTCGACGCCTCGAGATGGTCTCCCACTGGACTCTAGAACCCGGTTACTTATGCTCCCCTCCTTGGGTCTATCCTAATGCGGAAAAGTAAATAATTAACAACGGTGACATCTTCCTCAACCCGGAAGTGCCCCAAATAAAAGAATATTACTTACAAGTTTTTACATGAATGAAAATGAAAAACACTCATCTCACATAAAATCCCCCGGCTATTCAAACACGACGATCCAATATAACATATCCAGCAACACATAACATCACATGTCATCAACGTAAGTAAATATGTGTATCCCAATTGTCGTTGACGTATAGCAACGAAACCGTCGATACCCCACATATTACACTTACGGTCGCAGAAAAGAAAATGAAAAGTACAACAGTTGGAATCCGCAACCACCTTAGACATCATAAACCCATAATATCCCATATTGCGGATTTCATGCCTAACAATTATAAACCCCGCATTTTAGTCTCGATATTGAAAACACTTTCCAATAATCAGTCGGGCAATTCAATAAGATTCCCGACATCCGGATCGAATGCTCGTCGGAAACTTTAGTAGACGGCCGCACCCCCCGATACCGACGACGAAGTGCACTTAGGCGGAACACCGCGGCCGCGAGCACCCGGACGGATGCTTTTTGGAAGCGGAGTTCTCCTATAGTCACTTGGTTGGGGTTATGGGGCGTGGCTATCTAGTAATGTTATCCGACGAGTATCCGAATATACAAAGTGATTGCGACGGACTTTTGATCACATCAAAATCCCGTGGCAACCAATCAAATGAGACTAAATTGCTAGACTTATAAAATTCAAATGTTGTTGATTCCAAGTATTGTATCACATTATACTAGACGATGTTAAACGTTTCGAGCGAATCAAACAACACCTTCATCACCCAATGAGCTCAACACTTGAGCGAAATCAAAGTACCCAAAACGTGCCACAGTACCTATGATCCAGCCATAGAAGGGCCAAACCAACGCCTCACCTATGACACCGCGGAACCACGACAAACCCTAGGGTTCAAGCCGTGGTTCCGAGGGCATAGAATCGAGTTAAGGTTTATGTTCTTCTAGAGGTTCCATAGAGTTACTTGCACGAACATTGAATATAATTAACTTAGAAAAATTCCAACACTTGGAAATTTCAGAGGGGGTCATGGGGTGCTGTTTGAAGTTCGTTCGGCCTGTCAAACATAGCCTAGGTTAGCATCACAATGTTAAATTATACGACTACGAGACACTCCATTTTGGTCCTATAGCAAAATTTACATCACATGAAAATTTGGACCAAGTAAACAATACCTGAAACCCCAAAATACACACACCAGAGCACAAAACAAAAACGATGCACAGAGGAGCATCAGGTGCCGGCCTCCTCGGATTTCTAGGGAAAGTGCTCGGGTCAAATCCGAGAAATAGGTCTCATTTTTGTTCTGTGCACTAGGGGTATCACATACATGACTCTGCACTTGTTTGAAAAAAATTTCTGGAACTTTTGAAAAACAACAGAGAGCATATGTAAAGGGCTGCAGAAATTGTAATACGGATTTGTTTCGTTTTCGTATTATATCTAACATTGTCTAAGTTTCTAGTTTGGCTCTGATACCATGTTGGGATTCCTCAGCACCTAGCCTAGGGTTTGCAAGCATAACTCATGCCACAACAAAAATTAAAGGTGATGCTAAGCAATCAACCAAGGATACATACTAGAAAACTAGGGTAACAAAACATGTAATCCATTATTACAAAGAGAAGTGAATGAAAATACAACCTTTGTAGATCCGGACCTTCACTTCTAAAGCTCCGTGTTGACGTCCCTTCGCTGCGATCATCATAGTCCCGAACTCTAGAAATGATTTCCCCGGAGAAATGAACAAGCTAGCTCATTGACTTCGAGGCCGAAGATGATTTACGTCGAGATGACTCAAACTCAAGCTCTCTCTTCACTAGGTCAAGAACTTTGTGAAGAAAACACCCTAAACTAAATGGTAAGTAGTAGAGGATGATGAAATAGGAAATGGGTTCAATTTAGAATTTGATTTCTCACTTTATTTCTTCACTTAGAAAAAATTTAGCAACCTTTTTCTTTTGGATGAAGAAGAAGAAGAAGAACAAATGAAGTGAAGTGAATTATCATCATGCAACCATGGGTGAATTAGTTTTTATCCACTAACCATTGTAGAGACATAACCATGGCTAATTATAATGGTTTGGTTAAGAAATATCTTAATTAAGACAAAATGAGTGGACTATGTCAACGAAGCTTTAAGCTTCATGAAGCTTTGAGCCATGACAAAAGAAGCCACCATTTTGAATAATTAAGATAAATAAAAACCTAAATTATAATTAGCATGGTGTACGTCACCCACCCACCCATGTTTGAATGTGTCATCAAGCATGATACAATCATTTACACAAACATATATCACATATACATCATGTGCAAATCAAGTGAGAAAATAATCTTAAGTGAACCAATACAAGTTAATGTAAAGTAATATATCAAATATATAATTATACATTAAATCATTAAATCAGCACTTGATTTAATGATCCGGTCATATCGCATATAACCGACTAATATCTAGTGTATTAATATATCGAATCAACACTTAATTCGATAACTCGGCTATATCGCATATAACCGACCGATGATACAAGCCGCGAGAATAGAATACGGTATCACATACTCCTATTATTCTCGGTCCTGCACATATCTCATATATGCTCCTATTTCGTTTCGCTTGAGCCAGGAAACCTCTGTGTCGGACTCTAAAGACTCGTCAATACGCCGGCAGTAAGTGGTGATCATATCAGTCACCCACAAGCCGCAAGCAGTCTGCTAAACGTAACGGCCACCCGGGTATTGAGCGATCAAAAGATCAATGAGCAAGCCTGCTCATACTCATGCGAATCCAATCAGTAACACTTGCCGCACAGTCCGATCTGTTCGTCTGTTATGTCGCATATCTCGCCTAGGGGTGGTAAACGTCAGACCCAGTAGCTTGATAAGTCATGCCGATGTAAGGTCTATAACGAGCGTGAAACAACTAATACCACTTACTAGTAAATCACATCAACCCTGGCAAGGGATTTCCAGTTATGGCCAGTCGAGCATAGCGCAACATCAACCCCCAATACCGGGAAAGACGAATCCCCTCCTTTCGCTCATTGCCACCTATGACTCGGAACTGTACCCAAAAACCACCTGTTTGCACGACTCAGTAAAGCCGTGGTAGGATGGAAATCAAAGCACAGTGGGAGACACATAAGACTCCATGACGATCTCGGGTCAACAGGCTAAGCTGTACCAGTGTCACCAGAGAACTGCCGTCTGACGTGAGGTATAATACCATCTGGGAGTTCTAGGCGAGTCCATTCAGTGTACCCAGTCTCCACTGAGCACCCGTATACCATCTCTGATGTCAAACACCAATGGATATAAGAACATCCATCGCCCATCACATGGGTCGAGAAGATATACGCTAGTCTACTCTGGAATATCGATGCCCCGTCTCGATATTCCCACGACTAGGAACATTGAAGGATGTACTCGTGGACTACCAAGGCCCCACTAGTATGATCTGCATCATAATCCTGGAAGTCGAGTACACATCCTAAAGGCTTTATCAACATGTAACAGAGAGATGGTAAGTATACATGTTATGATAAAGAGCAACCAGATAGCGTACTATCATGTCGAGCAAGAAAGTCCTCCCTATATATGTCCCAGCATCCACTACAATATACATCTCATGTACAGTAATGGCCTCTAGGGCATACATACAACTAACATACACCACAACACAACGGTGTATCGGAGCAGAGAAATCGCACCCTATTAGATATGGTGCGCTCTATGATGAGTACTGCTGAGTTACCTATTTCCTTTTTGGGATATGCGCTTGAGACAGCTGCAACCTTTTGAATAGAGTTCCGACCAAATATGTTCCTACCACTCCAGATGAGATATGGAATGGGAAGAGACCATGTCTTTATTTCATTAAGATATGGGGTTGTCCGGCCTATATCAAAAACCAAAATCCAGACAAGCTCGAGTCAAGGTCAGTTCTGTGCACGTTTATAGGATATCTCAAACATTTGCGAGGGCATATCTTCAACCAAAGTGAGGAACAAAAGGTGTTTGTTGCTCAACATGCCACCTTTTTGAAAACGGAATTTTTTGTGAAAGAAATTAATGGCAATGAGGTAGAACTGGAAGAAGTTCCTGTTAGTTATCTATATGCCCTAGAGGCCATTATTGTATATATCATGTATATTGTAGTGAATGCTTGGATATATATAGAGAGGACTTTCTTACTCGATATGATAGTATGCTATCTGGTTGCACTTTGTCTTAACATGTTGACTTGTATTGGTTTACTGTCTTGCTCTCACATGTTGATAAAGCCCTTAGGATATGTACTTGACTACTAGGACTATGATGGAGATCATACTAGTGGGGCCAATGTAGTCAACGAGTACATCCTATAATTGTTCCTAGTCGAGGATGTATCGAGACAGGGCATCGATACTCCAGAGTAGACTAGCGTATACGCATCTTGACCCATATGATGGGCGATGGATGATCCCACATCCATTGGTGTTCGACATCAAAGATGGTATGCAGGTACTCAGTGGAGACTGGGTACACTGAACGGACTCGCCGAGAACTCTTAATTGGTATTATACCTATTGTCAGATAGCAGTTCTCTGGTGACACTGGTACAGGTTAGTTTGTAGACCCGAGATCGTCATAAAGTCTTGTGTGATTTCCACTGTGCTTTGATTTCCACCTTACCACGTTCACGAGAACGTGCAAAACGGTGGCTTTTGGGTACAATCCCGAATCACATGGAGGCAATGAGCGATAGGAGGGGTTTCGTCTCTCCCGGTATAAGGGGGTTGATGTTGCGCTGTGCTCGATTGGCTATAACTGGAAGTCCCTGGCCAGGGCTGCTATGGAGATCTACTGGTAAGTGTTATCAATAGTTTCTCGACCCATGAGCCACACATCGGCACGACTTATCGGTTATTGGGGTCTGACGTTTACCACCCCTAGACTGGATATGCGACATATCAGACGAAGAGACCGGACTGTACAGGAGTGTTGCTGATTGGATTTGCAGGACTGTGAGCAGGCTTGCTTGTTGATCTTCTGATCGATCAATACCCGGGTGGCTGTTACGTTTAGCTGACCGCTTGCAGCTTGTGGGTGCTTGATGTGATCATCACCTACTGCCGGCGTATTGATGAGTCTTTAGAGTTCTACATAGAGGTTTCCTGGCTCTGGCAAAACGGAGTAGGAGCACATATACGATATGTGCGGGACCGAGATTAATACGATATGTGATACCGTATTTTATTCTCGCGATATGTGATATCGGCCGGTTATATGCGATATATTAAATTACATTAACTAATATATGCTCATTTAACTATTTATTATTCTCACTTATGATACATTTAACATATATGTGATATATGTTTATTTTATTGTTTTCTTTTGTTACATAAATATTATATATGTGATATATAATATTGTGACATGTTAGGTTATACATGCAACAAGGATGTATGAGAATTATACCATGCTAAATGTAATGTTTGGGTTTAAATTATTAGGTAATTCAAAATTGAGGAAATGAGTCATGGTGAAGCTTCATGAAGCTTCAAGATAAACATTGACAAAGTCTTCCCTTTTTGTTTTGCTTAAGATATTTTCTAACCCAACCATGACACATAGCCATGGTTAACTCTCTACATGAGTTAGTGGATGAATTACCCTCACCCATGGTTGCATTTCTAACCTCATCTCAATGATTCATCTTCTTCTTGCACATCTCATTTTTTCTCTCTAGCTTTTGAGATCAAGAAGAAAAATAGTGAGAAATTAAATAATAAAGTGAGCAAAATTCCTACTTCATCATCCTCTTTTATACTAGCCATATAGATTAGTGTGTTAGCTTCACTAATTTCATATTAGTGAAGAGAGAGCTTGAGTCCGTGTTTTCTCGACGTAGATCATCGTAGACTTTGAAGACTTCAAGCAAGGATGCATCGTACATTTTGTGGAGCCTCTCAAGAGTCCGGGAGTTCATGGATCGCAACGAAGGTACCACTACTCGGAGCTTTTGAAGCGAAGAAACGGACTACAAAGGTTGTAATCCCAATCACTTAGATGTAAAGTTGTTTACATGCAATGTTTACCCTAATACTCTAGTTAAGATCTTGGTTAGGGTTTCATGGCACCCCAAAAATTTATAAATTGGCATGTGTGATGCCTTGCTAAACATTGTTGTCATTCCATACAACCCTACAGTGGTATCGGAGCCAAGCTAGAGCATTAGGCGTTGTCTAGATGAAGTTTAAAGTCCGATCGAAGCTCCGAAAACCCGATTTGAACCCCTTTCTGGAAATTTTTCAAAAAGTTGGATTTTTCCATGTTAAAAATACTCAGAAAATCATGCAGGGAATTCTATGGACACACCTGAAGAACGAAACCCTAACTCGTCAAAGTGACCGCGGATCCGTGGCCAAAACCTGGTTTTGGCGGCGGATCCGCGGCGCCACTTGAGAGGCTTGGGTCGGGCCCTTCAGCTGTAGGTCCGTAGGTCCTGTGGTATGTCTCTGGTTAACTTTAACTGTGCTCAAGTGTTGAGCTCTCTCTGGGTATTTTGAGAATTCGTTGATTCGATCGAATTATTAAACGTCGTCTAGCTTTCTGTAATGTGATACAATATGTGGAATTCATATTGTTAGGCATCAAATCCGTAATATGTGATATTTCGGGTTTATGATGTCGAAGGTGATTATGGATTCCAAATGTTGTAGTTTTACATTTTCTTTTCTGCGACCGTAAGTGTAATATGTGGTGTATCGCCGGTTTCGTTGCTATACATCAACGACAATTGGGATACGCATATTTACTTACGTTGATGACATGTGATGTTATGTGTTGTTGTGATATGTTATATTGGATCGTCGTGTTTTGAATAGCCGGGGGTTTTATGTCAGATGAAGGTTTTTATTTTCATTCATGTAAAATTCATTGTATGTAATATTCTTTTATTGGGGCACTTCCGGGTTGAGGATGATGTCACCATTGTATATTATTTACTTTTCCGCATTTGGATTGACCCAACGAGGAGAGCACAAAGAACCGTGTTCTAGGGTACAGTGGGAGATCAACTCGAGTAGTCGAGTCCGGGTCTCCTAACCCTAGAATTGGTAGGGTTGCTTTCCGCTCTCGTAGGGGTCTAGGGATGTGGGTTTGGCTATTCATCGCGACCGTGGAATCCGTGTTTTATACAGGCTCAAAATAAAACACGGACCTTCTAGTACATCCAATATTTCATATGTTATCTTCTGCTGCTCTGTGATGTGATCACTGTGGATTCTAAGATCAATGGATATATATTATATATGAGATATATAGTAGACGATGCTTATGTTTTTCACCCGCGCTAGTCCCGTCCCGGTATGCCGTAAGTTAAGTAACCTAATGGTGCATAATGGAACATTGAGGCGAATGCGGATGGCATAAGCGTACGTTGTATTTTCGTTTCTTCTGTGATGCTTAGGAAGCATAAATGATGGGTTTCATTAATGAGATTAATGAAAGAAAAAGAAACCTAAAAGTTGTTGTAGAATCAAATTTTCAAAAAGGGTAGCTCTAGTTTTTGCTTTGCATAGCGGTATTCCTTGTAGAATATCCAGCACCTTATTCGATAAGGAAAGAGCCGAGATCCCTTCACCGGGAGCGACCACTTTAGCGATACTAGCAGATGCTACAAATTACTCGGTTATGTTTTTGATTGCTTCTATAGTTCTTTCTTTGCATAGCGGTATTCCTTGTAGAATATCCAGCACCTTATTCGATAAGGAAAGAGCCGAGATCCCTTTACCGGGAGTGACCTCTTTAGCGAAACTATTAAAAGACTAAAAAACACTCCTTTTCAAAATCACTTGTTTCTACAACGATATCAAGTTCATTACGCTCAGGGTTTTCTGAAAAACCTGCATAGCCCTCCGACATTTCAGATAAGTACTACTAAGTATTCGTGCTACGTTTGTTGTCCTGCGTCAAGGTGTAGTGTGCGGTTGCTAACTAATGCTTATCTGCAACATGAGATGAGATTGGATTAGGGTAGTCGCATGACTTTGTTAGCCTGCGTCAAGGGTCGTGCGGGTAGGTTTAATTCAATCAAGAAATGTACGGGTTGAACTTTACTAGCGGACTATGGTTTGTTGGCCTGCGTCAAGGTCATAGGATGCTAGGGGCAAAAGATATTATCGGGAATTTCAAGTGTTGAAATTTGCAATGAGATTACATACCTTCTATGAGATAGATGGATCCCGATACCCACTGCGAGTAAGAGTTACTCCTGGGAGAGTTTTACACATGACAATTAGCCAATCAAGTAGGTGTCTAGAAAGGTGTTAACGGGGTTATGCCTCTGGGAAAACGAGGTTTATTTTAATTAGGTCTGTGTGATAGCACGGGGAATCTCCCTCAAAGTACCGACACTGACCTGGCTGAAAGATTGGCGAACTTGTAAGGTGTAATTAATCCCGGCTAGTCTTACCTTTTAGGGGTTTTAAGGAAGATTTGATGAAAACAGTGGGAGCTATCCTTATTAGATAAGATAATAACCAATCTAACATTGCAAGAGCGCACGCTAAAGTGTTTTCTTCTCTCTCTTTCTCCAGGTAGCGACCATGTCAAGCCTTAATCAAGATAATAATATGGATGTATTGACCGAACCTGCTTACTATACTGAGCAGGGGAACGTTGGTTCCATTCTTTCTTATAAATGTTATAAGACTGATCAGGAAATAGAAGAATATCCGGATACTCATACCGCCCAAACGAAGAATAAGCATGTTGATGCATATTCTTCGGGTGTGTTTGTTATCGAGAACTATTTCTCAGTTCACTCTACGTCCTGGGTATTAGATACCGGATCGGGATCCCACATATGTAATATGTTACGTGGGCTACGAAAAGGTAGAGAACTGGGAATGGGTAATCATTCCGTAAGAGCAGGGAATGGTGCAGATGTTGCAGCCAAAGCAGTTGGCAAATATCACCTTGTATTACCAAATGGTAATACATTGATTCTGAATGAATGCTATTACATTCCGACCCTGATATGCAATCTTATATCAGTTTCTTTATTAAGTAAAGATGGATATAATTTTATAGTACAGGATAATGTTATGAACATCTTCCTGGATCAAAAGTTGATTGGATCAAGCTCATTAAATAATGGCATATACGTTCTAAATCAAACTACAGTTCTCAATGTACAGAACACACAAAGTGTTCAGAAATGAACGAATCCTACTTATGGCATTGTAGACTATGTCATATCAATGCGACACGACTAGCTAAGTTACATAAGGATGGATATTTGAATCCGTTCGAATTATCATCTTATGATACTTGCCATTCATGTCTCAAAGGCAAAATGACCAAAACTCCCTTTAGTGGACACGGAGAAAGAGTTACGGAACTCTTAGGACTGATACATAGTGATGTATGCGGCCACATGTCTACAAATGCCAGGAATGGTTTCTCGTACTTTATTACATTCACTGACGATCTCTCAAGACACGGACATGTGTTCCTGTTGAAACACAAGTCTGAAGCTTTTGAGAAATTCAAAGAATATAAGAAAGAAGTCGAGAACCAAACGGGTAAAAGTATTAAGATCCTTCGATCTGATCGAGGAGGAGAATACTTGAGCAATGAGTTCCTGGACTATTTAAAAGAGAATGGGATTCTCTCTCAGCTTACTCTTCCTTATACACCACAGCACAACGGTGTATCTGAGCGGAGGAATCACACCCTATTAGATATTGTGCGCTCTATGATGAGCACTGCTGAGTTGCCTATTTCCTTTTGGGGATATGCACTGGAAACAGCTGCAGACTTATTGAATATGGTTCCCACCAAATCTGTGCCAACCACTCTATATGAGATATGGAAAGAAAAGAGACCATATCTTAAATATGTTAAGATATAGGGTTGTCCGGCATATGTGAAAACACATAATCAGGACAAGCTCGGGGCAAGGTCTTTTCTGTGTAAGTTTATTGGATATCCCAAACATTCGCGAGGGTATATTTTCTACCACACCGAGGAACAAAAAGTGTTTGTTTCTCGACATGCCACCTTTTTAGAAAAGGAATTTCTTGAAAAAGAAATTAGTGGCAAGGAGGTAGAACTAGAAGAGGTTCCATCTTTACAAACTACGATAGAATATTTAGTAGAACCAGAGGATTCAGTAGTTCTCGGCGAACCTCAGCCGCTCCGCTGATCTAGTAGGGTTCCTCATCCACCTGAGAGATACTACGGTTTTCTCATGGATGGTGGGAGCGAGGATCGCATCATGGAAGATGATGACCCGACTAGTTTCGAGCAGGCCATCTCGAGTGGGGACTCTGTGAAGTGGCTGGATGCAATGCGATCTGAAATAGAATCCATGTACACCAACAAAGTATAGACTTTGGAAGTTGCTACTGAAGGGGTAAAACCCATTGGGAGCAAATGGATCTTTAAGAAAAAATTTGGTGTAGATGGAAAAGTTGAGACTTTCAAAGCTAGACTTGTTGCAAAGGGTTTTCGTCAACGACCAGGTGTGGATTATGACAAAACCTTTTCTCTAGTGGATATGCTTAAGTCCATCCGAATCTTACTTGCCATTGCTGCATGCCATGACTATGAAATCTGGCAAATGGATGTTAAGACCGCCTTTATAAATGGTGATTTAGAGGAGTGCGTGTACATGACTCAGCCAGAGGGCTTCGTAGACAGTGGGAGCAGCGGAAAGATGTGCAAGCCGCTTAAATCCATCTACGGATTAAAGCAGGCATCGCGGAGTTGGAACATCTGTTTTGATGTTGTAGTCAATGAGCTTGACTTCATCAAGAATGTAGATGAACCTTGTATTTACAAGAAGGTGGCAGAGAGTAAGGTTGTCTTCCTCGTATTGTACGTGGATGACATACTCTTGATAGGAAATGATGTTCCAATGCTGCACTCGGTCAAGATCTTCTTATTACAAAGATTCTCAATGAAAGATCTAGATGATGCCTCCTGCATTTTGGGGATTAAGATCTATAGAGATAGATCTAAACGGATACTGGGATTGTCCCAATCCAGGTACATTGACACCATACTAAAGAGGTTTAGTATGGAAGAATCCAAGCATGGAAATTTACCCACGATCTCTGGACTTACTCTCTCCAAAGAGATATCTCCTAAGACTGATTTGGAGAGAACTCGCATGTAAGGGATACCCTATACTTCGGCAGTAGGCTCTATCATGTATGTGATGCTATGTACCAGACCAGATATAGCATACTCACTAAATGTAGTGAGTAGGTATTAAGAAGATCCTGGAGAGAATCACTGGACAACTGTGAAGAACATTCTCAAGTACTTGAGAAGGACTAAAGAGATGTTCTTGGTGTATGGTAACGGAGAACTCCAGGTGGAGTTCTTTACCGATTCGAGCTTCTAAAGTGATAAGGACGACTCTAAGTCGCACTCGGGATTTGTATTTACCCTCGATGGAGGGGCGGTGTGTTGGAAGAGTTCCAAACAAGAAACCGTGGCAGACTCGACAATGGAGGAGGCTGAATACATCGCTGCCAGCGATGCTGCAAAAGAGTCTGTCTTGATAAAGAAGTTCATAACTGAACTTGGAGTGGTTCTGTCCATTGAGCATCCAATACCTTTGTATTGTGATAACAATGGAGCTGTGGCTTTGGCCAAGGAACCCAGGTCCCATCAGATATCCAGGCATATTCTGAGGCGGTATCACCTGATTCGGGAGATAGTTGATCGCCGGGAGATCGAGGTCAGGAGAGTTGATACGAAGGACAACACTGCGGATCCACTCACGAAAGCTATACCCCAGATACATTTTGAGAGACTATTCGGGTTGTTGGGTATGAGATACTACAACAACTGGCCTTAGTGCAAGTGGGAGATTGTTAGTTATGTATATGCCCTAGAGGCCATTATTGTACATATGATGTATATTGTAGTGGATGCTTGGATATATAGAGAGAGGAATTTCTTGCTTGATATGGTAATATGCTATCTGGTTGCACTTTGTCTTAACATGTTGACTTGTATTGGTTTACTGTCTTACTCTCACATGTTGATAAAGCCCTTAGGATATGCACTTGACTACTAGGATTATGATGGAGATCATACTAGTGGGGCCAGTGTAGTCAATGAGTACATCCTATAATTGTTCCTAGTCGAGAATGTATCGAGACAGGGCATCGATACTCCAGAGTAGACTAGCGCATATGCATCTTGACCCATATGATGGGCGATGGATGATCCCACATCTATTGGTGTTTGACATCAAAGATGATATGCGGGTGCTCAGTGGAGACTGGGTACACTGAACGGACTCGCCGAGAACTCTTAGTTGGTATTAAACCTATTGTCAGATAGCAGTTCTCTGGTGACAATGATACAGGTTAGTCTGTAGACCCGAGATCGTCATAAAGTCTAGTGTCATTCCTACTGTGCTTTGATTTCCACCTTACCACGTTCACGAGAACGTGCAAAACGGTGGCTTTTGGGTACAGTCCTGAATCACATAGAGGCAATGAGCGATAGGAGGGGTTTCGTCTCTCCCGGTATAAGGGGGTTGATGTTGCGCTGTGCTCGATTGGCTATAACTGGAAGTCCTTGGCCAGGGCTGCTATGGAGATCTACTGGTAAGTGTTATCAGTAGTTTCTCAACCCGTTATGAGCCACACATAGGCACGACTTATCCGTTATTGGGGTCTGACATTTACCCTCCCTAAACTGGATATGCGACATATCAGACGAAGAGACCGGACTGTACATGAGTGTTACTGATTGGATTTGCAGGAGTGTGAGCAGGCTTGCTTGTTGATCTTCTGATCGCTCAATACCCGGGTGGCTATTACGTTTAGCTGACCGCTTGCAGATTGTGGGTGCTTGATGTGATCATCACCTACTGCCGGCGTATTGACGAGTCTTTAGAGTCCTACATAGAGGTTTCCTGGCTCAGGCAAAACGGAGTAGGAGCACATATACGATATGTGCGGGACCGAGATTAATACGATATGTGATACCATATTTTATTCTCGCAATATATGATATCGGCCGGTTATATGCGATATAGCCGGGTCATCGGATCAAGTGTTGATTCGATGAAATGATACAATATATATATTAGTCGGTTATATGTGATATGGCCGGATTATCGGATCAAGTGTTGATTTGATAATTTAATGTGTAATTTTATATTTGATATATTAAATTACATTAACTAATATATGCTCACTTAACTATTTATTATTCTCACTTATGATACATTTAACATATATGTGATATATGTTTATTGTATTGTTTTCTTTCGTTACGTAAATATTATATATGTGATATATAATATTGTGACATGCTAGGTTATACATTCAAAAACGATGTATGAGAATTATACCATGCTAAATGTAATGTTTGAGTTTAAATTATTAAGTAATTCAAAATTGAGGAAATGAGTCATGGTGTAGCTTCATGAAGCTTCAAGATAACCATTGACAAAGTCTTCCCTTTTTGTTTTGCTTAAGATATTTTATAACCCAACCATGACACATAGCCATGGTTAACTCTCTACATGAGTTAGTGGATGACTTACCCTCATCCATGGTTGCATTTCTAACCTCATCTCAATGATTCATCTTCTTCTTGCACATCTCATTTTTGCTCTCTAGCTTTTGAGATCAAGAAGAAAAATAGTGAGAAATTAAATAATAAAGTGAGCAAAATTCCTACTTCATCATCCTCTTCTATACTAGCCATATAGATTAGTGTGTTAGCTTCACTAATTCCATATTAATGAAGAGAGAGCTTGAGTCTGTGTTTCCTCGACATAGATTATCGTAGACTTTGAAGACTTCAAGGAAGGATGCATCGTACATCTTGTAGATCCTCTCAAGAGTCCGGGAGTTCATGGATCGCAGCGAAGGGACCACTACTCGGAGCTTTTGAAGCGAAGGAACGGACTACAAAGGTTGTAATCCCAATCACTTAGATGTAAAGTTGTTTACTTGCAAAGTTTACCCTAATACTCTAGTTAAGATCTTGGTTAGGGTTTCATAGCACCCTAAAAATTTATAAATTGGCATGTGTGATGCCTTGCTAAACCTTGTTGTCGCGCTATACAACCCTACAGTTCCAGCAGAACAAACTACAGCTGACGATTTGGTTGAACCGGAGGATCCAATAGTACCCAACGAATCCCAGCCACTCCGCTGATCTAGTAAGGTTCCTCATCCACCTGAGAGATACTACGGTTTTCTCGTAGACAGTGGGAGCAAGGATTGCATCATGGAAGATGATGACCCGACTAGTTTCGAGCAGGCCATCACGAGTGGAGACTCTGTGAAATGGCCGGATGCTATGCGATGCGAGATGGAATCCATGTACACCAACAAAGTATGGACTTTGGATGTTGCTCCTGAAGGGTAAAACCCATTGGGAGCAAGTGGATCTTCAAAAAGAAGATTGGTGTAGATGGAAAAGTTGAGACTTTCAAAGCTAGACTTGTAGAAAAAGTTTTTTGTCAATGACCTGGCGTCGACTATGATGATACTTTTTCTCTTGTCGCTATGCTTAAGTCCATCAGGATCCTACTTGCCATTGCTGCATACCATGACTACGAAATCTGGCCGATAGACGTCAAGACCGCTTTTCTAAATGGTGATTTAGAATAGAGCGTGTACATGACACGGCTAGAGGGCTTCATAGACAGTGGGAACAGCGAAAAGGTGTGCAAGCTGCTTAAATCCATCTACGGATTAAAGCAGGCATCACGGAGTTGGAACATCTATTTTGATGAACCTATCAAAGAGTTTGAATTCATCAAAAATATAAATGAACCTTGTATATATAAGAAGGCTGTAGAGAGTAAGGTGGTCTTCCTCGTATTGTACGTGGATGACATACTCTTGATAGAAAACGATGTTCCTATGCTAAACTCGGTCAAGCTCTTCTTATGACACAAGTCCTCCATGAAAGATCTTGGTGATGCCTCCTACATCCTGAGCATAAAGTTCTATAGAGATCGATCTAAACGGATGTTGGGATTGTCCCAATCCAAGTACATAGACACCATACTAAAGAGGTTTAGTATGGAATATTCCAAGCGAGGTAATGTACCCGCTTGTTCAGGAATCACTCTCTCCAAAGAGATGTCTCCCAAGACTGATTTGGAGAGGGCTCGCATGCAAGGGATACCCTATGCTTCGGTAGTAGGCTCTATCATGTATGCGATGTTATGTACCAGACCGGATGTAGCTTACTCATTAGGTGTAGTGAGCAGATATCAATCAGATCCTGGGGAAAACCACTGGACAGCTGTGAAGAATATTCTTAAGTACTTGAGAAGGACTAAAGAAATATTCTTGGTGTATGGTAATGGTGAACTCCAGGTGGAGTCCTTTACCGATTCGAGCTTCCAGAGTGATAAGGACAACAGTAAGTCGGTCTCGGGTTTTCTCTTTACTCTCAACGGAGGGGCAGTGTGTTGGAAAAGTTCCAAGCAAGACACCGTTGCAGACTCGACGATGGAGGCTGAATACATCGCTGCCAACGATGCTGCCAAAGAGGATGTCTGGATGAAAAAGTTCATTGCTGAGCTTGGTGTGGTTCCATCCATTGAGCATCCAATACCTGTATATTGTGATAATAATGGAGCTGTGGCTTTGGCCAAGGAACCCAGGTCCCATCAGAGATCCAGACATATTCTGAGGCGGTATCATCTGATCAGGGAGATAGTTGATCGCCGGGAGATCGAGGTCAGGAGAGTTGACACGAAGGACAACATAGCGGATCCACTCACGAAGGCCCTCCCCCAGATACAGTTTGAGAGACTTTTTGGGATGTTGGGTATGAGATACAACAGCACATTGTTGGAGATAGTGCCCTCATAGTCAATTATTAGGTCACAGGTACGTGATTGTAATGATTGAGGGAGGACCTATCCCGGTAGGACAGTCTTACTCGAGATGATAGTATGCTATCTGGTTTACCTTTATCATCGTGTACTGTTTTAGGTGACCTGACACGTCGCTATTACACGTTGATAGAGCCCCTAGGATTCTTGCTTGACCACCAGCAGTATGAGGGCGATCATATAAGTGGGAGCTGGGGGTCTACAAGCATATCCTTAAAAGGTCCCTAGTCGTGGGAGTTTCGAGACCGGGCATCGATACTCCATTAGTAGACTAGTGTATACAGTCGAGACCCCGACGAGGGGCGGTGGCCGGTCTCACAAGCCACTGGTGTCAGTTGGATCACCTAAGATGTATACAGGTGCTCATTGGGTTATGAGTACACCGGACAGGACTCGCCGGGAACATGCTAGTTGGTCATATACCAGACGTCAGATGGCAGTTCCCTGGTGACATGTGTGCAGGTTAGTTCATCGACCTGGGGATCGTCATTTGTCTCGTGTGAGTTCCCACTGTACTTTGATTACTACCCTACCACGGCTCAAAGGAGTCGTGCAAACAGGTTTTAGTTGGGTACAGTCCCGAGCCACATGGAGGCAGTGAGCGTATCTTCAGGGGTTCGTCTCTCCCGGTATTGGGGGTGAGGTCGTGCTGTGTCTAGGAGAGCCATTACACAAAGTCCTTGGCCAAGGCAAGGAGATTTACTGGTAGGTATTCCAGTAGTATCTCAGGGTGTTCTGGGCTACACTCCGACACGACTTGTACCGCTTTTGGGGGTCTGACTTTTACCAACCCCCTAGGCCCGCCATGCGATACTCATAGACGAACGGACCGGACTGCACGGATATTGTCACTGACAGGCTCAGTAGGGTGTCAGGATGAGTTCACTCATCGACGTCCCTTTTAGTCAATAGCTGGTGGCCCGTCACGTATTGGCTTATACCTCTGACGTGCTAGTGGTTAAATCCACAGCCATAGTATTGACGAGTCTTTAGAGTCCACCACACTTTCAGTTACTCCAGTTTCGGGCGAAACGCTGTAGAGGCCGTATGGAGATATGGCAGGGTCCGATCAGATACGTGCGGTATTGCACGGATCAGGATCGGACGGTTTGTACTAGTGGCCGTATGGTTATATGGCAGGGTTCGATCAGATACGTGCGGTATTGCACGGATCAGGATCGAACGGATATTACTAGCCGGCTTTGGTTTAAGCCGGTCCTAGTATAGTACAGTGTAGATTTTGTCTCATTGCATTTGTATCCGGACGGAATACAGATGCGGGTGTGTATGCACAGTATGGGGGTTTTCCTGTAATTTATTACGGGACCAGTTTTCTGGAGTTGCCAGTTTGCATTCCGTTCCGGCCGGTTTTCCTTTGTTCTTTCCCGGCCGGACTTTTCCGATGGAGGGGTAATTTGCAGTTTTGCAAATTACACTTTGTGGAGGACTTATTTGCATAAAGTGTGATATGATAAGCATCTTTGCTTTTCATGCTTTATTGTGATAAGAAAGGATTAGGATTGATGTGTAGTTTTGTGATGATTATGTTTGGATGTGGTCACCCTCCTCCTTTTTACTACGATCACCTCCCTTCATGCTTCTTATTCTTTCTCCACCATTTCTAAGTTGATTAAGTTTTTCATAAGAATGAGAAGTTTTTCTTTCCATGGTTGAGTGAGAAGAAAATGAGAGCTTCATCTTTGAGAGGAGAAAAATGAGAGTGATTCATTTGTATATATCATTCTTCATCTCATTCCATTGCTAGAAAATTGAAAGCACCAATTTTCTATACACCATTCCTCCATCTATGGCAACCAACCCCTAAGAGACATACTCTACACTACACTTCGTACAGCATATCTTGGGCACGTCGAGTAGCCGGCTTCGTGCCCGAGTTGCCTCGGTATTGAGGTGGGAGCCCGTAAAAGTACCCGGCTTCGTGGTGCCCTTTCCGACGAGGAGGAGATGGACGGAGATCCCGCGAGGAGATCGGAGTGGAGATGAAGACCGGAGGACTTGGATCAGTCGGTACATCTCTCCCCTTCTCTTTGTAGTTAGCTAGATTTAGTTTAATGGCACGATCCGGGGTTTAGTGCGCGGTGGTGCCGGTTTGCTAAGTCCGCAAAATTTAAAGTTTATCACCGCTTCCGCATTTGGCCGTCGGATTGACGGCCGGGGCGCCGCCGTGCACTTACAGTGGTATCAGAGCCTCGCCATTAACTTCGTCTAACTTCGTTTGATGTGTTTTGCATTTCCGATCGACCAAAATTCCAAAACTTGCATTTTTGTTCACATCAGTTTCTGTTGAAATATTTTGGTCTCGAAATTTTTTTCAGGTTGTAAAATATTGATGTACTGGAAAATCTAAGAACTCTGTAAAATTTCGATGAAGTGATTCTACAGTGGGAGCGCGGAACCGCCGCATAAACCCCCATTCCGCCGCCCTTCCGCCGCGCACTGTAGAGATCACTGCACCAATTTTTTACAGAGGCTTTCTGGGATTAAAATATGGGTTTTGGAATATTAAAATTGGGCCCAGGTTTTCTGTGAGTGCTACAGTTTTGATTGGGGGCCCACTTGTTAATTTTTGGTCAATCGGAAAATTTTAAACACATTTTTCACAGTATTTACATTATATCTGCGACCGTGAATGTCACTCGATCGGTAAATCCGGTCTAACTGCTATAGCCCGGTTAGACGGATTTGCGAACGTGACTTTCACGTTGATGTTCTTTGTTTATGCTGTGATGTTGCGGATCGGTCGTGGGGGATAGCCTGGATGCAATGCTAGTACTGTGCTGTTGTATTATGTACATTTGATATTGCGGGGCGAGCGTCCGACATGTGGACTGCCGTCACTGCCTGTTTGTATTATTCTTTTGGGGCACGGCCTGGTTGCGGTCGATGTACCCGGTGTATGTATATTTTACATTCTGTACTAGGATTACCCCGCGGTGGGGTGCACGGATGGCCGGGTTCTAGAAGGCAACAAGCCCGCATCTCATGGCATTGGGACGGAAGGGGCTTCATTCCAGGATTGACGGGCTATTCGCCGCACTCGTAGGGGGTACAGGTTGACCCAGGAGGGGTGCCCAAGTTGCCGGATTCCGTGAAGTGCTGGGTGGTCCATTCACGGCGCTGAAGGGGGCTGCCTCGCTTCAGGTTTTGGCGGGTAACTTGCCGCGCCCGTAGGGGTCTAGGATTTCATTGCACAGGCTATCCACACGACCAGGGGAACGTCGGGTTTCAGCAGTGGCTCTGTGAAACCCGGGGATCCCAGATATCTGTATTGTTTCTGTGATGCTGTACTTTTCTGTGATGTTGCATTTTATTCACGCCTTGAGCGAATATAATATATTGGTATATATATTAGTAGATGTTGTATATGTTTTGCATCCGCGCTAGTCCAGTCCCCGCTCTGTCGTTAGTAAGCTAACCTAACGGGTAATGACGGGACCCAGTGGCGAATGCGGATGGCATATACGTACATCAGTATATTTTCGTTCTTTTTGGTGTGATCAATTGATGGGACTGCATTGATTCGGATCAATGCAAGTTAAAAACAAACCTAATCAGATGTTGTTGGAACACTTTTCAAAAAGCTGTTATTGCAAGGACGTTCACTTTTGTTTTGCATCGCGGTATTCATTTAGAATATCCTGCTCCTTAGTCGACGAGGCAAGGGCCGAGATCCCTTCACCGGGAGTGACCCCTTGGACAAAAAGTTTGCGTCAGGGCATTAACTTCACTATAGCCGATTACTTTTGCTTTGCATCGTGGTATTCATTTGGAATATCCTGCACCCCATTCTACGGGGAAAGAGCCGAGATCCCTTCACAGGGAGTGACCTCTTTAGTAAAGGTTTTCGTCACTATATTTTTTAAAAGCTATCCGTTCCTTCAACGATATCAAGTTCATTACGTTAAAGGTTTTCGCCAGAAACCATTCATAGCCCTCCGTCGTTTCAGACGGGTAGCACGTAGTATTCATGCTATGTTTGTTGACCTTCGTCAAGGCATAGTGTATGGTAGCTGCTTGTTACCTTTCTGTTGCATAGATAGATGCGTTGGTTTGGGACAGTCGTACAGCCTTGTTGACCTTCGTCAAGGGCTTGTACGGGTGGGTTCAAATTAACCTGGAAAATGACGGGTGGAACTTGACATGTGACTTATGATTTGTTGACCTTCGTCAAGGTCATAAGAGCATGGGGCAGAAATCACATCGGGAGTTTCAAAAGAACTGAAACTTGCCAGATATGCGCATACCTTCTGGAGTGTGATACCGTGAGCGGATTCCGTCACGTTATCATGCGATGAGAGTTGGATCCCGATTCCCACTGATGAGTTAGTTTACTCCTCGGGTGACCCCGACTAATTCTTCTTTCAGGTTTGGAGGAGAATTTGAGGTACAGTGGGAGGATTCCAGATTAGATAAATTGGTAACCATTCTGATCTAGGATAGAGTGCACGCTGAGTGTTTCTTTTCTCTCTCTCTCTGGCAGCGACCTTTGACCCGACCCTAAGACTATGACTCAGTGACCAAGTTGACCGAACCTTCTTTACACTGGCTTTTGGATTGTCAGAGTTGCAGACCTCATTGCCACTCCTACTTTTACCCTTTTCTCCAGGACACCCCGTATTACTACGAACGTCCACTTCCATTGGACAAAACCATCGTATGGTTAGATACGAACTCGAAGGGATTCGAGGATGGTTTCCGGTTCTGGAGAAAACGGATAGGATTATTCAGTTGTCTTTTCTTTTCACCCTCTCTCAGGTTGCGAGTACTCCTTGGTTTAGGAGTAGCACACCTATTACGCAAATTGGATAGTCTTCTTCCAAACCATAGGCTGGTGCCGACCGGTAGGGAAGGAAGAAAACCAGTTAGCCTAAACGGTGTACAGAAGGTATTAAGTTCAGACAAAGAAAGGGATTAGTAAGAGGGCAAAGTAAGCTGCGACTGCTATTCACGACCAAACCAAGTATTTCTTCGCCAATCCTAAATCACCTTTGTATTTCTCCAGGACACTCCGTATCACTACGAAGATCCCATTTTATTGGATAATCCATCGTATGGTTATATACGAACTCGAAAGGAACTTGTTCCAGTTCGGGGATGGATCCTGGTTCAGGAGAAATAGGAATAAAGTACATTCAGGTGTCTTTTATCTTCACCTTCTCTCGCGTTGCGAGTGCTCCTAGGATTAGGACAGTACACCCTTTATGCTTTCTGGATAGTCTTCTTCCAAACCATAGGCTGGTGCCGAACGGTAGGGAAGGAAGAAAACCATTTGGCCTAAGGGGTGTGCAGAAGGTAACGACTAAAGACATATAAAGGGATTTGGAGAGGTGGCAAAGAATTATACGGTTATAGTTGTGAATCTGGATGATGGAAGAGGCACTACTAGGAATACCAGGATACCCAATCGAAACATTTCAATGTTTCAGTTCAACTGTGTACTGTTAATGGAAAACTGATTTCCCGATTAGATACTTGCTCCAGGGTATGTATTTACCAGGTTTGATTCTCACATCTGTATGGTTTTACAGATGATGAGTGGGAGTAGGTTATTGGGAATTGGGTGATCATCCTCATAATATCGGGATTCATGGTAATCGGTGGTATTTGAGGAGATCACCTGGGCTGTTTGCCGGTCGGCAAATATTTGGTTTTGAATATCCGCTGTTGTGCACCAATTTCAAATTGATATATCTGTACGTTTATTTTCATAGAGTGAGATATACCTTTTGATATTATGTCGATGACATTTACCTATATCAGTGGATGGTTAGGTAAGGAGCATTAAACAGCGGTGTAATTCTTCTTAACCATAAGTACAGTTTTCAATCTACGACACACAGTGAAAGAGTTGTTAGACTCAGCGGACTTATACAGAGTATTGTATGTTGTCCAGTGTCCATTAGGACAGAGGGGTTGGTCCTCATACTATATTCTGTTTACTTTTAACTTCTCTAGTTCTTAGACATGTGTTTCGTAGAAACACAGGGTCTAAGTTTTGAGGAGTTATAGGTATTTGAATAGAGTAGAGAACCAGGTGTAGCAAGTATCGGGATTCTTCAAGGTGATCGAAGATGTAGATACTTGTGTATGGTATTCAGTTGATAGTAATGATAAAGAGAAATTGCTTCTCTTTGAGGTTACTCATAATTGGAAATGCATTCCTATGTTGAGTAATGCTGATCTGCCTCCTTCCATTTAGTTTACATGCGCTGGGGACAGCTGCATGATTTGAATCTGGTTCAATTAAATCAGTGTCTCTGTTTCTATATTGGATATAGAACAGTTCATATCTTAACGATGTTAAGGTACGGGGAGTTGTCCGGTTTATGATTAAAACCAGACACTAGACAACTCAAGGCACGTTTCTGTAATGGCTGTTTGTGGGTTGACCCAGGCTATGACGAGGGTTGACTTTCTACCATCTGGATGAACAATAGCGATATTGTTCTAGACTCGCCACAGTTTTATTAAAAATGGATTTTTTCAGAAAACAATAGTGGGAGTATGGTAGAACTGGAAGTGATTCCAGAACCACAAACGATTACTGAAGATTTGATAAGGAACCTAAAGATTCAATCTGGATTGACATTCCATTGGCCACTCCGCAGATAAGGTGGGTAACTTCAGGCACCCGAGAGGTACTCCGGTAGCCTCAAGGACGGTGACAGGGAAGTTCTTGTTTACCCATAATTGCCATTGCTGTTGTTCCAGGTTACGAGACCCGGCGGGAGGATGAGTATAGCGTCGTTCTAAACCAGTTTTAGAAGTGTACGTCTATATGACTCTGCCAGAGGGTTGTCGTAGTCAGTGGGAACAGCGGAAGCATTGGTGGACAGGTTGCTTATGTCTATTTATAGACTAGAGCAGATGTAGCGGAGATAGATCATCTATTTCTGACGTGACAGTCATGGGTTTGACTTCATCAGAATAGTGGATGGATCTGTTGAGAAGGTAGTAGGGTGTGATATCCTGGTATTTGGATGATATACACAGAGTGGGAAAGGAAACTCCTACACTACGATCGGTTATACTTTGGTCGTCACACAGTAGTTTCTCCACACAGGACTTGGACATTATATCAGACATACTGGTTACTGGATCTATGGTATTAGATCTAGATTTGGGTGGTTTCCCAATCTGGGTACTTGACAGCATTCTAAGAGTATTTAGGATGGACGACTCCTGGCACGGTAGTGTACCTGCAGGTAATGGAGTCACCCTCTCCAAAGGTGTCTTACAGACTAAAGGGGAGAGGGACGTGCATGATTGGCAGATCACTTGCTCAGGCAATTGAGTCAATCATGAGATGTCAAGTACCACACCAGATGTTGTTCTTGCACAAGATGCAATAAGTTGACATTAATCCAATCCTGGAGAAACAATCGGAAGCAGTTTTAGAACATAAGTGGATGTTCTAGCGATATGATAACGACAGCCTCATTCAGGAGACAGTTATCATTCCAGGCTTCCAAGGTGACATGGACGACAAGGAAGTTGTCAGAGTTATAGTTTTCCTTCTGATGAGGGGCAGTATTTTGGACAGGTGGTCCAAGGCAATACTGAGGGAGGCATGGCGCGCAGGTTACTGATTAAGTTCAGTTGACGATACAGTCTAAGAAGTTTGGATTTGGAGTTCATTTATGAGCTATGTCCCATCAGACATCCAGACACTCTAAGACAGGTATTGCTCATTTCGGGAGATGGCTTTCTCCGCGAACTTGAGATATAGAGAGACATAGAAAGAAACAACAAAGCGGATCCACTCACTGAAGCTATTCCTCGAACGCAATAGTTCCGCAAACGAGCTTTGTGAGACTGACTAGTAGAGGAGTTGGATGTTCGGTATCACACGGGCTGTGAGTATGCGACATCGCAATAATTAGCCTTGAGTGCAAGTGGGAGATTGTTGGAGATAGTGCCCTCAGAGTCAATTATTAGGTCACAGGTACGTGATTGTAATGATTGAGGGAGGACCTATCCCGGTAGGACAGTCTTACTCGAGATGATAGTATGCTATCTGGTTTACCTTTATCATCGTGTACTGTTTTAGGTGACCTGACACGTCGCTATTACACGTTGACAGAGCCCCTAGGATTCTTGCTTGTCCACCAGCAGTATGAGGGCGATCATATAAGTGGGAGCTGGGGGTCTACAAGCATATCCTTAAAAGGTCCCTAGTCGTGGGAGTTTCGAGACCGGGCATCGATACTCCATTAGTAGACTAGTGTATACAGTCGAGACCCCGACGAGGGGCGGTGGCCGGTCTCACAAGCCACTGGTGTCAGTTGGATCACCTAAGATGTATACAGGTGCTCATTGGGTTATGAGTACACCGGACAGGACTCGCCGGGAACATGCTAGTTGGTCATATACCAGACGTCAGATGGCAGTTCCCTGGTGACATGTGTGCAGGTTAGTTCATCGACCTGGGGATCGTCATTTGTCTCGTGTGAGTTCCCACTGTACTTTGATTACTACCCTACCACGGCTCAAAGGAGTCGTGCAAACAGGTTTTAGTTGGGTACAGTCCCGAGCCACATGGAGGCAGTGAGCGTATCTTCAGGGGTTCGTCTCTCCCGGTATTGGGGGTGAGGTCGTGCTGTGTCTAGGAGAGCCATTACACAAAGTCCTTGGCCAAGGCAAGGAGATTTACTGGTAGGTATTCCAGTAGTATCTCAGGGTGTTCTGGGCTACACTCCGACACGACTTGTACCGCTTTTGGGGGTCTGACTTTTACCAACCCCCTAGGCCCGCCATGCGATACTCATAGACGAACGGACCGGACTGCACGGATATTGTCACTGACAGGCTCAGTAGGGTGTCAGGATGAGTTCACTCATCGACGTCCCTTTTAGTCAATAGCTGGTGGCCCGTCACGTATTGGCTTATACCTCTGACGTGCTAGTGGTTAAATCCACAGCCATAGTATTGACGAGTCTTTAGAGTCCACCACACTTTCAGTTACTCCAGTTTCGGGCGAAACGCTGTAGAGGCCGTATGGAGATATGGCAGGGTCCGATCAGATACGTGCGGTATTGCACGGATCAGGATCGGACGGTTTGTACTAGTGGCCGTATGGTTATATGGCAGGGTTCGATCAGATACGTGCGGTATTGCACGGATCAGGATCGAACGGATATTACTAGCCGGCTTTGGTTTAAGCCGGTCCTAGTATAGTACAGTGTAGATTTTGTCTCATTGCATTTGTATCCGGACGGAATACAGATGCGGGTGTGTATGCACAGTATGGGGGTTTTCCTGTAATTTATTACGGGACCAGTTTTCTGGAGTTGCCAGTTTGCATTCCGTTCCGGCCGGTTTTCCTTTGTTCTTTCCCGGCCGGACTTTTCCGATGGAGGGGTAATTTGCAGTTTTGCAAATTACACTTTGTGGAGGACTTATTTGCATAAAGTGTGATATGATAAGCATCTTTGCTTTTCATGCTTTATTGTGATAAGAAAGGATTAGGATTGATGTGTAGTTTTGTGATGATTATGATTGGATGTGGTCACCCTCCTCCTTTTTACTACGATCACCTCCCTTCATGCTTCTTATTCTTTCTCCACCATTTCTAAGTTGATTAAGTTTTTCATAAGAATGAGAAGTTTTTCTTTCCATGGTTGAGTGAGAAGAAAATGAGAGCTTCATCTTTGAGAGGAGAAAAATGAGAGTGATTCATTTGTATATATCATTCTTCATCTCATTCCATTGCTAGAAAATTGAAAGCACCAATTTTCTATACACCATTCCTCCATCTATGGCAACCAACCCCTAAGAGACATACTCTACACTACACTTCGTACAGCATATCTTGGGCACGTCGAGTAGCCGGCTTCGTGCCCGAGTTGCCTCGGTATTGAGGTGGGAGCCCGTAAAAGTACCCGGCTTCGTGGTGCCCTTTCCGACGAGGAGGAGATGGACGGAGATCCCGCGAGGAGATCGGAGTGGAGATGAAGACCGGAGGACTTGGATCAGTCGGTACATCTCTCCCCTTCTCTTTGTAGTTAGCTAGATTTAGTTTAATGGCACGATCCGGGGTTTAGTGCGCGGTGGTGCCGGTTTGCTAAGTCCGCAAAATTTAAAGTTTATCACCGCTTCCGCATTTGGCCGTCGGATTGACGGCCGGGGCGCCGCCGTGCACTTACACACATGGCCTTAGTGCAAGTGGGAGATTGTTAGGAATATGTATGCCCTAGAGGCCATTATTGTACATGTGATGTATATTATAGTGGATGCTTGGACATATATATAGAGGACTTTCTTGCTCGACATGATAGTATGCTATCTGGTTACTCTTTATCTTAACATGTTGACTGGTATTCTTTACTGTCTTGCTCTCACATGTTGATAAAGCCCTTAGGATATGTACTTGACTACCAGGATTATGATGAGATCATACTAGTGGGGCCAGGGTGGTCCAAAAGTACATCCTTTAATCAGTTTCTAGTCGTGGGAATATCGAGACTAGGGCATCGATATTCCAGAGTAGACTAGTGTATACATTTCTTATCCCTTAGAGGGCGATGGTTGATCCCACAACCATTAGTGTGTGACATCAAAGATTGTACACAGGTGGTCATTGGAGAATGGTTACACCGAACAGGACTCCCCGAGGACTCCTAGTTGGTAGTATACCTATCGTCAGATAGAATTCCTCTGGTGACACTGGTACAGGTTAGTCTGTAGACCTGAGAACGTCATAGAGTCTTGTGTGGCTCCCAATGTGCTTTGATTTCCTCACTACCACGGCTCAAAGGAGTCATGCAAACAGGTGGATTTTGGGTACAGTCCCGAGTCACATGGAGGCAATGAGCAATAGGAGGGGTTTCGTCTCTCCAGGTATTAGGGGTTGATGTTGCGCTATACTCGATTGGCTATAACTGGAAGTCCCTGGCCAGGGCTGCTGCTGAGATTTACTGATAAGAGTTATCAGTAGTCTCTCAAACCGTTATAGGCCAGACATCGGCATGACTTATCACGTTACTGGGGTCTAACGTTTACCACCCCTAGACATGATATGTGACATATTATACGAAGAGACCGGATTGTACGGTAGTGCTACTAATAAGCTTCATGGTGAGTATGAAGGAGCTTGCTTGTTGATCTTGATATCGCTCAATATCCGGGTAGCCGTTACGTCCAGCTAGTACCGCTGATGGCTTGTAGGTGACTGATGTGATCATCACCTACTGCTGGCGTATTGAAGAGTCTTTAGAGTCCCACACAGAAGTTTCCTGGTTCAAGTGAAACGAAGTAGGACACATATATGATATGTGTGTGGGCCTGATTAAATACGAGTATGTGATACCGTATTGTAATCTGGCAGATATCTGTTATCGGTTAGGTTGTATGTGATATAACCAGATTATCGAATCAAGTGTTGATTTAATAATGTGATATATATTATATATGATATAATATTATCTTAACTAATATTATTAGCTCACTAATTGCTTTATTTATATATATATATATTAATGTATATTTGATATATATAAATATATATTTTTATATGAAGCATGGCATGTTTTTCTATTTTGAAAAAATAGAAAAATGAGGTGTAAATTGTGGAGATATTTGTGGAATGGGCAAAGCATGGGTTTTATTATTTGTATATTAGCCTTGACTCACTATTCAATCATGGTTGCAATTTAGAATTGCAATTTTATTCCATGCTTGAATAAGTTAGGAAAGAGAGAGCCATTTTGAATTAACTCTCATCATTTTCATTCTTCATGCCTTAGCCATTTCTTGAGCTCTAGCTCTCTCTTGCTCTTTACAATTTTCTTCACCTCACTTCCAAGTTCAAACCCTCACATGTGATATGAATTATTGAACTTGTGAAAACCCTAGTGAGCAAAGTAAACCCTTACTTCACCATCATAGATTAGATTTGCAATTTGATGTGGAGTCTTTCCTTCACTAATGAGATTAGTGAAGGGTTAGCTTAAGCTTGTGGACTTCTGGTGGATCGTCTTTGGCACGAAGGTCACGAAGGAGGTTCGTTCAACACGAAGAGGAGCTTAGTAGAGTCGCGTGGACTTCAACCCGAAGCTATTGAAGAGAAGGACTCGAACTACAAAAGTTGTATGTTCTTTTCTTCTCTTTAGTTCATCACATCACAAAGACAAACTCTAATAATCTAGTAAAGATCTTGTTAGTCTAACTTAGCACCTAATAAAAATTAAAATTTGGCATGCTTGATGCCTCTAGAACCTTATGGTGGTGCTAAGGTCGACTTTCAAACACATGCAAAATTATTTCCAAATCGTTATGCGATGCGCAACTCACGGTACAAGTGGCGGACGTTCATTTTGTAAAGAAATAAATATATGTCTATATATGTTTTACTTAAGATATATGTCCTGCCATTTTGAAATATCCCAAAAGGTTTTCCTTATAAAAGTTCGTGTCACTCTTGGGCACATAGAAAATAGTGAGACTATAGCTCCTTTTTTTAAACCCTCTGGGTAAATATTGATGCATGAAAAAATACTGAGGTACTGTGCTCAGACCAGTCCTGCTCGGTTACCATATCATATGGTAATTATCATAAAAATATATTGCTCAGAAAGAAATCAATCTCAACCAGTGTATCCAAATATCACGTGCGTTTGGTGCACACGGAAATGAATGTCAAACACAAGTGCCACGAATGTGCACAGAAGCAAAATCCAAGTGCAACGGGTGTGCACGAAAGCATCGGTCAAGGGAAACGGTTGTGCACGACAACAACATCAAGTGCATCTAGAACGCACGAAAATCCCAATCAAGTGCAACTAACATGCACGAAAAATCTCGATCAAGTCATCCGGTGTGCACAAAATCACATCCAATGCGCCCAATGTGCGTGAAAATCTAAATCAAGTGCGTCAAGTCCGCAAAAAACCATCTAGTGCAATAGATGCACGAAAACAATATTAGGTGCACTAGGTGCCCGAAAACTCGTCAATGTCTCTAAAGCGCATAAAAACGACATCGAGTATACCAAGGTGTATAAAATTATAAACGTGTGCAACTGCATGCACAAAACCCATATCAATGCACTGCAAGCACATGTGAACTATATCGAGCGCATAAGTTAAGTCAAGTGCATACAATATGTACGAAGTTAGAATCGACCGTATCAAAATACATAGAATCATAAATATGTGCGACAAATGCATAAAATCGATATCAAGTGCAATGGATATTTACAAATATTAAATCAATGTAATAGATGTATCAAACATAAATCAAGTGCAATAACTGTGCATATAGGAAAATATCTAGTAGGTGCAACTACGGTGCACGAAAACAAATATCACGAAACCAAATCATCAAAACTCCAAGTCCAAGCGATAAAAGCGTGATACTCGGATCACTAAAATGCAAATCGTAAAAAATGACATTTAGGTACACCTCCGTCAATGTCGAAAAGTGCCGGTGCACCCAAACCTGGCTGAGCAAGAATATATACTCGCCTCCTGCCCACGGTCTGGCGTCCTCTGTCTCTGGGTCCTTGTCTTCTCTGTGGATCACCAATCCCACAATCTCTCTGCTCGACGGTCCGGTTAGGAGTGATGACGGAAACACTAGCGCTTCTCTGAACATCTCCTGGCCAACTAACATGGCCACTCGTAATGTAGCACATCGACGATGGCGGCATTTGGTCCTCTTGTTAGTGTATATGCCCTAGAGGCCATTATTGTATCATACTGGCTTGTATTTTACTAATGGAAGCTTGGGATATTCACAGTTGTATTGACAGTCTTGCTAAAAATGGTAGTATGCTGCTTGGTCTGTTTCTACTCAAATATGTGCGTATGTTTCTTTTAGCATATCGCTTATACATATTAGTAGAGCCCTTAGGATCATTTGCTTGATTACCAGCGTTGTGATGGCAGTCACACTAGTGGGGGCTGGGTAGTCTATAAGCACATCCTATACAGGTCCCTGGTCGTAGGATTATCGAGACGGGGCAACTATACTCCGGAGTATACTGGTGTATACAGTTCTCATCAAAGGTTGGGAGATGGTCTGTCCCACAGCCATCAGTACGTCGTACTGGAGATAGTATACTGGTGCTCGTTAGGTTACGGGTACACTGGACAGGACTCGCAAGGAACTGCTGATGGTTATCATACCTGTCGTCAGGTAGCAGTTCCCAGGTGACATGAGTACAGCTTAGTCCGTCGACTTGACACTGCTACTTCTCCTCGAGTGTGTTCCCACTGTACTTTGATCACCACCCTACCACGGCTCAAAGGAGTCGTGCAAACAGGTAGTAGTTGGGTGCAGTCCCGAAGCACTTGGAGGCAGTGGCGGTTAGAAAGGATTCGTCTATCCCGGTATTGGGGGTTGATATCGCGCAGTGTTGGAGAGCCATTACACAAGGTCCGTGGCCACGGCAAGTGAGATTTACTGGGAGGTGTTCCAGTAGTTTCTCAGGGTGTTCTGGGCTACCCTCCAACACGACTTATACCGCTATTAAGGGTCTGACGTTCACCATCCCCCTAGGCCCGATATGTGATACTCTTAGACGAACAGACCGGACTGTATGGAGATTGTCACATACAGGCTCAGTAAGAGTTCGGATGAGTTACCTCATCGGCCTTCTTATAGACGTCTACCTGGGGACCATTACGTACAGCTAGTACCGCTTGCGGCCTATGGTTAAACACACTGCCAACGTAGTGTCGAGTGTTTAGAGTCCCACACAGAGAGTTTCCCTGCACCGGGCAAAAGGTGTAGAGGCCGTATGGTTTTATGGCAGGGCCGTGATCACTTACGTACACTTGTGCACGTACTCTGATCGGGCAGATAATACTATTGGGCTTTGGTTTAAGCCAGATTCTAGTATTATACTGATGGATTTATTTAGTCTCAGTTTATCCGTGTTTTTTGTAAATACGGATGGTAGGGGCAGTCTCGTAATTTTTCGGGAAGCTTCTAGAAGGAGATGACTCATTTAGGTTTATTTCATTTGTGGATTAAACTTAATGAGGTGGAGGAGATGAGGTGTAGTTTTCATTAAATGATCCATGACTCATGAGATGATTCATCTAGTGAGTTTAATGAAGCATGGTAGATATTTTCTAGATATTATTTGGTGAGATATTATTATGCTTCATAATATTCACAAATGAGAAATGCTTCATATGATAATCACAAAACACCTTCTTTCTCCTCAAGTCTTCATCTTCTTCCTCAAACCCTAAAAGCTCTCATGTGTTGAGAATCCTAGGGTTTAGAAAGACAAAGTAATCCATCTAAATACTCTGCACCATCTAGGACTTCTAGCTTAGCAAACTAGAAGCCGTAGTTATCTTAGATTCGAGATAGGAGCTCGGACTATAGACTCTCGGGTGGATCGTCTTTGACTCGAGGAGGCCGTCGAGGTAGCCGCGATCCGTTACGATCCTTGGAGCTTACGATGACGAGGAGGACAGCGATGAAGACCCGAAGGACTTATAACGTGAGGTATAACTTCGAGACCGAGTAGTTAAACCTCATACTGTTTGCTAGTAATGGTTTAGACACGATCCGTGTGCTCAAGTCCGTGTTACGAAGCTTTGATAATTTTTTTTCATATATTCCGCCTCCCCGCGAACCCGTGGGGTGCGTGACATGGACTTACAATGGTTTCAGAGCCTATTAAACCATAGCTAGCAGATTAAACAACAAGTTAAACTACGAAACCGAAATGACCCGAAAACATCGAAGCCAAGATTCAAGTTTCTGTCATTTTTAAAAGAGGCTCTGAAAATTATTTAAACAAGTACATAGTGCTATTTAAACTGTAAATAGAACACAGAACAAAAACATGACAATTCCTCAAAAACTGGGCCGGCCACATTGGCCATATTTCCGGCGAGCTCGGCCCCGGTTGGGAGGAATTGCTCCATTTTTGGTGTGTGGCTTTTTGACTTTAATCTAGGGCTTCAGGAGTTGTTTGTTTTTGCCAATTTTGATTTTACTGTAAATTCTTTACTGTGGCAAATAACGGGTGTTTCGAAGTCGCAGTTTGATGTTGTTTAATGTTACAAGTTCTGTTGAATGTGTTCGTAAACTTCCGCTAATTGCTATATGTCGGTTTGTTGGGGGTTGCACATTTCTGTGTTATTGGATTGTGTATATGAACTTGTTGGATTGTCGTGGATTAATAGCCGGGGATGTGAGATGACGGTTTTTATCTTTCATTCGATGTAAATTGTAATTTGTTGTAATATTGTTTTGCGGGGCACATCCAGGTTGAGATTGTAGCCACCATTGTATTATTTCATTTACTGTTTATTGCTCCTAGGATAGACCCAAGAAGGGGTGCACAAACTACCGGGTACTTGGAAGTGCTAAGTGGCCTACTCACGTTGTTGAGGGAGACTGCTTCACTTCAGGTACTTGGCGGGTAGTTTGCCTCACCCGTATGGTTCTAGGGTAGGGTTTGGCTATTCGTCACGACCGTGGAAACCGTCTTTTGTTGCAGGCTCAAACGAAATGCGGACTTCCTAATATATCCAATGTGTTCATCTGTGATCTGGAATGCCTATTATTGCGTCAGACGAATGTACATATCTATATATGATATCTAGTAGACGTTGCTTATGTTTTGCATCCGCGCTAGTCCAGCCCCTGCTCTGTCGTTAGTTAAGTAACCTAACGGGTGATGACAGGGCCCAGTGGCGAATGCGGATGGCATAAGCGTACGTTGTATTTTCGTTGTTTTCTGCAATGATAGGTTTAAATGATGGGACTGCATTAGATTAATGCAAAGAAAACAAACCATATCTGAATCGTTGGAACAAATATTAAAAACCACTCGGTTATTTTAAAACAGCAGAGTTTTAAATGTGGAGCTTAAAGCACTCCTTCTAAGAGCTATCAGGTTCCTTCGATCATATCAAGTTCACTACGTTCACGGTTTCGCCAAAACCATTCGTAGCCCTCCGTCATTTCAGTTGGATATTCAGTAGTATTCAAGCTATGTATTTTGACCAACGCCAAGGCATAGTGTTTGGTAGCTGCTAGATATTCATCTGTTGTATAGATAGATGCGTTGGTTTGGGACAGTCGTACTGCCATTTTGGCCAACGTCAAGGGTATGTACGAGTGGGTTCAAATTAACCTGGATAATGATGGGTAGAACTTGACATGTGACTTATGATATTTTGGCCAACGTCAAGGTCATAAGAGCATGGGGCAAAAATCCACATCGGGAGTTTCTAAAGAAACTGAAACTTGCTAGTGCTGCATACCATTTGGAGTTTGATAATGTTGGTAGGATTCCTTCAGCATTATCACACGATGATATTTGGATCCCGATCCTACTGTGAGTATATGCTACTCTTCGGGAGATTTTCACTTAACGATCAATGCTATAAACCAAGTAGGTGTCAAGAACAGTGTTAGCGGGGCTATGCCTCCACGGAAAAGAGGTTATTTAATTAAGGAACTTCGCGAAAGCGTTGTAAAACCTCCCTCGAAGTACCAACACAAGCCTGGCTGAACGGTTAAGCAAGTATTGTACGGTGAGATATGTCCTGACTAGTTCTTCTTTTATGGTTTGAGGAAGGATTCGAGAAACAGTGGGAGCCATCCTGTTTAGATAAATTAAAACCAATCTAAACTTGCAAGAGTATCATGCAAAAGTGTTTCTTCTCTCTCTCTTAATTGCAGCGAACATGTGACCGAGACTAGGTTACATATATATAATAAAATGACTGAATCTGACTATAATGACTGGAAAAGGTTTGTCCAGATGTCCATTGCCTATGACAAGCTAGACCACATCATTACTACTCAAAGCCCCTCCGTCCCAGGTCCAGTTTCTACCGTCGCGGATATGGATATCCGTAAGAAAAGGGAAAAAGAATGTGCGAATGCCAAGTGTCTCGTGACAGCCTCAGTTGATGGTGTAAACCAGAGGCAGCACGAGAAGATAGACTTAGTTTCTATCTTCCTCCATAACAAAGTTTTATATGGAGAGCAATCTCATATCGCAAGATATAAGATCTCGAACGAATTGCTGTTGGGTCATCTGTAGGGGACAACGTCCTTACGATGACTAGCTATATTGATAAGCTCACGGATCTGGAGACCATATTGAGAAACGGGCCATATGATGACTTGATTCTACAGTCCCTACCTCCTACTTATGCCCAGGGGAAGAAAGTAATACTTCCAGTTGAGGGCACCTGATTGGTAGACGATTTTGTGCTTATGCGTTATGAAAGATAGATTTTGAAATCAAAGAATTAACCGCAATGAATAACGGTGTCGCTTGGAAGCTAGCCGGTTGAGTACGGGTCGGTCCACAGGGATTACGTGTATTTTTTAGTTGTTCTAACGAGTCAATTCTTATTTGTGGTAGGTTTTGATTTTCAATAAAAACTGAAGTTGGGTTTGATTAGGATTAAAACCTTGCTGGGGTTAGGATTAGGTTAGTTTGGAAAGTCAATTATTCTCACCGCTTTCTTTTCCCTTAATTAAGAACTTTTAGGTGTTAAGGTAATAGTTAACAAAGGGGATTAGCACGATCGGAAAGAAACTAGGTTCTTCCCTTTGGTCTTTGTCCGTCCTTTTTTAACCCTTACCCTAACCTCCATGGAAATCAAACACAGCCGGTCTTTAACTATGGAATCACCGCTACCTCGTGGGATAGGGTGCCATAGTGAGCGGTGTGTGTATGTATGCATAGAGCCTACTTTAAAATGTTGAACGGGCAAGAAAGGGGTGAGATTTTCATCTCTCAAACCTTCCCCAAGCCTAACCCTAACAAGTGAGGAACTACTCACTCATTAGGGAATTGATAAACGAGTTCATTTTTTATGGTTTTTATTTAATAACTACGGCAGATAAAAAATTACGGAAAATAACTACGGCAGAGAAATAAAGTTGCTAGAGAAATAACTAGGGCAGAAAAGAAACTTACTTTATTGATGCACTTTTTGATAATTACAATGAATGGATATTTTAAACTTAGGAATTAAAAAGAGGCATGCTCCAAAAGGAGCTGTAGGCTTCCTATTTATAGATAATAGAAACCCTAGCGTTTACATCTGATTCATATCTAAAATTACAAAACTACCCTCAGAAGCCAGGTCAACGCACCGACTCCACCGACACGCACCGACACGCGCCGACACGCGCACAGCACGGCCGTGGATCCACGGCCATAAGCATGGTTTGACCGCGGTTCCGTGGCCGTGTGATAGGCTTTCTGGCTCATTTCTTCAGGGCTGCTTTCTGTTGCTTTTTCCTTTCTGGTTTCTTCACTTGGTTTCTCAGATTGTCTTCTAGTTTCTTCCAGATTTCCACAGTGCAGAATGTTGTGGACTTTTACCGTTTTCTTTGTGTTGAAATCTTGAATCTTGTGTTGCCATTGTACTTTGTGCAATCGAACTGTTCATTGATCTTCATTTGTTCCTTATACTGTAGGCATCATAAAGATTCTTCTATTTGTTGGTCATAGTCTCACTTTTGTAGCGTTTTGTCACCATTTTCACTGTATTGTTACGAGAACCTATAACCTGCAACTATTTAGCAGACATGGATAAAAAGCACCTATTTATTTGCAATATGATTAAAAATGGGGAATATAATAATGCAAAAATCTGATATGAACAAATACCCCAAAACTTATCTGTTGCTCGTCCCGAGCAAAACTAGTTTTATTCTCGAAAAAACCTAACCTCACTTTCGCAGGGAAACGCGATTGCACTGAGATCGTGCAACAAGCCGTTAAACCACTAGGTGTCCCTAGTAGGAGGAGTGTTGTCTCCTGAGGGTTTTCAGCGGATACTACCCACAAAATCCGATCAATTTGGTCTATTAACTTTCATTCTTCAATTCGGTGTTCTAGCAAGAAATTCTATTATCTTCAATATAGAAATTATCAACCCATATTTTCCACACTTCCTTATCATTTAACTTAAGATTGTATATGTTCTGTAAATTTACTTAGCTTTTAGCATCTTTTGAATTTTCCTTCTAGTGTTCCATCTTAACTTAGGAATTTTTATCATCTCTACTGAAGGTATAAGCCCTATCTTTCATTCCTATCTCTCATCCAAACCCCAATCATATACCCCTACGTGTGTGTAGGTATCACCCTTACACTTGGAAATTCAATTCTAGCTATCATACTCTTGTCGTCCAAAATACTTTTAGTTGGTGAATTTTTAGATTAAATTGCTCACACATTCTTCATGCGACCGTTAATACTTCTTGAGGTAGCAACGACCGATTACAAAATGTGTTCGCGCATTAAGGCGTAATTCCTCGTCTTGTAATACCTAAGGTTTAGCAGTGACTCCCAAACCAGTTGGCCTAAGGCACTAGGTGATAAAGCACCCTCGCTATAATTTTTTATTTTACGCAACCTTAAGTAATTACAAAACCAGTGTTCATTTTTTTTATATCTCCTTATTCACACTTATAATTTTATTTTCCTTCATACTAAAGAATTTAGACAAGAGCATTTCAAGGTATCCTCTACTATTCCAAGTTTCAAGGTTCGTGTTTGTGCAAGTTGTAGGGTATATATTTTCAGAATTTAGACTTAAGCTTAGGACCTATTTTTCAGACTTATACTTCAATAAAAATTTCAACACACTTCCCTTATTTTGACTTAGCCCAAGAACTGAACTCAAAATTTGCCTATTTCTAAGTAAATTACAAGGACATATATTTTCTACCGTTAAATTTTAAGAAGGGTTATTTTTAGGGTTTTTAATTTACTAAGTTTAGGATCTAGTTTTTCCCTACTATTCCACCGTATTGTCAAAATTAAGTCAATTATGGCCAAAATTGAATTTTTCAATTTTTAAACTTTTTCAATTTTTTATCTGATTTTTTATATATATTTTTTTTTCATTTTTTTCAATTTTTCAATATTTTTTTATAAAGATGCAATGCAGAATTAAACATGCAAAAGAAAAAGAAAAAATATGTACAAAAATAAAAATATGCAATGCAATGATAACTATTTACAACCACCTCCTCCCCCAAACTTACCTGAAGCAGTGCCCTCACTGCTCGGCCCCACGCCGTCCTTGTGAGCGTGAACGGGAACGCTCCTCCCTAGTTAGCAGGGTTCTGACCCCCTGCTCTACTTCTATCAGACGCCGATCATGCTCCCTCATCATCCCCCTCAACTCGGCAATCCCTCTAATGGCTCTTATCATTAAACGTGCATGTTCTAAGGGGGTGAGCTCTTCCTCGCTCGCGGTCCAGCTGGAGCTAGGTGTTCTGGCGGGCACGTGTTTCCCCGGTTCTGTTCGTGACCAAACATCAGTCAAGCGTGTATAGGACGTAGATACACCCTCAATGAGAGGCCTGATGGGTATACCTTCATGCATGTAAAATTCAAATTCCTTCACAGGGAGAAAATAGTGACACAATTGTGTCACTAGCATGGGGCAAGGGTAGTTCGCGGCTCTTTTGCCCGCACCAATTGAGTTAAGCAGAGCCGTGCACATGTCGAATCTAGGGTTCCTTGTCATGAGTGTGTGCACGATATGCAGTGATGGGGTGAAAAATGTGGTGTTATTGGAACTCCCAAAAATATTGTTTTGTGCCTACCGGCACATAGTTAAAACATTAGAGAAAAGGGTTCTCGGTTGTATTCCTTTCCTTGGTTCCCTCGAGCAATCATTACCCATTAAGGGCATGTAATTTTCAACCTGAAGAGGTTGATCATGAACAGGTAACCTAGGGATTAAAGTGACTTCATGTATGAAGTCTCTATCAATAATTATATCTCCCTATCACCCCCACAGTAATTTGATAAAGCCGTATTGTGCAAAGCACCCTTCTTCCATGCACTCGTAAAAACGAGTGACTAGATCTGGAAGGGCGTAAGCATTTGGGTGATTATAGATCAAAAAATTCCATCCTCTACGTGCGATTTCATCAGCAAAGTAACTCCCATATATAGTGTGTGAAAAGATATGTGAGAAATCAAGTTCTAACTGCTTATTTGGTGCCAAACCAGATAAACTACAGATCTAAAAAATCTAAACAGAGAGGAGTTTAGATGCAAACCTCCTCTGAAAAATTCAGAGGGTGACGACGAACAGGCGCGGCTGTTGCATGGTGGGAAGGTGGTTCTTGCGGCGGTTGGGCGGCGGCTTGGAGCTCTCTCTCTGCAAAAATCGAGGGGGCGGCTAGGGTTTGAGGAGAGCTGATAAAATTAGGGTTAAGAAAAAGAGAGGGTCGGGCTTTTATTTATAGGGGAGTGTTTTGGGTATTTGTAAAAGGCCCCTCTTAAAATGAAGGAATTATTCGCAACTAAAAAAATATATTTTTATTTTATTAAATCTGAAAATTTACAAAAATACCCAAGAAAAAATATATATATATTTTTTATATTTACAAGTGGTAAACGTACCCCCAATCATACGGTTGGCTAAAAATCATTTTCTTTCTAGAGCCAACATAATCTCCCCCAAACTTGAATTAAACAATGTTACAAATCAATACCAAGCTTTGCAAAGGCTAAAAGTCAACACCAACCATTCGAAGAATTTATCAATGAAACACAGCGGTTGGTGGAAGAGTATGTTGTCCAGAATCACGAAGAAGTGGGGAAGAGATAAGTGGTGTGACGGAAATGGATTGCATCTCAATTTGAAGAGACGACAAAGGGATTGTGATGATGGATTACTCTCATTTTGGTGATTGTCAAAAAGAAGGGGCGGAGGTTCACTTCCTTTTTGGAGTCGATTCATCTTAACACCCGTGTTTGCTAAAAATGCGAGCTCATCAGCGAAAATTTCCTTAAAGATTTCATCGATACCGTGAAGAATAATCTCATCAAAAAGAGTGGGGCAATCTCTAGAATCCATGAAAGATTCATAATCAGCGTTAAATGTTGACCCGGACAACTTAATGGATGAGTCCGTATGTGTATAATACATAGTTGGGTCAAACAACGTATGAATAGAATTTAGATCGGTATGCTGAAGCGGATCAAATTCGCTGCTGTTGACATCCATTAATTCGACAGAACATGCATGAGCAGAAGTTTCGGAGGGCAGACTTCCTATCTTGTAAATGTTGAACTCACTTGACATCTTCCCGAAGGATAGAGTCATAGAGCCGTTACGACAGTTGATTACAGTATTGGAAGTGGCCAAAAATGGTCGACCGAGGATCACCGAAATTTGGTTCTGTGGGTTAGCCACATGCTGTGTGTCCATAACAATGAAATCAACGGGGAATATGAAATCCCTACTTTGATCAACACATCCTCTAACTCACCCCTAGGATGGGTGATGGATCGATCGGCCATTTGGAGAGTACAATGAGTGGGTTTTAACTCTCCAACACCTAATTGCTCATAAACGGAATAGGGAAGCAGGTTAACACTGGAACCAAGATCTAAAAGTGCATGATTGATGTTCTTATCCCCAATTGTTATTGAAATTGTAGGACAGCCAGGGTCCTTTCGTTTTTGGGGCAAAGGTTGAGGTTGGGTAATAGCATTGCTCACGGCACTAGCTACGAATACTTTCTTGGGTACCTGAGACTTCCTCTTCTTGGTGCATAATCCTTCAAGATTTTAGCATAAGAAGGGACTTGTTGGATTGCATCCAAGAGAGGTATGTTAATGCTAACCTATTTGAATAACTCCACAATCTTCTCCATTTGTGGAGTTTGTTTATTGGATCTCAACCTGTTTGGAAATGGAATATTTTGAAAATTTGTTGAGTCTAATGTTTGTGGAGTAGATTGCGGATTTGGAATGGATCCTATTGTTGGTGTTATCGTGGAGTGAGATGTGGGTCTGTTCGAATTAGAAGCAGTAGAGCCTTGTGAAGAATGAAGAACAGGCTCTGACGAAGAAGAAGATGATGATGAAGATGAAGAAGAAGAAGAAGAAGAAGCGGCGGCCGGGGTTTCATCACTAATACCCACATTATTGTGCAACACCCTTCCAGATCTCAACGTAGTCATAGCATTCACATTATGATTTTGTTGTTCATACGCAACATGTGCATTGTGTGCGTGACCGGGATTTGGCAATGGTTGAGACGGAAGCTTTCCCTTTTCTCGCTCTCTTAACGCAGCATTCAGTTTTGCAATTTGCGCCTCAATTGTTTTGATGCTCTGATCATGTGAGGCACTGTGTTGCACCAAAGACTCAATGGAAGACTAGATGCTTGCTGAGGATTGTGTAGAATGTTTTAAAAACGCATCCAGACTTCGTTCTAGCGAGGAAACTTTATTGTTATTTGGCTGAACAAAATTGTTTTGAGGATAAGAGTTGTTGGGTACAAAATTGTTCATTTGGTTTGGATAAGGTTGGGGTTGGAAAGGTTGCTGATATTGAGTTTATTGAGGGGCTTGTTGTTGTAGAGTAGGCCTTTGAAAGTTGTTGTTGCCTTGGAATTATTGTTGATTTTGATTCCAAGTAAAATTTGGGTGGCTCCTCCAACCAGGATTATAAGTTGAAGAGTATGGATCATTTCTTTGTCTTTGCTGAAAGGCAGCATTGATTTGATCTTGTCCTTGAACAGGTGGATTGTAATGACACTCTTCAGTCAAGTGGGATGGATCCGAACAATAAGCGCAAATAGTGTGAGTGGGTAAAGCAGGGGCAGGAGAAGGCGATGAGAATTTGCTCTCAATTGCTTCTAGCTTTTTCGTGAGTGCGGCCATTTCGGCTTTCATTGCAATCGACATATCAAGCTGATGTATGCCTGCCCTCGATTGACCTGATGAGGTAGATGAAGTGGTCTTAGTGCTTTCCCACTGAAGTGTTTGTTCAGCAAGATCATCGAGAAATTGCCAAGCTTCCTCGCTCGATTTTGTAAGAAAGTGATCTTGACAAATGGTTTCCAACAACTGCTTAGTTGCTGGGTTCAGTCCTCCATATAAAGTTTGGCAAAGTTGCCAATTCTCGATACCGTGATGAGGGCACTGAACAAGAAGGTCCTTAAATCTTTCAAGGCACTTCCAAAAAGGTTCGGAAGGAAGCTGGGAAAATTGAATAATTTCATTGCGAATTCTCGCGGTCTTGTGGTGTGGGTAAAACTTTTTTAGAAAAGCCTTAACAAACTCTTCCCAATTTTTTATGGAGTGTGATGCTGTGCTATATAACCATTTTTCAGCTAGGTCACATAAGGTGAATGGAATGACCCGTAACCTTATAGCATCATCTGAAAGTTTTGTGGTCTTCATCATTGCGCAAATATTCTGGAATTTGTTAATGAAGATGTAGGCATCTTCGGATTCCAGCCCGTGAAATTTGGGCAACATATTGATGAAGCGGGGTTTAATTTCGAAGTTATCCCCATTAGCCGGTGGAAGTGAAAGACAAGTGGGAAGTGCGGTGCGGACGGGATAGAAAAGATCCTGGAGCGCGATTCGTTGGGGCGCTTCAACAGGCGGTAAAGGGTTGTTAGGATCGAATCCTGACATCTCTTTAGAAAATGGTGAACGTGAAGATGAAGGTAAAGAAGTGGATGGAATTTCGACTTCGGAGTCGAAAGCGTCGTCAGTAGGCACTAACGAGACACGGACTAAACGGGCGCTAGTGTCCCTAGTCCAACTGGACATACACTAACGAGGTGTAGTGTAGTCAAAAAGTAGAAACAGAAGGTGGGGGTAAGAAAACGTCAATGAGAGAAAGTGGGTGCAAGTGGGGTGCAATGGATTTCTAGCGTCAAAATTGGCAAGTTTTTGTTAAAAAATTTTGTTTTGTGGTTTTTTTTAAGGAGTTTTTTTTTTGGCAAAAGATTATTTATAAGGAGCTTAGACACACGTTCAAGCAATCACAATATGCACAATCAAGCCTAGAGCTAGGGCCTCCTAGGTCAACTAGACTGCTCCTAACTGTTCCAAAGGGCAAGTTGTGAGATCCTCAAATCGCCTCTTCATCACCAATTGTAGGCAGGTAAGCACAAGTAAAGAAAGGAGGGATCCGCTCACAAATCACCGTGAGACGGACCTTTTAAAATTACCTTTCCCACTTGTCTAGCCTAGGCACCACAAATTCTGGTTTAGGTAAACGACCGATGCCTACAACCTTTCCTTTGTCCTATTGAGCACGACAGTCCTTATAGGCTGAGTCTAATATCTTTTAATTAACTCGAAGGTTGATGCAAAATGCTTTTTGTGATTTTTGGGGTCCTAGGAAGGGTAATGAAATCCCCACCCAATCTGGATTGGTGTTATAGCCCCTTAAAAGTCCGATTTTAGAAAAATGCAAAGCAGTTAAACACACAAAAATCCAAAACACTTGCCAAATTTTTTTTTATATTGCGGCGCAAAGAATCCTGCACAAGATCAAGTTATTGGAGAAGGGGGAGAAATTTTTGCGCAAAGAACCCTGCAGGAAATTTTTTTTAGTGGACTACAGAGGGCAGAAGAGAAGAAAAGAATGCTTACAGAGAAGTTTCCACCTGCTGACGTCACTGACACGCGACGGATCCGTGGTCAAAAGCAGGTATTAGCGGTGGTTCTGCGGTTGACTAGTCGGTTCAGATCTCCAAAATTCTTCTGTTTCTCTGTTGTGGTTCTCCTCTGTTTGTTCAGATATGCTGTTTGCTGTTTTGCTCACTGGATTTTTCCAGATCTGAATATGTTCGTCTTTTCGATCCTGCACAATTCGAACGAAAAACCCTTAAAAAAATAACAAGATGATAAATTTTTTTATTTTTTATATTTTTCAGTTTTTATGATTTTTTAATTTTTAATTAACCCGAAATTACAAAAAGAAAATAACTACGCCATCCCCGGCAACAACGCCATTTGGCTGGTAGACGATTTTGTACTTATGCATGATGAAAGATAGATTTTGAAATCAAAGAATTAACCGCAATCAATAACGGTGTCGCTTGGTAGCTAGCCGGTTGAGTACGGGTCGGTCCACAGGGATTACGTGTATTTTCTAGTTGTTCTAACGAGTCAATTCCTATTTGTGGTAGGTTTTGATTTTCAATAAAAACTGAAGTTGGGTTTGATTAGGATTAAAACTTTGCTAAGGTTAGGATTAGGTTAGTTTGGAAAGTCAATTATTCTCACCGCTTTCTTTGCCCTTAATTAAGAACTTTTAGGTGTTAAGGTAATAGTCAACAAAGGGGATTAGCACGATCGGAAAGAAACTAGATTTCTTCCCTTTGGTCTTTGTCCGTCCTTTTTTAACCCTTACCCTAACCTCCATGGAAATCATACACAACCGGTCTTTAACTATGGAATCACCGCTACCTCGTGGGATAGGGTGCTGTAGTGAGCGGTGTGTGTATGTATGCATAGAGCCTACTTTAAAATGTTAAACGGGCAAGAAAGGGGTGACAGATTTTCTTCTCTCAAACCTTCCCCAAGCCTAGCCCTAATAAGTGAGGAACTACTCACTCATTAGGGAATTGATAAACGAGTTCATTTTTTATGGTTTTTATTTAATAACTACGGCAGATAAAAAATTACGAAAAATAACTACGACAGAGAAATAAAGTTGCTAGAGAAATGACTAGGGCAGAAAAGAAACTTACTTTATTGATGCACTCTTTGATAATTACAATGAATGGAAATTTTAAACTTAGGAATTAAAAAGTGGCATGCTCCAAAAGGAGCTGTAGGCTTCCTATTTATAGATAATAGAAACCCTAGGGTTTACATCTGATCCACATCTAAAATTACAAAACAACCCTCAGGAGCCAGGTCAACGCACCGACTCCACCGACACGCACCGACACGCGCCGACACGCGCACAGCACGGCCACGGATCCACGGCCATAAGTATGGTTTGACCGCGGTTCCGCGGCTGTGTGATGGGCTTTCTGGCTCATTTCTTCAGGGCTGCTTTCTGTTGCTTTTTCCTTCTGGTTTCTTCACTTGGTTTCTCAGAATGTCTTCTAGTTTCTTCCAGATTTCCACAGTGCAGAATGTTGTGGACTTTTACCGCTTGCTTCGGGTTGAAGTCTTGAATCTTGTGCTGCCATCGTATTTTATGCAATCGAACTGTTCATTGATCTTCATTTGTTCCATATACTGTAGGCATCATAAAGATTCTTCTATTTGTTGGTCATAGTCTCAGTTTTGTAGCGTTTTGTCACCATTTTCACTGTATTGTTCCGAGAACCTGTAACCTGCAACTATTTAGCAGACATGGGTCAAAAGCACCTATTTATTGGCAATATGATTAAGAATGGGGAATATAACAATGTAAAAATCTGATATGAACAGCACCCTGAAGGAAACCAGGGTGACACCCGCTCTTCTTATTGAAGAATCTTCCTCTTCTGGATCCAGGGCGGAAGCCAAGGGTGAGAAGAAGAAGACCTCCACAAAACTGATATGTGGTGTCAGTAAGGTAGAAGGACAGGGAAGGGCAAAAATTTCAGGAGTAGAGAAGGAGGGTTGTTCCTGTTGTTATGGGAAAGGGCATTGGCAGAGGGATTGCAGGGCTTGGAAAGCCAGAATCCAGGATCCGAAGCATGTTGTGGCTTCGACTTCGGGTGTGTTTGTAATTGAAAACTGTATGTCAATTAACTCTACATCCTGGGTACTAGCTGCCGGATCAGGATCTCATATCTGTAATTCGTTACAGGCTTTGAGAAACCGTAGAGTTATCAGAGTTGGTGATATGTCTCTCAGAGTTGCGAACGGAATGAGCGTGGACGCTGAATCCGTGGGGGAATATCATCTAGGACTGACAAGTGGGAAGAAATTGATTCTACGTAACTGTTTGTATGTACCTAGTTTGGCTTGTAATATCATATCAGTGTCCCTGCTTTCTAAAGAGGGATATGATTTTATATTTGTAAGCGATGTCGTGCACATCCTCCTAAATCAAGTTCTGATTGGGTCCGGTACATTAGAGGACGGTATATACGTATTGAATCAAGCTCAGGTTTTCAGTGTTCAGAACTCACTTAAAAGAAAGTCTCCAGAAACAAATCTAGCATTCTTATGGCATTGTAGACTGGGTCACATAAATGAAACACGGTTGACGAAATTACATAGAGAAGGATATTTGAATCCGTTCGAATATCAGTCTTATGCCACTTGTCAATCTTGTCTCATGGGAAAGATGACAAAGACTCCGTTCGCTGGACACGGAGTAAAAGCGAGCTCGCTCTTAGAACTCGTACATAGCGATGTATGCGGTCCAATGTCTACACATGCGCGAAGTGGTTATTCGAATTTCATTACTTTTACGGATGATTTCTCTAGGTGTGGACATGTCTTCTTGATGAAGCACAAATCCGAGGCTTTTGAGAAATTCCGAGAATACAAGAATTAAGTGGAAAAACAAACAGGCAAAAGTATCAAGACACTAAGATCTGATCGGGGTGGTGAATACTTAATTGCCGAGTTCCTGGGTTACCTAAAAGAGAATGGAATTCTCTCTCAGCTTACTCCTCCATACACGCCACAACACAATGGTGTATCGGAAAGGCGGAATCGAACCCTATTGGATATGGTTCATTCCATGATGAGTAAGGCTGAGTTACCAAGATCCTTCTGGGGTTATGCGCTAGAATCAGCTGCATATCTTTTGAACCAGGTTCCTACCAAGACTGTGCCTACCACACCATATCAAATGTGGAGTAGGAAGAAACCCTGTCTTAAGTACCTTAAGATATGGGGATGTCCAGCTTTTGTAAAAAAGCAGCATGCGGAAAAGCTCGAGGCACGCTCAGTACTGTGTAAGTTTGTGGGATACCTAAAGAACTCCAAGGGGTATTTTTTCTATTACGCAGAGGAGCAAAAGGTATTTGTTTCTCGTCATGCCCACTTCTTGGCAGCTGAATTTTTAGAAAATCAGAAGAGTGGGAGCGCAATAGAACTGGAAGAAATTCCAAAACCACAAGCTATTACTGAAAGCTTGCTAGAACCAGAAGTTTCAGAAGAAAGGGACATCCCAGCACCAATCCGCAGAAGTAGTAGGCAGTCTCATCCGCCCGAGAGATACTACGGTTTTCTCAAAGACGGGGATCGAAAGAATTGCATCATTGACAATGATGAGCCTACTAGCTTCCAGCAAGCCATTCAGAGCGGTGACTCGGTAAAATGGCTGGATGCAATGCGGACCGAGTTGGAGTCCATGTACACCAACAAAGTACGGACTTTGGACATTGCTCCAGAAGGGGTAAAACCCATAGGATGCAAATGGATCTTCAGAAAGAAGATTGGTGTAGATGGAAAGGTTGAAACCTATAAAGCTAGACTTGTTCAAAGGGTTTTCGTCAAAGACCTGGTTTGGACTATGACAAAACATTTTCTCCAGTGGCTATGCTCAAATCCATTCGGATCCTTCTTCTCATTGCTGCCTTCCATGATTATGAGATCTGGCAGATGGACGTAAAGACAGCTTTTCTAAATGGTAATTTGGAAGAGTGTGTCTATATGGATCAGCCAGAGGGTTTCATTCAGAGTGGGAGCAGCGGGAAAGTGTGCAAGTTGCTTAAGTCCATTTATGGACTAAAGCAGGCATCGCGGAGTTGGAACATCTGTTTTGATGATACTGTTAAGGAATTCAACTTTGTTAAAAATCCAGATGAACCATGCATTTGCAGTAAGATTGTAGGGAGAATTGTAGTATTCTTCGTCTTGTACGTGGATGACATTCTCTTAATAGGAAATGATATTCCTATACTACAGTCAGTCAAAGGGTACTTGTCACAGAAGTTCTCCATGAAGGACCTGGGTGATGCCTCCTACATTCTGGGGATCCAGATCTATCGTGATAGATCTAAACGGATAGTTGGACTCTCACAGTCAAGGTATATAGACACCATACTGAAAAGATTCAGTATGGAAGATTCCAAGAGCGGTAATCTGCCGGCTTGTCACGGAATCACCCTCTCTCCAAAGAGATGTCTCCAAAGACTGATTTGGAAAGGGCTCGCATGTCATCTATACCCTACATGTCAGCGGTAGGCTCTATAATGTATGCGATGTTATGTACCAGACCAGATGTAGCCTACGCATTAAGCGTTGTAAGCCGGTATCAGTCAAACCCAGGAGAGAAGCACTGGATAGCAGTAAAGAACATTCTCAAGTACCTGAGAAGGACTAAGGAGATGTTCTTGGTGTATAGTGGAAAATACCTCCAGATCGAGGCTTTTGCTGACTCCAGGTTCCAGAGTGACAAGGATGACTCCAAGTCCATGTCGGGTTATGTCTTTACCCTCAATGGAGGCACGGTCTGTTGGAAGAGCTCCAAGCAGGACACCGTTGCTGACTCAACGATGGAAGCGGAGTACATAGCTGCTTGCGATGCCGCAAAAGAAGCTGTCTGGGTGAAGAAGTTCTTAATTGAACTTCAGGTGGTTCCTACCATTGTTGATCCAATACCGATGTATTGTGACAACAAACGGCTCTATAGCTTTAGTGAAGGAACCCAGGTCCTATCAGAAGTCCAGACATATCTTAAGGCGGTATCACCTGATCAGGGAGATCGTAGATCGCCAGGAGATCGAGGTGAGGAGAGTAGATACAGAGGACAACACTGCTGATCCACTCACGAAGGCCATCTCTCAGACACAGTTTGAGTGGCTAATAGAGATGATAGGTCTGCGATACGCTAGTACATGGCCCTAGTGCAAGTGGGAGATTGTTAGTGTATATGCCCTAGAAGCCATTATCGTATCATACTGGCTTGTATATTACTAATGGAAGCTTAGGATATTCATAGTTTTATTGACAGTCTTGCTAAAAATGGTCGTATGCTACTTGGTTTGTTTCTACTCAGATATGTGCGTATGTTTCTTTTAGCATATCGCTTATACATATTAGTAGAGACCTTAGGATCTTTTGCTTGATTACCAGCATTGTGATGGCAGTCACACTAGGGGGGCTGGGTAGTCTATAAGAATATCCTATACAGGCCCCTGGTCATACGATTATCGAGATGGGGCATCGATACTCCGGAGTAGAATGGTGTATACGCTTCTCATCCCAGGTTGGGAGATGGTCTGTCCTACAGCCATCAGTACGTCGTACTGGAGATAGTATACAGGTGCTCGTTAGGTTATGGGTACACTGGACAGGACTCGCAGGGAACTGCTGATGGTTATCATACTTGTCGTCAGGTAGCAGTTCCCAGGTGACATGAGTACAGTTTAGTCCTTCAAGTTGACACTGCTACTTCGCCTTAAGTGTGTTCCCACTGTAGTTTGATCACTACCATACCACAGCTCAAAGGAGTCATGCAAACAGCTAGTAGTTGGGTGCAGTCCATAAGCACTTGGAGGCAGTGGCGGTTAGACAGGATTCGTCTCTCCCGGTATTGGGGGTTGATATCGCGCAGTGTAGGAGAGCCATTACACAAAGGTCCGTGGCCACGGCAAGTGAGATTTACTCGTAGGTGTTCCAGTAGTTTCTCAGGGTGTTCTGGGCTATACTCCGACACGACTTATACCGTTATTATGGGTCTGACGTTCACCATCCCCCAAGGCCTGATATGCAAAACTCTTAGACGAACTGACCGTACTATACGGAGATTGTCACATACAGGCTCAGTAGGAGTTCGGATGAGTTACCTCATCAGCCTTCTTATCGACATCTACCTGGAGACCATTACGTACAGCTAGTACCGCTTGCGGCCTGTGGTTAAACCCACTGCCGGCGTAGTGTTAAGTCTTTAAAGTCCCACACAGAGAGTTTCCCTACACCGGGCAAAAGGTGTAGAGGCCGTATGGTTTTACGGCAGGGCCGCGATCACTTACGTACACTTTTGCACGTACTGTGATCGGGGAAATAATACTAGTGGGCTTTGGTTTAAGCCAGATTATAGTATTATACTGATGGATTTATTTAGTCTCAGTTTATCTGTGTTTTTCGTAAATACGGATGGTAGGGGCAGTCTCGTAATTTGTCGGGAAGCTTCTAGAAGGAGATGACTCATTTAGGTTTATTTCTTTTGTGGATTAAACTTAATGAGGTGTGGAGGAGATGAGGTGTAGTTTTCATTAACTGATCCATGACTCATGAGATGATTCATCAAGCGAGTTTAATGAAGCATGGTAGATATTTGCTAGATATTATTTGGTGAGATATTATTATGCTTCATAATATTCACAAATGAGAAATGCTTCATACGATAATCACAAAACACCTTCTCTCTCCTCAAGACTTCATCTTCTTCCTCAAACCCTAAAAGCTCTCATGTGTTGAGAATCCTAGGGTTTAGAGAGACAATGTAATCCATCTAAATACTTTACACCATCTAGGACTTCTAGCTTAGGAAACTAGAAGCCGTAGTTATCTCAAATTCAAGATAGGAGCTCGGACTATAGACTCTCGGGTGGATCGTCTTTGACTCGAGGAGGCCGTCGAGGTAGCCGCGATCCGTTACGATCCTTGGAGCTTACGATGACGAGGAGGACATCGATGAAGACCCGAAAGACTTGTAACATGAGGTATAACTTCGAGACCGAGTAGTTAAACCTCATACTGTTTGCTAGTAATGGTTTAGACACGATCCGTGTGCTCAAGTCCGTGTTACGAAGCTTTGATAAATTTTTTTCATATATTCCGCCTCCCCGCGAACCCGTGGGGTGCATGACATAGACTTACACCTCTGAGTACCGGTGATACAACCAATCCTGGGTGCAAGTCTTGTCGCTACGGTGTCTTGGAAAGAACCTGTTTCGGTCTCTTCCGATCTCACCTATGCCGAACTGTACGGAAGTTGGCACCTTTACTTTATCCGTTTCTCGTTCCGAAACAGTTGCATTCTCCTCATGACTTTCCTCTGGAATCGTGGCCGTATCCAACGCCTCTACGTACGTATCAATCCTCTATCTTCAATGGAGAAGACCAACTCATTATGAGCTCACACGAATCTCTTATCCACTTGTCTTCATTATCGTCCACTTCAAAGTGACAACTAGCTGGTTGCGTACTGCAATACATTCTCGGATACAGTAAATCCAGAGTCTCTCACAAGGACTCGAAGTTACGAATTCAGGTATCTCCACCACTCTGTGGAAGATATCTAGCCGATAACTTCCTCGGGAACTCGTCCAAATCATCGGAGGAATGCGCTTCATTCTCCATTTCTTGATCAACTCACAACACGTCTGGGTGAGGCCCTTCTAACTGAAGCTAGTCAACTTACTAATCCCGCATCGGAGCATCCAACGGACAAAATGTTCTCTCTTGATCGATTCACTCCAGGTCTGAGCAAGATCCTTCAAATTGGAATTCTTCATCTTAACTAAACCTGCGTAGGCGCAACCAATTAGATGTATTGTCTTAGTCACTTTATCTAAGAATGGCTAGCGGTCCTTTATCTCATCCTTGCCTGTAAGCTCCTGTGGCTTCAGCTTATAAACTGTGGAGGCGACATCCCGTCAATCTCATCAACAGCTGGGTCAACTGTCTGCACAGTAGACAACATCACGATCTTTTGGAGTGGGTCGTATGTCGACAGTCTTCACAATTTGGTAGCCTCTATCAGTGGCCCAATCATCCAGAGCAGATCCCGAACACCCATCTCAAACGAGAAATCCTTGCAAATGATAAATCGATACGTTCCTACGTCACCGAAAGAAGATCATGGTCGGTCCTCGTCCCTGATGAGCTCACTCTGATCGCATCTCTAGCCGCAACTCTCTCTCCTCTCGTAGCCGTAGTGACAGGAACCTCAAGCAAATATCGATGAGGATAGACATAGGAACGAATAGAATCACGGATATCAAGAAATGTACATCCTAAGGTCACTTAAGCGGAGCAGCATATCGTAATTATGCCGCGGAATATACACACGATACGTCACTCTACTTAAATTACCTACTCTATCAACCAAGGTCAACTTATGTGACGAAAATTCGGGTCCAAAACTCCCTCGGTCAAGTCTAAGTTCTATAAGGTCAAGCCTAGGTTCTGAAATATATAGATCCCGCAGAGTCAAACCTAAACTCGAACCAAGGTTAAACCTAACGCTCTAATACCAACTTTGTCACGACCCGGAATTGGCACGTGACCGGCACGAGAATCACGTGATGTCTATAGGACCCCGCCGTAATTCAAGTAAGCCAAAAGCCCAGAAATCTAAACCTTTTTCGGAAAATAATGGAGGTGCAGTTTTGAAATGTCGCATAATGAATTCAATCCTTCTTTTAAAAGTATAATCATATGAAAATGCAATGGTTTGTATACTATCTTGAAAACATTTTCGCCCTTGAAATTTGGGCAGCACCTCCCTTGTAAATTTTGATCCAAAACCATATACAAGCAATAATATAAGCATCCCCAAGTGGGATCCAGCTCTTCGCTAAATGGCGGAATCATAACTGCGAACAAAACATATATGCGACGCCCCATGGCGAAGATCAATCACAAAAAGAAAGCAAAGACGACCAAGACATCATCAAGCTCAAATCACAGACAAATACACCCACCTCGCTCTAAGTCTTAAGAATATACAAGTCTGTGTCTAGGTCTACCAAATATACATAGTCCGGTTGATGGAGTTTTTAACTAGATATAGCTGAATAAATATGTACAAGGGTGGTCACGATCCAAATGTGTACCACACCTACTAATGCAAAACACCCTGAAGCAAGTTATGTGCCAGCGAGCCGCTACTGATTCGAGCAGTTGATCCTGCAAGAAAACTGTGGCACAACCAGAGTGAGTTGCCAACTCGTGAGTAGAAAATATCAGCAGGTAGAAATCGAATGTACAACGATCTCTATTTCATATTGTAACATAAAGGTAAAACTATGGTATCCAGGGTGATCGTGTATATATATATGTGTACAATAATGATATCATGCTAGTATCAGTATATAGTGATAAGCCATCTGAATCATATGCATGTATGCATGTGTATATCCAATGTGTGTCCATCAACGACACATCAAATCATCTTGAAACCTGAGTGTCTAGTATCGACACTCGAAAATATCCAGCATCGACACGTAAATCCTCATATCTCGAGCGCCGTCTCATCGGATCAGCCCTCATATCCATATAATCCCATAAATCCGGTCGGTATACTCCGGATATCCGTCGAGCCCAAACTATCACCGGTCGGTAGAGCTCCCCTGCCGGGCTCAACACCTTTCTATACGATCTTCTATCCCTGGGGTACCGCACCGGGTCCACCATATACCCGCAAACGGTGCCTCCTCACTCCTCGAATCGGGTAACTCATAGCTCAGAACCGAGAAAACGCATGGTAGACGCCACAAATCATATCACGAGAAACCGCGTTTTTAAAACAATCATAAGTCTTTTAAAATATATCAACGGTTCTCAAATCCAGAGATCTCATAAAAAACAACATCTCATATGCATGTAACCATAAAGGAACAATAAATGCAATGAACAGAACAGTACTGTAAAGTATTGCGAGTGTTTTCATGTAAGCATATCATGTAATAAGTACTGAACAATGATTATAATTCTATAGTTAGAGAAATATGGCGATATCACAATTCTAAAGTGTAAGTGGCATGGCAATTACCGATGATGAGTGTGTGAGCCGGCAAATCTGTGTATTTGTAACATGCGTATCATCGGTAATGGTGCATGTGTCCTAGCAGACGATGCCATATAAACGTAAGTGTTGGAAATGCAGTACGTATGTCACGAGGAAATAATACAGCATAAACATGAACGGTATAAAGTACATAACTACAACTGAACCATACGGCTATAGTTTTAATAATACGAATCGTAGTTTTGAAAATGGGGCCTACGGTGTTTTTGAGAAAAAAGACACCATTTAAAATTCCGTAGCATCCCTAGAGGTTATTGTTTAAAAGTGCATACGATTCATCAGATTTGGAAATAGGTATGGTTCAAATGTAATCTATTGTCCATCAAGGTGTTTAGAAAGCAAGACAATCCATAAGTTAGCGATCCAGCCTCATAGTATCAAATGTGGTATAATTATCGTACATCATCCTCGAGTCAAGAGTGCGGATCAATCATCCGATATCTCATATCGCGTACGGTAATCCATCGTTCGGTGTTATCAAATCAGAATAAGGATCTATCGTCCTACACATAATATCATGTACGGTACAGTCTATCGTACATCAAAGTCAAGGTTACGGATCTATGGTCTCGTACAATCTATCATCTCTTATTCTTATTTATATATATATATATCGCCTTACATTCTCTTGTCAACATATCGACTCATGTATCTCGTTTCATCAAATCCTCATTTCATCATGTCATCTCGTACATATCCTTGTGAGCATATCCGTAAGTACATAAGCTTAGGTTTCTATATATAGTCTACATCTCGGTCCTCCCATTATTATGGTTGCGGGGGTGCTATACGCCATCCATCCGACTTCCCCCGTAGATATAGATCTACTCACATGCTATCTTCACTCTAGCCGAAGTCAATGAACCTCTTGCTCTCCTTCGTCGTCTCGGAAGTCCACGCAAAGGTACCTACAAATCAACACACATCATAATGAGATCAAAACCAAATCTGAAAACTGATACGGCATGCAAAGTGCACATAGGTTAGAACCTATGGTCCACGCATGCAAGAACAACCAAACAACCCTCAGCGTTGACGTACGAACATCCAATGACCGTGTCAAAACTCTAATTCTAAAAACAAGTTTTCAAAAGTTGGAAACTCAAAATCAGCAACTTAGAAAAATACTCCCAGATTCTACCCTAGGCGAAATTAGGATATTTTGCATATAGGGTAGGTCTATATATCAGATAACAGAGCCATGGACCAATAACCAGACCAAGACTCCAAGGTCAGGCCGCAATTTACGGCCTGGGGGATTAAATCTGCGGCCTAGGTAGGGATTTTGGGTCTCGGGTTTCTAGAGTAGTCTCTAGGTGACCTGTACATCTCACTGTGTTTGCAACTTATTTTTCAGAGCTCTCTAGTTATAGCAGATTCCAATAGATCATCACATTTCTTCAAAAAACCCGATATCGGAAAATTCCAAGTTCGTGTTTTGGGGTTTCTAATCTCAAGTTTGTCCAGAATTACATCACTAATGGTTTGTGGTCACTAACTAAACCTCAATTACATCTCTACAACTCAAATCATCCTTTAAAATCATCCTAGAATTTTCCAAGATCTTTAATCTAGCTTAATCGAACTCTAAACACAAGTAGGAGGTTGAGAAAATTGATAATATGAAGGAAAGCGAAGGTTTTACCTCTTGGAGCAACTGAAGAAAAATCCATGATGGTTCAATGTGCTCAAAGTTCCAACTTGAACTCACCATGGGGTGTAGGATGAGGTTGTGCACATTTTTTTGTGAAGGCGGGGGTGAGGTTTTGAGGTGGTTTGAGTGGTGTTTGTGGGGGTGGTAGTGATGTAGAGGAATAGGAGAAGAAGGAAGATGAATGAGGTGAAGGAAGTGAATGAAGGATGAGGAATGGTTGGGAGCCATGGTTAAAGGAATACCCTTCTCTTTCTCTCTCTCTTGCCCATGCTCTCTTGTCCCCTCCATGTCATATTTGTCTCCCATTTTCTTTTTCTTTTTCTTTTTCCCCTTTCTTTTAAAATCAAATACAACAAACAAAATAGAACCATGCATGCAACATTGAAATGTGTCATGGCACATTTTTCATGGTTAATACAAAAGTGGATTTGGCCTAATGCATGATTAGTAGTGCACTAATCAAGTTTAACATACACTTGTATATAAATAATTTGTAAAATGTCCAAATCCAATAAATGCCTTCATAATATATAATAATCTCCAAATATTTTCCAAAATATTGGTTTATACTTATACCGTTTTACGAAAACCCAAATTCATCCTCGTATAGTTTCGTGAAATTTATTATTTTATTATTTAAATTCCAAAAATAATATTTTATATTTCTGAAATGTTACATTAGCGAACTAGGTACTTTAGTTATCTCGGTTTAGAGGTTGGAGCTTGAACCATAGACTCTCGGGTGGATCGTCTTCGACACGAGACCGAGCTAGTTCCGCACTTCCAAGGATCTCAAGGAAAGGAGAAGAAGACCCGAAGGACTAGATTCAAGGAGGTATAAAACACTTAAATAGTAGCTTAGAACCTCCAAGTATTTAGCTAGTTAAGGTTTCCGAAAAGATCCTGTAGATAGGTCGATATTGCAAGTATAAAAATCGTTTTTTTTGTATTCCGCCTCCCCACAAGTGAGTGGGGTATGCAACATCGACTTACAACCCAGCACTTCACAGAATCCGGTAAATTGAGCACCCTTCAGTGGGTCAACCGATGCCCCCTACGAGTGCGGGGAATAGCCCGACAATTCTAGAGTAAAGCCCTCCCCGTCTCAACGCCATGAGATGCGGGCCCGTTGCCCTCTAGAACCCGGCTTTTCGAGCACTCCTCCATGGGGTAATCCTAGTACAGAAAAGAAAATACATATACAACGGTGACATCGACCTCAACACGGTCATGCCCCAATAAAAGAATATACAAACTGGCAGAAACGGCAGTCCACATGTCGGATGCTCGCCCCGCAATAATGAATATACAAATGAATCTGAACTGTATATCTAACATTGCACACAAGACTATCCATCACGACAATCCATCCATAACATCAGCGCAACACAGAACATCAACACGAATATCATGTTTGTAAACCCGTCTGATTGTACATATAGCAACCAGTCGGATTATACCGCACTATGATATTCACGGTCGCAGAAACTAACAAACGCACTGAAAACCACAAATTCAAAATTTCGATCAATTAAAACTTTCCGCATTGGCCCCAAGTACAAACCAGTACTCAAACAAATCTGGGCCAAAACCAAATATACCAAAAATCACATTTCCATAATCTAAAGCACCAGAAAAATTTTGGGGCACAACAGCCAGGCAACTTTGCTTAAGACTTGGCATTGGAAGTGCAAAATTTGACAGCGGAACCGCAGCCAAATGGCACGTTAGGCAGTGGTTCCGCGGTCTAATTTTGGGCTTATGTGCCTAAGTTTCTTTCTGGTCTCTATATTTGCTTGCACATAATTTTAATGCAACCTGAACAATTTTTTGAACAAGTTTAAAATTTGAACAGCGGGCATGGATTTGGAAATTCGATTTGGAAAAATCCGTCGATCGAAACTCTAAATAAGTGCAAACTAGGTAGTTAAGGTTTATGGAGTGGCTCTGATACCATGTTGGGGTTCGGTGCCCGCGCTGCGGAAGCCACGGCCGAGGCAGAAGCGAAAACAAAAAATTTACACGAGCACCAAACACCCGTAACCCAAGAAATCTATCTAATACCTTAAACTAGTAAACTAGAAATGCAAAGGGTGCGGAAATTACAACCTTCGACGCGTGTCCTCCCAATTGTGGAAGACCCTTCCAAGCTCTTAGCCGCCAGGATCGTGCTTGAAAGTCGACCACCCACGCAGAAGAAGATCCATCCGAGGGAAACCGGAAGAGGCTCCGACCAATGATCTAAACATGCTAGGGATGAATGGTGGGTGATGTAGGAATTTTTCACTAAAAATTTCTCTCATAACCATGCTCAAGAATGAGCAAGAAGAAGAAGAAGGGAGGTAAATGGATAAGTGTTCTTGCAACCATGAAGCTTGAAGCTCATAAAGTGTGTAATGAAAAATCAACCACTCATATAGAAAAGAATAGCTACTAGTTTCAACATCCATGGTTCAATAGTGAACCAATAAATGACCATAAATGATCTCACGAAGCCATACCTCTCTACATGCTCATGCCACCTCATCTCCATCTCATTTCCTCATTTGTTTTTCTAAAAATAAAAACAAATATGTGGTGTCCTTCTTCTAGAAGCATTCCCGTATAAATACGGAATACTTCACCTGGTATATGTAACGCTGCATATACGCGTATCCGTATAAAAATACGGCTATCACCAAAGAGATAAAATGAATAGTGAACAATAATACTAAAATATATGAATCAAAATACATATATGAATTATTAAATCAAAACCTGATTTAATAATCCGGCTTAATCCTAAGCCGGCTAGTATTATCAACCGTCTTATTAAAGTCTGTGTATCCTGTACACGTATTTAATCGGACCCCTGAACGTACCAACGTACGGCCCCTACATCTATCACCTGAACCGGGAAAACCCTCTGTGTAGGACTCTAAAGACTCGACAATACGCTGGCGGTGGGTTTAACTACAAGCACGTCAGCGGCACTAACTGTACGTAACAGCCACCCAGGTACTTGCAGAAAGGGGGGTCGACAATCAAGTACGTCCTTACCCTACTGAGCCTGAATGTGACAATCTCCGTACAGTCTGGTCTCTTTGTCATAGAGTATCGCAAATCGGGTCTAGGGGGTAGATAACGTCAAACCCCTACTAACCAGAAAAGTCGTGTCTGAGTCAAGCCCATCACCAATAGAGATACTACTGATCAACTACCAGTAAATCTCATCCACCGTGGCCACGAATTTCTAGTGATAGCCAACTGAACACAGCACGACATCGACTCCTAATACCAGGAGAGACGAATCCCTGACAATCGACTACCGCCTCCATGTGGCTCGGGACAATACCCAACTAAAACCTGTTTGCATGACTCCTTTGAGCTGTGGTAGGGTAGTAATCAAAGTACAATGGGAACTCACATAAGAAAAATGACGATTTCAGGTCAAAGTACTAACCTGTACTCATGCCTCTGAGAACTTCTATCTGACGATAGATATAATACCATCTAGAAGTTCTCCGTGAGTCCTTCCGGTGTACTGACCTCCAGTGAGCACTTGTAAACTATCTTAGGTGACACAACACCAATGGCTTGTGTGACCGGCCACCGCCCCTCATCGGGGTCTAGAAACATATACACTAGTCTACTCCAGAATATCAATGCCCAGTCTCGATACTTCCACGACTAGAGACATTTAAGGATGTGCGTATGGACAACCCAGCTCCCACATATATGATCGCCATCATAATGCTGGTTGTCAAGCAACAATCCTACGGGGTTCATCAATGATGAAGACAAACCAGATAGCATACTATTATATCGAGTAAGACTTTTATACATGTATAGGTCCTCCCTCAATTATCATAATCGCCTACTTGCGATCACAATAATTTCCTTGAGGGCACTATATCCAACAGATATAATATTACACATCACACTGGGTACACAAAAGCAATTATGTAATAACAAAATTTGTCCACTCGCCAATCTTAGGTGATATTCTCCCACTGCAACAACATCTACAATGGTTTTCTTGCCAACCCTGAGGGTCATATCACTTTTCCTCAAAACTCTACGGCTTCTCAGCGCCTGCAAAGAATTACAGATGTGAGATCCTGATATGGTATCCAATACCCAGGAAGTAGAGTTAATAGAGAAACAGTTTTCAATCACAAACACATCTGAAGCCGAAGCCACAACTTGCTTTGTGTCCTGATTCTTGGCTTTTAAAGCCCGACAATTCTTCTTCCAATGTCTCTTCTTGTGAAAGTAGAAGCACTCTTCTTTTGTGGCTGATCCCCTGATCTTTTTCTTTCCCTTGCCCTGCACCTTCTGCACACCTCTTCTTGGTTAGGTGGGGGCCTTCTTCTTCTTCCCCTTGGCCTTAGTCTTGGATTTAGCAGAAGAAGATTCTCCGACAAACAGAGCGGGTATTTCCTTGGATTTCTTCAAGGTGCCCTTTGCCACCCACAACATGTTGAGGAGCTCAGGAAGTGTGACTTACAGCTTTTGCATATTGAAGTTCAGTACGAATTGGGCATAGGCAGAGGGAAGGGACTATAGAATTAAGTCGATATACAACTCATTCTCCAATGTAGTTCCTAGGTCCATGAGCTCTTCGATGAGAGTAATCATCTTTAGGATGGTCCCCAATAGATGATCTGACAGCCAACCTCGCTTGAAATAATTTTTTCGAGGTCTCGTATCTTGCGATACAAGATTGCTCTCCATATAAATCTTTGGTATAGAGGAAGATGGAAGCAAGGTCCATCTTCTCGTGTTGCCTTTGATGTTCATTATCCATGGAGGCCAGTACGAGACACTTGGCTTTTGCGCAATCCAGATCCCAAGTCTTACGGACCTCAATGTCCGTGACCGAGGATGTCGGACCTAGAACATGGGGGCTTTAGCCGTAAGGACGTATGCAACCTTATCATAAGTAAGGGCTATTTGGACGTTCCTCAGCCAGTCTTTATAGTTTGGCCCAGTCAATTTGTTTTTATATTGTATAAGCTTACATCCCGTTATGGTCGCTGCAATTAGGAGAGAGAGAAAAGAAACACTCAGAATATGCTATTGCAAGTTTAGATTGGTTATTAGTCTATCTAAACAGCATAGCTCCCACCATTTCCTCAAATTCTCCTTCAAACCATAAAAGAAGAATTAGTCAGGATTAATCACACCCTACAAGTTCGCTTATCTTTCGGCCAGGCCAGTGTTGGTACTTTGGAGGGAGGTTCCCAGTGCTTTCACAAATACCTAATTTAATAATCTCATTTTTCCAAAGGCGTAGCCCCATTAACACTTTTCTAGACACCTACTTAATTAGCTAATTGTAAAGTGAAAAATTCTCCCGAAGAGTAGCGGATACTCACAGTAGGATTGGAACCCAACTATCATTGTGTGATAATTTTGAAGGAAGCCGATCAAAACTGCCATACTCCAGAAGGTATGCAACACTAGCAAGTTTCCTGTATGTTTGAAACTCCCGATGTGGTTTTTGCCCCAAGCGCTTATAACCATGACGAAGGTCAAAATATTATAAGTCGCAAGTCAAGTTCAACCCATCATTGACCAGATTAATCTAGACCTATTCGTACAAGCCTTTGACAAAGGCCAAAACAGCTGTACACCTGTCCTAGATTAATGCATCTATCTATGCTACAGATAAGCACCCACTAGCTACCAAACAATATGCCTTGGCGAAGGTCAAAACACATAGCATGAATACTAGTAGATACCTATCTGAAATGACGGAGGGCTACGGCTTGTTTTGGTGAAACCGTTAACGTAATGAACTTGATATAGTCGAAAGAACCGGATAGCTTTTGAAAAGGAGTAGTTTAAGCTCTGCTTTTAAAAGTTGTTTTTGAAGAAAACCGAGTGGCTTTGCAATTGTTCCAATGACGTCAGATTTTAAGTTTATTATTTTTCATTAAGTGAGATTAATGCGGTCCCATCATTTAACCTTATCAAACCATAAAAAGAACGAAAATAGAATGTACGTATATACCAACCGTATTCTCCACAGGGCACCGTCATGCACCGTTAGGTTACTTAACTAACGGCAGAGCGGGGGCAGGACTAGCGCGGATGCAAAATATATACAACATATATATATATATATATATATATATATCCATCACAGGCATGATAAGAAACACATGCTGATATAAGCATCATAGAGAACGAAAAAATGGATCAACTAGGAACATTTGCATTTCAATGAGCCACCTATGAAACACGGTCCTTCATGGTCATGTGAATAGCCAAGTGTGTGAATAATCCTAGACCCTTACGAGTGCGGCAAGATACCCGCCAATTCTAGAATAGGGTGACCCGGGTCTCGACTCCTCAAGTTGGCCACCCACTGAATCTTAGAACCCGGTAGTTTGTGCACTTCTCCGTGGGTCAAACCTAGATGCGGAAATGAAAAATAATATACAACCGGTGACTACATCCTCAACCCGGATGCACCCCAATAAAATAATATACAAGAATTATTAAATGAATTACAAAAAATCCACTCACATCTCACATCTAGATTCACACCGAGCCATTCACATGACGATCCATGAAACAATTCACATCCGAACATCACAAGATATGTGCAACCCCTTCTAATCGACGTATAGCGATTAGAAGACGTTTAAGAACACATATACACATAAAAGAAACAAGAAAAGAAAACACGACGTTAGAATTCCGCGCACAATTAGCGAACGAAACCATTTTCCAAGTCTTGAAAAAACTGTCCACTAAAGTCCCCAAAACATTCGTTTTAAGCCAATCCGGGAGTTGAAACGAACTCAAAACCCGTCCGAATCATCGCGGAGGCAAAGTGGCTAAAATTAACTATCGATCTGGAGGCCTCGAAGGGGTACCCACCCTCCGGGGATGAAGATATGTCTTAGCACCTCTACTAGGTTTCGAAGAGCATCAAGTATACAATTTTATAAAATCTAGATGTCTAAAGCATACTAGCCTAGAATCTAATTAGAGAATTAGGGTTTTAGTGTAGACAAACAAGTTCTACACTAAGTGATGAGGGTTTACAACCTTTGTAGACCGATCCTTCACTTATAAAGCTCCAAGTAGTAGTCCCTAGAACTATTCCTTGACTCCACTTGATGATCCACTTTGAAGTCTCTCTAATTCAGGCTCACTCTTCACTAATCAAAGTATTAGCAAAGTAAACAACCTAAACTAATGGGTTAGATTAGTGTAAGTTGATGAAGTAGGAGATTTGCTCACTAGAAATAATTTTCTCTTTTCTTTTTCCCACCTTAAGAAAACCCTAGAGAGGAAGAAGGAGATGGGAGATGAGAGATGAGATGAACTTGGATGAGAGAGTGAATCTTATAAGGTGAGTGATGAGATGAGTTGGGATAATATCTATGAATAAAACAAGAATAAGATGGTGAGTCATGGCTTCTCAAGGCTTCTACAAGCATCTTGAGATATGACCCATTTTCCTTTTCTTTTTATTCATAAAACAAACTATTATCTACTCATCTCTCATCTTATGTGTGATTCTCATATATCCTAGTTCTATGTATCATCAACCATGATACAATAAATAAATACATTTATTTATATATATCACATATATATAAATAGGTATAAAGAGAAGAAAATCTTTAGTGAGCACAATATTAGTTAATGTAATATTCAGAAAATTTAGAAATAAATAAAATTAAATAATTAAATAATAAAATGTTAAATTAAAAAGTTATTAAAACCAAATAAGACAATTTCATAAGATGTATGTAAAACAAATTTAAATTAAAATTTTAGTATGCAACATAAATAAATTATAAGGGTTTTAATGTGAATTTTAGCTTCATTTTAATAAAAAGGGTGTTTTATAATAGCATAAGTTGTGAAGGGTTTCTATGTAAAGTTTAGGAATTTGTGCAAATGGGAATTGATTAAGGGTCTAAGTGAAAACGAGGCAAATTAGGTTTTGGCTCAGAATTTTATCTTAAGATAAATCAAAATGGAAAGATAATTCATTTCCACATCCTTCTTATATGCACAACCCACACTCCACGCCTCCTCCTTGCATGAGGATGGCACATCTCGGTCTTTGACACCTCCTCCTACCACCTCACTCTTCCCATCACCACATATATCATGTGTTCAGATCATTTAGCTAAGTTTAAAATCTGAAATTTAAAAGAAAGAAAAAGAAAACAAGAAAAACAAGAGAAGAAAGGAGAAGTAAAAAGCTAAGTCTAGGAATTCCCTCACCATTAAGCTAGGATTAAAAGCTTGTGCATTTTGGAGGGTGTTCTTCCAGCAAATTACTTGAAGGTAAAATCCTTAATCACAGTAGGAATTTAGATTCTGTAACTAGTTCAAATTAAATTGAAAATTTTCTATAATATCGTATTTTAGTCAAAACTAGGCTCTTTTTGAATCTGCTTTAATTTAGAGAAAATTAACTTAACTAAACAGGGTCTTAATGATGTATGTTGGACCTAGAGCAAAACATAGGAGCACGAACCAGAAGGCTCGGTTTTGGGCCGGCGACCAATAGGGAAATTCCGGCGTCGCCGGATTTTTGGGTGTGTTGGGTAGTGTGATTTTTATGGTAGCTCTGTGTTTATGTGAAAGTAGTTTTGGTATTTTTTAAATAAGTTAGTTTAACTATATATAAAATCTGAAAGCAAATATCGGAAAAGGTATCTAAAAACCCAAAATACGACACGGTTAAAACGTATCGCGATTTGTTTTCTGTCGCGATGCAGAGTTGGGTTAAATTTCAGTGAAGTTGAGTGTTAGATTGTTTGCTATAGTCGTACGTAGTGTAGTTAGCACGTATAACTTGTGTTCTTGATTTTACCGTATCGGAATGTAGCTGTTTTCTTATATAAGTTAAATTTAATATTAGATTTGATTTTGGGAATTTCGGAGGCAGGAAGGAAAGGAAAAGGATTGGCGATTCCTGAGTAGATACGACGTATTTCCGGTGAGTAGACTAAACATCTACCGGGGAATTTTGTAAAGATGGCGTGTTACGCCCGTAGTTAGATTTAAATTCAAGTTTTGCTTTTGTATGTTAACTTTATCATATCCATGCTAAAATCTACATATATATCTCCATGATTAATATTTGTTAGAACACTGCACCATTATCGACGAGTTCTGCTGCACATGCACATATCTACATGTTACACTACACCTCGTCGGTATTAACATGTCACTGTACACTTTTAAAAATGATTCTTATCATACCTTAAGTATAAATAGTCGTAGAAATTAGCATATACGATATCATATTTCATATTCAAGTATTAGTAGTTGATATAAGAGGCAATTGTATTATTGAGGATTTATGGTTTTAAGTTTTCATATACTATTACGAAAAATCAGTGATTTTCATGAGTTCGTGTCACGTCCACCATGAGTTGTTGATTTTATGATTTGGTTTTTTATTCCGAACCGAGTTGGGTGTCATACGGTTGCGGATTTACAATTTTTATCCAGACTGAGTCGGGGGCATACAGTTGGATACATAGTGACCCGGTCGAGACCGAGGGGCAGGATAGCCGCACTTTAGGTGGGGAGCCTAACGTGGTTACTCGATTCCGGAGACAGTTATGAACACGGCGGAATCTAGATGATACTGACCGGTGTTATTGATTACAGGATCGTTCGAGGAATGATACCTGAGAGAGACAGAAGATTTGTGTCGATATTGGACACGGAAATATAAACTTTATTGGAAATAAGTGATGAGATTTCAGTTTTGGTTTATATGATTAGTAGTCTCACATGCTATCATGCATCATACTTACCCATTTTGCATTTAGTTATAGTTCGTCATATTTAAACTATCAGCCGTTATATGCTAGTTATATTCACTGAGTTGGCAACTCACCCCTGTTGTGCCACAGTTTCTTGCATGGGTAGAGTGGACGGTTAGCAGCATTGCAGATCCACTTTTGCAGCTTTTATCGCATCTTTTGATAGGTGGGTTACATATGTAGTAACCTTCTCTTTTGGTATTGTATTTTGTATCTAGAAAATCTCCATCAGGACTTATACTATGACTTAGAATGAGAGATGATTATATGTACATTATTTGACAGGTGAGATCGTTGTTATGTTAGAGGATATTTCTTTTATTCATATCTGTGATTCTATTGGTCTCATATAAGTTGTAAAAAAAATTCCGCTGTGTTATTGTTGATCCCAACTAGGGATGCAACCAAACTTAATACCTTATACTTTTTTTATATTTTAATTACATACAAATTGTGATCTTTACTTAAAAAAACTAAATTTTTATAAAAATTCCGCAAAAAGGATTTGATCTTGGTTTTTTTTTTTGGCTTGCTCGGATTGTGTAGATATCTTTAGATATTATACGATCTGAGTGCCGGTTACATCCAAACTTTGGGTCGTGACAGAGTTGGTATCAGAGTTTAGGATTAACCTTACGGAATAGAGTGGTGAGTTAAGATAAGTTGACTTGAGTTTATTACTTAGGATGACATTTGGTTTGATGGAGTAGGAGATTTAGGATGAGTGCAGTACCGTACGTATGTTCCGCGGCATATTTACGTTACCATACTCAGCCTAACTAACCTTAGGATGTATATCTTGATTTATCCTTCCTTTGACTCTCTGTTATTAATTGTTCCTATTTCGTAAGCCTTATCAACTCTCGTTTCTTGTTCTAGTTGCTATGGCTACGCGAGCGAGGCGTGCCGCAGCCAGAAATGCAGCTAGGGCGAGTCCGCCTATGACGACGACTGGTACACCGGACGTTCCGACGGTGTATGAGCATGTTGATCCTCCTCCTCCAGATCGCATGACTAGGATAGAGGAGGGCATGTTAGGATTGCAGCAAGTGGTCGGACAGTTAGCTGAGGCCACTCGAGTACAGAGACAAGATCTGGCACCGACCATGGCAGAGTCCAACGTACAGCCCACGCAGACGGTCGCACTGGTAGAGACGAGAGTGAACTTTGCGAAGAGAACACACTCTACTACATGGCAAGTGGTACCGACCATGGCAGAGTCCAAAGTACTGGCACCGACCATGGCAGAGTCAAAAGTTCATGACCTAGTGACCTAGAGAAGGAATAGCTTGATTCAGTTAGCCGTGAGGGCTTAACTCAACCATGGGTGCAATAATTCATTTGGATGAATTATTCACAAGTTTTCTTCTTCTTCTTCAAGCTCCATGAAAAAGCTTGCTGGCTCTAATGGAGTTTTGAGATAAAGTGTGAGAAAATCAATTCTAAAGTGAGCCCACCTCCTACTTCTTCATCCTCTACCACTTGTCATGTAGTAGAGTGTGTTCTCTTCACAAAGTTCATGACCTAGTGAAGGAATAGCTTGATTCAGTGTCTCCTCGACGTTGATCATCTTCGGCCTTGAAGTCATCGATGCAAGCACGTTCGTTTCTTCATAGAGCCTCTCTAGATTCCGGGGTTTGCGATCACAGTGAAGGGGACTACTACATAGAGCAATTTGAAGTGAAGGACCGGACTACAAAGGTTGTAATCCCAAACTCTTAGATATTAAACTGTTTAACATGCTTTGTTTCGCCTAATCTCTAGTTTAAAGATCTTGGTTAGGGTTGTTCGGCATGGCTAAATTTTTAATCGGGCATGGTTGATGCCTTGTAGAACCTTATTAGAGTGCCTAGTAACCCTACAAACGGCACCCGCATTGCTCATAGGTTAGAACATATAGCTTACGCATACAAAATCAACCAAACAACTCTTGTTCTTGATGTACGAACACCCAACAACCAATGTCAAATTCAAATATGAAAACTTAGCATTTCAAAATACGGAAAACCATAGCCAAAATCACACTAAAATGGTCCCAGAATTTGACTCAGGTCAAATAAAGCTAAGCAAACAAGTTTAGGGTGATGTACATAGTGTATATGACCTACTGTAACAACCTAGCCCCCTAACTCTCACACCAGGCCGGCTACAGAGGCAAAAATTCTGGCCTCCTCGGCCTCCCATGCTCTGAATGGGTTCATTTTGTCATGGTGGTCTCCTGGTAGTGTATCCAGTTCCCTAGTATTGTTTGGTACTCTCAAAAATCCCCCGGGTTGCTCCAGATTTTCCTGCACACCCTGTATTCTCACAAAACCGACATGGACAAAATCCTAAATCCGTATTTTGGTTTCACATACTCATTCCCAAGTCTTAAACAGCCACTCAACAGCCACTCAATCATCACCAAACCACAATTTCACTCAAACCCTCACTAGGATTTCTAAGTATCACCAATCCACCACTTAACGAACTCTAAACTCAAACAAAAGCTAGGAAAACTTGAAACTAAACTAATGGAAGAAATTATACCTCATGTATGTCACTTAAGCAAACCTTAGAAGTCTCCAAGTTGTCAAGATCCCACTTTTCTTGGTTCATTGCGATGAGGGTGAGGAAGTGATAATTTTTTTGTGAAAGGGTATAGGATTTTGATGGAGTTTTGGAGGTGGATTTAGGGGTTGAAGGTGGAGGGAGATGAGGGTGAGGAAGATGAAGAAGGAGATGCAAAATTGGTGGGGAAAAGATATGAGGCAGCCCCCCCTCTCTCAATTATTCTCACCCACTCACTTTCCAAGTCATCATTATGTCCTCTCTCTCTCTCCAACTCATCATTACACATTTTCCCCCTCTTTTCTCACCAAAAACACATACACCCAAAAGAAATAACACAAAAGAAATAACATGTAACATGTCATGGTGCACTAACCATGAAAAACTGTAGAAACACGGATTTGGTTTAATCGCGATTAGTAGTGCACTAATCGGGTTTTTATCCAAATTGCAAATAATAAATTTTAAAAATGCCAAATCCTTTAAATATATTTTTAAATGAATAAATCATTTTAATTTCCGTTTATTTCACAATTATTGGTATATATTTATACCCTTTTTCGAAAACCCCAATTTCGCAAATCAGGCAGTTTTCGGGAAATATATTATTTTAATATTAAATTCCAAAAATTATATATTATATTTTCTGAAATGTTACAATCTTCCCCCCTTAAATAAATTTGGTCCCCGAATTTAAATTTAAACCCCTAAAAATCTAAAACATTTCAATAATCAGCTCAAATCAACGGGGTTCCAAAAGCATGGAAAATGCAAAAATACTACAGCGCATCGCGTGTGCCTGAAAACGAATACAAGACTCAAATCGAACTCCGTCAAGCGTCACGCAAATCATCTGATTTACATGTATATCCTCGGAGTTACAATACAGATCTAGAAATCCACTACTGAAATCCAATATGCACTAGTCAAATACTATAATACGTGCATAGTACGCATCTTTGGAAAACCTTCAAGAACTGAATAAGACCCATGCAAAAATATTTTCTAAATTGCGGCGTGAATGCGTAACTCACGGCATAAGTGACGGACGCTCATTTTAAAATAATAATATACGTCCATATATGTTTTCCTAAATACACGTTCCGTCGTTTTCAAAATATCCCAAAAGGTTTTCCTTTATAAACGTTCGTGTCGCTCACGGACACGTAGGAAATAGCGAGACTATAGCTCTTTTTCAAAAACCTCTTGGTAAACTTTTAATGCTTGCAAAGTACTCAGGTAGTGTCCTAAGATCAGTCCTGTTTGGCCACTATATAATATGGTGCCCAAAACGAAAACAAAGTGCTCAAAAGCAAAAATCAGCCTCAAAAGGCGTATCCAACAATCACGCGCGTCTGGTGCGCACGGAAATCAAATCCAAATGCACATGCCATAACATGCATAAAAGCAAAACTCGTTGCAACGAGTGTGCACGAAAGCATTTGTCCAGTGCAGCGGGTGTGCACGACAACAATGTCTGGTGCATCTATTGTGCACGAAAACAACATCTGGTGCAACTATTGTGCACGAAAAATGCATCTGGTGCATCTATTGTGCACGAATACAATCAATAACTCGAACACGTAAAAAGAAACACCGAGTGCACTAAGGTGTATAAATCGAAAACGTGTGCAACTATGTGCACAAAATCCGTATCAATGCACTGCAAGCACATGTGAGCTACACCGAGTGCAAAATCAAATCATCCGTATGAAATCCACGAAATCATAAACACAGACTACAAAGGTACAAAATCGACATCAAAGGAAATAGATATGCACAAATCGCAAATCAACACAACAGTGTATAAAATATATATCAAGTGTGATTACTATGCGCAAAATGTAAATATCCAGCAGGTGCAGCCATGGTGCACGAAATCAATATCACGAATCTCATCATCAAAACTCAATCCAAGCGATATAAGCATGACACTCGGATCACAAACGCAAATCGCAACAAATGAAATTGAGGTACACCTCTTACAATGTCGAAGAATAAATCGGTGCGCCTAAAACCGGCAGAACAAAAACATCCGCTTGCCTCTTGCTCACGGTCTGGCGTCCTCTGTCTCTGGGTTCTCATTTTCTCGGTGGATTCACAAATCTCGCCATCCATCGGCTCGTCGACCCTATCAGGTGTGCTAACGGGAACGATTCCGTTCTGGCACTTCTCTGGTCATCTCTTGGTCAATCATCACGACCACTCGTAAAGCAGCACGTTACTGGCGCTGGCCTCTGGTCCTCTGAATATGCATGACACAACTGATCCTTGGTTCAAATCTCATTGCAGCAGTGTCCTAGAAGGAATCCTGCTCAGGGTCTCTTCCGATCTCGCCTATGCCGAACTGTACAGAGGCTGGTAGTCTTACATAATCTTCTCTCGCTTTATGGACATCTGCGTTCTCAGCACAACATTTCCTCGGGAATTGGCCGCATCCCAATGCCTCTGTATACAAATCAGATCCTCTGGCATCAACGGGGAGTAACAACTGCTCGCCAGCATCTCGCGCGAACCTCTGGTCCCACTCGTCCGTATCATCGTCCACTTTGATATCACGTCATGCTATCTGCGCACCGCAACTGTTCTCGGCCACGGTCAATCCGAAGTCTCTCACACGGACTTGAAGTCACGAACTCGATAACTTCATCACTCTGTAGAAGATATCTGGCCGAACACGTCCTCAGTAACTCGACCCAACCGTCGGAGGAATACTCAATACTCGCCCATCCTCGATCAACTCCCAACGCATCTGGGTGAGGTCCTCTATCCGATGCTGGTTAGCTTACTGGTCTCTTATCACATGATATCCGGACGACGCTAAACTTTTCGATCGAGTCATAAAGGTCCCATAATTCCCTGAAAGCTCAACAGCTGAGCACAGTCTAATAATATATGGTACATACCACAGTACCTACGGACCAACCGTAGAAGGGAAAACCCAAGCCTCACTGATGGCACCGCTATACTGCCACAAACTCTAAGATTCAAAAGTGGTTCCATGGTCATCATGTCGAGTTAGGGTTTCATTCTCCTAGAGGGTCCACAGAATTACCTGCATGTTATTCCGAATACTTAAACTTGGAAAATTCGACGGCACTTAGATCAAATAATATATAAAGATATCTACACAATCCGAGCAATCCAAAAAAAACCAAGATCAAATCCTTTTTGCGGATTTTTTATAAAAATTTAGTTTTTTTAAGTAAGATCACAGTTTGTATGTAATTAAAATATAAAACAAGTATAAGGTGTTAAGTTTGGTTGCATCCCTAGTTGGGATCAACAATAACACAGCGGAATTTTTTTTATAACTTATATGAGACCAGTAGAATCACAGATATGAATAAAAGAAATATCCTCTAACATAACAACGATCTCACCTGTCAAATAATATACATATAATCATCTCTCATTCTAAGTCATAGTACAAGGTCTGATGGAGATTTTCTAGATACAAAATACAATACCAAAAGAGAAGGTTACTACATATGTAACCCACCTATCAAAAGATGCGATAAAAGCTGCAAAAGTGGATCTGCACTACTGCTAATCGTCCACTCTACCCTTGTAAGGAACTGTGGCACAACGGAGGTGAATTGCCAACTCAGTGAATATAACTAACATATAATGGCTGATAGTGTAAATATGACGAATTATAACTAAATGCAATATGGGTAAGTATGATGCATGATAGCATGTGAGAAACTTGAATTTGTACTACTAATCATATAAACCAAAACTGAAATCTCATCACTTATTTCCAAATAAAGTTTATCTTTCCATGTCCAACATCGACACAAATCTTCTGCCTCTCTCAGGCATCATTCCTCGAACGATCCTGTAATCAATAACACCGGTCGGTATCATCTAGTTATCCGCCGTGTTCATAACTGTCTCCGGAATCGAGTAACCTCGTTAGGCTCCCCGCCTAAAATGCGGCAATCATGTCCCTCGGTCTCGACCGGGTCTACCATGTATCTAACTGTATGCCCTCCAACCCAGTCTGGATAAAAATTGTAAATCTGCAACAGTATGACCCCCAACTCGGTTCGGAATAAAAAACCAAATCATAAAATCGACAACTCATGGTGGACGTGACACGAACTCATGAAAATCACTGATTTTTCGTAATAGTATATGAAAACTTAAAATCATAAATCCTCAATAATACAATTGCCTCTTATATCAACTATTAATACTTGAATATGGAATATGATATCGTATATGCTAATTTCTACGACTATTTATACTTAAGGTATGATAAGAATCATTTTTAACAAGATAATTTCTAAGTGTACAGTGACATGTTAATACCGACGAGGTGTAGTGTAACATGTAGATATGTGCATGTGCATCATAACTCGTCGATAATGGTGCAGTGTTCTAACAAATATTAATCCTGGAGATATATATGTAGATTTTAGCATGCATATGATAAAGTTAACATACAAAAGCAGAACTTGAATTTAAATCTAACTACGGGCGTAACACGCCATCTTTACAAAATTCCCCTGTAGATGTTTAGTCTACTCATCGAAAATACGTCGTATCTACTCAGGAATCGCCAATCCTTTTGCTTTCCTTGCAGCCTCCGAAACTCCCGAACTCAAATCTAATATTAAATTTAACTTGTATAAGAAAACGGCTACATTCCGATACGGTAAAATCAAGAACACAAGTTGTACGTGCTAACTACACTATGTATGACTATAGCAAACAATCTAACACTCAACCTCACTGAAATTTAACCCAACTCTGTACGCGACAGAAAACAAATCGCGATACGTTTTAACCGTGTCGTATTTTGGGTTTTTAGATACCTTTTCTGATATATGCTTTCAGATTTTATATACAGTTAAACAACTTATTTAAACAATACCAAAACTACTTTCGCACAAACACAGAGCTACCATAAAAACCACACTACCCAACACACCCAAAAATCCGGCGACGCCGAAATTTCCCTATTGGTCGCCGGCCCAAAACCGAGCCCTCTGATTCGTGCTCCTATGGTTTTCTCTAGGTCCATCATGCATCATTTAGACCCTGTTTAGTTAAGTTAATTTTTCTCTAAACTAAAACAGATTCAAACAGAGCCTAGTTTTGACTAAAATACGATATTATAGAAATTTTTCATTTCAATTTGAACTAGTTACAGAATCTAAATTCCTACTGTGATTAAGGATTTTACCTTCAAGTAATTTGCTGGAAGAACACCCTCCAAGATTCACAAGCTCCTAGTCCTAGCTTAATGGTGAGGGAATTCCTAGACTTAGCACTTTACTCCTCCTTTCTTCTCTTGTTCTTCTATGTTTGTTCTTGTTTTCTTTTTCTTTCTTTTAAATTTCAGATTTTAAACTTAGCTAAATGATCTGAACACATGATATATGTGGTGATGGGAAGAGTGAGGTGGTAGGAGGAGGTGTCAAAGACCTAGATGTGCCATTCTCATGCAAGGAGGAGGTGTGGGGTGTGGGGTGTGCATGTAAGAAGGATGTGGAAATGAATTATCTTTCCATTTTGATTTATCATAAGATAAAATTCTGAGCCAAAACCTAATTTACCTCTTTTTCAATTACACCCTTAATCAATTCCCATTTGCACAAATTCCTAAACTTTACATAGAAACCCTTCACAACTTATGTTATTATAAAACACCCTTTTTATTAAAATGAAGCTAAAACTCACATTAAAACCCTTATAATTTATTTATGTTGCTTACTAAAATTTTAATTTTAATTTACATACATCTTATGAAATTGTCTTTTTTGGTTTTAATAAATTTTTAATTTAACATTTTATTATTTAATTAATTAATTTTATTTATTTCTAAATTTTCTGAATGTTACAATATTCCCCCCTTAAGAAAATTTGGTCCCCGAATTTAAAAATTAACTAGACATACCTTCGAAAAGATGTGGAAATTTCTTCCACATCGCATCCTCGGTCTCCCAAGTAATCTCCTCGCGATTCTTTCCTTGCCAAAGAACCTTTACAGATGGAAGTACCCTCGATCTTAGTTTCTTTGCCTGCATGTCTAGAATAGCGATTGGCTACACTGTGTAGGATAAATCCGGCTCAAGCTGTAAGGTCTGATGCTGGATCGCGTGAGAAGGATCGTGAAGATACTTGCAAAGCATAGACACGTGAAACACCAGATGCACATCGGGAAAGCTCGGTGGAAGTGCTAATCGATAAGCTACAGCACCCACTCTCTCCAGAATCTCGTAAGGTCCAACATACCTGGGGCTGAGCTTCCCCTTTTTCCCGAAATGCATCACACCTTTCATCGGAGACACTCGAAGGAACACATGATCTCCTACCTGAAACTCGAGTCTACGACGCCGTCAATCTGCATATGATTTCTGTCTGCACTGGTCCGCCCTCATTCTATCCCGTATCAATTGAATCTTCTCTGTAGTCTCCTGTACTATCTGCGGTCCCAAGATGCTACTCTCGCTCAGTTCCATCCAGCAAACGGGTGATCGACATTTCCTCCCATACAAAGCTTCAAAGGGTGCTATCTGGACCGTCTCCTAAAAACTGTTGTTGTACGAGAATTCTATCAAAGGTAAGTGACGATCCCAACTACCACCGAAATCAAGGCTACAAGCCCGAAGCATATCCTCTAGTGTCTGAATGGTCCGCTCCGACTGACCATCTGTCTATGGCTGAAAAGCCATGCTAAAGCTTAATCGTGTGCCAAGAGCTTCTTGAAGTTTCTGCCATAGCCTACTGGTAAACTGGGTACCCCTATCGGATACTATGCATGTCGGAACTCCATGAAATCATACAATCTCGTCGATATAAATCTGAGCATACTGTGCAAACCCATACGTCGTCTTCACCGGAAGAAAGTGAGCTGACTTTGTTAATCTATCTACAATCACCCAAATGGAATCATACCCTCTGCTAGTCCTGGGTAGACCCACAACGAAATCCATAGAACTCTGTTCCCATTTCCACTCCGGAATGGGCAAGGGCTGCAACTCTCCTGCCGGCCTATGGTGCTCAGCTTTGACTTGGTGACAAGTTAGGCATCTCGATACAAACTCCGCAACATCCCTCTTCATTCCTTCCCACCAATAAACCTCCTTCAAGTCATGATACATCTTGGTGGAACCAGGATGAACACTATATGTTGATCGGTGGGCTTCCTCTAAGATCTCACGCCTCAACCCATCTGAATCTGGTACACAAAGATGAGTCCCAAAACGTAATACTCCACGGTCATCAATCACGAACTCTGACTCTCTGCCCTGCCTAACCTGATCCATAATCTCTGTCATACGAGCATCTGCGGGCTGTGTCTCTCGAATACGATCAAATAACTGAGGTCGGGTGCGAACATGTGCTAACTGTCCTCCTGTCGAGGTAAACTCAAACTGTATATGACTATCACATAAAATCTTCCAGTCTGTAGAAGACTGTCTCTGCAAGACGCGTAAATGAGATAAGCTACCTCCAGGCCTGCGACTCAAAGCATCTGCTACAACATTCGCTTTGCCGGGATGATACAAGATCTCACAATCATAATCTTTCACCAGTTCCATCCATCTATGTTGTCTTAGGTTCAGATCCCTCTGTTGAAAAATATACTTCAAGCTCTTATGATCTGTGAAAATTTAGCACGACTCTCCGTATAAGTAATGTCTCCAAATCTTTAGTGCGAAAACTACAGCAGCCATCTCTAAATCATGAGTGGGGTAGTTCTGCTCGTGCCTCTTCAACTGTCGAGAAGCATAAGCTACAACCCTGCCGTGCTGCATCAACACACAGCCTAAACCCACTCTAGAGGCATCACAATACACAACAAAGCCGCCTGACCCGGAATATAACGATAATACAGGTGCAGTCGTCAAGCGAGTCTTTAACTGCTGGAAACTTTGCTCACACGCCTCCGTCCAAAGAAATGGAACCTCCTTCCTAGTCAGCCCGGTCAACGGTGTAGCGATCCGAGAGAAATCCTGCACAAAGCGTTGGTAATAACCTGCCAGACCTAAGAAACTGCGAATCTCTGTAACTGACACAGGTCTGGGCCAGTGTTGTGCTGCTTCGATCTTCTTTGGGTCCACATGTATACCATCTCTCGTAACCACATGACCCAAGAAATCCACACTATCTAGCCAGAAACCACACTTAGAGAATTTAGCGAACAGCTGATGCTCCTTCAAGGTCTGCAACGTGATACGCAAATGCTGCTCATGCTCCTCCCGACTTCAGGAATAAATAAGGATATCATCTATGAATACAATGATAAACTTATCAAGGAAAGGCCTGAAAATGCGGTTCATCATATCCATAAACGCAGCTGGGGCATTGGTGAGTCCGAACGACATCACCAGAAATTCATAGTGCCCATATCGGGTGCGAAAAGCAGTCTTCGAAATATCATCCTTCCGAACTCTCAACTGGTGATACCCTGACCGCAAATAAATTTTCGAGAAGTAGCCAGCTCCCTGCAACTGATCGAAAAGGTCATCGATACGAGGTAGTGGATACTTATTTCGCACAGTGACGCGATTCAGCTGTCGGCAGTCAATGCACAGTCTCATAATACCGTCCTTCTTCTTTACAAATAAGACATGAACTCCCCACGGCGATACACTGGGACGCACAAGTCCTCTATCTAACAACTCTTGTAACTGGCTTTTGAGTTCCTTCAACTCCGTCGGGGCCATCCGATAAGGTTGTATAGAAATACGCCCCGCACCTGGAATCAAGTCGATGCAAAGTTCAATATCGCGATCGGGCGGTAATCCTGGTAACTCAGCAGGAAACACATCCGGAAATTCTCGTGCGATCGGAACTTGGTCTAATGGAATCTCAGCGACTCCTAAATCCTGAACAAATGCCAAGAACCCATGACAACCCTTCTTCAAGAGTCGTCCCGCACAAAGAGCAGAAATCATGTTGGCAGGAGTTATATTACAGTCCCCCTGCACAACAAAAATCGGTTCACCTGGAAAACAAAATCTAACCGCTTTCCCCCGACAATCTACATAGGCATGACAAGCGGCCAACCAATCCATACCGAGAAGTATATCTAAATCTAACATATCCAGGAGAATCAGATCAACGGGCGAATCTCTATCACCAATACGTACAGAACATGACCTGAATACGTGTCGAGTTATAAAAGAATCTCCCACCTGAGTAAGTACCACTAATGGTAACTCTAACAACGACGACGCTTTTCCCAAAGAAAGTGCAAAGCGTGAAGATACGTAAGAATGTGTAGAACCGGGATCAAATAAGATATGGTCTTCTAAGGAACATATTACAAGAGTACCTGTCACAACTGCATTTGATGCCTGGGCATCCTGTGGAGTCAGCGCAAAAACCCGTGCCTGGCCCCTACCCGCATCCTGTCGTCCTCTACCTCTATCTCCTCGACCTCTCTGAGAGCGTCCTGCAAAGCCTCGACCTCGTAGTGCAACTGCCTGGCGCGTAGTGCCAACTGGGGGAGGAAGTAAAGCCATCGGCGTAGAAGGTGGAGGGGGTAACGCAGCCGGCGGAGTAACAGTCCCGCCATGGCGTGTACATTCTCTAGCCATATGTCTTGGAAGTCCGCAACTATAACATGTAAATGGGGACCTCTGATCATCGGGGTATGAACTGAACATCTAGCCCTAGGTCCAACCTCATCCGAAACTACGGCCTGGAGTGTACCTGCCCCTACCTCTGCCAAACTTCTTAGTCAATGACCCCATAGGTCTAATCCTCTTTGGCTCCGGAACGACCACTGCCTCGCTTAAACGCTCCTCCACTTGTATCGCTGCATCCATGGCCTGCGCATATGTATTAAAATGCTGGGAGCCTATAGCCAGAAACAACTGCGTGTCCAGACTCCTTATGAACCTCTTCACCCGAAGCTCCTCCGTAGGAACTAAGTATGGAGCATAGCGTGATAACTGGGTGAATCGTAAATCATAATCTGCCACCGACATACTCACATATTTCCGCAACGCTTCAAAATTGCTAGCTCTAGCGTCCCTCACACTCTGTGGAAGAAATCTGGCAAGAAAGACCTCGGAAAACTCGGTCCACGACATCAGAGGAAGACCAGCAGCTCGCCCTCTTTCCATCGACTCACACCACTCCTGTGCAAGTCCCTCTAAATGAAAGCTGGTCAGCTCAACTGACCTCGCATCAGAATATCGCAATGATCTGCCAATCCTCGCCATCATATCAAGAAAGGACTGAGGATCCTCCGCTACATCGGTCCCTGCAAATACCGGAGGTCTCAACCTCATAAACTCTGAAAGCGACACCTCCATCACTCTCGTCTCTACCAGTGCGACCGTCTGCGTGGGCTGCACGTTGGACTCTGCCATGGTCGGTGCCAGATCCTGTCTCTGTACTCGAGTGGCAGAGACATGATCTGGCACCGACCATGGCATACTGTACATACGATGTATCATGCATAAGTAACTGAATCATTACTGTACATTACTGTACATTATATGCATGCCCTAGAGGCCATTACTGTACATACGATGTATCATGCATAAGTAATTGAATCAAGCTATTCCTTCACTAGGACACTGAATCAAGCTATTCCTTCACTAGGTCATGAACTATGTGAAGAGAACACACTCTACTACATGGCAAGTGGTAGAGGATGAAGAAGTAGGAGGTGGGCTCACTTTAGAATTGATTTTCTTACACTTTATCTCAAAACTCCATTAGAGCCGGCAAGCTTTTTCTTGGAGCTTGAAGAAGAAGAAGAAGACTTGTGAATAATTCATCCAAACGAATTATTGCACCCATGGTTGAGTTAAGCCCTCATGGCTAACTCATGTAGAGAATTAACTCATGGCTATGGTTAAAGGTTGGGTTTGATAAATATCTTAAACTAGACAAAAGGGTTGACTTTGTCAAAGCTTATCCATAAGCTTATCCATAAGCTTTTGTGCAAGCTTTATCATAACAAACTCAATCTCTTTTGAATTAGCTTAACATAAATAGAAACCCTAACTTAACCCTAGCATTGTGTTAATCTCATACACCCATCTTGTATGTATCATCAAACATGACACAATCCATGTACACAAATGTACATATCGCGTATATATATACAATGTGTACATCATGTGAGAAAAGAAAACAGTAAGTGAGCTAAATATTAGTTAATGTATTATAATATATCAAATATATAATTATACATTAAATTATCAAATCAACTCTTGACTTAATAATCCGGCTATATCACATATAACCGACAAATATCAAATGCAACATCTTATCGAATCAACGCTAGATCCGATAACTCGGCTATATCACATATAACCAATCATGTCACACATCACGAGAATATAATGCGGTATCACATACTCGTATTAATCTCGTTCCCGCACATATCATATATGCGCTCCTACTCCGTTTCGCTTGAGCCAGGAAACCTCTGTGTAGGACTCTGAAGACTCGTCAATACGCCGGCAGTAGGTGATGATCATATCAAACACCCACAAGCCGCAAGCGGTCTGCCAAACGTAATGGCCACCCGGGTATTGAGCGATCAGAAGATCAACAAGCAAGCCTGTTCTTTCTCCAGCGAATCCAATTAGTAACACTCCCGTACAGTCTGGTCTCTTTGTCTGAAATGTTGCATATCTAGTTTAGGGGTGGTATACGTCAGATCCCAGTAACCGATAAGTTGTGTCGATGTGAGGCTCATAACAGGTGGAGAAACTACTGGTAACACTTACCAGTAAATCTCTATATCAGCCTTGGCCAGGGACTTCCAGTTATAGCCAATCGAACACAGCACAACATCAACTCCCTATAATGGGAGAGACGAATCCCCTCCTATCGCTCATTGTATCCATGTGATTCGGGACTGTACCTAAAAGCCACCGTTTTGCACGCCCTCATGGACGTGGTATGATGGAAATCAAAGCACAGTGGGAATCATACAAGACTCTATGACGATCTCGGGTCAACAGACTAACCTTTACCAGTGTCACCAGAGAACTGCCATCTGACATGAGGTATAATACCAGCTGGGAATTCTCGGCGAGTCTGTCCAGTGTCCCCAGTCTCTACTGAGCACCCGTATACCTCCTCTGATGTCAAACACCAATTGATATGGGATCATCCATCGCTCATCATATAGGTCAAGAAGCGCATACGCTAGTCTACTCTGCAGTATCGATGCCCTGTCTCGGTACTCCCACGACTAGGAACATTTGAAGGATGTACTTGACGACTACTCTGTCCCCACTAGTATGAAACACATCATAGTCCTGGTAGTCAAGTACTCATCCTAAGGGCTTTATCAACATGTAATATAGAGACAATCAGAGTACATGTTAAGATAAAGAGCAACTAGATAGCGTACTATCATGTCGAGCAAGAAAGTCCTCCCTATATATGTCCAAGCATCCACTACAATATACATCGTATGTACAGTAATGGCCTCTAGGGCATACATATAACTAACAATCTCCCACTTGCACTAGGGCCATCTGTTGTGGTATCGCATACCCAACAATCAGCAGTGGTTGAAGTATCTCATACTCAACCATCCCATAAAAGTCTCTACTGGGAAATAGGCCTTTGTGAGTGGATCCGCGTTGTTTTCCTCTGTGACTACTCTCCTAACCTTGATCTCCCTAGAGATCAACCATCTCCATGATCAGGTGATACTGCCTAAGAATTATATCTGGATTTCTGATAGGACGGGGGTTCCTAGGCCAAAACCATAACTCCATTGTCACACAATGGTTGGAACTGAGTTCATCTCATGAACTATTATCTATATCCAGACTGCCTATTTGGTAGCATCTTTGGTAACGATATATCAAGCCTTTAATCATCTAGTAAGTCACGGTATCTAGTTTGGAACTCTTCCAACATACCGTCCCTCCATTGAGGATAAAGACATTGCCTGCAACTGACATTCAATCGTCCTTATCACCCTGGAACCATTCCAGTGATTCTCCCCAGGATCGATTGATACCGTCCCACTACAACGAGTGAGAATCCTAACATCCAATTAGATCTATCTTATAGATCCATTACCCAGGATTTAGAAGGTATCACCTTGATCCTATATGGAGAATCTTTGCGATAAGAGGAGATTGACCGAGCATAGCATAGGAAACTCCTTTCCCTATCAAGAGTATTTCATCCACGTACTCTACGAGGATCACCACCATACTCCCTACTACCTTTTTGTATATACAAGGTTCATCTACCATTTTGATGAAGTCAAACTCTTTGACTACCACATCAAAACACACGTTCCAACTCCGCGATGCCTGCTTTATCCCATAAAGCAACTTGCATACGTTTCTGCTGCTCCCACTGTCTACGAAGCCCTCTGGCTGTGTACTTATAGATGCTCTCTTCCAAATTAACATTTAGGAAAGCAGTCATGACACCCATCTGCTAGATATCGCAGTCATGGTATGTAGCCGTGGCAAGTAGGATCTGGATGGACTTAAGTATAGCTTTGAAAGTCTCAACTTATCGATGTACACCAAGTAACCTTCTCAATATATACTTGCTCCTGATGGGGATTTAACCCTTCAGATAAAGCAACCAAAGTCCATACTTTGTTGGTGTATAAGGATTCCATCTCAGATTGCTAAGCATCCAGCCATTCTTACAGAGTCCCACTACTAATGGCCTGCTCGAAATAAGTTGGGTCATCATCTCATGATGCAATCCTCACTCCTACTGTCATAGAGGAAACCGAAGTATCTCTCAGGTGGGTGATGAACCCTACTAGATCGGCGGAGAGGCTGAGGTTCGTTAGAAACTATTGAATCCTTCGGGTTTACTAAATCATCAGCTGCAGTTGGTATAGCCGGAACCTTTCCAGTTCTACAGAACTAACCTTGCCTCGAGCTTTGTCCGGATTTTTCTTTTAGACATAGGCCGGACAACCCCAAATCTTAATATCCTTAAGAGATGGGCTTTTCCCATACCATATCATATATGGAGTGGTAGGCTTCTGATTTGATTGGAACCCTATTCAATAGGTATGCAGCTTCTCAAGTGCATGACTTCCAAAAGGAAATAGGAAACTCAGTAGTACTCATCATAGAGCACGCCATATCAAATAGGGTGTGATTGCTCCGCCCCGATACACCGACGTGCTGTGGTGTATGCGGAGGAGTAATGCTGAGAGAGAATCTCATTCTCCTTTAGAATAGTCCAGGAATCCCGTGCTTAACTATTCTTTTCCTTGATCTTATCAAAGGACATAATACTTATACCCGTTTTTGGTTCTCTACTTCTAACTCATATTCACTGAATTTCTCAGAAGGTCCAGACTTGTGTTTCAAAATGAACATATGTCCGAATCTTGAGAGATAAACAGTGAATGTAATGAAGTATAAAGAACCGGTCTTGGCATTTGTAGACAGGGGACTTACATACATCATCATGTATCAATCCCAAGAGATCATCAACTCTTTCTCTGTTTCCAATAAACAGAGCTGTGGTCATCTTATCTGTGTAACATGACTGGCAAGTTTCACAAGATGTAAATTCAAACAGATTTAAATATGCATCTAAATGTAACTTCAGCTAGTCGGGTGGCATTGATATGACCTAGTCTACAATACCTTAAGAAGGATTCGTTCATTTCTGAACTCTTCCTCTTGTGTTTTCTATACATTAAGAACAGTGGTTTGATTTAGAACGTCTATGCTTTTAGATAACGTGCCTGAACCGATCAACTCTTGATATAGTAAATGTTCAAAACATTATCCAACAATACAAAATTATATCCTTCTTTACTAATAAAGAGACTGATATGATATTGTACATCAGGTTCGGTATCTAATAACATTCGTTCAGAATTAATGTATTTGTTAATACGGAGTGATAGTTACCAACAGACTTGGCTGCAACACTTGCACCGTTTCTATCTCATGAAACTTATCACCTGTTCTCAGTTCTCTACCTATCTGTAGCCCATGTAACAGATTACATATGCGGGATCCTGATCCGGTATCTCATACCCAGGGCGTAAAGGATACTGAGAAACAGTTCTGTGTAATGAACACACCCGAAGAAGATGCATCAACATATACTTTCTTCGTTTGAGCGGCACGGGAATTCTGGTAATCCCCAATTTCCTGCCCTGTCTTATAACAATTATAAGTTGGAGCGGGACCAACGTTCCTTAGCGTAGTATAACAAGCGGGTTCGGTCAATACATCCATATTATTATCTTGATTAAGGCGTGATATGGTCGCTACCTGGAGAGAGAGAGAAGAAAACACTCAGCGTATGCTCTTGCAAGATTAGATTGGTTATAAAATATATCTAATCAGGATGTCTCCCACTGTTTTAGTCAAATCTTCCTTCAAACCCTAAAAGGAAAGACTAGCCGGGATTAATTACACTCTACAAGTTCACCAATTCTTCAGCAGGCCAGTGCCGGTATTTTGAGGGAGGTTCCCCGTGCTTTCGCACAGACCTAATTAAAGTAAATCTCGTTTTGCCAGGGGCTTAACCGCATTAACACCTTTCTAGACACCTACTTGATCGGCTAATTGTAATATGTAAAACTCTCCCAGGAGTAACTCTTACTCGCAACGAGTATCAGGATCCAACTATCTCATAGGAGGTATGCAATCTCATTGCAAATTTCAACACTTGAAATTCCTGATAATATTTTACCACTAGCACTTATGACCTTAACTAAGGTCAACATATCATAAGCACTAGTCAAGTTCTACCCGTCATTTCATGATTAATCAAACCCACCCTACATGATCCTCAACTATGGTCGACATAATCACATGAATGTCCCAACTAATCGCATCATATGCTGTGTAGGAAGACATCACTTAGCTACCGTACACTACGCCTCAACTAAAGTCGACATACGCAGCACGAATACTAAGTACTCTACTTCCTAAAATGACGGAGGGCTACAACAGGTTTTTAAGAAAACCTTTTGCGTAATGAACTTGATATCGTTGTAGAATCGAGTGATTTTAAATGGTGTGTTTTTTAGGCTTTTCTAGTTTCACTAAAGAGGTCACTCCCGGTGAAGGGATCTCGGCTCTTTCCTTATTGAATAAGGTGCAGGATATTTCGCAAATACCACTATGCAAAGCAAAAACTCTAAAAAACAATCAAAAGACAAACCAAGTTTATAGCATCTGCTAGTTTCGCTAAAGAGGTCACTCCCGGTGAAGGGATCTCGGCTCTTTCCTTATCGAATAAGGTGCTGGATGTTTTACAAGGAACACCGCTATGCAAAGCAAGAACTAGAGCTACCTGTTTTTGAGACAAGTTTCTACAACATCTTTAGGTTTCATTTAGTTTCATTAATCTCATTAATGAAGTCCCATTTTATTATGCTTCACAAGCATCACATTTGAAACGAAATCTGCAATATAACATATATCTCATATATATAATATAAACATTCGTCTCAGGCAGTAATATGATCTCATCACAGAACATTGCAGCAAAAGAACATATATGAAATATTGGATATACTAGGACGTTCGTGTTTTAATACGAGCCTGTATAAAACACGGATTCCACAGTCGCGATGAATAGCCAAACCCACATCCCTAGACCCCTATGAGAGCGGCAAGCAACATTTCCAATTCTAGGGTTAGGAGACCCGGTCTCGACTCCTCGAGATGGTCTCCTACTGAACCCTAGAACCCGGTTACTTGTGCTCCCCGCCTTGGGTCTACCTAATGCGGAAAAGTAATTAATATACAATGGTGACAGCATCCTCAGCTCGGAAGTGACCCAATAAAAGAATATTACATACAAATGAATTTTACATGAATGAAAAAGAAAAACTCTCATCTCACATAAAACCCCCGGCTATTCAGAACACGACGATCCAATATAACATATCACAGTAACACATAATATCTCATATCATCAACGTAAGTAAGTATGCGTATCCCGATTGTCGTTGATGTATAGCAACGAAGCCGGCGATACACCACATACTACGCTTACGGTCACAGAAAAGAAAGTGTAAAACTACAACATTTGGAATCCACAATCTCTATAGACATCGTAAATCCGAAATATCACATACTTCGCATTTCATGCCTAACTCCGTGAATTCCACATATTGTATCACATTCCAGATAAATAGACAATCTTAAACTTTCCGATCGAATAATCAAACACCTAAGTTTTCCCAAATAGTTCTCAACACTTGAAATTAGTTTAAAAACATCCATCACATGCCACAGTACCAATGGTCCAGCCGTAGAAGGGTCAAGCCAACGCCTCACATGTAGCAACGTCGTACTGCCCCAAACCCTAAGGTTTAGAGGCAGTTCAAGACGGTAACATAATCGAGTTATGGTTTGTGTTCTTCTAAAGGGTCCACCGCGTTACTTGCACAACTTAGAACGTTCTTAAACTACGGAAAAATCCAACTTTTGAAAAATTTGCGACAGGGGAAAAAGTGAGTTATTGATATCCGTTCGAACTTTTTAACATGTTTTAAAAAAATACCCGGACAAAATAAACGAAGTTAAACTTTCCGATCGAATCAACGAGCTCCCAATACAACCCAGAAAATTCAACACTTGAGTAGAATTAAAAATAACCAGAAACAGTAGGTAACACATACGGATGTTTCGGTTAGAAAACGATACCCTAATTCTCATTTCTTGCCGCGGAACCGCCGCTAATACACCTGTTTGGCCGCGGTTCCACGGCGCTATAGTGGAGTTTGGGTGTCGTTTTTCACAGGTCTCCATAGAATTGCCTGTTGATTTTTTTGAGTATTTTTAATATGAAAAAATCAACAGTTTTGAAAAATTTCCAGAAACTAGTGTTTTACGGGTATTCGGAGTTCGATCGGACTTTAAACTTCGTCAAGACTTCGCCTAAAACTCTAACTTGGCTCTGATACTACTGTAGGGTTACTAGGCACTCTAATAAGGTTCTACAAGGCATCAACCATGCCCGATTAAAATTTTAGCCGTGCCGAACAACCCTAACCAAGATCTTTAAACTAGAGATTAGGCGAAACAAAGCATGTTAAACAGTTTAACATCTAAGATTTTGGGATTACAACCTTTGTAGTCAGGTCCTTCACTTTAAATAGCTCCATGTAGTAGTCCCCTTCGCTGCGATCGCAAACCCCGGACTCTAGAAAGGCTCTATGAAGAAACGATCGTGCTTGCATCGATGACTTCAAGGCCGAAGATGATCTACGTCGAGGAGACACTGAATCAAGCTATTCCTTCACTAGGTCGTGAATTTGTGAAGAGAACACACTCTACTACATGACAAGTGGTAGAGGATGAAGAAGTAGGAGGTGGGCTCACTTTAGAATTGATTTTCTCACACTTTATCTCAAAACTCCATTAGAGCTAGCAAGATTTTTCATGGAGCTTGAAGAAGAAGAAGAAGAAGACTTGTGAATAATTCATCCAAATGAATTATTGCACCCATGGTTGAGTTAAGCCCTCATGGCTAACTCATGGCTATGGTTAAAGGTTGGGTTTGATAAATATCTTAAACTAGACAAAAGGGTTGACTTTGTCAAAGCTTATCCATAAGCTTATCCATAAGCTTTTGCAAGCTTTATCATAACAAACTCAATTTCTTTTGAATTAGCTTAACATAAATAGAAACCCTAACTTAACCCTAGTATTGTGTTAATCTCATACACCCATCTTGTATGTATCATCAAACATGACACAATCTGGCACGCCCCGCTTCCCAGAGTACGCTAAGGTAGGCACGTGACATAGCCAATCATGCTACCTGTGGATAGGAAAAATCCTTCCACGGTCACATTACGGCTGTAGAGATATCAAGAACAGGAAAGTAGACTAAACTATCTAGTACATGTCTATGAGCCAGAATAAATGAGTCAAGAAATAATATAGTATGCGGAAGCAAAGGATCAAATGAACACCTAGAAAGTAAGGCTGGATACCAACAGGATCCTTACCGCTCGGTCTAACAGCGGCAAAATTCCTGATCAGTCTGGAACAAAGGTAGAGGATCTGGGCCATGCAAAATCCAGACGTCAGCGCGTCATAACATCAAACAATAATATATAAACAGGGTAGCAAGACATGCAAGTATGATCATAAAAGGTAAAGCAAGTGTAACAACAATGTAAATCAGGGCAGTGACAGGTAGTGTGCAGTGAGTAATCTAAACTGGTCTATTGGGTTAAATACTCTCAAGTCTTTGAAATCAATTTGATGAATCGTCGATGTAACTCAATAGTATCCCGTGCGTGCCCGAGACCGCGGTCAAGATTCTCGGGCTGAATCCGAGACGTGCCGCTAGGCAGTAAAAGGTAGCATGTACAGATGAGTGATGTCAGCATCATCACCCCGGGGCTGGCCTAGCCCGTAAGACTGATCAGAACAGGTATCGACCTGTCGAGTTACAAGTCAGGTTTCATCATTGATTTCCCCATACCCCCAAGTTATATGTGTTCAAGTCAGGTATTTAAGTAATCAAGAACTAATGCCAACACAGGAGCAGTTAGGTGCAGGTTTGTCTGGATAGACAACAGGAACGGTCCGTAAGGACTACAGGTTATGTTTGTTGGCATTAGACACAAGATTAGGTAACAGGTAAAGCCATGGTACATCAGGTCAAGCCAGGTAATGTATAAAGGTGTCATGTCATGTTAAGAGTGTACGGTACCATGTCATGTCAAGTAGGAAGTGTAACAGGTCATGTCAGGAAGCACAAGATATCATGTGGGTGCTCATAATCAAACTAACATAAGCATGTGTATAAATAAACAAGCATGGGTACTATCATAACAATAAACTGGAACATGTAATATGATATGCAAATAGATATAATTTCAAGGATATGGATGCACAGTTATCGATTAGGGTTACATTTATAGTTCCAATATTAATTAGGATGCAATTTATTAAACATAGAGTGTTAATATCACAGTATTATGTATTAATGTTATCTATGGATGCAATTATATGTATCCTAATTGCAATGGGTGCAAACGGGTATCCGAAAAAGTTATAAAACTATAAAATGGTAATGTGGGATGTACAACTAAGCAATATGTGATATAAATATTGATATAATAATATTAATATGGATAGCATATTCAAAGCGATTAATAACTATAAAAGTGGTATTGATTAACCAAGCACAAGAAAGTTCCGTTCAGAAATTCAGCGTCACCCTAATATAAAATATCTTAAAAATAACAAACGTTCTCCAAAAGGGACGTGTCTTATACCAAAACAAAGATAATTCAATAAGGTTTTCATTTTTATAAGTATAAGCATCTCAGGTTGTCCCCCCAAAATCCTATGAACGTTCGAAGTTGAAAGATTGCTGCTGGAATTTCCCTGGACAGCAGTTTAGAGACATTTTCATTTGCATTTTACGTTATTTAAATAATTTATTTTGCAAGAAAATATTTCATAGAGTTATAGTATTCTGAGTTAGCTTCGTAACGAACTAAAGAACGTATACTAATGATTTTTCTATGATTTATAATGAATTTTATAAGGTAAGGTGTACAGTAAATTTCTGATTTGTCGTATCCGCTTTTTCAACGACGTTTCATGTGTAAACTATAATATTTTCCAATGTATAACATTATAAAATGCAGATTATAAACTAATTAAAGATAATAATAAGAAATATTACGACGATATATATTTTAAATGATATGGATACAGTATAATGTAATCTAGTATGTCACAAGATAAGTTTCCATGATCTAGATTTAATATGATATAAACGGATGCAAACGGAATATCGAAACGTTATAAAATTAAACATGGGGCACTAGATTTAAACTATAGGTATGGTATTTATTTAAATAGGTATAAAATGAATTATATAGCATGTAGCAAGATTAACTTGCCTAGACGGAACAAGAACGGATGTGTACGTAACGCCCTTCGTCGGCGAAATGTCGCGACGCGCGTACGGTACACGGAACGGTTCCAAACAACGCATGAGGGTGGTCACGCAAGTCAGGTACGTTCACAGGATCACTCGGATCGTCGGCGACGAGCAAGGCTCCGGCGGTGATCACCGGAATCAAGTAACAAGATCAAGAAAAAGAAAGAAGAAAGAAGAAGAAGAAGAAGTAAGAAGAAGAGGTTGTGTATTAAATAAGGAAAGAAAAATTAACTAAATAAATTATATATAAATATATATATGCAGAGGGGGGAGAGAGAGAGAGAGAAAGGAGTTGTTAGTTTGTTAGGAAATTAGATTTAAAATTTTAAAAGATTTTTAGATTTAAAATTTTAGATAAGAGGTTTCAGTTTGTTAAAGAAATCATATGAAAATATTTAAACTAAATTTTAAAATTAAATAAATTGAATTTTGGCGGGATACAAAAATATTTCAAAACGCGCCCGGGTCGGGTCTAAAAATTCAGATTTAAAATACGAAAAATATGTGCGACTTTCAAAATTCAAAATGAATGCTCAGGTAACGAAAATGCATACCCCCAAGAACGGATGCACGTACATGCGCGTAGCCATCCAAACACGTTCGTTTCACTGAACGGGACGAGAACAAGATGCGTGGATGCTACCACGGGGTTAGGGGTATCATGCAGGCTATGAAATGCAATTTTAAATTATTTTACATGACCTAAAATGTTATATGGTAAAATATGCAATGCCAGGTAAAATGCCAGTATGCAGTATACATGAGATGCACATGTCTATGTAACAACTCAGGGTAATCTATAAATATGAATCAAATAGGTTCAAGCAAGCTGGTCGGGTCGAATGCAATGTAAAATATAAAATACTATTCGCACCCAAAACACGATAAATCAGGAAAATACCACAATTAAGGAAATACGAGAACTGGAATTGGTATAAATGAACTAGGATGTTACATTATACCCAACTACAAAAGAATTTCGTCCTCAAAATTCCAAGAACAATAAAGGATAAACAATCAATAAACTACAAGAATAGATGTGGAAACTTCTGTCGGATTTCATCTTCTCGTTCCCAAGTTGATTCTCCATGCGAGCGATTACCCCAAGAAACAAGTACGAGAGGGATAACCTTGTTCTTAAGAACATTTTCCCTTCGATCCACAATCAACATCGGTCGTTCCTTAAAGGTTAAATCTTCTCGTACAGTCAGCTCTGAATGATCCAGCACGTGTGCTTCATCTCGAACATACTTACGGAGTTGAGATACATGAGACACGTCATGAACATTCACCAAAGATTGCGGTAACGCCAAACGATACGTCACCTTTCCAATACGCTCCAAAATCTCAAAGGTCCAACGAGTCAAGGACTAAGCTTTCCTTAACTTCCGAAACGAATCACCCCTCTAGTCGGTGATATCTTCAAGAATATCAAATCACCAACGGCGAACTCTAGAGATCTTCTCGATGTATCTGCCCAACTCTTTTGTCGGTCGTGTACTGCTTTAAAATGATTCCAAATAGTATTAACCGCCTCAACTGTCTGCCCAACCAAATCTGGTCCCAACAATCTTTGTTCACCGACATCGTTCCAACAGGCAGGTGAACGACACTTGCGACCATATAAAGCCTCGAATAGAGCCATCTGAATAGTCACCTGAAAACTGTCATTGTAAGAAAACTCCACTAAGTGTAGATTATCCTCCCATCAACCCTTGAAGTCTAACATGCAAGCTCTCAACATGTCCTCAAGAGTTTGGATCATTCTCTCTGACGGGCCTTCTATTTAAGGATGGTAAGTTGTGCTAAACTTCAATCAAGTCCCTAAACATTCCTGTAAGCTCCTCCAAAATGTGGAAAGAAACGGGTGTCACGGTCGGACACGATGCTCACCGGCACTCCATGCAATCTTACAATCTCCTGCATGTACTGTTCTACCAAAGCTTCTGTTGATTGACCAACTCGAAATGGTATGAAATGAGCTGCCTTGGTCAATCGATCAACAATCACCCAAAATGCATTGTTGCCTTTTGGACTCCGCGGTAGAGCTGTCACGAAATCCATGGTTATATGTTCCCACTTCCACTGATCGGAAGTGGTTGCAATAAACCAGCAACCTTTTGATGTTCAGCCTTAACTTTCTGACACACCAAGCACTTTGCCACAAAGCGGGCAATCTCCCGCTTCATGACTTCCCACCAGAAATACTGCCGTAGATCTCGGTACATCTTTGTGCCTCCTGGATGTACGGAATATGCGGAACTGTGCGCCTCCTTCATAACTTCTTCGCTGATGTCTCCCTTTGGCACACACAACGACTACCATGTCGTAACGAACCCTCTTCATGAACCAATGAGTCCGTTCGAAGTTCAGCTTCAACCCGTTCTCAAAAATTCTGCAATCTAGGGTCCTGTAACTGCGCTGCTGTAATATTCTCGATCAACGATGACTGTACTTGCAGCTGCATCAACTGTCCCGACGAATGCGGTAGCACAATCTCCAAGTCAAATATTCGAAAGTCTTCAATAAGTTCCTTCTGAGTAGTCAACGTCTGAATTGCTAGCAACCGACTAAGCGTATCCAGTACAACATTAACTTTCCCCGGATGGTACTTAAGATCGAGATCGTAGTCAGCCGTCAGCTTCAACCATCTACGCTGTCTCACAATTAGCTCTTTCTGAGCGAACACGTACTTTAGGCTTTTGTGATCGGTGAATATTTCGACCCCTTTCGCCCAATAAGTAGTGTCTCCAAATCTTAAAAGCGAAAATCCCAGCTGCTAACTCCAAGTCATGAGTTGGGTAATTCTTCTCATGGGTCTTCAACTGTCTCGATGCGTAAGTTGTAACCTTCCCATGCTGCACCAAAACATATCCCAATTCTTTCTCCGGTGCGTCGCTGTGAATCACCAATTCTCCGGAACCGTCTGATACGGTCAAAATAAGAGCGGTTATCAACCTCTGTTTCAACGTCTCGAAAGCTGACGCACACCCACCAGTCCCCACAAATGGTACTTCCTTGCACGTAAGCTTGGTCAAAGGCTCTGCCAGACGAGCAAAGTTTTCCACGAACCTCCTGTAATAACCGGCAAGTCCAAGAATGCTTCTTATCTCTGCAACATTCTTCGGAATCGGCCAATCTCGAACTGCTGCAATCCTCTCGGGATCAACGGCGATTCCATCACCGGATACGACATGCCCAAAAACTTCACTTCTTCAAGCCAAAACCCGCACTTGCTCATCTTAGCATACAATCTTTCTTGCCTCAATGTCTGCAGTGCGATCTTCAAGTGTTATGCACGCTCTTCAATACTCCTTTGAGTAGACCAGAATATCATCAACGAACACCACTATAAACTGGTCCAAGAATGGTGAAAAGATTCGGTTCATCAAGTCCATAAATATCGCCGGTGCATTCGTGACTCCGAATGGCATCACTAAATACTCGTAATATCCATATCGAGTTCGGAACGCAGTCTTGCAAATATCTTCTGATTTAACTCGGACCTGATGATATCCGGATTGCAAATCCAGCTTCGAGAATACCCTCGCGCCACTGAGTTGCTCGAATAATTCGCCAATGCGAGGGATCGGGTACTTGTTCTTAATAGTCACCCGGTTTAATTCTCGATATAATCGATGCACATCCTTCTTGTGCCATCTTTCTTCTTTACTAGAAGAACTGGAGCTCCCTAAGGTGAGTTATTGCTGTGAACCCAACCCTTCTCAAGTAATTCAGTACCTGCTTCATGACTTCTTCCAACTCTACTGGTGCCATCGGGTAATACGCCTTTGAAATTGGTGCTGCACCAGGAACAAGATCAATCACGAACTCCACGTCTCGCTTCGGCGGTAAACCTGATATGTCTTCAAACACGTCCATGAAACTCTCGAATATAGCCGGCGCTTCTTCCTTATCCACTTCCATCGGCGAAAGAACATTATTTGTCGGCCTAGCCCTAAACTCGACTGGCCCGACAGAACTGCTTCCTCCAGCAAAACAAGCTCCGGATGTCCGGGAATCTGGAGAATCACTTTCCTTTCCTTACAATCAATACGAGCATGGATAGTGCCACGAAAATCCATTCCCAAGACAAAAACAAACAAAGGGATGCACCAGAATTGAATAAGCCTAATGCGGGGAAAACATGAACAAGTAAGATACTGAGATGACTTCATCCGAAGTCAAGATATTGAAGAGGATTAAGCACGGTAAACGTGATCCAAGCTGGCGATAAAATAATAACTGGTAAGCAATGAAACCGAGAGCAGCAAGGTATGAAACAAGGGAATGAATCAAGACCAGGACTCCAAGTTACTTAAATAGAGTACCGCATTGAAACCACGCTGCAGTTCATGGGTACAATTACATAACTCCACTCAAGTCGCCCAAATCCTAGTATCAGAATCAAGGAACAGGGAGAAACAATGGTGAACCAAAAAGGTTTCAAGTCGAGATGCAAGTGGTTTTCATATCGTCAAGGCGAAGGATAAAAGAAGGATATGATTCAAGAATTACGATAACAAGGTGGCAGGACATGTTCCTAATCACGAGTATTCTGATTCGTGTATTGGGTCCAATACCCAACTACAAAAGAATCAAACTCGATTAACCTATATCTTATGGCTCTGATACCAAAAGAACTATGTCACGCCCCGCTTCCCAGAGTACGCTAAGGTAGGCACGTGACATAGCCAACCATGCTACCCGTGGATAGGAAAAATCCTTCCACAGTCACATTACGGCTGTAAAGATATCAAGAACAAGAAAGTAGACTAAACTATCTAGTACATGTCCATGAGCCAGAATAAATGAGTCAAGAAATAATATAGTATGCGGAAGCAAAGGATCAAATGAACACCTGGAAAGTAAGGCTGGATACCAACAGGATCCTTACCGCTCGGTCTAACAGAGGCAAAACTCCTGATCAGTCTACAACAAAGGTAGAGGATCTGGGCCATACAAAACCCAGACGTCAGCGCGTCATAACATCAAACAATAATACATAAACAGGGTAGCAAGACATGCAAGTATGATCATAAAAGGTAAAGCAAGTGTAACAACAATGTAAATCAGGGCAGTGACAGGTAGTGTGCTGTGAGTAATCTAAACTGGTCTATTGGGTTAAATACTCTCAAGTCTTTGAAATCAATTTGATGAATCGTCGATGTAACTCAATAGTATCCCGTGCGTGCCCGGGACCACGGTCAAGATTCTCGGGCTGAATCCGAGACGTGCCGCTAGGCAGTAAAAGGTAGCATGTACAGATGAGTGATGTCAGCATCATCACCCCGGGGCTGGCCTAACCCGTAAGACTGATCAGAACAGGTATCGAACTGTCGAGTTACAAGTCAGGTTTCATCATTGATATTCCCATACCCCCAAGTTATATGTGTTCAAGTCAGGTATTTAAGTAATCAAGAACTAATGCCAACACAGGAGCAGGTAGGTGCAGGTTTGTCTGGATAGACAACAGGAACGGTCCGTAAGGCTACAGGTTATGTTTGTTGGCATTAGACACAAGATTAGGTAACAGGTAAAGCCATGGTACATCAGGTCAAGCCAGATAATGTATAAAGGTGTCATGTCATGTCAAGAGTGTACGGTACCATGTCATGTCAAGTACGAAGTGTAACAGGTCATATCAGGAAGCACAAGATGTCATGTGGGTGCTCATAATCAAACTAACATAAGCATGTGTATAAACAAGCATGGGTACTATCAGAACAATAAACTGGAACATGTAATATGATATGCAAATAGATATAATTTCAAGGATATGGATGCACAGTTAACGATTAGGGTTACATTTATAGTTCCAATATTAATTAGGATGCAATTTATTAAACATGGAGTGTTAATATCACAGTATTATGTATTAATGTGATCTATGGATGCAATTATATGTGTCTTAAATGCGATGGATGCAAACGGGTATCCGAAAAGTTATAAAACTATAAAATGGTAATGTGGGATGTACAACTAAGCAATATGTGATATAAATATTGATATAAAAATATTAATATGGATAGCATATTCAAAGCGATTAATAACTATAAAAGTGGTATTGATTAACCAAGCACAAGAAAGTTCCGTTCAGAAATTCAGCGTCACCCTAATGTAAAATAGCTTAAAAATAACAAACGTCCTCCAAAAGGGACGTGTCTTATACCAAAACAAAGATAATTCAATAAGGTTTTCATTTTTATAAGTATAAGTATCTCAGGTTGTCCCTACAAAAATTTATGAACGTTCGAAATTGAAAGTTTGCTGCTGGAATTTCCCTGGACAGCAGTTTAGAGACATTTTCATTTCCATTTTACTTTATTTAAACAATTTATTTTACAAGTAAATATTTCATAGAGTTATATTATTCGGAGTTAGCTTCGTAACGAACTAAAGAACATATACTAATGATTTTTCTATGATTTATAATGAATTTTATAGGGTAAGGTGTACAGTAAATTTCAGATTTGTCGTATCCGCTTTTTCAACTACGTTTCATGTGTAAACTATAATATTTTCAAATGTATAACATTATAAAATGCAGATTATAAACTAATTAAAGATAATAATAAGAAATATTACGACGATATATATTTTAAATGATATGGATGCAGTATAATGTAATCTAGTATGTCACAAGATAAGTTTTCATGATCTAGATTTAATATGATATAAACGGATGCAAACGGAATATCGAAACGTTATAAAATTAAACATGGGGCACTAGATTTAAACTATAGGTATGGTATTTATTTAAATAGGTATAAAATGAATTATATAGTATGTAGCAAGATCAACTTGCCTAGACGGAACAAGAACGGATGTGTACGGAACGTCCTTCGTCGGCGAAATATCGCGACGCGTGTACGGTACATGGAACGGTTCCAAACAACGCATGAGGGTGATCACGCAAGTCAGGTACATTCACAGGATCACTCGGATCGTCGGCGACGAGCACGGCTCCGGCGGTGATCACCGGAATCAAGAAACAAGATCAAGAAAAAGAAAGAAGAAAGAAGAAAGAAGAAGAAGAAGAAGAAGTAAGAAGAATAGGTTGTGTATTAAATAAGGAAAGAAAAATTAACTAAATAAATTATATATAAATATATATATGCAGAGGAGGGAGAGAGAGAGAGAGAAAGGAGTTGTTAGTTTGTTAGGAAATTAGATTTAAAATTTTAAAAGATTTTTAGATTTAAAATTTTAGATAAGAGGTTTCAGTTTGTTAAAGAAATCATATGAAAATATTTAAACTAAATTTTAAAATTAAATAAATTGAATTTTGGCGGGATACAAAAATATTTCAAAACGCGCCCGGGTCGGGTCTAAAAATTCAGATTTAAAATACGAAAAATATGTGCGACTTTCAAAATTCAAAATGAATGCTCAGGTAACGAAAATGCATACCCCCAAGAACGGAAGCACGTACATGCGCGTAGCCATCCAAACACGTTCGTTTCACTGAACGGGACGAGAACAAGATGCGCGGATGCTACCACGGGGTTAGGGGTATCATGCAGGCTATGAAATGCAATTTTAAATTATTTTACATGACCTAAAATGTTATATGGTAAAATATGCAATGCTAGGTAAAATGCCAGTATGCAGTATACATGAGATGCACGTGTCTATGTAACAACTCAGGGTAATCTATAAATATGAATCAAATAGGTTCAAGCAAGCGGGTCGGGTCGAATGCAATGTAAAATGTAAAATACTATTCGCACCCAAAACACGATAAATCAGGAAAATACCACAATTAAGGAAATACGAGAACTGGAATTGGTATAAATGAACTAGGATGTTACACAATCCATGTACACAAATGTACATATCGCGTATATATATACATTGTGTACATCATGTGAGAAAAGAAAATAGTAAGTGAGCTAAATATTAGTTAATGTATTATAATATATCAAATATATAATTATACATTAAATTATCAAATCAACTCTTGATTTAATAATCCGGCTATATCACATATAACCGACAAATATCAAATGCAACATCTTATCGAATCAACGCTCGATCCGATAACTCGGCTATATCACATATAACCAATCATGTCACATATCACGAGAATATAATGCGGTATCACATACTCGTATTAATCTTGTTCCCACACATATCACATATGCGCTCCTACTCTGTTTTGCTTGAGCCAGGAAACCTCTGTGTAGGACTCTGAAGACTCGTCAATACGCCGGCAGTAGGTGATGATCATATCAAACACTCACAAGCCGCATGCAGTCTGCCAAACGTAACGGCCACCCGGATATTGAGCGATCAGAAGATCAACAAGCAAGCCTGTTCTTTCTCCAGCGAATCCAATTAGTAACACTCCCGTACAGTCGGGTCTCTTCGTCTGATATGTTGCATATCTTGTCTAGGGGTGGTATACGTCAGACCCCAGTAACCGATAAGTCGTGTCGATGTGAGGCTCATAACAGGTAGAGAAACTACTGGTAACACTTACCAGTAAATCTCTATATCAGCTCTGTCCAGGGACTTCCAGTTATAGCCATTCGAATACAGCATAACATCAACTCCCTATACTGGGAGAGACGAATCCCCTTCTATCGCTCATTGTCTCCATGTGATTCGGGACTGTACCCAAAAGCCACCGTTTTGCACGCCCTCATAGACGTGGTATGATGGAAATCATAGCACAGTGGGAATCACACAAGACTTTATGACGATCTCGGGTCTACAGACTAACATGTACCAGTGTCACCAGAGAACTGCCATCTGACGTGAGGTATAATACCAGCTGGGAATTCTCGGCGAGTCCGTCCAGTGTACCCAGTCTCTACTGAGCACCCGTATACCTCCTCTGATGTCAAACACCAATGGATATGGGATCATCCATCGTCCATCATATAGGTCAAGAAGCGCATACGCTAGTCTACTTTGGAGTATCGATGCCCTGTCTTGGTACTTCCACGACTAGGAACATTTGAAGGATGTACCTGGCGACTACTCTGTCCCTACTAGTATGAACCGCATCATAGTCCTGGTAGTCAAGTACTCATCCTAAGGGCTTTATCAACATGTAACATAGAGACAATCAGAGTACATGTTAAGATAAAGAGCAACTAGATAGCGTACTATCATGTCCAGCAAGAAAGTCCTCCCTATATATTTCCAAGCATCCACTACAATATACATCGTATGTACAGTAATGGCCTCTAGGGCATACATATAACTAACACCGTTTTGGATTTCAGAACTTGATTTTAATAGCATTGCGATATGTGTTGTTATTGTAGGTACCTTCGTGTGGATTCCGAGGCGACGGAGCATGGCGTCATCGACTTCGGCAAGCGAAGACCACGGTGAGTAGATTTATATCTACGGGGAAAGTCGGGTGGATGGCGTATAGCACCCCCGCACACTTTGATGGAAACCGATTTATATATAGAATATGGTTAATGAAACCTTTAATAGAAAACTATAGATATAGTTAAAAGGTAGTTAAAGAACCATAATTGAAACTAAAGGATAGCTAGAAGTGTTTTGATACGACTAATATGTGATGATGGAATTTGTGGATGACATTTGAAGATATTTCCGTTTAGGGTACTATAGGACTAGATTGTCGACATAGATGTGTCATCCGAACCATAGCTATTTCCAAACTAAAGAATCGTGTGCATCTTTTAAACATATACCTTGAGAGATGTTACAGATTTTCAAATGATATCTTTTCCTAAAAAACACCGTAACCCCTACTTTCAAAACTACGATTCGCCCCTTTGAAATCTGATTGTATGGTTCGGGTGTGTATGTTAGATTAGATAAGTATTCTTATAGTAAAGGTAGAATGTATATATATAACATTTGACTCGATGTGAGATAAATGTGATGAAAAGAATTATACGATTTAATATGTGATTTGATGATATGTTGGTATACGGATGCGAGTCGATTGAGATGATGGATACCTTGCCGGTCCCCTGATATGAGATTGTTATGGATGTGACCTGGGACATAGGTATATAGATATTTATATTGTGGTGAATCTGGAATGATAGGTCCGTACCCTCATTGTCGTAAAGGTTGATAGGATCCCTATTGGTATTATGTCGTCGTACGATAATTTTCCATACGTGATGAGTTTGACTTGATGATTGATCCGTACCCTTGACTAGAGAATGCCGTACGATGGATTATACCGTACGTGATGCTGTGAGGCTAGATACCGATTGATAGATTCACCGACTCAGATATATGATAGTTGCGTATACCTTATAGCTTTTAGCTGATGATTTACCTTATGCTGCATTCATGATATTATCATTGCATTGCATATACCTGTGTTGGTACACTTATACCATTATCGATGATGCGTATGTTACACGTACACAGATTTGCTGGCTCACACACCTCATCATCGATATGTGCCATGTCACTACAGGGTAGAACTGCTGCATCAGGATATGACTCCTTGCATGATATACTTGCTATAGCTACATATTGTACATCCATACTTGCGTACATACACATATGCATCATTATACGATGTTGCATTTGATTTTGGAGATTTGGGAACCGCATGATATATTTTAAAACTGGATTCATTTAAAACAGCGGTTTTCCCTCGATATGTGCATATTACTGTTCCATGTTGCATGATATACGGATATGCTTACATTTCTGTTATACGTCGTATACATCATGCTTTACGCTTTTACGTATTGAGATATGCTGTTTTCATGAGATTTCTGGATTTGAGAACCGTGGCTATTTCAAAGGAAAGCATGTACTGTTTTAAAAATCCGGTTTCTCTTGATATGATATTTCAGTGCATCCACCATACGTTTTCTCGGTTCTGAGTCGTGTGACATGTGAAACCCGATTCGAGGAGCTGGATGAGGCTGATTGCGGGTACATGGTGGACCCAGTATGGTACCCCGGGACGAGAACGGATTTGCTGTGCAGTAGACGGTGAGCCTGGCAAAGGGACCACTACCTACCGGTGATAGTATTTAGGCTCGGCGGATATCCGGAGGATACCGACCAGAGTCGAGAGATGATATGGGCCGATCCGGACTGACGAAGCCCGTAGGCCGATCCGCACTGACGGAGCCCGAGATATGAGGAATTACGTGTCGATGCTGGACACGGGTTTCATGATGGTTTCGGGTGTCGATGTTGGATACCCAGGTTCCATGATTTTGATGTGTCGCGAGGGACACCGTTGATTTATATCCTCATACTTTCATGCACACTCTTTTATGATATTTACGTGCATACAGACATTGATCATATGGTTCGACGGGATCCACATGCATACATATATTGATTATATGGTTGGATGATATCTGCATACACATAGGTGTTGATTACATTGTTGGCACAAATACGACCCGGTCACCCTAGATATCATAGTATTACCTTTATGATATAGTTGACCTACGAGTCGTTGTTTATTCGATTTCTTCTTGTAGATGTTTTTCTACTCACGAGTTGGCAACTCACCCCCGTTGTGCCACAGTTCTTGCAGGTTGACCGCACGGATCAGCAGCGGCATCGCTGGCACATAGCTACTTTTGGGTGGTTTGCTTGGTAGGTGTGACATTTGTATCGTACCCACTCTTGTATTTATATTTCATATTGTATCTAGTCAACTCTATCAATCAAAATTAGTAAATTGTATAAGTAATGAGACTTAGTGAGATTGTGGTTGTGAGACATAGAGCGAGGGGTTTTCCGCTACTTGTGGTTTTGATGTCTTGCTTATTTCTTTATCTTTTTGTGGTGAACTTCGCCGTTGGTTGTCTTATACTTATTTATACTGTCTTGCGTGGTTGTGATACACCGTTGGGCGAAAAGATAGCTCCCGCTTGGGGATGCCTTTATTTTCATCTTGTATATGTGGTTTTGGATCAAAATATACAAAGGAGGTGCTGCCCAATTTTTAAAAGACGAAACATGTTTTCAAACTAGTAAATTTCATTATCATCATTTATGTCCCTTTTTCCATGCATTTAAGAAAACTTGATTTCATTATACCTTTATTTCAAAACTCCACCTGCCTTATTTTCTTAAAAAGGGTTTAGATTTATGGGTTTCAGCTTACTTGAATTCCGTTACGTCTTTAGACGTTGCGTGATTCAAGTGCTGGTCACGAGCTAATATTTCGTTTCGTGAACTTTGCTCGATCTCCGTGAGACTTGGACCTGTCGAGGATCTCGCGCTCGTGATGACGATCGGCTTCGCGTAAAGGATCTTGAATGTCGTCGCTCGTTGTTGTTCTCAACGATTCTTGATTTGGATCTTGATTAGAAATTTAATTGGATTGAATTGGCTCTCAAAATTTGTCTCCCCAAATTGCGTAACCCCCGAAATGAAGGCTTAGGTCCATTATATAGCCCTTCACCAATCTTCCACTAGACGCTAGGTTAATCTTCCCCAAGAAACTAGGTAGTTGTAGGAAAGTTTCCAGAACATGCTTGTTACAATGGAGCGTATTCAACAAGCTAGGAAGTTGGATTGAAGCTTCTGGAACAGTGCCGTCACCGGATACCCTAACTCGGCCGCGGATCCGCGGCGGATCGACCTGACTCGGCCGCGGTTCCGCGGCCGTTTGGTGGGCTTGAGGCTTCATTTTTCTTTTGTTGTTTGGTGTTGGCATATGGGTATTCAGGTGTTATCTAGAATCTTCTTATCTCTTTTGAATCTCTGCCAGATTTGTAACTCATTGATTTCCTGTATTTTGTCGGCGAATTTGCTATTCCGATATCTGTCCTGAAATAATTTTCTGCACAAAATCTCACTGAAGAATGTTGAGATATACAATACCATGCTTGAAATAATAAACACACAATTTCCTTCCAAAATGTTTATTATAATGTATAATACGTGATAATTGATATTTTCCAGGCGAACATGTAATACGTATTATATTTATAACAAATATCCTTAGATGATTAGAAAAGTGAGGAAATTGTTATGTTAAAGATTGCAATATTTTCGACTGAACAAATTCCACCCAACTTGACTTTGATCGTCTCGAGCAAACTTCTTTTTTTTAAGAAAAGGAGAAAATATAAAGAAAAAGAACAACTATCTAGCACACTTTCGTAGGCAACATGATTGCACTGAGCACGTGCAACAAGCATTTAAACCTCCAGGTGTCCCTAATAGGAAGAGTGTTGTCTCCTGAGGTTTTTCAGCGGATTGCACCCACAAAATCCTATAATAAAAGGAAGACTGTGAAAGTTACATATAAAGATAAGAACTGTAAAAAAAAGAACTTTGAAAATCAGAGTTTCCAACTACACCAGCTTTTCGGTTGTCATGAGCCCTGCCCTACCTTAATAGTCATGAAAAGATGTTAGAAATCACATCATCTCTCAATAAAACATCGCCTTTATTCTTCATCCCTACCTTTCTTCCAAACACCGATCATATACCCCTACGTGTGTGTAAAAGACATCCCTACACTCGGAGAATTCAATTCATGCTATCATACTCTTGTCCATCTACCTCATTACTTTTTAGTCGGTGAATATTTTAGATGGAATTGCTCACACATTCTTCATGCGACCGTTAATAATTCTTGAGGTACTAACCGACCGATTACTAAATGTGCTCACATATTAGGCATAATTAATAATTTCCTCGTCTTGCAACACCTAAGGCTTAACAATGACTCTCAAACAAGTTGGTCTAAGGCACTAGGTGATGAAGCACCATCGCTATATTTTTTTATGCTGCCTTGGTGATTACAAAACCAGTGTTCATTTTTCTTCACCATTTTATACTTTTATGCTTCATTTATTATTTTCTTCGTACTTTGGCTTTTAGACAAGAGAATTTCAAGGTATCCTCTACTATCCTAAGTTTCAAGATGTGTGTAAGTACGCATAGTAGGGTATCAACGTTCAAATGTTTGGCTTCCAGAATAGAAACTATTTTTCAGACTTATTTTTATCCGCAGATTAGTGACTTCCTCATCTTACTAACCCTTGGGACAACGGCTCATAACTACTTATTACTAGTTTCGTCTAAGAAAGCATCTAATCTTCTTGGTTTTCTTAAATTCTTCCAATCTTTCAAATGTAATTTTTCACTTTCTAATATTTCATTATAAAAGATTTTTTTAAAAATTTTTGTGCTTATGCAAAGTGTAATGCAAAGTGATGCGCAAATAAGCACAAACCTAGCCCAAACCTGAGTACAGCAGTGTCCTCACTGTTGTGTCTTTTAAATCTCAAAATCCTGTAGGATGGGAGGAAAAGTTATTAACGGGGTCAAGATTAAATGAAAGTGAAAATCTTCCCCCAAACATATTTTTTTTATGTACAATTTTGCATATTTGTTTTTTTTTTGTTTTTTTATTAACTCACCTCCATTCTAAAGATGAGACCATATTACCGAGACATGGAGGTGAGGTGGAGGAAAATTAGTCATTATAAAGCAGCTCCTGTAAAAACAGGAGCTCTTCCGTGGGGTCAGTAGAAAAATACGGCTTTAATCTATGCCCATTCACTTTGAAAATTGTACCGTTTCTTCTATTTTCAACTTCAACTGCCCCGTGTGGGTAGACATACCGCACCACAAATGGTCCTTTCCAACGAGATCGGAGTTTACCCGCATGAATATGGAGACGGGAATCGTAAAGAAGGACTTGTTGTCCTGGGGTAAAAGTTTTTCTCAAAATATTTTTGTCGTGAAATACCTTAGTCCGATTCTTTACTATCACCGCATTATCATAAGCTTCATCGCGGAGTTCACTTAGCTCATTTAATTGTAGCTTCCGAAAATTGCAGGCTTGATTTAAATCGAGGTTAAGTTCTTTAATGGCTCACATTGCCTTATGTTCAATCTCGACAGGAAGGTGGCAAGCCTTTCCAAACACTAGGCGGTAAGGAGACATACCTAAATCAGTCTTATAAGCGGTACGAAATACCCAAAGAGCATCCGTCAGTTTGGTTGACCAATCTTTCCGGTTCTTAGAAACTGTTTTCTCAAAAATTTGTTTGATTTGCCTATTGGAAATCTAAGCTTGCCCGCTCGTTTGGGAATGATAGGGCGTGGAAAGTTTGTGGTTGATTGAATATTTCCGCATCAAAATCTCGAAAGACCGATTACAGAAATGCGTCCCGTTGTCGCTAATGATAGCGCGAGGGTGTCCAAATCGCGTAAAGATATTTTCCTTAAGGAATTTAATGATAACCTTGTTGTTATTAGTGCTACATGGAATAGCATCCACCCATTTCGAGACGTAATCAACTGCTAATAAGATGTACAAATTCCCAAAAGAGTTAGGAAATGGACCCATAAAATCAATACCCCAAACGTCGAAAATTTCAACAACCAAGATCGGTTGAAGTGGCATCTCATTTCTTTTAGAAATCCGACCCGTGTGTTGACACTGTTGACAAGTTTTGCAATGATCAATTGCATCTTTGAATAATGTAGGCCAGTAAAAACCGCATTGCAAAACCTTCTCCGCCGTCTTACATGGACCAAAATGGCCTCCATATGCCTGATCATGACAAAAAGACAAAACACTCTTGAATTCATCATTGGGGACACATTTGCGAATGATTTGGTCAGGACAATACTTGAAAAAATAAGGTTCATCCAAGTAAAAATGCTTTACTCGGGAAAGAAATCGATAATTGTCTTGTTTAGACCAATCGCTTGGAATAAGTCCCGTTGCAAGATAATTCACAATATCCACGAACCAAGGTTCGCCGGATATGGTCAAAAATTGTTCGTCCCGGAAAGAGTCGTTTATTGGCAAGGTCACAGTTGGTGAGGAAGAGATGCGCGAAAGATGGCCGGCTGCTACGTTTTCACATAAAAGATTAGGATCTATCAATTTCTTGTAATAATAGGATCCAACGTATTAACCTTCCTTTAGCATCCTTCTTCGATAAAAGATATTTTAGGGCGGAGTGATCAGTGTAAACCACAATCGGTGAGCCAATCAAGTAGGCCTGAATTTTTCTAATGCAAATACCACTGCCAAGAGTTCTTTCTCGGTGGTTGTATAATTAATTTGGGCATCATTCAAGGTCTTGCTTGCATAATAAATCACATGTGGCATCTTATCAATGTGATGTCCTATGACTGCACCAACAGCAAAATCTGATGTATCATACATAAGATCAAACGAGTGGTTCCAATCAGGAGATGATAAAACGGGGGCTGTAGTGAGGGGTCTTTTAAGTGATTCAAAAGCAGCCACACAGTCTGAGTCGAAGTGAAATGTTGTATCCTTGGCCAAAAGAAGAGTTAAGGGTCTATCAATTTTGCTAAAATCCTTAATGAATCTTCTATAAAATCCTGCATGACCAAGGAAAGATCGTATGTCTTTGACGCATTGGGGATGAGGAAGGTTGTGAATGACATCTATTTTAGCTCTGTCGACCTCAATGCCTTTCCGTGAAATGACATGACCAAGTACAATACCCTCTTGGACCATGAAATGGAATTTTTCCCAATTCAAAGTTAAGTTCTTATCCTTAGAACGAGTAAGAACTGCGTCAAGATGAGATAGGAAATCATCAAAAGAGTCCCCGAATATCGAGAAATCGTCCATGAAAATTTCCAGAAAATTCTCGACCATGTCCGAGAATATCCCCATCATACACCGCTGAAATGTAGCAGGAGAATTGCATAACCCAAAGGGTATGCGTCTATAAGCAAAAGTACCGAAAGGACAAGTAAATGTGGTTTTATCTTGATCCTTTTTGGCAATAGGGACCTGGTTATAGCCAGAGTATCCGTCCATGAAACAATAATATTCATGTCCAGCTAATCGTTCCAACATCTGGTCAATAAAAGGTGTAGGGAAGTGATCTTCCCTCGTTGCGGCATTGAGTTTTCTGTAATCAATACATACACGCCACCCAGTTTGGGTGCGTGTCTGGATCAACTCATTAGCCTCATTAGTTATGACCGTGATGCCAGATTTCTTAGGGACTACATGAATAAGACTCACCCATTGGCTATCAGAGATTGGGTAAATGATACCACTGTCAAGGCATTTGACGATTTCATTCTTTACCGCCTCCTTCATGACGGGATTTAACCGTCTTTGTGGTTCTCGGGTTGGATTGGCTTCATCCATCAAATGCATATGATGTTTAACAATCAAGGGACTAATCCCTTTGATGTCAGCCATTGTCCAACCAAAGGCCTGCCTATTAGATCTCAAGATCATCAAAAGAGCGCTCTCTTGCTCTAAGGCTAGAGAAGCGGATATGATCACAGGCAAAGACTCATTCTCACCTAAATTTAAGGTAAGAAGGTAACAGTTTGAGATCTAATGTCGGCGGAGAGACAATAGAATGTGGGGTTAGTGAATGACATTCGGATTCTCGAAGAAGTTCATAGCCGGCAAAGGATACAGACTCGGAAAGTGTGTCTGACTTTTGTGATGAGTCGGAAGGTTCAAACTCAGGGGTGAACTCGTCAAAAGTGTCATCACTATAATGTTGTGCAAGATCAAAAAATGATGTGCTAATGTCGTCGAGATCATCAAAGCAAATTTCATCAACTTTGCAGCTTTCGGGAGCTATCTCATGGACAGAACAGACATCAAGAATATGAGCAGAAGGTTTAGATAGCTGACTTCCAAATTTGTAAATGTTAAGCTCAATTGTCATTTTCCAAAAGGATAGGTTCATGGAACCGTTTCGACAATTAATGACAGCATTGGAAATGGCTAGGAAGGGTCGACCAAGAATCACTGGAATTTGCATCTGTGGGTTCGCTACGGGTTGTGTATCTAAAACAATAAAATCCACAGGGAATATAAATTCCCCAACTTTTATCAACACATCCTCAAGCTCACCCCTAGGTTTGGTGATGGATCGGTCTGCCATCTGAAGAGTACAATGAGCGGGTTTCAACTCTTCAATCCCTAACTGCTCGTGGACAGAATATGGAAGTAGATTAACACTAGCGCCAAGGTCGAGTAAAGCACGGTTAATACTTTTACTCCTAATAGAAATAGAGATTGTAGGACAGCCAGGGTCTTTACGTTTCTGTGGTAATTGTGGGGTAAAAGCTGTGCTAACATTATTTGTCATGAATACCTTTTTGGGCACTTGAGTCTTCCTCTTCCTAGTGCACAAGTCCTTAAGGATTTTCGCATAAGCCGGAACTTGTTGTATAGAATCTAGGAGAGGGATATTTATGTTAACTTGTTTAAACATTTCCATAATCTTCTCCATTTGTGGACTTGGTTTGTTTCCCCTTAACCGATTTGGATAAGGATCTTTAGCAATAAGAGCTGGGTCCGACATTGGAGAAGGTTGTATGGGTGGAACAGATCCCAGAATTGGAGTGGGGATCGTCTTTGGTTGACTAGAAGAAGTGTGCTGAGGGTTCGAGCCTAGAGGAAAACGGAGAATAGGCTTGGAAGAAGATGAACTAGGGTCAGAAGTGGAAGTGGAAGTCGAAGTGGAAGCCGGGGGTGTCATTGATAGATTCATCATTATCAATCTATTCACCGACTTGATTATTCAGCACTCTTCCGGATCTCAACGTTGTAATTGCACTCAAATTGTAGTGTTGTGAATGCCCAGGATTCGGTAGGGGTTGAGATGGAAGTTTACCTTTCTTTCTAGCACTCATTTTGGCATTTAATCATGCAATTTGTGCTTCTATCGATTTAATACTCTCACCGTGGGAAGCGGAGTTCTTCTTTATATCATCGATAGAAGACCTTATATCATCCGACACTTGGATGAAATGTTTCATGAACAAATCCAAGGTTCGTTCGAGTGAATAGGAATTATCGGTACCGGCCAATTGCAAAGAATTATTATACGGTGCAGAAGTGTTGGCCGGATTTTGAAAGTTTTATGGTTGAAAGGGGTGATGACTCAGTTGTAGTGGTTGCTGTTGTTGTGGAGGGACCCTATAAAAGTTATTTTTGTTTGGAACCGTATTTTGAGTTTGGTGTTGGTTCCAAGAAAAATTAGGGTGATTCCTCCAACCCTGATTATAAGTTGAAGAATAAGTAGGTCGTTGCTGAAAAGCAGTATTAGTGTGTTCTTGACCGTGAAACGGAGAATTCAAAGGACATTCTTCCGTCAAATGTGATGGATCGGAACAGCATCCGCACACGGTTTTAGGGAGTGTGACCTGGTTTAGGGAGGCTAATAAAAATTTGTGTTCCATAGCTTCAGGTTTCTTTTGATTGCTGCCATTTCAGTTTTGACTGCTATGGAAACATCAAATTGATTGATACCACCCGTAGATGATGGTTGATTAACACTCTCCCATTGCAAAGTTTTTTCAGCAAAATCTTTTAAAAATTTACAAGCTTCACTATCGTCTTCAGACATGAAATTGCCTTGACATATAGATTCAAGCATCTGCTTTGTTGTTGGATTAATGCCCTCATATATGATTCGGCACAGATCCCATCTATGGATTCCGTGATGAGGACATTGGACTAGCAGATCCTTGAATCGTTCAAAACACTTCCAAAATTGTTCATTGGGAAGCTGGGTAAATTGATTGATTTCGCTATAGACACGGGCGGTCTAATGATTGGGATAAAATTTTTAAGGAATGCTATGACGAATTCATCCCGGTTTGAAATAGAGTGTGCAGTTGTGTTAAAAAGTCATTTCTCGGCTAAATCGCACAAAGTGAACGGGAGAAGACGTAAACGCATAGCATCCACAGAAAGTTGTGAAGTGCCCATCAGAGCACATACGTTTTCAAATTTTGTGATAAAAACGTATGCGTCTTCAGACTCGAGACCGTGAAATTTTGGTAAAATATTGATATAATGTGGTTTGATTTCGAAATTAACCCATTGGCTGGTGGAATAGAAAGGCAAGTAGAAAGAGGACCACGTATCGGGGAGCATCTCTCTTGGAGAGACATACGCAGTAGATTCTGTGTACCTGCGGGCGGTGGCAAAGTGGTGTTAAAATTTGATGGAGATCCGTCCATCTCGGTGGATGTGGTGAGTGGTGACGAAAAAGAAGATGTAGAATTACCGACTTCGGAGTCGATAGGAGAAACGCTGACAAGACGGGCACTAGAATCCCGTGTCTAACCGAGCATGCAATAAACGGTTTAGCACAAGTGGCAGTGTTTGTGATAATTAGAGAAAGTGGTTTGTTTTGAAAAAGACGGATTTTGAAAATCACACAAAAAATGCACAATCAACCCTAGATCTACGGTCACCTAGGTCAAGTCACTAGACTGCTCCTAGAATTCCAGAAGACAAATCGCAGGATAAATCCTCTACTACCTCATTATCCCTCCTGTGGCCAGGTAAGTGGGATGTATCCGCTACGTATGTAGCGGGCCTAATTAAGTAACCACTTGCCTTAGATACACTTGCCTTAGACACACTTGCCTTAGACACCATAAAAGAAATGCGGATAAGCAATAGATTACCCACGACCTTCTTCTGTCCGAACTGAGTGCAACGGTCCTTAGAGTCTTATATAGATATTTTTTAGTTAATGAAGGGTGATGCGGATGCTAGTTTTGTGATTTTTGGGGCTTAGGAAGGGTAATGAAATCCCCACCTAATCTGAATTTGGTCTTTGCCCCTTAATTTCCGTATTAAAATATGCACAAACAACCAATATCAAAACACGCAATAATTTTTTTTAAGCGCGGCGAATTTTTGCAAAGAATCCTGCAGAAATGTTGTTATCGGACAGATCAGAGAAGAGATAAGAAAGTATAGAATATACCAGAGAAATTTCAAGCACAAATTCAGGAAGACCACCGCGCTTTCGCGGTCAATACACACTTATGGCCGCGGTTCCGCTGCTAACTTGGATGATCTTTGAACAAAAAGTTTTACTGGTGCTACTTTCTGTCCTCTGGCATTCTTGAATACTCCAGAATATTTATCTCACTGCTCCAATGATTCCAGATTTCCTTGCAAAATTCACACACTAATCGTTACGCACGCGATGTGAATCTTGAATTAAATTTTGATGGAATAATAATATTTCAACTCAAATAGCAAGAACGAACAAATTACGCACGCATCCCCGGCAACGGCGCCATTTGATTGATCGATTTTGATGTGTTGATAAGTATAATCACAATCAAAGAATTTATAGCCGCAATCAATAACGGTGTCGATGTAGTTCGTTAATGAGTACAGATCGTCCACTGAGATTCGTGTATTTATTCGTTCTTTCTTTAGTCGAGTCGAAAGAAAATAGTAAAGAAAATTTAAGAAATTGAATCAAGATTTATTAGATGAAGTATTTTCAAGAAAAAAATCAAGAAAGAGTTTAAGATATAGTAATCAATAAAATGTCCAATTTCAATTTTAGTTATCAAGAAAATGAAGAATAGCTTGTAGGATCCGATAAGAATTAGTAGCAATGATGAATACTAATAATGACTTATCTTATCTATTGTTGAATTATAGCTAGAACGATGGTGATGAATGAAGATTAGGGATCTTTTGAAGAAACTAGGGTTTCTCCTTCACTTTCCCTTGTCTTTTCATTGATCATCATTCAAATCTAGCCTTTAGCAAAGAGAATCATCAATCATTTAATCCCAAATTGCAACGAAATTATCAAGAACGGTGCTCTCGTTCCGAATTTGGTCATTGCCGATTTTTTTTCCTAAAGTTCATAATTCTCATAAGACTTAAGATGCATATAGGATTTCATCACCACTTGATCTACCGAATTCCTTCAAATCCTTAACAAGCGGATATTTCACTCACGCATCATGAAAATAATAGAATCAAGAATTAGAAATTTCATAATGCAATAATTTAAAGAAAGCGAGAATTAAAAATTGATCACCTTTATTAATCAACTTCTAATTACACTTTCCTTCAATCCGAGGTTACAAGAATTGCTCTCGATCGCTCCCTTTAAGAGGTAACTATTCTGTCGAATTTTGCTTTGCTCGATCTCCGTGAGACTTGGACCTGTCGAGGATCTCGCACTCGTGATGACGATCGGTTTCGCGTAAAGGATCTTGAATGTCGTCGCTCGTTGTTGTTCTCAACGATTCTTGATTTGCATCTTTATTAGAAATTGAATTGGATTGAATTGGCTCTCAAAATTTGTCTCCCCAAATTGCATAACCCCCGAAATGAAGGCTTAGGTCCTTTATATAGCCCTTCACCAATCTTCCACTAGAAGCTAGGTTAATCTTCCCCAAGAAGCTAGGTAGTTGTAGGGAAGTTTCCAGAACACGTTTGTTACAATGGAGCGTCTTCAACAAGCTAAGAAGTTAGATTGAAGCTTCTGGAACAGTGCTGTCACCGGATGCCCTAACTCGGCCGCGGATCCGCGGCGGATCGGCCTGACTCGGCCGCGGTTCCGCGGCCGTTTGGTTGGCTTGAGGCTTCATTTTTCTTTTGTTGTTTAGTGTTGGCATATGGGTATTCAGGTGTTATCTTGAATCTTATTATCTCTTCTGAATCTCTGCCAGATTTTTAACTCTTTGATTTCCTGTATTTTTTCGGCGAATTTGCTATTCCGATATCTGTCCTGAAATAATTTTCTGCACAAAATCTCACTGAAGAATATTGAGATATACATTATCATGCTTGAAATAATAAACACACAATTTCCTTCCAAAATGTTGATTAAAATGTATAACACGTGATAATTGATATTTTCCAAGCGAACATGTAATACGTGTTATATTTATAACAAACATCCTTAGATGATTAGAAAAGTGAGGAAATTGTTTTGTTAAAGATTGCAATATTTTTGACTGAACAATCTTCAACAGAATTTAATCAGTATCCTGTGCCACGCCTCCCTCAGTATCCGCTTGGACCACCTGTCCAAACTACTGCCCCTCGTCAGAGGGAAAACTATAACTCTGATAGCTACTCTGTCATCCAGGTCACCTTGGAAGCCTGGAATGATAACCGTCTCCCGAAGGAGGCTGCCGTTATCAAATCCCTAGAACATCCACTTATGTTCTAAAACTGCTTCTGAATGTTTCTCCAGGATTGGATTAATATAAACTTATTGCAGCTAGTGCAAAAACAACATTTGGTGTGGTACTTGACATCTCATGATTGACTCAATTGCCTAAGCAAGTGATATACCTATCATGCACATCCCTCTCCCCTTTATTCTGTAAGACACCTTTAGAGAGGGTGACTCCATCAGCCGCAGGTACACCACCATACTAGGAGTCGTCCATTCTAAAACACCTTTAGAATGTTGTCTAAGTACCCAGATTGGGACACTTCCCAAATCTAGATCTAAAACCATAGATCTAGTTACCAGAATACCTGATATTATATTCATATCTTATGTGGAGAAACCACTGTGTGACAACCACAGTATAACCGATTGTAGGATATGATTTTTACTTCCTATAAAGTGCATGTCATCCATATTTCAGGACATCACACGCTACTACTTTCTTAACAGATCCATCTCCTATTCTGATGAAGTCAAAGCCTATGACTGTCACATCAAAAATAGATGATCTATTTCCGCTATATTTGCTTTAGTCTATAAATAGACACAAGCTACTTGTCCACTATGCTTTCGCTGGTCCCACTAACTACGACAACCCTCTGGCAGAGTCATATACACATGCACTTGTAAAGCTAGTTTAGAACAACGCTATACTCATCCTCCTGCCGGGTCTCATAGTCTAGAACAGCAGTAATTGCAAGTCTGGGTAAACAAGAACCTCCCTGTCACCGTCCTTGAGAATATCGGAGTACCTCTCGGGTGCCTGAGGTTACCCACCATATCTGCGGAGTGGCTAATGGAATGTCAAACCTGATTGAATCTTTTGGTCCTATTAAATTTTTAGTAATCGTCTGTGGTTCTGGAATCACTTCCAGTTCTACCATACTCCCACTACTGTTTACTGAAAAAGTTCATTTTACTAAAACTGTGGCGAGTCAAGAACAATATCTCTATTGATCTTCCAGATTGTAGAAAGTTAACCCTCGTCAAAGCCCGGGTTAACCCACAAACTGCCATTACTGAAACGTGCCTTGAGTTATCCAGAGTCTGGTTTTAAGCATAAGCCGGACAACTCCATATACCTTAACATCATTAAGATATGAGCCATTCTATATACAATATAGAAACAGAGGCACTGATTTAATTGGAACCAGATTCAAATCATGCAGCTGTCTCCAGTGCATGTCAACTAAATGGAGAGAGGCCGATCGGCATTACTCAACTTAGGAGTGCATCCAAATATGAATAACCTGAAAGAGAAACAAGTTTGTCAAAACCATTACTATCAACTGAATACCAAACACAAGTATCTACATCTTCAATCACCTTGAAGAATCCTGATACTTGAACACCTTGTTCTCTACTTTATTTTTGTACCTATAACTTCTCAAAACTTGGTCCTTGTATTTCTACGAAACACTTGTCTAAAACTTGAGAAGTCACAAGTAAACAGAATATAGTACGAGTACCAACCCCTCTGTCCTAATGGACACTGGACAACATACAATACTTTATATAAGTTCCCTGAGTTGAATAACTCAAACCCTGTGCGTCGTAGGTTGAAAACTGTACTATGGTTATGAAGAATTACACCGCTGTTGAATGCTCCTTACCTTACCATCAACTGATATAGGTAAATGTCATAGACATAATTTCAAAAAGTTATATCTCACTTTATAAAATAAACGTACAGATATATCAGTTTGAAATTAGTGCATAACAATGGATATTCAAAACCAAATATTTGTCGTCCGGCAAAAACCCAGGCGATTTCCTCAAATATCACCAATTACAACGAATTCCGATATAATGGGGATGATCACCTAATTCCCAATAACTTACTCCCATTCATCATCTGTAAAACCATACAGATGTGAGAATCAGACCTGGTAAATACATACCCTGGAGTAAGGATCTAACTGGGAAATCAGTTTTTAATTAACAACGCATAGTGAAACTGAAACATGAAAATGTTTCGAAGGGGTATCCGGGTATTCCTAGTAATGCCTTTTCTATTATCAGATTCACGACTGTAACCGTAAATTTCTTTTGCCATCTCTCCAAATCCCTTTATTTGTCTTTAGTCGTTACCTTCTGTACACCATCATTAGGCTAAATGGTTTTCTTCTTTCCCTACCGTTCGGCACCAGCCTATGGTTTGGAAGAAGACTATCCAATAAGCGTAATAGGTGTACTCTCCTAATCCTAGGAGCCCTCGCTACCTGAGAGAAGGTAAAGATAAAAGACAACTGAATAAGACATATTCTATTTCTCCTGAACCAGATTCCATCCTCAAACTGGAACAAGTTCCTTCGAGTTCGTATATAACCATACGATAGATTATCCAATAACTTTGGATCTTCGTAGTGATACGGGGTGTTCTGGAGAAATCCAAAAATGAAGTAGGAGTAGCGATGAAATATGTGGTTTGGTCGTGAATGATAGCAGTCGCAATTTACTTTGCCCTCTTTCTAATCCCTTTATTTGTCTTTACTTATTTCCTTTTGTACACCACACTTAGGCTAATTGGTTTTCTTCATTCTCTACCTTTCGGCACCGGCCTATGGTTTGGAAGAAGACTATCCAATAAGCGCAATAGGTGTACCCTCCTAATCCTAGGAGTATTCGCAACCTGAGAGAAGGTAAAAGGAAAAGACAACTGAATAGTCCTATTCATTTTCTCCAGAACCGGAAACCATCCCCGAATCAGGAATAAGTTCCTTTGAGTTCGTATATAACCATACGATGGTCATATCCAAATAAAATGTGGATCTGCGTAGTGATACGGAATGTTCCAGAGAAAAGCAAAGGGTAAAAGTAGGAGTGGCAATGAAGTATGCAACTCAGACAATCCAAAAGCCAGTGTTTTAAGAAAGTTCGGTTAACTTGGTCACAGAGTCATAGTCTAGGGTCGGGCCATGGTCGCTGCCAAAGAGAGAGAGAAAAGAAACACACTGCGTGCACTCTAAGCTAGATCAGAATGGTTAATCACTTTATCTAATCAGGATGTCTCCTACTGTAACCTCAAATTCTCCTCCAAAGATGAAAGAAGAATTAGTCGGGATCACCCGAGGAGTAAACCAACTCATCAGTGGGTATCGGGATCCAACTATAATCGCATGATAACCTGATGGAATCCACTCACGTTATCATACTCCAGAAGGTATGCGCATGCCTGGCAAGTTTCCTGTATGTTTGAAACTCCCGATGTGATTTTTACCCCATGCACTTATGACCTTGACGAAGGCCAACAAATCATAAGTCACATGTCAAGTTCTACCCGTCATTGTCCAGGTTAATTTGAACCCACCCGTACATACCCTTGACGAAGGACAACAAAGTAGTACGACTGTCCCAAACCAACGCATCTATCTATGCAACAGAAAGGTACCAAGCAGCTACCATACACTATGCCTTGACGAAGGCCAACAAACATAGCATGAATACTAAGTGCTACCCGTCTGAAATGACAGAGGGCTACGAATGGTTTCTGGCGAAAACCCTTTAACGTAATGAACTTGATATCGTTGAAGGAACCAGATAGTTTTTTACAAATATATAGTGGCGAAAACCTTTACTAAAGAGGTCACTCCCGGTGAAAGGATCTCGGCTCTTTCCTCATCGAATGAGGTGCAGGATATTCTAACTGAATACCGTGATGCAAAGCAAAAATTAATCGACTATAGTGAAGTTATTATCCTGACGCAAACCTCTGTCCAAGGGGTCACTCCCGATGAAGGGATCTCGACCCTTGCCTCGTCGAATGAGGTGCTGGATATTCATAAACGAATACCGCTGTGCAAAACAAAAGAGAACATCCTTGCAATAATAGCTTTTTTAAAATTGTTCCAACAACATCGAACAGGTCTGTTTTCTTTGCATTGATCTGAATCAACACAATCCCATCAATTAATCACACCACAAAAGAACGAAAATATGATGTACGTATATACCATCCGCATTCGCCACTGGGTCCCGTCATCACCCGTTAGGTTACTTAATTAACGATAGAGCGGGGACTGGACTAGTGCGGGTGTAAAACATATACAACATCTACTAGTATATATATCAATATATAATAATCGCTCCAGGCGTGATAAATGCAACATCACAGACAAGTAATAAGCATCACAAAACAATACAGATAATCTGGGAGCCCCTTGTTTCTTTTCAGCCACAAGTGAAACCCGACGTTCCCCTGGTCGTGTGGATAGCCTTTGCAATGAAAACCTGGACCCCTACGAGTGCGGCAAGTTACCCGTAAAAACCCAGAAGCGAGGCATCCCCCTTCAGCAAAGTGAATGGGCCACCCAGCACTTCACGGAATCCGGTAACTTGAGCACCCCTCTTTGGGTCAACCTGTACCCCCTACAAGTGCGGCGAACAGCCCGCCGCTTCTAGAGTGAAGCCCCCTCCTTCTCAAAGCCATGAGATGCGGACCCGTTGCCCTCCAGAACCCGGCTATCCGTGCACTCCATCGTGGGGTAATCTAAGTACCGAAAATAAAATATGTACGACGGTGACATCGACCTCAACCCGGTCGTGCCCCAAACAAATAATATACAAACAGGCAGTGACGGCAGTCCACATGTCGGACGCTCGCCCCGCGATTTCAAATGTACAAATAAAACTAAACTGCACTACCATTGCATCCAAGCTATTCACCATGACGAATCCGCAACAATACAGCACAACACAGAACATCAACGTGAATGTCACGTTCGCAAACCCGTCTAAAAGAGTTATAGCAATTAGACAAGTTATACCGCTCAAATGACATTCACGGCCGCAGATAGTAATGTAAGTATTGTAACTTTAAACAATGTTAGAAATATCGACTACGAAATAACCCCGAATAGCCCCAAACAACTAGATAAATCCATATCAAAATTGGGCTAAACTAGTAAGACCACTTAACCAATATTCCAAAGACTAAATGCCATTGGGGTGAAGAAAATGTGAAGCAATTGGTTTTTGGCCAAGGCAAGAAAAAGAAAGAAGTGGCTGTTCTTTCTAAGTAATGAAGTGGCTAATCTTTTAATTTGAGTAGAGTTGAGTTGCGTTTTAAAGCAACACAAGAAAAAAATATAAAAAACCCTGCACACAAAAACAGAACAGCCACGAAATTTAACCCCTTGAACAAAAAATCAAAAGCCACTTAATTTGCCTCACCAAAAATATCATTGGTATAGTTTCGGGGTTGCTTCGGTTTCAATATTTTAACATCGTCTAAACAACTAGTATGTGGTTAATGGGTGGCTCTGATACTATGTAAGGCTACCCCAGTGCCCCGGCCGTCAATCCGAGGCCAAACGCAGAACAAAAACTTTTCAAACTGGCGCTAACGTAACCCTAAAACCCGGATCGTGCCATTAACCCTATACTAGTTAACTGTAAAATGGAGTTTATGAGATTATACCGATCGATCCGTGTCCTTTGGTCTTCAATCTCTGTCCCAAGCTCGTCACGGCTTCCTCGATCAAGTTCTCTCTCCGGTCTTCCTCGTCAAAGATGATCCACGTCGAGAATTAGTAATACGGGCTCCCGCCTCAAAACCGAGGCAACTCGGGCATCCAGTTTGCTAGCCTAGATACCCAAAATGAAATAGAGATAGTGTGTGATACTTTGTCTCAAAGCACCCAAGGATTTGGGTGGAGGTAAATGAAGTTGCCATGGATAGAAATTGTGAGCACACGAATTTTGCCAAGTGAAAAATGGGCTCGGCCATTTTTGAAATTTGGTTCTCTGTGTAATTGTGAAGTGTAGTGGTGAGGATATTAATAGAAGCAACTCAAGAATTCTCACTCACTCAAAACAACAGCCACCTCACCCTTCACAAAAGATCTCACTAAAATATCCTACACAAAAAAAGAACATTAAAGCCAAAGGGACACCTCACCAAAGCCCACGAAATTTCCCATGCCCATTTAATGCTCACGAAATATGCTCACTAGGAATTGCCAAAACAACAAAGAATATGGCCAAAATTCATGACTCACAAATTAATAAATTTTACATTAAACCAAATGTTTAATCAAAAAGAGGGTGGCAACTTCAAAAGTAAACTCGTAACGAATTACAAGAATACCCCTCATCCGTATATACATACCTGCATCCGTATTCTGACTGAATATGAAGACAATGAGACAAAAATATTCCAACAATCTAATACTAGGATCCGGCTTAAACCAAAGCCCACTAGTATGATCCGTCTGATCATGATCCGTGCACAAGTGCACGTATATGATCGAACCCTGCCATAAAACCATACGGCCTCTACAATGTTTCACCCGAACCAGGGAAACCCTCTGTGTGGGACTCTAAAGACTCGTCAATACGCTGGCAGTGGGTTTAACCATAAGCACGTCAGTGGCTCTAGCTGTACGTAATAGCTACCCAGGTATTGAGCGAAAAGGAGGCCGACGAGCGAACTCATCCTGAAACTCTACTGAGCCAGACAGTGACAATATCAGTACAGTCCGGTCCGTTCATTTATGAGTATCGCATATCGGGCCTAGGGGGATGGTAAACGTCAGACCCCCAATAGCGGTATAAGTCATGTCGGAGTGTAGCCTAGAACACCCTGAGAAACTACTGGAATACCTACCAGTAAATCTCACTTGCCTTGGCCAAGGACTTTGTGTAATGGCTCTCCAAACACAGCGCGATATCAACCCCCAATACCGGGAGAGACGAATCCCCTGCCGATTCGTTCACTGCCTCCATGTGGCTCGGGACTGTACCCAACTAAAACCTGTTTGCACGACTCCTTTGTGCCGTGGTAGGGTAGTAATCAAAGCACAGTGGGAACTCACACGAGACAAATGACAATCTCAGGTCGATAGACTAACCTGTACACATGTCACCAGGGAACTGCTATCTAACGATAGGTATAATACCAACTAGCATGTTCCCGGCGAGTCCGTCCGGTGTACTCATAACCCAATGAGTACATGTATACTATCTTAGGTGAACCAACTGACACCAATGGCTTGTGAGACCGGCCACCGCCCCTCGTCGGGGTCTCGATCTGTATACACTAGTCTACTCTCGGAGTATCAATGCCCAGTCTCAAAACTCCCACGACTGGGGAAACTTTAAGGATGTGCTTATAGACTACCTAACTCTTACGTATATGATCGTCATCATACTGCTGGTAGTCAAGCAAGAATCCTATGGGTTCTATCAACGTGTAATAGTGATTTGTAATATCACCTGAAGCATGTACACGATGTTAAAGATAAACCAGATAGCATACTATCATATCGAGTAAGACTGTCCTACCGGTATAGGTCCTCCCTCAATCATTGCCATCACGTGCCTGCGATCCAATACTTGACTTGAGGGCACTATATAGCCAACAAGAAAAACATCTGTGCAATAAACAGAGTATCATCAATGAAATCAACGGAAAATCCGTGTCCAGCATCGACACAATATATATATCCCAATATCTCAATGTCTCAATATCTCAATGTCTCAATATCTCAATATCTCGATGTTTCAATATCTCAATATCTCGGGCTCCGTCAGTCTGGATCGGCCCATATCATCAAATCTCACGATCACGTCGGTATCCTCCGGATATCCGCCGCGCCAGACATCACCGGTAGGTAGTCTGCCCCTGCCAAGCTCATCGTCTACAACTCGAACTTCTTGCCCTGGGTACCATACCAGGCCCACCATGTACCCGAAACGGTTCATCCAACTCCTCGAATCAGGTCTCGAAAGCCAACATAAATTAGGAAAACTCATGGTGGACGACACATACATCAAATCACGAGAAAACCGCAACTTGCATTTTTAAAGCGAAAACAGGTTTATAAAATTCTTGTGGTTTTCCAAAAAATCTAGAAATCTCATCAGTACTGAAATCCTAGAGAAGAATCACAATATATAAACATGCCGGTGATGATGGAAATCTATGATACGGTAGTATATACCATGCTAAGTACGGCCAGAAGCTATGCATGAATCATGATGCTATGAGGTATGTATATATAACTAACAATCCTATGTATCCATTTAATGAAATGAATATACAAGTATAAGTCTACGGATCATATATGATGCAAATGCACGGTTACCGATTTTAAGCAAGTTCTATACTGTTCGTGACATAGAAATTACCAAAGGCGTGTGTGTTCGCATGAATAGTGCACGTACGGCATGAACCCATGGTAATTGTGCAAGTGTCCTATGAGATGATATCACATATGTATATATATAAGATGGTGTGATGCTATGAGATGAATAACTGGGAAACTACGCATATAAAATGCAAGTACTACAAGTAATCCTAAACCATCGGGCGCCTCGCGCCATCCAGACGATCCCCCATAGATGTGTACATCTACTCACTGATACGCCTCAGCTTATCTGATCAAATCTCAGCCTTGTCTTTCCGTGCCACGTCCGATGCCTCTGCACCCGATCCTAGAATCGCACATAAGTAAATAAGAGGGTAGTTATATAAATAGTCACGGACACAAACAATACAAGTCAACCACACGCACGCACATGGTGCACAAAACGCGCTTGCGACAACGCCACAAAGCACAACTAGGGTCGCTATACGTGGCAATCCCCAAACCTAAAACCCAATCGTACCAATCGCGCATTCACAATACACTAAATTTTATATGAAATAGGTAGTAAACCATCAAAACCTCAAACTTAATTCAAATCGATTTATTCCAAAAACCTAGTAAGCAACCATTAACCGTTTGTACAAATCTAGATGTTTTAACAAAACTAGTAGCCACAATGTTCACTTAATAGCTTAATTAAGCCACACAAACCTTTACTAAAATTTTAATCTTACCCATTTTAGATTAATTAAGAAATTAGTTTGCAAAAATGTTTAATTAGGACAATTTAAAAATAACAATTAACAACTTAACAACTAGATTAGATTTTGCATGTCTTAAAATGTTAAACTACACATTGCAACATGATCTAGTGATAAAACCCTAACTTGAACTCCAAATTCTTCTCTTAAAATTTCAAACTTGCAATTAGAACTATATAAATACTTAATTAAGTTAGATTAAAGTAATTTTGCAACAAATTAACAATTGTGTTAAGATTTATACCACACAATTCTAGAGATCTAACTTGTAACTTAGCCTCCCAAAATGGTCTCTTGCTCCAAGATCCAAGATAGATTTGGCCGAGGAAAATTGGGTGAAGGATTAGCTATGAATTTGTGAGGTATAGTGTGGATTTTTGATGAGTGAGTTTTGAGGTGGAATTGAAATGGGGAATTGGAGGTGGCTGCTGCAGGAAGCTTGGACAAAGAAGTGAGGAATGAGTGTATGCGGGTGAGTGTAGAAAGTTCCAAGTAAAGAAAACCCTTCCTTACCTCATTAATCCTTCATACTTCATAATTCTTTTTTTTATTACACTCTAGAATCAACTAGAAACTTGGAGACAAAAATGAGAAAAAGAGAACATGTTACAAACTTGATTCTAAGTTTTCATAGTTCACTTAAGTATAATTAATCCATTCTAATTTGTAATTATCACTAATTAAATATATAAGTGAAAGCTTAAAACAATATTTAAAAATAATTAATTTAGAAAAATATTTAAGTAAACTAGAAAATTTATAAGTGACTAATCAAATACCAAATACTAGCAATTTCATAACTAAAATAGGTATAATTAAGTCTATGTTCAAAAATAATTATATCTTGGTTTTTACGGATAATACATGTTATATTATTGATTATCGAAAATTCCCCTAAACGATTTTCAAAACGTTAGAGTCTTCCCCCTTAAAGGAATTCGGTCCCCGAATTAAAAATCTAACTACGCTTATCCTCGAAGAGATGGGAATAGTTATCCCTCATCTCGTCCTCGGCTTCCCTCGTGACCTCTTTGCTGCTCGGGCCACGCCAAAGAACCTTTACGGTCGGTATGTTCTCGGACCTTGGTTTCTTCACCTGCCGATCTAGAATGACTATTGGTTGCTCGGTGAAAGAAAGATTGCGCTCCAGCCTGATGTTGTATCACGTGAGAGGGGTCATAAAGGTACTTGCGGAGCATCGATACATGGAACAAAGGGTGAACATCTGAGAAATTGGGTGGAAGAGCCAAACGATAAGTAACTGCGCCGACATGCTCGAGAATCTCTAAGGGACTCACGTATCTGGGACTAAGCCTCCCTTCTTTCCGAATCTCAACATGCCCCACATCGGAGAAACCCTCAAGAAAACATGATCGCCAACAGTAAATTTAAGTCTGTGCCGACGTCGGTCTACATAAGATTTCTGCCTGCTCTGGGCCGCTTTCATCCTATCCTGAATCAACTGAATCTTTTCGGTCATCTCCTGTACAATCTGTGGCCCCAAAATACCGCTTTCACTGAGCTCTGTCCAACATACGGGTGATCTACATCTCTTCCCATAAAACGCCTCAAAGGGTGCCATCTAAATCTTCTCTTAGAAGCTGTTATTATAGGAAAAATCTATCAAGGGCAAGTGGCGATCCCAACTTCCACGAAATCTAGAACGTAGGCTTTGAGCATGTCCTCAAGAATCTGAATGGCCCGCTCTGATTGACCGTCGTCCTGCGGGTGGAAAGCTATACTGAAACTCAATCGGGGTTTCCAAGGTCTCCTGAAGTTTCTGCCATAGTCTGCTGGTGAACGGGGTGCCTGTGTCGGACATAAAACAAGTCGGAATTCCATATATTCACAAAATCTCATCAACATACGTCTGAGCATACTGAACGATCCGAAAGGGGTCTTCACTGGCAGAAAGTGAGCTGCTTCCGTCAATCGGTCTACGATCACTTAGATAGAGCCATACTCTCGATTGGTCCTAGGTAGACCTACGATACAATTCATAGAAATATATTCCCATTTCCACTCCGGAATGGGTAAAGGTTGTAATTCTCCTGCTGGCTTCTGATGCTCAGCCTTGACTTTGTTGACAAGTCAGCATCCCGAAACAAAATCTGTGACATCTCTCTTCATCCCTTCACACCACCAGACTTCTCTTAAATCCTAATACATCTTGGTGGAACCCGGATGAACACTGTATACTGACTGATGCGCCGCCTCGAAAATCTCACGTCTCAATCCCTCGGAAACTGGCACACATAGTCGAGTCCCAAACTGTAATACTTCTTGACCATCGTTCACGAACTCTGAATCTCTGCCCTGTCGAACCTGCTCCAAGATTTCTGACAAACGAACGTCATCAGACCATGCCTCACGGATATGATCAAATAACTGTGGATGTGCACGGACATGGACAAGTTGTCCCCCGGTCGACGTAAACTCGAACTGTACTCGACTGTCACAAAGAATCTGCTAATCTTCCGTCGACTGTCTCTGAACTGTGCTCAACAAGAAAAGATATCTCTGGGCCTCCGACTCAAAAGCATCTTTCACAACATTCGCCTTGTCCTGATGATAAAGAATCTCACAGTCATAGTCTTTCACTAGCTCCATCCATCGACGCTGTCTTAAATTTAGATCTCGCTGCTGAAAGATATACCTTAAGCTTCTCGTGGTCCGTAAATATCTAGCACGACTCATCGAATAAGTAGTGTCTCCAAATCTTAAGTGTAAAAATCACCTTAGCCATCTCTAAGTCATGCATAGAATAGTTCTGCTCGTGCTTCTTCAACTGCCGAGAAGCATCACAATAAACAATAAAACAGCCTGATCCTGAAGGCAAAGATAATACTGGCGCCGAAATCAAACGAGCTTTCAACTGCTGAAAGCTCTACTCGCATACCTCAATTCAACGAAAAGAAACTCCCTTCCGGGTCAACCCGGTCCACGTTGCAGCTATATGAGAAAAAGTCCTGTATGAAACGTCGGTAGTATTCGTCCAAACCCAAAATGCTGCGAACTTTCTTCACCGATACAGGTCTAGGCCAGTGCTGAACGGCCTCGATCTTCTTCGGTTCCATACTTACCATCTCTCGTAACTATGTGACCCAAGAAGTCAACACTATATAACCAGAAAACACACTTGCATAAATTAGCGAATAGTTGGTGCTCCCTCAAAGTCTGCAACGAAATCCTCAATTACTGCCCAGGCTCCACTCGGCTCTAAAAGTATATTAAGGTGTCATCAACAAACACAATGATAACTGATCAAGAAACGGCCTGAATATGCGGCTCGTCCAATCCATAATGCTGCTGGGGCATTGGTGAGCTCGAACGACTTCACCAAGACTCATAACGCCTGTAACGTGTGAAAAGCAGTCTTCGGAATATCATCCTCTCGAACCCGCAACTAATGGTAACCTGATCGCAAGTCAATCTTCAAGAAATGTCCCGCACCCTGGAGCTAATCGAAGAAATCTTCCGTACGAGGTAAGGGATATCTTTTCCGCACAGTCACTCGATTCAACTGACGATAATCAACGCATAATCTCATACTGTCGTCCTTCTTCTTGACGAACAGAACAGGAGCTCCCGAAGGTGACGCACTCGGACGAACAAGCCCTTTATCCAACAATTCTTGCAACTGATCCTTCAGTTCTTTAACCACTGCCGGGTCCATCTAATATGGAGGTATAGAAAAAGGCTCCGTGCCGGGAATCAAGTCAAAGCAGAACTCAATATCGCGCTCCGGCGACAAACCAAGCAACTTGTCATGAAGGACATCTTGAAATTCCCTCAAAATCGGGACCTGGTCCAACGGGGCCTCTGCGGCTCTAACATCACAAACATACACTAAGAATCACAGACATCCTTTCCTCAAGAACAGAGTAGCGCGAAGAGAAGAAATAAAACTGGGAAAGGCGACGCTACGGTCTCCCTGAAAACAAGAACTGGCTCACCCGAAAAACTAAATATGATTGCTTCCTCATGGCAGTCCACGGATGCATAACAAATGGCTAACCAATCCATGCCCAGAAGAACGTCAAGGTCTAACATATCGAGAAGAATCAAATTGACAGAAGAATCCCTATCTCCGCTACGAACAAAACAAACACGAACGAGAAACATAACGAGTGACAAAAGATTAGCCTGGAGACGAAATCACTACAGGCGGCTGATTAGCAAGGACTACTATCGGCCAGACTTCGATACAATTTATGTGGGTACCATTTCAAACAACACCAGAAAGAAATACGCATCGAAAGAAAACACCAAAAGAGTACTTGTCACAATGGCATCTACCTAACCGCTTCTGAGCTGGCATACCGGTACAATTCCGCTTTGGTCCAGAAATGACTGAAGTCTCAGAAATGCACTCCTCCAACAGTAAGGTTGCGTTCATAGCAGCGGCGTAAGTGTCAAAATGTTGGGCAACAATAGGAAGAAATAACTGTATGTCCAAACTCCACACGAACTGTCACGACCCGAAAATATTAGCTCGTGACCGGCACTTAAATCACGCGACGTCTAAAGGCGTAACGTAACTCAATTAAGCCGAAACCTAGAAATCTAAACCTTTTTAAGAAAATAAAAGAGGTGAAATTTGAAATAAAGGTATGATGAAATCAAATGTTTTCTTAAATGCATAGATAAAGGAACACGAAAAATGCAAGTGGATTTACTAGTTGAAAAACATGTTTCGTCTTTTTCTTTTTTTTTAAATTTTTTTTTGGGGGGGCACCTCCTTTGTATATTTTGATCCAAAACCATAAATACATGATAATATAAAAGGCATCCCCAAGCGGGAGCTAGGTCTTCGCCAATCGGCGGAATCACAAACACGCAAGCTATAAAATAAGTATACGACGCCCAACGGCGAAGATCAACACAAAAGGGTAATGTAAATAAAGAAAGCCATCAACCAAACAAGCGAGCATATAACCCATCGCTCAAGTCTCGCAACTACAAGTCTTGCTAAGTCTTACTACTTATACAAATACTAGTTTCTGATTGATGGAGTTAACTGGATACAACAGGAATAATAAATATAAGAGGGGTACGATCCAACATATACCACCTACCAAAGCAAGTCACCCGAATGCAAGCTGTGCGCCAGCGATGCCGCTACTGATCCATGTGGTCAACCTGCAAGAACTGTGGCACAACAGGGGTGAGTTTCCAACTCGTGAATAAAAAACATCATCATATAGAAATCGAATAAACAACGATTCCTAGGTCAACTATATTATAAAGGTAATACTATGATATCTAGGGTGACTGTATCTACATATGTGCCAACAACATAATAAATGCCTATCAGCATGTGGATCTCATCCACGTGTCAACCAATGACACAACAACATCATGCATGTAAATATCACGAAAGAATATGAATGAAAATATGAGGATATAAATCAACGTATGTCCCTCGCGACACATCAAAATCATGGAACATGAGTGTCCAACATCGACACTCGAAACATCATGAAACCCGTGTCCAACATCGACATGTAAATCCTCATATATCTCGGGCTCCGTCAGTCCGGATTGGCCCACAGGCTCAGTATGTCCGGATCGGCCCTCGGGCTCAGGTAGAACGGATCGGCCCGAATCATCTCACGACTCCGGTCTGTATCCCCCGGATAACCGCCGAGTCCAAATACTATCACTGGTAGGTAGTGGTCCCTCAGCCTGACAATTCGTCTACACCACGAAAATCATTTTTTGCCTTGGGGTACCATACCGGGTCCACCATGTACCCGCAGACGGTGCCTCCCGCTCCTCGAATCGGGTTTCATATGCCAATCTCAGAACCGAGAAAACACATAGTGGATGTCTCGAAATATCGTATCAAGAGAAACCGGATTTTTAAAACAATACATAATTTCTTTTTAAATAACTACGGTTCTCAAATCCAGAAATCTTATGAAAACAGCATCTCAATGCATATAATCGTAACGCAAGATGTATGCGACATATAACAGGAATGTCAGCATATCCGTATATCATGCAACATGGAACGGTGATGTGAGCATATCAGCATATCATGCGACATATCATAATGATGTGACCATAGCAAGTATATCATGCAACATAGCATACGATGGAGAAATTCTACAGTGTAAGTGACATAGCAATTATCGATGATGAAAGTGTATGAGCCGGCAAATCTGTGTAAGTGTAACATACGCATCATCGATAATGGTGTAGGTGTACTAGCAGAGGTATATGTAATGCAATGAGAATGACATGAACGTAGCATAAGGTACATCGTACGCGAAATGCTAACAGGTATACGTATCTACAATATATCCGAGTCGGTGAAACTATCAATTGGCATCCAGCCTCACAATATCGCGTACGGTATAATCCATCATACGGCATCCTCTAGTCATGGGTATGGATCAATCATCAAGTAAAACTCATCATGTATGGTATCCATCGTACGGCGGCATTACACCATTAGGGATCCTATCAACCTATATGACAATGAGGGTACAGACCTAACGTCTCGTACGGCATATCACTCATGATTCACAACATTACATATATCTATATGCCTATGTCCCAGGTCACATCTGTATCAATCTCATATCATGGGACCGGCAAAGGTATCAATTATCACATATCGACTCGCATCCGTATAACGACATATCAAACCTAGTCATCATATTTCATCGTATACTCTTCTCATCACATTAATATCTCACATCAAGTCATTTTGCGTATACATTCTATCTTATAAATCTCATGTCATGCTACTCTAAGTCTCATACTTAATCTCGTGCAACTACATATATTTATATATCGTGATTCACATTTACGCTTCACAACCTTATATATCACTTCGAGACATCCTTATCAATCATATCATTTCATACTACACCTTTAATCACATCCATGGGTTCCTAATATAGGTTTCTCCGACTATATTCTAAATATCGGTTTCCATTTATTAATTGCGGGGGTGCTATACGCCATCCACCCGACTTCCCCCGTAGATGAAAATCTACTCACCTGCGGAACTCCTTGTTCAGCAGTAGTCAATGTGCTTCGTTGTCTCGAAATCCATGCGAGGGTACCTACCAATCAACACACAATCGCAAATGCTATTAAAATCAAGTCCGGAAAACCAATACGGCACACGGTGCGCTCATAGGTTAGAACCTATAGCCTACGCATGCAAAAGAAACCAAACAACCTTTGTCGTTGACGTACAAACATCCAACGACCCAATACAATATCAAATACTAAAAGCAAGAATTCCAAAATACGGAAAACATAACCAAAAACACCCCAATGTGCTCCCAGATTTTGGTTCAGGTCAATTGGAACAAAACTAGCTAGTATAGGGTGTTGTATATGGAGTGAGTGAGCTACAGACCTAACCTAGACACCAAATACCCTAACTTGGCCGGCCACACTTCCCATAAAACAGGCCTGCTCGGGCCAAACCTACTCTGTTGGGGTTCATCTCCTAAGGGTGGTCTCCTATGGGTCTAACCAGGTCTCTGGAGTTGCTGGTTTTTCTCATAAACTTCCCAGGTCATCCCAGATTCCCTGTAGGCACACAATACCTCACAAAACCGACACGGGACTATATCTAAGTTTGTATTTGGTTTCTATTTTCATTTCCAGGTCTTGAAATCAATCCTTAACGTCTTAAAACACTCACTACACCTCTACTTATTCCTCAACAGCAACTTGGAATAATCCAAGATCACAACCCACACTTGTTTGACTCTAAACTAAGCTAGGAAGCTTTTAAACTTAAAAACTAAATTAGGGTCTAGAATTATACCTCATTTGGCAACTTGGGAAAATTCTTGAGTTTCCCAAAGTCTTCAAAATCCAAACTTGAAGGGTTCCAAGGGATTAGAATGGGTGTGTGCATGTTTTTGATGAAGGGGACATATGGTTTTGGCATGGAAATGAAGATGATGTATGGAGGTAGTGAGATGAGTGAGATGAATGAGATGAAGTAATTGAGTTGAGGAAACAATGGAGGAGGAAGGAAATGGGCAGCCGACTCTCTCTCTTAGGCACACTCTCTCTCACAAATATCTCCCCCTACACTCACTCTCTCACAAATATCAATTACACTCATTCTCTTTTGTTTCTTTCTCTTATTCTTTTCACACTCAAACCTTTTAATCCTTTGCTTTTCTTTTCTTTTCTCATTCACTTTCTCACAAACTCACTGTTGGAGATAGTGCCCTCAGAGTCAATTATTGGATCACAGGCACGTGATTGCAATGATTGATGGAGGACCTATCCCGATAGGACAGTCTTACTCAAGATGATAGTATGCTATCTGGTTTACCTTTATCATCGTGTACTGCTTCAGGTGACCTTACAGGTAACTATTGCGCGTTGATAGAGCCCTTAGGATTCTTTCTTGACAGCCAACAATATCATGGCGATCATATACGTGGGAGCTGGTGGTCTATAAGCACATCCTTAAAAGGCCTCTAGTCGTGGGAGTTTCGAGACAGGGCATCGATACTCCAGAGTAGACTAGTGTATACAATCGAGACCTCGACGAGGGGCGGTGGCCGGTCTCACAAGCCACTGGTGTCAGTTGGTTCACCTAAAATGTATACAGGTGCTCATTGGGTTATGAGTACACCGGACAGGACTCGCCGGGAACATGCTAGTTGGTCTTATACCAGACGTCAGATAGCAGTTCCCTGGTGACATGTGTACAGGTTAGTTCATCGACCTGAGATCGTCATTTGTCTCGTGTGAGTTCCTACTGTACTTTGATTACTACCCTACCACGCTCAAAGGAGACGTGAAAACAGGTTTTAGTTGGGTACATTCCCGAGCCACATGGAGGCAGTGAGCGGATCTGCAGGAGTTCGTCTCTCCCGGTATTGGGGGTGAGGTCGCGCTGTGTCTAGGAGAGCCATTACACGAAGTCCTTGGCCAAGACAGGAGATTTACTGGTAGGTATTCCAGTAGTATCTCAGGGTGTTCTGGGCTACACTCCGACACGACTTGTACCGCTTTTGGAGGTCTGACTTTTACCAACCCCCTAGGCCCGCCATGAGATGCTCATAGACGAACGGACCGGACTGTACGGATATTGTCACTGACAGGCTCAGTAAGGTGTCAGGATAAGTTTGCTCATCGACGTCCCTTTTTGTCAATACCTGGTAGCCCGTTACGTATGGCTAATACCTCTGACGTGCTAGTGGTTAAATCGACAACCAAAGTATTGACGAGTCTTTAGAGTCCCCCACAGACCGTTTTCTCAAGTTTCGGGCGAAACGTAGTAGAGGCCGTATGGAGATATGGCAGGGTTCGATCATATACGTGCGGTATTGCACGGATCATGATCGGACGAATAATACTAGCGGGCTTTGGTTTAAGCCGGATCCTAGTATTGTACAGTGTAGATTTTGTCTCATTGCATTTGTATTTGGTCGGAATAGAAATGCGGGTATGTATATACAGTCGCGGGGTTTTCCTGGTATTTTTTACGGGATCAGTTTTTTGAAGTTGCCAGTTTACTTTCCATTTCGGCCATTTTCCTTTGTTTCCTTTCTTTGGCTGAAAATTGGTGGAGGAGGGCTTATTTGCAAATGTGCAAATTAGCATTGTGGAGGGTGCTTCTTGCAAATTGTAGCTTCATGATGGTTGTAGCTTCCATTGACTTCATTAGTTCATCATGACTTGATATGATTAGGTGATGGAGTGGAGATTTGGTTGTGATCATTATTCTTCATGATTATCATTTTCTCTCTCTTGTATTATTGCTTACTCCACTCTCTCCCCTCATTTTATCGTGGCCGGCCACAACTTGTGGAAGGGGGCTGTCCAAATTTTGGAGGGGAGATTTTGTTCTCATTATGCTTGCTAAAATTCCCAAGTTCATCCAAAAAGTTTACAACTCCATCTCCACATTCATATGGCAACTTCTAACCCCTTGAGACAAATGGATTCTACACTTTGCCTACAGCATCCTTGGGCACGTCGACTCGCCAACTTCGTGCTCGAGTTGCCTCGGTCCAGAGGTGGGAGCCCGTAAAAGAACCCGACGATGTGGTGCCCTTCCGACGAGGAGATGAAGACCGGAGATTCCGCGGGGAGATCGGGACGACGACGAGAAGACCGAAGGACACGGATCGCTCGGTATATCTCTCTACCCCTTCTTTAGTTAGCTAGGATTAGGTTAATGGCCCGATCCGGGTTCAAAAGTCCGCGGTAGCGCCGGTTCTAGTTTATAGAAAAGTTTTTGATTCCGCATTTTGGCCTCGGAAAGACGGACGGGGCGCTGCCGTTCACTTACTCTGGTATCAGAGCCACGCCATTAACCCAGTCTAGCTTGCTCTAACGTGTTTACAAGTTCGATAGAACGGATTTTCAAAAAACCGCGTTTCCATGTCAAGTTTCTATCGAATTTTTCCAGTGCTTTAAAAATTATTTGGTACATTGTAAAAATACGTGCAGGGTTTTTATGCATTCTATGAAAATTTGGTAGGCTGAAGTTACTGTAGCGCGGCGGATCAATGGCCAAAACCACATTTTGGCCGCGTATCCGCCGCCGAATTTTGGCTTCACTGCATCAAATTTTTACAGTGGCTCTCTGACATGGAAATAGGGTTTCTGGTATATTCTTTTTGGGCCCAGATGTTTTTCAGTGCTACAATTGTGCTTGAGACCCACTTCGGAAAATTCAGTCGATCGAAAATTTTAAACATGTTAGTTCACAGTATTTAAATTATATCTGCAACCGTGAATGTCATTCGATCGGTAAATCCCGTCTAACTGCTATAGCCTTTTTAGACGGATTTGCGAACGTGACATTCACGTTGATGTTCTGTATTGTGCTGTGATGTTGCGGATTGTCGTGGTGGATAGCCTGGAGGCAATGGTAGTACAGTTTGGTTTATTATGTACATTTGATATTGCGGGGCGAGCGTCCGACATGTGGACTGCCGTCACTGCCTGTTTGTATATTATTCTTTTGGGGAACGACCGGGCTGAGGTCGATGTACCCGTTGTATGTATATTTTACTTTCTGTACTAGGATTACCCCGCGGAGGGGTGCACGGATAGCCGGGTTCTAGTGGGCAACGAGCCCGCATCTCATGGCGTTGAGACGGAAGGGGCTTTACTCTAGTATTGGGGGGCTATTCGCCGCACTCGTAGGGGGTACAGGTTGACCCAAGGAGGGATGCCCAAGTTACCGGATTCCGTGAAGTGTTGGGTGGTCCATTCATGTTGCTGAAAGAGGCTGCCTCGCTTCAGGTTTTGGCGGGTAACTTGCCGCGCCCGTAGGGGTCTAGGATTTCATTGCACAGGCTATCTACACGACCAGCGGAACGTCGGGTTTCAGTAGCGGCTCTATGAAACCCGGGGATCCCAGATATCTGTATTATTCTGTGATGCTTATTACATTTCTGTGATGTTTCATTTTATCACGCCTTGGGCGAATATTATATATTGATATATATACTCGTAGATGTTGTATATGTTTTGCATCCACGCTAGTCCAGTCCCCGCTCTGTCATTAGTTAAGTAACCTAACGGGTAATGACGGGACCCAGTGGCGAGTGCGGATGGCATATACGTACATCATTATTTTCGTTCTTTATTGGTGTGATCAATTGATGGGAATGCATTGATTCAGATCAATGTAAGCTAAACAAACCTATTATGATGTTGTTGGAACAATTTTCAAAAAGCTGTTATTGCAAGGGCGTTCTATTTTGTTTTGCACAGTGGTATTCGGTTATAAATATCCAGCACCTCAGTCGACGAGGCAAGGGCCGAGATCCTTTCACCGGGAGTGACCCCTTGGACGGAAGTTTGCGTCAGGGTAATAACTTCACTATAGCCGATTACTTTTTCTTTGCATCGTGGTATTCAGTTGGAATATCCTACACCTCATTCTACGGGGAAAGAGCCGAGATCCCTTCACCGGGAGTGACCTCTTTAGCAAAGGTTTTCGTCACTATATTTTTTTAAAAGCTATCCAGTTCCTTCAACGATATCAAGTTCATTACGTTAAAAGTTTTTCGCCAAAAACCATTCGTAGCCCTCCGTCATTTCAGACGGGTAGCACGTAGTATTCATGCTATGTTTGTTGGCCTTAGTCAAGGCATAGTGTATGGTAGCTGCTTGTTACCTTTCTGCTGCATAGATAGATGCGTTGGTTTGGGACAGTCGTATAGCCTTGTTGGCCCTAGTCAAGGGTTTGTACGGGTGGGTTCAAATTAACCTGGACAATGACGGGTAGAACTTGACATGTGACTTATGATTTGTTGGCCTTAGTCAAGGTCATAAGAGCATAGGGCAAAAATCACATCGGGAGTTTCTAAAGAAACAGAAACTTGCCAGATATGCGCATACCTTCTGGAGTGTGATAACATGAGCGGATTTCGTCACGTTATCATGCGATGATAGTTGGATCCCGAGTCCCACTGATGAGTTGGTTTACTCCTCGGGTGATCCCGACTAATTCTTCTTTCAGGTTTGGAGGAGAATTTGACGGTACAGTGGGAGGTTTCCTGATTAGATAAATTGGTAACCATTCTGATCTAGGTTAGAGTGCACGCTCAGTGCTTCTTTTCTCTTTCTCTTTGGCAGCGACCATGACACGACCCTAAGACTATGACTCAGTGACCAAAATTAACCGAACCTTCTTAAACACTGGTTTTTTGGATTGTCAGAGTTGCATACCTCATTGCCACTCCTACTTTTACCCTTTTCTCCAAGACACCCCGTATTACTACGAACGTCCACTTCCATTGGATAAAACCATCGTATGGTTATATACGAACTTGAAAGAATTTATTCGAGGATGGTTTCCGGTTCTGGAGAAAACGAATAGGACTATTCAGCTGTCTTTTCCTTTTACCTTCTCTCAGGTTGCGAGTGCCCCTTAGATTAGGGGATAGTACACCTATTACGCAAATTGGATAGTCTTCTTCCAAACCATAGGCAGGTGCCGACCGGTAGGGAATGAAGAAAACAAATTAGCCTAACGATGGTGTATAGAAGGTATTATGTAAAGACAAATAAAGGGATTAGAAGGAGGGCAAAGTAAATTGCGACTGCTATTCACGACCAAACCAAGTATTTCATTACCACTCCCACTTCACCTTTGTATTTCTCCAGGACACTCCGTATCACTACGAAGATCCACAGTTTATTGGATACTCCATCGTATGGTTATATACGAACTCGAAAGGAACTTTTTCCAGTTCGGGGATGGATTCTGGTTCAGGAGAAATAAGAATAAGGTTTATTCAGGTGTCTTTTATCTTCACCTTCTCTCGCGTTGCGAATGCTCCTAGGATTAGGAAAGTACACCCATTATGCTTATTGGATAGTCTTCTTCCAAACCATAGGCTGGTGCCGAACGGTAGGGAAGGAAGAAAACCATTTGGCCGAAAGGGGTTGCAGAAGGTAATGACTAAAGACATATGAAGGGATGTGGAGAGATGGCATAAAAATATATGGTTACAGTTGTGAATCTAGATAATGGAAGAGGAATTACTAGGAATAACCGGATACCCCTTCGAAACATTTACATGTTTCAGTTTCGCTGTGTACTGTTAAAAGAAAACTGATTTCCCAATCAGATCTTTCTCCAGGGTATGTATTTACCAGGTATGATTCTCACATCTGTATGGTTTTACAGATGATGAGTGGGAGTAAGTTATTGGGAATTAGGTGATTGTCCTCATTATATCGGAATTCGTTGTAATTGGTGATATTTGAGGAAATCGCCTGGGTTGTTTGCCTGATGGCAAATATTTGGTTTTGAATATCCGCTGTTATGCACCAATTTCAAATTGATACATCTGTACGTCTATTTTTATAGAGTGAGATATACCTTTTTGAAATTATGTCCATGACATTTACCTATATCAGTGGATGGTTAGGTAAGAAGCATTAAACAGCGGTGTAATTCTTCTTAACCATAGGTACAGTTTTCAACCTACGACACACAGGGATTGAGTTATCAGACTCAAGGGACTTATACAGAGTATTGTATGTTGTCCAGTGTCCATTAGGACAGAGGGGTTGGTCCTCGTATCATATCCGGTTTACTTATGACTTCTCTAGTTCTTAGATAAGTGTTTCATAGAAACACAAGGTCTGAGTTTTGAGAAGATATAGGTATATGAATAAAGTAGAGAACCAGGTGTTGCAAGTATCGGGAGTCTTCAAGGTGATCGAAGATGTAGATACTTGTGTAGGGTATTCAGTTGATAGTAATGATTAAGAGAACTTGCTTCTCTTTCAGATTACTCATAATTGGAAGCACTCCTAAGTTGAGTAATGCTGATCGGCCTCTCTCCATTTAGTTGACATGCACTGGAGACAGCTGCATGATTTGAATCTGGTTCAATTAAATCAGTGCCTCTGGTTCTATATTGGATATAGAACAGTTCATATCTTAACGATGTTAAGGTACGGGGAGTTGTCCGGCTTATGCTTAAAACTAGACTCTGGATAACTCAAGGTACGTTTCTGTAATGGCTGTTTGTGGGTTGACCCAGGCTATGACGAGGGTTGACTTTCTACCATCTGGAAGATCAATAGTGATATTGTTCTAGACTCGCCACAGTTTTAATAAAAATGGATTTTTTTCAGAAAACAGAAGTGGGAGTATGGTAGAACTGGAAGTGATTCCAGAACCGCAAACAATTAATGAAAATTCGATAAGAACCTAAAGATTCAATCTGGTTTGACATTCCATTGGCCACTCCGCAGATACGGTGGGTAACCTCAAGCACCCGAGAGGTACTCCGGTAGCCTCAAGGACGGTGACAGGGAGGTTCTTGTTTACCCAGACTTGCCATTGCTGTTGTTCCAGACTATTAGAGCCGGCAGGAGGATGAGTATAGCGTCGTTCTAAACAAGCTTTAGAAGTGTACGTCTATATGACTCTGCCAGAGGGTTATCATAGTCAGTGGGAGCAGCGGAAGCATTGGTGGACAAGTGGCTTATGTCTTTTTATAGACTAAAGAAGAAATAGCGGAGATGGATCATCTATTTCTGATGTGACAGTCATAGGTTTGTCTTCATCAGAATAGGGGATGGATCTGTTAAGAAGGTAGTAGGGTGTGATGTCCTGGTATTTGGAAGACACACACAGAGTAGGAAGTGAAATTCCTATACTACGGTCGGTTATACTTTGGTTGTCACACAGTTGTTTCTCCACATGGGACTTGGATATAATATCAAGACATTCTGGTTACTGGATATATGGTTTTAGATCTAGAATTGGGTAGTTTCCCAATCAGAGTACTTAGACAACATTCTGAAGGTGTTTTAGAATGGACGACTCCTGGCACGGTAGTATACCTGCAAGTGATGAAGTCACCCTCTCTAAAGGTGTCTTACAGACTAAAGGGGAGAAGGATATGCATGATTGGCAGATCACTTGCTTGGGCAATTGAGTCAATCATGAGATGTCAAGTACCACACCAGATGTTGTTTTTGCAGTAGATGCAATAAGTTGATATTAATCCAATCCTGGAGAAACATTAGGAAGCTGTTTTAGAACATAAGTGGATGTTCTAGGGATATGATAACATCATCCTCATTCAGGAGACGGTTATCATTCCAGGCTTCCAAGGTGGCCTGGACGGCAGAGTGACTGTCAGAGTTATAGTTTTCCCTCTGACGAGGGGCAGTACTATGGATAGGTGGTCCAGGCGGATACTGAGGGAGGCATGGCGCATGATACTGATTAAGTTCAGTTGACGATACAGTCTAAGAAGTTTGGATTTGGAGTTCATTTATGGACTAGGTCCCATCAGATATCCAGACACATTCTAAGACAGGTATTGCTCCTTTCGGAAGATGGGTTTCTCCGCGAACTTGAGATAAAGAGAGACATTGAAAGAAACATTAGAGCAGATCCACTTACTGAGGCTATTCCTCGAACGCATTAGTTTCGCAAGCGGGTTTTGTGAGACTGATTAGTAGAGAAGTTGGGTGTTCGGTATCACACGGGCTGTGAGTATGCGACATCGCAATAATTAACCTTGAGTGCAAGTGGGAGATTGTTGGAGATAGTGCCCTCAGAGTCAATTATTGGATCACAGGCACGTGATTGCAATGATTGATGGAGGACCTATCCCGATAGGACAATCTTACTCAAGATGATAGTATACTATCTGGTTTACCTTTATCATCGTGTACTGCTTCAGGTGACCTTACAGGTCACTATTGCGCGTTGATAGAGCCCTTAGGATTCTTTCTTTACAGACAACAGTATGATGGAGATCATATACGTGGGAGCTGGTGGTCTATAAGCACATCCTTAAAAGGTCCCTAGTCGTGGGAGTTTCGAAACAGGGCATCGATACTCCAGAGTAGACTAGTGTATACAGTCGAGACCCCGACGAGGGGCGGTGGCTGGTCTCACAAGCCACTGGTGTCAGTTGGTTCACCTAAGATGTATACAGGTGCTCATTGGGTTATGAGTACACCGGACAGGACTCGCCGAGAACATGCTAGTTGGTCTTATACCAGACGTCAGATAGCAGTTCCCTGGTGATATGTGTACAGGTTAGTTCATCGACCTGAGATCGTCATTTGTCTCGTGTGAGTTCCCACTGTACTTTGATTACTACCCTACCACGCTCAAAGGAGACATGCAAACAGGTTTTAGTTGGGTACAGTCCCGAGCCACATGGAGGCAGTGAGCGGATCTGCCGGGGTTCGTCTCTCCCGGTATTGGGGGTGAGGTCGCGTTGTGTCTAGGAGAGCCATTACACGAAGTCCTTGGCCAAGGCAGGAGATTTACTGGTAGGTATTCCAGTAGTATCTCAGGGTGTTCTGGGCTACACTCCGACACGACTTGTACCGCTTTTGGGGGTCTGACTTTTACCAACACCCTAGGCCCGCCATGCAATTCTCATAGACGAACGGACCGGACTGTACGGATATTGTCACTGACAGGCTCAGTAGGGTGTCAGGATGAGTTTGCTCATCGACGTCCCTTTTGGTCAATACATGGTAGCCCGTTACGTATGGCTAATACCTCTGACGTGCTAGTGGTTAAATCCATAACAAAAGTATTGACGAGTCTTTAGAGTCCCCCACAGACCGTTTTCTCAAGTTTCGGGCGAAACGCTGTAGAGGCCGTATGGAGATATGGCAGGGTTCGATCATATACGTGCGGTATTGCACGGATCATGATCGGACGGATAATACTAGAGGACTTTGGTTTAAGCCGGATCCTAGTATTGTACGGTGTAGATTTTGTCTCATTGCATTTGTATTCGGTCGGAATACAAATGTGGGTATGTATATACAGTCGCGGGGTTTTCCTGTAATTAATTACGGGCTCAGTTTTTTGAAGTTGCCAGTTTACTTTCCGTTTCGGTCATTTTCCTTTGTTTCCTTTCTTTGGCTGAAAATTGGTGGAGGAGGGCTTATTTGCAAATGTGCAAATTAGCATTGTGGAGGGTGTTTCTTGCAAATTGTAGCTTCATGATGGTTGTTGCTTCCATTGACTTCATCGGTTCATCATGACTTGATATGATTAGGTGATGGAGTGGAGATTTGGTTGTGATCATTATTCTTCATGATTATCATTTTCTCTCTCTTGTATTATTGCTTACTCCACTCTCTCCCCTTATTCTATCATGGCCGGCCACAACTTGTGGAAGGGGCTGTCCAAATTTTGGAGGGGGGATTTTGTTCTCATTATGCTTGCTAAAATTCCCAAGTTCATCCAAAAAGTTTACAACTCCATCTCCACATTCATATGGCAACTTCTTCTAACCCCTTGAGGCAAATGGATTCTACACTTTGCCTACAGCATCCTTGGGCACGTCGAATCGCCAACTTCGTGCTCGAGTTGCCTCGGTCCAGAGGTGGGAGCCCGTAAAAGAACCTGGCGATGTGGTGCCCTTCCGACGAGGAGATGAAGATCGGAGATTCCGCGGGGAGATCGGGACGACGACGAGAAGACCGAAGGACACGGATCGCTCGGTATATCTCTCTACCCCTTCTCTAGTTAGCTAGGATTAGGTTAATGGCCCGATCCGGGTTCAAAAGTCCGCGGTAGCGCCGGTTCTAGTTTATAGAAAAGTTTTTGATTCCGCATTTTGGCCTCGGAAAGACGGCCGGGGCGCTGACGTGCACTTACACTCACAAGCCAGTAACACAAACTCAATGAAATACATGCTCATGATATTATGCACATGCCATGGAAAATTGTAAAAATACGGATTTGACCAAAAATCCGATAAATATCATTAAAATAAATAAATCATTTTAATCTCCGATAAATTTACAAATATTGGTATACACCTATACCATTTTACGAAAACCCCAATTTCGAAATTCGGGTAGTTTTTCGCGAAATATATTATTTTAATATTAAATTCCAAAAAATAATATTTTATATTTTCTGAAATGTTACAATCTTCCCCGCTTAAATAAATTTGGTCCCCGAATTTAAATTTAAACCCCTAAATGCTAAAATATTTCAATAATCAACTCAAATCAACGGGGCTCCGAAATCACGGAAGATACAGAAATACCACAGCGAATCCTGTGCGCCTCAAAACGAGTATGAAACTCAAAATCGACTACTGAAATCCAATATGCACTAGTCGAATACTATAATACGTATATAGTACGCATCCTTGAAAATTCTTCTAAAACTGAAATGAACACATGCAAAATCTTTTCCAAATCGCCGTGTGATGTGTAACTCATGGCACAAGTGACGGACGCTCATTTGTAAAGTAACAATATACGTTCATATATGTTTTGCTAAAATATGCGTTCCGCCCTTTTAAAATATCCCAAAAGATTTTCCTTTTGTAAACGCTCGTGTCGCTCGCGGACACGTAAGAAATAGCGAGACTATAGCTCCTTTTGAAAACCTCTTGGTAAACTTTTTATGCATGCAAAGTACTTAGGTACTGTCCTCAAATCAGTCATGTTCGGCTATTACATAATATAGTGCCCAAAGAAATAAAGTGCTCAAGAGAAAAATCAGTCTCGAAAGGCGTATCCAATAATCACGCGCGTCTGGTGCGCACGGAAATCAAATCCAAACACAAGTGCCACAACATGCACAAAAGAAAAACTAAGTGCAACGGGTGTGCACGAAAGCATCTGTCCAGTGCAACGGATGTGCACGACAACAACATCTAGTGCATCTATGGTGCACGAAAATCCAATCCAGTGCAACTAACATGCACGAATAAAAATCTCAATCAAGTGCATCCGGTGTTCACAAAATCGCATCTCATATCATGCGCCCAACATGCGCGAAAATCCAAATCAAGGGCATTCGACATGCACGAATAAGACCTCACTCAAATGCATCCGATGCACACGAAATCTAATACCAAGCGCCTAATATGCGCAAAAATCCAACCCAAGCGCGTCAAGTCCGTATAAAACATCTAGTGCATAAGCATGCACGAAAACGAACATCAAGTGCAAACGTGCACAAAAACATAAATCTGGTGAACAAATGCTCAAACACATAAATCGGGTGCAACCAATGTACGGAGTATAAATTTAGTGCAACCAATGCACGAAGTGAAAATCTAGTGCAACAAATGCACGGAATACAAATCGGGTGCATCCAGTGCACGAAATACAAATACGGTGCATCCAGTGCACGAAATACAAATCCGGTGCATCTAGGGCACGAAATACCAATCTAGTGCAGCAAAGCACGAAAACTCATCAATAACTCTAATGCGTATAAAAGCAACACCGAGTGTACCAAGGTGTATAAAATCCAAAAGCGCGTGCAACTGCGTGCACAAAATACGTATCAATGCACTGCAAGCACATGCGAGCTATACCGAGTGCAAAAATAAAATCGAGTGCAAAAATAAAATCGAGTGCGTACCACATGCACAAAATCAAATCAACCGTATGAAACCTACGAAATCATAAACACGTGCAACCAAGGCACAAAATCGACATCAAGTGAAATAAATTTGCACAAATCATAAACCAACACAACAGTGCATAAAGCATATCTCAAGTGCAATAACTATGCACAAAAAATGTAAATACCCAGTAGGTGCAGCCATGGTGCACGAAAGCAATATCATGAAACTCAATCATCAAAACTCAAAATCCAAGCGATATAAGCGTGATACTCGGATCACAACGCAAATCGCAACAAATGACATTGAGGTACACCACCTACAATGTCGAAAAAATGTCGGTGCGCCCAAAACTGGCAGAGCAAGATCACCTACTTGCCTCCTACTCACGGTCTGGCATCTTCTGTCTCTGGGTCCTCATTTTCTCTGTGGATTACCAATCTGGCAATCCATCGGCTCGTCGGCCCGGTCCGGTGTACTAACGGAAACTATTCCGCTCTGACACTCCTCTGGTCATCTCTCGGCCAATTAGTATGACCACTCGTAAAGCAGCATGTCACTGGCGTCGGCCTCTGACCCTCTGAATACACGTGACACAACTGATCCTCGGTGCAAATCTTATCGCTGTAGTGTCCTGGAAGGAACTTGCTCAAGGTCTCTTCCGATCTCGCCTATGCCGAACTATACGGAGGCTGGTACTCTTGCATAATCTTTTCTCGCTTTCTGGACATCTGCGTTCTCAGCACAGCATTCCCTCGGGAACTGGTCGTATCCCAATGCCTCTGTATACACATCAGATCTCTAATCTCAACGGGGGGTAACAACAGCTCGTTAACATCTCGCACGAACCTCTTGTTCCACTCGTCTTTATTATCGTCTACTTTGACGTCACGCCATGCTATCTGTGTACTGCAATTGTTCTCGGCTACAGTCAATCCGGAATCTCTCACACGGACTCGAAATTACGAACTCGGTATCTTTATCACTCTGTAGAAGATATCTAGCCGAACACGTCCTCGGGAACTCGTCCCAACCATCGGAGGAATACTCAATACTCGTCCATCCTCGATCAATACACAACGCATCTGGGGGAGGTCCTCTATCCAAAGCTGGTCAACTTTTGATCTCCTATCGGATCATCCAACGAACAACGTCATCTCTGGATCGATCTTCTCTAGATCTGAATAAGATTCTCCACACTGGAAATCTTCAACTCAACTAAGCCTGTGTCGGCGCATCAAATCTGACGAATCACTTTCGTCTCTCAACTCAAGATAGACTAACTATCACCTGTCGCATCTCTGCCTAAAAGCTACCGCGATCTCAGCTTCTAAAGTCTGGAAGTGACATCCCATCACTCTCGGTAACAACTGGGTCATCTATCTGCACGGTAGACGACATCACAAACTCTGAGGTAGGCTGTACATCAACAGTCCTCTCACAACAAGCTGCCTCTATCAGCGGCCCGATCATCCGGTGCAAAACCGAACACTCGCCTCAAACGAGAAGTCACAACACAAACACTACATCGATACGTTCCTATGTCACCAGAAAACACGATGGTCAGTCCTTGTCCATGACTCGCCCTGACCGCATCACTAGCAGCAGCTCAAACTGCGCTCAAACCATGGTGACAGGAACCTAAAGTATGTATCGATGAAAACAGATCAACAGAATGAAAGGAATCAACAGATCCAGAATGGATACATGATCATAAGGAGGAACGGAATCAGTGAGAGTATGATCATGGAAACATATAGAATCAAGGATCTCAATGGATGTATGATCAAGGGGACGGTGAGAATCACAGATCTCAAAATATGTATATCCTAAGGTTTCATAAGTGGAGTATCGTATCGTAAATATGCCGTGGAACATACGTACGGTACGTCACACTACTCAAGCTACCTAGTCCATCAATCAGGGTCAGCCTATGTAACGAAAGTTCGAGTCTAATACCCCCCTATTCAAGTCTAAGTTCCGTAAGGTCAAGCCTAGGTTCCGAAATATATATACGCCATAGACTCCGCATAGTCAAACATAGACTCGAACCAAGGTTAAACCTAGCGCTCTAATACCAACTTTGTCACGACCCGAAAATATTAGCTTGTGATCGGCACTTAAATCACGCGACGTCTAAAGGCGTAACGTAACTCTAGTAAGCCGAAACCCAGAAATCTAAACTTTTTTAAGAAAATAAAAGAGGTGAAGTTTTGAAATAAAGGTATGATGAAATCAAATGTTTTCTTAAATGCGTAGATAAAGGAACATGAAAAATGCAAGTGGATTTACTAGTTGAAAAACATGTTTCGTCTTTTTCTTTTTCTTTTAAATTTTTTTTTAGGGCACCTCCTTTGTATATTTTGATCCAAAACCATAAATACATGATAATATAAAAGGCATCCTCAAGCGGGAGCTAGCTCTTCGCCAATCGGCGGAATCATAACCACGCAAGCCATAAAATAAGTATACGACGCCCAACGGCGAGGATCAACACAAAAGGGTAATGTAAATAAAGAAAGATATCAACCCAACAAGCGAGCGTATAACCCATCGCTCAAGTCTCGCAACTACAAGTCTTGCTAAGTCTTACTACTTATACAAATACTAGTTTCTGATTGATAGAGTTAACTAGATACAATAGGAATAATACATACAAGAGGGGTACGATCCAACATGTACCACCTACCAAAGTAAGTCACCCGAATGCAAGTTGTGTGCCAGCGATGCCACTACTGATCCATGCGGTCAACCTGCAAGAACTGTGGCACAACGGGGGTGAGTTGCCAACTCGTGAGTAGAAAACATCATCAGGTAGAAATCGAATAAACAACGATTCCTGGGTCAACTATATCATAAAGGTAATACTATAATATCTAGGATGACCGTATCTGCATATGTGCCAACAACATAATCAATGCCTATCAGCATATGGATCTCATCCATGTGTCAACCAATGACACGACAACATTATTCATGTAAATATCATGAAAGCATATGCACGAAATATGAGGATATAAATCAATGTGTGTCCCTCCCGACACATCAAAATCATGGAACCTGAGTGTCCAACATCAACACTCGAAACATCATGAAACCCGTGTCCAACATCGACACGTAAATCCCTATATATCTCGGGATCCGTCAGTTCGGATCAGCCCACGGGCTCCGTCTGTCCGGATCGGCCCTCGGGCTCCGACAGAACGGATCGGCCCGTATCATCTCACGACTCCGGTCGATATCCTCCGGATAACCGCCAGTCCAAATACTATCACCGGGAGGTAGTGGTCTCTTTGCCTAGCTCATCGTCTACACCACGAAAATCATTTCTTGCCCCAGGGTACCATACCGGGTCCACCATGTACTCGCAGTGCCTCCCGCTCCTCGAATCAGGTTTCATATGCCAATCTCAGAACCGAAAAAACACATGGTGGATGTCTCGAAATATCGTATCAAGAGAAACCGGGTTTTTTAAACAATACATACTTTCTTTTGAAATAACCATGGTTCTCAAATCCAGAAATCTCATAAAAACAACATCTCAATACATATAATCGTAAGGCAAGATGTATGCGACATATAACAGGAATGTAAGCACATTCGTATATCATGCAACATGGAACAGTGATGTGAGCATATCAGCATATCATGCGACATATCATAATGATGTGAGCATAGCAAGTATATCATGCAACATAGCATACGATGGAGAAATTCTACTGTGTAAGTGACATAGCAATTATCGATGATGAAAGTGTGTGAGCCGGCAAATCTGTGTAAGTGTAAAATACGCATCATCGATAATGGTGTAGGTGTACTAGCACAGGTATATGTAACGCAATGAGAATGACATGAACGTAGCATAAGGTACATCGTACGTGAAATGCTAACAGGTATACGTATCTACAATATATCCGAGTCATAGAAACTATCAATCGGCATCCAGCCTCACAACATCACGTACGGTATAATCCATCATACGGCATCCTCTAGTCAAGGGTATGAATCAATCATCAAGTAAAACTCATTACGTACGGTAAGCATCGTACGGCGGCATTACACTATTAGGGATCCTATCAACCTATATGACAAAGAGGGTATGGACCTAACGTCTCGTACGACATATCACTCATGATTCACAACATTATACATATCTATATGCCTATGTCCCAGGTCACATCTATATCAATCTCATATCATGGGACCGGCAAAGGTATCAATTATCACATATCGACTCGCATCCGTATAATGACATATCAAACCTAGTCATCATATCTCATCGTATACTCTTTTCATCACATCAATATCTTACATCAAGTGATTTTGGGTATACATTCTATCTTATAAATCTCATGTCATGCTACTCTAAGTCTCATACTTAATCTCGTGCAATTACATATATTTATATATCGTGATTCACATTTACGCTTCACAACCTTATATATCACTTCGAGACATCCTTATCAATCATATCATTTAATACTACACCTTTAATCACATCCGTGGGTTCCTAATATAAGTTTCTCCGACTATATTATAAATATCGGTTTCCATTTATTAATTGCGGGGGTGCTATACGCCATCCACCCGACTTCCCCCGTAGATGAAAATCTACTCACCTGCGGAACTCCTTGTTCTGCCGTAGTCGATATGCTTCGTTGTCTCGAAATCCACACGAGTGTACCTACAAATCAACATACAATCGCAAATGCTATTAAAATCAAGTCCGGAAAACCAATACGGCACACAGTGCACTCATAGATTAGAACCTATAGCATACGCATGCAAAAACAACCAAACAACCCTTGTCGTTGACGTACAAACATCCAACGACTCAATACAATATCAAATACTAAAACCAAGAATTCCAAAATACGGAAAACATAACCAAAAACACCCCAATGTGCTCCCAGATTTTGGTTCAGGTCAATTGGAACCAAACTAGCAAGTATAGGGTGTTGTATATGGAGTGAGTGAGCTACAAACCAAACCTAGACACCAAATATCCTAACTTGGCCGGCTACACTCCCCATAAAACCGGCCTGCTTGGCCAAACCTGCTCTGTTGGGGTTCGTCTCCTCAGGGTGGTCTCCTATGGGTTTAACTAGGTCTCTGGAGTTGCTAGTTTTTCTCAGAAACTTCCCAGGTCATCCCAGATTCCCTGTAGGCACACAATACCTCACAAAACCGACACGGGACTATATCTAAGTTCGTATTTTGGTTTCTATTCTTATTTCCTGGTCTTGAAATCAATCCCTAACGTCTTAAAACACTCACTACACCTCTACTTATCCCACAACAGCAACTTGGAAGAATCCAAGATCACAATCCACACTTGTTTGACTCTAAACTAAGCTAGGAAGCTTTTAAACTTAAAATCTAAACTAGGGTCTAGAATTATACCTCATTTGGCAACTTGGGAAAATTCTTGAGTTGCCCAAAGTATTCAAAATCAAAACTTGAAAGGTTCCAAGTGATTAGAATGGGTGTGTGCATGTTTTTGATGAAGGGGACATATGGTTTTGGCATGGAAATGTAGATGATGCATGGAGGTAGTGAGATGAATGAGATGAAGCAATTGAGTTGAGGAAACAATGGAGGAGGAAGGAAATGGGCAGCCAACTCTCTCTCTCTTAGGCTCACTCTCTCTCACAAATATCTCCCCCTACACCCACTCTATCACAAATATCAATTACACTCATTCTCTTTTGTTTCTTTCTCTTATTCCTTTCACACTCAAACCCATTATTCCTTTGCTTTTCTTTTCTTTTCTCATTCTCTTTCTCACAAACTCACAAGCCACATACACAAACTCAATGAAATACATGCACATGATATTGTGCACAAGCCATGGAAAAATGTAAAAATACGGATTTGATCAAAAATCCGATAAATATCATTAAAATAAATAAATCATTTTAATCTCCGATAAATTTCCAAATATTGGTATATACTTATACCATTTTACGAAAACCCCAATTTCGCAAATCGGGTAGTTTTTCGCGAAATATATTATTTTAATATTAAATTCCAAAAAATAATATTTTATATTATCTGAAATGTTACACGAACCTCTTTATCCGTTTCTCTTCAGTGTCCACCAGGCAAGGAGCATATCGGACCGCTGAGTAAACTAAATGTCATACTTGGATACTGTCATCCCTGAAGTCTTACTCAAAGGCTCAAAACTACGAGCTCGGGCATTTCGAACGCTCTCCGGAAGGAAACGAGCAAGAAATACAGCTGTGAACTCCTCCCAAGTCATAAGAAGTAGGTCTGCAGCTTGGCCTCTCTCAATTGACTCGCACCACGTCCGGGCAAGACCTCTCTAGACGAAAACTCGCAAGCTCAATCGATATCTCGTCAGAACTGTTCTCCTCCGAAAGACGGCGCACAGGACCGCTGATGGCCTGACGCTGAGATTCGGGGCAGATGCTATTTGGTTTTATCCGTCTACCTCTCCGAAGATACCAAGTTGATTTATGGCACCGTGTATCGAAGGTTTAGACGGATGTGGCCGATGTAGCAGACTTTGTCAGATTCCCCCTCGCTAGAGGGGTTTTTGATTGTGGGGACGCTCTTCCCTGCAGGCGCAAGCCCCTGCTGTTAATACGCTACCGCTTCGCGGTAACAACTTTCTCCTTCTCCAGAATTTCACTTCGTGTCGTGGGTGTTTGTTTTGTTTGTGGTTGCCCGTGGATTGTATACGGAGACTGAGTAATGCCGTCGCCCGTAGGACGTGGATTAGTCCAAATCCGTATTTACTTAGATTTGGGTTTGGTGTTTTTAGTTTAAGGATACGTTAGTCGCGTTGCGGCTAAGATCAACTTAAACGTTTGTCAAGGATACGTTAGTACTGTTTGAGACTAAGATCAACTTAACGGGGTGATCCATTTAATATAGGGTCATCGGGACTCGTCGCCTCTCTGACATCGTTGAAGGATTACAACGATAGGTGTCAGAGGAGTTCAGAGATGTAGCCTTGAACCAAAGTTGATTTGGAGTTTTATAATCCATTTGAGTGTTTAAGGGTACGTTAGCCGCGTTTGGGGCTAAGATCAACTTAAGCGGGACCGTTTAGATCCGGCAAAAGAGCATTAGGAGGCTCTATTGTTCCAGTTTAGGGACGTAGTGGTCCATAGGTAGTTTAGGGACACTGCGGTCCATGCTCCAGTTTAGGGGCGTGGTGGTCCTTCGTTCCAGTTTAGGGACGGCTCGGTCCGATATTAGTTTAGGGACGTTTCGGTCCGACATTAGTTTAGGGACGTTTCGGTCCGACATTAGTTTAAGGACGTTTCGGTCCACGAGTTTAAGGACCCCGCAGTCCATATTGATGTATGGTCATTGGGACCCGTCACCTCTTTGACGTCGTTGAGGAATTACAACGATGGATGTCAAAAAAGTTCGGAGATGTACCCTCGAACCGATTGTAAATTGATTTAGTAGAGCAATTTTGCTCTGTCAATTTAATTTAAGGACTTATGGCCAAAATTGGGCTAAGTCCAATTGAGAATGTTCAACATTTTATTTGCTTTTGCATAGCATTCTCTTTTTATTTTTATTTGGGCCTTGCCCACAAAGGATGCAGAGCATTAATTTATTTTGGGCTCTGTTCTTTTAGGAATGATGCAAGGCATCAATTTTATTTGGGCTCTGCCCTTGTATAAAGGATGCAAAGCATTAATTTATTTGGGCTCTGCCCATTTATTGCCTTGCAATTTATTTTGGCCTGTTAGGTCATTTTGACTTGGGCCTGGCCCTTTAAGTAATGCATTGCATTTGTGCAAAGCACTATTAATTTGAGAATCTTTTAGATTCAAGAACCGATGGTTCATAAAAGAAGTGCAAAGCACTATTTGATTTAGATCTAAGAAAAAAACAAGTTTTTTTTTTCTTGTTTTTCTTCTCTCAGAGAACCAAAGGTTCATAAAAGTGCAAAGCACTATTAATTTAAGAACCTTTTAGGTTCAAGAACCGATGGTTCATAAAACAAGTGCAAGGCACTATTTATTTATTTATTTATTTATTGTTGAAGATCCATGATCTTGTTCTTAGATCAACGATCTGTCCATAAGAGAATTTTCTCTTCTTTTAAAGGTTTTTACCTTTTTTTTTTATTCTTCAAGAGTTCTCAAGAGTTCACTTCTGTTTTTTTTTTTAGCAAGATGTTCATGATTTTGAAATGAGGTCTAGAATCCTTTTTATAGTGCTCAAAAATTAGTTAAATTTGTTAAGGAGATCTTTTTCTGAGTGATTTGGGGAATTTTCCCCACCGTTGGATCTTTGATTCAAAGGCCCCTGCTTTACAGAAGAAAATTTTCTTGTTTTAACAAGAACAGAAAAGATTTCTTTAAATCTCCATTTTGTTTTTGCGCAACTCCCCCAGCGCGTGACACGTGTCGCGCAACGCAGCGCTTGCGCAGCTGCGCAGACACGTGTCGCAACTAAATTTTTTTTATTTTTTTATTTTTTAATATTTATTTTTTTATTTTATTTTATTTTTTATTTTTTTTATTATTATTATTTTTTACTGCGCAGTTACGCAGCGCAGTTGCGCAATTTTATTTTATTTTTTTTAAATTGCTCTGATGGAGTACGCTACGTTGGGCGTTGCGCTCCTTGTGCTACTGTGTCTGATTTTGACACGTGGCGCTCTGCGTGCAGCGCAGGGGATGTGAAGCGTTATTTCATTTATTTTATTTTTAATTTTCACTTTAATTTTCAAGACAGAGCTTTGCTCTGATTGAAGAAAAACAGAAGCATTGCTTCTTTTCCCACCAGAGCTTTGCTCTGATTGGGGTAAACAGATGCCCCCCCACCGTTGCGCTTACGTGGCCTCCCAACGTGAGCGCAGCGGTGGCAGACTCCGAACCGTCGCGCCATCCCTTGGAAGCTGAAAGGGCACTTGATGCCTATAAATATGACCTTTGGTCTCTTAGATGATTCTCATCTCTAAAATTTTACTTTCAGAACTCAGAGCTCTGCTCTTTATTTTCAAGAACTTTAAGAGTTACATTCTTAAAACTTTTAGGTGAAAATTTTAATTTGGATTAAATTAAATTAAATTAAATTAATTTTCATTGATAGAGCCTCGCTCTCAATAGATTCCTGATCTAAAGGAAACCTATTTAGGGTTTCACTTAGCAGAGCTTTGCTCTACAGGTCTTAAAGAGATCTAAAGAGAACTAAAGGGGACCCCTACTAGGGTTCCATGGAGCTCTGCTCTCTGAAAGATTTTCCTTGGATTTTCTTAATTCATTAATGGAGCTTTGCTCCTCCTAAATCATATAGAAGAACTCTTAAGAATTCTTCATGGATCTTGAAACTTAAAGATGACATTTTATTTCTCAGTGTATTATATCGTTTTGCTTAATCAGTCTTCCTGATAATTCTGTTGATCCTCTTTCACAGGAACAATGAACGCCCACATGTATGCTCTTAACGAGATCATCTCTCATGAGGACATCCGCCGACTTGGCCGCTCTCAAAATCGGGAGTTCACAAACGAGGAGTGTGCTGAAATAATGAGTGGCTTCGACGCATACAATGGTCCACTGCTTCCCCGACGTTCCTCTCTTCTTAAACTTATCGTGGGAGCTATCTGGGAAGTGCTTCCCCTATTCTGTTCCGGCGTGCCGCTTAGGGCGTTGGATGCCGCTGAGGACAAGGTGCACTCTGTGTACCTATTGAACTTTATCTCGAAGAGACGGCGAGACAGTCTTATTGACCTCTTGCACGAGATCTTTCAACAGTCTGCCATACTCGCTGCTTATCGGAGGGTGGAAGACATCGGGAAGGACCCTGACGCTTGTGCTCGTGAAAGGAAGCACGCTAGGATGGTCCACGAGGCTTGGAAAGTCATAGATAGGATCGCTTTTGAATTCCTCAATTCATGCCCTGGATCTGAGGTTATTCCATTGTAACTTTCGTTTATTGTTTCTATGATTGTAAGAACTTCGAGCAATATTAATGGATTTTTTTTTCAGCTTGTCTTTATTATATATCTTTTGTCCTGAGTCTTTTTGTCTATGCATGAATGAATGTGCCTTGAACGCTTGATCAAATGTAAATCGGATGCTCTTTCTGTTGCTTTTCCTCTTTTTCAACATGTCGTCACAATTAGCAGGTAATAGAGTAAGCTTCTTGATTTCTTCACGAGATAGCGAGGTCTTAGGCCGCAGGTTCAGATCTGCTGCCTAAGACTTTTCAACTCTATGAGCCGTGAGGGTCTCATAGAGACTTTTCTCCCTACGGATCGAGAGGATCTCGTAGGTGGGTTTTTCTCCTTAGGAATCGTGAGGATTCCTAAGTGTGGTTTTCTCTTGTAAGTCGTAAGGATCCTACAAGAGAATTTTTCCCTCTTACGAGTCGAGAGGACTTGTAAGCGGTTGTTTCCCTCCTTGTCGAAGTTCGACATTGGAGAGTGAGACCCGTGGATGGTATGCAAGAGACCGTTTTGGGCTAACTTGCGGGGTCCCAATGCTTAGGAAACAGGCTTCTTTTATGCCCACTGCCTAAGGCTTTATCTCACGAGTCGAGCCGCCTCGACAATTTTTCACAAGTCGAGACGAATCGAACGTTTCTCGCAAGAACATCTTAACGTCGCATTTAACCTCTGCTCTTTATGACAGAAGCCCGTTAAGGTTGGTGGTACTTAGGGTTTTGGCCATCGTACCGTCGCATAAGCTGATTGTAAGTGCACGGCGGCGCCCCGGCCGTCAATCCGACGGCCAAACGCGGAAACGGTGGTAAACTAAAATTTTTGCGGACTTGGCAAAACTGCACCACCGCGCACTAAACCCCGGATCGTTAACCATTAACAAGTCTAAGCTACAAAGAGGATGGGTTAGAGATATACCGACGATCCAAGTCCTCCGGTCTTCATCTCCACTCCGATCTCCTCGCGGGATCTCCGTCCATCTCCTCCTCGTCGGAAAGGGCACCACGAAGCCGGGTACTTTTACGGGCTCCCACCTCAATACCGAGGCAACTCGCGCATGAAGCCGGCAACTCGACATGCTCAAGATATGCTGTAGGAAGATAGTGTAGAGTGTATGTCTCACTTTGGGGTTGGTTGCCATTTGTGGATGATGGAGGAAACAAGGTAAGAAAAATGGTGCTTGCATTTTTCTAGCATCAAAAATGAGATCAAGAATGCTACTCTCTCAAAAATGAAGCTCTCATTTTCTTCTCTTTTCTTCTTCTCTCTTTCTTTCTACTCTCTTTCTTTCTACTCTCTTTCTTTCTACCATTTTTCATCAAGTCATAAGAATAAGGTGGAGGAATGAATATGAAGCATAACCATAGAAGGAAGGTGAGTGTAGGAAAAGTAGAAAGGTGACTATATCCTAAACATCATCATAACAATCTTTCTTATCAACCTCAAACCTCTTTTCATTTCTAATCTCATAAAGCAAAGAAAAGAAAGAAAAAGGATCTCATCATGAAAAGCCATCATGATGCCACCAATATGCAAGATACCCCCTCCACAAATGTTATTTGCACAATTGCAAATAACACCCTCCATCTGAAAAGTCCGGCCGGGAAAGAACAAAGGAAAACCGGCCGGAACGGAATGCAAACTGGCAACTCCAGAAAACTGGTCCCGTAATAAATCACAGGAAAACCCCGATACTGTGCATACACACCCGCATTTGTATTCCGACCGAAATACAAATGCAAAGAGACAAAATCTACACTGTACTAAGCTAGGACCGGCTTAAGCCAAAGCCGGCTAGTAATATCCGTTCGATCCTGATCCGTGCAATACCGCACGTATCTGATCGAACCCTGCCATATATAACTATACGGCCACTAGTACAAACTGTCCGATCCTGACCCGTGCAATTACCGCACGTATCTGATCGGACCCTGCCATATCTCCATACGGCCTCTACAGCGTTTCGCCCGAAAACTTGAGTAACTGTAAGTGTGGTGGACTCTAAAGACTCGTCAATACTATGGCTGTGGATTTAACCACTAGCACGTCAGAGGTATAAGCCAATACGTGACGGGCCACCAGCTATTGAACAAAAGGGACGTCGATGAGCGAACTCATCCTGACACCCTACTGAGCCTGTCAGTGACAATATCCGTGCAGTCCGGTCCGTTCGTCTATGAGTATCGCATGGCGGGCCTAGGGGGTTGGTAAAAGTCAGACCCCCAAAAGCGGTACAAGTCGTGTCGGAGTGTAGCCCAGAACACCCTGAGATACTACTGGAATACCTACCAGTAAATCTCCTTGCCTTGGCCAAGGACTTTGTGTAATGGCTCTCCTAGACACAGCACGACCTCACCCCCAATACCGGGAGAGACGAACCCCTGAAGATACGCTCACTGCCTCCATGTGGCTCGGGACTGTACCCAACTAAAACCTGTTTGCACGACTCCTTTGAGCCGTGGTAGGGTAGTAATCAAAGTACAGTGGGAACTCACACGAGACAAATGACGATCCCCAGGTCGAAGAACTAACCTGCACACATGTCACCAGGGAACTGCCATCTGACGTCTGGTATATGACCAACTAGCATGTTCCCGGCGAGTCCTGTCCGGTGTACTCATAACCCAACGAGCACCTGTATACATCTTAGGTGATCCAACTGACACCAGTGGCTTGTGAGACCGGCCACCGCCCCTCGTCGGGGTCTCGACTGTATACACTAGTCTACTAATGGAGTATCGATGCCCAGTCTCGAAACTCCCACGACTAGGGACCTTTTAAGGATAAGCTTATAGACTGCCAGCTCCCACTTATATGATCGCCCTCATACTGCTGGTGGTCAAGCAAGAATCCTAGGGGCTCTATCAACGTGTAATAGCGACGTGTCAGGTCACCTAAAACAGTACACGATGATAAAGGTAAACCAGATAGCATACTATCATCTCGAGTAAGACTGTCCTACCGGGATAGGTCCTCCCTCAATCATTACAATCACGTACCTGTGACCTAATAATTGACTCTGAGGGCACTATCTCCAACAATCTCCCACTTGCACTCAAGGCTAATTATTGCGATGTCGCATACTCACAGCCCGTGTGATACCGAACACCCAACTCCTCTACTAGTCAGTCTCACAAAGCTCGTTTGCGGAACTATTGCGTTCGAGGAATAGCCTCAGTGAGTGGATCCGCTTAGTAGTTTCATTCTATGTCTCTCTATATCTCAAGTTCGCGGAGAAACCCATCTCCCGAAAAGAGTAATACCTGTCTCAGAATATGTCTGGATGTCTGATGGGACCTAGCTCATAAATGAACTCCAAATCCAAACTTCTTAGATTGTATCGTCAACTGAACTTAATCAGTATCCTGCGCGCCATGCCTCCCTCAGTATTGCCTTGGACCACCTGTCCAAAATACTGCCCCTCATGAGAAGGAAAACTATAACTCTGACAACCTCCCTGTCGTCCATGTCACCTTGGAAGCCTGGAATGATAACTGTCTCCTAAATGAGGCTGTCGTTATCATATCCCTAGAACATCCACTTATGTTCTAAAACTGCTTCCGACTGTTTCTCCAGGATTGGATTAATGTCAACTTATTGCATCTAGTGCAAGAACAACATCTGGTGTGGTACTTGACATCTCACGATTGACTCAATTGCCTGAGCAAGTGATCTGCCAATCATGCACGTCCCTCTCCCCTTTAGTCTGTAAGACACCTTTGGAGAGGGTGACTCCATCTTCTGCAGGTACACTACCGTGCATGGAGTCGTCCATTCTAAATACTCTTAGAATGCTGTCAAGTACCCTGATTGGGAAACCACCCAAATCTAGATCTAAAAACATAGATCCAGTAACCTGTATGTCTGATATAAAATCCATTTCCTTTGTGGAGAAACCACTGTGTGACGACCAAAGTATAACCGATCGTAGTATAGGAATATCACTTCCTACTACCTTCTCAACAGATCCATCCCCTATTCTGATGACGTCAAACCTATGACTGTCACATCAGAAATAGATGATCTATCTCCGCTACATCTGCTTTAGTCTATAAATAGACATAAACAACCTGTCCACCAATGCTTCCGCTGCTCCCACTGACTACGACAACCCTCTGGCAGAGTCATATATACGTACACTTCTAAAACTGGTTTAGAACGACGCTATACTCATCCTCCCGCCGGGTCTCATAACCTGGAACAACAGCAATGGTAATTGTGGGTAAACAAGAACTTCCCTGTCACCGTCCTTGAGGCTACCGTAGTGCCTCTCGGGTGCCTGAAGTTACCCACCTTATCTGCGGAGTGGCCAATGGAATGTCAATCCAGATTGAATCTTTAGGTTCCTTATCAAATCTTCAGTAATCGTTTGTGGTTCTGGAATCACTTCCAGTTCTACCATACTCCCACTACTGTTTTCTGAAAAAGTCCATTTTTAATAAAACTGTGGCGAGTCTAGAACAATATCGCTATTGTTCATCCAGATGGTAGAAAATCAACTCTCGTCATAGCCTGGGTCAACCCACAAACAGCCATTACAGAAACGTGCCTTGAGTTGTCCAGTGTCTGGTTTTAATCATAAACCGGACAACTCCCCGTACCTTAACATCGTTAAGATATGAACTGTTCTATATCCAATATAGAAACAGAGGCACTGATTTAATTGAACCAGATTCAAATCATGCAGCTGTCCCCAGCGCATGTCAACTAAATGGAAAGAGGCCGATCAGCGTTACTCAACTTAGGAATACTTCCAATTATGAGTAACCTGAAAGAGAAGCAAGATCTCTTTATCATTACTATCAACTGAATACCATACATAAGTATCTACATCTTCGATCACTTTGAAGAATCCCGATACTTGCTACACCTGGTTCTCTACTCTATTCAAATACCTATAACTCCTCAAAACTTAGACCCTGTGTTTCAACGAAACACATGTCTAAGAACTAGAGAAGTTAAAAGTAAACAGAATATAGTACGAGGACCAACCCCTCTGTCCTGATGGACCCTGGACAACATACAATACTCTGTATAAGTCCCTTGAGTCTGATAACTCACTCACTGTGTGTCGTAGGTTGAAAACTGTACTTATGGTTAAGAAGAATTACACCGCTGTTTAATGCTCCTTACCTAACCATCCACTGATATAGGTAAATGTCGTAGACATAATTTCAGAAAGGTATATCTCACTCTATGAAAATAGACGTACAGATATATCAATTTGAAATTGGTGCATAATAGCGGATATTCAAAACCAAATATTTGCCGACCGGCAAACAACCCAGGTGACTTCCTCAAATATCACCGATTACAACGAATCCCGATATAATGAGGATGATCACCCAATTCCCAATAACTTACTCCCACTCATCATCTGTAAAACCATACAGATGTGAGAATCATACCTGGTAAATACATACCCTGGAGTAAGTATCTAATCGGGAAATCAGTTTTCTTTTAACAGTACACAGTGATACCGAAACATTGAAATGTTCCGATGGGGTATCCTGGTATTCCTAGTAATGCCTCTTCCAGATTCACGACTGTAACCGTATAATTCTTTGCCACCTCTCCAAATCCCTTCATATGTCTTTAGTCATTACCTTCTGTACACCCCTTTAGGCCAAATGGTTTTCTTCCTTCCCTACCGTTCGGCACCAGCCTATGGTTTGGAAGAAGACTATCCAAAAAGCATAAAGGGTGTACTGTCCTAATCCTAGGAGCACTCGCAATGCGAGAGAAGGTGAAGATAAAAGACACCTGAATGTACTTTATTCCTATTTCTCCTGAACCAGGATCCATCCCCGAACTGGAACAAGTTCCTTTCGAGTTCGTATATAACCATACGATGGACTATCCAATAAAATGGGATCTTCGTAGTGATACGGAGTGTCCTGGAGAAATACAAAGGTGATTTAGGATTGGCGAAGAAATACTTGGTTTGGTCGTGAATAGCAGTCGCAATTTACTTTGCCCTCTTACTAATCCCTTGCTTTGTCTGAACTTAATACCTTCTGTACACCGTTTAGGCTAACTGGTTTTCTTCATTCCCTACCGGTCGGCACCAGCCTATGGTTTGGAAGAAGACTATCCAATTTGCATAATAGGTGTACTACTCCTAAACTAAGGAGTACTCGCAACCTGAGAGAGGGTGAAAAGAAAAGACAACTGAATAATCCTATCCGTTTTCTCCAGAACCGGAAACCATCCTCGAATCCCTTCGAGTTCGTATCTAACCATACGATGGTTTTGTCCAATGGAAGTGGACGTTCGTAGTAATACGGGGTGTCCTGGAGAAAAGGGTAAAAGTAGGAGTGGCAATGAGGTCTGCAACTCTGACAATCCAAAAGCCAGTGTTAAGAAGGTTCGGTCAACTTGGTCTCTGAGTCAAAGTCTAGGATCGGGTCAATGGTCGCTGCCAGAGAGAGAGAGAAAAGAAACACTCAGCGTGCACTCTAACCTAGATCAGAATGGTTACCAATTTATCTAATCTGGAAACCTCCCACTGTACCTCAAATTCTCCTCCAAACCTGAAAGAAGAATTAGTCGGGGTCACCCGACGAGTAAACCAACTCATCAGTGGGAATCGGGATCCAACTATCATCGCATGATAACGTGACGGAATCCGCTCACGTCAACACACTCCAGAAGGTATGCGCATATCTGGCAAGTTTCAGTTCTTTTGAAACTCCCGATGTGATATCTACCCCATGCTCTTATGACCTTGACTTTGGCCAACATATCATAAGTCACATGTCAAGTTCAACCCGTCATTCTCCAGGTTAATTTGAGTCCACCCGTACATACCCTTGACTTTGGCCAAAATGGCAGTACGGCTGTCCCAAACCAACGCATCTATCTATGCTGCATATGAATACCCAATAGCTACCAATCACTGTGCCTTGACTTTGGCCAACATACACAGCTTGAATACTATTGACTACCCATATGAAACGACGGAGGGCTACGAATGGTTTCTGGCGAAAACCTTTAACGTAATGAACTTGATATCGTTGAAGGAACGGATAGCTTTTTAGAAAATATAGTGACGAAAACCTTTACTAAAGAGGTCACTCCCGGTGAAGGGATCTCGGCTCTTTCCCCGTAGAATGGGGTGCTGGATATTCATAACCGAATATCACTGTGCAAAGCAAAAGTAATCGGCTATAGTGAAGTTAGTGCCCTGACGCAAACTTTTGTCCAAGGGGTCACTCCCGGTGAAGGGATCTCGGCCCTTGCCTCGTCGACTGAGGAGCAGGATATTCCAATGAATACCACGATGCAAAACAAAAGTAAACGTACTTGCAATAACAGCTTTTTGAAAAGTGTTCCAACAACATCAGATTAGGTTTGTTTTTAACTTTGCATTGATCCGAATCAATGCAGTCCCATCAATTGATCACACCACAAAGAACGAAAATATATTGATGTACGTATATGCCATCCGCATTCGCCACTGGGTCCCGTCATTACCCGTTAGGTTAGCTTACTAACGACAGAGCGGGGACTGGACTAGCGCGGATGCAAAACATATACAACATCTACTAATATATATACCAATATATTATATTTCGCTCAAGGCGTGAAAGAAATGCAACATCACAGAGAATGAACAGCATCACAGAAACAATACAGATATCTGGGATCCCCGGGTTTCACAGAGCCGCTGAAACCCGACGTTCCCCTGGTCGTGTGGATAGCCTGTGCAATGAAAACCTAGACCCCTACGGGCGCGGCAAGTCACCCGCCAAAACCTGAAGTGAGGCAGCCCCCTTCAGCGCCGTGAATGGACCACCCAGCACTTCACGGAATCCGGTAACTTGGGCACCCCTCCTGGGTCAACCTGTACCCCCTACGAGTGCGGCGAATAGCCCGCCAATCCTAGAGTGATGCCCCCTCCGTCTCAATGCCATGAGATGCGGGCTTGTTGCCCTCCAGAACCCGGCTATCCGTGCACCCCTCCGCGGGGCAATCCTAGTACAGAAAGTAAAATATACATACAACGGGTACATCGACCGCAACCAGGTCGTGCCCCAAAAGAATAATACAAACGGGCAGTGACGGCAGTCCACATGTCGGACGCTCGCCCCGCAATATCAAATGTACATAATACAACAAAACTGTACTAGCATTGCATCCAGGCTATCCCCCACGACCGATCCGCAACATCACAGCAAATACATAGAACATCAACGTGAAAGTCACGTTCGCAAATCCGTCTAACCGGGCTATAGCAGTTAGACCGGATTTACCGATCGAGTGACATTCACGGTCGCAGATATAATGTAAATACTGTGAAAAATGTGTTTAAAAAATTTCCGATTGATCAAACAATTAACAAGTGGGCCCCAAAGAAAACTGTAGCACTCACAGAAACAATTGGCCCAACTTTAATATTCCAAAGCCCATATTTTAAGCCCAGAAGGCCTCTGTAAAAAAATGGTGAAGTGATGTGAATAGTGCGCGGCGGAAGGGCCGCACAAAGGGGGTTTTCGCGGCGGTTCCGCGCTCCAACTGTGGAGTTACTTCGTCAAATTTTTACAGAACTCTTAGATTTTCCAGTACATCAATATTTTATAACCTGAAAAAATTTTCGAGACCAAAAATTTTCAACAGAAACTGATGCGAACTAAAATGCAGTTTTGGAACTTTTTGATCGATCGGAAATGCAAACACATTACACAAAGTTAGACTAAGTTAATGGCGAGGCTCTGATACCACTGTAAGTGCACGGCGGCGCCCCGGCCGTCAATCCGACGGCCAAACGCGGAAACGGTGGTAAACTAAAATTTTTGCGGACTTGGCAAAACTGCACCACCGCGCACTAAACCCCGGATCGTTAACCATTAACAAGTCTAAGCTACAAAGAGGATGGGTTAGAGATATATCGACGATCCAAGTCCTCCGGTCTTCATCTCCACTCCGATCTCCTCGCGGGATCTCCGTCCATCTCCTCCTCGTCGGAAAGGGCACCACGAAGCCGGGTACTTTTACGGGCTCCCACCTCAATACCGAGGCAACTCGCGCATGAAGCCGGCAACTCGACATGCTCAAGATATGCTGTAGGAAGATAGTGTAGAGTGTATGTCTCACTTTGGGGTTGGTTGCCATTTGTGGATGATGGAGGAAACAAGGTAAGAAAAATGGTGCTTGCATTTTTCTAGCATCAAAAATGAGATCAAGAATGCTACTCTCTCAAAAATGAAGCTCTCATTTTCTTCTCTTTTCTTCTTCTCTCTTTCTTTCTACTCTCTTTCTTTCTACCATTTTTCATCAAGTCATAAGAATAAGGTGGAGGAATGAATATGAAGCATAACCATAGAAGGAAGGTGAGTGTAGGAAAAGTAGAAAGGTGACTATATCCTAAACATCATCATAACAATCTTTCTTATCAACCTCAAACCTCTTTTCATTTCTAATCTCATAAAGCAAAGAAAAGAAAGAAAAAGGATCTCATCATGAAAAGCCATCATGATGCCACCAATATGCAAGATACCCCCTCCACAAATGTTATTTGCACAATTGCAAATAACACCCTCCATCTGAAAAGTCCGGCCGGGAAAGAACAAAGGAAAACCGGCCGGAACGGAATGCAAACTGGCAACTCCAGAAAACTGGTCCCGTAATAAATCACAGGAAAACCCCGATACTGTGCATACACACCCGCATTTGTATTCCGACCGAAATACAAATGCAAAGAGACAAAATCTACACTGTACTAAGCTAGGACCGGCTTAAGCCAAAGCCGGCTAGTAATATCCGTTCGATCCTGATCCGTGCAATACCGCACGTATCTGATCGAACCCTGCCATATATAACTATACGGCCACTAGTACAAACTGTCCGATCCTGACCCGTGCAATTACCGCACGTATCTGATCGGACCCTGCCATATCTCCATACGGCCTCTACAGCGTTTCGCCCGAAAACTTGAGTAACTGTAAGTGTGGTGGACTCTAAAGACTCGTCAATACTATGGCTGTGGATTTAACCACTAGCACGTCAGAGGTATAAGCCAATACGTGACGGGCCACCAGCTATTGAACAAAAGGGACGTCGATGAGCGAACTCATCCTGACACCCTACTGAGCCTGTCAGTGACAATATCCGTGCAGTCCGGTCCGTTCGTCTATGAGTATCGCATGGCGGGCCTAGGGGGTTGGTAAAAGTCAGACCCCCAAAAGCGGTACAAGTCGTGTCGGAGTGTAGCCCAGAACACCCTGAGATACTACTGGAATACCTACCAGTAAATCTCCTTGCCTTGGCCAAGGACTTTGTGTAATGGCTCTCCTAGACACAGCACGACCTCACCCCCAATACCGGGAGAGACGAACCCCTGAAGATACGCTCACTGCCTCCATGTGGCTCGGGACTGTACCCAACTAAAACCTGTTTGCACGACTCCTTTGAGCCGTGGTAGGGTAGTAATCAAAGTACAGTGGGAACTCACACGAGACAAATGACGATCCCCAGGTCGAAGAACTAACCTGCACACATGTCACCAGGGAACTGCCATCTGACGTCTGGTATATGACCAACTAGCATGTTCCCGGCGAGTCCTGTCCGGTGTACTCATAACCCAACGAGCACCTGTATACATCTTAGGTGATCCAACTGACACCAGTGGCTTGTGAGACCGGCCACCGCCCCTCGTCGGGGTCTCGACTGTATACACTAGTCTACTAATGGAGTATCGATGCCCAGTCTCGAAACTCCCACGACTAGGGACCTTTTAAGGATAAGCTTATAGACCGCCAGCTCCCACTTATATGATCGCCCTCATACTGCTGGTGGTCAAGCAAGAATCCTAGGGGCTCTATCAACGTGTAATAGCGACGTGTCAGGTCACCTAAAACAGTACACGATGATAAAGGTAAACCAGATAGCATACTATCATCTCGAGTAAGACTGTCCTACCGGGATAGGTCCTCCCTCAATCATTACAATCACGTACCTGTGACCTAATAATTGACTCTGAGGGCACTATCTCCAACACTGATATAGTCCTCGATAGGCAATCGTGCTGTTCGAGTAGCCCTGGGACTGCCGTGTCTCTGATCCCTTCGGGGGCTGGACAAGACGTCTTCAAGCAATCCTCCTTGGCAGTTTGACCGTCGGAAGAGCAAGCGTTAGGAATTTGCCATGTCGCTTTTTACTTGAGGTTAGGCTTATTTTGGTGAGCCCCGATGAGTCATAACCACTCCGCGCTAGTGTGGGGATGATCTCTGATAGTCTTTCGGGCTTTATGTGAGTTGCCGTCAAGACCCTGAAGCTAGGAATTTGGCCTTTGCTTCGTTTGCTGGCATTGCGTCTGCTGTATCGAGACGAATGTTGCGGTGGGAACTAGGGATTTTGCCGTGGCTCCGTTTGTTTGATGACGTTGCGTCTGCTGTGTCGATACGAACGTTGGGGTGACATCTCGTCTGCTGTATCGAGACGGACGTCGAGGTTGTCTCTAGGTTGCTGGTGAACCACCGAGGTTTGGAACTAGGGATTTTGCCGTGGCTCCATTCGTTTAATGACGTTGCGCCTGCTGTGTCGAGACGAACATTGGGGTGACATCTCGTCTACTGTATCGAGATGGACGTCGAGATTGTCTCTAGGTTGCTGGTGAACCGTCGAGGTTTGGAACTAGGGATTTTGCCGTGGCTCCATTCGTTTAATGACGTTGCGTATGCTGTGTCGAGACGAACGTTAGGGTGACATCTCGTCTGCTGTATCGAGACGGACGTTGAGGTGGTGACCATTCTGTGCTGGTGCGAGATGATCTTCGATTGTCTTTCCGGTTTTATATAAGTTACCGTCAAGACGTTGAAGTTAGGAATGTGACCTTCGCTTCGTTTGCTTTGGTGTGTCTAAATCCTGTTGGAGGAAGAACGCTGAGGTTGACATTTCGTCTGCTGTATCGAGACGAACGTCAAGGTGGTGACCACTCCATGTGAGATGATCTCCGGTGGTCTTTCAGGCCTTATATGACTTGCCGTTAAGATCTTGAAGCTAGGAATTTGGCCTTCGCTTCATTTGCTCACACTGCGTCTGGTGTATTGAGACGAATGCTGAGGTGGAGCTGGGATTTTGCCATCACTCCGCTTTGTTTCGACCATGGGGTCTTTTGTTAACTTTGCATGTACACCCTGCTGGGCTGCGAAGGAACGCCGTTGTTGACATTGCGTCTGCTGTAACGAGACGAATGCTAAGGTGGAGTTGTGATTTTGCCGTTACTCCGCTTTGTTTCGACCGTGAGGTCTTTTGTTGACGTCATGTCTGTATCTGGTTGGAATGAGGAGAAACGCCGTTGGTGATCTCTAAGTCGTCGATGTTGACGTCAAGACCACGAAGCTCGGGATCTTCCTTTTTCCTCGTCTGTTGATATTATGTCTGCAATATTGCGACAAATGTCGAGATTTTCTCTACGTTGTCTATGAACCGTCGAGATTTGGCTTCGCTTTCTGGTGGAGCCTGTTGGGAAGGTATGGTTCCCTCTTTATCTGTGCCTCTGAATTGTATACAGGGATCGATGTGATTTCACCTGTAGGGCAAAAAGTTTCATTCTTTCATTATTTTTTTTTCTTTCCGCGATGCTCTATCATTTCAGCTTTTATATCGCGAAGGTCGCGATTGCCCAATCATTTCGGCTATTTATTTTATTCTTACTCGCTTTTTTTATTGCGAGTTGCCCAATCATTTCGACTATTTTGCATGCATATATTTTTTTTTTACTTGCTGATTTTGTTGCAAATTGCCCCATCATTTCGGCTATGTCATATACATTCGTGGCCCGCTGATTTTTCTTATCGCGAGTGTGAAACTTAGAATCTGATGCCAATCTCGGCATCAGCATCGCTACGACTGGAATATTGCCAGGAGCGAATCATCATTTGCCATGAAAGGACTTGGAATTTGATACCGGTTTAGGCATCAGCATCGCTACAACTGGGATATTGCCAGGAGCGAATCATCATTTGCCTCTGTCGATGTTGAACAAAGGTAGCTTAGTAAACAGGGTTAAGGGTCCTGTCGGCTAAGGCTTTTGACTTCATGAGCCGTAAGGGTCTCACAAAGGTATTTCTTCCTACAGTCGTGAGGATCTTGTAGGTGTGTTTTCTCCTTGGGAATCGTGAGGATTCCTAAGTGCATGTTCTCTTGTAAGTCGTAAGGATCTTACAAAAGGGTTTTCTCCTTATAAGTCGAGAGGACTTACAAGTGTTGTTTGCTGTACAAGCATATCCCTAGTCACGGATGGGACTTTTTTAGGGAAATGTTTATTCGTGCCCGTGGATTGTATACAAGGGTCAGTATGAGCCGCTTGTAGGGCAATATCGAAGGTTGTGGGGGTTGCTTAAGCACAGGTTTAGGTCTCTGTAACTTAAGACTTTCAAATCTTATGAGCCGTGAGGGTCCCATAAGAGAGTTCTCCTTACGAGTCGCGAGGATCTCGCAAGTGTATTTTCTCCTTAGGAATCGTGAGGATCCCTAAGTGTGTTGCTCCCTTGTGAGTCGTAAGGATCTCACGCGGGTGGTTTCTCCTTATAAGGTCGAGAGGACCTTGTAAGTGTCTTTTAACGAGGTTGCGCCCTTTCGGGTTTTCACAAACACTCGCCGGTAGCCCTGCTGTTTTTACTCACGGAGCCCTTTCAGGTTTTCATCCGTGCCCATTTCGCTTATGGACATACCGTCTCTTTCTTTTTTTTCTTTTTTTTTTTGTGTTTACGAGGTCGCGCCCTTTCGGGTTTTCACGAACACTCGCCGGTAGTCCTGCTGTTTTTACTCACGAAGCCCTTTCGGGTTTTCATCCGTGCCCATTTCGCTTATGGACATACCGTCTCTTTCTTTTCTTTTTTTTTCTTTTTTTTTGTTTACGAGGTCGCGCCCTTTCGGGTTTTCACGAACACTCGCCGGTAGTCCTGCTGTTTTTACTCACGAAGCCCTTTCAGGTTTTCATCCGTGCCCATTTTGCTTATGGACTTACCTTTTTTTTATTCTTTTTATTCCTTTTATTTTATTTTTCTTTCTCTCTTTTTTTTTACGAGGTCGCGCCCTTTCGGATTTTCACGAACACTCGCCGGTAGCCCTGCTGTTTTTACTCACGGAGCCCTTTCGGGTTTTCATCCGTGCCCTCTTTGCTTATGGACATACCGTTTTTTTTGTTTTTTTTTATTATTATTTATTTATTTTTTTTTTTTATATATTTTTTTTATCTCGTCAGCCTAAGGATGCTGCGGTAGTAGTTTAAAGACATTTCGGTCATTTGCAAGTTTTAGGACATTGCGGTCCATCATTAGTTTAAGGACATCTCGGTCTGCCGTCGCCGTGTTTGAGGAGAATATCTAGTTTATTTACTTTTCGGTCTGTAAGTCCTTCTCCATGAATGAACATGATGCCCCCGGCGTATTCATCTTTTTCGGAGCGTGCGGTTGTGGCGGACTCACCTTCCAGTTCTCAGACAGCGCAAACTTGCCATGTTGGTATTGGTCTTCAACCCAGTTTTCGAAGACGTAGCAGTCTTCGATCAGGTGACCTACTGTTTGGTGGTAAGGGCAATAATTAGGATTATTAAGATCGCCTGGCCGCAACGGACGTTTTGGACCCGGCAGATTGATGAGTCTGTCGCACACTGCCAGCTCGAACAGTCCCCTTGTTTTATCTTGCGGAAACGAGTAAGGACGTTTCAACTTTTCCTGGAGGGGTTGCCGCTTGTTGCTTTGGCGAGCAACCGGTCTAGGGTCACCTGATTGTTGTTGAGCGCTGGCGACGAGGGCCGTTTTTCCTTTTTCTTTGTTCTTCTTGTTCGGTCCCTTGCTTACGGGGTCGGGATTTTTTCTGAGTAGCATGCGATTGCATGGCTGAACGTTCTCGCATCTTCTCAATTCCTTTATTTTTGAAATAGATTTCCCGAGGGAAGAGTTGGGGATAGCTTCTTCGTCAGAGTCGCTTCCAAAGGTGATAATTTGTGATCCCTTGAAGTCGGCTATATGACAGTTTGCGGCGGCTCCTTTGCGCTCATATATCGCATTTTTCCGATGTCCACAAGCTTCACACTTTGTCCTGTCGAAGTGTTGCTTTTGAGCGACATACCCTTGCCACCAATAGTTAAAGGACTCGCAGTCTTCGGTAGGATGTATGATCTTCTGATGATATAAACAGAAGTTAGGGTGCGTCTCTACCTCAGAGAAAGAATTTTCTTCAGAGGGCGGTAGCTTCATTCCTACTGATAGAGCTTTGGCGAACCGTTTCCTCGTCTTGAATTTGTTTTTACCCGCAGTGTATGGCTTTTGATTTGACGGGAATACCTTGGTTCTTTCTAGTATGGCTATTTCACGCTCTTGATTGGCTTTTGCTATCAGACGAATTTCACTTAGGAAGACATCGATCAACTCGTCTGACGGCCGCGGAATTTCTGTTTCAGGGTCCACCCTCGTTTTCTCGGCGCAAGGAGCCTCTTTATTATCTGCCAATGAGTGAGAGATCACATGACAAGTTGCCCCCGGCGTGCTTGTCTTCTTCGGAGTATGCGGCTGTGGTGGGTTCACCTTCCAGCTTTCAGACAGCACGAACTTGCCTTGTAGGTATTGATCCTCGATCCATCCCTTAAAGACGAAACAATCCTCAATCGGGTGACTTACCGTTTGGTGGTAAGGGCAATAATTGGGATTATTAAGATCGCCTGGCTGCGACAGACGCTTTGGACTCGGCAGATTAATGAGTCTGTTGCGCACTGCCAGCTCGAACAGTCTTCCCGTTTTATTCTGAGGAAACGAGTAAGAACGTCCTAGCCTCTCTTCGAGGGATGGGCGTGGACGCGCGTTGTTTTGGCGAACGACCGGCTTTGAGTTGCTCGACTGTTGTTGAGCATTAGCGACGACGATCGCTTTTCCTTTCTCATTTCGGGGATCGGGTCTTGGAGGAGACGGTTTATGGCCCATCTGGTCCATTTGGGCTAATTTGTCGATCAAGGCCTGGAAGGTGGTCGGCCTGAAGAACATCATGAATTGCGAGATGGTCGCCTGCGGATCGAGAGTTCCCACAAACATGCCTACCGCAGGTGCCTCTTCTATGCGTTGTTCGCATTTCGACCATAGGTTCCGCCATCGTGTTGCGTATTGAACCCACGTTTCGCTTGGCCTTATCCTGGCATTTATTAGTGCTGTTATCGGGGTGCGTTCACTAGCACTCGTGAATCTTTGTGTAAACAGCAGTTCCATCTCTGCAAATGTTTTGACAAAGTCGTTAGGTAGCTCCGAGTACCATTCAAAGGCTGTTTCTGCTAAGCTGCCGATGAATTGACGTAGCAACAATTTATCATCGCCTCCAGTATTGCCGCATAAGGCCCTGAATTGAGCGACATGCTGATGCGGATTCCCTGTCCCTTTATATACGTGGAATTTAGGGATCGTATATCCTGGCGGGTAACTGATTTGGTCATACCAGCTCGGATACGGTCGTCCGGTTCTAACAATTTGCCCAGCCGCTTCATTCGCCTGATGAACCCGGATCTGCTGAGCTATATATTCGTCTAGGTCAACTTTGGAGATTGCCTCCTCCTTGGCTGTTGACAGAGCCGGCGGAGGATTTGACGTTTCTCCTCTGTCGTCTTCAAGGACGATCGGAGGATCTTCAGCAGGAGGGGCCGACTGTAACATCATCCCTACCATATCTTGGAAGAGGAGCGCCATCTGTTTTATATTAGCCGCTTGCTCTGCAGCTTCTTTGTCCCTCTTTTTGAGGACTCTGCGTAAAAAGTCAGCGTCGGTTTCTTGTTCCTGACGCTCATCCGAAGACATTTCAGAGCTTTCTTTTGGCTCAGTGAGTGCAGCCATTGTAGTCATCATTTCCTGAAGCTTTTGTTGTTGCTCCTGGGCTTTCGTCACGGATCGGGTGAGCGGTCGGTGGCCCGTAGAAGTGCGGCTTTCCTTCTTTCCAGAAGCCATATAAACAGTGTGCACCACCATGCCCCCAGATTTGGGGCGTTTGTGTTCAGCGCTTTTATGCTTCGCCATGTTCACAGGGGCTTTTTGTGGCCTCCTTTTTTGAGTGATTGGAGTTAAGGGAGCCGTTGTAATGGGCACCCAAGTAGCTTCTGCTTTTTGTGGTTTGACAGAGTAATCCTTCCCCTGCCGAACCTTCATCTTTTTCTGTCGTCGGAGGCAGTCTTGATCGATCACCGACTCTTGGACCTGTCGCCAGACTTTGTAAATTTTAGAGGACAGCCGTAGAGGGGGCTGCTCTAGCTTCTTCTCTGGAGTATCTCCACAGGTGAAGGAGTTCGTTTCAACATCGCAGTAGGAGAGTTTCTGCGCACCGAGTTCAGCAACTCAAATCTGTTCCTGGTCGGAACAGCGGTATCGATCCCCACCATTAGAGTTGGAGGAGTAAGTCCAGAGGGGGAGTTGCCCCCAGCCTTCCTCACTCGGCGCCAGTAGCGACGTCGGGCATGTCGTGCTGATGGAGTTGTTTCAGCTATAGGGGTGACCTCCTCATGCCCCCTGTGTTGGTCAGAATATACTGGTACCATCTTTTTAAAGATCGACGTCCGTTGAACGGGGACGGCCAACTTGTCAGAAGCGGACTTCTGAACATGGGAAGCAACCTTGGTGATTTTGCCAGGAACGGGAGTTGGAATGGCTATCCGCTTCGGGATAACGCCTTCTGGTATGCAGGCTTCTTCATGGGCTTGATGGAGCTCTGGCCTAATCCATTAAAACCTAAACCAGTGGAGTTGGGCGACCTGTTGAGTGGGGTCGCGGCAGTGGTAAGTCGATCGAAGACCAACTTCTTTGGAGCTTATTGCAATGTCATTGTGGCGTTGAAGCTCAATGGTGGGAGCATGGTCCCGAAGAATAATCCAGTGGTGGCTTGAGTTACCTGCTCCACTGGTATCTTGAAAAGAGAGGCCGCTCGGGGCCCATAAGTCACTCCTCCAGCAATGACGGAGCGAGAGTTGCAGCTGCAGGCGGTGCAGTTCAAAGCCATCGATCTTCTGTTTTCTGCATGGAGAAAGACACCAAATATAAGTACTTTGAATCCACAAGCAACCACAGCAAACCGTGATTTGCTCGCGAACACGACACACGAAGTGTGGAGTGGAAAGAGGAAAAGGTCCCACCGGGCGTACCAGAATCTGTTCCCCTCCGAAAGACGGTGCACAGGACCGCTGATGGCCTGACGCTGAGATTCGGGGCAGATGCTATTTGGTTTTATCCTTCTACCTCTCCGAAGATGCCAAGTTGATTTATGGAACCGTGTATCGAAGCTTTAGACGGATGCGGCCGATGTAGCAGACTTTGTCAGATTCCCCCTCGCTAGAGGGGCTTTTGATTGTGGGGACGCTCTTCCCTACAGGCGCAAGCCCCTGCAGTTAATTACGCTACCGCTTCGCGGTAACAACTTTCTCCTTCTCCAGAATTTCACTTCGTGTCGTGGGTGTTTGTTTTGTTTGTGGTTGCCCGTGGATTGTATACGGAGACTGAGTAATGCCGTCGCCCGTAGGACGTGGATTAGTCCAAATCCTTATTTACTTAGATTTGGGTTTGGTGTTTTTAGTTTAAGGATACGTTAGTCGCGTTGCGTCTAAGATCAACTTAAACGTTTGTCAAGGATACGTTAGTCCTGTTTGAGACTAAGATCAACTTAACGGGGTGATCCATTTAATATAGGGCCGTCGGGACTCGTCGCCTCTCTGACATCGTTGAAGGATTACAACGATAGGTGTCAGAGGAGTTCAGAGATGTACCCTTGAACCAAAGTTGATTTGCAGTTTTATAATCCATTTGAGTGTTTAAGGGTACGTTAGCCGCGTTTGGGGCTAAGATCAACTTAAGCAGGACCGTTTAGATCCGGCAAAGGAGCATTAGGAGGCTCTATTGTTCCAGTTTAGGGACGTAGTGGTCCATAGGTAGTTTAGGGACATTGCGGTCCATGCTCCAGTTTAGGGGCGTGGTGGTCCTTCGTTCCAGTTTAGGGACGGCTCGGTCCGATATTAGTTTAGGGACGTCTCGGTCCGACATTAGTTTAAGGACGTTTCGGTCCAATATTAGTTTAAGGACATTTCGGTCCACGAGTTTAAGGACCCCGCAGTCCATATTGATGTATGGTCGTTGGGACCCGTCACCTCTTTGACATCGTTGAGGAATTACAACGATGGATGTCAAAGGAGTTCGGAGATGTACCCTCGAACCGATTGTAAATTTATTTAGTAGAGCAATTTTGCTCAGTCAATTTAATTTAAGGACTTATGGCCAAAATTAGGCTAAGTCCAATTGAGAATGTTCAACATTTTATTTGCTTTTGCATAGCATTCTCTTTTTATTTTTATTTGGGCCTTGCCCACAAAGGATGCAGAGCATTAATTTATTTTGGGCTCTGTTCTTTTAAGAATGATGCAAGGCATCAATTTTATTTGGGCTCTGCCCTTGTATAAAGGATGCAAAGCATTAATTTATTTGGGCTCTGCCCATTTATTGCCTTGCAATTTATTTTGGCCTGTTAGGTCATTTTGACTTGGGCCTGGCCCTTTAAGTAATGCATTGCATTTGTGCAAAGCACTATTAATTTGAGAATCTTTTAGATTCAAGAACCGATGGTTCATAAAAGAAATGCAAAGCACTATTTGATTTAGATCTAAGAAAAAAAACAAGTTTTTTTTCTTGTTTTTCTTCTCTCAGAGAACCAAAGGTTCATAAAAGTGCAAAGCACTATTAATTTAAGAACCTTTTAGGTTCAAGAACCGATGGTTCATAAAACAAGTGCAAGGCATTATTTATTTATTTATTTATTTATTGTTGAAGATCCATGATCTTGTTCTTAGATCAATGATCTGTCCATAAGAGAATTTTCTCTTCTTTTAAAGGTTTTTACCTTTTTTTTTATTCTTCAAGAGTTCTCAAGAGTTCTCTTCTCTTTTTTTTTTTAGCAAGATGTTCATGATTTTGAAATGATTTCTGGGTTCCTTTTTATAGTGCTCATAAATTAGTTAAATTTGTTAAGGAGATCTTTTTCTGAGTGATTTGGGGAATTTTCCCCACCGTTGGATCTTTGATCCAAAGGCCCCTGCTTTACAGAAGAAAATCTTCTTGTTTTAACAATAACAGAAAAGATTTCTTTAAATCTCCATTTTGTTTTTGCGCAACTCCCCCAGCGCGTGATACGTGTCGCGCAACGCAACGCTTGCGCAACTGCGCAGACACGTGTCGCGCAACTAAATTTTTTTTATTTTTCTATTTTTTATTATTTATTTTCTTTTATTTTATTTTATTTTATTTTTTATTATTATTTTTTTTTTACCGCGCAGCGCGCAATTTTTTTATTTTTATTTTATTTTTTTTAAAAATTGCTCTGATGGAGTACGCTACTTTGGGCGTTGCGCTCCTTGCGCTACTGTGTCTGATTTTGACACGTGGCGCTCTGCGTGCAGCGCAGGGGATGTGAAGCGTTATTTCATTTATTTTATTTTTAATTTTCACTTTAATTTTCAAGACAGAGCTTTGCTCTTATTGGAGAAAAACAGAAGCATTGCTTCTTTTCCCACCAGAGCTTTGCTCTGATTGGGGTAAACAAGAACATCTCGGTGAACGACAAATCCTAGCCATCCTGTTGAGGATTGTCTACGGATCCTCCGCTGCATCTGTGTCGGTAAAAACAAGGGGCTTCAGCCTAAAAAACTCCTGTAAGGATACGGAAAAAATTTCGGTAACAACAGAAACAGCTTCCTGAGCAACAGGTACAATCACAGTCCCTAAAATAGGAGGGACATCATCGGCTCTCGATGCTCGGCTAACCACTACTAGCAATCCAATCATCAGTCACGAGTCCTGAATACTCGACTCCAGCTTAGCTATCCATCCTAAAGAAGGCGGCTCACACTCTTTCTGAAGGGTCGGCGTACCGCCCTGATCGGTTCTCGTATCAAACGAGCCTGCTCTAATCTCATCCTTAGCGGCAGCCCTCTGGCCCTCCTAGTCTCCGGCGGCATAGTGGCTGGAACAAGAAACAGGATTGATAGGAACGTTGCAATCAAATCAAAGGATTTCCGGAATCAAGGAAGGAAATACAAGCAAATATATATCCTAAGGTCACTTTGGCGGAGTACCGTATCGTAAGTATGCGGAACATACACACGCTATGTTACTCTACTTAAATCACCTACTCTATCTACCAAGGGTGTCATGACCCGGAAATAGCACGTGACTGGCACTTGAATCATATGAAGTCTATAGGACCCCATCTAATTCAAGTAAGCCAAAAATCCCAGAAATCTAAACCATTTGAAAAGAGAGAGAAGGAAAAGTTAATTTTTAAAGCAAGCGGTTCGACAAAATAAGCCGTAGTGTGCATTTTTAAAACATCAAGTCTTTTCCAAAAATTTCGGAAGAGTTTCCTTTGTAAATACTGGCCCCAAACAGGTACAAATATGCATAATATAAAGGCGTCCCTAAGCGGGAGCTATCTCTTCGCCAATTGGCGGACACAGCCACGCAATGTAATATAATATACAACGCCGAAGGGCGAGGATAAAAAATCAGAAGAAAACCAAAGGAAAAACCATAATAATACAACGCGCGGCTCTAAGGTCGAAAGAATATACAACTGGTCTTCTAAGGCTATCAAATAATACAGTCTGGTTGATGGAGTTACTAGATACAACCGAAAATAAATAAGGTACAATGGTGGTCACGATGCGAGTGAACCCACCTACCAAGGCAATCACCCGGAAGGAAGCAGTGTGCCAGCAAGCCGCAACGAAACCTGTACAGCAAAACCTGCAAGAAACTGTGGCACAACGGGGGTGAGTTCCCAACTCGTGAGTAGAAAACATCACCGAGCAGAAATCGCATATATGACTCAATCCTAGGTCATACGATAATATATTGTCAATATAATATAACCGTGAAACCATCTACACATAAGTATAATACCAAGTGCTCGTGTCAGTGCCTCAGATAGCAACATGCCACATATATGATATATGAATGCAATAAGAATGAAAACAGCATACATCTTAAATAAGAAAACTGTTTTCTTAATTTAGTGAGATTTATGTATATAAAACCGAGTATCATCAATGAAATTAATAGTGAAATCCGTGTCAAGCATCGACACAAAACATATGTCTCAATATCTAAATATCACGGGCTCCGGAAATCCGGACTGGCCCATATCATAAAATCTCGGTATCTCAATGTCTCAATATCTCGGGCTCCGGCAATCCGGACTTGTCCAAATATCAAATCTCACGACTACGTCGGTATCCTCCGGATATCCGCCGCGTCACAATAACCGGTCGGTAGTGCTCCCCTGCCAGGCTCAACGCCATCATCTGCGACCATCTTGCCGCGGGGTACCGCACCGGGTCTACCATGCACCCATAGATGGTTCCCCCTCCTCCTTAAATCGGGTGTATGATATCGCTCAAGAGCCGAGAAAACTCATGGTGGACATATTTCACATCATATCACGAGAAAACCGCATTTTTTATCTTTTGAAATAAAATGAGTTTATAAAATCTTGCGGTTTCTCCAAATCCATAAATCTCATGGAAAATCCAAATCCCATAATCAAAAGTCAATAAACAGTGAATACCTGCATAAAGCCTCATAATATTGCATGAAAAATGAAAATACACATGTATGAGATATCACAGTAATAAATCCAATGTCTAAGCTATCATATAAAAGTAAGCGCACTAGTACCATGTCGAAACTATCGGCTAACATTTTATACTAATGAAGTAGTGTTTTCTAACTTGTATGTGACATGGAAATTACCGATGATGATGTGTGTGAGCCGGCAGGCATGTGTTCGTGGAGCATGTAAGTCGACGTTGTACACCCCACGAGTTGCGGGGAGGCGGAAATATGAAAAACAATCATTTTCTTTAAACTAACATCGACTAACCGTACGGATCTTTGCTAAACTCTAACTAACATTATCATAGGAGGAATTTGCTACTATGAAAGAAGATTATACCTAATGAACCAAGTCCTTCTTCTTCTCGTTAACCACCTCTTCGTCGGCCTCCTCTTTGTAATAGAAGATCCACCCGAGAGCTACAACTCCAGGCTATGCCTCTAACTTGAGGAAACTAGGTTACTCAAAATTCTAATCAAAGCAACCTAGGGAATATAGAGTGTGATTTGGGATTAATAAGTCTTGCTAATCCTTGATCTCAACACATGAGAGGTTAGGATTAGGGTTTGAAGAGAGAGAGCTTGAGGAGAGAGAAGGTGAGAGTGAGAATGATATGAATTCTTTCTCATTTACAATATATGATGAAGCATAAAGAATATCAAATAAAACAATTAAATGATATTAACAACCATGCTTCATTTAATATATGCAATGAATCATCAAGTGAGTCATTAAGCAATAAATGCTTCATTAACTCACTTGAATGATTCATCTAATGAGTCACTAATCCATTAATGCAAATGCCACCTTAGCCTTCCAAGTCATCATCCTTCTAGAAGCTTCTCGACAATTTACGAGAACGCCCCTCCTATCCGTGAAAACACGGAAAAACTTTAGACTGTATAAATCCAATAATCCGATACTAGAATCTGGCTTAAACCAAAGCCGGCTAGTAAAAATTGTCCGAACATCGTACGTGCGTAAAAACACGTATGCGTCCGAACCCTTGTCGTAAAACCATACGAACTCTATATCGTTTCGTCCGGAGCAGGGAAACTCTCTGTGTGGGAATCTAAAGACTCGACTACTACGCTTGCAGTGGGTTTAACCACAGACCGCAAGCGGCACTAGCTGTACGTAACGGTCCCCAGATAGATGTCGATAAGAAGGCCGATGAGGAAACCCATCCGAACTCCTACTGAGCCTGATGTGACAATCTCCGTACAGTCCGGTCTGTTCGTCTAGAACTATCGCATATCGGGCCTAGGGGGCGGCAAGCGTCAGTCCCATAAAAGCGGTATAAGTCGTGTCGGAGCGAAGCCCATTACGCTTGAGAAACTGCTGGAAAACCTACCAGTAAATCTCGCTTGCCCTGGCAAGGGACTTTGCGTAATGGCTCTCCAGACACAGCGCGATATCAACTCCCAAAACCGGGAGAGACGAATCCTGTCTAGCCGCCACTGCCTCCAAGTGCTCAGGACTGCACCCAACTGCTACCTGTTTGCACGAATCCTTTGAGCCGTGGTAGGGTAGCAATCTAAGAACAGTGGGAACACACTCGAGGCGAAGCAGCAGTGTCAAGTCTGCGGACTATGCTGTACTCATGTCACCTGGGAACAGTTAACTGACGATGGGTATAATACCAACCAACAGCTCCCTGCGAGTCCTGTCCGGTGTACCCATAACCCAACGAGCACCTGTATACTATCTCCAGTACGACGTACTGATGGCTGTGGGACAGACGATCTCCCCAACTGGGATGAGAAGCGTACATACTAGTCTACTCCGGAGTATCGATGCCCTGTCTCGATAATCCTATGACTAGGGACCTGTGTCACGCCCCGCTTCCCAGAGTACGCTAAGATGGGCATGTGACATAGCCAACCATGCTACCTGTGGATAGGAAAAATCCTTCCACAGTCACATTACGGCTATAGAGATATCAAGAACCGGAAAGTAAACTAACTATCTAGTACATGTCCATAAACCAGAGTAAAAGAGTCATGAAATAGTATAGTATGCGGAAGGAAAAGATCAAATAAACACTTGGAAAGTAAAACTGGATACCAACAAGATCCCTACCGCTCGGTCTAACAGCGGCAATACTCCTGATCAGTGTGCAACAAAGGTAGAGAATCTGGGCCATGCAAAACCCAGACGTCAGCGCGTCATAACATCAAGCAATAATAAAAACATGGGTGGCAATACATGCAAGTATGAGTATAAATGATAAACAAGCATAACAGTGATATGAGTAAGGATAGTGGGGTAATGTGTAGTGAGTAATCTAAACTAGTCAATTAGGTTAACTACTCTCAAGTCTTTGAAATCAATTTGATGAATCATCGATGTAACTCAATAGTATACCGTGCATGCCCGGGATCACGGTCTAAGACTCTCGGGCTGAATCAGAGACGTGCCGTAAGGCAGTAAAGGGTGGATAGTATCCCGTGAGTGCCCGGGATCACGGTCAAAGACTCTCGGCTGAAACCGAGACGTGCCGCAAGGCAGTAAAGGGTAATAGGTAATGACGAGTGATGTCAGCAGATCACCCCGGGGCTGGCCTAGCCCGTAAGACTGATCAGAAAAGGTAGAGAACTGTCGAGTTACAAGTCAGGTTTCATCATTGATTTCCCCACACCCCCAAGTTATAGGTGTCCAAGTCAGGTATTAAATAATCTGGAGCTAATGCCAACAAAGGATCAGTCAGGTACAAGTTTGTCTGGATAGACAACAGGAACTGTCCGTAAAGACAACAGGTCAGGTTTGTTGGCATTAGACACAAGATCAGGTAACAGGTAAAGCCAGGGTACAACAGGTCAAATCAGGTAGTAAATAGGTATCATGTCATGTCAAGAGGTGCATGGTAACACGTCGTGTCAGGTAGTAGGTGTAACCAGTCATGTCAGGGTGCACAAGATGTCATGTGAGTGCTCAAATAATTCAACTAACATAAGCATGGGTATACAAAACAAGCATGGACACTAATAGAACAATAAAATGAAATATTGTAATGTGATATGCAAAAAGGTACAGATTCAAACATATGGTTGGGCGGTTATCAGTTTGGGTTTAAGGGATAGTTTCAACAATACTTAAATACAGTATAACAACTATGGATGTTAAAATCATGTTAATATGTACTAAATAAGCTAGAGATGCAATTGAATAAAAATCTAGACTAGATGTATGCAAACGGTAGTCCGATAGGGTATAAACTATAAAATGGGTACCGTGGGTTATACAAATAATTGTTAAGTGATTTAGGCACGGATGTAGGTACTATATATAGTAAACCAAATGCAACACGATAGGTTTCAAGTTGTAAATCTAAAATGTTAACATGGACATCGAAGTGTTAAAATGAAACAATGGCCTTAGTTTAATTTACAGGTTTAATCTTGCAATTAAATATATATAAAATAATAGAATAGCATGTAGCAAGTTTTACTTGCCTCGGGGATCCACGGATGTACGGCACAAAGCAAGAATGTGAGAAACGACGGAAAAATCTCTACTGGGGCATCTCATCGAACACCTCGCGTGTAAAATCGAACATTGTCGGAACGGAGATCCGGAGGCACGAAAACGATCATCTCGTTCACGCGAACTCGGGCCAAACCTTAGAGTCTCGATTCATGGCCCGGAACGGCGTCGAACCGCTGTCGCAGACATGGGCTTGGTGTCGTCGAGGTGGCTGTTGCTGTCGCGCGGAGAACAAGGCGACAGTGGCGAAGACAGAGGTTGAAGAAGAAGGATGAAGAGGGAGAAGGTATCTGGGGTTTTAGGGACAGAGGAGAAACGAGGGCGTCGACGGGGGTTTTTCCGGCGATGGGGTTTGGTGCTGCGAGGGTTGCAGGGTGAAGGCTATGAGTGCGCAGGCTCGGGAGAAGAGAGGTTGGGAAGGTGGGTTTAAGAGGGACGACGGCGAAGGTGGAGGTGACGACGACGCTAGGGCTCCGGCGTGGGTAGGGTGTTCTATGGGTTCTCGGGTGATGGTTCGTCGGGGCTAAAGGTGTGGGTGATGGTGGTGTCGGGGTTTGCGAGGAAGGAGAGGAGATGAAGATGAATGAGGAGGCGACGACGAGGTGGCGGAGGCGGCGACGGCGAGGCGAGGTCGGAGGTGATGGGTTGCGGCTGCGGTTGGGTGTGCAAGGAATGGGAAGGTCGGGAAAGGAGAAGAGGTGAGGTGGACGAGGAGGACAGGAGAACATGGAGGTTACGGCGACGAGGGCGAGGAGAGGATGACAGGGCTAGGTTTGGTGAGGCGGCGAGATCTCGTAGGGAGAAGGAAAGAAAAAGGATGATGTCACGACCCGAAGTTTGGCCCGTGACCGACACTTAACCACGTAACGTCTACAGGCGTAACGCAACTAAGTGAACCGAAAACCCAGAAACCAAACCAGTAAAAGTATAGAGTGTTTTAAGTTTTAAATGGAAGTATTTATTAAAGTGATAAGAATTCTTAAGTAAATAATCACCAAGATAGCAATATACGACGCTGTCGCGAAGATCAAGATCCACAAGTGGGAACATCACAGATAGAATAAACTGCAAAGTACAGTCGGCTCACAACAAGCTCGACACCAGAATACAAATAATATATATCATCGTCCTCACACTGTCTCTAAGTCAAATACATACATGGTAGATGGAGAATACTAGATACAACAATATACATAACTGAAAGATATACAGAAACTGTACAAAACCTACCTATCAGCAAAAGAGCTAGTACACCAACTATGGGGGTATCTGTGTCAAAAGATGCAAAAGCAGCCTGCCGCGACTACTCCGAAGGGCAACCTGCAAACACTGTGGCACAATGGGGGTGAGTTGCCAACTCGTGAATAGAGATAACATATAAAGGTAATCGCGAGCATGCACGTACTGCGCTACTCTATCATATGCCAACAGATGATATCAATGTGTGATAAGCAGTATGTGCAATAATCATGCAAGTGCTCTATCAGGTAATATAACTACAGGATGAGATACAATAATGAATGCTGAGCATGGGAAGTATAACATTTACACGGAATGTCAACGTGGAACATGTAATCGGTGTCCATCAATGCACCCCAAATCCCAACAACCCAGACGCCGGCACTCCCATCGGCCCTCAAATCCTGTACATCACTGAGAATCACGAGTGCCCAACATCGGCACCCAAATATCATAAATACTCGTGTCTAGCATCGACACGCAAATCTTCCTATATCGGGCATCCGTCAGTCCGGGTCAGCCCCCCGCTCATATGTCTATCGGGCATCCGTCAGTCCGGGTCAGCCCTCTCTCTCATATATATCGGGCATCCGTCAGTCCGGGTCAGCCCCCTCTATCTCATATATATCGGGCATCCGTCAGTCCTGGTCAGCCCCCCCTCTATCTCATATATATCTCACTCAGCACCGAGAAAACATAGGGTAGACGTACCGAAATATCATATCAAGGGAACCGGATTTTTAAATGATTACATATTTGAAGTAGCCACGGTTCCCAAATCAAGAAATCACATGTAATCCAAACCAATATGCAAGTCAATGTGATGTGATATGTGCATCAAGTATGAATATCATGTCAAGTCACATAAAGATGAGATACAACATAATGATCCGATGTGATATATGCATCAAGTATGAATATCATGGAAATTCTACAGTGTGAGTGTCATGGCAATTACTAACGGTGTGTGTGTAGCATGCAGGATAGTGCTCGTGCAACATGAACCGTTAGTAATGGTGCGGTGTTCTATCAATTTTAGTTTATATACATATATCAGGGAATGTGGTATGCACTAAATAGTAGCCATGAACAGTCGATGTATGGAAATGTAGCTATAAGATCCTATCAGCCCTGACGTAGAACGCCATGCGGGCGATATCCCCGTAGATGTTAAATCTACTCACCGTAGTCTCTCGCTAGGTATAGCCGATGACTTGTTTCCCCTTCTTCGCGGCGTCCGTCGCACTCGCCTGCGAACCTAGAATTCCACAGAATATCACGCATAAGTTCAAAATCATACAAACACGACATTTAAGGTCAACTAGAAACCCGTGTCGCAAACCAAGCGCGCGTGTGCGCGATACGCTAAAACGTGTGATTACGCGTCCGAAGTCACTCCGAGGCGTCGCGATACGCAGAAACCCCAAACCCACACACACGTATCACGCGTGTCGCTAAAGATTAAAAATACGGAAAATAGGGTATTCTACTCCAGATTTTGATACAGAACGGATATTACAAATATATATATACCAAAATACTACCCATAGCAGCAGACTCCAGTGGCCCAAACCCCAACCAAAAACACCCCCATCTGGCCGCAAATTGCGGCCAGAATGCTTATTTCGGCGGCCTGGGTAGGGGGAGGGACTCGCAGGTTTTGTGTGTGCACTCTATACCCCCTGTGTATGCTACAGTAATTCCAATTTCACTCTGAAACATCTCGGGTAGTAGCAGATCCTACAGAGCCTTATTTCTAGTTAAAAACCACACTTTTTGCACTAAAATGAAACTTTATGGTATTTCTGTGCAAACTGAACCCAAAACCCGGCCTAAATAGCTCTAATAGCACAAAATAGAGTTAACCAAGCCAACAAAACCCCAATCTACATAAGCATCACAAATATCCTTTAATATCACTAAAAATGCACAAAAATGAGATTTTTGCTAAAGAATACTACAAATTTATGGAAAAGGAGTGCTAACATGAGTTAATACCTTCAAAAGAACTTATAAAACACAAAATTCCAGCCCTTGCATCAAGTGTGCAGATTTGCCTCCAAACACCTCAAAAAGCGCACTTTTCCATGGTTTTGTGATGAAAATGAGTGGTTTTTGTGTAGGATTTGTATGGAGATCAAAGAGAAGTGAAAAGGAGAGGAAAAGATAAGAAAAGCTAGGGTTTTTCTGCTGGAAATTTCAAGAAATTCTGAGATGGGGAAAGAGAGAGAGAAGAGAAGGAAAATGGGGGGGGGGGTCAAAAAGTCAATTTTCTACCTAACACCATGCCTTCATTGTTTAATTGAAATTTTAGAATTTTAAAAGGGATTTGACTAGTTTTAAAATAGGTGGGGGATTAAATACAACCATGCAACACAAGAATGGTTAACATGCTACACTAAAAGTCCTAAGTCACAAAATTGGCTAAGTGTGCAAGTGTACATTACAAACGGAAATTTTCCAATTAGGGTAAACCCAACTAAAACAACTAATAATCCTATGTACACATATATAATAACACGCAAAATCACTAATTATCTCGAAAAACATTCTAACGAAATTTCAAAGTGTTACAGATGAAGAGAGAGAGAGAGAAAGAAAGGGGAGAGAGAGAGAGAGAAAGAAAGGGGGGAGAGAGAGAGGCATAGGTTTAATAGGATTAGGGTTTAAGAAAAAAGTATATATTATATTTAATATATATATAGAGTGATGAGAGAGAGGCTGAGAGAATTGAGAGAAACGGAGAGAGAGAGTGTCAGGTGAGAGAGAGAGATAGTGGAGAGAGAGAGACGTGCAGTAGAATAGCTAGAATAGGATTTAAAAAAATATTTAAAATATATTTTTAGTTTAAAATATATATAAACGTATATATATAGATATTAAATATTTTAGATATATCGAATATAATATTATAATACTAGTCCGTTTTGAGATTTTGGCAAATAATAATTTACTCCAAAACACGCCCGGGTCGGGTCTAAAAATTCAGATTTAAAATATGAAAAATATATGCGACGACCAAATTTCAAAATGAATGCTCAGGTAACGAAAAAGTATACCCCCAAGAATGGATGCACGTACGTGCCTGTAGCCATCCAAACATGTCTGTTTCACCGAACGGGACGAGAACAAGATGCGCGGATGCTACCACGGGATTAGGGGTATCATGCAGGCTATGCAATGCAATTTTAAATTATTTTCTGTGACCTAAAATGTTATATGACAAAAGATGCGATACCAGATAAAAATACCAGTATGTACTAAACATGAGATGCACGTGTCCAAGCAACAAGTCAAGGTAATCTATAAATAAGAATCAAACAGGTTCAAGCAAGAGGGTCAGGTCGAATGCAATGTAGGATGTAAACTATCATTCGCATCCAAATACGATAAATCAAGAAAATACCATGGATGAGTAAATACGGAAACTGAAATTGGTATAAATGAACTCAGGTGTTACATTATACCCAACTATAAAAGAATTTCGTCCTCGAAATTCCAAGAACAAGAAAGGATAAACAATCAAGAAACTACTAGGATAGATGTGGAAACTTCTGCCGGATTTCATTTTCTCGTTCCTAAGTTGACTCTCCATGTAAGCGATTACCCCACGAAAAGAATACAAGAAAGATAACCTTGTTCTTAAGAACATTTTCCCCTCGATCCACAATCGACATTGGTTGCTCCTCACAAGTCAAATCTTCTCGTGCAGTCAACTCCGAATGATCCAACACCTGTGTTTCTTCTTGAACATACTTACGGAGTTGAGGTACGAGAAACACGTCCTGACCATTCGCCCAGGATTGCGGTAACGCCAAACGATAAGCCGCTTCTCCAACACGTTCCAAGATCTCAAAAGGTCCGACGAATCGAGAACTGAGCTTTCCTTGACTTCTGAAACGAATCACCCCTCTAGTCGGTGATATCTTCAAGAATACTAAATCACCCACGGCGAACTCTAGAGGTCTTCTCGACGTATCTGCCTAACTCTTCTGTTAGTCTTGTGCTACTTTCATATGATTCCGGATAGCGTTAACTCTCTCAACTGTCTGCACAACCAAATCTGGTCCCAACAATCTTCGCTCACCGACATCGTCCCAACAAACAGGTGAACGACACTTGCGACCATATAAAGCTTCGAATGGAGTCATCTGTATAGTCGCCTGGAAACTGTTGTTGTAAGAAAACTCTACTAAATGTAGTTGATCCTCCCATGAACCCTCGAAGTCCAACATGCAAGCTCTTAACATGTCTTCAAGAGTTTGGATCGTTCTCTCCGATTGGCCATCTGTCTGAGAATGATAAGCTGTGCTAAACTTCAATCGAGTCCCCAAACTTTCCTGTAAGCTCCTCCAGAGTGTAATAAGGAACGGGTGTCACGGTCGGACACGATTGTTTACCGCCAGAAACCGGGAAAGACTGACGTCTTTCCTGAATCTGGGGGCAGATGCTATTTGGTTTTATCCGTCCACCTCTCCGAAGATGCCAAGTTGATTTATGGCACCGTGTATCGTAGGTTTAGACGGATACGGCCGATGTAGCAGACTTCGTCAGATTCCCCCTCGCTTGAGGGGTTTTTGATTGTGGGGACGCTCTTCCCTGCAGGCGCAAGCACCTGCAGTTAATTACGTTACCGCATCGCTGTAACAACTTTCTCCTTCTCCAGAATTTCACTTCATGTCGTGGGTGTTTGTTTTGTTTGTGGCTGCCCGTGGAATGTATACGGAGACTAATTTATGTCGTCGCCCGTAGGACGTGGATTAGTCCAAATCCGTATTTTCTTAGATTTGGGTTTGGGGTTTTGGTTTAAGGATACGTTAGCCATTTTTGAGGCTAAGATCAACTTAAACGTTTGTTAAGGACACGTTAGTCTGATTTGAGACTAAGATCGACTTAACGGGATCGTTTAGATCCGACAAAAGTGCATTTGAGGGCTCTATTGTTTCAGTTTTGGGACATGGTGGTCCATTGCCTGTATGGCCGTCGGGACCCGTCACCTCTCTGACGACGTTGAAGGATTACAACGACAAATAGCAGAGGAGTTCAGAGATGTACCCTTGAACCAAAGTTGGTTGGGAGATTTATCGTTCCCATTTTGATGATGAATGTTGGTTTAAGGACGCGTTAGTCCGTGAGTTTGAGGACGCGTTAGTCCGTGAGTTTAAGGACGCATTCGTCCGTGAGTTTAAGGACGCATTCGTCCGTGAGTTTAAGGACGCATTAGTCCGAGAGTTTAAGGACGCATTAGTCCGAGAGTTTAAGGACGCATTAGTCCGAGAGTTTAAGGACGCATTAGTCCGAGAGTTTAAGGACGCATTAGTCCAAGAGTTTAAGGACGCATTAGTCCATGTCGTTTAAGGACGCATTAGTCCATGTCAATGTGTGGTTGTCGGGACCCGTCACCTCTCTGACGACGTTGAAGGATTACAACGATAGGTGTCAGAGGAGTTTGGAGATGTACCCTTGAACCAAATGTAAATTGATTTAAGAGAGCAGTCGTGCTCAGTCAATTTAATTTGAGGATTTACGGTCATAATTGGGCTAAGTCCAGTTGAAAATGTTCAACGTTTTATTTGCATTTGGCCTATTAGGCCTTTAGTAGGGCTCTGCCCCTGTTTAATAATGCACTGCATTTATTATCCTGACAGTGCGCCACGTGGCCTGTCAGGTGCTTTGCGCTGACTGAGGAGCGCAAGTCGCAAGCGCAAGGCGCAAGGGCATGTGGAGTTGACACGTGTCACGCTCTGGTGAGCGCAACCGCAGTGCGCTGCGCCAGTGCGCTGCTGACACGTGGCACGCTCTGATGACTTGCGCTACTTTAAGAGAGCAGTGCTCTGGTTTAGAAGCACATAGCGCAGTTTGTTATGGGGCCGACACGTGGCGCTCCCTTGTGGCTTGCGCCAATCCAAGGAGCGCAACAGTGCAAACTCAAAAGTGCAAGGCACTGTTTAATTTTTGGATCAAATTTAGATCAAAGAAAACAAGTTTTTCTTGTTTTCAGAGAACCAGTGGTTCATCAAAATACAATGCCTTTATATAGAAGTAAATTACTTATTATTATTATTATTATTATTTTTTATCCAAGATCTTGATCTTGTTCTTAGATCATCGATCTCTTTTATTTAAAGGTTTTTACCTTTTTTTTCTCTGAGCTCTTCTCAAAGTTTTGTTTAGAGGAGTTCTGTGTTTTTCTCACTGTGTCAATCTATCCTTTTTCTTTTTTTTTTATTTTAGAAAGAAGGATCATTGGTCGTTGGGACCCACCATCTCTTCGACGACACTGAGAGATTACAGTGTCATATATCAAAGGTGGGGAGGGATGTACCCTTTGAACCATGTCTCACTCATTAAGGGGGAAGAACAGGCTGGAGCTTAAGCTTCTCGCTGTTGAAAAAGGGTTCTTTGCGTTCGCGCACGTGCGTCGCACGTATTGGGCACTCATATTTGCACGTAGCGCACATGAAGCTTGCACATATGCGCATTATGAGGAGAAGCAGGGCTTCTATATATAGAAAACTAAGCTCCTTTTAATATTATTAAATATTCTCATGTAGTGCGCACGTGCGTTGCATGTGGTGCGCGCGTGGCGGGCACACATGCGTTGCACGTAGCGCACATGCGCATTATGAGGAGAAGCAAGGCTTCTATATATTGAGAACTATGCTCCTTTTAATATTATTAAATGTTCTCATATGGTGCGCACGTGCGTTGCACGTGGTGTGCGCGTGGCGGGTACACGTGCGTTGCACGTAGCGCAAGTGCGCATTATGAGGAGAAGCAGGGCTTCTATATATGGATAACTAAGCTCCTTTTAATATTATTAAATGTTCTCATGTGGTGCGCACGTGCGTTGCACGTGGTGCGTGCGTGGCGGGCACACGTGCGTTGCACGTAGCGCACGTGTGCATTATGAGGAGAAGCAGGGCTTCTATATATGGAGAACTAAACTCCTATGGAGAACTAGGCTCCATTAAATATTGAATCCTTTGAGGATATAACTTAACCCTTTCTAAGCGTTATCCCCTCTTATATATATGGGAGTGGTAGAGAAGCCATCTCTCCTTTTCCCGATGTGGGACTAAAAAATTCATTCCCCATGTAGTAGAGCATTACTTTAGATTACACGTGCATAGCACATTTGCTCATAACTTTTGATCTCGGATGAATTATGAGACCTATAATATATCAAATCGAAGGTTTTTTCGAGATTCTTTCAATACCATCAGAATTTAGCTCTTCCTCATTCTGGAGTTTGTCAAAATACAGCTCGGAAAATACTGGTTCGCATCTTCTTCCTTAGATCTTAGACATTTGCTCATAACTTTTGATCCCGGATGAATTATGAGGCCCATAATATATCAAATCGAAGTTTTTTTTCGAGATGCTTTCAATATTGTCAGAATTTAGCTATTTCTCATTCGGAAGTTTGTCAAAATACAGCCCGTAAAATACAGGTTCACATTTTCTTAATCGTATCGCTGCCAGCCTTGGGCTCTTTTGTGCAGAAATTTTTGGCGGGAATAAATGCCCCCCACTACTTTTCCCGTATAGGTATGTACGTGGGTGAAGTAGTGCAGAGTTATGCATGGCGTATGACCAGTTTCGGGTTGGTATATAACATTCAGAATCTTGATCTGAGAAGATAACGAGCGGACAAAAGCGTCGTCATTTATCATTGACTCAAATCTCAACTCTTAAGGGATATAGTTCCAAACTCTCAACTTCATGAGCCGCACCCTTCTATTTCTTTATGTCTTACTCTGCCGTGAAGTAGTTTATACGCTCATGAGTAAGTTCTCCATTTCAGTGGCATGTAGCTTTGGCAAGTATGGCTCATAGATGGTCCATCTTAACCTCTTTATAGGGCAGTGATGGCTTAGGAGACAGGGTTAGGATCTGCCACCTAAAACTTTTCAACTTTATGAGCCATCAGGGTCTCACAAAGACCTTTCTCCCTACGGATCGAGAGGATCTCGTAGGTGTATTTTCTCCTTAGGAATCGTGAGGATTCCTAAGTGCGTTTTCTCTTATAAGTCGTAAGGATCTTATAAGAGAATTTTTTCCCCTTACGAGTCGAGAGGACCCGTAAGCGGTTGTTTCCCTCCTTGTCGAGTTTCGACTTTGGAGAGTGTGACCCGTGAATAGTATGCAAGAGTCCATTTTGGACCGACTTACAGGGTCCTAGTGCTTAGGAAACAGGTTTTTTAATCCCCGTTGCCTAAGCCTTTTCCTCACGAGTCGAGCCGAATCGAGCACTCCTCGCAAGAATATCCTAATGTCACAGTTAATCTCTGCTCTTTACGACAGAGGTCCGTTAGGGTCTGTGGTACTTAGGGTTTTGGCCGTTGTACCGTTGCGTTTGCTGATATATTCCTCGATAGGCAATCTTGCTGTTCGAGTAGCCTTGCGATTGTCGTGTCTCTGATGCCTTCGGGGGCTGTACAAGACGTCTTCAAGTAATCTTCCAGGTAATATTACCGTCGAAGAGCAAGCGTAGGGATATTCCATGTCACTTTTTACTTGAGGTTAGGCTCATTTTGGAGAGCCCCGATGAGTCATAACCACTCCACGCTGGTGTGGGATGATCTCCGATAGTCTTTCAGGCTTTATATGACTTGCCGTCAAGACCCTGAAGCTAGGAATTTGGCCTTTGCTTCGTTTGCTGGCATTGTGTCCTCTATATCGAGACGAATGTCGCGGTTGTCTCTAGGTTATTAGTGAACCGTCGAGGTTTGGAAGTAGGGACTTTTCCGTGGCTCTGCTGTTTGATTGTCGCGTCTGAATCTTATTGGAGGAAGAACGCTGGGGTGATATCTCATCTGCTATATCGAGACGAACGTCGAGGTGGTGACCATTCCGCACTGGTGCAAGATGATCTCCGATTGTCTTTCAGGCTTTATGTGACTTGCCGTTAAGACCCTGAAGCTAGGAATTTGGCCTTCGCTTCATTTGCTTTGTCGCGTCCGAGTCCTGTTGGAGGAAGAACGCTGTTGTGACATCTCGTCTGTTGTATTGAGACGGACGTCGAGGTGGTGACCACTCCGCGCTGGTGCGAGATGATCTCCGATCGTCTTTCAGGTTTTATATGAGTTATCGTCAAGAATTGGCTCCGTTTTCTGATGGAGCATGGGGAGGGAAGATGTGTCTCCTTCTTTGTTTGCGCCCCCGGATTGTATACAGGAATTGCTATGCTATCTCCTGTAGGGCATAAATTTCATTCATAATTTTTTTTGTATTATTATTTTATTTCCGCGATGCTCTATCATTTCAGCTTTTATATCGCGAAGCTCGCGATTGCCAAATCTTTTCGGCTATTTTTCACGGTGCCCAATCATTTCGGCTATTTATTTTACTTGCACTCGCTGCTTTTTATTGCGAGTTGCCCAATCATTTCGGCTATTTTGCATGCATACACATTTTTTTTACTTGCTGATTTTTATTTGCAAGTTGCCCCATCATTTCGGCTATTTCGTATGCATGTATGGCTCGCTGATTTTTCTATCGCGAGTATGGAACTTGGAATCTGATGCCAATCTTAGCATCAGCATCGCTACAACTGGAATATTGCCAGGAGCGAATCATCATTTGCCATGAAAGGACTTGGAATTTGATACCGGTTTAGGCATCAGCATCGATACAACTGGGATATTGCCAGGAGCGAATCATCATTTGCCTTGAAAGGACTCGGAATTTGATACTGGTTTAGGCATCAGCATCGCTACAACTGGGATATTGCCAGGAGCGAATCATCATTTGCCTCTGTCGATGTCGAACAAAGGTGGCTTAGCGAACAGGGTTAGGATCCCGTCGACTAAGGTTTTTGACTTCATGAACCGTAAGGGTCTCACAAAGGTATTTCTCCCTACAAGTCGTGAGGATCTCGTAGGTGTGTTTTCTCCTTAGGGATCGTGAGGATTCCTAAGTGTATGTTCCTCTGTAAGTCGTAAGGATCTTACAAAAGGGCTTTCTCCTTATCAGTCGAGAGGACTTATAAGGGTTGTTCACTATATGGACATATCCCTAGCCATGGGTGGGACTTGGTTAGGGAAATGTTTATTCGCGCCCGTGGATTGTATATAAGGGTCAGTATTGAGCCGCTCGTAAGGCAATATCGAAGATTGTGGGAATTGCTTAAGAACAGGTTCAGGTCCCTGTAACTTAAGACTTTCAAATCTTATGAGTCGTGAGGGTCCCATAAGAGAGTTCTCCATACGAGTCGTGAGGATCTCGCAAGTGTAATTTCTCCTTAGGAATCGTGAGGATTCCTAAGTGTGTTGCTTCCCTGTGAGTCGTAAGGTTCTCACGCGGGTGGTTTCTCCTTACAAGGTCGAGAGGACCTTGCAAGTGTCTTTTAACAAGGTTGCGCCCTTTCGGGTTTTCACAAACACTCGCCGGTAGTCCTGCTGTTTTTACTCACGGAGCCCTTTCGGGTTTTCATCCGTGCCCATTTTGCTTATGGACATACCGTTTTTTTTTATTCTCTTTTTTTTAACGAGATCGCACCTTTTCGGGTTTTCAGGAACACTCGCCGGTAGCCCTGCTGTTTTTACTCACGGAGCCCTTTCGGGTTTTCATCCGTGTCCATTTCTCTTATAGACTTACCGTTTTTTATTATTATTATTTTTTTTATTCTTTATATTTTTTTATCTCATCAGCCTGAGGATGCTGCGGTAGTAGTTTAAAGACGTTTCGGTCGTCAGCTAGTTTTAGGACGTAGTGGTCCGTCGTTAGTTTAAGGACATTTCGGTCCACCGTCGCCGTATTTGAGGCGAATCTCTAATTTACTGACTTTTCGGTCTATGGGGCTTTCCCTATGAATGAGCATGATGCCCCCGGCATATCCATCTTTCCCGGAGCATGTGGTTGTGGCGGGCTCACCTACCAGTTTTCGGACAACGCGAACTTGCCCTGTTGGTATTGGTCTTCAACCCAGTTTTTGAATACGTAGCAGTTTTCGATCGAATGGCCCAATACTTTGTGGTAAGGGCAGTAATTAGAATTGTTGACATCATTCAGTTGTGGTTGGCATTTCGGCTCCGGTAGAGTGATAAGCCCGTCGCGCACCGCTAGTTCGAACAGCCTCCTTGTTTCATCCCGGGGAAATGAGTAAGGACGTTTCAATTTCTCATAGAGGGGTTGCCGCTTGTTGCTTTGGCAAACGACCGGTCTAGGGTCACTCGATTGTTGTTGAACGTTGGCGATGAAGGCCGTTTTTCCCTTCCCTTTATCCTTTTTGTTCGCTCCGTTGTTTGTGGATCCGAGATTCTCTCCGGGCATCGTGCAATTGTGCGGCTGAATGTTCTCGTAATTCTTCAATTCTTCAGAGATGGATTCCTTGAAGAGAGGGCCGAAGGCTACTTTTTCGTCGGAATCGCTCCCGAAGGTGAGAACTCGTGATCCCCTGGATCATCCCTATGACAATTGCCGGCAACTCTTTTATGCTCATCTGTCGTATTTTTTCGCTGTCTACGAGCTTCCCGCTTTGTTCTGTTGACTTGTTGCCTGTGAGCGACATACCCTTGCCACCAACACTTAAAGGAGTCGCAGTCTTCAGTAGGATGTGCGATCATCTGATGATATAAGCAGTAATTAGGATGCATCTCTACTCCACCGAGCGTGTTTTCTTCAGAGGGCGGTAGCTTCATTCCCATTGATATGGTTTTAGCGAACATTTTCCTCGTCTTGAATTTGTTTTTATCGGCAGCGGATGTCTTTTGATTTGACGGGAGTGCGTCGACTCTTTTGTCTAGTCACTGGCGTTTGACTCCTTCCAATATGGCCATCTCACGCTCCTGATTAGCTTTACTTTTCAGACGAATCTCAATCAGGAAGGCATCGATCATCTTATCTGACGGCCACAGAAGTTCTGGTTCAGGACCCGTCCCCGGTTTCTCGGTGCAAGGAGCCTCTTCATCATCTACCAATGAGTGAGTGATCACATGACAACTTGCCACGTAATTCTCAGATCCATCTGATGAGTCTTCTCCATCCTCTCCCTCTTCAAGGACGTGGCTGAGAAACTCTTGGAGCGTGATTGGGGTTCGTGCTTTCTGGTACTCTTCCAGTGCGTCGATTTATTTTTGTAGGTCCGTGCGCTTGTCGCCAGGCTTCATGGGCTTTTTGGATCTCTTCTTCTTTTTCGAAGATTTCGACGACTAGGTGTGAACACTTTGGCTATCCACACCAATCCTTGGAGTTGGGCGCGGTTTCAGCATCCCTTCGATGATCTCAGGTTCCGACGAGTTCTTCCACCTGATCGCCGGGCATGTCTAGAGATCATTCAGCATCTTTTTGGTTTTGGCGGAAAGCACGACCTCCCATGGAGCTTCTTCAATAAAAGAACAAGTTGCCCCCGGTGTGTCCATCTTATTTGGAGTGTGCGGCTGTGGTAGGTTTACTTTCCACTTTTCAGACAGCGCAAACTTTCCTTGTAGGTACGGATCCTCGATCCATCCCTTAAAGACAAAGCAATCCTCGATCGAGTGACTTACCGTTTGGTGGTAAGGGCAATAGTTGGGATTATTCACCTCGCTGGGTTGCGGTGGTCTCCTTGGATTCGGGAGATAGATAAGCCTATTGCGCATCGCCAGCTCGAACAGCCTCTTCGTTTTATCCTGCGGAAATGAGTAAGGGCGCTTCATTTTCTTCTTATAATACCGCCGTCTCTCTTCCAGTTGATTCGCTAGCTTCGGGGCACTGGGCTGCTGTTGGGTGTTCGCAATGAAAGTCACTTTCCCTTTACCCTTGTCGTTTCAGGACTCCGGCTTCGGAGGAGACGGTCTGACCCATTTGATCCATCTGGGCTAGCTTATCAATTAAATCCTGGAATGTGGTCGGTTTAAAGAACATCATGAACTGTGAAATAGTTGCATGAGGATCTAAGGTGCCCACGAACATGCCCACCGCTGGCGCTTCTTCGATGCGCTGTTCGCACTTCGACCACAAGTTCCGCCATCGGATAGCCTATTGAACCCAAGTCTCGCCCGGCTTTACTCTCGCATTAATCAAAGATGTTTTTGCACTCTGCATAGTTTACATATGCTTGCAGTGCAGTGACATATATTTTGTGCACTTGGATGCACTGGACTTCGATTTCGAGGGTGATGCTCTATATTTGCTTTTGTGCATCATATGCACCTGATGGGATTTGCGCGTGTACGGCGCTTGATATTGGATTTCATGATTTCGGGCATGATGGATGCACCGGAATTAGACTTTTAGCGCATGTTGGGCGCATATTATGAGATGCAATTTGGGTGCACACCAGATGCACTAAATCGAGATTCGTTATGCATATCAGATGCACCAGTTTTTGCTGTCAGGCACACACGTGGCCCATGACAGATGCTTCGTGCACACCCGATGCATATAGATGTTGTTTCTGTGCGCATGTATGGCGCATTTACGGATTTTGATTTCCATGCGCACCGGACGCACGTAGTATTCTTATGCACATTTTGGGATTGATTTCTTATGGAGCAGTACGTTTTATGATATTGCGATTTGTTTTTCGCACTGAGCAGGACTAGTCAGAGGATAGTGCCTGGATATATTTTGTATGCATTGATAGATTTCAAGGGATTTCCAAAAGCGAGCTATAGTCTCATTATTTACATACGTGTCTGGTACGACACGAAACGTTTGAAAGGAGGGAACCCTTCTAAATTGTTTTTAAAATGGCGGGTCGGGAATGATTAAACAAAAGGTATATACGTATATGGCTATTTTCTTATAAAGACGTCCGCCACTGTGCAGTGTTGTGTGCATTACACATTGACTTTAAAAAAAAAATTGGCATGCATTCCCTTCAAGATATTTACATGTACGGATTTGGTATTTACATGTATAGTTCTGATTTCTAGCATATCGGTTTTGCCGTGGATTTGGCATTCGTGTTTTCACCTTAACTCCGATGATTGCGAGTTGCTTGACGGAGTTTTGTTTACGAGTTATCTGCTCGTTACCCATGCGCATGTATTGCGCTATGATGCGTTCTATGGATTGATGATTTCGGAGCCCCGTTGACTTAGACATTTTATTGAAATGTTTTAGAATTTTGGGGGTTTAAATCTAAATTCGGGGACCGAATTTCTTTAAGGGGGGAAGACTGTAACATTTCAAAAAAATAAAATATTATTTTTGGGAATTTTCATAATTTAATATTAATTTTTAATGAATATTTTAATAGTCGGTATAATTAAATACCGATAAATGGGGAAAATTTTGGGAAAAACTTATGGAAATTCTAAAATAGGTTATTTTGTGGAAATATGCCATTTTACCGTTTTGATAATGAATTATATGCTTTGTTGGTGTTAGTCGCGATTAAAAATCGCTAATTGGTCTTTTTGGCTTTTTGTGCAAATTGTGCACCATAACATTTCCACACTTGTTACACTTGTTTCTTGTTTTGGTCATGGTAGCCTAGGGTTGGACCATGTTTAGATGACCATGGTGGGTTGAACCATTTGATTAGGTTAATTGGGTTAATTAAGGGTTTTAGTTTGTTAAGGGTGATTAGGATGGGAGTTGACCTTGTGTAGGAGAAAGAGAGGGAGAGAGAGAGAGATGGTTAGGGTGTGCCATGATCCATTTCACTCCTTAACCCCTTGTGCTCTTTTACTCCCTCTCACACATCATCCTATATCAACACTTCAGCCACCTACAACAGCAACATCAGCTGCTGATATACAACATCAGCCCCTAAATTCAGCTGAAACAATACCATCAGCCATCAACACCCCACTAGCTACCCTACACCAGCTCCTAACCCTCCTTAGCCTAATACCTACACACTCACATCAGCCCCCATATCAACACATCAGCCCCAAATCTCTCACATCAGCCACCCCAACACTTCAGCTGCATCAGCAGTAGCATCATCAGCACCTATCAGCCAGACCTCTGCTGCCTCAGCAGCAACCCCATCAACAAACTCATAACCCTACACAACACCACCCCCTCCTACAGCCACAAAAACACCTGCTGCTGCAACTCCAGCCACAAAATAAATTCCAAGCAGCAGCAGCAGCCAAGGCAACAGCAACAACACCCCTCAAACAAATATTATCAACAGCAACAGCAGCCTGAGCAGCAACACCCTCAGCCACCAGAGATAACCCAGCCACAAACAGTAGCTGTAGCACTTCAGCAGCACCAACCCACTCCTCCTTCTTCCCTTCTCCTTCATTCTAGGATTTTCGTGAGGTATAATCTTGCAACCCAACTCCTATCTTGTTAAGTTATGGATAATTAGCTAAAATTTACTGTTATATCTGTAATCTAGTGCTAGTTTAGGGATTTTGAGTGAGATTTGGCCAAGAGATGGTTTTGAATGTTAGAGTAGCCTTATTAGGGGTATGTGAGACCAGTTAACCCGAGATTGTTCCAGATTTCACCCAAATACCAGAGTTATTCGACTTGGCGTATTTAGCGATTTTGTCGACTTATTGACCTTTCTGAGATCTGCTTTCACCTCGGGAACCCTAAAATAAAATTGACTTGGTAGTAGGCTGTGCAGGCACACTAGAACCATCCCACAAAACCCTAGCCCCAACCACCTTACCCCGGCCGCTGATTTAATCCCTCTGGCCGCAATTTGCGGCCAAACCAGGGTGGAACCCCCTCGTTTTGCGTGCACAGCCTTATTTCATGTGAACTTGACCCTGGGTATGTCTAGTTTTGACTGATTCCAGTTAGGGTAGAATCTGGGTTGATTTTCTTGAGTTGGCGCATGATTTACGACTTGTTTTCGTATGGATTTTGGGTATTCGGTGATTCGTTTCTGTCGGGTGGCGTTTGAACGCCAACGGCAGCAGGTTGTTGGCCGTGTTTGCACGCAAGGCTACAGGTTTTTACCTATGAGCGTAGCGCGCACCATTTTGGTTTCCGACATGATTTTCATGTGTTTTAGCGTGTGATATCCTTTAGGTACCCTACATGGCGTTGAAGCATTGGAGATGCGAATGGCAACATCGGTACCAGCACGCATAAAGAAAGGTGAGTAGATTTATATCTACGGGGAGAAGTCGGGTGGATGGCGTATAGCACCCCCGCAATTCGTCGTGATGTATACGGATGAGTATACACATTTACAATATTATGTCATTTGGGATCAATAATAATGTTAAAATGGATATTGGTCTGTTGGATTGATAAAGGTTACGAAACTAAAGGTAGTAGGTGCACTACACATACATATTCACACATACATACTTGAATACATCCTTATTACACATGTGGTTATGGGATTTTATATTGATATGTGTTCACGTGGGTATGGACTATATGTTCACATACGATTTCGAGGATGATACATGGGATTGAGATGAGTCGATGATATTTGATCCGAGATTATGCTATCGGTGATATGGTAAACTTCATAGTTGAGATACGTCATGATGCTTTAGCAGGATGCTTGGATGATAATGCCATAGGAATAGTGATATATATAAAGTGAGCAATATGTGATTATGATACGAGATAGGGTATGATATGATATGAGATGACAAGATATTTATGATAGGCCGCCTTGGGCGTTGTTTACTCCTTGAGATGATATGTGCTGATAATGTCGCTTTGTTAGAGGCTGTCAATCAGAAGCCGGATTATGATTACATTGACGATATATGATGATGATATCGATTCATACGAGACTGTCGATCAGTAGTCAGGTCATGACTATAGTGATGATATTAGCATTATACTAGACGTAGATCAGTACCCCAGATGATGATCCAGATAAGAGGATGCCAGATGAGTAATATAATGAATATGATTTGACCCGTACCCAGATTTGGGGATGCCGTACGACGGATTTACGTACGAGCTGTAATTTGATGTTTTGATTCGCACTCTTGACTTGGGAATAACCAATTATAGAGATATAGTATTGGATATGATATTATCGAGGCGGGATCTCCGACTATATATATAGTTATGTGTATCGACTCAGAGGTTAGGCTGTCTCCCTTACATGCTGTTAGCTTTAGCTCTGCCTTATAGTGGTATAGCTATATGACTCTTATGACATTAGATGCAGTTTAGCCATCATTGTGTTTGGTACTCAGCTCCCGCACATTATTATTATTGCTCTGCATCGCATACTTATTGTGATTCATATTCTATTATTGATATCATGCTGTTAGGACACCAGCACCATTACCGATGATGCGTATGTACCACGTACACTTACTTGCCAGTTCACACACATCTTCATCGGTAATTGCCATGTCACTACATAGTAGTATTATTGCTGCAGGATATGACCCCTGTATGTGCATACTATTATTCCATGCTGCATGATATACTGTTATACTTGCACTTCATTGTTATGTCACATACATCATGTTTTCTGATTATGTGCATTGAGATATATTGTTCTATGATATTTCTGGATTTGGGAACCGTGGGTATTTCAAAGAGATTATGTAATTGTTGTAAAAACCCGGTTAACCCTGATATGATATTTCAGTGCGTCCACCATGTGTTTTCTCGGTGCTGAGAGCGACATGTGAAACCCGATTCGAAGTGGCGGATGAGGCCGATTGCGGGTACATGGTGGGCCCGGTGCGGTACCCCGGTGCAAGAAGATCGCAGGAGATGGCGTTGAGCCTGGCAGGGGAGCACTACCGACCGGTGATTTTACCCGACGCGTCGGATATCCGGAAGATACCGTCGTGGTCTTGAGATTGATGGTAGGGGCCGGTCTGGATTGACGGCGCCCTAGGTAGTGAGACTTATCAGAGATATTGAGATATTGAGATTGAGGCTATCTTTCGTGCCGATGCTGGGCACAGGTTTCATGATGTGTTTTCTTGATTTTGACTATATCCTCATATTTACATGCATGATGCTTATTATCATTGGGTGATACGTGGACGGGATCCACCTATATACAGACATTGATCACATACAGACTTGATTATATTGATCATACTTGTCATGCATTCATACATCATTCATATGATACATTGCTACCTGAGGCACTGACATTGACACGGGTACATGGGATTACATTTGGGTTAGATAGCTACCCTAGTCATAGTTATAGAATGCTGGTTATATACTTGAGGATTGTATATTATGATCGTATGACCTAGGATTGCGTCATACATGCGATTTTCTGTTCGTAGATGTGTTTCTATTCACGAGTTGGCAACTCTCCCCCGTTGTGCCCCGGTTTCTTGCAGGTGTTGCCGTACGGGTTCCATTACGGCTTTGCCGACACCGCTTCTTCAGGTGACTTGCTAGTAGGTGGGTTATTTGTATCATACCCATCATTATACTTTGTATATTATATTTCAGTTGTATCTAGAAGTTCCATCAACCAAACATGTACTTATTTGAGATAAAGACCAGTATTGATCATTCTTTCGACCTTAGAGTCGCACGTTATATTTCTCTGGGTTTCATGCTGTTGAGTTCCCTTTTCTGTTGTGATCCTCGCCTTTAGGCGTTGTATATTATGTTGCAAACTGGTTGATTTACATATGGTTTTTTCCTTCACTCCACTACTTTTCTTGGTTTGGATTTCTGGGCTCGGCTTACTTAGAGCACGTACGCCTTGAGACGTTCGTAGCCTAAGTGCCGGTCATGTTCCGTACTTTTGGCTCGTGACAAAGTTGGTATCATAGCGTTAGGTTTTACCTTCGGAGCATAGGATGACCCTTGGTTGATGGAACGGGTGACTAAAGTAGAGTGACGTACCGTGGTATGTCCGCGGCATATTTACGATACGCCACTCCACTTAAGAAGCCTTAGGATGTACATTTCTTTGTTCAGTATTATATTCCTTCCTGATCTAGCCTCATCGGTACCAGTTATGGTTTTGCTGCCACGATCACGGGCAGGGAGAGCTACGGCTAGAATTGCGGTCTGCATGAGCTCGTTACGAACGAGGACTGACCGAGGTGTAATTTTGGGTGACACACGATTGTAGAGATGTGTCTTTTTACTGTGTTTCGCGCCACGAGCGTGGATGGATTGCTGTATGAGATTACTCGGACGTGCGGATTGGCACCAGAGGATTGAGCCACTGATAGAGGCCAGCCGGATTTTGATGACCGTTGATATATGGCTTATTCATGACAACTGAGGCACGGTTCAGCGTGCAGACGAGTGAGCCCGTTATTGCTGCGAACGACGAGATATCGCCCCAGATGTTGGAACTATTGCGGTACGAGTGTACTAAGAGATGATAGAAGGTTGCTAGTCCCTGATGATGAATGACTAGGACGTGTGGTTTGTTCGCTACCCCGATGCGAGGTCATCAGATAGATTGATTCTAGCTGAGACGACTTCATGCGGAGACATTGAGAGTCGACAGAGACGATCGGATGTCAGAAACCTATTATTCCAAGTTTAAAGTATTTGGGAAGACAGGCAGGCAATTCTATGGTCCCTCTAGAAGAATGAAACCCTAACTCGACATAATGACCGTGTGAAAGCCTTTGAACCTTAGGGTTTGCGGCAGTTCTGCGGCGCCATTAGTGAGGCTTGGGTTTGCCCTTCTATTGCTGGACCACCGATACTGTAGTATGTAATCGATACTATTATACTATACCCAAGATGTTGAGCTCTTCGGGGATTATGAGGTTTTGACGAATCGATCAGATGGCTCGACTTAATTCGGATGCTAGATGGTGAGATGCACTTCTTGGGAGACTCCAGATACGAGGATAGCCGTTGGAGCTCAGTCCATGCAGCCATGACGAGGCGAGTCCGAAGCAGTCGACATCAGAGAAAAGTAGAGTAAGAGGTTCGTACAAGATCTGGATAGGATGACGTTCCACTCCGCCGACACCAGAGATGCGATACGAATGCCGAGGCATTGTACTTGGAAATACCTTCCAGAAAGAGTCGCGATGTGTATGTAGCCGTTCCAGAACAAGAAACAGATATAGTAAAGGACGATGCCTCCCGGACAATTGGCAGAGACGAGATTTAGAAGCGACCTTGAGCAGGATTCCTTCGAGGACACTGCTGCAATGATATTTGCACCCAGGATCATATGTATCACGTGCATTCGGAGAGCCAGAGGCCGTCGCCAATGACATACTGCTTTGCGAGTGATCGTGATGATTGACTGAGAGATGACCAGAGAAGTGCCAGAACGGAATCGTCCCCGTTAGCATGTCTGACAGGGCCAATGAGCCGATGGATCGTGAGATTGGTAATTCACAGAGAAGACTTGGACCCAGGAGTGGTCATGTTACGCACACCAGCAGGCCAGAGTTCAGGATCGTCGACGAGACATGCTATGAGTGATCACGACAGTTGGCCAGAGATTCTTAGAGGATGTGCTTGAGCGGAACTATTCCGCCATACTTGATTTCGGTATTTTGGACGATTTAATCACATGATTTGATTTTGATGATTGAGGGTTTACGATTTTCGCACAGTTGTTGCACTTGATATCGTTTTCGTGCCTTGGTTTCACATGTTTGTGATTTTATGGGTTTTAGACATTGAGATGATTTTGTGCGTATGCACGCACACGATTTGGTTTTTGCACTCTGCATAGTTTACATATGCTTGCACAGCAGTGACATATATTTTGTGCACTTGGATGCACTAGACTTCGATTTCAAGGGTGATGCTCTATATTTGCTTTTGTGCATCATATGCACCTGATGGGATTTGCACGTGTTCGGCGCTTGATATTGGATTTCATGATTTCGGGCATGATGGATGCACCGGAATTGAACTTTTAGCGCATGTTGGGCGCATGCTATGAGATGCGATTTGGGTGCACACCAGATGCACTAAATCGAGATTCTTCGTGCATATCAGATGCACCTGTTTTTGCTGTCAGGCACACACGTGGCCCATGACAGATGCTTCGTGCACACCCGATGCACTTAGATGTTGTTTCTGTGCGCATGTATGGCGCATTTATGGGTTTTAATTTCCGTGCGCACCGGACGCACGTAGTATTCTTATGCATATTTTGGGATTGATTTCTTATGGAGCAGTACGTTTTATGATATTGCGATTTGTTTTTCGCACTGAGCAGGACTAGTCAGAGGATAGTGCCTGGATATATTTTGCATGCATTGATAGATTTCAAGGGATTTCCAAAAACGAGCTATAGTCTCATTATTTACATACGTGTCCGGTACGACACGAAACGTTTGAAAGGAGGGAACCCTTCTAAATTGTTTTTAAAACGGCGGGTCGTGAATGATTAAACAAAAGGTATATACGTATATGACTATTTTCTTATAAAGACGTCCGCCACTGTGCAGTGTTGTGTGCATTACACATTGACTTTAAAAAAAAATTTGGCATGCATTCCCTTCAAGATATTTACATGTACGGATTTGGTATTTACATGTATAGTTCCGATTTCTAGCATATCGATTTTGCCGTGGATTTGGCATTCGTGTTTTCACCTTAACTCCGATGATTGCGAGATGCTTGATGGAGTTTTGTTTATAAGTTATCTGCTCGTTACGCATGCGCATGTATTGCGCTATGATGCGTTCTATGGATTGATGATTTCGGAGCCCCGTTGACTTAGACATTTTATTGAAATGTTTTAGAATTTTGGGGGTTTAAATCTAAATTCGGGGACCGAATTTCTTTAAGGGGGGAAGACAGTAACATTTCAAAAAAATAAAATATTATTTTTGGGAATTTTCATAATTTAATATTAATTTTTAATGAATATTTTAATAGTCGGTATAATTAAATACCGATAAATGGGGAAAATTTTGGGAAAAACTTATGGAAATTCTAAAATAGGTTATTTTGTGGAAATATGCCATTTTACCGTTTTGATGATGAATTATATGCTTTGTTGGTGTTAGTCGCGATTAAAAATCGCTAATTGGTCTTTTTGGCTTTTTGTGCAAATTGTGCACCATAACATTTCTACACTTGTTACACTTGTTTCTTGTTTTGGTCATGGTAGCCTAGGGTTGGACCATGTTTAGATGACCATGGTGGGTTGAACCATTTGATTAGGTTAATTGGGTTAATTAAGGGTTTTAGCTTGTTAAGGGTGATTAGGATGGGAGTTGACCTTGTGTAGGAGAAAGAGAGGGAGAGAGAGAGAGATGGTTAGGGTGTGCCATGATCCATTTCACTCCTTAACCCCTTGTGCTCTTTTACTCCCTCTCACACATCATCCTATATCAACACTTCAGCCACCTACAACAGCAACATCAGCTGCTGATATACAACATCAGCCCCTAAATTCAGCTGAAACAATACCATCAGCCATCAACACCCCACTAGCTACCCTACACCAGCTCCTAACCCTCCTTAGCCCAATACCTACACACTCACATCAGCCCCCATATCAACACATCAGCCCCAAATCCCTCACATCAGCCACCCCAACACTTCAGCTGCATCAGCAGTAGCATCATCAGCACCTATCAGCCAGACCTCTGCTGCCTCAGCAGCAACCCCATCAACAAACTCATAACCCTACACAACACCACCCCCTCCCACAGCCACAAAAACTCCTGCTGCTGCAACTCCAGCCATAAAATAAATTCCAAGCAGCAGCAGCAGCCAAGGCAATAGCACCAACACCCCCCAAACAAATATTATCAACAGCAACAGCTGCCTGAGCAGCAACACCCTCAGCCACCAGAGATAACCCAGCCACAAACAGTAGCTGTAGCACTTCAGCAGCACCAACCCACTCCTCCTTCTTCCCTTCTCCTTCATTCTAGGATTTTCGTGAGGTATAATCTTGCAACCCAACTCCTATCTTGTTAAGTTATGGATAATTAGCTGAAATTTACTGTTATATCTTTAATCTAGTGCTAGTTTAGGGATTTTTAGTGAGATTTGGCCAAGAGATGGTTTTGATTGTTAGAGTAGCCTTATTAGGGGTATGTGAGACCAGTTAACCCGAGATTGTTCCAGATTTCACACAAATACCAGAGTTATTCGACTTGGCGTATTTTGCGATTTTGTTCACTTATTGACCTTTCTGAGATCTGCTTTCACCCCGGGAACCCTAAAATAAAATGGACTTGGTAGTAGGCTGTGCAGGCACCCTGGAACCATCCCACAAAACCCTAGCCACAATCACCTTACCCCGGCCGCAAATTTAATCCCTCTGGCCGCAATTTGCGGCCAGACCAGGGTGGAACCCCCTCGTTTTGCGTGCACAGCCCTATTTCTTGTAAACTTGACCCTGGGTATGTCTAGTTTTGACTGATTCCAGTTAGGGTAGAATCTGGGTTGATTTTCTTGAGTTGGCGCATGATTTACGACTTGTTTTCGTACGGATTTTTGGTATTCGGTGATTTGTTTCTGTCGGGTGGCGTTTGAACGCCAACGGCAGCAGGTTGTTGGCCGTGTTTGCACGCAAGGCTACAGGTTTTTACCTATAAGCGTAGCGCGCACCATTTTGGTTTCCGACATGATTTTCATGAGTTTTAGCGTGTGATATCCTTTATGTACCCCACGTTGCGTCGAAGCGTTGGAGATGCGAATGGCAACATTGGTACCAGCACGCATAAAGAAAGGTGAGTAGATTTATATCTACGGGGAGAAGTCGGGTGGATGGCGTATAGCACCCCCGCAATTCGTCGTGATGTATATGGATGCGTATACACATTTACAATATTATATGTCATTTGGGATCAATAATAATATTAAAATGGATATTGGTGTGTTGGATTGATAAAGGTTACGAAACTCTAGGTAGTGGGTGCACTACACATACATATTCACACATACATACTTGCATACGTCCTTATTACACATGTGGTTATGGGATTCTATATTGATATGTGTTCACGTGGGTATGGACTATATGTTCACATACGATTTCGAGGATGATACATGGGATTGAGATGAGTCGATGATATTTGATCCGAGATTATGATATCGGTGATATGGTAAACTTCATAGTTGAGATACGTCTTGATGCTTTAGCAGGATGCTTGGATGATAATTCCATAGGAATAGTGATATATATAAAGTGAGCAATATGTGATTATGATACGAGATAGGGTATGATATGATATGAGATGATAAGATATTTATGATAGGCCGCCTTGGGCGTTGTTTACTCCTTGAGATGATATGTGCTGATAATGTCGCTTTGTTAGAGGCTGTCAATCGGAAGCCGGATTATGATTACATTGACGATAAATGATGATGATATCGATTCATACGAGACTGTCGATCAGTAGTCAGGTCATGACTATAGTGATGATATTAGCATTATACTAGACGTAGATCAGTACCCCAGATGATGATCCAGATAAGAGGATGCCAGATGAGTAATATAATGAATATGATTTGACCCGTACCCAGATTTGGGGATGCCGTACGACGGATTTACGTACGAGCTGTAATTTGATATTTTGATCCGCACTCTTGACTTGGGAATAACCGATTATAGAGATATACTATCGGATATGATATTATTGAGGCGGGATCACCGACTATATATATAGTTATGTGTATCGACTCAGAGGTTAGGCTGTCTCCCTTACATGCTGTTAGCTTTAGCTCTGCCTTATAGTGGTATAGCTATATGACTCTTATGACATTAGATGCAGTTTAGCCATCATTGTGTTTGGTACTCAGCTCCCGCACATTATTATTATTGCTCTGCATCGCATACTTATTGTGATTCATATTCTATTGTTGATATCATGCTGTTAGGACACCAGCACCATTACCGATGATGCGTATGTACCACGTACACTTACTTGCCAGTTCACACACATCTTCATCGGTAATTGCCATGTCACTACATAGTAGTATTATTGCTGCAGGATATGACCCCTGTATGTGCATACTATTATTCCATGTTGCATGATATACTGTTATACTTGCACTTCATTGTTATGTCACATACATCAAGTTTTCAGATTATGCGCATTGAGATATGTTGTTCTATGATATTTCTGGATTTGGGAACCGTGGGTATTTCAAAGAGATTATGTAATTGTTGTAAAAACCGGATTACCCCTGATATGATATTTCAGTGCGTCCACCATGTGTTTTCTCGGTGCTGAGAGCGACATGTGAAACCCGATTCGAGGAGGCGGATGTGGCCGATTGCGGGTATATGGTGGGCCCGGTGCGGTATCCCGGGGCAAGAAGATCGCAGGAGATGGCGTTGAGCCTGGCAGGGGAGCACTACCGACCGGTGATTTTACCCGACGCGTCGGATATCCGGAGGATACCGTCGTGGTCTTGAGATTGATGGTAGGGGCCGGTCTGGATTGACGGCGCCCTAGGTAGTGAGACTTATCAGAGATATTGAGATATTGAGATTGAGGCTATGTTTCGTTCCGATGCTGGGCACAGGTTTCATGATGTGATTTCATGATTTTGACTATATCCTCATATTTACATGCATGATGCTTATTGTCATTGGGTGATACGTGGACGGGATCCACCTATATACAGACATTGATCGCATACCGACTTGATTACATTGATCATATTTTTCATGCATTCATACATCATTCATATGATACATTGCTACCTGAGGCACTGACATTGACACGGGTACATGGGATTACATTTGGGTTAGATAGCTACCCTAGTCATGGTTATAGAATGCTGGTTATATACTTGAGGATTGTATATTATGATCGTATAACCTAGGATTGCGTCATACATGCGATTTTCTGTTCATAGATGTGTTTCTATTCACGAGTTGGCAACTCACCCCCGTTGTGCCCCGGTTTCTTGCAGGTGTTGTCATTCGGGTTCCATTACGGCTTTGCGGGCACAGCTTCTTTAAGTGACTTGCTAGTAGGTGGGTTATTTGTATCATACCCATCATTATACTTTGTATATTATATTTCAGTTGTATCTAGAAGTTCCATCAACCAAACATGTACTTATTTGAGATAAAGACCAGTATTGATCATTCTTTCGACCTTAGAGTCGCACGTTATATTTCTCTGGGTTTCATGCTGTTGAGTTCCCTTTTCTGTTGTGATCCTCGCCTTTAGGCGTTGTATATTATGTTGCAAACTGGTTGATTTACATATGGTTTTTTCCTTCACTCCACTACTTTTCTTGGTTTGGATTTCTGGGCTCGGCTTACTTAGAGCACGTACGCCTTGAGACGTTCGTAGCCTAAGTGCCGGTCATGTTCCGTACTTTTGGGTCATGACACTAAGTGGTTCAAAGCTGTTCCTAGTTGGAACAGCAACATCAATTTCCGCCGTTGGAGTCGGCGGAGTCAGTCCAGGAGGAGAGTTGCCCCCAGCCTTCCTTACTCGGCGCCAGTGGCATATCCCTAGTAGGAGGAGTGTTGTCTCCTGAGGGTTTTCAGCGGATTACATCTACAAAATCCTATAATAAAGAGAGATGGTGAAAGTTATATAAAGATAAGAACTATAAAAGAAAGAACTTGAAAATAAGAGTTTTCAACTATACCAGCTTTTCAGTTGCTATGAGCCCTATCTTAATGGTTATGAAAAAATGTTAGAAACCACATTATCCCTCAATAAAACATCGCCTTTTGTTTTCATTCCTACCTTTCTTCCAAACCTTGATCATATACCCCTACGTGTGTGAACTGGACATCCCTACACTCAGAGAACTCAATTCAAGAAATCATACTCTTGTCCATCTACCTTAGTACTTTTTAATAGATATTTAGATAGAATTTGCTCACACATTTTTCATGCGACCGTTAATACTTCTTGAGGTACTAACCGATCGATTACTCATGTGCTTGCTAATTAGGTGTTTTTCCTCGTCTTGCAACACCTAAGGCATAGCAGTGGCTCCCAAACCAGTTGGTCTAAGGCACTAGGTGATAAAGCACCCTCGCTATATTTTTTTATTGCTGCCTCGGTGATAACAAAACCAGTGTTCATTTTTCTTTTCACCATTTTATCTTTTATTCTCCACTTTTATTTTCTTCATACTTTGGCTTTTAGACAAGAGCAATTCAAGGTATACTCTACTATCCCGAGTTTCAAGATGTGTGTAAGTGCGTATAGTAGGGTATCAACGTTCAAATGTTTGGCTTCCAGAATAGGAACTATTTTTCAGGCTTATTTTAATCCTCAGATTAGTAATTTCCTTCATCTTACTAACCCTTGGGACAATAGCTCATAACTACTTATTACTAGTTTCATTTAAGAAACATCTAACTTTCTTGTTTTTCTTATACTATTCCTATCTTTTAAATATAATTTTTCACTTTCTACTCTTTTATTATCACAATTTTTTTTGGGTGCTTATATATAGTATAATGCAAAGTAGGGCGTAAATAAGCACAGGAGCGCTGAAAAATGACTTCATGGGAGCTTCTTGCGATGGTACAGGAGCGCTGAAGCTCGTTGGCGGGAGCATGGTCCCGAAGAATAGCCCAGTGGTGGCTTGAGTTACCTGCTCCACTGGCATAGTGAAAAGGGAGGCCGCTTGGGGCCCGTAGGTTACTCCTCCAGATAGGACAGAGCGAGAGTTACTGTTGCAGTTAGTGCAGTTTGAAGCCATTGATTTCTTGAAAAGCTTGAATATTCTGCCCCCTGCGTCGACCTTGGTCTTTGGCATGTGCCAGTTGTTTGAGGACCGATTCCGTCGGCAAGGCTGCTGTTTGGGGAGCCTGCCTATGGACGACAGACATCCTCTGGGCTTCCTCCATCGGCGTTGAGGCACCGAGGGTGGGAGGTGGGAGCATCGACCCAAAAAGAAGCCCGTTGATTTCTGGAAGAGCCGGATTGCAGAGATTTGAGGCTGCAAGTGACCCATACTTGACTCCGCCGGATATGACAGAGGCTGAGTTGCTAGGGATGGAGCAAATGCCATTCTTCATAGAGACGAAATGCCGGCTTCAATATCCACTCCCCTAAGGGCAACCAAAAATATACACACCGCGATTATTTGATCGCGGGAAAAACACGACACACGAAGTGTGGAGTGGAAAGAGGAAAAGGTCCCACCGGGCGTGCCAGAATCTGTTCCCCTCCGAAAGACAGCGCGAGACGGAACGTCTTGCCTGAAATTCAGGGCAGATGCTAATTGGTTTTATCCATCCACCTCTCCGAAGATGCCAAGTTGATTTATGGCACCATGTATTGAAGGTTTAAACGGAAGCGGCCGATGTAGCAGACTTCGTCAGATTCCCCCTCGCTTGAGGGGTTTTTGATTGTGGGGACGCTCTTCCCTGCAGGCGCAAGCCCCTGCAGTTAATTACATTACCGCATCGCGGTAACAACTTTCTCCTTCTCCAGAATTTCACTTCATGTCGTGGGTGTTTGTTTTGTTTGTGGTTGCCCGTGGATTGTATACGGAGACTAATTTATGTCGTTGCCTGTAGGACGTGGATTAGTCCAAATCCGTATTTTCTTAGATTTGGGTTTGGGGTTTTGGTTTAAGGATACGTTAACCATTTTTGAGGCTAAGATCAACTTAAACGTTTGTTAAGGACACGTTAGTCTGATTTGAGACTAAGATCGACTTAACGGGATCGTTTATATCCGACAAAAGAGCATTTGAGGGCTCTATTGTTCCAGTTTAGGGACATGGTGGTCCATTGCCTATATGGCCGTCGGGACCCGTCACCTCTCTGACGACGTTGAAGGATTACAACGACAAATATCAGAGGAGTTCAGAGATGTACTCTTGAACCAAAGTTGGTTGGGAGATTTATCGTTCCCATTTTGATGATGAATGTTGGTTTAAGGACGCGTTAGTCCGTGAGTTTAAGGACACGTTAGTCCGTGGGTTTAAGGACGCGTTAGTCCGTGGGTTTAAGGACGCGTTAGTCCGTGAGTTTAAGGACGCTTTAGTCCGTGCGTTTAAGGACGCGTTAGTCCGAGAGTTTAAGGACGCCTTAGTCCCTGAGTTTAAGGACGCATTAGTCCGTGAGTTTAAGGACGCATTAGTCCGTGAGTTTAAGGACGCATTAGTCCCTGAGTTTAAGGACGCATTAGTCTGTGAGTTTAAGGACGCATTAGTCTGAGAGTTTAAGGACGCATTAGTCCGAGAGTTTAAGGACGCATTAGTCCGTGAGTTTAAGGACGCATTAATCCGAGAGTTTAAGGACGCATTAGTCCGTGAGTTTAAGGACGCATTAGTCCGAGAGATTAAGGACACATTAGTCCGTGAGTTTAAGGGCGCATTAGTCCGAGAGTTTAAGGACGCATTAGTCCATGTCAATGTGTGGTTGTCGGGACCCGTCACCTCTCTGACGACGTTGAAGGATTACAACGATAGGTGTCAGAGGAGTTTGGAGATGTACCCTTGAACCAAATATAAATTGATTTAAGAGAGCAGTCGTGCCCAGTCAATTTAATTTGAGGACTTACGGCCATGATTGGGCTGAGTCCAGTTGAAAATGTTCAACGTTTTATTTGCATTTGGCCTATTAGGCCTTTACTCGGGCTCTGCCCTTGTTTAATAATGCACTGCATTTATTATTCTGACAGTGCGCCACGTGGCCTGTCAGGTGCTTTGCGCTGACTGAGGAGCGCAAGGCGTAAGCGCATGTGGAGGTGACACGTGTCACGCTCTGGTGAGCGCAAGCGCTGTGCGCTGCACCAGTGCGCTGCTGACACATGGCGCGCTCTGATGACTTGCACCACTTTAAGAGAGCAGTGCTCTGTTTTAGAAGCGCATAGCGCAGTTTGTTCTAGGGCCGACACGTGGCGCTCCCTGGTGGCTTGCACCAATCCAAGAGGCGCAACAGTGCAAACTCAAAAGTGCAAGGCAATGTTTAATTTTTGGATCAAATTTAGATCAAAGAAAACAAGTTTTTCTTGTTTTCAGAGAACCAGTGGTTCATCAAAAGGCAATGCCTTTATAAAGAAGTAAATTACTTCTTGTTTTTATTACTATTATTATTATTATTATTATTATTATTTTTTATCCAAGATCTTGATCTTGTTCTTAGATCATCGATCTCTTTTAGAAGAAATTCTTCTTTTATTTAAAGGTTTTTACCTTTTCTTTCTCTGAGCTCTTCTCAAAGTTTTCTTTAGAGGAGTTCTGTGTTTTTCTCTCTGTGTCAATCTATCCCTTTTTTTATTTTAGAAAGAAGGATCATTGGTCGTTGGGACCCACCATCTCTCCGACGACACTGAGAGATTACAGTGTCATATATCGATGGTGTGGAGGAATGTACCCTTTGAACCATGTCTCACTCATTAGGGAGGAAGAACAGGCTGGAGCTTAAGCTTCTCGCTGCTGAAAAAAGGTTCTTTGCGTTCGCGCACGTGCGTTACACGTGTTGGGCGCTCATATTTGCACATAGCGTACATGGAGCTTGCGCATATGTGTATTATGAGGAGAAGCAGGGCTTTTATATATGGAAAACTAAGCTCCTTTTAATATTATTAAATATTCTCATGTGGTGCGCACGTGCGTTGCATGTGGTGCGTGCGTGGCGGGCACACGTGCGTTGCACGTAGCGCACATGCGCATTATGAGGAGAAGCAGGGCTTCTATATATGGAGAACTAAGCTCCTTTTAATATTATTAAATGTTCTCATGTGGTGCGCACATGCGTTGCACGTGGTGCGTGCGTGGCGGGCACACGTGCGTTGCAAGTAGCGCACATGCGCATTATAAGGAGAAGCAGGGCTTCTATATATAGAGAACTAAGCTCCTTTTAATATTATTAAATGTTCTCATGTGGTGCGCACGTGCGTTGCACGTGGTGCGCGCGTGGTGGGCACACGTGCGTTGCACGTAGCGCACATGCGCATTATGAGGAGAACTTCTATATATGGAGAACTAAGCTCCTATGGAGAACTAGGCTCCTTTGAGTATTGAATCCTTTGAGAATTTAACTCTATCCTTTCTAAGAGTTATCCCCTCTTATTTATATGGGAGTGGTAGAGAAGCCATCTCTCCTTTTCCCGATGTGGGACTAAAAAATGCATTCCCAATGTAGTAGAGCATTACTTTAGATTACACGTGCATAGCACATTTGCTCATAACTTTTGATCTCGGATGAATTATGAGGCCTATAATATATCAAATCGAAGGTTTTTTCGATATGCTTTCAATACCATCAGAATATAGCTGTTTCTCATTCTGGAGTTTGTCAAAATACAGCTCGGAAAATATTGGTTCGCATCTTCTTCCTTAGATCACATGTGTATAGACATTTGCTCATAACTTTTGATCCCGGATGAATTATGAGGCCCATAATATATCAAATCGAAGGTTTTTTCAAGATGATTTCAATACCATCAGAATTTAGATATTTCTCATACAGGATCTTATCAACATACAGCTCGGAAAACACTGGTTCGCATCTTCTTCCTTAGATCACATGTGCATAGACATTTGCTCATAACTTTTGATCCCGGATGAATTATGAGGCCCATAATATATCAAATCGAAGGTTTTTTCGAGATGCTTTCAATACCATCAGAATTTAGCTATTTCTCATATAGGAGTTTGTCAAAATACAGCCCGTAAAATACAGGTTCACATTTTCTTAACCGTATCGCTGCCAGCCTTAGGCTCTTTTGTGCAGAAATTTTTGGCGGGAACAACGATGCTCACTGATACTCCACGCAATCTTACAATCTTCTGCATGCACCTTTCTGCCAACGCTTCTGTTTATTGACCAACTCGAAATGGTATGAAATGAGCTTCTTTGGTCAAACAATCAACGGTCCCCCAAACCGCATTGTTGCCCTTTGGACTCCGCGGTAAAGCCGTCATGAAATCCTTGGTTATAAGTTCCCACTTTTATTAACGAATCAGAAATGGTTGTAATAAACCAGCAACCCTTTGATGTTCAGCATTAACTTGCTGACACACCAAGCACTTTGCTACGAAGCGGGCAATCTCCCGTTTCGTGCCGTCGCACCAGAAATGCTGTCGTAGATCTCGGTACACCTTCGTGCCTCTTGGATGTACGGAATATGCAGAACTGTGCGCCTCTTTCAAAACTTCTTCGCGAATATATCCTTTTGGCACACACAAACAACTACCACATCGCAACGAACCATCTTCATGAATTAACAAGTCCGTTCGAAATCCAGCTCCAACCTGTTCTCGAAACTTTTGCAATCTAGCATCCTGTAACTGCGCTGCTTTCATACTTTCGATCAATGACGATTGTACTTGCAGCTGCATCAACTGCCCCGAACAATGCAGTAGCACAACCTCCAAATCGAATCTTCGAAAGTTTTCAATAAGTCCCTTCTGTGCAGTAAACATCTGAATTGCTGGCGACCGACTAAGCGCATCCGGCACAAAATTAACTTTCCCCGGATGGTACTTAAGATCAAGATCATAATCAGCCATCAGCTCCAACCATCTGCGCTGCCTCACATTAAGCTCCTTCTTGCGGGAACACATACTTTAGGCTTTTGTGATCGGTGAATACTTTGACCCTTTCGCCCAATACGTAGTGTCTCCAAATCTTCAAAGCGAAAAATAACTGCTGCAAGCTCCAAATCATGAGTTGGGTAGTTCTCCTCATGGGTCTTCAACTGTCTCAATGCGTAAGTTATAACCTTCCATGCTGTATCAGAACACATCCCAAACCTTTCCCAGATGCGTTGCTGCGAAACACCAATCCTCCGGAACTGTCTGGCACGGTTAAAACAAGAGCGGTTATCAACCCTTGCTTCAACGCCTCAAAAGCTGACGTACATGTATCCGTCCACACAAAAGATACCTCCTTGCGCGTAAGCTTGGTAAATGGCTCCGCCAAATGAGAAATTTTTTTCCCACGAACCTTCTATAATACCCCGCAAGTCCAAGAACGTTTCTTATCTCCGCAACATTCTTCGGAATCGGCCAATCTCGAACTGCTGCAATCCTCTCGGGATTAACAACGATTCCATCACCGGATACGACATGCCCAAAAACATCGCTTCTTCACGCCAAAACTCGCACTTGCTCATCTTAGCATACAATCTTTCTTGCCTCAATGTCTGCAGTGCGATCTTCAAGTGTTCTGCACGCTCTTCAATACTCCTTTCAGTAGACCAGAATATTATCAACGAACACCACTAAAAACTGGTCCAAGAATGGTGAAATGATTCGGTTCATCAAGTCCATAAATATCGCCGGTGCATTCGTGACTCCGAATGGCATCACTAAATACTTGTAATGTCTATACCGAGTTCGAAACGCAGTCTTGCAAATATCCTCTGATTTAACTCGGACCTGATGATATCCGTGTTAGTTATGTATATGCCCTAGAGGCCATTGTTGTACATATGATGTATATTATAATGGATGCTTGGTTATATATAGAGATGACTTTCTTGCTCGTCATGATAGTATGCTATTTGGTTTCACTTTATCTTAACATGTTGACTTGTATTGGTTTACTGTTTTACTCTCACATGTTGATAAAGCCCTTAGGATCTGTACTCGACTACTGGGACTATGATGAGATCATACTAGTGGGGCCGTGGTAGTCGATGAGTACATCCTATAACTGTTCCTAGTCGAGGGTATATCGAGACAGGGCATCGATACACCAGAGTAGACTAGCGTATACGCATCTTGACCCATATGATGGGCGATGGATGATCCCATATCCATCGGTGTTAGACATCAGAGATGGTGTACGGGTGCTCAGTGGAGACTGGGTACACTGGACGGACTCGCCGAGAACTCCTAGATGGTGATATACCACACGTCAGATGGCAGTTCTCCGGTGACACTGGTACAGGGTAGTCTGTAGACCCGAGATCGTCATAGAGTCTTGTGTGATACCCACTGTGCTTTGATTTCCACCTTACCACGTCCAAGAGGGCGTGCAAAACGGTGGCTTTTGGGTACAGTCCCGAATCACATGGAGGCAATGAGCGATAGGAGGGGATTCGTTTCTCCCGGTATAGGGAGTTGATGCTGTGCTGTGTTCGATTGGCTATAACTGGAAGTCCCTGGCCAGGGCTGATATAGAGATTTACTAGTAAGTGTTACTAGTAGTTTCTCGACCCGTTATGAGCCACACATCGACACGACTTATCGGTTACTGGGGTCTGACGTATACCACCCCTAGACTTGATATGCGACATATCAGACGAACAGACCGGACTGTACGGAAGTGTTACTGATCGGATTCACAGGAGAACGCACAGGCTAGCTTGTTGATCTTCTGATCGCTCAATACCTGGGTGGCTGTTACGTTTAGCTGACCGCTTGCAGCTTGTGGGTGTTTGATATGATCATCACCTGCTACCGGCGTATTGACGATTCTTTAGAGTCCTACACAGAGGTTTCTTGGCTCAGGCGAAACGGAGTAGTGGCGCATATGTGATATGCGCAGGAGCGTGAATAATGCGATATGGGATACCGTATTATATTCTCGCGATATATGGATATCAACCGGGTCATCGGATCAAGTGTTGATTCGATGAATCGGTACATGATATATTAGTCGGTTATATTTGATATAGCCGGATCGTCGGATCAAGTGTTGATTCGATGATTTAATATATAATAATATATATGATATATTATTATATTAACTAATATTGGCTTGCTTTATTATTTCATTTTCTCAGTGGATGATACATTGATATATATGCGATATATGTTAATTGTATTATTTTCTTTTGTTGCAAATATATAATATATATGTGATATATATTATTGTGACATGATATGATTAATTGTTAAACATATTTAAGGATGATTAATTGAGATTAGGGTTTGATTAGGGTTAGTAGCTTCATGCATCTTCTAGAAGCTTTCTTCTTTTGTCATTCTTAAGATATTTAGAATGACACATTCATTTAACCCAACCAAACCCTAACTCTAGTTAACTCTCTACTCATTTTTAGCCACTCATCCTTGACCATGGTTAATAATTCAATCATATGGTTTATATTCTATTCATCACAAAAGGATTTATCTAAGGATTATATTTTCCATTAGCTTCTTCTTCTCTCTTGATAAGCTCTCTTGAAAATCCTAAACTGATGATAAAAAATTAAGAAAATGATTTAAAAAGAAAGCAAAATCACTACTCTCTCATCCTCATCTCATCTAGCCCATGGGATTAGTGTGTTCTACTCTTTTGAGTGAGAAAGCTTGAGTCGAAGCAACTTCAAGGTAGATCATCGGAGATTTGGAATACTTCGAGCTAGCATGGATCGTTCGAGTCGTGGAGCCTCTCATGAGTCCGGGAGATCGTGGATCGCGGCAAACGAACTTCTACTCGGAGCTTGTGAAGTGAAGGAGCGGACTACAAAGGTTGTAATCCCTCACACTTAGATAAAAGTTATCTTATTGCATATTAAACCCTAATAATCTAGCAAAGATCCCGGCTCTGGGTTGTTCGGCACGTCTAAAATTTTATCCGGGCATGTTTGATGCCTTTAGAACCTTCACAAGAGTGCCTAGGAACCCTACAGTGGTATCAGAGCCTAGCTAGAGCATTAGGCGATGTGTTTACGAAGTTAAAACTCCGATCGAACCCGAAACGACGCAAATAGACCCCTCTCTGGAAATTTTTTAAATTTTGGGATTTTTCTGAATTAAAAATTTGTAAAAAAATAAGCAGGGAATTCTAAGAACTACCATAAAATCCGAGCCCCTAATTCCACCAAACGGCGGCGGAAGCGCGGCGCAAGCATGGCTTGCGCGGCGCTTCCGCGGCGAGAAAGTGTGATCATGACACGTGGCTTTGATGGTTATGACCGTAGGTACTTGTTGATGTTTCTGGATATTTTTAACAGTGATTCCAGTATTGTTTAAATCTGGGGTTTATTTGGTAATATTAGATTCGATCGGAATATTTAAGTTCGTATTTATTTCCGGATATTTAGAAACTGTTAAACTATTTGAACGGATATCATTAACTTACTGTTTCCCGGTACGGCAAATTTTCAAGTGTTGAGATTTATTCGGGTTTAAATCTTTTGGAAAAATTGTACAAGTTAAGCTGTGGACCCTCTAGAAGACACAAACCTTAACTCGATTATGTGACCGTCTTGAACTGCTTTTTGAACCTTCGGGTTTGGGGCAGTACGGCGTGCCACATGTGAGGCGTTGGCTTGACCCTTCTACGGCTGGATCACCGGTACTGTGACATATTCTTGGATTATTTGAACCCCGCTCAAGTGTTGAGCAGTTTGGGAAATTTTGGGTATTTGATTATCTGTTCGGAAAGTTTAATTCTGTCTATTCATCTGGAATGTGATACAATATGTGGAATTCATAGAGTTAGGCATGAAATGCGGAGTATGTGATATTTCGGATTTACGATGTCTAAAGTGATTGTGGATTCCAAATATTGTAGTTTTACACTTTCTTTTCTGTGACCGTAAGTGTAATATGTGATATCGCCGGTTTCGTTGCTATATGATTCAACGACAATTGGGATGCGCATATTTACTTACGTTGATGATATGAGATATTATGTGTTGCTGTGATATGTTATATTGGATCGTCGCGTTCTGAATAGCCGGGGGTTTTATGTGAGATGAGGGTTTTTATTTTCATTCATGTAAAATTCATTTGTAATGTAATATTCTTTTATTTGGGGCACTTCCTGGTTGCGGTTGCTGTCACCAGTGTATATTATTTACTTTTCAGCATTAGGTAGACCCAAGGAGGAGAGCACAAGTAACCGGGTTCTAGGGTCCAGTGGGAGGCCATCTCGAGGAGTCGAGACCGGGTCTCCTAACCCTAGAATTGGCAGTGTTACTTGTCGCTCTCGTAGGGGTCTTGGGATGTGGGTTTGGCTATTCGTCACGACTGTGGAATCCGTGTTTTATACAGGCTCGTATTGAAAACACGGACGTCCTAGTATATCCAATATTTCATATATGTTCTTCTGCTGCAATGTTCTGTGATGAGATCATATTACTGCCTGAGACGAATGCTTATACTATATATATATGATGATATATAAATATTACTACTTTCGTTTCTTCTGTGATGCTTAGGAAGCATAAGCTGATGGGAATTTTATTAATGAGATTAATAAAAGAAAAGAAACCTAAAGATGTTGTAGAATCAAAACTTTATAAAAAGGGGTAGCTACAGTTTTGCTTTGCACAGTGATATATATGATATATCCTGCACCTTATTCGATGAGGAAAGGACCGAGATCCCTTCACCGGGAGTGACTCCTTTAGCAAAACTGGCAGATGCTACAAAACGCGGTTTGTCTTTTGATTGCTTTTAGTGTTTTGCTTTGCACAGCGGTATATATGATATATCCTGCACTTTATTCGATGAGGAAAGGGCCGACGATCCCTTCACCGGGAGTGACCCCTTTAGCGAAACTAAGAAAAGCTTCAAAAACACTCCTTTTCAAAACTTCACTCGATTCTACGACAATATCAAGTTCATTACGCTCAGGGTTTTCTGAAAAACCTGCGTAGCCCTCCGTCATTTCAGATAAGTACTTCTTAGTATTTGTGCTGCGTTTGTTGACCATGTTAAGGCGTAGTGTACGGTAGCTAATTAATACTTATCTGCTAAAACATGAGATGTGATTGGATTAGGGTATTCGTACGACTTTGTTGACCATGTTAAGGGTCGTACGGGTGGGTTTAATTCAATCGGGAAATGACGGGTTGAACTTGGCTAGCACTTATGATTTGTTGACCATGTTAAGGTCATGAGTTGCTAGGGGTAAAAGCATTATCGGGAATTTCAAGTGTTGAAATTTGCAATGAGATTGCATACCTCCTATGAGATAGTTGGATCCCGATACCCACTGCGAGTAAGAGTTACTCCTGGGAGAGTTTTACACAGGACAATTAGTCATTCAAGTAGGTGTCTAGAAAAGTGTTAACGAGGTTACGCCTCTGGGAAAACGAGGTTTACTTTAATTAGGTCCGTGCGAGAGCACGGGGAACCTCCCTCAAAGTACCGACACTGATCTGGCCGAAAGATTGACGAAATTGTAGGGTGTAATTAATCCCGGCTAATCTTACCTTTTAGGGTTTTAAGGTAGATTTGATAAAAACAGTGGGAGACATCCTGATTAGATAAGATAATAACCAATCTAATCTTGCAAGAGCATACGCTAAAGTGTTTTCTTCTCTCTCTCTCCAGGTAGCGACCATTTCAGGCCATAATCAAGATAATAATATGGATGTATTGACTAAACCTAATTATTGTACTGAGCAAGGGAACGTTGGACCCGTTCTTTCTTATAAGAGTTATAAGACTGAACAGGAAACAGGAGAATATCTGGATTCTCACGCCGCCCAAAAGAACATGCATGTTGATGCATCTTCTTCGGGTGTGTTAGTTATTGAAAACTGTTTCTCAGTTCACCCTACGTCCTGGGTATTAGATACCGGATCAGGATCCCACATATCTAAACAGTTACATGGGCTACGTAAAGGTAGAGAACTGGGAAAAGGTGATCATTCCGTTCAAGTAGGGAACGGTGCAAGTATTGTAGCCAAAGTAGTTGGCGAATATCACCTTGTATTGCCAAGTTGTAATACACTGATTCTAAATGAGTGCTATTATATACCGAACATGATGTGCAACATTATATCAGTTTCTTTATTGAGCAAAGAGGGATATAATTTTGTAGTACAGGATAATGTTATGAACATATTCCTAGATCAAAAGTTGATTGCATCAGGCTCGTTACATAATGGCATATTCATTCTAAATCAGAATACAGTCCTAAATATCCAAAACACACACAAGAGGAAAAGTTCAGACATGAACGAATCCTTCTTGTGGCATTGTAGACTTGGTCATATCAATGCGACACGACTGGCTAAGTTACATAAAAATGGTTATTTGAATCCGTTCGAATTATCATCTTATGATACTTGCCATTCATGTCTCAAAGGAAAAATGACCAAAGCTCCGTTTAGTGGACACGGAGAAAGAGTTACCGAACTCTTAGGACTGGTACATAGTGATGTATGCGGTCCCATGTCTACGCATGCCAGGAACGGTTCTTCCTACTTCATTACATTCACTGACGATCTCTCTAGATACGGACATGTGTTCCTGTTGAAACACAAGTCTGAAGCTTTTGAGAAATTCAGAGAATATAAGCACGAAGTAGAGAACCAAACGGGCAAAAGTATTAAGATTCTTCGATCAGATCGAGGAGGTGAATACTTAAGCGGTGAGTTCCTAGATTATCTAAAAGAGAATGGGATTCTCTCTCAGCTTACTCCTCCTTATACACCACAGCACAACGGTGTATCGGAACGGAGGAATCGCACCCTATTAGATATGGTGCGCTCTATGATGAGTACAGCTGAGTTACCTATTTCCTTCTGGGGGTATGCACTTGAGACAGCAGCATACATATTGAATCAAGTTCCGTCTAAATCAGTGCCTACAACCCCATATGAGATATGGAGGGGAATGAGACCATATTTTAAACGGTTTAAGATATGGGGTTGTCCGGCCTATGTAAAAAGACAAAATCCGGACAAACTCGAGGCACGATCAGTTCTTTGTAAGTTTGTAGGATATCCAAAGAATTCTCAAGGATATATTTTCTATCACGCTGAGGAACAAAAAGTGTTTGTTTCTCAATATGCCACCTTTTTAGAAAAGGAATTTCTTGAAAAAGAAATTAGTGGCAAAGAGGTAGAGCTGGAAGAGGTTCCAGAAACACAAATTACAACTGAAGATTTAGTGGAACCAGAGGATTCAGTAGTAGCCGACGAACCCCAGCCTCTCCGCCGATCTAGTAGGGTTTCTCGTCCACCTGAGAGATACTACGGTTTTCTCATTGATGGTGGAAGCGAGGATTGCATCATGGATGATGATGACCCGACTAGTTTCGAGCAGGCCATCACGAGTGGTGACTCTGTGAAATGGCTGGATGCAATGCGATCTGAGATGGAATCCATGTACACCAACAAAGTATGGACTTTGGAAAATTCTCCTGAAGGGGTAAAACCCATTGGGAGCAAGTGGATCTTTAAAAAGAAATTTGGTGTAGATGGAAAAGTTGAGACTTTCAAAGCTAGACTTGTAGCAAAGGGTTTTCGTCAACGACCAGGTGTGGATTATGACGAAACCTTTTCTCCAGTGGCTATGCTTAAGTCCATCCGGATCTTACTTGCCATTGCTGCATACCATGACTACGAAATCTGGCAAATGGATGTTAAGACCGCCTTTCTAAACGGTGATTTAGAAGAGAGCGTGTACATGACTCAGCCAGAGGGCTTCGTAGATAGTGGGAGCAGCGGAAAGGTGTGCAAGCTGCTTAAATCCATTTATGGGTTAAAGCAAGCATCGCGGAGTTGGAACATCTGTTTTGATGTTGTAGTCAAAGAGTTTGACTTCATCAAAAATATAGATGAACCTTGTATCTATAAGAAGGTAGCAGAGGGTAAGGTAGTCTTCCTCGTATTGTACGTGGATGACATACTCTTGATAGGAAATGATATTCCTATGCTGCAATCAGTCAAGCTCTTCTTATCACAGAGATTCTCGATGAAAGATCTAGGTGATGCCTCCTGCATATTGGGAATCATGATCTATAGAGATAGATCTAAACGGATACTGGGATTGTCCCAATCCAGGTACATTGACACCATACTAAAGAGGTTTAGTATGGAAGAATCCAAGCGTGGGAACCAACCCACGATCTCTGGACTCACTCTCTCCAAAGAGATGTCTCCCAAGACTGATTTGGAGAGAGCTCGCATGCAAGGGATACCCTATGCTTCGGCAGTAGGCTCTATCATGTATGCGATGCTATGTACCAGACCCGATGTAGCATACTCGCTAAGTGTAGTGAGTCGGTATCAAGCAGATCCTGGAGAGAGTCACTGGACAGCTGTGAAGAACATTCTCAAGTACTTACGAAGGACTAAGGAGATATTCTTGGTGTATGGTAACGGAGAACTCCAGGTGGAGTCCTTTACCGATTCCAGCTTCCAAAGTGATAAGGACGACTCTAAGTCGCATTCGGGTTTTGTCTTTACCCTCAATGGAGGGGCGGTATGTTGGAAGAGTTCCAAACAGGATACCGTTGCAGACTCAACGATGGAGGCTGAATACATCGCTGCCAACGATGCTGCCAAAGAGGCTGTCTGGATCAAGAAGTTCATTAGTGAACTTAGTGTGGTTCCATCCATTGAGCATCCAATACCTCTGTATTGCGATAACAATGGAGCTGTGGCGTTAGCCAAGGAACCCAAGTCCCATCAGAAGTCCAGACATATTCTGAGGCGGTATCACCTGATCAGGGAGATAGTTGATCGCCGGGAGATCGAGGTCAGGAGAGTAGATACGAAGGACAACACTGCGGATCCATTCACGAAGGCTATTCCCCAGATACAGTTTGAGAGATTATTCGGGATGCTAGGTATGAGATACTACAGCAGCTGGCCTTAGTGCAAGTGGGAGATTGTTAGTTATGTATATGCCCTAGAGGCCATTGTTGTACATATGATGTATATTATAATGGATGCTTGGTTATAGATAGAGATGACTTTCTTGCTCGTCATGATAGTATGCTATTTGGTTTCACTTTATCTTAACATGTTGACTTGTATTGGTTTACTGTTTTACTCTCACATGTTGATAAAGCCCTTAGGATCTGTACTCGACTACTGGGACTATGATGAGATCATACTAGTGGGGCACAAAATTAACTTTCCCCGGATGGTACTTAAGATCAAGATCATAATCAGCCATCAGCTCCAACCATCTGCGCTGCCTCACATTAAGCTCCTTCTTGCGGGAACACATACTTTAGGCTTTTGTGATCGGTGAATACTTTGACCCTTTCGCCCAATACGTAGTGTCTCCAAATCTTCAAAGCGAAAAATAACTGCTGCAAGCTCCAAATCATGAGTTGGGTAGTTCTCCTCATGGGTCTTCAACTGTCTCAATGCGTAAGTTATAACCTTCCATGCTGTATCAGAACACATCCCAAACCTTTCCCAGATGCGTTGCTGCGAAACACCAATCCTCCGGAACTGTCTGGCACGGTTAAAACAAGAGCGGTTATCAACCCTTGCTTCAACGCCTCAAAAGCTGACGTACATGTATCCGTCCACACAAAAGATACCTCCTTGCGCGTAAGCTTGGTAAATGGCTCCGCCAAATGAGAAATTTTTTTCCCACGAACCTTCTATAATACCCCGCAAGTCCAAGAACGTTTCTTATCTCCGCAACATTCTTCGGAATCGGCCAATCTCGAACTGCTGCAATCCTCTCGGGATTAACAACGATTCCATCACCGGATACGACATGCCCAAAAACATCGCTTCTTCATGCCAAAACTCGCACTTGCTCATCTTAGCATACAATCTTTCTTGCCTCAATGTCTGCAGTGCGATCTTCAAGTGTTCTGCACGCTCTTCAATACTCCTTTCAGTAGACCAGAATATTATCAACGAACACCACTAAAAACTGGTCCAAGAATGGTGAAATGATTCGGTTCATCAAGTCCATAAATATCGCCGGTGCATTCGTGACTCCGAATGGCATCACTAAATACTTGTAATGTCTATACCGAGTTCGAAACGCAGTCTTGCAAATATCCTCTGATTTAACTCGGACCTGATGATATCCGTGTTAGTTATGTATATGCCCTAGAGGCCATTGTTGTACATATGATGTATATTATAATGGATGCTTGGTTATATATAGAGATGACTTTCTTGCTCGTCATGATAGTATGCTATTTGGTTTCACTTTATCTTAACATGTTGACTTGTATTGGTTTACTGTTTTACTCTCACATGTTGATAAAGCCCTTAGGATCTGTACTCGACTACTGGGACTATGATGAGATCATACTAGTGGGGCCGCGGTAGTCGATGAGTACATCCTATAACTGTTCCTAGTCGAGGGTATATCGAGACAGGGCATCGATACACCAGAGTAGACTAGCGTATACGCATCTTGACCCATATGATGGGCGATGGATGATCCCATATCCATCGGTGTTAGACATCAGAGATGGTGTACGGGTGCTCAGTGGAGACTGGGTACACTGGACGGACTCGCCGAGAACTCCCAGATGGTGATATACCACACGTCAGATGGCAGTTCTCCGGTGACACTGGTACAGGGTAGTCTGTAGACCCGAGATCGTCATAGAGTCTTGTGTGATACCCACTGTGCTTTGATTTCCACCTTACCACGTCCAAGAGGGCGTGCAAAACGGTGGCTTTTGGGTACAGTCCCGAATCACATGGAGGCAATGAGCGATAGGAGGGGATTCGTCTCTCCCGGTATAGGGAGTTGATGCTGTGCTGTGTTCGATTGGCTATAACTGGAAGTCCCTGGCCAGGGCTGATATAGAGATTTACTAGTAAGTGTTACTAGTAGTTTCTCGACCCGTTATGAGCCACACATCGACACGACTTATCGGTTACTGGGGTCTGACGTATACCACCCCTAGACTTGATATGCGACATATCAGACGAACAGACCGGACTGTACGGAAGTGTTACTGATCGGATTCACAGGAGAACGCATAGGCTAGCTTGTTGATCTTCTGATCGCTCAATACCTGGGTGGCTGTTACGTTTAGCTGACCGCTTGCAGCTTGTGGGTGTTTGATATGATCATCACCTGCTACCGGCGTATTGACGATTCTTTAGAGTCCTACACAGAGGTTTCTTGGCTCAGGCGAAACGGAGTAGTGGCGCATATGTGATATGCGCAGGAGCGTGAATAATGCGATATGGGATACCGTATTATATTCTCGCGATATATGGATATCAACCGGGTCATCGGATCAAGTGTTGATTCGATGAATCGGTACATGATATATTAGTCGGTTATATTTGATATAGCCGGATCGTCGGATCAAGTGTTGATTCGATGATTTAATATATAATAATATATATGATATATTATTATATTAACTAATATTGGCTTGCTTTATTATTTCATTTTCTCAGTGGATGATACATTGATATATATGCGATATATGTTAATTGTATTATTTTCTTTTGTTGCAAATATATAATATATATGTGATATATATTATTGTGACATGATATGATTAATTGTTAAACATATTTAAGGATGATTAATTGAGATTAGGGTTTGATTAGGGTTAGTAGCTTCATGCATCTTCTAGAAGCTTTCTTCTTTTGTCATTCTTAAGATATTTAGAATGACACATTCATTTAACCCAACCAAACCCTAACTCTAGTTAACTCTCTACTCATTTTTAGCCACTCATCCTTGACCATGGTTAATAATTCAATCATATGGTTTATATTCTATTCATCACAAAAGGATTTATCTAAGGATTATATTTTCCATTAGCTTCTTCTTCTCTCTTGATAAGCTCTCTTGAAAATCCTAAAGTGATGATAAAAAATTGAGAAAATGATTTAAAAAGAAAGCAAAATCACTACTCTCTCATCCTCATCTCATCTAGCCCATGGGATTAGTGTGTTCTACTCTTTTGAGTGAGAAAGCTTGAGTCGAAGCAACTTCAAGGTAGATCATCGGAGATTTGGAATACTTCGAGCTAGCATGGATCGTTCGAGTCGTGGAGCCTCTCATGAGTCCGGGAGATCGTGGATCGCGGCAAAGGGACTTCTACTCGGAGCTTGTGAAGTGAAGGAGCAGACTACAAAGGTTGTAATCCCTCACACTTAGATAAAAGTTATCTTATTGCATATTAAACCCTAATAATCTAGCAAAGATCCCGGCTTTGGGTTGTTCGGCACGTCTAAAATTTTATCCGGGCATGTTTGATACCTTTAGAACCTTCACAAGAGTGCCTAGGAACCCTACAATCCGGATCGCAAATTCAGTTTCGAGAATACCCTCGCGCCACTAAACTGCTCAAATAATTCACCAATGCGAGGGATCGGGTATTTGTCCTTAATAGCCACCCGGTTTAATTCTCGATAATCGATACACATTCTCCTTGACTAGAAGAACTGGAGCTCCCCAAGGCGAGTTACTGCTGCGAAACCAACCTTTCTCAAGTAATTCAGTGACCTGGTTCTTGACTTCTTCCAACTCCACTGGTGCCATTAGATAATATGCCCTTTGTAAGTGCACGGCGGCGCCCCGGTCGTCAATCTGACGGCCAAATGCGGAAGCGGTGATAAACTTTAATTTTTCTTGAACTGGCAAACCGCCGCGCACTAATACCCGGATCGAACCATTAACTAGTCCTAGCTAACTACAAGATGGGAAGAGAGATATACCGACTGATCCGAGTCCTCCGGTCTTCTCGTCGTCGTCCCGATCTCCTGCGGAAACTCTGGTCTCCACCTCGTTGCCGGAAGTGCACCACATCGCCTACTTCTTTTACGGGCTCCCACCTCAATGCCGAGGCAACTCGGGCACGAAGCTGGCTAGTCGACATGCCCAAGATGTGCTGTAGAATAATATAGAATAGTTGTCTCTTTGGGGTTTATAAGGTTGCCATTTTTGGAGGAATTTGTATACTAGAATTTCATGGATGCTTGCTAGGAAAAATGGAGCATCCAATGAAAAAATTGAGCTCGGCCAAAGCAATTTGTGCTCACTGGAAATTTGTATGAAGAGTGCATAAATTAAAATCATGCAAAAGGGAATAACCACTTCACAGCACACATACAATGGGAGGGGTCCACCAAATTGCATGAAGAAAATTTCTCACTCAAAAATAAACCTCTCTTCCTAGAACAGTGGCCGGCCCACTCAAGAAAATGGGTGGAGAAAAATTGGAATGAATTAATTCATGGAGAAAAAAAGAAAAGATAATGATCAAAAACCACTTCCATTTCAAATCCAAAGCCAAATCAACAATCATGATGACTCAAAAAGTCATGCCATCATGAAGATAAAAGTCAAGCAAGGTCAATGGATGGGGCTCCATCATGAAACCATCATGATACAAACAATATGCAAAGACCCCCTCCACAAAAGCTTATTTGCACAAATGCAAATAAGCCCACCTCCACCAATCTTCGGCCAATGAACGAAACAAAGGAAATCGGCCGAAACGGAAAGCAAACTGGCAACTCCAGAAAACTGGTCCCGTAATAAATTACAGGAAAACCCCGATACTGTGCATACACACCCGCATTTGTATTCCGACCGAAATACAAATGCAATGAGACAAAATCTACACTGTACTATACTAGGATCCGGCTTAAACCAAAGCCGGCCAGTAATATCCGTCCGATCCTGATCCGTGCAATACCGCACGTATCTGATCGAACCTTGCCATATATCCATACGGCCTCTAGTACGAACTGTCCGATCCTGATCCGTGCAATACAGCACGTATCTGATCGGACCTTGCCATATCTCCATACGGCCTCTACAACTTTCGCCCGAAAGCTGAGTAACTGAATGTGGGGGACTCTAAAGACTCGTCAACACCTTGGTTGTGGATTTAACCACTAGCACGTCAGAGGTATAAGCCAATACGTAACGGGCTACCAGGTATTGACTAAAAGGGACGTCTGTGAGTGAACTCAGCTTGACAACCCTACTGAGACTGTCAGTGACAATATCCGTACAGTCCGGTCCGTTCGTCTATGAGTATCGCATGGCGGGCCTAGGGGGTTGGTAAAAGTCAGACCCCCAAAAGCGGTACAAGTCGTGTCGGAGTGTAGCCCAGAACACCCTGAGATACTACTGGAATACCTACCAGTAAATCTCCTTGCCTCGGCCGAGGGCTTCGTGTAATGGCTCTCCTAGACACAGCGCGACCTCACCCCCAATACCGGGAGAGACGAACCCCTGAAGATACGCTCACTGCCTCCATGTGGCTCGGGACTGTACCCAACTAAAACCTGTTTGCACGACTCCTTTGAGCCGTGGTAGGGTAGTAATCAAAGTACAGTGGGAATTCACACAAGACAAATGATGATCCCCAGGTCGATGAACTAACCTGTACACATGTCACCAGGGAACTGCCATCTGACGTCTGGTATATGACCAACTAGCATGTTCCGGCGAGTCCTGTCCGGTGTACTCATAACCCAATGAGCACCTGTATACATCTTAGGTGATCCAACTGACACCAGTGGCTTGTGAGACCGGCCACCGCCCCTCATCGGGGTCTCGACTGTATACACTAGTCTACTCTGGAGTATCGATGCCCTGTCTCGAAACTCACACGACTAGGGACCATTTAAGGATATGCTTATAGACCCCAGCTCCCACTCATATGATCGCCCTCATACTGCTGGTGGTTAAGCAAGAATCCTAGGGGCTCTATCAACGTGTAATAGCGACTTGTCAGGTCACCTAAAGCAGTACACGATGATAAAGGTAAACCAGATAGCATACTATCATTTCGAGTAAGACTGTCCTACCGGGATAGGTCCTCCATCAATCATTGCAATCACGTACCTGTGACCTAATAATTGACTCTGAGGGCACTATCTCCAACAATCTCCCACTTGCACTCAAGGCCAATTATTGCGAGTCGCATACTCACAGCCCGTGTGATACCGAACACCCAACTCCTCTACTAGTCAGTATCACAAAGCTCGTTTGCGAAATTATTGCGTTCGAGGAATAGCCTCAGTGAGTGGATCCGCTTTGTTGTATCCTTCTATGTCTCTCAATATCTCAAGTTCGCGGAGAAAGCCATCTCACGAAATGAGCAATACCTGTCTTAGAATATGTCTGGATGTCTGATGGGACCTAGCTCATAAATGAACTCCAAATCCAAACTTCTTAGACTGTATCATCAACTGAACTTAATCAGTATCCTGCGCCATGCCTCCCTCAGTATTGCCTTGGACCACCTGTCCAAAATACTGCCCCTCATCAGAAGGAAAACTATAGCTCTGACAACCTTCTTGTTGTCCATGTCACCTTGGAAGCCTGGAATGATAACTATCTCCCGAATGAGGCTGTCGTTATTGAAAGGTTCCATGGCACACTAGTGAGGTCTCACAAGGCATCGAACATGCCAATTTAAAAAAAATGGTGCCGAGAAACCCTAGACTACGGATCTTAGACTAGATGTTTAGGAGAAAAGATAATCTAGTTAACTACTTAACTAAAAGTTAGATTCTACAACCTTTGTAGATCCGGATATCCACTTCCTTAGCTCCACGTAGTGCTCCTCTCGCTGTCCTTTTCCAATCTTAGACTCGTTCATCGATTTCATCGGGAAAGCGAGCGGAATAGGTCGTCGGCTTCGTGTCAAAGACGATCTACGTCGAGGCATCACAAGTTCAAGCTCCGACTTCACAAAGTTGTGAAACTTGTGAAGAAAACACCCAAAACAACTTGGCAAGAGGTAGAGGGTGAAGAAATAGGAGGTGGTTTCACTTTAGAATTGGATTTATCTCACTTTAGCTCAAGTTGCCATTGATGGACCTTGAGCTTTTCTTGAAGAAGAAGATGAAGATGAAGAAAGAATATCATAAGTCTTATTGTAAATGATAAAATAAATCAATACTTATCATTTACAAACCATAGTTTAGTGTAGAGAATAGACCATGGTTAGTTGGATAGGTTAGGGTTAAGCATGAAGACAAGGATGGTTAAGAAGTCAAAGCTTCATGAAGCTTCAACTAAAGACAAACTTCTCCACCATTCTTATCTCAACCTTTTTCAAATAAATAAATGAAGAAATAAATAAATAAATGAATATGCAAAACCCTAATTATCAAATTAACCATGGTTTAATTCTATATACTTAACTAAATAATCAAGTATCATCAAACATGATACATCTATGTGCACAAAAGTATATCACATATACAATTTGCACATCAAGTGAGAAAATCCATATAAAGTGAACCAATACTAGTTAATGCAAAGTAATATATCAAATATATAATTATACATCAAATCATTAAATCAACATTTGATTCAATGATCCGGTCATGTCGCACATAACCGACTAGTATTCAATGTATCGATTTATCGAATCAATGATTCGATAACTAGGTCATATCGAATATAACCAATCGAAACATATATCGCGAGAATGAAATGCGGTATCACATACACGCATTATTCTCGGTCCTGCACATATCTCATATGCGCTCCTATTTCGTTTCGCTTGAGCCAGGAAACCTCTGTGTAGGACTCTAAAGATTCGTCAATACGCCGGTAGCAGATGATGATCATATCAAGCACCCACAAGCCGCAAGCGGTCTGCTAAACGTAACGGCCATCCGGGTATTGAGCGATCAGAAGATCGACGAGCTAGCCCGCTCACACTCCTGTGAATCCAACCAGTAACACTTACCGTACAGTCCGGTCTGTTCGTCTGATACGTCGCATATCAAGTCTAGGGGTGGTAAACGTCAGACCCCAATAACCGATAAGTCGTGCTGATGTGAGGCTCATAACGGGTCGAGAAACTACTGGTAACACTTACCAGCAAATCTCTGATCAGCCCTGGCCAGGGACTTCCCTGTTACGGCCAATCGAGCACAGCGCAACATCAACCCCCAATACCGGGAGAGACGAAACCCCTCCTATCGCTCATTGCCTCCATGTGACTCGGGACTGTACCCAAAGACCACCGTTTTGCACGCCCTCATGGACGTGGTAAGGTGGAAATCAAAGCACAGTGGGAATCACACAAGACTCTATGACGATCTCGGGTCTACAGACTAACCTGCACAAGTGTCACCTGAAAACTGCCATCTGACGTGAGGTATAATACCATCTGGAAGTTCTCGGCGAGTCCGTCCAGTGTACCCAGTCTCCACTGAGCACCCGTATACCATCTCTGATGTCAAACACCAATGGATATGGGATCATCCATCGCCCATCTCATGGGTCGAGAAGCGTATACGCTAGTCTACTCTGGTATATTGATGCCCCGTCTCGATACACCCACGACTAGGGACATTGAAGGATGTACTTATGGACTACCATGTCCCCACTAGTATGATCTGCATCATAGTCCAGGTAGTCAAGTATACATCCTAAGGGCTTTACCAACATGTAACTATAAGACAGTATAAAGAGACAAGTGTACATGTTAAGATAAAGATCAACCAGATAGTATACTATCATGTCGAGCAAGAAAGTCATCTCTATATATGTCCAAGCATCCAATATAATATACATAATCTGTACAATACTGGCCTCTAGGGCATACATACAACTAACAATCTCCCACTTGCACTAGGGCCAGCTGCTGTAGTATCTCATACTGAGCATCCCGAAGAGTCTCTCAAACTGTATCTGGGGAATGGACTTCGTGAGTGGATCCGCCGTGTTGTTCTTCGTGGCAACCCTCCTAACCTCGATCTCCCGGCGATCAACTATCTCCCGGATCAGGTGATACCGCCTCAGAATATGCCTGGACCGCTGATGGGACCTGGGTTCCTTGGCCAAAGCCACTGCTCCATTGTTATCGCAATACAAAGGTATTGGACGCTCAATGGATGGAACCACTCCAAGTTCAGTAATGAACTTCTTGATCCAGACAGCCTCTTTGGCAGCATCGTTGGCAGCGATGTATTCAGCCTCCATCGTCGAGTCTGCCACGGTTTCCTGCTTGGAACTCTTCCAGCTAACCGCCCCTCCGTAAAGGGTAAAGACAAAGCCCGACTGCGACTTAGAGTCGTCCTTATCACTCTGGAAGCTCAAATCGGTAAAGGACTCCACTTGGAGCTCTCCGTTACCATACACCAAGAACATATCTCTAGTCCTTCGCAAGTACTTGAGAATGCTCTTCACAGCTGTCCAGTGACTCTCTCCAGGATCAGCTTGATACCTGCTCACTACACTTAGTGAGTATGCTACATCGGGTCTGGTACATAGCATCGCATACATGATAGAGCCTACTGCCGAGGCATAGGGTATCCCTTGCATGCGAGCTCTCTCCAAATCAGTCTTGGGAGACATCTCTTTGGAGAGAGTGACTCCAGAGATCGTGGGCAAGTTCCCACGCTTGGACTCTTCCATACTAAACCTCTTTAGTATGGTGTCAATATACCTGGATTGGGACAATCCCAAAATCCTTTTGGATCTATCTCTATAGATCCTAATTCCCAATATGCAGGAGGAATCACCAAGATCTTTCATTGAGAATCTTTGTGATAAGAAGAGCTTGACCGATTGCAGCATAGGAATATCATTTCCTATCAAGAGTATGTCGTCCACATACAATACGAGGAAGACAACCTTACTCTCTGCCACCGTTTTGTAGATACAAGGTTCATCTGGATTTTTGACGAAATCAAACTCTTTGATAACGACGTCAAAGCAGATGTTCCAACTCCGCGATGCTTGCTTTAATCCATAAATGGATTTAAGCAGCTTGCACACCTTCCCGCTGCTCCTACTGTCTACGAAGCCCTCTGGCTGAGTCATGTACACGCACTCTTCTAAATCTCCATTTAGAAAGGCGGTCTTAACATCCATTTGCCAGATTTCGTAATCATGATATGCAGCGATGGCAAGCATGATCCGGATGGATTTAAGCATAGCCACTGGAGAAAAGGTCTCGTCATAGTCCACACCTGGTCTTTGACGAAAACCCTTTGCTACAAGTCTAGCTTTGAAAGTCTCCACTTTCCCATCTACACCAAGTTTCTTCTTGAAGATCCACTTGCTCCCAATGGGTTTTACCCCTTCAGGAGCAACGCCAAAGTCCATACTTTGTTGGTGTACATGGATTCCATCTCGGACCGCATAGAATCCAGCCATTTCAGTGAGTCCCCACTCGTGATGGCCTGCTCGAAGCTAGTTGGGTCATCATCCTCCATGATGCAATCCTCGCTCCCACCATCCATGAGAAAACCGTAGTATCTCTCAGGTGGGCGAGGAACCCTACTAGATCGGCGGAGAGGCTGAGATTCGTCGGAAGCTACTGAATGCTCTGGTTCCACTAAATCTTCTGTTGTGTTTTGTTCAGCTGGAATCTCTTCCAGTTCTACCTCAGAGCCACTAATTTCTTTTGCAAGAAATTCCTTTTCTAAAAAGGTGGCATGTTGAGCAACAAATACTCTTTGTTCCTCACTGTGGTAGAAGATATACCCTCGCGAATGTTTGGGATATCCAACAAACTTACACAAAACAGATCTTGCCTCGAGTTTGTCCGGTTTTTGTCTTTTGACATAGGCCGGGCAACCCCATATCTTTATAAAATTAAGATATGGTCTCTTCCCTTCCCATATCTCATATGGTGTGGTAGGCACAGATTTGGTGGGAACCCTGTTCAGTAGGTATGCTGCCGTTTCCAGTGCATATCCCCAGAAGGAAACAGGTAACTCAGCTACACTCATCATAGAGCGCACCATATCTAATAGGGTGCGGTTTCTCCGCTCCGATACACCGTTGTGCTATGGTGTATATGGAGGAGTTAGCTGAGAGAGAATCCCATTCTCTTTTAGGAAGTCCAGGAATTCAATGCTCAAGTATTCTCCTCCTCGATCAGATCGTAGGATTTTAATACTTTTTCCGGTTTGGTTCTCAACTTCTTGTTTATATTCTCTAAATTTCTCAAAAGCTTCTGATTTGTGTTTCATCAGGAACACATATCCGAATCTAGAGAGATCGTCAGTGAATGTAATGAAGTATGAAGAACCATCCCTGGCATGTGTAGACATGGGACCGCATACATCACTATGTATAAGTCCCAAGAGTTCGGTAACTCTTTCTCCGTGTCCCGTAAACGGAGTTTTGGTCATCTTGCCTTTGAGACATGACTGGCAAGTGTCATAAGATGAAAATTCAAACGGATTTAAATATCCATCTTTATGCAACTTAGCTAGTCGTGTCGCATTGATGTGGCCCAGTCTACAATGCCACAAGAAGGATTCGTTGAGTTCAGAACTCTTCCTCTTGTGTGTGTTTGTTATGCTCAGAACTGTTGATTGATTTAGAACATAAATGCCATTGCATAACGTACCTGATCCAACCAACTTTTGGTTACGGAAAATGTTCATAACATTGTCCTGTAATACAAAATTATATCCCTCTTTACTTAATAAAGAAACCGATATAATGTTGCATATCAGGTTCGGCATGTAATAGCATTCGTTCAGAACCAATGTATTACCAGTTGGTAATACAAGGTGATATTCCCCGACAGTCTTGGCTGCAACAATTGCACCATTTCCTACTCTTATGTCTTTATCACCTTCTCCAAGTTCTCTACCTTTCCTAAGCCCATGTAACTGATTACATATATGGGATCCTGACCCGGTATCCAATACCCAGGACGTAGAGCAAATGGAGAAACAGTTCTCAGTAACGAACACACCCGAAGAAAATGCATCAACATGTACTTTCTTCAATCGGGTGGCATGGGAATCCTGGTATTCCCCTATATCCTGTTCATTCCTATAACTCTTATAGGAAAGAACGGAACCAACGTTCCCCAGCACAGTATAACATACGGGTTCGGTCAATACATCCATATTATTATCTTCATTAGGGCATGAAATGGTCGCTACCTGGAGAGAGAGAGAAGAAAACACTTTAGCGTATGCTCGTGCAAGATCAGATTGGTTATTATCTTATCTAATCAGGATGGCTCCCACTGCTTTTTATCAAATCTTCCTTCAAACCCTAAAAGGAAAGACTAGCCGGGATTAATTACACACTACAAGTTCGCCAATCTTTCAGCCAGGCCAGTGTCGGTACTTTGAGGGAGGTCCCCCGTGCTTTCGCACGAACCTAATTAATGTAAACCTCGTTTTCCCAGAGGCGTAACCCCGTTGACACCTTTCTAGACACCTACTTGATCAGCTAATTGCAATGTGCAAAACTCTCCCAGGAGTAACTCTTACTCGCAGTGGGTATCGGGATCCAACTATCTCATAGAAGGTATGCAATCTCATTGCAAATTTCAACACTTGAAATTCCCGATAATATTTTGCCCCAAGCATCCTATGACCTTGACGGAGGTCAACAAACCACAGGGTGCAAGTCAAGTTCAACCCGTCATTTCTTGATTGAATCAAACCCACCCGCACGACCCTTGACGGAGGTCAACAAGGTCGTACGACTACCCTAATCCAATCTGCATCATATGCATAAGCAGACAAATACTAGTTAGCTACCGCACACTACACCTTGACGGAGGTCAACAAACGTAGCACGAATACTAAGTAGGATTTATCTGAAATGACGGAGGGCTACGTCAGGTTTTTCTGAAAACCTATTGCGTAATGAACTTGATATCGTTGTAGAATCAAATGATGTTTTGAAATGGAGTGATTTTGAGGCTTTTCTAGTTTTGCTAAAGGGGTCACTCCCGATGAAGGGATCGTCGGCCCTTTCCTCGTCGAATGAGGTGCGGGATATATCATATATATCGCTGTGCAAAGCAAAAACACAAAAGCAGTCAAAAGCAAACCGAGTGTGTAGCATCAGCCAGTTATTGCTAAAGGAGTCACTCCCGGTGAAGGGATCTCGGTCCTTTCCTCATCGAATAAGGTGCAGGGTATATCATATATACCGCTGTGCAAAGCAAGAACTGTAGCTACCTGTTTTATTTAAAATTCGATTCCACAACATCTTAGGTTTCTCATCTTTCATTAATCACATTAATGAAGTCCCATCATTTAAATACCTAAACATCACAGATAGATATGACGTACACTTATGCCATCCGCATTCGCCTCGATGTCCCTTCGTGCACCGTTAGGTTAGGTAACTAACGACAGAGCAGGGCAGGGCTAGCGCAGGTGTAAAACATAAGTAACGTCTATATAATATATCATATATACTATATACTATATCCATCACATAGTCACAACACAGATATCGCAGCAGAATAAACATATGAAATATTGGATATACTAGGACGTCCGTGTTTTCAATACGAGCCAGTAGAAAACACGGATTCCACGGTCGTGATGAATAGCCAATCCCACACCCCTAGACCCCTACGAGAGCGGCAAGCAACCCTGCCAATTCTAGGGTTAGGAGACCCGGACTCGACTCCTCGAGTTGGTCTCCCACTGGACCCCAGAACCCGGTTACTTGTGCTCCCCTCCTTGGGTCTATCCTAATGCGGAAAAGTAAATAATATACAAAGGGTGACATCTTCCGCTACCTGGAAGTGCCCCAAATAAAAGAATATTACATACAAGTTTTTACATGAATGAAAATGAAAAACACTCATCTCACATAAAAAACCCCGGCTATTCAAACACGACGATCCAATATAACATATCCAGCAACACATAACATCACATGTCATCAACGTAAGTAAGTATGCATACCCTAATTGTCTTTGACATATAGCAATGAAACCGGCGATATGAACATACTACACTTACGGTCACAGAAAAGAAAGTGTAAAACTACAACAATTGGAATCCGCAACTTCTTTAGACATCGCATGCCTAATCAAATGAAATACTTAGACATCACATGCCTAACAGATATAAATCCCGCATTTTAGTCTCATTATCGAAAACTCTTTTCAATATGATGTGGGACTAAACTGCTAGATTTATAACATTCATTCAGTTATCTCATAACTGTTTGTGAATTCCAATTATTGTATCACATTCCAGATAAACAGAAAATGTTAAACTTTCCGATCGAACAGTCGAATACCCAAGTTTTCCCGATACAGCTCAACACATGAAATAAGTCTAACAACATTCAGTTCGTGCCTCAGTACCGACGGTCCAGCCGTAGAAGGGTCAAGCCAACGCCTCACATGTGGCACGCCGTACTGCCCCAAATCCGAAGGTTCAAAGGGCAGTTCAAGACGGTCACATAATCGAGTTAAGGTTTGTTGTCTTCTAGAGGGTCCATCGCGTTACTTGCGCTACTTAGAACGTCGTTAAACTGCGGAAAAATCCAACACTTGGAAATTTCCCGACAGGGGAAAAATTGGGTATTTATATCCGGTCGAACTTTTTAACATATTCTAAAAATTATCCGGAAATACACAAAAGACGAAATTTGATAACCCGGTCGAAACACCGAAGCTCTAAAACAGCCCAGAAAATTAAACTCTGGAATAATTATTAAAAAAATACTCATAAAGCTCAGCTGCAGAAACTATGAATTACTGTGCATTAGAGGAGGGATGACGTCATCAAGCCGCCGCGGAACCGCCGCCTAAGCTGGCTTAGGCCGCGGTTCCGCCGCGCTTATTACTGTTCATTGGATGAAATTTGCATCGTAATTCTTAGAATTCCCTGCTGAATTTTTTAAGCAATTTTAATATTGAAAAATCCCAGATTTTAGAAAATGTACAGAGAGCATGTTTGGTTTAGGGTTTCGGGTTCGTTCGGGCTTCAAATCGCGTCTAGACTTCGCCTAAGGCTCTAGCTAGGCTTTGATACCAGTGAAAGGTTCCATGGCACACTAGTGAGGTCTCACAAGGCATCGAACATGCCAATTTAAAAAAAATGGTGCCGAGAAACCCTAGACTACGGATCTTAGACTAGATGTTTAGGCGAAAAGATAATCTAGTTAACTACTTAACTAAAAGTTAGATTCTACAACCTTTGTAGATCCGGATATCCACTTCCTTAGCTCCACGTAGTGCTCCTCTCGCTGTCCTTTTCCAATCTTAGACTCGTTCATCGATTTCATCGGGAAAGCGAGCGGAATAGGTCGTCGGCTTCGTGTCAAAGACGATCTACGTCGAGGCATCACAAGTTCAAGCTCCGACTTCACAAAGTTGTGAAACTTGTGAAGAAAACACCCAAAACAACTTGGCAAGAGGTAGAGGGTGAAGAAATAGGAGGTGGGTTCACTTTAGAATTGGATTTATCTCACTTTAGCTCAAGTTGCCATTGATGGACCTTGAGCTTTTCTTGAAGAAGAAGATGAAGATGAAGAAAGAATATCATAAGTCTTATTGTAAATGATAAAATAAATCAATACTTATCATTTACAAACCATAGTTTAGTGTAGAGAATAGACCATGGTTAGTTGGATAGGTTAGGGTTAAGCATGAAGACAAGGATGGTTAAGAAGTCAAAGCTTCATGAAGCTTCAACTAAAGACAAACTTCTCCACCATTCTTATCTCAACCTTTTTCAAATAAATAAATGAAGAAATAAATAAATAAATGAATATGCAAAACCCTAATTATCAAATTAACCATGGTTTAATTCTATATACTTAACTAAATAATCAAGTATCATCAAACATGATACATCTATGTGCACAAAAGTATATCACATATACAATTTGCACATCAAGTGAGAAAATCCATATAAAGTGAACCAATACTAGTTAATGCAAAGTAATATATCAAATATATAATTATACATCAAAACATTAAATCAACATTTGATTCAATGATCCGGTCATGTCGCACATAACCGACTAGTATTCAATGTATCGATTTATCGAATCAATGATTCGATAACTAGGTCATATCGAATATAACCAATCGAAACATATATCGCGAGAATGAAATTCAGTATCACATACACGCATTATTCTCGGTCCTGCACATATCTCATATGCGCTCCTATTTCGTTTCGCTTGAGCCAGGAAACCTCTGTGTAGGACTCTAAAGACTCGTCAATACGCCGGTAGCAGATGATGATCATATCAAGCACCCACAAGCCGCAAGCGGTCTGCTAAACGTAACGGCCATCCGGGTATTGAGCGATCAGAAGATCGACGAGCTAGCCCGCTCACACTCCTGTGAATCCAACCAGTAACACTTACCGTACAGTCCGGTCTGTTCGTCTGATACGTCGCATATCAAGTTTAGGGGTGGTAAACGTCAGACCCCAATAACCGATAAGTCGTGCCGATGTGAGGCTCATAACGGGTCGAGAAACTACTGGTAACACTTACCAGCAAATCTCTGATCAGCCCTGGCCAGGGACTTCCCTGTTACGGCCAATCGAGCACAGCGCAACATCAACCCCCAATACCGGGAGAGACGAAACCCCTCCTATCGCTCATTGCCTCCATGTGACTCGGGACTGTACCCAAAGACCACCGTTTTGCATGCCCTCATGGACGTGGTAAGGTGGAGATCAAAGCACAGTGTGAATCACACAAGACTCTATGACGATCTCGGGTCTACAGACTAACCTGCACAAGTGTCACCTGAGAACTGCCATCTGACGTGAGGTATAATACCATCTGGGAGTTCTCGGCGAGTCCGTCCAGTATACCCAGTCTCTACTGAGCACCCGTATACCATCTCTGATGTCAAACACCAATGGATATGGGATCATCCATCGCCCATCTCATGGGTCGAGAAGCGTATACGCTAGTCTACTCTGGTATATCGATGCCCCGTCTCGATACACCCACGACTAGGGACCTTGAAGGATGTACTTATGGACTACCATGTCCCCACTAGTATGATCTGCATCATAGTCCAGGTAGTCAAGTATACATCCTAAGGGCTTTACCAACATGTAACTATAAGACAGTATAAAGAGACAAGTGTACATGTTAAGATAATGATCAACCAGATAGCATACTATCATGTCGAGCAAGAAAGTCATCTCTATATATGTCCAAGCATCCAATATAATATACATAATCTGTACAATACTGGCCTCTAGGGCATACATACAACTAAAAGTTATCATATCCCTAGAACATCCACTTATGTTCTAAAACTGTTTCCGACTGTTTCTCCAGGATTGGATCAATGTCAACTTATTGCATCTAGTTCAAGAACAACATCTGGTGTGGTACTTGACATCTCATGATTGACTCAATTGCCTAAGCAAGTGATCCGCCAATCATGCACATCCCTCTCCCCTTTAGTCTGTAAGACACCTTTAGAGAGGGTGACTCCATCACCTGCAGGTATACTACCGTGCCAGGAGTCGTCCATTCTAAATACTCTTAGAATGTTGTCTAAGTACCCTGATTGGGAAACCACCCAAATCTAGATCTAAAACCATAGATCTAGTAACCAGTATGTCTGATATAATGTCCAAGTCCCATGTGGAGAAACCACTGTGTGACGACCAAAGTATAACCGATCGTAGTATAGGAGTTTCTTTTCCTATTCTGTGTATGTCATCCAAATACCATGACATCACACCCAACTACCTTCTCAACTGATCCATCCCCTATTCTGATGAAGTCAAACCTATGACTGTCACATCAGAAATTGATGATCTATCTTCGCTATATCTGCTATAGTCTATAAATAGACATAAGCTACCTGTCCACCAATGCTTTCGCTGCTCCCACTGACTACGACAACCCTCTGGCAGAGTCATATACACGTACACTTCTAAAGCAAGTTTAGAACGACGCTATACTCATCCTCCTGCCGGGTCTCGCAGCCTGGAACAACAGCAATGGCAAGTCTGGGTAAACAAGAACTTCGCTGTCACCGTCCTTGAGGCTACCGGAGTACCTCTCGGGTGCCTGAAGTTACCCACCGTCTCTGTGGAGTGGCCAATGGAATGTCAATCCAGATTGAATCTTTAGGTTCCTTATCAAATCTTCAGTAATCGTTTGCGGTTCTGGAATCACTTCCAGTTCTACCATACTCCCACTTCTGTTTTTCTGAAAAAATCCATTTTTAATTTAAAACTGTGGCGAGTCAAGAACAATATCACTATTGATCTTTCTTATGGTAGAAAATCAACCCTCGTCATAGCCTGGGTCAACCCACAAACAGCCATTACAGAAACGTGCCTTGAGTTATCCAGAGTCTGGTTTTAATCATAAGCCGGACAACTCCCCGTACCTTAACATCGTTAAGATACGAACTGTTCTATATCCAATATAGAACCAGAGGCATTGATTTAATTGAACCAAATTCAAATCATGCAGCTGTCCCCAGTGCATGTCAACTAAATGGAAGGAGGCCGATCAGCGTTACTCAACTTAGGAATACTTCCAATTATGAGTAACCTGAAAGAGAAGCAAGTTCTCTTAACCATTACTATCAACTGAATACCATATACAAGTATCTACATCTTCGATCGCTTTGAAGAATCCCGATACTTGCTACGCCTGGTTCTCTACTCTATTCAAATACCTAAAACTTCTCAAAATTCGGACCCTGTGTTTCCACGAAACACCTGTCTAAAAACAAGAGAAGTTATAAGTAAACCGAATATAGTACGAGGACCAACCCCTCAGTCCTGATGGACCCTGAACAACATACAATACTCTGTATAAGTCCCTTGAGTCTGATAACTCATTCACTGTGTGTCGTAGGTTGAAAACTGTACTTATGGTTAAGAAGAATTACACTGCTGTTTAATGCTCCTTACCTAACCATCCCCTGATATAGGTAAATGTCGTAGACATAATTTCAGAAAGGTATATCTCACTCTATGAAAATAGACGTACAGATATATCAATTTGAAATTGGTGTATAAAAGCGGATATTCAAAACCAAATATTTGCCGACCGGCAAACAGCCCAGGTGATTTCCTCAAATATCACCGATTACAACGAATCCCGATATAATGAGGATGATCACCCAATTCCCAATAACCTACTCCCACTCATCATCTGTAAAACCATACAGATGTGAGAATCATACTTGGTAAATACATACCCTGGAGTAAGTATCTAATCGGGAAATCAGTTTTCCTTTAACAGTACACAGTGAGACTGAAACATTGAAATGTTTCGATGGGGTATCCCGGTATTCCTAGTAATGCCTCTTCCAGATTCACGACTGTAACCGTATAATTCTTTGCCACCTCTCCAAATCCCTTCATATGTCTTTAGTCTTTACCTTCTGCACACCCCTTTAGGCCAAATGGTTTTCTTCCTTCCCTACCATTCGGCACCAGCCTATGATTTGGAAGAAGACTATCCAATAAGCATAATGGGTGTACTGTCCTAATCCTAGGAGTACTCGCAATGAGAGAGAAGGTGAAGATAAAAGACAACCGAATAAATCTTATTCCTATTTCCCCTGAACCAGAATCCATCCCCGAACTGGAACAAGTTCCTTTCGAGTTCGTATATAACCATACGATGGAATATCCAATAAACTGTGGATCTTCGTAGTGATACGAAGTGTCCTGGAGAAATACAAAGGTGATTTAGGATTGGCGAAGGAATACATGGTTTGGTCGTGAATATCTGTTGCAATTTACTTTGCCCTCTTACTAATCCCTTGCTTTGTCTTAACTTGATACCTTCTGCACACCATCGTTATGCTAATTGGTTTTCTTCATTCCCTACCGGTCGGCACCTGCCTATGGTTTGGAAGAAGACTATCCAATTTGCGTAATAAGTGTACTATCTCCTAAACCAAGGAGTACTCACAACCTGAGAGAAGGTAAAATGAAAAGACAACTGAATAATCCTATCCGTTTTCTCCAGAACCGGAAACCATCCTCGAATAAATTCCTTCGAGTTCGTATCTAACCATACGATGGTTTTGTCCAATGGAAGTGGACGTTCGTAGTAATACGGGGTGTCCTGGAGAAAGGGTAAAAGTACGAGTGGCAATGAGGTTTGCAACTCTGACAATCAAAAAGCCAGTGTTTAAGAAGGTTCGGTCAACTTGGTCACTGAGTCATAGTCTTAGGGTCGGGTCAATGGTCGCTGCCAAAGAGAGAGAGAAAAGAAACACTCAGCGTGCACTCTATCCTAGATCAGAATGGTTACCAATTTATCTAATCTGGAAACCTCCCACTGTATCTCAAATTCTCCTCCAAACCTGAAAGAAGAATTAGTCGGGGTCACCCGAGGAGTAAACCAACTCATCAGTGGGAATCGGGATCCAACTATCATCGCATGATAACGTGACGGAATCCGCTCACGGTGTCACACTCCAGAAGGTATGCGCATATCTGGCAAGTTTCAGTTCTTTTGAAACCCCCGATGTGATTTTTGCCCCATGCTCTTATGACCTTGGCGTGAGGTCAAAATATCATAAGTCACATGTCAAGTTCTGCCCATCATTATCCAGGTTAATTTGAACCCACCCGTACATACCCTTGACGTAGGCTAAAATAGTAGTACGACTGTCCCAAACCAACGCATCTATCTATGCAACAGCTAAATACCCGGCAGCTACCAAACACTATGCCTTGGCGTGAGGTCAAAATACATAGCTTGAATACTACCGAATATTTAACTGAAATGATGGAGGGCTACGAATGGTTTCTGGCGAAAACCTTTAACGTAAAGAACTTGATATCGTTGAAGGAACTGATAGCTTTTAAAAATATAGTGACGAAAACCGTTGCTAAAGAGGTCACTCCCGGTGAAGGGATCTCGGCTCTTTCCCCGTAGAATGAGGTGCAGGATATTCCAACTGAATACCACGGTGCAAAGCAAAAGTAATCGGCTATAGTGAAGTTAATGCCCTGACGCAAACTTTTGTCCAAGGGGTCACTCCCGGTGAAGGGATCTCGGCCCTTGCCTCGGCGACTGAGGAGCAGGATATTCCAACTGAATACCACGGTGCAAAGCAAAAGTAATCGTCCTTGCAATAACAGCTTTTGAAAAGTGTTCCAACAACATCAGATTAGGTTTGTTTTTAACTTGCATTGATCCGAATCAACGCAGTTCCATCAATTGATCACACCACAAAGAACGAAAATATACTGACGTACATATATGCCATCCGCATTCGCCACTGGGTCCCGTCATTACCCGTTAGGTTAGCTAACTAACGACAGAGCGGGGACTGGACTAGCGCGGATGCAAAACATATACAACATCTACTAATATATATACCAATATATTATATTCGCTCAAGGCGTGATAAAATGCAACATCACAGAAATGTACAGCATCACAGAAACAATACAGATATCTGGGATCCCCGGGTTTCACAGAGCCACTACTGAAACCCGACGTTCCCCTGGTCGTGTGGATAGCCTGTGCAATGAAATCCTAGACCCTTACGGGCGCGGCAAGTTACCCGCCAAAACCTGAAGCGAGGCAGCCCCCTTCAGCACCGTGAATGGACCACCCAGCACTTCACGGAATCCGGTAACTCGGGCACCCCTCCTGGGTCAACCAGTACCCCCTACGAGTGCGGCGAATAGCCCGCCAATCCTAGAGTGAAGCCCCCTCCGTCCCAATGCCATGAGATGCGGGCTTGTTGCCCTCCAGAACCCGGCTATCCGTGCACCCCTCCACGGGGCAATCCTAGTACAGAAAGTAAAATATACATACAACGGGTACATCGACCGCAACCTGGTCGTGCCCCAAAATAATAATACAATCAGGCAGTGACGGCAGTCCACATGTCGGACGCTCGCCCCGCAATATCAAATGTACATAATACAACCACAACTGTACTAGCATTGCAACCAGGCTATCCCCACGACCGATCCGCAACATCACAGCAAAAACAGAACATCAACGTGAAAGTCACGTTCGCAAATCCGTTTAACCGGGCTATAGCAGTTAGACAGGATTTACCGATCGAGTGACATTCACGGTCGCAGATATAATGTAAATACGGTGAAATAATGTGTTTAAAATATCCGATCGATCAAATTTTAACAAGTGGGCCCCCAAGCATTACTGTAGCAGATCAAGAAATTCTGGGCCCAATGTTATTATTCCAAAAACCTAATTTTCACCCCAGAAAGATACTGTAGAAATTTGGTGCAGGGAACCCAAAATAGTGCGGCGGAACCGCGGCCCAAAGGGGTGTTTGGCCGCGGTTCCGCGCTCCTACAGTGGAGTTGCTGCATCGAATTTTCACAGAATTCTTATTTTTTCTAGTAGATCACTTTTCTGTAACCTGAAAAAAATTTCGACACCAAATAATTTCAACAGAAAACTGATGCAAGCAAAAATGCGGTTTTGGGATTTTTGTTCGATCGGAATTGTAAAACACATTAGACAAAGCTAGACTAAGTTAATGGCATGGCTCTGATACCACTGTAAGTGCACGGCGGCGCCCCGGTCGTCAATCTGACGGCCAAATGCGGAAGCGGTGATAAACTTTAAATTTTCTTGAACTGGCAAACCGCCGCGCACTAATACCCGGATCGAACCATTAACTAGTCCTAGCTAACTACAAGATGGGAAGAGAGATATACCGACTGATCCGAGTCCTCCGGTCTTCTCGTCGTTGTCCCGATCTCCTGCGGAAACTCTGGTCTCCACCTCGTTGCCGGAAGTGCACCACATCGCCTACTTCTTTTACGGGCTCCCACCTCAATGAAGAGGCAACTCGGGCACGAAGCTGGCTAGTCGACGTGCCCAAGATGTGCTGTAGAATAGTGTAGAATAGTTGTCTCTTTGGGGTTTATAAGGTTGCCATTTTTGGAGGAATTTGTACACTAGAATTTCATGGATGCTTGCTAGGAAAAATGGAGCATCCAATGAAAAAATTGAGCTCGGCCAAAGCAATTTGTGCTCACTGGAAATTTGTATGAAGAGTGCATAAATTAAAATCATGCAAAAGGAAATAACCACTTCACAGCACACACACAATGGGAGGGGTCCACCAAATTGCATGAAGAAAATTTCTCACTCAAAAATAAACCTCTCTTCCTAGAACAGTGGCCGGCCCACTCAAGAAAATGGGTGGAGAAAAATTGGAATGAATTAATTCATGGAGAAAAAAAGAAAAGATAATGATCAAAAACCACTTCCATTTCAAATCCAAAGCCAAATCAACAACCATGATGACTCAAAAAGTCATGCCATCATGAAGATAAAAGTCAAGCAAGGTCAATGGATGGGGCTTCATCATGAAACCATCATGATACAAACAATATGCAAAGACCCCCTCCACAAAAGCTTATTTGCACAAATGCAAATAAGCCCACCTCCACCAATCTTCGGCCAATGAACGAAACAAAGGAAATCGGCCGAAACGGAAAGCAAACTGGCAACTCCAGAAAACTGGTCCCGTAATAAATTACAGGAAAACCCCGATACTGTGCATACACACCCGCATTTGTATTCCGACCGAAATACAAATGCAATGAGACAAAATCTACACTGTACTATACTAGGATCCGGCTTAAACCAAAGCCGGCCAGTAATATCCGTCCGATCCTGATCCGTGCAATACCGCACGTATCTGATCGAACCTTGCCATATATTCATACGGCCTCTAGTACGAACTGTCCGATCCTGATCCGTGCAATACCGCACGTATCTGATCGGACCTTGCCATATCTCCATACGGCCTCTACAACTTTCGCCCGAAAGCTGAGTAACTGAATGTGGGGGACTCTAAAGACTCGTCAACACCTTGGTTGTGGATTTAACCACTAGCATGTCAGAGGTATAAGCCAATACGTAACGGGCTACCAGGTATTGACTAAAAGGGACGTCTGTGAGTGAACTCAGCTTGACAACCCTACTGAGCCTGTCAGTGACAATATCCGTACAGTCCGGTCCGTTCGTCTATGAGTATCGCATGGCGGGCCAAGGGGGTTGGTAAAAGTCAGACCCCCAAAAGCGGTACAAGTCGTGTCGGAGTGTAGCCCAGAACACCCTGAGATACTACTGGAATACCTACCAGTAAATCTCCTTGCCTCGGCCGAGGGCTTCGTGTAATGGCTCTCCTAGACACAGCGCGACCTCACCCCCAATTCCGGGAGAGACGAACCCCTGAAGATACGCTCACTGCCTCCATGTGGCTCGGGACTGTACCCAACTAAAACCTGTTTGCACGACTCCTTTGAGCCGTGGTAGGGTAGTAATCAAAGTACAGTGGGAACTCACACAAGACAAATGACGATCCCCAGGTCGATGAACTAACCTGTACACATGTCACCAGGGAACTGCCATCTGACGTCTGGTATATGACCAACTAGCATGTTCCCAGCGAGTCCTGTCCGGTGTACTCATAACCCAATGAGCACCTGTATACATCTTAGGTGATCCAACTGACACCAGTGGCTTGTGAGACCGGCCACCGCCCCTCGTCGGGGTCTCGACTGTATACACTAGTCTACTCTGGAGTATCGATGCCCTGTCTCGAAACTCACACGACTAGGGACCATTTAAGGATATGCTTATAGACCCCAGCTCCCACTCATATGATCGCCCTCATACTGCTGGTGGTCAAGCAAGAATCCTAGGGGCTCTATCAACGTGTAATAGCGACTTGTCAGGTCACCTAAAGCAGTACACGATGATAAAGGTAAACCAGATAGCATACTATCATTTCGAGTAAGACTGTCCTACCGGGATAGGTCCTCCATCAATCATTGCAATCACGTACCTGTGACCTAATAATTGACTCTGAGGGCACTATCTCCAACACCCTTGAGATTGGCGATGCACCAGGAACAAGATCAATCACGAACTCCACATCTCGTTTTGCGGTAAACCCGAGATGTCCTCGAACACGTCCATGAACTCTTGAAATATAGCCTGCGCTTCCTCCTTATCAACTTCCATTGATGAAAGAACGTTATTTGTCGGCCTAGCCCTAAACTCGACTGGCCTGAAAGAACAGCTTCCTCCAGTAAAGACAAGCTTCGGATGTCCGGGAATCTGGAGAATCACTTTCCTTTCCTTACAATCAATATGAGCGTGGAAAGTGCCGCGAAAATCCATTCCCAAGACAACAACAAACAAAGGGATGCACCAGAATTGAACAATCCTAATGCGGTGAAAACAAGAACAAGTAAGATACCGAGATGACATCAACCGAAGCCGGGATACTGAAGAGAATCAAGCACGGTAAACATGATTCAAGCTGGCGATAAAACAAGAACTGGTAAGCAATGAAACCGAGAGAAGCAAGGTAATATGACGACCATGAAACAAGGAAGTGAATCAAAACTAGAATTCTAAGTAACTTAAATAGAGTACCGCATTGTTACCATGCTACAGTTCATGGGTACAATTACATAACTCCACTCAAGTCGCCCAAATCCTAGTATCAGAATCAAGGAACAGGGAGAAACAATAGTGAACCAAAAGGGTTTCAAGCCGAGATGCAAAGTCGTCTGCATATCGTCAAGACAAGGATCAAGAGAAAGATATGATTCAAGAATCACGATAACAAGGAGGCAGGACATGTTCCTAATCACGAGTATTCTGATTCGTGTATTGGGTCCAATACCCAACTACAAAAGAACCAAACTCGATTAACCTTTATCCTATGTCTCTGATACCAAAAGAACCATGTCACGCCCCGCTTCCCAGAGTACGCTAAGATGGGCACGTGACATAGCCAACCATGCTACCGGTGGATAGGAAAAATCCTTCCACAGTCACATTACGGCTATAGAGATATCAAGAACAGGAAAGTAAACTAACTATCTAGTACATGTCCATAAGCCAGAGTAAAAGAGTCAAGAAATAATATAGTATGCGGAAGCAAAAGATCAAATAAACACCAGGAAAGTAAAACTAGATACCAACAGGATCCCTACCGCTCGGTCTAACAGCGGCAATACTCCTGATCAGTCTGCAACAAAGGTAGAGAATCTGGGCCATGGAGAACCCAGATGTCAGCCCGTCATAACATCAAGCAATAATAAAAACAGGGGTGGCAATACATGCAAGTATGAGTATAAATGAAAAACAAGCATAACAGTGATATGAGTAAGGATAGTGGGGTAATGTGTAGTGAGTAATCTAAACTAGTCAATTGGGTTAACTACTCTCAAGTCTTTGAAATCAATTTGATGAATCATCGATGTAACTCAATAGTATCCCGTGAGTGCCCGGGATCACAGTCTAAGACTCTCGGGCTGAATCCGAGACGTGCCGTAAGGCAATAAAGGGTGGATAGTATCCCGTGCGTGCCCGGGATCACGGTCAAAGACTCTTGGCTGAAACCGAGACGTGCCGCAAGACAATAAAAGGTAATAGGTAATGACGAGTGATGTCAGCAGCATCACCCCAAAGCTGGCCTAGCTCGTAAGACTGATCAGAAAAGGTAGAGATCTGTCGAGTTACAAGTCAGGTCTCATCATTGATTTCCCCATACCCCCAAGTTATAGGTGTCCAAGTCAGGTATTAAATAATCTGGAGCTAATACCAACACAGGATCAGGCAGTTACAGGTTTTTCAGGATAGACAACAGGAACTGTCCGTAAGGACAACAGGTCAGGTTTGTTGGCATTAGACACAAGATCAGGTAACAGGTAAAGCCATGGTACAACAGGTCAAATCAGGTAGTAAATAGGTATCATGTCATGTCAAGAGGTGCACGGTACCATGTTGTGTCAAGTAGTAGGTGTAACCAGTCATGTCAGGATGCACAAGATGTCATGTGAGTGCTCAAATAATTCAACTAACATAAGCATGGGTATAAAAACAAGAATGGATACTAATAGAATAATAAAATGAAATATTGTAATGTGATATGCAAAAAGGTACAGATTCAAACATATGGTTGCGCGGTTATCAGTTTGGGTTTAAGGGATAGTTTCAACAATACTTAAATACAGTATAACAAATATGGATGTTAAAATCATGTTAATATGTACTAAATAAGCTAGAGATTCAATTGAATAAAAATTTAGACTAGATGTATGCAAACGGTCGTCCGATAGGGTATAAACTATAAAAGAGGTACTATGGGTTATACAAATAATTGTTAAGTGATTTAGGCACGGATGTAGGTACTATATATAGTAAACCAAATGCAACACGATAGGTTTCAAGTTGTAAATCTAAAATGTTAACATGGACATCGAAGTGTTAAAATGAAACAATGGCCTTGGTTTAATTTACAGGTTTAATCATGAAATTAAATATATATAAAATAATAGAATAGCATGTAGCAAGTTTTACAAGCCTCGGGGATCCACAGATGCACGGCACGCAGCAAGAATGTGAGAAACGACGGAAAAATCTCCACTGGGGCATTTCATCGAACGCCTCGCGTGTAAAATCGAACATTGTCTGAACGGAGATTCGGAGGCACGAAAACGATCATCTCGTTCACGCGAACTCGGGCCAAACCTTGGAGTCTCGATTCATGGCCTGGAACGGCGTCGAACCGCTGTCGCAGACATGGGCTTGGTGTCGTCGAGGTGGCTATTGCTGTCGTGCAGAGAACAAGGCGACAGTGGCGACGACAGAGGTTGAAGAAGAAGGATGAAGAGGGAGAAGGGATATGGGGTTTTAGGGACAGAGGAGAAACGAGGGCGTCGGCGGGGGTTTTTCCGGCGATGAGGTTTGGTGCTGCGAGGGTTGCAGGGTGAAGGCCATAGGTGCGCAGGCTCGGGAGAAGAGAGGTTGGGAAGGTGGGTTTAAGAGGGACGACGACGAAGGTGGAGATGACGACGAGGCTAGGCTCCGGCGTGGGTAGGGTGTTCTGTGGGTTCTCAGGTGATGGTTCGTCGGGGCTGCAGGTGTGGGTGATGGTGGTGTCGGGGTTTGCGGGGAAGGAGAGGAGATGAAGATGAATGAGGAGGCGACGACGAGGTGGCGGAGGCGGTGACGGCGAGGCGAGGTCGGAGGTGATGGGTTGCGGCTGCGGTTGGGTGTGCAGGGAATGGGAAGGTCGGGAAAGGAGAAGAGGTGAGGTGGACGAGGAGGAAAGGAGAACATGGAGGTTACGGCGACGAGGGCGAGGAGACGATGACAGGGCTAGGGTTTGCAAGAGGTGAGGCGGCGGGATCTCATGGGGAGAAGGAAAGAAGGAGGAGGAAGAGAGAGAGAGAGAGAGGCGTAGGTTTAATAGGATTAGGGTTTACAAAAAGTATATATTATATTTAATATATAGAGAGAGAGGCTGAGAGAATTGAGAGAAACGGAGAGAGAGAGTGTCAGGAGAGAGAGAGAGAGATAGAGATAGTGGAGAGAGAGAGACGTGCAGTAGAATAGCTACAATAGGATTTAAAAAAATATTTAAAAAATATTTTTAGTTTAAAATATATATAAACGTATATATATATAATATTAAATATTTTAGATATATCGAATATAATATTATAATACTAGTCCGTTTTGAGATTTTGGCAAATACAAATTTACTCCAAAACACGTCCGGGTCGGGTCTAAAAATTCAGATTTAAAATTTGAAAAATATATGTGAGAACCAAATTTCAAAATGAATGCTCAGGTAACGAAAAAGCATACCACCAAGAACGGATGCACGTACGTGCGCGTAGCCATCCAAACATGCCCGTTTCACCGAACGGGACGAGAACAAGATGCGCTGATGCTACCACGGGGTTAGGGGTATCATGCAGGCTATGAAATGCAATTTTAAATTATTTTCTGTGACCTAAAATGTTATATGACAAAAGATGCGATACTAGATAAAAATACCAGTATGTACTAAACATGAGATGCACGTGTCCAAGCAACAAGTCAAGGTAATCTATAAATAAGAATCAAACAGGTTTAAGAAAGCGGGTCAGGTCGAATGCAATGTAGGATGTAAACTACCATTCGCATCCAAATACGATAAATCAAGAAAATACCATGGATGAGTAAATACGGAAACTGGAATTGGTATAAATGAACTTGGGTGTTACAACCTGAATAAGGATGTGCGTGTAGACTACCCAGCCCCCACTAGTATGACTGCCATCACAACGCTGGTAGTCAAGCAAGATCCTAAGGGCTCTATCAATACGTACATACATATTAAGATAGATATAAACCAAGTAGCATACTACCACGTTTAGCAAGACTGTTAATATAACTGTGAATATCCCAAGCTTCCATTAAGTAATATACAAGCTAGTATGATACAATAATAGCCCCTAGGGCATATACACTAACAGAGCATACGCATCATCGGTAATGGTGCTGGTGTCCTGACAGCATGAGTTCATAACAACTAAAGAAAACACATTTAAAAGCATGCGATGCGATGAGAACATGAATATAACAGAGATGAATAGTAAACGCAACATTGGGGAATATACATTTCTAAGTACGAGTCATACAATTTTTGGCTATTGAAATAACACGAATTCATGGTTTTTAGAAAATAGGTCCTGTCTTTAAAATAGCCACGATTCGTTAGTTTTGGAAATAAGTATGACTCGAGCCCAGTCTAACATCTAGAAAGTAAATTACGGGACAAAGCTAAGACACTAACCAAAGGGTAAGGAAAATCACCTAAGTCTGAGTCATATATATATCTGGTAGTCGGTGATCTCGCCTCAATAGCATCACGTACGATAAAACGTACAATACGACATCCTCGAGTCAAGAATGCGGATCTATTATCATAATTATCTCTCGTACGGTAAATCCATCGTACGACATCCCAAAATCGGGGTACGGGTCGACTATCACATATATCTCAATATCCATATGGTATCATCATCATAATATCATGAACTAGGGTACTGATCTAAAGTCTAGTACATACCGATACCATCCAACATATATCCGCGTGTGTATGAAAACACATCGCCTAACGATCCACTCATAAACCATGTCGTATATCATAACACGACCCACTTTACATCACCGATCTCACGGCATCATGCGCCAATCACATCGACTCATCTCCACGTATCACATACTAACCTCATCATCAGTGTATATGTATATATATATATATACACATACATACTCACATACATATATGTATGTATGTACATATCCCCATATACGCACAAGAAAACCAAATGCATGCGTATGTGTTTGCGTGTGTGTGTACCTTTACTCTAGGGTTTGCGACTAAAAGTTAACTAAAAAGCACCACCTTTCAAACACCCTAATACTAACTCATGATCTCCTAAGGTCTTCCTTGCTAATTATTTACATTTGATAATACATATATTTATATAAGAATAACATGTTCGTATACTACACTACGAAACTGCGGGGGTGCTATACGTCATCCACCCGACTTCCCCCGTAGATATATATCTACTCACCTTGATTCTCACTTGCCGGAGTCGATGACGCCACGCTCTCCTCGTCGTCTTGAAATCCACGTGGGGGTACCTACAATTTCCAATGCGTCATATAGTAACAAGAATCGAACATGAAAACCAAAACGGCACGCGGGACACACATAGGTTAGAACCTACGACCAACGCATGCAAGATCAACCGAACAACTCTTGATATCGGCGTATGAACGTCAATCGACCGAGAGAAAACACAGATACCAATTCTCAAGTTACGAAATCCGCAGAACCAAACCAGAAACTCATGAAAATACTTCCAGATTTATCTCAGATGATAATTGGGACTTTTTGCATATATGGGAGGTCTAATTATCAGATTATTTAGCTTTCCACAAAAGATCACAGCCTAACTCCAAAATATGGCCGCAAATTACGGCCATATCAATTAAATCTGTGGCCCAGGTATGGTTATAGGGGCTCAAGTTTCAACGGTAGTCTTCTGGTCACCTACACACATCACTAAAATTGCTAAATAATTTTTCAAGTCTCCGAGTCACAGCAGATCTCTAAAAGTCATCAAATTTCTCACAAAATCCCGACATCGACAAATTTCAGTTCATGACCTTGGGGTTTTACCTCGAGTATGATCCATAAAACCAGCACTACAGGGTTTAAAAACCTCAACTAAACCTCAATAACACTTTCACAACTCAAATAAATCCCTAACCTCATCTTGGAATTTCCATACATCACTAAACCCCACCAAAACACTTCTAAACTAAATTAGAGGTTATAGGAACTTAGTTACTAAGCTAATGGTGTAAGAATTACCTCATTTGGCAACTCAAGAAAATTCTTGAGTTGCCCCAATTACTCAAAATCCAAACTTTCTTCGTCTCTCATGCTTGTAGTGAGCTTGTGCACATTTTATGTGAAGAGGGTGCATGGTTTTGATGTGTTTTTGGGGGTGAAGTGAGGTGTTGTAAGTGGTTGAGGGAGGAGGGCAGCCATGGAGTTGAAGGAGGAAGAAGATGAATGAAGAAAATGCAAGAAGAAATGAGGCCATGGTCAATTGACCCCTCACCCCCTCTCTCTCTCTCTCAATGCCCATACCTCATGCCATGCCTCCCATTCTTTATTCTTTTCTTTTCTTTTCTTTTCTTTTATTTCCTTTTCCTTTCTTTTTCATTTTAAAACAAAGCCATGCTTGGAAAAAAAAATTAAAAAGTCATGGTAGAAAAGAAATGTAACAAGTATTTTTTTGAAAATGTGACATGGTGCATGCCATGAAGCCTAATCAAGATAAATGCATGATTAGTGAAAATAAATCGAGTTTAGCACTTAACCCTTTTTCAAATGAGTATTTAAAAATGTATAAATGCTCATATCATATAAAACACCCTCATTTCAGTAATTCTTATAAATTTCCAAATATTTCCCAATTTATCGGTATATAATTATACCACATCATTAAAATATTCATAATATTTATTATTCAATTATATAAATTCCCAAATATAATATTTTATTTTTCTGAAATATTACAAAGGGTCATCCTACACTTAGAAAGGTAAAACCTATTGCTCTGATACCAACTTTGTCACGATCCGAAGGTACGAAACGTGACTGGCACTTAAATTACGAAACGTCTAAGGTTGTAACGTAATCTAATTAAGCCAAAGCTCAGAAAACTAAACCGTTTAACAATTAGAGTGAAGGAAAACTTAGTTAAAGAAAGCGATTTTAAACAAAATAAGTCGCACTAAAGCATTTTAAAAACATCAAAATTTCCCGAAAATTTCGGCAGAGTCTCCTTTGTAAATACTGTCCCCAAACGGGTACAAAACAAGAATACATATAAGAAATGAATAAAGGCATCCCCAAGAGGGAGCTAGCTTTTCGCCAATTGCGGAATTACAACCACATGCAATATATATCATCAAGTGCGAAAATAAGCATCTGAAACCAAGAAATAAGAAGCACCACGTCGGCTCAAGTGAGCATCGACACCAAAAACCACAAATACAAGTCTTACGAGTCTCACCGTCTAGTCCAATATACAAGGATAGATGGAGTATACTAGATACAAAAATAATACAAGATGGAACAAAAGTATCCTCGCAACCCACCTATGAGCAAAGCTGCAAATCGATGCAATGAAGCAAAAGGAGAAAGTACGCCCACCACTATTGTGCTGACGGATCGAACCTGCAAGATACTGTGGCACAACGGGGGTGAGTTGCCAACTCGTGAGTAGTAAGTAACATCTAATAAGGCTATCGTAAGCATGCACGCAAATGTGTCACAACCCACGTATACCAAAATGATACTATGTACTAGCATGAATGCAACATGAATGCATAATTAAACATGAAACCTAAACATGTCTGGTATAAGAAAACCTTTGTTCTTATCTTAGAAAAGCATCTGTGAAATAAACTGAGTATCAACAATGAAATCAACGGAAAATCCGTGTCCACCATCGATACAATATATATATCCCAATATCTCAATGTCTCAATATCTCAATTTCTCAATATCTCGATGTCTCAATATCTCAATATCTCGGGCTCCGTCAGTCTGGATCGGCCCATATCATCAAATCTCACGACCATGTCGGTATCCTCCGGATATCCGCCGCGCCAGACATCACCGGTAGGTAGTCTGCCCCTGCTAGGCTCATCGTCTACAACTCGAGCTTCTTGCCCCGGGGTACCATACCGGGTCCACCATGTACTCGAAACGGTTCATCCAACTCCTCGAATCGGGTCTCGAAAGCCAACATAAATCAGGAAAACTCATGGTGGACGACGCATACATCATATCACGAGAAAACCGCAACTTGCATTTTGAAAGCGAAGACAGGTTTATAAAATTCTTGCGGTTTTCCCAAAAATCCAGAAATCTCATCAATACTGAAATCCTTGAGAAGAATCATAATATATAAACATGCCGGTGATGATGGAAATCTATGATACGGTAGTATATACCATGCGAAATACGGCCAGAAGTTATGCATGAATCATGATGCAATGAGGTATGTATATATAACTAACAATCCTACGTATCCATTTAATGAAATGAATATACAAGTATACGTCTACGGGTCATATATGATGGAAATGCACAGTTACCGATTTTAAGCAAGTTCTATACTGTTCGTGACATAGCAATTACCAAAGGCGTGTGTGTTCGCATGAATAGTGCACGTGCGGCTTGAACCCATGGTAATGGTGCAAGTGTCCTATGAGATGATATCACATATGCATATATATAAGATGGTGCGATGCAATGAGATAAATAACTGGAAAACTACGCATATAAAATGCAAGTACCACAAGCAATCCTAAACCATCGGGTGCCTCACGCCATTTAGACGATCCCCCATAGATGTGTACATCTACTCACCGGGACGCCTCGGCTAATCTGATCAAATCTCAGCCTTGTCCTTCCGCACAACGTCCGACGCCTCTGCACCCGATCCTAGAATCCCACATAAGTAAATAAGAGGGTAGTTATATAAATAGTCGTGGACACAAACAATACAAGTCAACCACACACACTAACTAGACGCGCACGAACTTGGTGCACAAAACGCGCTCGCGACAACGGCACAAACCACAACTAGGGTCGCTATACGTGGCAATCCCCAAACCTAAAACCCAATCGCACCAATCGCGCATTCACAACACACTAAATTTTATTTGAAATAGATAGTAAACCATCAAAACCTCTAACTTAATTCAAATCGATTTATTCCAAAAACTTAGTAAGCAACCATTAACCGTTTGTACAAATCTAGATGTTTTAACAAAACTAGAGGCCACAATGTTCACTTAATAGCTTAATTAAACCACACAAAACTTTACTAAAATTTTAATCTCACCCATTTTAGATTAATCAAGAAATTAGTTTGCAAAAATGTTTAATTAGGACATTTAAAAATAACAATTAACAACTTAACGACTAGATTAGATTTTGCATGTCTTAAAATATTAAACTACATATTGCAACCATGATCTAGTGATAAAACCCTAACTTGAACCCTAAATTCTTCTCTTGAAATTTCAAACTTGCAATTAGAACCATATAAATACTTAATTAAGTTAGATTAAAATAATTTAGCAACAAATTAACCATTGTGTTAAGATTTATACCTCACAATTCTAGAGATCTAACTTGTAACTTAGCCTCACAAAATGGTCTCTTGATCCAAGATCCAAGGTAGAGTTGGCCAAGGAAAATTGGGTGAAGGATTAGCTATGAATTTGTGAGGTATAGTGTGGATTTTTGATGAAAAAATTGAGGAGTTTTGAGGTAGAATTGAGATGGGGAATTGGAGGTGGCTGCTGCAGGAAGCTCGGCCAAAGAAGTGAGGAATGAGTGCATGTGGGTGAGTGTAAAAAGTTCCAACTTAAGAAAACGCTTCCTTACCTCATTAATGCATCATACTTCATAATTCTATTTTTTATTTTATTTTATTTCACTCTAGAATTGACTAGAAACTTGGAGACAAAAATGAGAAAAAGAGAACATGTTACAAACTTGATTCTAAGTTGTCATGGTTCACTTAAGTATAATTAACTCATTCCAATTTATAATTATCACTAATTAAAAGTATAAGTGAAAGCATAAAAAAATATTTAAAAATAATTAATTTAGAAAAATATTTAATTAAACTAGCAAATTTATAAGTGACTAATCAAATACCAAATATTAGAAATTTCATAGCTAAAATAGGTATAATCCAATCTATGTTCAAAAATAATTATATCTTGGTTTTTACGGAAAACACATGTTATATTACCGATTATCGGAAAATTCCACTAAACGATTTTCAAAACGTTACAGCTCCGATACTCCATTGTGTTGTGGTGTATACGGTGGAGTAAGCTGAGAGAGAATCCCTTTGGTTTTTAGATAATCTCGGAATTCCGTGCTTAAGTATTCTCCTCCTCGATCCGATCAAAGGATTTTAATACTTTTACCTGTTTGGTTCTCTACTTCGTTCTTATATTCCTTGAATTTCTCAAAAGCTTCAAATTTGTGTATCAACAGGAATACATGTCCGATTCTTGAGAGATCATCGGTGAATGTAATTGTTGGATATAGTGCCCTCAAAGTCAATTATTAGATCACAGGCACGTGATTGCAATGATTGAGGGAGACCTATACTGGTAAAACAGCCTTACTCGAGATGATAGTATGCTATCTGGTTTGTCTTTATCATCGTGTACATGCTTCAGGTGACACAACAGATCACTATTACACGTTGATAGAGCCCATAGGATTTTTGCTTGACTATCAGCCGTATGATGGCGATCATATACGTGAGAGTTGGGTAATCTATAAGCACATCCTTAAAGTGTCCCTAGTCGTGGGAGTTCGAGACTGGGCATCGATACTCCGACAGTAGACTAGTGTATACGGATCGAGACCCCGATGAGGGGTGGTGGCTGGTCTCACAAGCCATTGGTGTCAGTTGGTTCACCTAAGATAGTATACAGGTGCTTATTGGGTTATGAGTACACCGGACGGACTCGCAGAGGCACTGTTGATTGGTACTATACCTATCGTCAGGAGCAGTTCCCAGGTGACATGAGTACAACTTAGTCCGTTGACTTGACACTGCTACTTTGCCTCAAGTGTGTTCCCACTGTTCTTTGATTGCTACCCTACCACGGCTCAAAGGAGTCATGCAAACAGGTAGTAGTTGGGTGCAGTCCCGAAGTACTTTGAGGCAGTGGCGTTTAGATAGGATTCGTCTCTAGTGGTATTGGGGGTTGATATCGCGCTGTGTCTGGAGAGCCATTACACAAAATCCTTGGCCAAGGCAAGTGAGATTTACTGGTAGGTATTCCAGTAGTTTCTCAAGGTGTTCTGGGCTATACTCCGACACGACTTATACTGCTCTTGGTGGTCTGACGTTTACCATCCCCTTAGGCCCGATATCCGATACTCATAGACAAACAGACCGGACTGTACGGATATTGTCACTAACAGGCTCAATAGGGTTTCACGATGAGTTCGCTCGTCAGCTTCCCTTTTGCTCAATACATGGGCAGCCGTTACGTACAGCTAGTATCACTGACGTGCTTGTGGTTAAACCCACTGCCAGCGTATTGACGAATCTTTAGAGTCCCCCACAGAAAGTTTTCCTAGTTCGGGTTTGATCATATACATGCACTAGTGCACGGATCATGATTGGACGGATCATACTAATGGGCTTTGGTTTAAACCAGATCCTAGTATTAGATTTGTTGGATTACTTTCGTCTCATTGCATTCGTATTCAGTCGGAATGCGGATGCAGGTATGTATATACAGATGAGGGGTATTCTTGTGATCCGTCACGAGTTTACTTTAGTTTATGCCATATCTTTTTTATTGGATTAAACATTTAGTTTAAATGTTTAGTGGAGGAAAATGTGAGTGCAAGTTTTGTCCATATGCATCATTTCATGTCACATGCACATGGTGACTCATGGTCTTGGTTCATGTGACCATTTATTGTGACATATATTGATTTTGGAGCTAATTATGATTGTGGGGGATATTTTTAGAGAGAGAGGGCTGCCATGTGAGGGCATGGGATTATTCTTTTGGTTTTGATATATATTTGCTCTCAAAAATATCTCACACATTCAACAAGTCATTTTCTTCACTTGCTTCTCTTTCTTGAGCTCACATCTTTCTCTAATGGCTTCTTCTTCAACCTCCACCCATCTCTCTCATGAGTTGAGAATCCATGGGTGTATTGAGACAAAGTTATCACACACATTCTCTACTTCACCTTGGACATGTCGGCTAGCAAACTTCATGTCCGAGTTGCTTCGGTTTTGAAGCGGGAGCCCGTAAAAAGATTCCTTGATGTGGTGCCACTTCGACGAGGAGACCGGAGATCGAGCGAGATCGGAGATGCCGCGAGGAGCTAAGGATGGTGGCTAAAGACCGAAGGACACGGATCGATCGGTATAGCCATTCTAACTTCTTTGTAGTTAGCTAGTATAGGGTTAATGGAATGATCCGGGTAAAAGTCTGCGTTAGCGCCAGTTTATAAAAGTTTTTGTTCCGCATTTGGCATCGGATAGACGGCCGGGGCGCTACCGTAGACTAACATGGTATCAGAGCCACGCCATTAACCTACTAACTAGTTTGCACAAGGTTAAAAGCTCGATTGACAAATTTTTCCGAATCACGAATCTATATTCAAGTGCTTGCTGTCGATTTTCGAAGTTGTTATAAAATTTTTTTTTGGGTATCTTAGAATTATTTGCGGCAAAAGTAGAGGTACAGTAAAAATTTGGAGACCTAATTCCAAAATTCCGCCGTGGAACCGGAGTAAAATGTCGCATTTTGTGGCCCTTCCGCGGCGCTTTTTAGGCTACAGTACCCCAAAATTTTTATGGGGCTCTAGTTCATGAAAATTTGATTTTTTGATATATAGTTTTGGCTTAGATTTGTTTTAGTGCTGGATTTGCATTTGGGGCCTATTTGGAAAAGTTTAGTCGATCAAAATTTTAAATGTGTATTTTTCAGTACTTGCATTACTATCTGCGACCGTGAATGTCATTTGATCGGTACAACTTGTCTAATCGCTATAGTCCTTTTAGACGGGTTTGCGGACGTGACATTCACGTTGATGTTCTGTGTTGTGCTGTATTGTTACGGATTTGTCGTGGTGGATAGCTTGCGTGCAATGGTAGTGCAGTTTGGATTTATTTGTACATTTGATATCGCGGAGTGAGCGTCTGACATGTGGACTACCGTCACTGCCTGTTTGTATATTATTCTTTTGGGGCACGACTGGGTTGAGGTCGATATCACCGTTGTACTTATTTTCTTTTCTGTACTAGGATTACCCCGCGGTGGAGTGCACGGATAGCCGGCTTCTAGAGGGCAACGGGCCCGCATCTCATGGCTTTGAGACGGAGGGGGCTTCACTCTAGAATTGGCAGGCTATTCGCCGCACTCATAGAGGGTACAGGTTGACCCAAGGTGGGGTGCTCAAGTTACCAGATTCCATGAAGTGCTGGGTGGTCCATTCACTTTGCTGAAGGGGGCTGCATTGCTTCTGGTTTTGGCGGGTAACTTGCCGCACTCGTAGGGGTTTAGGTTTTTATTGCACAGGCTATCCACACGAGCAGGGGAACGTCGGGTTTCACTTATGGCTCAAAGGAAACCCGGGACTCCCAGATTATCTATATTGTTCTGTGATGCTTATTTCTTTTCTGTGATGTTGCATTTATCACGCCTGGAGCGATTATTATATATTGTTATATATACTAGTAGATGTTGTATATGTTTTACACCCGCGCTAGTCCAGTCCCCGCTCTGTCGTTAGTTAAGTAACCTAACGGGTGATGACGGGACCCATTGGCGAATGTGGATGGCATATACATACATCATATTTTCGTTCTTTTGTGGTGTGATTAATTGATGGGACTGAGTTGATTCAGATCAATGCAACGAAAACAAACCTATTTGATGTTGTTGGAACAATTTTCAAAAAGCTGATATTACAAGGTCGTTTTCTTTTGTTTTGCACTGTGATATTTGGTTATGAATATCCAACACCTCATTCGACGAGGTGATTAGTCAAAATTATTGCATATTTTATCCAGCAATTTCCTCATCATCTGCATCCATATAGAAGTGTTCGGCATTCATATTTTACATATTAGCAAAACTGTCGCAAAATATCAGATTGCATGTATTAGACTCTAAAACCGACACTATAAAGGAAATTGACCGCATTTCATGGCATCGCATCATCCCTATATTGCGCAACACTTGTTTTGAGATCTATGCAGGAAAATCCAAAAGAAAGGCCAAAATTTATAGGGTACCGCTAAAACATGACGCCAACTCAATGATTTCAGTTCTGGTATCAATCCAAAGGGGAAAATACAAATCAACAAATCACATAAAGCCCCAAATGGCATTTCAAGACCACACCAGAAAACCCAAGGCCCAAGCCCCACAAAGAGCCGCGGATCCGCGGCAGGAGCCTGCTTGCGCCGCGGATCCGCGGTGGGTCCAAGGATTTAGCCTCCAAAATTTGGTTCAAAATGCTTCTCTCAGGTCCCACACTTCAGCAAGACATGTTAATTTCCAGAAGACTCCAGAGACTTCTGCCAGATCAGCAAGCTTTGGGATCAACACTAAACTAGCCTATCATTCTAGAAACTTCTTCTTAAACCCTAGCTTAAACCCTAAGCTAAGCCTAACAAACTACTTCTAGAAGTCTCAACAAACTTTTGGAGGGAATTGTAAATTCAAACCTAGACCTAGGGTTTGGGAGATCTATAAATAAGACCCTAGGCTCACTTGTAAAAGGATCCTATTTTTTTAGGATAATCTCTAATCTTGGAAAAATCCCTCCATTAGTTCATCTTTAGCCATTCACTCTCTTCATCTTCTTCCACAAGTCTAGTGAGAGGACTTGTGTGAAACCCTAACCCTAATTCCAATCAAAAGCGAAGATCCCGAGTACCCATCAAGCAAGAAGCCTTGCAACCTTTTATGAGCCGAGCCGATCTTCAACGGAGCAAGTGGTCCAAGCCGATCCGCGACTCACGGAGCCGAGCGACGCCAATTCAATAATTTAGTTCTTCCTCTTGTAGTTCTTGAGCGACTGTAATCAAATTGTTGATATAAATAAAAGGTGATATTCTTTTATCTTGTTTTCTTTAAATTCTTGCATCATGATATCTTTTCAATTATTGAATGCTTTCTATGTGATGATGTTTGAGTAATACTCCGCTCGTCGAGGAGTCGAGACGATCAATTGAATGATGATGTAATATATCTTAAATCGATTCTTGAATCCTACGAGTTTTGTAAACCCTAGCAAGTTCAAGAATCGACGACCCAATTCGTTGTGATGCTTTCTTGATTGATATCGCTCGAGATTGGGGAGTTACGATCGTTTCTTGAAATTGCTAGAGGCTAGAATGTGAATGATATCTACGAAAGAACAAGGGTTAAACGATGAAACCCTAGTTTCATCAAGAAAGCCCTAACTCTCGTCAATCATCATCGATCTAGTATCAATCCTTCGAAGGACAAGAACACGAAATTTTGAGATTACATTACGTCTATAGATCCGATCGATTCCTACGAGCCTCATTTAGATTCTTGACATTTTGGTTGGAAATATCATCGAAACACCGATTCTTGATTTGTTTATCAGTTTCTTGATTCTTGATTAAACATCGTGACACCTGAATCAATCGATAAATTCTTGAATCATGTTTTCTTTTCCTTTCGATTAACTTTTCAATTCAAACAAATTAAATACAGAAACGAATCGCACAATCCCTGTGGACGATCCGCACTCGCTTACGATCTACAATCGACATCGTAATTGATTGCGGTCAAATATAATTCTTTGATTGTGAACTTGATTCAATTTTCTAATTACCGAGACAAAGAGACTCTTATCGATCAAATGAAACCGTTATCGGGAATCATTTGAGTTGATTAACTTACACAGTCTTAAATTTTACGAACAATCAAATGGTGCCGAAATCGGGGACTATTTGAATTGATTCTTTTACTTTTTACACCCAATCAAGAAAATTATTTCAATCAAAATGGCGCCGTTGCCGGGGATCGCGTGCTAATTCGTTTCATATTATAGTTTGAATAAAAAGAATTATTCCATTGTTATTTTGAGACCAAAATTCGTGCAAACCCTAAACGATTTGTTGTGGTTCATTGCAAGGAAATCTGGAGCTGTTTGGCAATTGAAGAAAATTTTTGGGATATACCAGAGAGCAGAGGGAGTCTACAGAAGCTCCCTGGTGAAGTTTTGTGCAGTGATCCCATCATTCAACCGCGGAAGCGCGGCATAAGGAGGGATTCGCGGCGGAACCGCGGCATCTTGGGGGGATCTCTGCAAAATTTTTGTCTCAGGTATTTTCTTACCTTCTCCTCTCTCCTCTTTTAGATCCAACTAACAATTTTCTGCAGGTTTCTTTGCAAATAATCGCAGCGCCGCAAAAGCAAAATTAAATTTGTGCGTGATTTTGTTTCTTGGTTGTTTGCATTCTAAATACGGAAATTAAGGGGCACGGCCAAATCCAAATTAGGTGGGGATTTCATTACCCTTCCTAGGCCCCGAAAACCACAAAACTTGCATCCGCATTGACCCACATTAACTAAAAGAAATCTAGAGATGACTCTAAGGACTGTCGCGCTCAATTAGGACAAGAGAAGGCCGTGGGTAATTCATTGCTTATCCGCGTTTTCTTGTGGTGCCTAAGGCGAGTGTGTCTAAGGCTAGTGGTTTTTAATTAGGCCCACTACTTACGTAGTGGAGTACCTTCCTACTTACCTGGAACTTATCCGGCCACAGGAGGACAAAGAGGCAGTGGAGGATTCTATCCTGCGACTTGTCTTTTGGCAGTTAGGAGCGGTCTAGAGCCGGACCTAGGTGACCATTAGATTCTAGGGTTTGTGTGCTACATTTGTTTTGTCGCATCATTTTTTCAAAAATCCGTCCCTTTTTCAAAGCAAGCACCGCATTCATTCATTACCCCTAATTATAAGTCAACGTTGCCACTTGTACTAACCCTTTTTAGTGCAAGATAGGCTGGACACGGGATTCTAGTGCCCGTTTTGTCCGCGTACCCTTTATCGACTCCGAAGTCGATATTTCTCCATTTACCTTTCCTTTACCCACTACCACACCCACACCGATGGATCCGAATCCATCAAACTTCTTTAACCCTAATCTGCCGCCGTCCGTTGGTGCGCAGAATCCACCCCGCATCTCTCTCCAGGAGAGGTGCTACCCTATTCGAGGTCCTCTTTCGACCTGCCTATCCACACCACCAGCCAATGGGGATAACTTTGAGATTAAGCCCCAGTACATCAATCTTTTACCCAAATTCCACGGACTCGAGACTGAGGACGCTTACGTTTTCATTACCAAATTTGAAAACGTATGCGCAATGATGGGTACGTCACAACTTTCAGTGGATGCTATGCGTCTACGACTTCTTCCATTTACATTATGCGATATAGCCGAAAAGTGGCTATATAACACTACCGCACACTCTATTACGAATTGGGAAGAATTCATCGCTGCATTCCTTAAGAAATTTTACCCAATACAAAAGACAGCTCGAATCCGTAGCGAACTGAATCAATTTGCCCAGCTCCCTGCTGAACCATTTTCAAAATGCTTTGAACGTTTCAAGGATCTTTTGGTTCAGTGTCCTCATCACGGCATCCCGAGATGGGAATTGTGCCGAATCATTTATGAGGGCATTAACCCAAACACTAAACAGAGCTTTGAAAACATGTGTCAAGGTACTTTTATGACCAAAGATGATGGGGAAGCTTGGTAGTATTTAGAAGAGTTCGCTGAAAAATCACTACAGTGGGAGAGTGGAACCCAACCATTGAATAGAGGTGGCGTACACCAAATAGATGTGTCCATAGGTATTCGAGCTGAGATGGCAGCAATGCAAAAGAAGCTCGACGTTATGGAACACAAATTTGCAGCAGCCTCCCTAAACCCAGTGTCACTCCCCAAAACTGTTTGTGGGTGCTGTTCTGATCCGTCTCATTTAACGGAAGAATGTCCATTAAACTCTGCGTTTCAAGGTCACGAGCATTCTAATGCCGCATTTCAAAGACCTCGAAACGATCCATATTCTTCCACGTACAATCAGGGTTGGAGGAATCACCCGAATTTCGCTTGGAACCAAAACCAATCTCAAAACACGGTTCCAAACACGAATAATTTTCAAAGGGCTCTTCCTCCGCCACAACAGCAACCCCTTCAACTCACTCAGCACCCCTACCAGTCACAAAACTTCCAAAATCAGGTCAACAATCCTGCACAGTCTAATCCGATGACCTGTTCTGACGAGTTTTCTCAATTCACTCAAACCATGAAATCACTTTTATCAAATTTCATAGAGGTTTCGGCTGAGATTAGATCTTCCGTCGGTGAGATAAAGAAAAACTCAGCGTCCCAAGCTGAGAGTATCAGAACGATGGAAGCTGAAATCGCACGACTTAAAGCCGAAATGAGTGCGAGAGAAAAAGGAAAACTTCCCTCTCAACCCCTACAGAATCCTGGGCATTACAATGTAAATGCCGTCACAACGTTGAGATCGGGAAGAGTGCTGAACAATCATGTCGGGGAAGGTATTGATGATACTGAAAATCATATCAACAGCCCGGCTGAGACCTTTCCACACACACACACTTCTCCTTCTGATCCTTCTTCTTCTACCACACCACTTTCTCACGAGCCTATTCTCCATTTCACACTAGGCTCGACACCTCAGTATAGCCCTTCTAGTTCTCCACAGACGGTCCCCACACCTCTTTTGGGACCGCGTCTACCCCCTCTTCCTTCTCCTATGATGGACCCTGCGCTTATTGCGAAAGCTCCTTATCCGAACCGGTTAAGGGCTAATAGAACGAGTCCTCATATGGAGAAATTTTGGAAATGTTCAAACATGTTGACATCAATATCCCTCTCCTAGATGCGATTCAACAAGTCCCCGCTTATGCGAAAATTCTTAAGGACTTGTGCACTAGGAAGAGGAAGACTCAAGTGCCGAAGAAGGTCTTCATGTCTAATAATATTAGCACTGCTTTTATACCCCAGCTACCAAAGAAACGAAAGGACCCAGGATGTCCTACAATATCGATTTCGATTGGGGGTAAAAACATAAATCGTGCTCTTTTAGACCTTGGCACAAGTGTTAACCTGCTCCCTTATTCTGTCTATGAGCAATTAGGGATTGGAGAGCTGAAACCTGCTCACTGCACTCTCCAGATGGCAGACCGATCTATCACCAAACCAAGTGGTGAATTAGAGGATGTGTTGATAAAGGTCGGGGAATTTGTTTTCCCAGTAAACTTCATTGTGCTCGACACACATCCTGTAGCAAACCCCCGGGGCTAAATTCCGGTGATTCTGGGTCGTCCTTTCCTTGCCACTTCCAACTCTGTTATAAACTGTAGAAACGGTTCAATGAACTTATCATTTGGAAATATGACCATTGAACTAAATATCTGCAAAGTTGGAAGTCAGCCATCAGAACCCTCTGCTCGTATTTTAGATGTGTGCTCTGTCCATGAGATCGCTCCCGATAGTTGTGAAGCTGAGGAACTTTGCTTTACTGATCTCGATGACATTACCACATCTTTGTCTGATTTCACACAAGATCTTAGTGAGGACACTTTAACTACACTTGAGTCCTGCACTTCTGACTTTTCTCCACCCGAGTCTGTATCTTTCACAGGCTCTGAGCTTCTTTGTAAATCCAAAAATCACTCAATGATCCCTCATTCTATCATTTCTCCGCCTGAATTAGATCTCAAAATTTTACCTTCTCAACTTAAATATGCATATCTTGGTGAGAATGAGTCTTTACCGGTTATCATATCCGCTTCGCTTGCATCAGAGCAAGAGAATGCACTTTTATCGGTATTGAGATCTAACAAAGAGGCGTTTGGTTGGAGTATGGCGGACATCAAAGGGATTAGTCCCTTGATAGTTGAACATCATATACATGTGATGGATGATGCCAGACCTACCCGAGAACCACAGAGACGGTTGAATCCCGTCATGAAGGAAGCTGTCATGAAAGAGATCGTCAAATGCTTATATAATGGTATTATATACCCCATTTCCGATAGCCAGTGGGTGAGTCCTATACATGTCGTTCCTAAGAAATCCGGCATCACTGTTATAACCAATGAGGCAAATGAGTTGATTCAGACACGCGCCCAAACTGGGTGGCGTGTATGTATTGATTATAGAAAACTCAATGCTGCCACGAGGAAAGACCACTTTCCTCTACCATTCATTGATCAGATGCTGGAACGCTTAGCGGGACGAGAGTATTATTGTTTTATGGACGGATACTCAGGCTATAATCAGGTCCCCATCGCCAAAAAGGATCAAGATAAAACCACTTTTACTTGTCCTTTTGGTACCTTTGCTTACAGTCGCATGCCCTTTGGGCTATGCAATGCTCCCGCTACCTTTCAGCGGTGTATGATGGGGATATTCTCTGATATGGTAGAGAATTTTCTGGAGATCTTTATGGATGATTTCTCGATTTTTGGAGACTCTTTTTCCAATTGCTTATCGAATCTTGACGCTGTTCTTACTCATTGCAAAGAGAAGAACTTGACATTGAACTGGGAAAAATGCCATTTTATGGTCCAAGAAGGAATAGTACTTGGACATGTCATTTCACAGAAAGGCATTGAGGTTGACAGAGCTAAGATAGATGTCATTCAAAACCTCCCTCATCCCAAAAGCGTCAAAGATATTCGATCTTTCCTTGGCCATGCGGGCTTTTATAGGAGATTCATTAAGGACTTTAGCAAAATTGCTAGACCTTTAACTCTTCTCCTGGCCAAGGATACGACCTTCCATTTTGACTCGGACTGCGAGACAGCTTTCGACTCACTTAAACACTCACTCACTTCAGCCCCCGTGCTATCATCACCAAACTGGGACTACCCCTTTGAGCTGATGTGTGACGCATCTGATTTTGCAGTAGGTGCAGTCTTAGGACAGCACATCGAAAAGATGCCACACGTGATATACTATGCAAGTAAGACCCTGAATGATGCGCAAATCAATTATACAACCACAGAAAAAGAACTCTTAGCGGTTGTATTTGCATTAGAAAAATTCAGGCCTTACTTAATTGGCTCACCTATAGTTGTGTATACTGATCATTCCGCTTTAAAACATCTTCTGGCGAAGAAAGATGCAAAAGGTCGACTAATACGTTGGATCCTTCTGTTACAAGAATTCGATCTTGTTATCAAAGATAAGAAAGGATGTGAAAACGTAGTAGCTGACTATCTTTCACGCATCATTTCTTCCCCTGTGACCCTGCTGATTAATGACTCATTTCCTGACGAACAACGCTTGAGCATATCCGCTGAACCATGGTTCAGGGATATTGTGAACTATCATGCCACGGGACTGATACCCAGCGATTGGTCTAAACAGGACAAATACCGTTTTCTTTCCCAAGTAAAACACTTTTACTGGGACGAGCCCTATTTGTTTAAATATTGTCCTGATCAGATCATTCGCCGGTGTGTCCCGAATGAAGAGTTCAAGAGTGTTCTTTCATTTTGTCATGATCAGGCCTGTGGGGGTCACTTTGGTCCTAGAAAGACAGCGAAAAAGGTTTTGCAATGTGGATTTTATTGGCCGACCTTATTCAAGGGCGCATTTGACTATTGCAAAACCTGTACACAATGTCAGTATACGGGTAGAATATCCCAGAGGAATGAAATGCCTTAGCAACCCATTCTGGTTGTTGAAATATTTGATGTTTGGGGCATTGATTTTATGGGTTCCTTTCCCAACTCCTTTGGGAATTTGTACATACTGCTGGCGGTTGATTATGTCTCAAAGTGGGTAGAAGCCATTCCATGTCGCACTAATGACAAGAAAGTTGTCATTAAGTTCTTGAAAGAGAATATCTTCTCGCGATTTGGACACCCACGCGCTATCATTAGCGATAATGGGACACATTTCTGCAACAGGTCTTTTGAGACTCTGATGCGAAAATACTCAATCAACCACCGACTTTCTACACCCTATCATCCTCAAACAAGCGGGCAGGCTGAAATCTCAAACAGACAAATCAAACTTATCCTGGAGAAAACTGTTGCTAAAAATAGAAAAGACTGGTCGACCAAACTGACAGATGCTCTTTGGGCATTCAGAACTGCATATAAAACCGACCTAGGAATGTCTCCATATAGGATAGTGTTTGGGAAAGCATGTCATTTATCCGTCGAGATAGAGCATAAAGCATTGTGGGCTATAAAAGAAATAAATTTTGATCTGAACCTTGCTTGCAACTTTCGGAAGCTGCAAATAAATGAGCTAAGCGAACTCCGCGATGAAGCTTATGATAACGCTGTAATCACAAAGAATAGGACTAAGGTTTTTCACGATAAAAACATTTTGAGGAAAACATTTTCACCTAGTCAACAAGTCCTTCTTTATGATTCATGATTACACCTTCACGCGGGTAAGCTCCGATCTCGATGGAAGGGACCTTTTGTTTTGCGGTCTGTATACCCGCACGGGGCAGTAGAAGTAGAAAATGTTAAAAACGGCACCTTTTTCAAAGTGAATGGACATAGACTTAAGCCGTATTTTTCCACTGACCCCACGGAGGAGCTCTTGTTCTTACAAGAGCCAGTTTATTTAGATTAAAATTCCTCCGTCTCACCTTCATATCCAGTATATCATTGCATCATCTTTTGAATGGAGGTGAGTGAAAAGAGTAAGTTTGGGGGAAGTTCTTCACTTATATATTTTGCCCCCACTAATAATTCCCCCCAGGCTTACAGTTTTGTAGGTATAGCGATTGGCAACAGTGAGGACACTGTTGAAAACAAGTTTAGGGGAGGTTTGTGCTTATTTTTGCATCATTTGCATATCATTTGCATAAGCACAAAACATTTTTTTTAAAAATCAATAAAAAATTAAAAATTTTCAAAACCCATAAAAATTTAAAATTTCCAAGTATAAAAATAATTTTAATATTTACACTTTTTTGTACATAAATAAGATAATAAAAGTTTAGATAGTGAACAATTACATCCATGAGATTAGAAAAATTTTAGAAAACTAAGAAAATTAGAAGTTTTCTTATACGAACTAGTAATAAGTAGTTATGAGCCGTTGTCCCAAGGGTTAGTAAGATGAAGGACGTCACTAATCTGAGGATAAAACTAAGTCTGAAAAATAGTTTCTATTCTGGAAGCCAAACATTTTGATCGTTGCTACCCTGCTATTCGCACTTACACACGTCTTAAAGCCTGGGATAGTAGAAGATACCTTGAAATGCTCTTGTCTTAAAGCCGATGTATGAAAGAAATAAAAAGAAAAAAAATGAATAAAGAAAATATAAAATGGTGAGAAAAATGGACACTGGTTTTGTTATCACCAAGGGCAATAAAAAAATATATAGCGAGGGTGCTTCTTCACCTAGTGCCCTAAGGCCAACTGGTCTGGGAGTCACTGCTATGCCTGAGATGGTGCAAGACGAGGAAAATACACCAAGTAAGCAAGCACAGGAGTAATCGGTCGGTTAGTACCTCAAGAAGTATTAACGGTCACATGAAAGTGTGTGAGCAATCTCATCTAAATATTCATTAATTAAAAAGTACTGAGGCTGATGGGCAAGAGTATGATAGCTTGAATTGAATTCTCCGGGTGTAGGGATGTCTTTACACACATGCAGGGTGATATGATCGATGTTTGGAAGAAAGATAGGAATGAAGAATAAGACGATGTTTTATTGAGGGAGGACGTGATTTCTAACATCTTTTCATGACCATTAAGATAGGGCTCATAACAACCGAAAAGCTAGCTTAGTTGGAAACCCTAATTTTCCAGGCTTTTCTTTTATAATTCTTGTCTTTAAATGTAATATTCACGATCTTCCTTTTATTATTGGATTTTGTGGGTGCAATCCGCTGAAAACCCTCAGGAGACAACACTCCTCCTACTAGGGACACCTAGAGGTTTAAAGGCTTGTTGCACGTGCTCAGTGCAATCGTGTTGCCTACGAAAGTGTGCTAGATAGTTTTTTCACTTTCTTTATTTTCTCCTTTTCTTTTTAATAAAACAGTTCGCTCGAGACGATCGAAATTAAGTTTGGGGGAATTTGATTAGTCGAAATTATTGCATATTTTAGCCGGCAATTTCCTCATCATTTGCATCCATATAGAAGTGTTCGGCATTCATATTTTACATATTAGCAAAACTGTCGCAAAATATCAGATTGCATGTATTAGACTCTAAAACCGACACTATAAAGGAAATTGACCACATTTCATGGCATCGCATCATCCCTATATTGCTCAACACTTGTTTTGAGATCTATGCAGGAAAATCCAAAAGAAAGGCCAAAATTTACAGGGTACCGCTAAAACATGACGCCAACTCAATGATTTCAGTTCTGGTATCAATCCAAAGGGGAAAATACAAATCAACATATCAGATAAAGCCCCAAATGGCATTTCAAGATCACACCAGAAAACCCAAGGCCCAAGCCCCACAAAGAGCCGCGGATCCGCGGCAGGAGCCTGCTTGCGCTGCGGATCCGCGGTGGGTCCAAGGATTTAGCCTCCAAAATTTGGTTCAAAATGCTTCTCTTAGGTCCCACACTTCAGCAAGACATGTTAATTTCCAGAAGACTCCAGAGACTTCTACCAAATCAGCAAGCTTTGGGATCAACACTAAACTAGCCTATCATTCTAGAAACTTCTTCTTAAACCCTAGTTTAAACCCTAAGCTAAGCCTAACAAACTACTTCTAGAAGCCTCAACAAACTTTTGGAGGGAATTGTAAATTCAAACCTAGACCTAGGGTTTGGGAGATCTATAAATAAGACCCTAGGCTCACTTGTAAAAGGATCCCATTTTTTTAGGATAATCTCTAATCTTGGAAAAATCCCTCCATTAGTTCATCTTTAGCCATTCACTCTCTTCATCTTCTTCCACAAGTCTAGTGAGAGGACTTGTGTGAAACCCTAACCCTAATTCTAATCAAAAGCCAAGATCCCGAGTACCCATCAAGCAAGAAGCCTTGCAACCTTTTATGAGCCGAGCCGATCTTCAACGGAGCAAGTGGTCCAAGCCGATCCGCGACTCACGGAGCCGAGCGACGCCAATTCAACAATTTAGTTCTTCCTCTTGTAGGTCTTGAGCGACTGTAATCAAATTGTTGATATAAATAAAAGGTGATATTCTTTTGTCTTGTTTTCTTTAAATTCTTGCATCATGATATCTTTTCAATTCTTGAATGCTTTCTGTGTGATGATGTTTTAGTAATACTCCGCTCGTCGAGGAGTCGAGACGATCAATTGAATGATGATGTAATATATCTTAAATCGATTCTTGAATCCTACGAGTTTTGTAAACCCTAGCAAGTTCAAGAATCGACGACCCAATTCGTTGCGATGCTTTCTTGATTGATATCGCTCGAGATTAGGGAGTTACGATCGTTTCTTGAAATTGCTAGAGGCTAGAATGTGAATGATATCTACGAAAGAACAAGGGTTAAACGATGAAACCCTAGTTTCATCAAGAAAGCCCTAACTCTCGTCATTCATCATCGATCTAGTATCAATCCTTCGAAGGACAAGAACACGAAATCTTAAGATTACATTACGTCTATAGATCCGATCGATTCCTACGAGCCTCATTTAGATTCTTGACATTTTGGTTGGAAATATCATCGAAATACCGATTCTTGATTTGTTTATCAGTTTCTTGATTCTTGATTAAACATCGTGACACCTGAATCAATCGATAAATTCTTGAATCATGTTTTCTTTTCCTTTCGATTAACTTTTCAATTCAAACAAATTAAATACAGAAACGAATCGCACAATCCCTGTGGACGATCCGCACTCGCTTACGATCTACAATCGACACCGTAATTGATTGCGGTCAGATATAATTCTTTGATTGTGAACTTGATTCAATTTTCTAATTACCGACACAAAGAGACTCTTATCGATCAAATGAAACCGTTATCGGGAATCATTTGAGTTGATTTACTTACACAATCTTAAATTTTACGAACAATCAAATGGTGCCGAAATCGGGGACTATTTGAATTGATTCTTTTACTTTTTACACCCAATCAAGAAAATTATTTCAATCACGAGGCAAGGGCCGAGATCCCTTCATCGGGAGTGACCCCTTGGGCAGGAGTTTGCATCAGGGTAATAACTTCACTATAGTCGATTACTTTTTGCTTTGCATCGCGGTATTCAGTTGGAATATCCTGCACCTCATTCTACGGGGAAAGAGCCGAGATCCCTTCACCGGGAGTGACCTCTTTAGCAAAAGGTTTTCGCCATTACATATTTATAAAAATTTATCTGGTTCCTTCAACGATATCAATTTCATTACGTTAATGGTTTTTCGCCAAAAACCAGCCGTAGCCCTCCGTCATTTCAGATTAGTATTGCTTAGTATTCGTGCTACGCATATCGTGCTCAGCCGAGGCGTAGTGTGCGGTAGCTCTGTAATGCTTTTCTGTCTCATGGATATGTGATTGGTTAGGACAGTCATACGGTCATTTTGGCTCAGTCAAGGACTCGTGCGGGTGGGTCTAATGCAATCAAGATAATGACGGGTTGAACATGGCTAGGATCCTTTGATATGTTGGCTCAGTCAAGGTCATTTGGGTCCTAGGGGCAAAAATCACATCGGGAGCTTCTAAAGAAACTAAAACTTGCCAGGCATGTGCATACCTTCTGGAGTATGGTGACTTGAGTGGATTCCATCAAGTTATCATGCGATGATAGTTGGATCCCGATTCCCACTAATGAGTTGGTTTACTCCTAGGGTGATCCCGACTAATTCTTCTTTCAGGTTTGGAGGAGAATTTGAGGATACAGTGGGAGACATCCTGATTAGATAAAGTGATTAACCATTCTGATCTAGATTAGAGTGCACGCAGAGTGTTTTTTTTCTCTCTCTCATTGGCTGCGACCATGGCCCGGCCCTAGACTATAACTCAGTGACTAAGTTAACCGAACTTTCTTAAAACACTGGCTTTTGGATTGTCTAAATTGCATACATCATTGGCACTCCTTCTTTTACCCTTTGCATTTCTCCAGAACACCCCGTATCACTACGAACATCCACTTCCATTCGATAAATCCATCGTATAGTTACATACGAACTCGAAGGAACTTGTTCCAGATTCGAGTATGGATTCTGGTTTTGGAGAGATTGAATAGGTTTATTCAGTTGTTTTTTCCTTTTACTTTCTCTCAAGTTATGAGGCCTCCTAGGATTAGGAGAGGGTACACCTTTTACGCTTATTGGATAATCTTCTTCCAAACCATAGGCAGGTGCCGAATGGTAGGGAATGAAGAAAACCAATTAGCCTAAGTGTGGTGTACAGAAAGTAATAAGTAAAGACAAATAAAGGGATTAGAAAGAGGGCAAAGTAAATTGCGACTGCTATCATTCACGACCAAACCACATATTTCATCGCCACTCCTACTTCACCTTTGTATTTCTCCATAACACCCCGTATCACTACGAACATCCACTTCCATTGGATAAATCCATCGTACGGTTATATACGAACTCGAAGGAACTTGTTCCAGTTCGAGGATGGATTCTGGTTCAGGAGAAATAGGAATAAGGTTTATTCAGTTGTCTTTTATCTTTACCATCTCTCAGGTTGCGAGTGCTCCTAGGATTAGAACAGTACACCTATTACGCTTATTGGATAATCTTCTTCGAAACCATAGGCTGGTGCCGAACGGTAGGGAAGGAAGAAAACCATTTAGCCTAAGGATGCTGCACAGAAGGTAATGAGTAAAGACAAATAAAGGGATTTGGAGAGATGGCAAGAAGATATACTGTAATACCCAGCCCCTTTTTATACCAATATCCGTGTCTCTCTTTAACTTATAAAATTTTACTCTATTTATAATTATCTATCTATTTTAAAATCCTAATAAACCCAAACTTTCCTCATCAGCCCATTCCCTTTTTTAAATAAACTTATTTTCCTTTTTCATTTTCCCTTAATCCCAAAACCCAGCCCCAACTATTTTCCTTCCATTCTATTTTTCCCCTTTAAATATTCTAGATTTTTCCAGCCCAGCGCCCTCAGCCCAGAGGACTTTCCCTTTTCTTTTTAAATCCCCCGGCCCAATCCCCTAAGCCCACGAGAAAACAATAAAAGAATTTAATTTAAACCTTTTCTCTGGCCCAAGCCAAACCCCTTCAGCCCACTTCACCAACCCGACCCGGCCCGCCTTCAAATCCTTTCTTCTTCCAATGGCTCTTTGTCCTCTCCCCCTTTAATTTCCTTTTTTACTAAAACCCCACATTGATTTCTCTCTCTCCCTTTCCTTTACAATTCTCTTCTTTAAATTTTCTTTTAAATTTATCCCCACGTTACACTCTCTCTCCTCCTAAATTTCTTTAACTACACACGTTACTCTCTCTCTCTCCTCTCGTTCTCTCCTTCTCTCTCCTCTCTCTCTCTCTCTCACACACACACACGTTCTCTCCATCCCTCTTCCATTTTCTTTTCCCGCTCCTCCCTCGAACCTCGCCCACGCTAGTGTGTCGCGCTCACCGCCGACCCCTCACCGTCGCTCGTCTCCATCTCGCTCGCCTCCACCTCGCTCGTCTCCACCCTCGTCCTCAGCACTCGTCGCACCCACCACTCAGCCTGCACCCGACCCGGCCTCCTTCCTCACCGTAGCTTCAACCACCGCCGGCGCCCCCTCTCCTCACCCTCAACTCGAGACCCCATCATCCAGCACTACACCCTCTACCACCTCCAACTCCGACAACCACTGCCGAACTCCCCTCCACTACGCGCCAGCCACCATCTCCATCGTCGACGCTCACCAGCCGCCTCCCTCGCTATTGTGAGCTCCCGCTTCCAGCTGTGGCCCTCCGCGTCCTTCACCCGACCACTGAGCTCCTCATCACTTCCAACGCGAGCTACTCCCCTTGCCGGCCAAACCTCCAACCATCGGCCACCGTCGGCACCCCGACGACGCCGACGAGCCCCCACTACCCCGAGCCGCCTCGTCGACCCGAGCACCATCCCCAACACTGGCACCACCCGAGTTCCCATCACCTCCACGGCAACCATCACCCAAGCCCTGCACAGGCTCGCCCCCTCACCTGAGTTCGAGCCCTCAATCCGCCGCCAAGATCCTTCGCGTCACCTCGGCCACCACCTGTGCGTACCTCGTCGACGAGCTCCCCCTCAGCGACTCTCCCTGCTCCGACCAACCAACGCCGCTCTTTGCTGCCCCCAGAACAGACCCAAGCTCATTCCGAGACGTTGCCATCGCCGTTCGTCGCACGTTCGTGATGTTACTGTCGCCGTGCATCCCCGAAACGTTTCCAGGCAAGTATTTTACTTGCTACATGCTAATATATTCGTATTACAAACTTAGATCGTATAGTTTACAAATTTACAACTCTCGATAAAATATATGGCGCAACTGTTCGATGCTTGATCTAAATGGAAATCCATATATAAATTGACGGAACATGAGGGAAATTGCTGGCCCATGTGATTTTGAATACTGTGTATAAATTTCACGGGAAAATACGACTGTTAATGGCTAAAACGAATACCCCCAAGTATACCCGTAAAACTAGAAATTTCCCGTATCTGAAAATTATTAAAATCACCGTATATTATGTACAAACTAGAATGATGCGTTCGAGGGCTTAAATCGAAGCCGACTCGATGAACTATAACCCTATGCAAGTTTCTAATTGTTTCTGTACTTAAATTGTGACAATATTTGGATCGGAGTGCGACTCTGGATTGCAGTCCAGAGCGACTCTAGTTGTTGGTTACTGTCCCGTAAGGGGTACCACTCTATTTTCTTAACTCGTAGGTTGCGGAACTCCGCTGTTTATAAAAGGTGAAACTGTTATCTAGGTAACACAAGTGGTTTCATTCTGTTTCGTTATCGTTTGCTATTTAATCTGTAATTTAAAGGAGCTGGACGTATAACTGTCCAGAACAGCATCAGACTTGACATAGTAGTATTGAACAGTATATATCTCCTGACGTACAAATGCGATGGAGAATCCGTCTGTTGCATTGAAAACCTTACTGAAAACCCTAGATTTCATCCAACTGTAGCGTCGCTAAATTCTGATCCCAACTGGGATTAAAATGCGTTACGAAACGGACTTCCGATTCTAAAACCGGATTTCCAGCCCTGAACGCTTAAAATGAAATGGCCATAACTAGTGATCCTGAAACCCGATTGTCGTGAAACCAAATTCGCTGGATAGTTAATCAAACATACTATTTATTCCACATTCATTGTTTCGCTAAACTCTACCCGCATGATTTATGATAAATTGTGCAAGTGGCAGATTACTGATTTATGACATCCTAATCATGCTTTACATACTGTTTACGCATCATATCATACATATGTCAAAGCATTGATAACCTAGTGATAATATGCATTACCCAGTGTTAGGTATTAGTGATGATTGTGGCAAGTACGTAAGTGTTCGTGCATGAGTGAATAAGTGAAAGTGACAAGTATTTGTACACAATCAGTGAATCTTATCATTCTATTGCATTGTCGACGTCTGTGGGACGCGTGTACGTGTGACTATAAGTGGTATGGGACACTTATGGAAGCTCTTGCAGGGGTGTCACAGATAAGGCACCAGACACTGCCATTTATCTTTGGTACTAGTCAGGACGTGCTTGATGGAGATCCTGTCTCCAGTTCTCGTGCAGACTTGTCACAGACCGACTGGTATTTGAGGTTATGTTTAGCGTTTGATGTAGACCACGGGGTGTGGGGTAGTTTGAGTGTGAGTTCAACATAATCTCGGGAGTCCCATGCCGGCTTATATATATGGAGATATATGGAGATTTACAGGGTACATGATTATTACCGTGAGTTACATGTTGGGCCCGTGCTCCCTTGCCCTTGAGTTCTACCCTTGGGTGGAGGACACTCGCGAGTGGTTGACCCTCACACTTGGACTGACGATAGGCTTAGTGACCTGTACAGTGAGACTTAGAGACTGATAGGGATGATAGCATCGATATACATTACTTACTGTGTTGACATACCTAGCATATTATTTTACTGCTTTTACTGTTTCAACTGCATTGATTATTCCATGTTTATAACTCTACTGTCTTGATTTACTGTTATATATCCGATACTACTGTTCGAGTTGCCACTTGCATTTTTATATATATTGCTATTGTGTCGCTCTAACGACCTGAGTATGCATGCTCAGTTTGAGGAGTGGATTTAGCCTGGACCAGGACTAGACGTGCATCGTGGATATCTTGATCAGCTGTCCAGGGTTATACTCTTTACCTTCATCAGGTCAGTTCTTTGTATATGTTTTGTTTCAGTTACTACATTTCTCATTACCTGCGCATCTTTTACTGATTACCATGTAAAGCTAGAAGCGGAAGTGTGACTACGGCAGGATATTTTCCTTGACCGTAGGAACATGGCTGGCCTTGTCAACCCCTTGTTAGAGTATATGCCCTAGAGGCCATTACTGTATCATACTAGTATGTATATTATTTAATGGAAGCTTGGGATATTCACCTTGTATTGACAATCTTGCTCAAAATGGTAGTATGCTACTTGGTTTGTTTCTACTTCAATGTGTACATGTGTTTATTTTAGTATATCGCCTATACACATTAGTGGAGCCCTTAGGATCTTTGCTTGATTACCAGCGTTGTGATGGCGGTCACACTAGTGGGGCTGGGTAATCTATAAGCACATCCTTATGCAGGTCCCTGGTCGCAGGACTATCGAGACAGGGCATCGATACTCCGGAGTAGACTAGCGCATGCGCTTCTCATCCCAGTGTGGGAGACGGTCTGTCCCACAGCTGTCGGTACGTCGTACTTGAGATAGTAAGCGGGTGCTCGTTGGGTTACGAGTACACTGGACAGGACTCGTCGGGAACTGACTAGTTGGTATTATGCCTATCGTCGGTTATCAGTTCCCAGGTGACATGAGTACAGCTTAGTCCGCTGACTTGACACTGTCACTTCGCCTCGAGTGTGTTCCCACTGTACTTTGATTACTACCCTACCACGGCTTAAAGGAGTCATGCAAACAGGTGGTAGTTGGGTGCAGTCCCGAAGCACTTGGAGGCAGTGACGGTTAGACAGGATTCGTCTCTCCTGGTATTGGGGGTTGACATCGCGCTGTGTCTAGGAGAGCCATTACACGAGTAGTCCCTGGCCTGGGCAAACGAGATATACTGGTAGGCTTCCAGTGTTATCTCAGGGTGTTTTGGGCTTCACTCCGACACGACTTGTACTGCTATTGGGGGACTGACGTTTACCGCCCCCTAGGCCCGCCATGCGATGTATCAGACGAACAGACCGGACTGTACGGAGAATGTCATATTCAGGCTCAGTAGGAGTTCAGATAGGTTTCGCCTCGTCAGTCTTCTTGTCGGCATCTACCTGGGGACCGTTACGCACAGCTAGTGCCGCTTGCGGTCTGTGGTTAAACCCACTGCCAGCATAGTGTCGAGTCTTTAGAGTCCCACACAGAAAGCTATTCGCCTTTAGGCAAAAGAGTAGAGGTCGCGTGGTTTTGCGACAGGTCGCATGGTTTTGCGACAGGGTTCAGTCACATCCGTGCACTTGTGCACGTTTAGTGTCCGGACAGTTTACACTAGCGGGCTTTGGTTTAAGCCAGATCCTAGTGTACGTATTGGGATTGGTTTTATCCAGTTTGCATCCCTGTTCCTCGGAACCCGGATGCGGGTGTGTATGCACAGTTGACGGAGAGACAGAGGCAGAGGATTCTCATTAGGGTTGTTGACCGTTGACTGTTGACTATTGACTTTTTGCTCAACCCTAATGAGAATATGATATATATATATATATATTTAGCAATAATATTAATTAAGTATTATTGTGACATGGTTGTTGGAGGGTTGACTTTGTTGACTTGTTGACTTTGTTGACCGGTTGACTAGGTTGGACTAGTTGACCATCATCATCACAATGGTTGTCATTTTCATGCAAAGACTTTTGCTTGCTTGTTCTAGTTTGCAAAATGAGTGCATGGAAATGATATTGCCTTTGTCATGATATGAACCATCACATAATACTTGGTTGACATTATGGCTAATGATGCTTTTGGATTATGAGAGGGTGAAAGACAAAAGAGAGGCTCATTCTTGCTTGGCCTTTCTCTCTCTTGTTTTTGAGCTCTCATGCTGTTGCTCTCACCCTCTTCCTCTTGCTCTCTCTTTTTTAGTCTATGGTTCACTTGTCTCATGTGTTGAGAAGCAAGAACCATAGAGCAAAATCCCAACATACTCTTCTCTACTCATTCTAGCTCACAAGGCCTAGCAAGCCAAGTGATCTAGTTTCTTCAAAGTCCGAAGAACAAGCCAAAGGTAGAAGCTTTCGGGTGGATCCATCTTCGACGCAAGGAGATGACGAGGTGAGGCCGATCCGAACTCCGGGACGAGTTGAAGACGAAGGAGTTCAAGAAAGGTATAGCCCCCTAACCGAGTAGGTAAACTCTTGTTAGGTTGTTAGTTAGCAGTTTAACAAAGATCCGGGTTTTGAGTCCATGTTACCACCTATAAGAAAATCGTTTTTCACCAAATTCCGCAATCCCGTAAGTACCGGGAGAGGTAGCATGGACTTGCAGTGGTATCAAAGCCTAGTTAAACTCTATCTAACATGTTAGCAAAGTAGCTAGAAGATCGATCAAAGAAAAAGTCACAAAACGAACCCGATATGCCAAGTTTCTGCCGATTTTTTTTCAGTTCAAAAATTGATAAATTTTATCTTAAAAATCGGCTCAGGCTTTTGTGTGATCACCCACCAAATTTGGTCCAACGATCGAGTCAAAGCGCCGCGGAAACGCGGCGGGAGCACGCTCCCGCCGCGGTTCCGCGGCCGAGTTGACTCGGTCGAGGTCCAAGTTTGGTGCAGTGTTTTTCTGGGGTTGTTTTGGGATTTTTGGAATACGTATTTTCATCCCAGATTTTCCAGAACGAAAATTTTATTTTTGGGGTCCTAAAAATCCGTATTTTTGATCGAACTTCTAAAAGACTTAAGCAGACGGGTTTTTCTGTAATGTGATATTTGTATTGAACGTCTGCTAATCGCTATATGTCGATTAGTGGGGGTTATACAAATCTGTGATCTGTAATGTTATTGGAATGTGTATATGAATTCATTGGATTGTCGCGGATGAATAGCCGGGGGTTGTGAGACAAGAGTTTTCTTTTCTTTCAATTCATGTAAATTTGTAAATTGATGTAATAATTATTTGTATGGCCGCACAACCGGGTCGGGGTTGTAGCCATCATTGTATAATTTCTTTTTACTGTTTTTGCTCCTAGGATAGACCCATGGAGGGGGTGCACAAACTACTGGGTATGCCGAAGTGCCGAGTGGCCTACTCACGGAGTTGAGGGAGGTTGCTTCGCTTCCGTTACTTGGCGGGTAGTTTGCCGCACCCATAGGGGTCTTGGGTGGGGTTTTGGCTATTCACCGCAACCGTGTAATCTGCTTTTTGTTACAGGCTCGTACGAATTGCGGATTCCTAGTATATCCAATGTGCTCATCTGTGATCTGAAATGGCTATCATTGCAGTATATCTATATATGATATTATTTAGGCGTTGCTTATGTTTTACAGCCGCGCTAGCCCAGCCCCCGCTCTGTCGTTAGTTAAGTAACCTAACGGGTAATGACGGGGCCCCGTGGCGAATGCGAATGGCAAAAGCGTACGTCATATTTTGGTTGTTTTCTGCAATGGTAGGATTATATGATGGGACGCATTAAAAGAAATAATGCAAGAATATCACGCATTAAAAGAACTAATGCAAGAAAATAAACCAAGTACAAGTCGTTGGAACACTTTGAAAACCACTCGGTTCTTTTCAAAACTAACTTTTAAATGCGGAGCTTGAGCTACTCCTTTTAAAAGCTATTTCATTCCTTCGATTATATCAAGTTCACTACGTTCAAGGTTTCGCCAAAACCATCCGTAGCCCTCCGTCGTTTCATATGAATAATCAACAGTATTCAAGCTGTGTTTGTTTGCCTTAGTCAAGGCACAGTGTTTGGTAGCTGGTAGGTATTCATATGTTGCATAGATAGAATGCGTTGGTTTGGGACAGTCGTATTACTTTGTTGGCCATAGTCAAGGGTATATACGGGTGGGTTCAAATCAACCTGGACAACGACGGGTAGAACTTGACATGTGACTTATGATTTGTTGGCCTTAGTCAAGGTCATAAGAGCATGGGGCAAAAATCCACATCGGGAGTTTCAAAAGTACTGAAACTTGCTGGTGTTGCATACCATTTGGAGTGTGATGATCCTGGTAGGATTCCTTCAGTTTCGTCACACGATGATATTTGGATCCCGACCCTACTGTGAGTATATGCTACTCCTCAGGAAATTTCTCACTTAACGATCAATGCTATAAACCAAGTAGGTGCCTAGAAAGGTGTTAGCGGGGCTACGCACCCAGGGAAAAGAGGTTCTTGAATTAAGGAACTTCGCGAAAGCGTTGGAAAACCTCCCTCGAAGTACCGACACTGGCCTGGCTGAACGGTTAAGCAAGAATTGTACGGTGAGATTGATCCTGACTAATTCTTCCTTTTTGGTTTTGAGGAGGGATTCGAGAGACAGTGGGAGCCATCCTGTTTAGACAAATTAAAAACCACTTTAAACTTGCAAGAGCATCATGCTGAGTGTTTTCTTCTCTCTCTCTTAATTGCAGCGACCAAATGACCGCACCTAGGTTACATCTAGATAATAAAAATGACTGAATCTGACTGTTATGACTGGCAAAGGTCTGTCCAGATGTTCATTACCCATGACAAGCTGGGACACCTCTTAACTAATCAAACCCCTGCCGTCTCAGGTCCAGTTTCCCCTGTCACGGATGTTTACATCCAAAGGACATCGGAAGAGGATTGTGCGAAAGCCAAGTGCCTCGTGTTAGCCTCAGTTGATGGTGCGAACCAGGGGCAGCACGAGAAGATGGACTCAGTTTCTATCTTCCTCCATAACAAAAATTTATATGGAGAGCAATCTCGTATCGTAAGATATGAGACCTCGAACGAATTGCTTCAAGCGAGGTTGGCTGTCGGGTCATCTGTAAGGGACAACGTCCTTACAGAGACCAGCTATTTTAAGCTCACGGACCTGGAGACCACGTTGAAGAATGGGTCAAGTACTGACTTAATTCTACAGTCCCTGCCCTCTGCTTATACCCTGAAAGAAACCAGGGAAGAAAAAGGAAAAGCAAAGGCAAAAGTTTCAGGACTGGATATAGTAAAAGAGGGACGTTCCTATTGTAACGGGAATGAACAGTGGCAGAAAGATTGCAGGGCTTGCAAAGCCAGTAGCCAGAATTCGAAGCATGTTGTGGCTTCGGCTTCGAGTGTGTTTGTAATAGAGAACTGTTTGTCAGTTAACCCTACTTCCTGGGTATTGGATACCGGATCAGGATCTCACATCTGTAATTTGTTACAGGCTCTGAGAAACCGTAGGGTTATCAGGAAAGGTGATATGACTCTCAGGGTTGCTAACGGAATGAGCATGGATGCTGTATCCGTAGGGGAATATCACCTAGGACTAACAACTGGGCAGATATTGATTCTGCGTAACTGTTTGTATGTACCAGGTGCGACTTGTAATATCATATCTGTATCCTTACTTTCTAAGGAAGGATATGATTTTGCTTTTGTAAGCGATGTAGTAAACATCCACCTAAATCAAGTACTGATTGGGTCAGGTACATTAAATAACGGTATATACGTATTGAATCAAGCTCAGATATTCAGTGTCCAGAACACACTTAAAAGAAAGTCTCCTCAATTAAATCAGGCTTTCTTATGGCATTGTAGACTGGGTCACATCAATGAGACACGGTTGACTAAGTTACATAAAGAAGGATACCTGGATCCGTTCGAGTACCAGTCTTATGCCAATTGTGAATCTTGTCTCATGGGAAAGATGACAAAGACTCCGTTCACTGGACACGGAGTAAGAGCGAGCGAGCTCTTGGGACTCATACACAGTGACGTGTGTGGTCCAATGTCTACACATGCGCGAAGTGGTTATTCATACTTCATTACTTTCACAGATGATTTCTCTAGGTATGGACATGTCTTCTTAATGAAGCACAAATCCGAGGCCTTTGGGAAATTTCAAGAATACAAGAATGAAGTTGAAAAACAAACCGGCAAAAGTATCAAGATTCTAAGATCGGATCGAGGTGGAGAATACTTGAGTGCCGAGTTTCTGGGCTACTTAAAAGAGAATGGAATTCTCTCTCAACTTACTCCTCCATACACACCACAACACAACGGTGTATCGGAAAGGAGGAATCGAACCCTATTAGATATGGTTCGTTCCATGATGAGTAAGGCTGAGTTACCGCGATCTTTCTGGGGTTATGCCCTAGAAACAGCTGCACATCTCTTGAACCAAGTTCCTACTAAAACAGTGCCTACCACACCATATCAGATGTGGAGTGGGAAGAAACCCTGTCTTAAATCCTTTAAGACATGGGGATGTCCAGCTTTTGTAAAAAAGCAGCATGCGGACAAGCTCGAGGCACGCTCAGTACAATGCAAGTTTGTGGGATACCCAAAGAACTCCAAGGGGTATCTTTTCTATTACGCAGAGGAGCAAAAAGTCCTTGTCTCTCATCATGCCCGCTTCTTGGAAACTGAGTTTTTAGAAAATCAGATAAGTGGGAGCGCAATAGAACTGGAAGAAATTCCAGAACCACAAGCTATTACTGAAACCTTAGTAGAACCAGAAGGTTCAGGGGAACCGGACATTCCTACGCCACTCCACAAGAGTAGTAGGCAGTCTCATCCACCCGAGAGATACTACGGTTTTCTCATAGACGGGGATAGAGAGGATTGCACCATGGATTATGGTGAGCCTACTAGCTTCCAGCAAGCCATTCAGAGCGGTGACTCGGTAAAATGGATGGATGCAATGCGGACCGAGATGGAGTCCATGTACACCAACAAAGTTTGGACTTTGGACTTTGCTCCAGAAGGGGTAAAACCCGTAGGCTGCAAATGGATCTTCAGAAAGAAGATTGGTGTAGATGGGCAGGTTGAAACCTATAAAGCTAGGCTCGTTGCAAAGGGTTTTCGTCAAAGACCTGGTTTGGACTATGACGAGACCTTTTCTCCGGTGGCCATGCTTAAATCCATTCGGATCCTTCTTGCCATTGCTGCCTTCCACGATTATGAAATCTGGCAGATGGACGTAAAGACGGCTTTTCTAAATGGAAATTTGGAAGAGTGCGTCTATATGTATCAGCCAGAGGGATTCAATCAGAGTGGGAGCAGCGGTAAAGTGTGCAAATTGCTCAAGTCCATCCATGGACTCAAGCAGGCATCGCGGAGTTGGAACATCTGCTTTGATGATACAGTCAAAGAATTCGACTTTGTCAAAAACCCAGATGAACCATGCATTTACAGTAAGATTGTAGGGAGAAATGTGGTATTCCTCGTCTTGTACGTCGATGACATTCTCCTAATAGGAAATGATATTCCTATGCTACAGTCAGTGAAAGGATTCTTGTCGCAGAGGTTCTCCATGAAGGACCCGAGCGATGCCAACTACATTCTGGGGATCCAGATCTATCGTGATAGATCTAAGAGGATGTTGAGACTTTCACAGTCAAGGTACATCGACACCATACTGAAACGATTCAGTATGGAAGATTCCAATCGCGGTAATCTACCGGCTTGTCACGGAATCACCCTCTCCAAAGAGATGTCTCCCAAGACTGATTTGGAAAGGGCTCGCATGTCATCAATACCCTACGCATCTGCGGTAGGCTCTATTATGTATGCGATGTTGTGTACCAGACCAGATGTAGCATACGCATTGAGCGTTGTAAGCCGGTATCAGTCGAACCTAGGGGAGAAACACTGGATAGCAGTAAAGAACATTCTCAAGTACCTGAGAAGGACTAAGGAGATGTTCTTGGTGTATGGCGGAAAAGACCTCCAGATTGAGGCCTTTGCTGACTCCAGCTTCCAGAGTGATAAGGATGACTCCAAGTCCATGTCGGGTTATGTCTTTATCCTCAATGGAGGGGCGGTTTGCTGGAAGAGTTCTAAGCAGGAAACCGTTGCTGACTCAACTATGGAAGCAGAGTACATAGCTGCTTGCGATGCCGCAAAGGAAGCTGTCTGGATGAAGAAGTTCTTCACGGAACTTCAGGTGGTTCCTACCAGTGTTGATCCAATACCGCTGTATTGTGACAACAACGGCGCTATAGCATTAGCGAAGGAACCCAGGTCCCATCAGAAGTCCAGGCATATTTTGAGGCGGTACCACCTGATCAGGGAGATCGTTGATCGCCGGGAGATCGAGGTGAAGAGAGTAAATACGGAAGATAACACTGCTGATCCACTCACGAAGGCCTTACCCCAGACTCAGTTCGAGCGGCTGATCGAGATGATAGGTCTTCGATACGCCAGTACATGGCCTTAGTGCAAGTGGGAGATTGTTAGTGTATATGCCCTAGAGGCCATTACTGTATCATACTAGTATGTATATTACTTAATGGAAGCTTGGGATATTCACCTTGTATTGACAATCTTGCTCAAAATGGTAGTATGCTACTTGGTTTGTTTCTACTTCAATGTGTACATGTGTTTATTTTAGTATATCGCCTATACACATTAGTGGAGCCCTTAGGATCTTTGCTTGATTACCAGCGTTGTGATGGCGATCACACTAGTGGGGCTGGGTAATCTATAAGCACATCCTTATGCAGGTCCCTGGTCGCAGGACTATCGAGACAGGGCATCGATACTCCGGAGTAGACTAGCGCATGCGCTTCTCATCCCAGTGTGGGAGACGGTCTGTCCCACAGCCGTCGGTACGTCGTACTTGAGATAGTATGCGGGTGCTCGTTGGGTTACGAGTACACTGGACAGGACTCGTCGGGAACTGACTAGTTGGTATTATGCCTATCGTCAGTTATCAGTTCCCAGGTGACATGAGTACAGCTTAGTCCGCTGACTTGACACTGTCACTTCGCCTCGAGTGTGTTCCCACTGTACTTTGATTACTACCCTACCACGGCTCAAAGGAGTCGTGCAAACAGGTGGTAGTTGGGTGCAGTCCCGAAGCACTTGGAGGCAGTGACGGTTAGACAGGATTCGTCTCTCCCGGTATTGGGGGTTGACATCGCGCTGTGTCTAGGAGAGCCATTACACGAGTAGTCCCTGGCCAGGGCAAACGAGATATACTGGTAGGCTTCCAGTGTTATCTCAGGTTGTTTTGGGCTTCACTCCGACACGACTTGTACCGCTATTGGGGGACTGACGTTTACCGCCCCCTAGGCCCGCCATGCGATGTATCAGACGAACAGACCGGACTGTACGGAGAATGTCACATTCAGGCTCAGTAGGAGTTCAGATAGGTTTCGCCTCGTCAGTCTTCTTGTCGGCATCTACCTGGGGACCGTTACGCACAGCTAGTGCCGCTTGCGGTCTGTGGTTAAACCCACTGCCAGCGTAGTGTCGAGTCTTTAGAGTCCCACACAGAAAGCTATTCGACTTTAGGCAAAAGAGTAGAGGTCGCATGGTTTTGCGACAGGTCGCATGGTTTTGCGACAGGGTTCAGTCACATCCGTGCACTTGTGCACGTTTAGTGTCCGGACAGTTTACACTAGCGGGCTTTGGTTTAAGCCAGATCCTAGTGTACGTATTGGGATTGGTTTTATCCAGTTTGCATCCGTGTTCCTCGGAACGCGGATGCGGGTGTGTATGCACAGTTGACGGAGAGACAGAGGCAGAGGATTCTCATTAGGGTTGTTGACCGTTGACTGTTGACTATTGACTTTTTGCTCAACCCTAATGAGAATATGATATATATATATATATATATATATTTAGCAATAATATTAATTAAGTATTATAGTGACATGGTTGTTGGAGGGTTGACTTTGTTGACTTGTTGACTTTGTTGACCGGTTGACTAGGTTGGACTAGTTGACCATCATCATCACAATGGTTGTCATTTTCATGCAAAGACTTTTGCTTACTTGTTGTAGTTTGCAAAATGAGTGCATGGAAATGATATTGCCTTTGTCATGATATGAACCATCACATAATACTTGGTTGACATTATGGCTAATGATGCTTTTGGATTATGAGAGGGTGAAAGACAAAAGAGAGGCTCATTCTTGCTTGGCCTTTCTCTCTCTTGTTTTTGAGCTCTCATGCTCTTGCTCTCACCCTCTTCCTCTTGCTCTCTCTTTTTTAGTCTATGGTTCACTTGTCTCATGTGTTGAGAAGCAAGAACCATAGAGCAAAATCCCAACATACTCTTCTCTACTCATTCTAGCTCACAAGGCCTAGCAAGCCAAGTGATCTAGTTTCTTCAAAGTCCGAAGAACAAGCCAAAGGTAGAAGCTTTCGGGTGGATCCATCTTCGACGCAAGGAGACGATGAGGTGAGGCCGATCCGAACTCCGGGACGAGTTGAAGACGAAAGAGTTCAAGAAAGGTATAGCCCCCTAACCGAGTAGGTAAACTCTTGTTAGGTTGTTAGTTAGCAGTTTAACAATGATCCGGGTTCTGAGTCCATGTTACCACCTCTAAGAAAATCATTTTTCACTAAATTCCGCAAGCCCGTAAGTACCGGGAGAGGTAGCATGGACTTACACCCTCGTATTCCGTATTTTGGGAAGCGGGGCGTGACATGGTTTAGTTGGTATCAGAGCCAGGTTTTGCTTCGATTGGGATTGCATTTTTCCGTGTATAGCTTGGCAATCTAAGTCATTCCTTGGTCTAGGTTGTAAACTTGTCATTATTGATCCATATTCACATCGAGTATTCTGCTATCCATACGCTAGGGTTTCGGGTAACTTGGCAAGGTTACGTGGTTGTAATTGCGAACTACATCATGGTTACACTACCGCACTCTGTTTAAGTGACTTAGAGCTCTACAGTTGATTTCCACTTGTAATGAATTCCATCACACCCGATATCTTGATTCCTTGCCCAATCCATATTATATTTTGATTCTTTTAGCTTGTGCCTTATATCGTCCTCAAAATCATTGTTTCAGGATCATGTCTTCCAACGACTCTTCCTCTATCTCCACTCTCCAGAATCAGACCGTTGAGATTCTGACTGCACTACAAGGTCTGAAGGAAGCCCAGGAGCGAACAAACGACTTGTTAGATGAAGGACTGAGGAGGCAGGTGAATCAGGCACCAGCGGGAGTCTCCAATCATAAAGGGATTCATGTTAGACGAGGAAAAGAGAAGAAGATGAAGCGCCAATTTGTTTCCCCGCGACAGAAGCAACAGAAGACCCAGTGTTGTGGGTACTGTAAGAGGCCAGGACATCTTTAGAGGGATTGTCGCCGCGCCCAAGGGAAATGCCTGATTTGCGGATCCAGCGAACAACTCATCAACGGTTGTCCAAAAAGGAAAGAGCTACAGGGAGGAGACTCATCCACACTCTCCACTTTTGCCAAGTGATGATTATTGCGTAGTTCGAACTTCGAGAATAAGGCGGACCCAGCTCAGGATTCAACTCGTGTGACGAGAATGCAGCGGTCTAGTAGTCAAAGAAGAATTTTTCATGTTTTCTACTTTCAGTAGTAATGTTGTCATCCTCTTATAAACATTTCTTTTTGTTTGAAATCTTGTATCCGTCGAACTTTTAGTTGAATGCAATAAAAACTTTGAATCGTAAAATATGTATCATTCTTTTGTTTTTCCCCTTATTCATACTATTCATTACCACAGCATTTTTAATCCTGATTTTTCAGTTCCTGCCACCGCATATTTGCCTATACTTCGTACCCTTAGCTATTTTTCTTGATGTGTTCCACAGTCTAATCATGACTCTTTCTTTTCAGGACATGGTCCATCCTGGAGCAGCGCCGCATCTAGATGAGGATGCACAGTCATGCGTTTCCTTAGACCGCACGCTGATGAGTTCTGACGATGAGGTCAACGGTCCCCAGGTCATTTTCGGAATCAGCGATTCCGAGGACGAAGGAGCCGCCGCCCCAGAGGTTGGCATGATAGGTGATTCCGACGAAGAGGAAGGAGACCCTAAAGAGAATCCGATAGAGGAAGATCCCGAGGAAGACCCGATAGAAGAAAATCCAGTAGAGGAAAATCCCATGGAAGAGAATCCAGAAGAAGAGAATCATATGGAAGCAGGCCTTGATGAAGAAGCTCCAGCCGAGGAAGAAGGACCAGAAGAACAAGACCCTGCTGTGGAAGAACTCCTAATGGCGGTCCCCGCGAGGCGCTATGGAAATGGACGTCCCTACCTGAGTGCGCGAGCCTACCGCAACCTGCTGAACCTCCACAACCGCGACTGACGGGATTTTTTTGCTGTTGTCCTTGCTGGCCAAATAAATCTGTGTATAGTTTAGGGCTACCTTTCGTATTTTGAGAATGCTTTGTTTAGAATCTTCTGGAATGGAATAAATCGCTGAGTTCGCCAACATTCGATCTTCTTAGTTCACTTGATGCTTGATTATTTCTTATATACATTTAGTTTCTGCTGAGATCTGTCCACCGCTACTCCTTGTATTGTTTAAACCTTAACTGAGATTAACAAGTACCGCACCCGATCTTTTAGTAGGTCCACCCTTCATCCATCGTCTGTGCCTCGTTTGAGATCCTTCCGGGAGGAGAAATTCATAGTGAAGTTTCCGAGTTCGCTAACCCTTCAAATTTTTGGATTCGCTTGATGTATCGACCATTATCCTCCCCATACATTTTCCCCTTGTAGTCCTTGCCGCTCACCCTTACTTCCTGTGCTGAACCGACCCCGATCTTTTTGACCTTCAGTCTAAAGCCGTCATACCCCGACCTTTTGTATGAGCCACACTCCATTGTAATCTCTACCCTAGCTAGCCATATATATATTTGTATTTTTCCCAGTTACCCTAACTATATTAGGGACTTTGCTAGTCGAAAATTTAGTTTTCATTATTTTGAATTTATCGAAGAGTGCGTTTTATTGACTATCCCCGTTTTACGCATTTCAAGTACTTCACTAGTAGCTTTCCCAATTATTTCCGGTAGCGCAACCTTACATCGCGCATATTTTCGTTCCATGTTTCTTATTTTCACTATGTGGGTTTTCTAAGTTATTTTAAAACCATTTGATCGATGTATTATCCTAAAATGTTTTAACCTACCGACAAATCCTTCACTACTTTATTGCCGTTACTTTATTCCGGGTATTGTTCCGATGTTTACTATTATAAATGATTGTGCCTGATACTTATTATTTCTGCCGTGCTACCTTTAATAAACTTATACGTGCACATATTTGGGTTTCGATTTTATCGAGTACGCCTCGAATATTATTGTTCGTTATTGTTTTTATTTCTATTCTCGTATACATGTAGGTTGACTTTGTAGTTGTTCCTGTCTTTTACTTATTTAGACCCATATTTTGTATGTTGTTCTTACATATATAGATCTTCAAAATTTTATCCATCTGTTTTAAGTGAATCGATATGTGTTAGTGTTCGATATGGTAGTCTTTCGCTTATTGTATTATAAGTTATTGTTTATTTTAAATTTCGAGGACGAAATTTTTGTAAGGGTGGTATGATGTAATACCCAGCCCCTTTTTATACCAATATCCGGGTTTAACTAATAAAATTTTAATTTATTTATAATTATTTATCTATTTTAAAATCCTAATAAACCCAAACTTTCCTCATCAGCCCATTCCCTTTTTTAAATAAACATATTTTCCTTTTTCATTTTCCCTTAATCCCAAAACCCAGCCCCAACTATTTTCCTTCCATTCTATTTTTCCCCCTTTAAATATTCTAGATTTTTCCAGCCCAGCGCCCTCAGCCCAGAGGACTTCCCCTTTTCTTTTTAAATCCCTCGGCCCAATTCCCTAAGCCCACGAGAAAACAATAAAAGAATTTAATTTAAACCTTTTCTCTGGCCCAAGCCAAACCCCTTCAGCCCACTTCACCAACCCGACCCGGCCCGCCTTCAAATCCTTTCTTCTTCCAACGGCTCTTTGCCCTCTCCCCCTTTAATTTCCTTTTTTACTAAAACCCCACATTAATTTCTCTCTCTCCCTTTCCTTTATAATTCTCTCTCGTTCTCTTTCTTCTTTAAATTTTCTTTTAAATTTATCCCCACGTTACACTCTCTCCTCCTAAATTTCTTTAACTACGCACGTTACTCTCTTTCTCTCTCCTCTTGTTCTCTCCTTCTCTCTCCTCTCTCTCTCTCTCTCACACGTTCTCTCCATCCCTCTTCCATTTTCTTTTCACGCTCCTCCCTCGAACCCGCGCCCACGCCAGTGTGTCGCGCTCACCGCCGACCCCTCACCGTCGCTCGTCTCCATCTCGCTCGCCTCCTCCTTGCTCGTCTCCACCCTCGTCCTCAGTCCTCGTCGCACCCACCACTCAGCCTGCACCTGACCCGACCTCCTTCCTCACCGTAGCTTCAACCATCGCCGGCGCTGTAAGTGCACGGCGGCGCCCCGGCCTCCATCCCGAGGCCAAATGCGCAAGCGATGGTTAACTTTAATTTTCTTGAACCGGTACCACCGCGCACTAAAACCCGGATCGGGCCATTAACTAGTTCTAGCTAACTACAAGATGGGGAAGAGAGATATACCGACTGATCCGTGTCCTCCGGTCGTTTCGTCGTCGTCCCGATCTCCCGCGAAAGCTCCGGTCTCCACCTCGTCGCCGGAAGGGTACCACGTCGCCGGCTTCTTTTACGGGCTCCCACCTCTATACCGAGGCAACTCGGGCATGAAGTTGGCGAGCCGACGTGCCCAAGATTTGCTGTAGGATACGTGTAGAACCATGTCTCATTTTAGGGTTCATAGAGGTTGCCATTTTTGGTGGAGGGATGATACATGGAATTTTTGTGGAGCTGTATGATTTTTCCAAAGCCAAAAGAGATGAAATCCCCTTGCACAAAATTGGGACAGCCCCCTTGGAGCTTGGCCGGCCATGGCTATGGGAGAGGAGAGAATGAGAGAGAGTGATCAATGGATGATAGAACCACAACCATAATGCAAGGGAATAAAGATAATCATGAAGGGAAATGATCACAAACAAACCCACACTCCAAAACAACCATCATCAACAACCATGATTGCACCAAAACCAACACCCCAACAAGCTAATCATCAACAACCATGATGACTCAAAAGTCAAGCCATGATGAGAAGAAGAAGAAGTCAAATGGTGGAGGAATAATCATGATACAAGAATATGCAAAGAACACCCTCCACAAATGCTTATTTGCACAAATGCAAATAAGCCCTCCTCCACCAATCTTCGGCCATTGAAAGATACAAATGAAATGGCCGAAACGGAAAGCAAACTGGCAACTCCAGAAAACTGGTCCCGTAATAAATTACAGGAAAACCCCGATACTGTGTATACACACCCGCATTTGTATTCCGACCGAAATACAAATGCAATGAGACAAAATCTACACTGTACTATACTAGGATCCGGCTTAAACCAAAGCCGGCTAGTAATATCCGTTCGATCCTGATCCGTGCAATACCGCACGTATCTGATCGAACCCTGCCATATCTCCATACGGCCTCTATAGCTTTTCGCCCGAAAACTTGAGCAACTGAATGTGGGGGACTCTAAAGACTCGTCAACACCTTGGTTGTGGATTTAACCACTAGCACGTCAGAGGTATAAGCCAATACGTAACAGGCCACCAGGTATTGACCAAAAGGGACGTCGATGAGCGAACTCATCCTGACATCCTACTGAGCCTGTCAGTGACAATATCCGTACAGTCCGGTCCGTTCGTCTATGAGCATCGCATGGCGGGCCTAGGGGGTTGGTAAAAGTCAGACCCCCAAAAGCGGTACAAGTCGTGTCGGAGTGTAGCCCAGAACACCCTGAGATACTTACTGGAATACCTACCAGTAAATCTCCTGCCTCGGCCGAGGGCTTCGTGTAATGGCTCTCCTAGACACAGCGCGACCTCACCCCCAATACCGGGAGAGACGAACCCCTGAAGATCCGCTCACTGCCTCCATGTGGCTCGGGACTGTACCCAACTAAAACCTGTTTGCACGTCTCCTTTGAGCGTGGTAGGGTAGTAATCAAAGTACAGTGGGAACTCACACGAGACAAATGACGATCCCCAGGTCGATGAACTAACCTGTACGCATGTCACCAGGGAACTGCCATCTGACGTCAGGTATAAGACCAACTAGCATGTTCCCGCGAGTCCTGTCCGGTGTACTCATAACCCAATGAGCACCTGTATACATCTTAGGAGATCCAACTGACACCAATGGGTTGTGAGACCGGCCACCGCCCCTCGTCGGGGTCTCGACTGTATACACTAGTCTACTCTGGAGTATCGATGCCCTATCTCGAAACTCCCACGACTAGGGACCTTTTAAGGATGAGCTTATAGACCCCAGCTCCCACTTATATGATCGCCCTCATACTGCTGGTGGTCAAGCAAGAATCCTAGGGGCTCTATCAACGTGTAATAGCGACATGTCAGGTCACCTAGAGCAGTACACGATGATAAAGGTAAACCGGATAGCATACTATCATCTCGAGTAAGACTGTCCTACCGGGATAGGTCCTCTCTCAATCATTGCAATCATGTGCCTGTGATCCAATAATTGACTCTGAGGGCACTATCTCCAACAATCTCCCACTTGCACTCAAGGCTAATTATTGCGACGTCGCATACTCACAGCCCGTGTGATACCGAACACCCAACTCCTCTACTAGTCAGTCTCACAAAGCTCGTTTGCGAAACTAATGCGTTCGAGGAATAGCCTCAGTGAGTGGATCCGCCTGGATGTTTCTTTCTATGTCTCTCTATATCTCATGTTCGCGGAGAAAGCCATCTCCCGAAATGAGCAATACCTGTCTTAGAATGTGTCTGGATGTCTGATGGGACCCAGCTCATAAATGAACTCCAAATCCAAACTTCTTAGACTGTATCGTCAACTGAACTTAATCAGTATCCAGCGCCATGCCTCCCTCAGTATTGCCTTGGACCACCTGTCCAAAATACTGCCCCTCGTCAGAAGGAGAACTATAACTCTGACAACCTCCCTGTCGTCCAGGTCACCTTGGAAGCCTGGAATGATAACTGTCTCCCGAATGAGGCTGTCGTTATCATATCCCTAGAACATCCACTTATGTTCTAAAACTGCTTCCGACTGTTTCTCCAGGATTGGATCAATGTCAACTTATTGCATCTAGTGCAAGAACAACATCTGGTGTGGTACTTGACATCTCATGATTGACTCAATTGCCTGAGCAAGTGATCTGCCAATCATGCACATCCTTTCCCCTTTAGTCTGTAAGACACCTTTAGAGAGGGTGACTCCATTACCTGCAGGTACACTACCGTGCCTGGAGTCGTCCATTGCAAATACTCTTAGAATGCTGTCTAAGTACCCTGATTGGGAAACCACCCAAATCTAGATCTAAAGCCATAGATCTAGTAACCAGTATGTCTGATATAATGTCCAAGTCCCATGTGGAGAAACCACCGTGTGACGACCAAAGTATAACCGATCGTAGTATAGGAGTTTCCTTTCCTACTCTGTGTATGTCATCCAAATACCAGGACATCACACCCTACTACCTTCTCAACAGATCCATCCCCTATTCTGATGAAGTCAAACCTATGACTGTCGCATCAGAAATTGATGATCTATCTCCGCTATATCTGCTTTAGTCTATAAATAGACATAAGCCACCTGTCCACCAATTCTTCTGCTGCTCCCACTGACTACGACAACCCTCTGGCAGAGTGATATAAACGTACACTTCTAAAGCAAGTTTAGAACGACGCTATACTCATCCTCCTACCGGGTCTCACAGTCTGGAACAACAGCAATGGCTAGTGTGGGTAAACAAGAACTTCCCTGTCACCGTCCTTGAGGCTACCGGAGTACCTCTCGGGTGCCTGAAGTTACCCACCTAATCTGCGGAGTGGCCAATGGAATGTCAATCCAGATTGAATCTTTAGGTTCCTATCAAATCTTCAGTAATCGTTTGTGGTTCTGGAATCACTTCCAGTTCTACCATACTCCCACTACTGTTTTCTGAAAAATCCATTTTTATTAAAACTGTGGCGAGTTTAGAACAATATCACTATTGATCTTTCAGATGGTAGAAAGTCAACCCTCATCATAGCCTGGGTCAACCCACAAACAACCATTACAGAAACGTGCCTTGAGTTGTCCAGTGTCTGGTTTTAATCATAAACCGGACAACTCCCCGTACCTTAACATCGTTAAGATATGAACTGTTCTATATCCAACATAGAACCAGAGGCACTGATTTAATTGAACCAGATTCAAATCATGCAGATGTCTCCAGTGCATGTCAACTAAATGGAAGGAGGCCGATCAGCGTTACTCATCTTAGGAATGCTTCCAATTATGAGTAACCTGAAAGAGAAGTAAGTTCTCTTTATCATTACTATCAACTGAATACCATACACAAGTATCTACATCTTCGATCATCTTGAAGAATCCCGATACTTGCAATATCTGGTTCTCTACTTTATTCAAATACCTATAACTTCTCAAAATTCGGACCCTGTGTTTCCACGAAACACCTGTCTAAAAACTAGAGAAGTCATAAGTAAACCGAATATAGTACGGGGACCGACCCCTCTGTCCTGATGGACCCTGGACAACATACAATACTCTGTATAAGTCCCTTGAGTCTGATAACTCATTCACAGTATGTCGTAGGTTGAAAACTGTACTTATGGTTAAGAAGAATTACACCGTTGTTCAATACTCCTTACCTAACCATCCACTGATATAGGTAAATGTCATAGACATAATATCAAAAAGGTATATCTCACTCTATAAAAATAGACGTACAGATATGTCAATTAGAAATTGGTGCATAACAGCGGATATTCAAAACCAAATATTTGCCGACCGGCAAACAACCCAGGTGATTTCCTAAAATATCACCGATTACAACGAATCCCGATATAATGAGGATGATCACCTAATTCCCAATAGCTTACTCCCACTCATCATCTGTAAAACCATACAGATGTGAGAATCATACCTGGTAAATACATACCCTGGAGTAGGTATCTAATCGAGAAATCAGTTTTCCTTTAACTGTACACAGTGAAACTGAAACATTGAAATGTTTCGATGGGGTATCCCTGTATTCCTAGTAATGCCTCTTCCAGATTCACGACTGTAACCGTATAATTCTTTGCCACCTCTCCAAATTCCTTTTTATGTCTTTAGTCATTACCTTCTGCACACCCCTTTAGGCCAAATGGTTTTCTTCCTTCCCTACCATTCGGCAACAGCCTATGGTTTGGAAGAAGACTATCCAATAAGCGTAATGGGTGTACTGTCCTAATCCTAGGAGCACTCGCAATGCGAGAGAAGGTGAAGATAAAAGATAACCGAATAAACCTTATTCCTATTTCTCCTGAACCAGAATCCATCCCCGAAATGGAACAAGTTCCTTTCGAGTTCGTATATAACCATACGATGGAGTATCTAATAAACTGTGGATCTTCGTAGTGATACGGAGTGTTCTGGAGAAATACAAAGGTGATTTAGGATTGGCGAAGAAATACTTGGTTTGGTCGTGAATAGCAGTCGCAATTTACTTTTCCCTCTTACTAATCCCTTGTTATGTCTTTACTTAATACCTTCTGCACACCATGGTTATGCTAATTTGTTTTCTTCATTCCCCACCGTTCGGCACCAGCCTAAGGTTTGGAAGAAGACTATCCAATTTGCGTAATAGGTGTACTACTCCTAAACCAAGGAGTACTCGCAACCTGAGAGAAGGTAAAAGGAAAAGACAACTGAATAGCCCTATCCGTTTCCTCCAGAACCTGAAACCATCCTCGAATAAATTCTTTCGAGTTCGTATCTAACCATACGATGGTTTTGTCCAATAGAAGTGGACGTTCGCAGTAATACGGGGTGTCCTGGAGAAAAAGGTAAAAGTAGGAGTGGCAATGAGGTTTGCAACTATGACAATCCAAAAGCCAGTGTTTAAGAAGGTTCGGTCAACTTGGTCACTGAGTCATAGTCAAGGGTCGGGTCAATGGTCGCTGCCGAAGAGAGAGAGAAAAGAAACACTCAGCGTGCACTCTAACCTAGATCAGAATGGTTACCAATTTATCTAATCTGTAAACCTCCCACTGTACCGTCAAATTCTTCTCCAAACCTGAAAGAAGAATTAGTCGGGGTCACCCGAGGAGTAAACTAACTCATCAGTGGGAATCAGGATCCAACTATCATCGCATGATAACGTGACGGAATCCGCTCACGGTGTCACACTCCAGAAGGTATGCACATATCTGGCAAGTTTCAGTTCTTTTGAAACTCCCGATGTGATTTCTGCCCCATGCTCTTATGACCTTGACTTTGGCCAACAAATCATAAGTCACATGTCAAGTTCTACCCGTCATTCTCCAGGTTAATTTGAGCCCACCCGTACAAGCCCTTGACTTTGGCCAACAAGGCTATTCGACTGCCCCAAACCAACGCATCTATCTATGCTGCATATGAATACCCCAATAGCTACCAAACACTGTGCCTTGACTTTGGCCAACAAACACAGCTTGAATACTATTGACCACCCATATGAAACGACGGAGGGCTATGAATGGTTTCTGGCGAAAACCTTTAACGTAGTGAACTTGATATCGTTGAAGGAACGGATAGCCTTTTAAAAAATATAGTGACGAAAACCATTGCTAAAGAGGTCACTCCCGGTGAAGGGATCTCGGCTCTTTCCCCGTAGAATGAGGTGCAGGATATTCCAACTGAATACCACGGTGCAAAGCAAAAGTAATCGGCTATAGTGAAGTTATTGCCCTGACGCAAACTTTTTGTCCAAGGGGTCACTCCCGGTGAAAGGATCTCGGCCCTTGCCTCGTCGACTGAGGAGCAGGATATTCCAACTGAATACCACGGTGCAAAACAAAAGTGAACGTCCTTGCAATAACAGCCTTTTGAAAAGTGTTCCAACAACATCAAAATAGGTTTGTTTTTAACTTGCATTGATCCGAATCAACGCAGTCCCATCAATTGATCACACCACAAAGAACGGAAATATACTGATGTACGTATATGACATCCGCATTCGCCACTGGGTCCCGTCATTACCCGTTAGGTTAGCTAACTAACGACAGAGCGGGGACTGGACTAGCACGGATGCAAAAAATATACAACATCTGCTAATATATATACCAATATATTATATTCGCTCAAGGCGTGATAAAATGCAACATCACAGAAATATACAGCATCACAGAACAATAAAGATATCTGGGATCCCCGGGTTTCACAGAGCCGCTGAAACCCGACGTTCCCCTGGTCGTGTGGATAGCCTGTGCAATGAAAATCCTAGACCCCTACGGGCGCAGCAAGTTACCCGCCAAAACCTGAAGCGAGACAGCCCCCTTCAGCAACGTGAATGGACCACCCAGCACTTCACGGAATCCGGTAACTTGGGCACCCCTCCTGGGTCAACCTGTACCCCCTACGAGTGCGGCGAATAGCCCGCCAATTCTAAAGTAAAGCCCCCTCCGTCTCAATGCCATGAGATGCGGGCTTGTTGCCCTCTAGAACCCGGCTATCCGTGCACCCCTCCGCGGGGCAATCCTAGTACAGAAAGTAAAATATACATACAACGGGTACATCGACCGCAACTTGGTCGTGCCCCAAAATAATAATACAAACAGGCAGTGACGGCAGTCCACATGTCGGACGCTCGCCCCGCAATATCAAATGTACATAATACAACAAGAACTGTACTAGCATTGCATCCAGGCTATCCCCCACGACCAATCCGCAACATCACAGCAATACACAGAACATCAACGTGAAGGTCACGTTCGCAAATCCGTCTAACCGGGCTATAGCAGCTAGACAGGATTTACCGATCAAGTGACATTCACGGTCGCAGATATAATGTAAATACTGTGAACTAATGTGTTTAAAATATCCGATCGATCAAATTTTAACAAGTGGGCCCCAAGTACTACTGTAGCACATCAAGAAATTCTGGGCCCAAAAATTAACATTCCAAAAACCCTATTTTTAACCCAGAAAGCAACTGCAGAAATTTGATACGGTAAGGACATCATAGTGCGGCGGAACCGTGGCCCAAAGGGGGGTTTGGCCGCGGTTCCGCGCTCCCATAGTCGAATCACATTATGAAATTTCTCCAGAATGCTTAGAACTTCCAGTACATCACTTTTCAACAACCTGAAAAAAATTTCGAGCCAGAAAAAAATCGACAGAAAACTGATGCATGGAAAAATACGGGTTTTGGAATTTTGTGCGATCGGAAACGTAAAACACATTAGGTAAAGATAGACTAGGTTAATGGCGAGGCTCTGATACCACTGTAAGTGCACGGCGGCGCCCCGGCCTCCATCCCGAGGCCAAATGCGGAAGCGATAGTTAACTTTAATTTTCTTGAACCGGCACCACCGCGCACTAAAACCCGGATCGGGCCATTAAATAGTTCTAGCTAACTACAAGATGGGGAAGAGAGATATACCGACTGATCCGTGTCCTCCGGTCTTTTCGTCGTCGTACCGATCTCCCGCGGAAGCTCCGGTCTCCACCTCGTCGCCGGAAGGGCACCACGTCGCCGGCTTCTTTTACGGGCTCCCACCTCTATACCGAGGCAACTCGGGAACGAAGTTGGCGAGCCGACGTGCCCAAGGTTTGCTGTAGGATACGTGTAGAACCATGTCTCATTTTGGGGTTCATGGAGGTTGCCATTTTTGGTGGAGGGATGATACATGGAATTTTTGTGGAGCTGTATGATTTTTCCAAAGCCAAAAGAGATGAAATCCCCTTGCACAAAATTGGGACAGCCCCCTTGGAGCTTGGCTGGCCATGGTTATGGGAGAGGAGAGAATGAGAGAGAGTGGTCAATGGATGATAGAACCACAACCATAATGCAAGGGAATAAAGATAATCATGAAGGGAAATGATCACAAACAAACCCACACTCCAAAACAACCATCATCAACAACCATGATTGCACCAAAACCAACACCCCAACAAGCTAATCATCAACAACCATGATGACTCAAAAGTCAAGCCATGATGAGAAGAAGAAGAAGTCAAATGGTGGAGGAATATTCATGATACAAGAATATGCAAAGAACACCCTCCACAAATGCTTATTTGCACAAATGCAAATAAGCCCTCCTCCACCAATCATCGGCCATTGAAAGATACAAATGAAAACAGCCGAAACGGAAAGCAAACTGGCAACTCCAGAAAACTGGTCCCGTAATAAATTACAGGAAAACCCCGATACTTTGTTTACACACCCGCATTTGTATTCCGACCGAAATACAAATTCAATGAGACAAAATCTACACTGTACTATACTAGGATCCGGCTTAAACCAAAGCCGGCTAGTAATATCCGTTTGATCCTGATCCGTGCAATACCGCACGTATCTGATCGAACCCTGCCATATCTCCATACGGCCTCTACAGCTTTTCGCCCGAAAACTTGAGCAACTGAATGTGGGGGACTCTAAAGACTCGTCAACACCTTGGTTGTGGATTTAACCACTAGCACGTCAGAGGTATAAGCCAATACGTAACAGGCCACCAGGTATTGACCAAAAGGGACGTCGATGAGCGAACTCATCCTGACATCTTACTGAGCCTGTTAGTGACAATATCCGTACAGTCCGGTCCGTTCGTCTATGAGCATCGCATGGCGGGCCTAGGGGGTTGGTAAAAGTCAGACCCCCAAAAGCGGTACAAGTCGTGTCGGAGTGTAGCCCAGAACACCCTGAGATACTTACTGGAATACCTACCAGTAAATCTCCTGCCTCGGCCGAGGGCTTCGTGTAATGGCTCTCCTAGACACAGCGCGACCTCACCCCCAATACCGGGAGAGACGAACCCCTGAAGATCCGCTCACTGCCTCCATGTGGCTCGGGACTGTACCCAACTAAAACCTGTTTGCACGTCTCCTTTGAGCGTGGTAGGGTAGTAATCAAAGTACAGTGGGAACTCACACGAGACAAATGACGATCCCCAGGTCGATGAACTAACCTGTACACATGTCACCAGGGAACTTCCATTTGACGTCAGGTATAAGACCAACTAGCATGTTCCCGGCGAGTCCTGTCCGGTGTACTCATAACCCAATGAGCACCCGTATACATCTTAGGTGATCCAACGGACACCAATGGCTTGTGAGACTGGCCACCGCCCCTCGTAGGGGTCTCGACTGTATACACTAGTCTACTCTGGAGTATCGATGCCCTATCTCGAAACTCCCACGACTAGGGACCTTTAAAGGATGTGCTTATAGACCCCAGCTCCCACTTATATGATCGCCCTCATACTGCTGGTGGTCAAGCAAGAATCCTAGTGGCTCTATTAACGTGTAATAGCGACATGTCAGGTCACCTAGAGCAGTACACGATGATAAAGGTAAATCAGATAGCATACTATCATCTTGAGTAAGACTGTCCTACCGGGATAGGTCCTCCCTCAATCATTGCAATCACGTGCCTGTGATCCAATAATTGACTCTGAGGGTACTATCTCCAACAGGCGCCCCCTCTCCTCACCCTCAACTCGAGACTCCATCATCCAGCACTACACTCTCTACCACCTCCAACTCCGACAACCACTGCCGAACTCCCCTCCACTACGCGCCAGCCACCATCTCTATCGTCGGCGCTCACCAGCCGCCTCCCTCGCCATTGTGAGCTCCCGCTTCCAGCTGTGGCCCTCCGCGTCCTTCACCCGACCACTGAGCTCCTCATCACTTCGAACGCGAGCTACTCCCCTTGCCGGCCAAACCTCCATGCTTCGGCCACCGTCGGCACCCCGACGACGCCGACGAGCCCCCATTGCCCCGAGCCGCCTCGTCGACCCGAGCACCATCCCTAACACTGGCACCACCCGAGTTCCCATCACCTCCACGGCAACCATCACCCGAGCCCTGCACAGGCTCACCCCCTCACCTGAGTTCGAGCCCTCAATCCGCCGCCAAGCTCCTTCACGTCACCTCGGCCACCACCTGTGCGCACCTCGTCGACGAGCTCCCCCTCAGCGACTCTCCCCTGCTCCGGCCAACCAACGCCGCTCTTCGCTGCCCCCAGAACAGGCCCGAGCTCATTCCGAGACGTTGCTGTCGCCGTTCGTCGCGCGTTCGTGACGTTACGGTCGCCGTGCATCCCCGAAACGTTTCCAGGGAAGTATTTTACTTGCTACATGCTAATATATTCGTATTACAAACTTAGATCGTATAGTTTACAAATTTACAACTCTCGATAAAATATATGGCGCAACTGTTCGATGCTTGATCTAAATGGAAATCCATATATAAATTGACGGAACATGAGGGCAATTGCTGGCCCATGAGATTTTGAATACTGTGTATAAATTTCACAGGAAAATAGGACTGTTAATGGCTAAAACGAATACCCCCAAGTATACCCGTAAAACTAAAAATTTCCCGTATCTGAAAATTATTAAAATCACCGTATATTATGTACAAACTGGAATGATGCGTTCGAGGGCTTAAATCGAAGCCGACTCGACAAACTATAACCCTATGCAAGTTTCTAATTGTTTCTGTGCATAAATTCTGACAATATTTGGATCGGAGTGCGACTCTGGATTGCAGTCCAGAGCGACTCTAGTTGTTGGTTACTGTCCCGTAAGGGGTACCACTCTGTTTCCTTAATTCGTAGGTTGCAGAAATCCACTGTTTATAAAAGGTGAAACTATTAGCTAGGTAACACAAGTGGTTTCATTCTGTTTCGTTATCGTTTGCTATTTAATCTGTAATTTAAAGGAGCTGGACGTATAACTGTCCAGAACAGCATCAGACTTGACATACTAGTATTGAACAGTGTATATCTCCTGACGTACAGACGCGATGGAGAATCCGTCTGTTGCGTTGAAAACCTTACTGAAAACCCTAGATATCATCCAACTGTAGCATCGCTAAATTCTGATCCCAATCGGGATTAAAATGCGTTACGAAACGGACTTCCGATTCTGAAACCGGATTTCCAGCCGTGAACGCTTAAAATGAAATGGCCATAACTAGTGATCCTGAAACCCGATTGTCGTGAAACCAAATTCGCTGGATAGTTAATCAAACATACTATTTATTCCCCATTCATTGTTTCGCTAAACTGTACCTGCATGATTTATGATAAATTGTGCAAGTGGCAGATTACTGATTTATGACATCCTAATCATGGTTTACATACTGTTTACGCATCATATCATACATATGTCAATGTATTGATAACCTAGTGATAATGTGCATTACCCAGTGTTAGGTATTAGTGATGATTGTGGCAAGTACGTAAGGGTTCGTGCATGATTGAATAAGTGAAAGTGACACGTATTTGTACACAATCAGTGAATCTTATCATTCTATTGCATTATCGACGTCTGTGGGACGCGTGTACGTGTGACTATAAGTGGTATGGGACACTTATGGAAGCTCTTGCATGGGTGTCACAGATAAGGCACCAGACACTGCCATTTATCTTGGGTACTAATCGGGACGTGCTTGATGGAGATCCTGTCTCCAGTTCTCGTGCAGACTTGTCACAGACCGACTGGTATTTGAGGTTATGGTTAGCGTTTGATGTAGACCACGGGGTGTAGGGTAGTTTGAGTATGAGTTCAACATAATCTCGGGAGTCCCATGCCGGCTTATATATATGGAGATATATAGAGATTTACAGGGTACATGATTATTACCGTGAGTTACATGTTAGGCCCGTGGTCCCTTACCCTTGGGTTCTACCCTGGGGTGGAGGACACTCGCGAGTGGTTGACCCTCACACTTGGACTGACGATGGGCTTGGTGACCTGTACATTGAGACTTAGAGACTGATAGGGATGATAGCATCGATATACATTACTTACTGTGTTGACATACCTAGCATATTATTTTACTGCTTTTACTGTTTCCTCTGCATTGATTATTCCATGTTTATAACTCTACTGTCTTGATTTACTGTTATATATCCGTTACTACTGTTCGAGTTGCCACTTGCATTTTTTATATATATTGCTATTGTGTCGCTCTGACGACCTGAATATGCATGCTCAGTTTGAGGAGTGGATTTAGCCTGGACCAGGACTAGACGTGCATCGCGGATATCTTGATCAACTGTCCAGGGTTATACTCTTTACCTTCATCAGGTCAGTTCATTGTATATGTTTTGTTTCAGTTACTGCATTTCTCATTACCTGCGCATCGTTTACTGATTACCATGTAAAGCTAGAAGCCGAAGTGTGACTACGGCAGGATATTTCCTTCACCGTAGGAGTATGGCTGGCCTTGTCAACCCCTCGTATTCCGTATTTTGGGAAGCGGGGCGTGACATATACGGTTGCAGTCATGAATCGGGATAATAGAAAAGGCATTACTATGAATACCCGGATACCCCTTCGAAACATTTTCATGTTTAAGTTTTACTATGCGTGTTAATTGAAAACTGATTTCCCAATTAGATCCTTACTCCAGGGTATGTATTTACCAGGTATGATTCTCATATTTGTATGGTTTTACAGATGATGAGTGGGAGTAAATTATTAGGAATTAGGTGATCATCCTCATTATATCGGGATTCGTTGTAATTGGTGATATTTGAGGAAATCGCCTGGGTTTTTGCCGGACGGCAAATATTTGGTTTTGAATATCCGTTGTTATGCCCCAATTTCAAACTGATATATCTGTACGTTTATTTTATAAAGTGAGATATAACTTTTTGAAATTATGTCCATGACATTTACCTATATCAGTTGATGGTTAGGTAAGGAGCATTAAACGGCGATGTAATTCTTCATAAGCATAGTACAGTTTTCAACCTACGATGCACAGGGTTTGAGTTATTCAACTCAGAGGACTTATACAAAGTATTGTATGTTGTCCAGTGTCCATTAGGACAAAAGGTTTGGTCCTCGTACTATATTCTGTTTATTTTTGACTTCTCAAGTTTTAGACAAGTGTTTCGTAGAAATACAACGTCCAAGTTTTGAGAAGTTATAGGTACAAGAATAAAGTAGAGAACCATGTGTTCCAAGTATCAGGATTCTTCAAGGTGATTGAAAAAGTAGATACTTGTGTTTGGTATTCAGTTGATAGTAATGGTTTTGAGAACTTGCTTCTCTTTCAGGTTACTCATATCTGGATGCACTCCTAAGTTGAGTAATGCTGATCGGCCTCTCTCCATTTAGTTGACATGCATTGGAGACAACTGTATGATTTGAATCTAGTTCCAATTAAATCAGTGCCTCTGTTTCTATATGGTATATAGAATAGTTCATATCTTAACGATGTTAAGGTATTTGGAGTTGTCCGGCTTATGCTCAAAACCACACTCTGGATAACTCAAGGCACGTTTCTGTAATGGCAGTTTATGGGTTTACCCAAGCTATGACGAGGATTAACTTTCTACCATCTGGAAGATCAATAGTGATATTGTTCTTGACTCGCCACAGTTTTAGTAAAATGGATTTTTTCAGAAAACAGTAGTGGGAGTATTGTAGAACTGGAAGTTATTCCTGAACCACAAACGATTACAGAAAATTTAATAGAACCTAAAGATTCAATCAGGTTTGACATTCCATTAGCTACTTGGTGGGTAACCTCAATCACCCGAGAGGTACTCTGGTATCCTCAAGGACGGTGGCAGGGAGGTTCTTATTTACCCAGACATGCCATTAATGTTGTTCTAGACTATGAGACCCAGCATGAGGATGAGTATAGCGTCGTTCTAAACTAGCTTTAGAAGTGCATGTGTATATGACTCTGCCAGAGGGTTGTCATAGTCAGTGGGAGCAGCGGAAGCGTAGTGGACAAGCAGCTTGTGTCTATTTGTAGACTAAAGCAGATATAGCGGAGATAGATCACCTATTTTTGATGTGACAATTGGCTTTGACTTCATCAGAATAGGGGATGGATCTGTTAAGAAGGTAGTAGGGTGTGATGTCTTGATATTTGGATGACATACATATAGTAGAAAGTGAAGTTCCTATACTAGGATCGGTTATACTGTGGTTGTCACACAATGGTTTCTCCACAAAGGATATAGATATAATATCTGACATTCTGGTTACTAGATCTATGGTTGTAGATCTAGATTTGGATAGTTTCCCAATCTGGGTACTTAGACAGTATTCTAAAGGTGTTTTTAGAATGGACGACTCCTGGCATGGTAGTGTACCTGCAGGTGATGGAGTCACTCTCTCTAAAGGTGTCTTACAGACTAAAGAGGAAAGGGGTGTGCATGATTGGCATATCACTGGCTTGGACAATTGAGTCAATCATGAGATGTTAAGTACCACACCAGATATTGTTTTTGTAATAGATGCAATAAGTTGTGATATTAATCAAATCCTGAAGAAACGTTCGGAAGCAGTTTTAGAACATAAGTGGATGTTCTAGAGATTTGATAACGGCAGCCTCCTTCGGGAGACGATTATCATTCCAGGCTTTCAAGGTGACCTGGATGACAGAGTGATTGTTAAAGTTATAGTTTTCCCTCTTTTGAGCGGCAGTAGTTTGGACAGGTGGTTCAAACGGATACTGAGGGAGGCTTGGCGCAGGATACTGATTAAATTCAGTTGACAGTACAGTCTAAGAAGTTTGCTGGATTTGGAGTTCAATTATGAACTAGATCCCATCAGATATCCAGACATATTCTAAGACAGGTATTGCTCATTTCAGGAGATGGCTTTCTCTGCGAACTTAAGATAAAGAGAGACATAGAAAGAAACATCAGAGCGGATCCACTCACTGAGGCTATTTCTTAAAAGCAATAGTTTTACAAACGAGCTTTGTGAAACTGATTAGTATAGGAGTTGGGTGTTCTGTATCACACGGGCTGTGAGTATGTGACATCGCAACAATTAGCCTTAAGTGCAAGTGAGAGATTGTTGGATATAGTGCCCTCAAAGTCAATTATTGGATCGCAGGCACGTGATTGCAATGATTGAGGGAGGACCTATACCGGTAGAACAGTCTTACTCGAGATGATAGTATGTTATCTGGTTTGTCTTTATCATCGTGTACATGCTTCAGGTGACATTACAGATCACTATTACACGTTGATAGAGCCCATAGGATTTTTGCTTGACTACCAGCAGTATGATAGCGATCATATACGTGAGAGTGGGATAATCTATAAGCACATCCTTAAAGTGTCCCTAGTCATAGGAGTTTCGAGACTGGGCATCGATACTCCGATAGTAGACTAGTGTATACAGATCGAGACTCCGACGAGGGGCGGTGGCTGGTCTCACAAGCCATTGGTGTCAGTTCGTTAACCTAAGATAGTATACAGGTGCTCATTGGGTTATGAGTACAACGGACGGACTCGCAGGGGCACTGTTGATTGGTACTATACCTATCGTCAGGAGCAGTTCCCAGGTGATATGAGTACAGCTTAGTCCTTTGACTTGACACTGCTACTTTGCCTTAAGTGTGTTCCCACAGTTCTTTGATTGCTACCCTACCGCGGCTCAAAGGATTCATGCAAACAGGTAGTAGTTGGGTGTAGTCCCGAAGCACTTTGAGGCAGTGGCGGTTAGATAGGATTCGTCTCTCCCGGTATTGGGGGTTGATATCGCGCTGTTTCTGGAGAGCCATTACACAAAGTCCTTGGCCAAGGCAAGTGATATTTATTGGTAGGTATTCCAGTAGTTTCTCAAGGTGTTCTGGGCTACACTCCGACACGACTTATACCGCTATTGGGGGTCGGACGTTTACCATCCCCCTAGGCCCGATATGCGATACTCATAGACGAACAGACCGGACTTTACGGATATTGTTACTGACAGGCTCAGTAGGGTTTCACGATGAGTTCGCTCATCAGCATCCTTTTTGCTCAATACATGGGCAGCCGTTATGTACAGCTAGTGCCACTGACGTGCTTGTGGTTAAACCCACTGCTAACGTATTGACGAGTCTTTAGAGTCCCCCATAGAAATTTTCCCCAGTTCGGGCGAAACGTTGTAGAGGCCGTATGGTTTTATGGCAGGGTTCGATAATATACGTGCACTAGTGCACAGATCATGATTGAACAGATTATACTAGTGGGCTTTGGTTTAAGCCGAATCTTAGTATTAGATTTGTTAGATTACTTTCATCTCATTGCATTCGTATTCAGTCGGAATGCGGATGCAGGTATATATATACAGATGAGGGGTATTCTTGTGAACCATCACGAGTTTACTTTAGTTGATGCCATATCTTTTTTTTTTGGATTAAACATTTAGTTTAAATGTTTAGTGGAGGAAAATGTGAGTGCAAGTTTTGCCCATATGCATCATTTCATGTCACATGCACATGGTGACTCATGGTCTTGGTTCATGTAACCATTTATTGTGACATGGATTGATTTTGGAGCTAATTATGATTGTGGGGGATATTTTTGGAGAGTGAGGGCTGCCATGTGAGGGCATGGGATTATTCTTTTGGTTTTGATATATATTTTCTCTCAAAAATATCTCACACATTCAACAAGTCATTTTCTTCACTTGCTTCTCTTTCTTGACCTCACATCTTCCTCTAATGGCTTCTTCTTTAACCTCCACCCATTTCTCTCATGAGTTGAGAATCCATGGGTGTATTGAGACAAAGTTATCACACACATTCTCTACTTCACCTTGGACATGTCGGCTAGCAAACTTCATGTCCGAGTTGCTTCGGTTTTGAAGCAGGAGCCCGTAAAAATATTCCTTGATGTGGTGCCACTTCGACGAGGAGAATGGAGATCGAGCGAGATCGGAGATGCCGCGAAGAGCTAAGGATGGTGGCTAAGGACCGAAGGACACGGATCGATCGGTCCCTTGCTTAGACTTATGACAGTGATAAAATAGAGCGGAATCAACGTTCCCCAGCTCAGTATAATATGCGAGTTCGGTCAATACATCCATATTATTATCTTGATTAAGGCGTCTCATGGTCGCTTCCTAGAGAGAGTGAGAGAAGAAAACACTTTAGCGTGCGCTCTTGCAAGATTAGATTGGTTATTATCTTATCTAATCTAGATGGCTCCCGCTGTTTTTATCAAATCTTCCTTCAAACCCTAAAAGGTAAGATTGGTCGGGATTAATTACACCCTACAAGTTTGTTGGATATATATGCCATAGAGGCCTTCATTGTATAGGATGCTAGGGATATGTATGTACAAGACAATCTTGCTTGATATGATAGTACACTATTTGGTTTGTCTTTATCTTAACGTGTGATATATTTTACTCTGTATTTATAAACATGTTGATAAAGCCCATAGGGTGTTTGCCTCACTACCGGCGTTGTGATGGCAGTCATACTTATGGGAGCTGGATAGTCAATAGGCACATCCTTAAATGTCCCTGGTCGCAGGAGTATCGAGACCGGGCATCGATGCTCCAGAGTAGACTAGTGTATACTTATCTAGACCCTGACAAGGGGCAATGGATTGGTCCCGCAGCCATTGGTGATGTACACGTAAGATTGTATACAGATGCTCACTGGGTGTGAGTACACCGGACAGGACTCGCTGAGAACTGACTGGATGGTATTTATACCTAACGTCAGATAGCAGTTCTCAGGTGACATGTGTGCAGATAGTCCGTTGACTTAAGGTCGTCATTTGTCTCGTATGAGTTTCCACTGTGCTTTGATTACTACCCTTCCATGGTTCAAAGGAGTCGTGCAAAAAGGTTTTAGTTGGGCACAGTCCCGAGCCACGTAGAGGCAGTGAACGACAGTTAGGGATTCGTCTCTCTCGGTATAGGAAGTTGATATCGTACGGTGATCGGTTGGTCATTACCATAAGTCCCTGGCCAGGGCTGATTGAGAATTACTGATGGAATAATCAGTAGATTCTCGGATGGTCTTGAGCCATGCCGGCACGACTTGTACGGTTATTAGTGGTCTGACGTTCACCACCCCCCTAGACCATACATGCGATACTCTTAGACGAACAGACCGGACTGCGCGGATATTGTCACGGACAGGCTCAGTAGGAGTTCGGATGGGTTTCCTCATCGGCCTTCTTATCGATATCTACCTGGGGACCGTTACGTACAGCTAGTGCCGCTTGCGGTCTGTGGTTAAACCCACTGCCAGCGTAGTAGTCGAGTCTTTAGAGTCCCATACAGAGAGTTCCCTACTCCAGGCGAAACGATATAGAGATCGTATGGTTTTACGACAAAGGGTTCGGACGAATACGTGTTTAAACGCACGTACGACATTCAGACAGTTTTTACTAGACGTCTTTGGTTTAAGCCAGATTCTAGTATCAGGTTATTGGATTTATACAGTCTAAAGTTTTTCCGTGTTTTAACGGATAGGAGGGGCGTTCTCGTAATTTTACGGGAAGCTTCTAGAAGCATGGTGACTTGAGGGTTTAGGTGGCATTTTCATTAAATTCATTTGTGACTCATTTTGTGTGATTCATCATATCATTAATGCATCATTAAATGCTTAATGACTCATATAGTGAATCACTCATATTGAATTAATGTAGCATGATGATTAATCACATTTATTCATTTATTTGATAAAACATTATGCTTCATATATTCAAGTGAGAAACAATTTCATTATCATTATCATGTTCACCTTCTCTCTCCTTAAGCTCACTCTCTCTTCAAACCCTAATCCTACCACTCATGAGTTGAGATCAAGGATTAGAATAGACTAATTAATCCATAACCTAACTCTATATCACCTAAGTTCCTTTGATTAGCAACTAGAGAAACATAGTTACCTCAAGATTGGAGTTAAAGCTTGGATTAGGGCTCTCGGGTGGATCATCTATTACGTAGAGGAGGCCGAGAAGGACGTAGAGAATTAAAACACGAAGGACAAGGTTCACTAGGTATAATCTCTTCTCATAGTAGTTAAGAACTTCTATGGTTATTGTTAATTATCGTTTAGTAAAGATCTTCGGTTAGTCGATGTTTACATATAGAACAAGATTGTTTATCATATTTCCGCCTACCCGCAACTCGTGGGGTGTTGTACGTCGACTTACAGTGGTATCAAAGCCTCACTAAACAATAATTAACTTATTTGCAAAGTCGTATGAATTTCGAACGCAAAACGAACCGGAAAATATATCGTATTCACATAGTTTCTGTCGAATTTATATTGAGGTCTAAAATTTTTTCAGAGTCCTCTAAAATTACAAGCAGGGAAACTTAAGAACACTGGAGAAATTTGGGTGCATGAATCAGCCAACCCACCGCGGAACCGCGGCCGATCCCACCGATCCGCTGCGGATCCGCGGCCGAGTTGAGACCGATTCACCCCAAATATCTGCAGTTATTCTTCTGTGAATATTTTATCTTTTCTGGAATGTTTATTTTTTTCTCAAATCTCAGGTTTACAGAGAAGTTATGGAGTAGATTTTAATGTGTTTGATCGATCGAAATTATACAATGTTTGCTAATTTGATTATATCTATGAACTGTATTATGTGTTCGTAAATCTCCCCTAACTGCTAGTAATGTCGGTTGGCAGAGGGTTGCACATATCTGTAATGTTTTAACTGTTTGTGATTATGAACTGTATTAGATTGTTGTGATGATTAGCCGAGGTTTTGTGATGGGTTATTATATTAATTCATTCGATGTAATTGTAATATGTTGTAATATTATTTTGCGGGGCACATCCAGGTTGCGGTTGTAGCCACCGTTGTATTATTTCATTTTACTGTTTATGCTTCTAGGATAGACCCAAGGTGGGGTGCACAAACTACCGGGTACTTTGAAGTGTTTAGTGGCCTACTCACGTTGTTGAGGGAGACCGCTTCACTTCAGGCACTTGGCGGGTAGTTTGCCGTACCCGTAGGGGTCTTGGGTGGGGTAATGGCTATTCATCACAACTGTGTAATCCGTCTTTCGTTGCAGGCTCAAAAGAAATGCGGATTGCTTGTATATCCAATAATGTTCATCTGTGATCTGGAATGCCTATTATTGTGTCTGACGAGAGTACAATATCTATATATGATAGCTATTTAAACGTCACTTATGTTTTACACCCGCGCTAGCCCAGCCCCCGCTCTGCCGTTAGTTAAGTAACCTAACGGGTGATGATGGGACCCCGTGGCGAATGCGGATGGTATAAGAGGACGTTATATTTTCGTTGTTTTCTGTAATGATAGGTTAATGATGGGACGCATTATTATTAATGCAAAGAAAATAAAACCTAATCTGAATCGTTGGAACAATTTCAAAACCACTCGTTTTTCTTCAAAGAGAAAATTTTAAATGCGGAGCTTAAACCACTCCTTTTAAAAGGGGCTATCTTGGTTCCTTCGATCATATCAAGCTCACTACGTTAACGATTTTTTGCCAAAAACCAGCCGTAACCCTCCGTCGTTTCAAATAAACAGCACATCATATTCATGCTATGTTTGTTGGCCTACGTCAAGGCATAGTGTCTGGTAGCAATGTGTTGCTTATTTGTTGCATAGATAGATGCATTAGTTTAGGACAGACGTACAGCCTTGTTGGCCCACGTCAAGGGGATGTACGATGTACCTAAATTAATCAGGACAACGATGGGTAGAACTTGACTTGCGTCTTATGATTTGTTGGCCTACGTCAAGGTCATAAGAGCTTGGGGTAAAAATCATATCGGGAGTTTCAAACATAAAGGAAACTTGCAGATTTAGCATACCTTCTGGAGTGTGGTGACTAGAGTGGCTTCCATCTAGGTCATCATGCAATGATAGTTGGATCCCAATCCCACTGATGAGTAGGATTACTCTCGGGAAATTTTCTCACTTAACAATCAATGCTATAAACCAAGTAGGTATCCAGAAAGGTGTTAGAGGGGCTACGCCTCCAGGGAAAGGAGGTTATTTAATTAAGGAACTTCGCGAAAGCGTTGGAAAACCTCCCTCGAAGTACCAACACCGGCCTGGATGAAAGGTTAAGCAAGTATTATGACGTGTGATTAAATCCTGACTAATTCTTCTTTTAGGTTTTGAAGAAGGATTTGACGAAACAGTGGGAGCCATCATGTTTAGATAAACTAATAACCAATCTAAACTTGCAAAAGCATATGCTGAGTGTTTCTTTTCTCTCTCTCTGACAGCTACCATGACAGGACTAAAACTATTACTTGAAAAAAATATACTGACCGGGCAGAACTATAAAGATTGGCTAAGGAACGTCAACATTGCACTGACTTATGACAAAGTAGGATATGTTACCACCGCTGTTCCTTCCCTTATCCCAGGACCAGATTCCTCAGTTGCGGACAAGGAAGTTCGCAAAACCTGGGATCTCGACTGTGAGAGAGCTAAGTGTATCGTGCTGGTGTCCACGAACAATGAATTCTAGAAACACCACGAGAGTATGGATATTATATCCATCTTTCTCCATTGCAAGGAATTGTATGGGGAGCACTCCCGTATCGCAAGGTACGAGACCTCAAGGAAACTCTTCCAGATGAGGTTAGCTCCAAGATCACCTGTAGGAGAGCACGTCCTGAAAATGATCAGCCTCATTGAGGAACTCACAAACCTGGGATGCGTGCTAGAGAATGATTTGTATATCGATTAGATTTTGCAGTCCCTTCCCCACACCATCTCTCAGTTCGTGCTGAGCTTCAACATGCACGAAATGGAAGCTGATCTTCCAAAGCTCCTCAACATGTTAAGGGTAGCAGAGACCTCCTTGAAAAAGGAGAAGACCCCCGTTCTGTATGTTGGACAATCATCCTCTTCTAAATTTAAAGCGAAAGCTAAAAGGAAGAAGAAGATGAAAGCCACCAAACCGAATAGCGGGGTCAAGAAGGTGCAGGGAACGAACAAGGCAGGAAGGGTGAAGGCAGATATAAATGAATGTTATTATTGTCACAAGCAAGGGCACTGGAAGAAGGATTGTTTGGCCTTCAAAGCCAAGGACAAGAAGCAAGCTGTTGCTTCTGCTTCAGGTGTGTTCGTAATCGAAAATTGTCTTTCAGTAAACTCTACATAATGGGTACTTGATACCGGTTCTGGTTCTCACATCTGTAATTCATTGCAGGATCTGAGAAATAGTAGAGCACTGGGGACAGGTGATATGACTCTCCGGATGGGTAATGGAATGCATGTAGATGCTATTGCAATAGGGGAATATCACCTAGGGTTGACTAGTGGGCATATTTTGGTGTTGTACAACTGTTTTTGTATTCCCAGTATATTGTGTAATATTATATCAGTATCTTTGTTATCTAATGAAGGATATAATTTTGCTCTTGAAAGAAATGTCATGAACATTCTCCTAAATCAAGAACTGATTGGGTTTGGCACACTGGAAAACGACATATACATACTTAATCATCCTCGAATTTTCAATATTCAAAACACGCTTAAAAGAAAGGCTCCAGATTCAAATCAAGCCTTCCTATGGCATTGTAGACTTGGTCATATAAACGAAACAAGGTTCACTAAGTTACATAAAGATGGATATTTAGATCCGTTTGAATATTCATCATATGCAACTTGTCAATCATGTATCAAAGGAAAAATGACCAAATCTCTGTTCACCGGACACGGAGAAAGAGCCACAGAACTCTTGGGACTTGTACACAGTGATGTATGTGGTCCAATGTCTACGCATGCGAGAAGCGGTCACTCCTACTTCATCACTTTTACTGATGAATCCTCTAGGTATGGACATGTGTTCTTAATGAAGCAAAAATCCGAGGCCTTTGAGAAGTTTAAGGAGTATAAAAATGAAGTGGAGAAACAGACTGGTAAAAGCATCAAGACACTTCGATCTGATCGAGGTGGAGAATACTTAAGTACCAGTTTCCTTGAATGCTTAAAAGAGAATGGAATTCTCTCTCAGCTTACTCCGCCTTATACACCTTAGCATAATGGTGTATCAGAAAGGAGGAATCTCACACTATTAGATATGGTGCGTTCAATGATGAGTAGTGCTGAGTTGCAACTTTCCTTTTGGAGTTTTGCTCTAGAATCAGCAGCATACCTATTGAATAGAGTTCTGACTAAGTCTGTGCCTACCACTCCATATGAAATGTGGAGCGGGAAGAGACCATATCTCAAGTATATCAAGATACGAGGGTGTCCGGCATATGTTAAAAAGCATAGTCCGGACAAGCTCGAGGCACGATCGGTTTTGTGCAAGTTTGTTAGATACCCCAAACATTCAAGGGGGTATATGGTCTACCACACTGAAGAACAAAAGGTGTTTGTCGCACGCCACATTGTCTTCTTAGAGAGCGAATTTCTTGTAAAAGAAATTAGTGGGAGCGCGGTAGAGCTGGAAGAAATTCCGGAACCTTAAACTGCTGCCGAGGACTTAGTAGAACCTCAGGTTTCAATAGAACACGACGAACCAACGCCACTCCGCAGATCTAGTAGGCTTTCTCATCCTCCTGAAAGATACTATGGTTTTCTTCTAGATAGGGATCGAGAGGATTGCATCATCGATGATGATGAGCCTACTAGTTTTCAGCAGGCTATCACGAGTATAGACTCGGTGAAGTGGCTGGATGCTATGAGATCCGAAATGGAATCCATGTACACCAATAAAGTATAGACTTTAGAAGTTGCTCCTCCTGGGGTGAAACCAGTTGGATGCAAATGGATCTTCAAAAAGAAGATTGGTGCATTTGGACAAGTGGAAACCTACAAAGCTAGACTCGTTGCAAAAGGTTTTCGTCAAAGACCAGGATTGGACTATGATGAAACTTTTTCACCTATAGCTATGCTTAAATCCATTCGGATCCTGCTTGCTATTGCTGCCTTCCATGACTATGAAATCTGGCAGATGGACGTAAAGACAGCTTTTCTAAATGGATATTTAGAAGAGAGTGTTTACATGGATCAACCAGAAGGTTTCTTAGACAGTGGGAGCAGCGGAAGTGTGTGCAAGTTGCTTAAATCCATCTATGGATTAAAGCAAGTATCGCGGAGTTGGAACATCTGCTTTGATGAGACAGTCAAAGAATTTGACTTTATCAAAAATGTAGATGAACCATGTATTTATAGGAAGATTGTAGAAGGAGCAGTAGTCTTCCTCGTTTTTTACGTCGACGACATACTACTGATAGGGAATGATGTCCGTATGCTACAATCAGTAAAGCTCTTCTTGTCACAAAAATTCTCCATGAAAGACTTGGGAGATGCAACCTACAATCTGGGCATTAAGATCTATCGTGATAGATCCAATAGAATGTTGGGACTTTCACAGTCCAGGTATATTGACACTATACTAAAGAGATTTAGTACGGAAGATTCCAAGCGCGGTAATATACCCGCTTGTCACGGTATCACCCTCTCTAAAGAGATGTCTCCAAAGACTGATGAAGAGAGGGCTCGCATGGGCATTATACCCTACGCTTCGGCAGTAGGATCTATAATGTATGCGATGTTATGTACCAGACCAGATGTAGCTTACGCACTTAGTGTAGTAAGTAGTTATCAGTTTGACCCAGGTGAGAAGCATTGGATAGCGGTAAAGAACATTCTCAAGTACCTGAGAAGGACTAAGGAGATGTTCTTGATTTACGGTAATGGGGACCTCCAGGTTGAGGCTTTTACCGACTCCGGATTCCAAAGTGACAAAGATGACTCTAAGTCCATTTCGGGTTTTTTTACCCTCAATAGAGGGGCGGTATGTTAGAGGAGTTCCAAACAGGAAACCGTCGCAGACTCAACTATGGAGGCTGAGTATATAGCTGCTAGCGAAGCCGCGAAAGAAGCTGTCTAGATGAAGAAGTTCATCTCTGAACTTCAGGTGGTTCCGTCCATTTCCAATCCAATACCTTTGTATTGTGATAACAATGGGGCTGTAGCATTAGCGAAGGAACCAAGGTCCCATCAGAAATCCAGGCATATCTTGAGGCGTTTTCACCTGATCAGGGAGATCGTGGATCGTCAGGAGATCGAGGTACGGAGAGTGGACACAAAAGACAACACGGCAGATCCATTCACCAAGGCCATCCATCAAGTCCAGTTCGAGAGGCTGTTTGAGATGTTGGGCATGCGGTACGCCAGCAACTGGATCTAGTGCAGACAGTGGGTACTCATTGCGCCAATTATAGGCCTTAGTGCAAGTGGGAGATTGTTGGATATATAAGACCTAGAGGCCTTCATTGTATAGGATGCTAGGGATATGAATGTACATGACAATCTTGCTTGATATGATAGTACGCTATTTGGTTTGTCTTTATCTTAACGTGTGATATATTTTACTCTGTATTTATAAACATGTTGATAAAGCCCATAGGGTGTTTGCCTGACTACCGGCGTTGTGATGGCAGTCATACTTGTGGGAGCTGGATAGTCAATAGGCACATCCTTAAATGTCCCTGGTCGCAGGTGTATCGAGACAGGGCATCGATGCTCCAGAGTAGACTAGTGTATACATATCTATACCCTGACAAGGGGCGATGGATTGGTCCCGCAGCCATTGGTGATGTGCACGTAAGATTGTATACAGATGCTCACTGGGTGTGAGTACACCGGACAGGACTCGCCGAGAACTGACTGGATGGTATTTATACCTAATGTTAGATAGCAGTTCTCAGGTGACATGTGTGCAGATAGTCCGTTGACTTAAGGTCGCCATTTGTCTCGTGTGAGTTCCCACTGTGCTCTGATTACTACCCTACCACGGTTCAAAGGAGCCATGCAAACATGTTTTAGTTGGGCACAGTCCCGAGCCACGTGGAGGAAGTGAACGACTGTTAGGGATTCGTCTCTCCCGGTATAGGGAGTTGATATCGCACGGTGATCTGTTGGTCATTACCATAAGTCCCTGGCCAGGGCTGATTGAGAATTACTGATGGAATAATCAGTAGATTCTCGGATGGTCTTGATCCATGCTGGCACGACTTGTACGGTTATTAGGGGTCTGACGTTCACCACCCCCTAGACCATACATGCGATACTCTTAGACGAACAGACCGGACTGCACGGATATTGTCATGGAAATGCTCAGTAGGAGTTCGGATGGGTTTCCTCATCGGCCTTCTTATCGACATCTACCTAGGGACCGTTACGTACAGCTAGTGCCGCTTGCGGTCTGTGGTTAAACCCACTGCCAGCGTAGTAGTCGAGTCTTTAGAGTCCCACACAGAGAGTTCCCTACTCCAGACGAAACGATATAGAGGTCGTATGGTTTTACGACAAAGGGTTCGGACGAATACGTGTTTAAACGCACGTATGACATTCAGACAGTTTTTACAAGACAGCTTTGGTTTAAGCCAGATTCTAGTATCAGGTTATTGGATTTATACAGTCTAAAGTTTTTCCGTGTTTTCACGGATAGGAGGGGCGTTCTCGTAATTTTACGGGAAGCTTCTAGAAGCATGGTGACTTGAGGGTTTAGGTTGCATTTTCATTAAATTCATTTGTGAGTCATTTTGTGTGATTCATCATATCATTAATGCATCATTAAATGCTTAATGACTCATATAGTGAATCACTCATATTGAATTAATGTAGCATGATGATTAATTATATTTATTCATTTATTTGATAAAACATTATGCTTCATATATTCAAGTGAGAAACAATTTCATTATCATTATCATGTTCACCTTCTCTCTCCTCAAGCTCACTCTCTCTTCAAACCCTAATCCTACCACACATGAGTTGAGATCAAGGATTAGAATAGACTAATTAATCCATAACCTAATTCTATATCACCTAAGTTCCTTTGATTAGCAACTTGAGAAACTTAGTTACCTCAAGATTGGAGGTGAAGCTTGGATTAGGGCTCTCTGGTGGATCATCTATTACGTAGAGGAGGCCGAAGAGGACGTAGAGAATTAAAAGACGAATGACAAGGTTCACTAGGTATAATCTCTTCTCATAGTAGTTAAGAACTTCTATGGTTATTGTTAATTATCATTTAGTAAAGATCATCGGTTAGTCGATGTTTACATATAGAACAAGATCGTTTTTCATATTTCCGCCTCCCCGCAACTCGTGGGGTGTTGTACATCGACTTACAAAGTTCGCCAATCGGTCAGCCAGGTACGTATTGGTACTCCGAGGGAGTCTCACCATGCTTTCGTATGGAACTAATTAAATAACCTCATTTCCGCAGAGGGATAACCCCGTTAACACCTTTCTTAGACACCTACTGGATTAGCTAATTGTAAAGTGGAAAACTTTCCCGGGAGTAAACACTTACCCGCGGTGGGTATCAGGATCCAACTATCATATAGAAGGTATGCAATCTCATTGCAAATTTCAACACTTGAAATTCCCAATATCTGTTTTTACCCCATGCGGCTTTTGACCTTGACAAGGTGAACAAACCATAAACCGCAAGTCAGGTTCAACCCGTCATTTCATGATTGAATTAAATCCACCCACACGACCCTTGATAAGGTCAACAACGCTGTACGACTACCCTAATCCAATCGCATCAATATACTGCAGATATAAAAGTATGCCTTAGCACCACTACTAGGTTTTAAGAAGCATCAAGTATACAATTTTTAAAAAATCTAGTGTGCTAATGCATGCTATCCTAGAATCGAACTAGAGAATTAGGGTTTCTATGCATGTAAACAAACTTTACACTATGTGAATAGAGAATACAACCTTTGTAGACCGGTCATTCACTTCTAAAGCTCCAAGTAGTAGTCCCTAGAACTCTTCGTAGGCTCCACTTGGCGAAAGGAACAAGCTTGCTTAAGGATCTTCGAGGCCGAAGATGATCCACCTTGAAGTATCTCTAACTCAAGCTACCTCTTTACTAACTAAGGAATTAGTGAAGCAAACAACCTACACAAATGGGCTATATGAGAGTAGGTTGACGAAATAGGAATTTTGCTCACATTAGAATTATATTTCTCTTTTTCTTTTTCACTCCAAGAAAATCAAGAAGAGGAAGAAGAAGAATTAGTACTTATATTGAACCATGGGTGAAAATAAAATATCTCATAGATATTTGTAGAGAGTTAACCATGGCTAAAGATAATGGTTAGGTTATTAAATATCTAGAGTAAAACAAAATTAGCGGAATGAGTCATGGCTTCTACATGCTTCCACAAGCATCCAAGCCATGCTCATTTTCCACTAATATCTATTTCACTCTTAATAAATAATTACCCTAAATATCCTTGGCTTGGTGTGAGTCCCATACACCCATGTTCTATGTATCATCCATCATGACACAATAGTATATGTAATATATATATACAAATATATATATGTATATATCTCACATAATTATATATATCAACATATATATATATATATATCCAAGAGAAGAAAATCTTCAGTGAGCTAATATTAGTTAATATATATTAATATATTAAATATATAATGATATATCAAATTATTAAATCAATACTTGATTTAATAATCCGGCTATATCATATATAACCGACTAATATCATTCATATGTATATCAATTTATCGAATCAACATTTGATTCAATAAACCGGTTATATCATATATAACCGACCGATATAATATATCGCGAGATTAGAATACGGTATCACATACACGTATTTAATCAAGGTCCAGCACATATCACATATGTTCCCTACTTCGTTTCTCTTGAGCTAGGAAACCTCTGTATGGGACTCTAAAGACTCGTCAATATGCCAGCAATAGGTAATGATCACATCAATTACCCATAAGCCGTCAGCGGTACTAGCTGGACGTAACGGCTATCCAGGTATTGAGTGAATAGAATATCAACAAGTAAGTTTGTCCAAACTCCCATGAATCCTAAAAGTAATACTTACCGTACAGTTTGGTCTCTTCGTCCGATATGTCGTATATCGAGTCTAGGGGTGGTAAACGTCAGACCCCAGTAACTTGATAAGTCATGTCGATGTGAGGCTCATAACGGTTTAAGAAACTACTGATAACACTACCAGTAAATCTCATCAGCCCTGGCCAGGGATTTTCTGTTATAGCTAATCGAGCATAGCGCAACATCAACTCCCAATACCGGGAGAGACGAAACCCCTTCTATCGCTCATTGCCTCCATGTGACTCGGGATTGTACCCAAAATCCACCTGTTTGCATGACTCCTTTGAGCCGTGGTAGGGAGGAAATCAAAGCACAGTGGAAACCAAACAAGACTCTATGACAATCTCGGGTCTACAGACTAACCTGTACCAGTGTGTCACGACCCAGAAAATGCACGTGACTGGCACTTGAATCATGTAAAGTCTATAGGACTCAACCTAATTCAAGTAAGCCAGAAGCCCAGAAATCTAAAAGGGAAAATAGTGGAGGTGCAGTTTTGAAATAAAGGTACACTAAAATCAAGTTCTTTCTTCAATTCATAGGTAATATAATATATGAAAACACAATCCTTTTATCTAACTTAAAAAAAAATTCGTCATTGAAAACATGGGCAGCACCTCCTTTGTATATTTTAGCCCGAAAATGGTACAAGCAATATGATAAAAGGCATCCCCAAGTGGGAGCTAGCTCTTCGCCAAATGGCGGAAACAACCACGCAAGATAATAAATATACAACGCCGAAGGCGAGGATCGAAACTCATAAAGAGAATAAAGAACCCATAAAAACATCATCAACGAAACCAGCATAAGGAATAAGAATACATGAGCGTGACTTTAAGTCCAAAAGAATATACAACTGTGGTTTCTAAGTCTACTAAATATACGTAGTCTGATTGATGGAGCTTTTAACTAGATACAACTGAATAAATAACAAATAGAACTGGTTGTCACGATACGAGTGAAACCACCTACCAAGCAATAACCCGGAAGGAAGCAGCGTGCCACAAGCCACTACGGAACCTGTACGTCCAAACCTACAAGAAACTGTGTCACAACGGGGGTGAGTTGCCAACTCGTGAGTAGAAGACATCACCAAGTAGAAACCGAATGTATGACTATATCCTGGGTCATACAGTATAATACAATAGTGATATAATGACGTCAAGTAATAACAAGGATAACAGCATAAGCATAAGTACAAACTAAGGTACTCACGTCAGAGTCATATGTGGTAACAGGCATATGTAAATATATGCATGAATGTAAATTCATCAAAGAATGTGTGCCCAGCAATGACACAATAAATCAAGATAAAACCTAAGTACCCAGCATCGACACTCGAAAACATCAAGGAAGTCGTGTCCATCTGTGAAAACAGTATCCTCATATATGTCGGGCGCCGCATCCTCAGATCGGCCCTCAAATCTGTCAAATCACACAACTCCGGTCGGTATCCTCCTGTCACGTCCCGAAAGTACGGAACATGACCGGCACTTAAACTACGAAATGTCTCGAGGCGTACGTAATCTAAGTAAACCGAAAACCCAGAAATCCAAACCAAGAAAAGAAGTAGAGTGAAGGAAAACCAATTTAAAACAAGTAGTTTTAATAGCATAAGCAGAATTATGCGGTTTTTAAGAACATCAAAATTTACTGAAAATTTCGGCAGAGTCTCCTTTGTAAATACTGGCCCCAAACGGGATACAACATGAATAGTATACGAAATCAATAAAAAGGCATCCCCAAGCGGGAGCTAGCTCTTCGTCAATCGACGGTCACAACCACACAAGCAATATAATATACAACGCCAACGGCGAGGATCAAAACTCAAAAGGAAACTCAAAACCACCAGAAATATAACGAGCGACTCTAGGGTCGAAAGAATAAACAACACTGGTCTCTATCTCAAAAAAAACATGTTTGGTTGATGGAATTTACTAGATACAACTGAATAATATCATACAAGGTAAATAATGGGGGTATGATACAAGTAAACCCACCTACTAGCAAATCACCCGAATGAAACTATGCCCGCAAAGCCGTAAGGAACCTGTACGGCAACCTGCAAGAAACTGGGGCACAACAGGGGTGAGTTGCCAACTCGTGAATAGAAAAAAACATCTACGCACAGAAATCGCATAAATAACGCAACCTAGGTCAATGATCATAATAAATCCTCAAAAATATACATAACAAGCAGCCTATAACAATGGCTAGGGTAATATCTAACCGAGTGTAAACTCATGTGCCCGTGTCAGTGCCTCAGGTAGCAATATATCATATGAATGAGGTATGAATGTATGAAAACAGAATACATGTAAATGAAGAAACTGTTTTCATAAATTAGTGAGATTTCCTTCGTATTTTTAAACTGAGGTATCATAAATGAATCAGTATCAACAGTGTCTAGCATCGACACAAAACATAAATCTCAATGTCTCAATCTCAATATCTAGGGCGCCGTCAGTCCAGACCGGCCCCTACCATCCATCTCAAGACCACGACGGTATCCTCCGGATATCCGACGCGTCGGGTAATATCACCGGTAGGTAGTGCTCCCCAGCCAGGCTCAACGTCAACACCACATTCCTCTTGCCCCGGGGTACCATACCGGGCCCACCATGTACCCATGACGGTTCCTCCACTCCTCGACACGGATCTCCAAAACCACAACAAACTCATGGTGGACGACACTTTACCACTAGAAAACCGCAACATTTTATATTTTAAAAGATCATAAGTTGTAAATTTTGCGGCTTTCCCCGAAATCCAGGAATATCATAAATCTCAAGAAATCATCACAAGTGCATATGTCAATGATAATGAACTAGGCATGAACAACTGAATAACCGTATGCATGAAGTGGTAGGTAATAACTACAATGTCTAATATGGCATATAAGGGAAGTACGCTAATATCATGTCAAAACTACTAGCTAACAATCTAAGTCAAGCAATTATATTCTCTAAAGTGTACGTGACATGGCAATTACCGATGAAGATGTGTGTGAGCCGGCAAGTAGGTGTACGTGGTACATACGCATCATCGGTAATGGTGCTGGTGTCCTAACAGCATGATATCAATAATGGAATATGCAGCAAAATAAATATGCGAGGCAGAGCGAACAGCAATAATGTGCGGGAGCTGAATACTAGACACAACGATAACTAATCTGCAATAATCTAATATAAGTCCTACGAATGGTGCCTTTTGAAATAACACGAATCATGGGGTTTTGAAAATAGGGGCTACGGTGTTTTTATGAAAAGATACGTCGTTTTTGAAATATCCGTAGATTCCCTTGAGCTGTCTTTAAAAATGCCCACAATTCGTTAGTTTTTGAAATAGGTAAGAAGTCTAATCTAATCTAACAACTACACTAAACTATACGGCTGAACTAACAAGCTGAACTACAGGTAAGGAAACCGCCTATCATCTGAGTCGATACATATACATACCTGTATATGTATAGTCGGTGATCCCGCCACAATAATATCATATCCGATACCATATCTATAATCAGGCATCCCAAGTCAAGGGTGCGGATCAATCATCAATATAGCTCGTACGTAAATCCGTCGTACGGCATCCCAATCTGGGTACGGGTCAATATCACATTCATCATACTATTCACCTGGTATCCTCTTTATCAAATATCATGATCGGGGTACTGATCTACGTCTAGTACCATACTGATACCGCCTACGTGTGCATGGACGTGTGTGAAACACTACGTCAAGGACCCGCTACAACGTCATGTCGTATCTAAGATACGAACCCTGCTATATCACCGATCTCACGGCCTCAAATCAAATCTCATCGACTCAGCTCAATCCCAAGTATCATCCTCAATCCGTATGTGAACACATAGTCCCATACCCATGTGAACACATAACTATAAAGAATCCCATGAGTACATATCAATAGGAATGTATGCAAGTATGTATGTGTGTATGTGTAGTGCAACACTACCCTAGGGTTCGCAACACTAAAAATAGTCCAACACACCAATATCCATCCTAAGCATCGTTATTAATCCTAAATAACATATAATATTTGTTGGTGTGTATACGCATCTGTATACACCACCACGGACTGCGGGGGTGCTATACGCCATCCACCCGACTTCTCCCCGTAGATATAAATCTACTCACCTGGTCCTCGCTCGCCGGTGCCGACGTCGCCACGCGCTTGCTTGTCGTCACGAAGTCCACATGGGGGTACCTACATATCATAACGCACCATATCTCATTAAAACTAAATTAGAGATCGAAACGGCATACGAAAATCAAATCGGCACGCGTATCACGCATAGGTCCAAACCTATCGCCTACGCATGCAAGAATAATCAAACCAACCCTCGATGTCGATGTACAAATGTCAAACCATCGAGAAAAATCCAATCACACTCATTTGCACATTCACGAACACTAATTTTAATATAAACTAGGTTAAAACTCACAAAAACCCCAATTTCACTTAAAAAGTCATTTTTCCGAAAATCTAGCAAGCACAATTCGCCGTTTTTGTACAAAACATGATGTTTAAATGAATGTAGCGGCCAATATACTTATTAAATATCTTAAATAAGTCATAGAAACAATTTTCGGAATTTAATCTCATTAAATTCCAAAAACCCTAATATTCTAGTTTACAAAAATACCCTTTTTAACAATTTCAAAGTAAAAATGCACGAACTACAATCTAGCTTAGATTTGCATGATCTAAAGCATTAAACCACACTTAATAAAGTTAATGAAGTCATGAAAAACCTAAACACATTTTTAATCCCAAGTATTTAACCAAATTCAAAAATCTAGTAGGCAAATTAGCAAATTAACACAATTTTAAACTAACCATTAGCACAAGCTACTAATCTTGTATTAACATGACAAAAGCCTAAATATAACACACAACCATACACTAATTTTACAAAACCCTAACTTGCATTCAAATTCATAACTTGAATTCCAAAACTTGCAATTAAACTCACATATCCAAATTAACACTTAATTAAATTAGCTTAAGACATTAGTAACAAATTAAGCAACAAAAATGTTTAGAATTATACCCAAAACATATGAAGATCCACAAGCACACACATAGCCTTCCAAATTGGAATCTTGTTCCCTAGATCCATGCAATTTTGGCTAAGCTAAAATGGATAGGAGTCGGATTTGGGTTTTGGGATTTTTTTGATGGGTTTTGGGATTTTTTTGATGAAGTTTTGAAGAGAAAAGAGAAGGGAAAGGGGGAGGGGCTGTTGCTGCAGTAGGAGAGGGGAGGGCTGCTGGAATTGGAGTGGGAGAGGAGAGAGAGGGAGGTAGAGAAAGTGGGGGTGAAAGTCAAGGTCAACCCAAGTCAAAAGTCCACCTCATTTATCCATTTTCTTTTCATTTCTTTCATTTCTTTTCCTTTGAAAATCAAGTGGGGAAAAAGAATGGTGGCTGCTGAAATCAGCCATGGGGAGAAGTGAATGGGGGTGTGTGGGTGTGGGTACGGGTGCGGGGTGATGAAAAATGATAAATACAATACCCCAAACATCCATTTACGCTAAAAAAAAGCCTTTTTTCTTCAATAATTTCTAAACCGTTTTGGCAAATGATTTCGTTCCAAAAACCACATGATAAAATTTTATTTAATGTTTTATGATGCACAAAATTTGTTTCAACTCATTCTAATTTGTAATTTTCCCTAATTAAATGTATTAGTGACGGCTTAAATAATAATAAAATAATATTTTTTTCAGAAAATTTGAAATTTCACCTGCGGCTCAATAAACACCAAATAATAGAAATTACATAGCTAGAATATGTATATTTAATTTTTATAATAAGATATTTGCATTTTGACTTTTTACAGAAAACCCCCTTATTTTACCGATTTTTTCGAAATTTCACCGAAACGATTTTCAAAGCGTTACAATCTTCCCCCCTTAAAGAAATTCGGTCCCCGAATTTAAATTCAAACTCCCCCAAATACTAAAACATCTAAGAAAACCCATCAAGTCGTCGGGGCTCCGAAATTGTGAATACATAAAACAAATCGTAGCGCAGCGCATGCGCTTGAAAAATGAGCATATAACTCAAATCAAAACTCCGTCAAGCATCCCACAATCATCGGAGTCATGGAGAAGACATCAATGCCAAATCCAAATCAAAACCAATATGACATAACTCGAAACTATACATGTAAATATCGATCTATATCTGTAAGTATCTGAAGGAAATGCATGCCAAATCTCTTTAAGTCGCTGTGCAACGCGTATAACACTGCACAGTGGCGGACGTCTATCATAAGAAAATAACTATATACATATATACCTTTGTTTGAAATGTACGTTCCGCCGTTTTGGAAACAATTTAGAAGGGTCTCCTTGTTTTAAACATCTCGTGTCATATCAGACACGTAGGTAAATACTGAGGCTATAGCTCGCTTTTTGGAAATCCCTTCAATAACTATCAATGCATGCAAAATATATTCAGGTACTGTTCTCTGACTAGTCCTGCTCAGTACGAAAACACATAGCAATATCATAAAAACGTACTGCTCTATACGAAATCAATCCTAAAATATGCACATGAATACTACGTGCGTCTGGTGTGCACGGAAATCAAAATCCATGAATGTGTCGTACATGCGCACAGAAACAACATCTAAGTGCATCGGGTGTGCACGAAACATCTGTCGTAGGCAACATGTGTGCCTGACAGCAAAATCAGGTGCATCTGACATGCACGAAAAATCTCGAATTAGTGCATCTGGTGTGCACCAAATCGCATCTCGTAACAGGCGCCCAACAGGCGCTAAAAATCCAATCCGGTGCATAAAATGCACAAAAGAAATGTCGAGCATCACCCTCGAAATCGAAATCCAGTGTATCCAAGTGCACAAAATACATGTCACTACACTGCCAGCATATATAAACTATACAGAGTGCAGGAACCAAATCGCGTGCGTGCATACGCACAAAATCAACTCAACTGTTTAAAACCGTAAAATCATAAACATGTGAAACTAAACCACGAAAATGATATCAAGTGCAACACTGTGCAAAGACCGTAAATCCTCAATCATCAAAATCAAATTATACGAATAAATCACCCAAAACATCAAAATCAATAATGGCGGAACAGTACCGCTCAAGCGCACCCTCTAAGAATCTCGGCCAACTGTCGCGGTCAATAGTGGGACGTCTCGTCGATGATCATGAACTCTGTCCTGCTGGCGTGCGTAACCATGACCACTCCTGGGTCAAGGTCTTCACTGTGAATTACCAATCTTTCGGTCCATCGGCTCATCGGCCCTGTCAGGTGAGCTAACGGGGATGATCCCATTCTGGCACTCCTCTGGTCATCTCTTGGTCAATCATCGCGACCACTCGTAAGACAGCATATCACTGGCGTCGGCCTCTGGCTCTCTGAATGTACGTGACACATCTGATCCTGGGTGCAAGTATCATTGCAGCAGTGTCCTGGAAGGAATCCTGCTCACGGTCTCTTCCATGTCTCGTCTCTGCCAACTGTCCGGAAGTCATTGTCCTTTCCTATATCTGCATCTTGCTCCGGAACGGCCGCATACCCATCACGACTCCTTCTGGAAGGTATATCCAGTACTCTGCCTCGGCATGCGTATTGTTCATATCAGATTTTTGCATTTTCATACCGCCCAATTTTTATCACATTGCATATCCGTAGATACTCTTGAGCCGTGTTTGCTAGTCAATTGCAGGATACAGGTTCTCGGTTCTAAAACGGTGAAATTCATGGAAAACACAAAAAAATCCGGGTTCCTGCCAACCACAGATAAGACACGGTCTCCGCCCTTCATCCGTATGCTGCCAGATACCAGTTTAGGAAGACAAAATGTCAAATCAATGTCGTTTTCAGGCACAAGGCTCAATGGTAGCACAAGATCCAAGAAATCTACGCGGAGCTCGAGGCAATCATGACAAAATCTTGACAAAAAGTCCACCTTTCCCTCAACAGAAATTCTGGAAAAACCGTGGAGTCAAATTGAGAAAATAGATATGCCAGAATAATGTACACAGCAAACCAGGGAACCACAGCAAATTCGGGGGCCCAATTCAACTAAAGGGCCGCGGATCCGCGGCCAAAGTGGGGTCCAGGCCGCGGATCCGCGGCCATATAGTGGCGGCAGACAGAAAGTTTTTGGGGGTATTTTTGTCATTCTGTTTGGGTTCTGGTGGTTGCCCTAGGGTTTCATTTTTTGGCCTATAAATAGCCCAGAACTTTGTGAAGGAAAGGGTCCATTCTTGTATTTTCTTTTTCTAGGATTTAGTTCACTTGTTCTTCTTCTTCTCATCTCTTCTCCATTAAACTTGTAGTGAGCTTTGTGAGGGAGGAATGATAAATAAAGAAGATCAATTTATTATCATGCTTGTCTTACTTTTGTTATAATTGTTGTAACTTTAAATTCGTTAAGTAGTTGTTGTTATTTCCTTGTTGTTTCTTCTTCTCTTTTATCTTTATCCTTACATACGACAATGATACTTACGCTCGATCCTCGCCAAGGTGAGGTCGCAAATAGTTAGTCGTATTCTTCTAATCTCCCTCTTTCTATCTTCCTCTTTTGTTTTGTTTTGTTTCTCCTTATCATGAAGTGTGAGTAGTGTTATACTTGTTAGGGTAGGATAAGGGAAGTTTGAGAGAAGGAAATCTCTCTCACTCTTTCCTTGCCCAACAACTTAAATCGACTCCCGTTAATTGAACCACAATCCGCTCCTTACGGCACCCTATCCTACATGATAGCGGTGATTCCGTAGTGAGACCGGTTGTGGTTGAATTAACCGGAGGTTATGGATAAGAGCCAAGAACGGACGGACAAGCACCAAAAGGAAGACTTATGCGTTGGAAAGCCTAGCTTATACTCGCAAAGTCCTTCCTAATCGTGCTAATCCCCGTTGTTGCCGATTACCGTAACACCGATATTAAGAGGGGCAACGAAAGATGTGGAGACTCCTAACTCAAACTAACCTAATCCTAACCCTAACAAGCTTTCTTTAAATATCAACTTAACACTTAGATAACCACAACAAAATCTGAAAACAGGACTTAACTCGTTAAAACACTTTGAAAAAGACTCCCATCTCCCTGCGGACGACCCGTACTCAACCGGCTAGCTACAAGCGAAACCGTCTTGATTGCGGTATTTAAACTAGAACTTGAACACGCACGTAGCCTACCAATCAAATGGCGCCGTTGCCGGGGAGACGGTAGTTTGTTTCTTTGTGTAATTTCGGGTTAATTTGTAAGTATATAAAAAAAAAACGAAAAAAATATATACTTTGTAAAAGAAACCATCTTGTTATTCTTGATTAGTTTTTGTGCAAGTGTGCAGGAAAATACGAAGTTCAAGATCGACGCCAAGGACGTTGAAAATACGGAGTTCAAGTACAGTGCCAAAGACGTGGGAAGATAGACCCACAGTTCGCGGCTACACCGCGACGGACAAAAACGAAGCATCCGGTCTACTGTAAAAATCTGGAGCAGATACAGAGAGTATATCAGAATTCCACACATCCAGACAAGCAGAGGACCCCAACCAGAACCCACACCAGAAAAATGACAGCACAATTCCTCATTTCCGCCGCGGAACCGCGGCAGTAGGGCCTTATTGCCGCGGAACCGCGGCCACTTGGTGGGGTCAGTGTGCCATCTTCTCTCTGTAAGTCCCTCTGCCTCTCTCCACTCCTCTGAACTCCACTGAACTGTGTTTTCTGCAGCTTTCTTTGCGCAAATTCTTCTCCCCCTTCCAATAAACTGTTCTTGTGCAGGATTCTTTGCGCCGCAAATAAAAATTGTTTGCAGTTGATTTGTTACTGTTTTGCATTCTTTAATACGGACTTAAGGGGCTTGAAACCAATCCAGATTGGGTGGGGATTTCATCACCCTTCCCAGGACCCCAAAAATCACTAAAGCATATGCATTGTCCATTGTAAATTTAAAAAAAATACTAGACTTCAGCCCTAAGGACTTCGCGCTCATTAGGAGAAGATAAACCTTGTTTAGAACCTCGCTTAACCGTATATTGTTTACGGGGTGTCTAGGAAAATGTTAAAGGCGCAACCGCCAAAAGAGAAAGGGTTATTTAATTAAGGAACTTCGCGAAAGCGTTGGACAACCTCCCCTTATCTCTGCACTTACCTGGCCTCATGATCAGTGTATTTTTAAGCCCGTTTCTCGACATTGTTTAACTTCGACAATCAAGTTCAGGAGCAGGTCTAGTAGACCTAGGTTACCCTAGATCTAGGTGTGATTGTGCATATCTTGTTTGTGATTGCTTAAGCCGTATTTCCGTACATACTTCTGTAAATCTCTTTCTAAAAAAAAAAAAATAAAGAAAAAATCAAAAACTTTTATAAAAACTTGCCCTTTTGTCGCCAAATCCATTTTCACCCACCACCCATCGCCTTTCTCCATTGACGTTTTCTTACCCTCACCTTCTCCGCTTTGACTATACTAAACTCGTTTAGTGTATGTCCGCTTAGACTCGGGACACTAGCGCCCGTCTAGTCCGCGTTACGTTAGTCGCGACCGACTACGCGATCGACTCCGAAGTCGATACTCCGTCCACTCCTCTTTCACCCCTTCCTTTGCCGGCCAACTCCGACGTTGACCGGAATTCTGTTCATACATCTTCACCTTCACCTTCACCTTCACCAACCTCTTCTTCCGCGATGTCGGGATTTAATCCGAACATCTCTTTGACCACCCCTGGATTGGCTCCACCTCCTACGGAGGCCAATCTTCCACCACCACCGCCTGTTGTAGCGCCGCAGCGAATCGCGCTCCAGGATCGTTTCTATCCCACCCGTTCTGCACTTCCCATCTGCCTTTCTCTTCCTCTGGCCAATGGGGACAACTTTGAAATTAAGCCCCATTTCATCAACATGCTTCCACGTTTTCATGGGCTTGAATCTGAAGATGCCTATATCTTCATCAACAAATTTCAAAATGTCTGTGCCATGATGAAAACAACCCAGCTGTCGGACGATGCTATACGTCTACGGGTCATTCCGTTCACTTTATGCGATCTCGCTGAAAAATGGCTGTATAGCACCGCTTCCCACTCAATCACCAGCTGGGACGAGTTTGTTAAAGCGTTTCTGAAAAAATTCTATCCAAATCATAAGACCGCAAGGATTCGAAATGAAATCAACCAATTCTCCCAGCTTCCTTCTGAACCCTTCTGGAAGTGCTTTGACCGGTACAAAGACCTTCTTGTTCAGTGTCCTCACCACGGTATAGAGAAATGGCAACTCTGCCAAACCTTATACGAGGGACTGAACCCAGCAACGAAGCAGTTGCTGGAAACCATCTGTCAGGGCCACTTCCTATCCAAATCTGACGAGGAAGCGTGGCAGTTCTTTGACGATCTTGCGGAGCAAACGCTACAGTGGGAGAGCACCAGACCGACTTCTTCTTCTTCTACCTCCACTTCTACCGGTCAATCTAGGGTAGGAATCCACCAACTCGATGTCTCTATTGCGATGAAAGCTGAAATGGCTGCAATAACACGAAAGCTTGAAGCGATAGAGAGCAAATTTTCTGCTCCTGCCCCCACACCTGTTCTCCCCCTTCGTACCATCTGCGCTTGTTGTTCCGATCCTTCCCACTTGACTGAAGAGTGTCCTTACAATCCACCCTCGCAAGGACAGGATCAGGTTAATGCTGCCTTCCAGCAAAGACCGAGGAATGATCCATACTCTTCCACCTACAATCCCGGTTGGAGGAACCACCCCAATTTCGCCTGGAATCAGAATCAGAATCAGTTCCAGGGCAACAATTTCCAAAGGGCCCCTCCACCGCAACAACAAGCGCAGCAACAAACTCAACACCAATATCAGCAGCCCTTCCAACCCCAGCCTTTCCAAAACCAGACGAACAACTTTGCACCCAACAACTCTTTTCCACCAAACAACTTTGTTCCGTCAAACAACGATAAGGTTTCCTCGCTCGAGCGTAGTCTGGAGGCGTTTGTTAAACAATCGACTCAATCCACCGCCAACATCCAGTCTTCGATTCAATCCTTAGTGCAATACACTGCCGCACACGGGCAAAGCATCAAGACCATCGAGGCCCAGATTGCACAGCTGAACGCGGCCTTGAGCGAGCGAGAAAAGGGGAAGCTCCCGTCCCAGCCACTTCCAAATCCCGGTCACCCACATAATGCACATGTTGCTCTTGAACAACAAAACCATAATGTGAGTGCCGTGACCACACTGAGATCAGGGAGGATGCTGCAAAACAACATTGGCAAACGAATCAACGATGACGCCCCGGCCGCTGCTTCTTCTTCTTCTTCTTCTTCTTCTTCTTCGTCTTCTGAGCCTATTCTCCGTTCTTCAACAGGCTCCCCTTCCTCTTCTTCTGCTCTGAACGGACCCACTTCTCACTCCACGAAGACACCTATTCTGGGATCCGTTCCAACTCCACAATCTCCTCCTCCAGCTTTAGACTCAACCAATTTTCAAAATGTTCCATTTCCAAACCGGTTGAGGTCTAACAAACAAAATCCATAAATGGAGAAGATTTTGGAGTTATTCAAGCAAGTTAACATTAACATTCCTCTTTTAGATGCTGTCCAACAAGTCCCCTCTTACGCGAAAATCTTAAAGGACTTGTGCACGAAAAAGAGGAAGTCTCAGGTACCTAAGAAAGTTTTCTTGGCTAGTGCTGTGAGTGATGCCCTTACCCAATCTTTACCCGAAAAACGGAAGGACCCTGGCTGTCCTACGATTTCAATTACTATTGGGGATAAGAACATCAACCGCGCACTATTAGATCTTGGTGCCAGTGTTAACTTGCTTCCGTATTCAGTATACGAGCAATTAGGCGTCGGAGAGCTGAAACCCACCCACTGCACTCTCCAGATGGCCGACCGATCGATCACCCATCCTAGAGGTGAGCTAGAGGATGTGTTAATAAGAGTCGGGGACTTCATATTCCCCGTCGACTTCATTGTCTTAGACACACAGCCTGTAGCTTACCCCCGGAATCAAATTCCGGTGATACTCGGTCGCCCATTTCTCGCAACCTCAAATGCTGTGATCAATTGTCGCAATGGTTCAATGAACCTCTCTTTTGGAAATATGACGATTGAACTCAACATTTTTAGGTTGGGGAATCAGCCCGCCGAACCTAATGCTCATATACTGGATGTCTGCTCGATCCAGGAGATCACCCCAGAAGAGTGTGAATTCGAGGAGTTTCTGTTTGAACACGATAATCTTGACGCCACTAGTGCGTTTCTCTTCGAACCTGCTGCTGCTTCTGCGCCCGACAACGACTACGAGTGTTTCACGTTTTCAAACGATCTTAGCTGCGCACAACCCGAGTTTGAATCCTTCGACTTTCCGGATGAGTTACCTGAACCATCCAACTCGGTTGCTTACACTCGCTTTGAACCTTTGCTGGAGTCCTTTGAGTTCGAGACCTTTGCACCAGTCTTGCCTTCCATCATTTCACCTCCAACGCTCAAACTCAAGCCGTTGCCGTCTCACCTTAAGTATGCTTACTTAGGTGAGAACGAGACCCTCCCTGTCATCGTCTCGGCTTCTCTAGCTCCCGAGCAAGAGAAAGCCCTTCTCGCGGTCTTGCACAGCAACAGGCAAGCTTTTGGCTGGTCCATGGCGGACATCAAGGGGATTAGTCCCCTCATCGTTGAGCATCACATTCATCTGATGGATGATGCCAAACCAGCCCGGGATCCACAAAGACGTCTTAATCCAGTCATGAAGGAGGCTGTGAAGAAGGAGATCGTCAAATGTCTAGATAGTGGTATCATTTACCCTATCTCTGATAGCCAGTGGGTTAGCCCCATTCACGTTGTCCCCAAGAAGTCGGGCATCACGATCATAACCAACGAGGCGAATGAGTTAATCCCTACTCGCACCCAAACCGGGTGGCGAGTTTGCATTGATTACAGAAAACTCAACGCCGCAACGCGGAAAGACCACTTTCCGCTACCTTTCATTGACCAGATGCTCGAACGATTGGCCGGACACGAGTACTACTGCTTTCTTGATGGTTACTCCGGCTATAATCAAATTCCCATCGCCGAAAAAGACCAGGACAAGACCACTTTCACTTGTCCTTTCGGCACGTTTGCATATCGACGCATGCCCTTTGGGTTATGCAATGCGCCCGCTACCTTCCAGCGGTGTATGATGGGAATTTTCTCGGACATGGTGGAAAAATTTCTGGAGATTTTCATGGATGACTTCTCCATCTTCGGCGACTCCTTTGACGAGTGTTTGCTGCATCTTGACTCGGTCCTTACCCGATGTAAGGACAAGAATCTCACTTTGAACTGGGAGAAATGCCACTTCATGGTGCGCGAAGGTATTGTCTTAGGACATATCATCTCGCAAAATGGCATTGAGGTTGACAAAGCAAAGATTGAGGTCATTTCCAATCTGCCTCCTCCCCGATGCGTCAGAGATATCCGAGCCTTCCTTGGCCATGCCGGTTTCTATAGACGGTTTATCAAGGACTTTAGCAAGATTGCTAGGCCCTTGACTCTTTTGCTGGCCAAGGACACACCATTCGACTTCGACTCTAGCTGTGTCACTGCATTCGAATCATTGAAACGCTCCCTCACTTCTGCTCCCGTTCTTTCTTCACCTGACTGGACGCACCCATTCGAGATTATGTGCGATGCATCCGACTTTGCCATCGGTGCTGTATTTGGACAACACATCAACAAGATGCCGCACGTAATCTATTACGCTAGCCGAACCCTGAACGACGCCCAACTCAACTATACAACAACTGAGAAGGAATTCTTAGCTGTTGTATTTGCTTTAGAAAAGTTCAGGCCCTACCTCATCGGCTCTCCAGTCATTGTCTATACGGACCATTCAGCTCTGCGCCATCTTTTTGCGAAGAAAGATGCAAAATCTCGGTTAATACGTTGGATCCTCTTGCTCCAAGAGTTTGACCTTGTCATTAAGGACAAACGAGGATGTGAAAACGTAGTTGCCGACCATCTCTCACGACTTCCTTCTTCGCCTTCGCTTCCAATTCCAATTAACGACGTTTTCCCGGATGAACAACTCTTGACAGTATCTTGCGAACCCTGGTTCGCAGATATTGTGAACTATTTGGCCACGGGATTACTACCGACCGAATGGTCAAGTCAGGACAGACTTCGCTTCTTATCCCAAGTAAAACACTTTTACTCGGACGAACCCTACTTGTTCAAATACTGTCCCGACCAGATTATTCGTCGGTGTGTCCCTGATGAGGAATTCAAGAGTGTGCTGTCATTTTGCCACGATCAAGCATGTGGCGGGCATTTTGGGCCCAGGAAGACAGCTGAGAAGATCTTGCAATGTGGTTTCTACTGGCCACAACTTTTCAAAGACGCTCACGATTATTGCAAGACTTGCTCCCGGTGCCAACACATGGGCCGGATATCCCGGCGAAACGAGATGCCGCTCCAACCGATCTTGGTTGTGGAGATTTTCGATGTTTGGGGGATAGACTTCATGGGGCCGTTTCCTAGCTCTTTTGGGAACTTGTACATTCTTCTAGCTGTTGATTACGTCTCTAAATGGGTCGAGGATGTGCCCAGCCGGACTAACGACAACAAGGTTGTCGTTAGGTTCCTTAAAGAAAACATTTTCTCCCGGTTTGGGCACCCCCGAGCGATCATTAGCGACAATGGAAGTCATTTCTGCAATAAAACTTTCGAAGCCTTAATGCGGAAATACTCCATTAATCATAAGCTTTCTACGCCCTACCACCCCCAAACCTGCGGGCAGGCCGAAGTTTCAAATCGGCAAATTAAGCAGATACTGGAGAAGACGGTTTCCAAGAACCGTAAGGATTGGTCTCTGAAACTCACTGATGCCCTTTGGGCATTTAGAACCGCTTATAAGACCGACCTTGGCATGTCTCCCTATCGGCTTGTGTACGGAAAAGCCTGCCACCTTCCTGTCGAAATCGAGCATCGCGCATTTTGGGCGATAAAGGAGTTGAATCTGTCTCTTGAGGATGCGGGCAGCCATCGGAAGCTGCAGTTGAACGAACTGAACGAGCTTAGGGATGAGGCTTACGATAACGCGGTTGTCGTTAAGAATCGAACGAAGGTGTTTCACGATAAACACCTTTTGCGCAAAACCTTCGTACCGGGTCAGCAGGTACTGCTTTACGACACCCGACTTCATTTCCATCCAGGAAAGCTCAGATCTCGCTGGAAAGGGCCGTATTTTGTGCGGAATGTGTATCCGCAGGGCGCTCTGGATTTGGAAAATCCAAAGGACGGTTCACTCTTCAAGGTAAATGGACACCGATGCAAACCGTACCTTAGCGCCGAACCAACAGAGGAGCTCCTGTTCTTACAGGAGCCGGTTTACCCTGGATGATCTTCCTCTGCCTACCTCCAAACTTCGGTTATCCAGCCAAGAACAGTGGACACTGTTCCAAATAAGTTTGGGGGTATGTACAAACCATTTTGTTTATATTTGTGTATATTCTTTTTCTTTTCTTTAAAAACAAAACCAAATAAAAAAATTTTGTATCGCTAAACCGACATTTTTGACCCTTCAAATGATCTCTTCATGCAATGACAGTGAGGACACTGTCCAGTTTAAGTTTGGGGGTACGCTCGGTACGCATTTCTTACCTTCGCATTCATATGTATATTTTTGCATCTGCATATTTAAATCCATAAAATCCATAAAAATTTGAAAATTTTCTAAAAAATATAAAAACTTTTTTGTCAAGTTAGCTTGTGGAAGAACTCTGATTCAACATTCGATGGTTTTTGTTTGAAAGAAATAGGAATAACTAAATCTTAGGTTTGGATTCTGAAAACCTGAAAGATAACTCTCCTTTGAAGTTAACTATAGCTGATATACGTCTTTACATCACACTACACGTGTCGTAAGATTTTGGGAATTAGATGACAAGTCTTTCATGTTTAAACTTTTAAACAGATAAATGATTTTCTGAGGATCAAATAGGTTTGTTCTGAAATAAGTAATGTCAAGAATAGTTTATGAAGTAAAGCGAATATAAAGGAATGTTATTGATGCCGTAATTGGAGCTAAGTCTGAAAAATAACCCATCGGAAACTTGATTGGAATGATTACACACCAAACCCACTAAACACGTCTTTTATCCAAAAAATAATTGAACTGCCGGTTATATCTCCGTTCGTATTAAATCATCTGATTTTCACGCCAAACTGTCTTTTGTTTTTGGACCTAGGTAACTTGAGTAATTAAGTCCGCTGGGGTGTTTCTACACCTAATGCCCTAAAACCAACTGGTTTGGGTCCATTGGCCCAAAGCTCGCTAAGAAGCCTAGAAAGTCCAGTTTTAAAACAAAGTCAAGCAAGTGTTCTCTCCGAGTTAAAATTCCTAACGGTTCTTTGTGTGAGAATAATCTTGATAAAAGACTGGCTTTTATAAAAAAATTTAGCGGAGATATGAAGGTTTTATTCTATGATAAAGACTATTGCACGTTCACAGAGGTGTGTATGAAATGAAAACAAGAAAAAGGTGGAGTGAAAAATACGACTTAGTTTCCTGTTATGGAAGATAGAAATTCTGAAGTCGAAACCTTACTGGAAAACGAAACTTGAAAAATGCTTAACTCTTTATAAAACTTATGTGATCCTTTTAAAATTGTTATCTGGGCTTTATTGTGCGACATGATGACTTTATTCGACCTTTCGGGAACTTAACGACACTATACGCACTGCACGTAAAGAAATATAAAATCTGTAGTTAAATAAGAAGCGAGGTATGAAAAATAAAGGTTCGATAGTCTGGACTTAGGATTATAGAATTGTTATTTTCTAAAACAAAACTTTAGGTTTTGAATCTTAGTTATTTTGCAAAACCGACTTGACCGGATTTTGTGGGTAGTATCCGCTGAAAACCCTCAGGAGACAACACTCCTCCTACTAGGGACACCTAGAGGTTTAACGGCTTGTTGCACATGCTCAGTGCAATCGCGTTCCCTGCGAAAGTGAGGTTAGGAAATTTTTGTGAATAAATGGACTTTGCTCGGGACGAGCAAATGATAAGTTTGGGGGTATTTGTTCATATCAGATTTTTGCATTTTCATACCGCCCAATTTTTATCACATTGCATATCCGTAGATACTCTTGAGCCGTGTTTGCTAGTCAATTGCAGGATACAGGTTCTCGGTTCTAAAACGGTGAAATTCATGGAAAACACGAAAAAATCCGGGTTCCTGCCAACCACAGATAAAACACGGTCTCCTCCCTTCATCCGTATGCTACCAGATACCAGTTTAGGAAGACAAAATGTCAAATCAATGTCGTTTTCAGGCACAAGGCTCAATGGTAGCACAAGATCCAAGAAATCTACGCGGAGCTCGAGGCAATCATGACAAAATCTTGACAAAAAGTCCACCTTTCCCTCAACAGAAATTCTGGAAAAATCGTGGAGTCAAATTGAGAAAATAGATATGCCAGAATAATGTACACAGCAAACCAGGAAACCACAGCAAATTGGGGGGCCCAATTCAACTAAAGGGCCGCGGATCCGCGGCCAAAGTGGGGTCCAGGCCGCGGATCCGCGGCCATATAGTGGCGGCAGACAGAAAGTTTTTGGGGGTATTTTTGTCATTCTGTTTGGGTTCTGGTGGTTGCCCTAGGGTTTCATTTTTTGGCCTATAAATAGCCCAGAACTTTGTGAAGGAAAGGGTCCATTCTTGTATTTTCTTTTTCTAGGATTTAGTTCACTTGTTCTTCTTCTTCTCATCTCTTCTCCATTAAACTTGTAGTGAGCTTTGTGAGGGAGGAATGATAAATAAAGAAGATCAATTTATTATCATGCTTGTCTTACTTTTGTTATAATTGTTGTAACTTTAAATTCGTTAAGTAGTTGTTGTTATTTCCTTGTTGTTTCTTCTTCTCTTTTTTCTTTATCCTTACATACGACAATGATACTTACGCTCGATCCTCGCCAAGGTGAGGTCGCAAATAGTTAGTCGTATTCTTCTAATCTCCCTCTTTCTATCTTCCTCTTTTGTTTTGTTTTGTTTCTCCTTATCATGAAGTGTGAGTAGTGTTATACTTGTTAGGGTAGGATAAGGGAAGTTTGAGAGAAGGAAATCTCTCTCACTCTTTCCTTGCCCAACAACTTAAATCGACTCCCGTTAATTGAACCACAATCCGCTCCTTACGGCACCCTATCCTACATGATAGCGGTGATTCCGTAGTGAGACCGGTTGTGGTTGAATTAACCGGAGGTTATGGATAAGAGCCAAGAACGGACGGACAAGCACCAAAAGGAAGACTTATGCGTTGGAAAGCCTAGCTTATACTCGCAAAGTCCTTCCTAGTCGTGCTAATCCCCGTTGTTGCCGATTACCGTAACACCGATATTAAGAGGGGCAACGAAAGATGTGGAGACTCCTAACTCAAACTAACCTAATCCTAACCCTAACAAGCTTTCTTTAAATATCAACTTAACACTTAGATAACCACAACAAAATCTGAAAACAGGACTTAACTCGTTAAAACATTTTGAAAAAGACTCCCATCTCCCTGCGGACGACCCGTACTCAACCGGCTAGCTACAAGCGAAACCGTCTTGATTGCGGTATTTAAACTAGAACTTGAACACGCACGTAGCCTACCAATCACGTATCGCATCTCTGATGTCGGCGGAGTGGAACGTCGTCTTATCCAGATCTTGTACGGACCTCTTTACCCCACTTTCTCTAATGTCGACTGCTTCGGAATTGTCTCATCATGGCTATATGGACTGAGCTCCAACGGCTATCCTCGTATCTGGAGTCTCCCAAGAAATGCATCTCACCACCTAGCATCCGAATTAAGTCGAGCCATCCGACCGAGTCGTCAAACCTCATAATCCCCCAAGAGCTCAACCTCTTGGGCACAGTTTAATAGTATCGAGTACATACCACAGCATCGGTGGTCCAGCCGTAGAAAGGCAAACCCAAGCCTCACTAATGGCGCCGTAGAACTGCCGCAAACCCGAAGGTTCAAAGGCTTTCACACGGTCATTAAGTCGAGTTAGGGTTTCATTCTTCTAGAGGGACCATAGAATTGCCTGCATGTCTTTCCGACTACTTTAAACTTGGAATAATAGGTTTTTGACATTCGATCGTCTCTGTCGACTCTCAACGTCTCCGCGTGAAATTGTCTCCAGCTGGAATCAATCTATCTGATGACCTCGCATCGGGGTAAGCGAACGAACCACCTGTCCTAGTCATTCATCATCGGGTGACTAGCGACCTTCTATCATCTATTCGTACAACTCGCCCCGCCATAGTTCCAACATATAGGGCGATATCTCGTCGCTCGCAGCAACAACTGGCTCGCTCGTCTGCACGCTGAACAGTGCCTCAATCATCAGGAGTAAGCAACACACCAACGGTCATCAAAATCTGGCTGGCCTCTGTCAGTGGCTCAATCCTCTAGTGTCGATCGGCACATCCGAGTAACCTCATAAAGGCGATCCGCCAAACGCTCGCGGCGCGGAAACACAGTAAAAAGACACATCTCAGCCATCGTGTGTCGCCAGAATTTCGCCCTGGTCAGTCCTCGTTCGTAACGAGCTTGTGCTGACCGCAACTCTAGCTGTAGCTCTCCATGCCCATAATCGTGGCAGAAAAACCATAACTGGTACTGATGAGGCTGGATCAGGAAGGAATATAATACTGAACAAGGAAATGTACATCCTAAGGCTTCATAAGTGGAGTGGCGTGCCGTAAATATGCCGCGGAACATACCAACGGTACGTCACTCTACTTTAGTCACCTATTCTATCAACCAAGGGTCATCCTACGCTCCGAAGGTTAAAACCTAACGCTCTGATACCAACTTTGTCACGTCCCGAAAGTACGGAACATGACCGGCACTTAAACTACGAAACGTCTCGAGGCGTACGTAATCTAAGTAAACCGAAAACCCAGAAATCCAAACCAAGAAAAGAAGTAGAGTGAAGGAAAACCAATTTAAAACAAGTAGTTTTAATAGCATAAGCAGAATTATGCGGTTTTTAAGAACATCAAAATTTACTGAAAATTTCGGCAGAGTCTCCTTTGTAAATACTGGCCCCAAACGGGATACAACATGAATAGTATACGAAATCAATAAAAAGGCATCCCCAAGCGGGAGCTAGCTCTTCGTCAATCGACGGTCACAACCACACAAGCAATATAATATACAACGCCAACGGCGAGGATCAAAACTCAAAAGGAAACTCAAAACCACCAGAAATATAACGAGCGACTCTAGGGTCGAAAGAATAAACAACACTGGTCTCTATCTCAAAAAAAACATGTTTGGTTGATGGAATTTACTAGATACAACTGAATAATATCATACAAGGTAAATAATGGGAGTATGATACAAGTAAACCCACCTACTAGCAAATCACCCGAATGAAACTATGCCCGCAAAGCCGTAAGGAACCTGTACGGCAACCTGCAAGAAACTGGGGCACAACGGGGGTGAGTTGCCAACTCGTGAATAGAAAAAAACATCTACGCACAGAAAATCGCATAAATAACGCAACCTAGGTCAATGATCATAATAAATCCTCAAAAATATACATAACAAGCAGCCTATAACAATGGCTAGGGTAATATCTAACCGAGTGTAAACTCATGTGCCCGTGTCAGTGCCTCAGGTAGCAATATATCATATGAATGAGGTATGAATGCATGAAAACAGAATACATGTAAATAAAGAAACTGTTTTCATAAATTAGTGAGATTTCCTTCCTATTTTTAAACTGAGGTATCATAAATGAATCAGTATCAACAGTGTCTAGCATCGACACAAAACATAAATCTCAATGTCTCGAAATATCAATGTCTCAATCTCAATATCTAGGGCGCCGTCAGTCCAGACCGGCCCCTACCATCCATCTCAAGACCACGACGGTATCCTCCGGATATCCGACGCGTCGGGTAATATCACCGGTAGGTAGTGCTCCCCAGCCAGGCTCAACGTCAACACCACATTCCTCTTGCCCCGGGGTACCATACCGGGCCCACCATGTACCCATGACGGTTCCTCCACTCCTCGACACGGATCTCCAAAACCACAGCAAACTCATGGTGGACGACACTTTACATCACTAGAAAACCGCAACATTTTATATTTTAAAAGATCATAAGTTGTAAATTTTGCGGCTTTCCCCGAAATCCAGGAATATCATAAATCTCAAGAAATCATCACAAGTGCATATGTCAATGATAATGAACTAGGCATGAACAACTGAATAACCGTATGCATGAAGTGGTAGGTAATAACTACAATGTCTAATATGGCATATAAGGGAAGTACGCTAATATCATGTCAAAACTACTAGCTAACAATCTAAGTCAAGCAATTATATTCTCTAAAGTGTACGTGACATGGCAATTACCGATGAGGATGTGTGTGAGCCGGCAAGTAGGTGTACGTGGTACATACGCATCATCGGTAATGGTGCTGGTGTCCTAACAGCATGATATCAATAATGGAATATGCAGCAAAATAAATATGCGAGGCAGAGCGAACAGCAATAATGTGCGGGAGCTGAATACTAGACACAACGATAACTAATCTGCAATAATCTAATATAAGTCTTACGAATGGTGCCTTTTGAAATAACACGAATCATGGGGTTTTGAAAATAGGGGCTACGGTGTTTTTATGAAAAGATACGTCGTTTTTGAAATATCCGTAGATTCCCTTGAGCTGTCTTTAAAAATGCCCACGATTCGTTAGTTTTTGAAATAGGTAAGAAGTCTAATCTAATCTAACAACTACACTAAACTATACGGCTGAACTAACAAGCTGAACTACAGGTAAGGAAACCGCCTATCATCTGAGTCGATACATATACATACCTGTATATGTATAGTCGGTGATCCCTCCACAATAATATCATATCCGATACCATATCTATAATCAGGCATCCCAAGTCAAGAGTGCGGATCAATCATCAATATAGCTCGTACGTAAATCCGTCGTACGGCATCCCAATCTGGGTACGGGTCAATATCACATTCATTATACTATTCACCTGGTATCCTCTTTATCAAATATCATGATCGGGGTACTGATCTACGTCTAGTACCATACTGATACCGCCTACGTGTGCATGGACGTGTATGAAACACTACGTCAAGGACCCGCTACAACGTCATGTCGTATCTAAGATACGAACCCTGCTATATCACCGATCTCACGGCCTCAAATCAAATCTCATCGACTCAGCTCAATCCCAAGTATCATCCTCAATCCGTATGTGAACACATAGTCCCATACCCATGTGAACACATAACTATAAAGAATCCCATGAGTACATATCAATAGGAATGTATGCAAGTATGTATGTGTGTATGTGTAGTGCAACACTACCCTAGGGTTCGCAACACTAAAAATAGTCCAACACACCAATATCCATCCTAAGCATCGTTATTAATCCTAAATAACATATAATAATTGTTGGTGTGTATACGCATCTGTATACACCACCACGGACTGCGGAGGTGCTATACGCCATCCACCCGACTTCTCCCCGTAGATATAAATCTACTCACCTGGTCCTCGCTCGCCGGTGCCGACGTTGCCACGCGCTTGCTTGTCGTCTCGAAGTCCACATGGGGGTACCTACATATCATAACGCACCATATCTCATTAAAACTAAATTCGAGATCGAAACGGCATACGAAAATCAAATCGGCACGCGTATCACGCATAGGTCCAAACCTATCGCCTACGCATGCAAGAATAGTCAAACCAACCCTCGATGTCGATGTACAAATGTCAAACCATCGAGAAAAATCCAATCACACTCATTTGAACATTCACGAACACTAATTTTAATATAAACTAGGTTAAAACTCACAAAAACCCCAATTTCACTTAAAAAGTCATTTTTCCGAAAATCTAGCAAGCACAATTCGCCGTTTTTGTACAAAACATGATGTTTAAATGAATGTAGCGGCCAATATACTTATTAAATATCTTAAATAAGTCATAGAAACAATTTCCGGAATTTAATCTCATTAAATTCCAAAAACCCTAATATTCTAGTTTACAAAAATACCCTTTTTAACAATTTCAAAGTAAAAATGCACGAACTACAATCTAGCTTAGATTTGCATGATCTAAAGCATTAAACCACACTTAATAAAGTTAATGAAGTCATGAAAAACCTAAACACATTTTTAATCCCAAGTATTTAACCAAATTCAAAAATCTAGTAGGCAAATTAGCAAATTAACACAATTTTAAACTAACCATTAGCACAAGCTACTAATCTTGTATTAACATGACAAAAGCCTAAATATAACACACAACCATACACTAATTTTACAAAACCCTAACTTGCATTCAAATTCATAACTTGAATTCCAAAACTTGCAATTAAACTCACATATCCAAATTAACACTTAATTAAATTAGCTTAAGACATTAGTAACAAATTAAGCAACAAAAATGTTTAGAATTATACCCAAAACATATGAAGATCCACAAGCACACACATAGCCTCCCAAATTGGAATCTTGTTCCCTAGATCCATGCAATTTTGGCTAAGCTAAAATGGGTAGGAGTCGGATTTGGGTTTTGGGATTTTTTTGATGGGTTTTGGGATTTTTTTGATGAAGTTTTGAAGAGAAAAGAGAAGGGAAAGGGGGAGGGGCTGTTGCTGCAGTAGGAGAGGGGAGGGCTGCTGGAATTGGAGTGGGAGAGGAGAGAGAGGGAGGTAGAGAAAGTGGGGGTGAAAGTCAAGGTCAACCCAAGTCAAAAGTCCACCTCATTTATCCATTTTCTTTTCATTTCTTTCATTTCTTTTCCTTTGAAAATCAAGTGGGGAAAAAGAATGGTGGCTGCTGAAATCAGCCATGGGGAGAAGTGAATGGGGGTGTGTGGGTGTGGGTACGGGTGCGGGGTGATGAAAAATGATAAATACAATACCCCAAACATCCATTTACGCTAAAAAAAAGCCTTTTTTCTTCAATAATTTCTAAACCGTTTTGGCAAATGATTTCGTTCCAAAAACCACATGATAAAATTTTATTTAATGTTTTATGTTGCACAAAATTTGTTTCAACTCATTCCAATTTGTAATTTTCCCTAATTAAATGTATTAGTGACGGCTTAAATAATAATAAAATAATATTTTTTTCAGAAAATTTGAAATTTCACCAGCGGCTCAATAAACACCAAATAATAGAAATTACATAGCTAGAATATGTATATTTAATTTTTATAATAAGATATTTGCATTTTGACTTTTTACAGAAAACCCCCTTATTTTACCGATTTTTTCGAAATTTCACCGAAACGATTTTCAAAGCGTTACACCTCCGGATGACCGCCAGGTCAATAATAACCGGTAGGTAGTGCTCCCCTGCGAGGCTCAACGTCTATCTATACGACCCTCTTGTCCCGAGGTACCTCACCGGGTCCACCATATACCCGTAGACGGCGTCTCTCTCCTCGAATCGGGTATATGTACATACGTGGCTCAAGAACCGAGAAATCTCATGGTGGACGTCACACACATCATATCATGAGAAAACCGCACTTTGCATTTTTAAAATGATAATAAGTTTATAAATTCCTTTGCGGTTTTCCCCAAATCCAGAAATCTCATAATAACCGAAAACTCATAATCATGAGCTAATGAGAAAACAATGAATATCAGCATAAAGCCTCTCAACAGTGCATAACGGTACGAATATATAAATGCAAAGAGGCATCTAAGTAAGAAATGCAATATCTTAAACTAGCATGTGAAATCATGTATACCAACAATGTAATTAGCTACATGCTATCAGGTTATACAAGCGAAGTAACGTTTTCAAATGTGTACGTGATTTAGCAATTACCGATGATGATGTGTGTGAGCTGGACAGTTAGTGTACGTGCAACATATGCATCATCGATAATGGTGCATGTGTCCAGCAAATGAGATCGTAACAGCTGATGAAGGCATATGTATATATCTACAATGAAATGGGTATAGTATGAGCATAGAAGAAGTAAACTTTAAAAGCAACTAAAAGACTAAACTAAGAACCAATGTCGAAAGTGATAAGAAAGTCTATAGCATATCCGAGTCGATATATCTAATAATCGGCGATCCAGCCTCATAGCGTCACGTACGGTATAATCTATCGTACGGCTTCCTCAAGTCAAGAGTGCGGATCAATCATCATATATACTTCGTACGGTAAAATCAATCGTACGACATCCTCAAAGTCGAGTGTACGGGTCAAAATCATATATATTATATCATATAGTTCGTACGGTATCAATCGTCGTACAATATCAAAATCAGGGGTATGGATCTAATAAAAGTCGACCTTAGCATCTCCAAGAGGTTCTAGAGGCATCAAGCATGCCAAATTTTAATTTTTATTAGGTGCTAAGTTAGACTAACAAGATCTTTACTAGATTATTAGGGTTTGCCTTTGTGATGTGATGAACTAAAGAGAAGAAAAGAGCATACAACCTTTGTAGTTCGAGTCCTTCTCTTCAATAGCTCCGGGTTGTGGTCCACGCAACTCCACTAGGCTCCTCTTCAAGATGAAAGAACCTCCTTCGTGATCTTCGCGCTAAAGACGATCCACCCGAAGTTAACAAGCTCAAGCTAACCCTTCACTATTCTCATTAGTGAAGACAACACTCCACATCAAATTGCTAATCTAATGTGCGATGGTGAAGTAGGGTTTAATTTGCTCACTAGGGATTTCACAAGTTCGATGATTCACATCACATGTGAGGGTTTGAACTTGGAAGAGAGGTGAAGAAAATTGTAGAGAGAAAGAGGAAGCAAGAGCTCAAGAAAATGGCCAAGGCATAAATAATGAAGAAACGATTAAAATTTTTGTTTAAATGACTTTCTCTTTCCTCACTTATTCAAGCAAGGAGTAAAATTTCAATTCTAAATTGCAACCAAGCTTGAATAGCGAGTCAAGACTAATATACAAATAATAAAACCCATACCTTGCCCATTCCACAAATATCTCCACAATTTACACCTCATTTTTCTATTTTCTCAAAATAGAAAAACATGCCATGCTTCATATAATAATATATATATATATATTTATATATTAAATATACATTAATATATATATATATATTATTAGTTATATGTATGCCCTAGAGGCCATTACTGTACATGCGTTGTATATTGTAGTGGATGCTGGGACATATATAGGGAGGACTTTCTTGCTCGACATGATAGTATGCTATCCGGTTACTCTTTATCTTAACATGTACTCTGATTGTCTCTGATTCACATGTTGATAAAGCCCTTAGGATGAGTACTTGACTACCAGGACTATGATGCATATCATACTAGTGAGGACAATGTTGTCGCCAAGTACATCCTTCAAATGTTCCTAGTCGTGGGTGTATCGAGACAGGGCATCGATATATCAGAGTAGACTAGCGTATGCTTGACCCATATGATGGGCGATGGATGATCTCATATCCATTGGTGTTTGACATCAGAGAAAGTATATGGGTGCTCAGTGGAGACTGGGTACACTGGACGGACTCGCCGAGAACTCCCAGATGGTATTATACCTCACGTCAGATGGCAGTTCTCTGGTGACACTAGCAGGTTAGTCTGTAGACCCGAGATCGTCATAGAGTCTTGTGGGATTCCCACTGTGCTTTGATTTCCACCTTACCACGTCCATTAGGGCATGCAAAACGGTGGCTTTTGGGTACAGTCCCGAATCACATGGAGGCAATGAGTGATAGGAGGGGATTCGTCTCTCCCGGTATAGGGAGTTGATGTTGCGCTGTGTTCGATTGGCTATAACTGGAAATCCCTGGCCAGGGTTGCTGAGATTTACTGGTAAGTGTTATCAGTAGTTTCTCAAACTGTTATGGACCTCATATCGACACGACTTATCAAGCTACTGGGGTCTGACGTTTACCTCCCCTAGGCAAGATATGCGACATATCAGACGAAGAGACCATATTGTACGTGAGTGTTACTGATTGGATTCGCAGGAGATTGTACATGCTTGCTTGTTAATTTTCTGATCGCTCAATACCTGGGTGGCTGTTACGTTTAGCTGTCCGCTTGCAGCTTGTGGGTGTTTGATATGATCATCACCAACTGCCGGCGTATTGACGATTCATTAGATTTCTACATAGAGGTTTCTTGGCTCAGGAAAAACGGAGTAGGAGCACATATGTGATATGTGCTGGACCGAGAATAATACGTGTATGCGATACCATATTAGATTCTCGTGATATGAGATATCGGCCGAGTATATGTGATATAGTCGGGTCATCGGATCAAGTGTTGATTCGATGAACTGATACAGATTATATTAGTCGGTTATTTGTGAAATAGCCGGATTATCGGATCAAGTGTTGATTCGATAATTTAATGTATAATTATATATTTGATATATTAAATTAGATTAACTAATATGAGCTCACTTAAAGATTCTTTTTCTCACTCGGGTAATACATTAATATATATGTGATATATGTTAATTGAATTATTTTATTTTGTTACAATAAATATTGTATATGTGATATATAATATTGTAACATGTTGTGGTTATAAATGCAATATGTTTTGTAGAGAATAAATGTGGTTAGGGTTTGGATTAGGGTTAAGCTTTCATGAAGCTTTCAAGAAGCTTCTTGAAGTTTTGACTTTGACCTTGATATTTTGCATAGATATTTCCTTAACCCAACCCAACCCTTTAACCATAGTTGTTTCTCTACATGGGTTAAGTCTTCATACTTAACCCTTGGTTGCATTTCTAACCTCACTTGAGTTTCATTATTCATCACAAAGAGATTGCTTCTTCTTCTTCCTTCTTGCTTGAAAAAGCTTTCTAGCTTTTTGTGATGTGATAAAAATCAGTGAGAAATAGAAAACAAATGAGATCTAAATTCTTACTTCATCATCCTCATCTATTTTTGCCACTTAGATTAGGGTGTTTTCTTTGCTAATACTTGATTAGCAAAGCAAGAGCTTGGGTTTGAGTTTCTTCAAGGTAGATCATCTTTGTTATCGAAGATCGGAAGAAAGGTTGCATCATTCTTTTGTGGAGCCTCTCTGGAGTCCGGATACTCGATAATCGCAGCGAAGGGACCTCAACACGGAGTCTTAGAAGTGAAGGAACGGACTACAAAGGTTGTAATCCCTAACTCATAGAAGTAAAGTTGTTTACTTGCTTATTGTTTTCGCCTAATCTCTAGTCTAAGTTCTTGGTTAGGGTTGTTCAGCACGTCTAAAATTTAAATCGGGCATAGTTGATGCCTTGTAGAACCTTGTGAGAGTGCCTAGTAACCCTACATATATATATATATATATATATATATATATATATATATATATATATAAATCAATTAGTGAACTAATGATATTAGTTAATATATAATTATATCAAATATAATTTATATCAAATTATTAAATCAACACTTGATTTAATAATCTGGTTATATCACATATGGCCGACTAATATCATTTTTCCATTTATCACATTATCAAATCAACACTTGATTCGATAATCTGATTATATCACATATAACCTAACCGATAACATATAACTGCCAGATTACAATACGATATCACATACTCGTATTTAATCAGGCCCACACACATATCACATATGTGTCCTACTTCGTTTCGCTTGAACCAGGAAACTTCTGTGTGGGACTCTAAAGACTCGTCAATACGCCAGCAGTAGGTGATGATCACATCAGTCACCTACAAGTCGTCAGCGGTACTAGATGGACGTAACGACTACCCGAGTATTGAGCGATATGAAGATCAACAAGCAAGTTCGTCCATACTCTCCATGAAGTCTATCAGTAATACTACCGTACAGTCCGGTCTCTTCGTCTGATATGTCGCATATGAAGTCTAGGGGTGGTAAACGTCGGACGATATTAACTTGATAAGTCATGCCGATGTGTGGCTCATATCAGTTTGAGAAACTACTGATGACTCTTATCAGTAAATCTCAGCAACACTGGCCAGGGATTTTCAGTTATAGCCAATCGAGCATAGCGCAACATCAACTCCCAATACCGGGAGAGACGAAACCCCTCTTATCACTCGTTGCCTCCATGTGACTCGAGACTGTACCAAAAATTCACCTGTTTGTATGACTCCTTTGAGCGTGGTGGGGAGGAAATCAAAGCACACTGGGAGCCACACAAGACTCTATGACGATCTCGGGTCTACAGACTAACCTGTAACAGTGTCACAAGAGGACTGCTATCTGACGATAGGTATACTACCAACTAGGAGTCCTTGGCGAGTCCTGTTCGGTGTACCCATTCTCCAATGAGCACATGTGTACAATCTTTGATGTCATACACCAATGGTTGTGGGATCAACCATCGCCCTCTAAGGGATAAGAAACGTATACACTAGTCTACTCTGGAATATCGATGCCCTAGTCGTGATATTCCCACGACTAGGAACTGATTAAAGGATGTACTTTTGGACCACCCTGGCCCCACTAGTATGATCTCATCATAATCCTGGTAGTCATGTACATATCCTAAGGGCTTTATCAACATATGAGAGCAAGACAGTAAAGAATACCGGTCAACATGTTAAGATAAAGAGTAACCAAATAGCATACTATCATGTCGAGCAAGAAAATCCTGTATATATACGTCCAAGCATCCACTATAATATACATCACATGTACAATAATGGCCTCTACGACATAGATATTCCTAACATCCAAAGTCTCGTACAATCTATTATTTCATCATGTCACATGTTATCACATGTTTGTATATATCGCCCAACGATCCTTTAATATATCATATAAAATATGGTGTCTCGACTCAATCACATATCATAACCTCACGGCATCATGCTCGGTAATATCGACTCATATCCATTCAACATCACGTATCCTCATATTATACGCTGTATACTATATATATATATATATATATATATATATCAACGCATCCATATATATATATATATATACATATATACATATATACATATACACCCATATCATAACACATGTTTGTGTGTGTGCACGCGACAATATAAACTAACGGGTCTCGAATATAGAAAATAGACAAAAGATAAGCACTTCCAACAAGTATACCTATTCTAACATAGAGTCTTTGTAACGTTTTGAAAATCGTTTCGGTGAAATTTCGAAAAAACGGTAAAATAAGAGGGTTTTCTGTAAAAAGTCAAAATGCAAATATCTTTATTTTAAAATTAAATATACATATTCTAGCTATGTAATTGCTAGTATTTGGTGTTTATTGAGCCACTGCTGAAATTTCAAATTTTCTGAAATTTTTTCCGAAATTAATTATTTTAATATTATTTTAAGCCGGTAAGAAAATACATTAAATTAGCGATAAATACAAATTTAAATGGGCTAATTTTAATCTTTAAAATCATGTTAATTAAAATCTAGTTGTAATATAATTTTTTAGTATTTTATTTCAAGTTTTAATTGATTTATTTTATGGAAAACAAAAATATAGTTATTTTGAAACTAAAACTTGCAAATATGGTATTGTGGGGGGTCTTTTTGCATAGAATTTTTTTGTAAAGTCTCTCACACTCACCCTCACTCCCCTTGGCCGGCCCCACACTATTGTAGCAGCCCAAGAATTTTATTTCCCTCTTTTTGACCTTAAATCATGTGAGAAATGGGTTAAAATAAGGTTTTTATATATAGTAAAGTAGGTGGGGGTATTATGGTAATTTGGGAGGGGCTTTGACTTGGACTCTTTTCCACAACTCCCCCATACCTCTCCCCACTCCCTCCTCAGCCGAAATTCCTGCAATAAACAGCCCCAAAATTTGCCCTCTCATTTTTCTTCTAAACTCATCAAAATTCCATCAAAATTCCATTTAAACTTCACAATTTCAAGCCCATCCTTCATCCATTCTTCTTAACCTTTCTTGCATGGATTTTGGATGCTAGGAGGCCATCTTTGGAGTCAAAATTTCTTGCTAGATCTCTAGATCTAGAGGTATAATACTTACCCATTTAAATTCTTATGGTTAGATTTCTTTAAATGAGTTGTTTTAGTGTTAATGTTGGTGCTATTTTCAACTAGGATCTTCAAGAGAATGGTTTGAGTTAAACTAGGGTTTTTAGCACACCATTATTAAGTTAATTATTCTATTTTGCTATCTAGTATTTTATACAAACCAAATCTAAGAGTTTAACTTGCTTTTTGGGCTTCAAATTAGTGCTAATTTAGTGTTTCATGTATAGTTTGGGTTGGATTTTGTTAGTTATAAAATTCAAGAAAGGGTTTGAATGCAAGTTAGGGTTTTGTGAAATTGGTGTATGGTTGTGTAATGTATTAGGCCTTTATGGCTTGTTAAAACAAAGTTAGTAGCTAGTTGTTAATTGTTAGTTTAAAAATTATGATAATTACGCTAATTTGCTAACTAGCTATTTAAAATTGGTTAAATAATTGGGTTAAAAATGTAATTATGTTTTTATGACATCATTAACATTATTATGAGTGATTTAATATCTTAGGTTATGGAAAACCAAGCTTAATTGTTGAATTGTAAATTTTGCTTTAAAAGGTGTTAAAAATTGATATTTTTGCAAACTAGAATTTTGGAATTTATGCAAATTGATGAGAATAAATTATAGGAATGGTTTATATGACTTTGTTATGATATTTAGTGAATATTGTGGATGCTAGGTTCGTTTATACATCGAGTTTTGCACTAAAACGGTGATTTGTGTTTGCTAGATTTTCGGAAAAATGACTTTTTAAGTGAAATTGGGGTTTTTGTGAATTTGAAGCTATTTTATATTATAATTAGTGCTTGTAATTGTACAAATGGGTGTGTTGGGAGTTTTCTCGATGGTTTGGCGTTTGTACGCCGACGTCGAGGGTTTTTGGGTCGATTTGCGAAAGCAACCATAGGTTTTGACCTATGTGGGATTCGTGCGTCATTTTGGTCATGAGTCGGATTTTAATGCGGTATGGTGCGTTATCATATGTAGGTACCCTATGTGGACTTCGAGACGACAAGCAAGCGCGTGGCGACGTCGGCACCGGCGAACGAGGACCAGGTGAGTAGATTTATATCTACGGGAAGAAGTCGGGTGGATGGCGTATAGCACCCCCGCAGTCCGTGGTCGTGTATACGGATGCGTATACACACCAACAATTTATTATATGTTATTTGGGATTAATAACGATGTTTAGGATGGATATTGGTGTGTTGGATTATTTTAGTGTTGCGAACCCTAGGGTAGTGTTGCACTACACATACACACCTACATACTTGCATACATTCCTATTTATATGTGCTCATGGGATTCTTTATAGTTATGTGATCACATGGGTATGGGACTATGTGTTCGCATACAGATTTGAGGATGATACTTGGGATTGAGCTGAGTCGATGAGATTTGTTTTGTGGTTGTGATATCGGTGATATGGCAGGATTCGTACTTAAGGTACGCCCTGGTGTTATAGCGGATCTTGGGGCGGCGATACGGGTGAATAGTGTTATAAATAAAATGGTCGACATATGATCGTGATATGAGGCATGATATGCTAGGATATTGATATTAGGCCGTATCGGGCGATGTATACCCTTGATGATGCTATGTGCTGACGGTATCGGTTTGTACGAGATTGTCGATCTGTAGTCAGATCATGAGTATATTGAGGATATTAGTATTGTACTAGACATAGGTCAGTACCCTAGACTATGATCTTGAATAAAGAGGATACCAGAGGAATGGTGTGAGAAATATGATATTGACCCGTACCCAGATTTGGGGATGCCGTACGACGGATTTACGTACGAGCTATATCTTGATGATTGATCCGCACTCTTGACTTGGGATGGCTGATTGTAGATATGGTATCGGATATGATATTATTGAGGAGGGATCACCGACTAATATATATACAGGTATGTATATGGATCGACTCAGATGTTAGGCGGTTTCCTTACCTGTAGTCCAGCTTGTTAGCTTAGCCCTTTAGTTTAGTTTAGTTGTTAGATTAGATTCGATTCTTACCTATTTCAAAAACTAACGAATCATGGGTATTTTAAAAGACAGCCCAAGGGATCCTACGGATATTTCAAAAGACGTATCTTTTCATAAAAACACCGTAGCCCCTATTTTCAAAACCCCATGATTCGTGTTATTTCAAAAGGCACCATTTGTAGGACTTATATTAGATTAATACAGGTTAGTTACAGTTGCGTCTAGTATTCAGCTCCCGCTTATTATTGTGGTTCTCTTCGCATCGCATACTTATGTTATAATTTCTTATTGCAATGTTGATATCATATTGTTAGGACACCAGCACCATTACCGATGATGCGTATGTACCACGTACACTTACTTGCCGGCTCACACACATCTTCATCAGTAATTGCCATGTCACGTACACCTTAGAAAATATTATTGCTTGACTTAGCTTGTTAGTTAGTAATTTGACATGATATTAGTGTGCCTGCCTTATATGCCAGCTTAACATTGTAGTTATTAATTGTCACTTCATGCATACTGTTATTCATTGTTATGCCTATATTCATGGTTTTTACATGCTATTGATGATTTGGATTCGGATTTCCATAAAATTTTCTGGATTTGGGGGGAAAACCGCAAAACTTATATAAACTGATTTCTCTCTTTTTAAATAAAAAGTGCGGTTTTTCCCATGATGTATAAGTCGTCCACCATGAGTTTGCTGATGGATTTCGAGACCCGATTCGAGGAGACGGATGAACCGTTTCGGGTACATGGTGGACCCGGTAAGGTACCCTAGGGCAAGAAGCGCGTGATGATGACGATGTGAGCCTGGCAGGGGAGCACTACCTACCGGTGATTTTACCCGACGCATCGGATATCCGGAGGATACCGTCGTGGTCTTGAGATGGATGGTAGGGGCCGGTTTGGACTGACGGCGCCCTAGATATTGTGATTGAGACATTGAGATTTCGAGATATTGAGGTACAGAGACTGTGATACAGAGATATCGAGATATTTGGATTACGTTTTGTGCCGATGCTAGGCATTGTTTTATGCTGATTTCATTATGATACCTCATTTTAAAAATACAAAGGAAATCTCACTAAATTATGAAAACGGTTCTTCATTTACATGTATTCTGTTTTCATGCATTCATACCTCATTCATATGATATATTGCTACCTGAGGCACTGACACGGGCACATGAGATCACACTCGGTTTAGATATTACCCTAGCCATTGTTATAGGCTGCATGTTATTCATATATTTGAGGATATATTATGATCATTGACCTAGGTTGCGTTATTTATACGATTTCTGTGCGTAGATGTTTTTCTATTCACGAGTTGGCAACTCACCCCCGTTGTGCCCCAGTTCTTGCAGGTTTGCCGTACAGGTTTCATTACGGCTTTGCTGGCACTGCTCCTTTCTGGTGATTTGCTAGTAGGTGGGTTTATTGTATCATACCCATCAGTATACATTGTATATTATTATTCAGTTGTATCTAGAAGTTCCATCAACCAAACATGTATTTATTTGAGATAGAGACCAGTGATGTTTATTCTTTCGACCTTAGAGTCGCGCATTGTATTTCTGTGGTTTTCTTGTGGTTTTTGAGTTTCCTTTTGAATTTTGATCCCCGCCCTTGGCGTTATATATTATATTGCTTGTGTGGTTGTGACCGTCGATTGACGAAGAGCAAGCTCCCGCTTGGGGATGCCTTTTTATTGATTTCGTATACTATTCATGTTGTACCCATTTGGGGGCCAGTATTTACAAAGGAGACTCTGCCGAAATTTTCGGGAAATTTTTTATGTTTTTAAAACCGCCTAATTCGGCTTATGCTATTAAAACTACTTGCTTTAAGTTGGTTTTTCCTGCACTCTACATCTTTCTTGGTTTGGATTTCTGGGTTTTCGGTTTACTTAGATTACGTACGCCTCGAGACGTTCGTAGTTTAAGTGCCGGTCATGTTCTGTACTTTCGGGTCGTGACAAAGTTGGTATCCGAGCGTTAGGTTTTACCTTCGGAGCGTAGGATGACCCTTGGTTGATGGAATTGGTGACTAAAGTAGAGTGACGTACCGTGGGTATGTTCCGCGGCATATTTACGATACGCTACTCCACTTAAGAAGCCTTAGGATGTACATTTCTTTGCTCAGTATTATATTCATTCCGATCTAGCCTCATCAGTACCAGTTATGGTTTTGCTGCCACGATTACGGGTAAGGAGAGCTACGGCTAGAGTTGCGGTCAGCACGAGCTCGTCACGAACGAGGACTGACCAGGGCGAAATTCCGGCGACACTCGATTGCGGAGATGCGTCTTTTTACTGTGTTTCCGCGCCACGAGAGTTTGGCGGATCGCCTTTATGAGATTTCTTGGATGTGCCGATCAGTATTAGAGGATTGGGCCACTGACAGAGGCCAGCCAGATTTTGATGACCGTTGGTGTGTTGCTTATTCATGATGGTTGAGGCACTGTTCAGCGTGCAGACGAGCGAGCCAGTTATTGCTGCGAACGACGAGATATTTCCCCAGATGCTGGCGTTAGTGCAGAACGAGTTGTACTAAGAGATGATAGAAGGTCGCTAGTCATCGAGGATGAATGACTAGGACATATGGCTCGTTCGCCTACCCCGATGCGAGGTCATCAGATAGATTGATTCCAGCTAGAGACGACTTCACGCGGAGACGTTGGGAGTCGACAGAGGCGATCGAATGTCAGAAACCTATTATTCCAAGTTTAAAGTAGTCGGAAAGACATGCAGGCGATTCTATGGTCCCTCTAGAGGAATGAAACCCTAACTCGACTTAATGACCGTGTGAAAGCCTTTGAACCTTCGGGTTTGCGGCAGTTCTACAGCGCCATTAGTGAGGCTTGGGTTTGCCCTTCTACGGCTGGACCACCGATGTTGTGGTATGTACTCGATACTATTAAACTGTGCCCAAGATGTTGAGCTCTTGGGGGATTATGAGGTTTTGACCACTCGATCGGATGGCTCGACTTAATTCGGATGCTAGATGGTGAGATGCATTTCTTGGGAGACTCCAGATACGAGGATAGCCGTTGGAGCTCAGTCCATGCAGCCGCGACGAGACGAGTCCAAAGAAGACGACATTAGAGGAAAGTGAAGTAAGAGGTTCGTACCAGATCTAGATGAGATGACGTTCCACTCCGCCGACATCAGAGATGCGATGCGCATGCCGAGGCATGGTACTTGGATTTACCTTCCAGAAGGAGTCGTGATGAGTATGCAGCCGTTCTGGAACGACAACAGATCTAGTAAGGAACGATGACTTTCAGACAGTTCGGCAGAGGCGAGATTTGGGAGAGATCTCGACAGGACCTTTCTGGGACAAATTACGAGAAGACTTGGACCCAGGAGTGGTCGTGTTATGCACACCAGCAGGCCAGAGTTCATGATCATCGACGAGACGTCCCACTAGTGACCGCGACAGTTGGTCCGAGATTCTTAAAGGATGCACTTGAGCGGTACTATTCCGCCATTATTGATTTCGATGTTTTGGGTGATTGATTCGCATGATTTGATTTTGATGATTGAGGATTTACGATCTTTGCACAGTGTTGCACTTGATATCATTTTCGTGCTTGGTTTCACATGTTTGCGATTTTACGGTTTTAGACATTTGAGTTGATTTTGTGCGTATATACGCACACGATTTGGTTTTTGCACGCGGTATAGTTCATATACGCTTGCAGTGCAGTGTTACGTATGTTGTGCATTTAGAAGCCCTGGACTTTGATTTCGATGGTGATGTTCGATATTTATTTTGTGCACCTTGTGCACCTGATTTGATTTTGCGCATATTCGGCACTTGATATTGGATTTCATGATTTCGTGCACGATGGATGCACCTGATTTGGATTTTCGCGCATGTTGGGCGCATGTTTTGAAGTGTGATTTTGGTGCACACCAGATGCACTAAATCGAGATTTTTCGTGCATGTCAGATGCACCAGATTTTGCTGTCAGGCACACATGTTGCCTATGACAGATGTTTCGTGCACACCCGATGCACTTAGATGTTGTTTCTGTGCATATGTATGGCACGTATTTGGATTTTGATTTCCGTGCGCAGAAGACACACTTAGTATTCATACGCGTATTTTGGGGATTGATTTTTCTTATAGAACAGTATGTTTTTATGATATTGCTATATGTTTTCGTATTGAGCAGGACTACTCAGAGGACAGTACCTGAATATATTTTACATGTATAGTTTCGAGTTATATCATATTGGTTTTGCTTTGGATTTGGGATTGATGTCTTCCCCATGACTCCGATGATTGTGGGATGCTTGACGGAGTTCTGATTTGAGTTATATGCTCATTTTGCATGCGCATGCGGTTCGCTACGATTTGTTTTATGTATTTATGATTTCGGAGCCCCGGCGATTTGATGGTTTTGGCTGAAATATTTTAGCATTTGGGGAAAGTTTTAATTTAAATTCGGGGACCGAATTTCTTTAAGGGGGGAAGATTGTAACGTTTTGAAAATCGTTTCGGTGAAATTTCGAAAAAACGGTAAAATAAGAGGGTTTTCTGTAAAAAGTCAAAATGCAAATATCTTTATTTTAAAATTAAATATACATATTCTAGCTATGTAATTGCTAGTATTTGGTGTTTATTGAGCCACTGCTGAAATTTCAAATTTTCTGAAAATTTTTCCGAAATTAATTATTTTAATATTATTTTAAGCCGGTAAGAAAATACATTAAATTAGCGATAAATACAATTTTAAATGGGATAATTTTAATCTTTAAAATCATGTTAATTAAAATCTAGTTGTAATATAATTTTTTACTATTTTATTTCAAGTTTTAATTGATTTATTTTATGGAAAACAAAAATATAGTTATTTTAAAACTAAAACTTGCAAATATGGTATTGTGGGGGGTCTTTTTCCATAGAATTTTTTTGTAAAGTCTCTCACACTCACCCTCACTCCCCTTGGCCAGCACCACACTATTGTAGCAGCCCAAGAATTTTATTTCCCTCTTTTTGACCTTAAATCATGTGAGAAATGGGTTAAAATAAGGTTTTTATATATAGTAAAATAGGTGGGGGTATTATGGTAATTTGGGAGGGGCTTTGACTTGGACTCTTTTCAACAACTCCCCCACACCTCTCCCCACTCCCTCCTCAGCCGAAATTCCTGCAATAAACAGCCCCAAAATTTCCCCTCTCATTTTTCTTCTAAACTCATCAAAATTCCATCAAAATTCCATTTAAACTTCACAATTTCAAGCCCATCCTTCATCCATTCTTCTTAACCTTTCTTGCATGGATTTTGGATGCCAGGAGGCCATCTTTGGAGTCAAAATTTCTTGCTAGATCTCTAGATCTAGAGGTATAATACTTACCCATTTAAATTCTTATGGTTAGATTTCTTTAAATGAGCTGTTTTAGTGTTAATATTGGTGCTATTTTCATCTAGGATCTTCAAGAGAATGGTTTGAGTTAAACTAGGGTTTTTAGCACACCATTATTAAGTTAATTATTCTATTTTGCTATCTAGTGTTTTATACAAACCAAATCTAAGAGTTTAACTTGCTTTTTGGGCTTCAAATTAGTGCTAATTTAGTGTTTCATGTATAGTTTGGGTTGGATTTTGTTAGTTATAAAATTCAAGAAAGGGTTTGAATGCAAGTTAGTGTTTTGTGAAATTGGTGTATGGTTGTGTAATGTATTAGGCTCTTATGGCTTGTTAAAACAAAGTTAGTAGCTAGTTGTTAATTGTTAGTCTAAAAATTATGATAATTACGCTAATTTGCTAACTAGCTATTTAAAATTGGTTAAATAATTGGGTTAAAAATGTAATTATGTTTTTATGACATCATTAACATTATTATGAGTGGTTTAATATCTTAGGTTATGCAAAACCAAGCTTAATTGTTGAATTGTGAATTTTGCTTTAAAAGGTGTTAAAAATTGATATTTTTGCAAACTAGAATTTTGGAATTTATGCAAATTGATGAGAATAAATTATAGGAATGGTTTATATGACTTTGTTATGATATTTAGTGAATATTGTGGATGCTAGGTTCGTTTATACATCGAGTTTTGTACTAAAACGGTGATTTGTGCTTGCTAGATTTTCGGAAAAATGACTTTTTAAGTGAAATTGGGGTTTTTGTGAATTTGAAGATATTTTATATTATAATTAGTGCTTGTAATTGTACAAATGAGTGTGTTGGGAGTTTTCTCGATGGTTTGGCGTTTGTACGCCGACGTCGAGGGTTTTTGGGTCGATTTGCGAAAGCAACCATAGGTTTTGACCTATGTGGGATTCGTGCGTCGTTTTGGTCATGAGTCGGATTTTAATGCGGTATGGTGCGTTATGATATGTAGGTACCCCATGTGGACTTCGAGACGACAAGCAAGCGCGTGGCGACGTCGGCACCGGCGAACGAGGACCAGGTGAGTAGATTTATATCTACGGGGAGAAGTCGGGTGGATGGCGTATAGCACCCCCGCAGTCCGTGGTCGTGTATACGGATGCGTATACACACCAACAATTTATTATATGTTATTTGGGATTAATAACGATGTTTAGGATGGATATTGGTGTGTTGGATTATTTTAGTGTTGCGAACCCTAGGGTAGTGTTGCACTACACATACACACCTACATACTTGCATACATTCCTATTTATATGTGCTCATGGGATTCTTTATAGTTATGTGATCACATGGGTATGGGACTATGTGTTCGCATACAGATTTGAGGATGATACTTGGGATTGAGCTGAGTCGATGAGATTTGTTTTGTGGTTGTGATATCGGTGATATGGCAGGATTCGTACTTAAGGTACGCCCTGGTGTTATAGCGGATCTTGGGGCGGCGATACGGGTGAATAGTGTTATAAATAAAATGGTCGACATGTGATCGTGATATGAGGCATGATATGCTAGGATATTGATATTAGGCCGTATCGGGCGATGTATACCCTTGATGATGCTATGTGCTGACGGTATCGGTTTGTACGAGATTGTCGATCTGTAGTCAGATCATGAGTATATTGAGGATATTAGTATTGTACTAGACATAAGTCAGAACCCTAGACTATGATCTTGAATAAAGAGGATACCAGAGGAATGGTGTGAGAAATATGATATTGACCCGTACCCAGATTTGGGGATACCGTACGACGGATTTACGTCCGAGCTATATCTTGATGATTGATCCGCACTCTTGACTTGGGATGGCTGATTGTAGATATGGTATCGGATATGATATTATTAAGGTGGGATCACCGACTAATATATATACAGGTATGTATATGGATCGACTCAGATGTTAGGCGGTTTCCTTACCTGTAGTCCAGCTTGTTAGCTTAGCCCTTTAGTTTAGTTTAGTTGTTAGATTAGATTCGATTCTTACCTATTTCAAAAACTAACGAATCGTGGGTATTTTAAAAGACAGCCCAAGGGATCCTACGGATATTTCAAAAGACGTATCTTTTCATAAAAACACCGTAGCCCCTATTTTCAAAACCCCATGATTCGTGTTATTTCAAAAGGCACCATTTGTAGGACTTATATTAGATTAATGCAGGTTAGTTACAGTTGCATCTCGTATTCAGCTCCCGCTTATTATTGTGGTTCTCTTCGCATCGCATACTTATGTTATAATTTCTTATTGCAATGTTGATATCATATTGTTAGGACACCAGCACCATTACCGATGATGCGTATGTACCACGTGCACTTACTTGCCGGCTCACACACATCTTCATCGGTAATTGCCATGTCACGTACACCTTAGAAAATATTATTGCTTGACTTAGCTTGTTAGTTAGTAATTTGACATGATATTAGTGTGCCTGCCTTATATGCCAGCTTAACATTGTAGTTATTACTTGTCACTTCATGCATACTGTTATTCATTGTTATGCCTATATTCATGGTTTTTACATGCTATTGATGATTTGGATTCGGATTTCCATAAAATTTTCTGGATTTGGGGGGAAAACCGCAAAACTTATATAAACTGATTTCTCTCTTTTTAAATAAAAAGTGCGGTTTTTCTCATGATGTATGAGTCGTCCACCATGAGTTTGCTGATGGATTTCGAGACCCGATTCGAGGAGACGGATGAACCGTTTCGGGTACATGGTGGACCCGGTAAGGTACCCCGAGGCAAGAAGCGCCTGATGATGACGATGTGAGCCTGGCAGGGGAGCACTACCTACCGGTGATTTTACCCGACGCGTCGGATATCCGGAGGATACCGTCGTGGTCTTGAAATGGATGGTAGGGGCCGGTCTGGACAGATGGCGCCCTAGATATTGTGATTGAGACATTGAGATTTCGAGATATTGAGGTACAGAGACTGTGATACAGAGATATCGAGATATTGGGATTACGTTTTGTGCCGATGCTAGGCACTGTTTTATGCTGATTTCATTATGATACCTCATTTTAAAAATACAAAGGAAATCTCACTAAATTATGAAAACGGTTCTTCATTTACATGTATTCTGTTTTCAAGCATTCATACCTCATTCATATGATATATTGCTACCTGAGGCACTGACACGGGCACATGAGATCACACTCGGTTTAGATATTACCCTATCCATTGTTATAGGCTGCATGTTATTCATATATTTGAGGATATATTATGATCATTGACCTAGGTTGCGTTATTTATACGATTTCGATGCGTAGATGTTTTTCTATTCATGAGTTGGCAACTCACCCCCGTTGTGCCCCAGTTCTTGCAGGTTTACCGTACAGGTTTCATTACGGCTTTGCTGGCACTGCTCCTTTCGGGTGATTTGCTAGTAGGTGGGTTTATTGTATCATACCCATCAGTATACATTGTATATTATTATTCAGTTGTATTTAGAAGTTCCATCAACCAAACATGTATTTATTTGAGATAGAGACAGTGATGTTTATTCTTTCGACCTTAGAGTTGCGCGTTGTATTTCTGTGGTTTTCTTGTGGTTTTTGAGTTTCCTTTTGAATTTTGATCCCCGCCCTTGGCGTTGTATATTATATTGCTTGTGTGGTTGTGACCGTCGATTGACGAAGAGCAAGCTCCCTCTTGGGGATGCCTTTTTATTGATTTCGTATACTATTCATGTTGTATCCCATTTGGGGGCCAGTATTTACAAAGGAGACTCTGCCGAAATTTTCGGGAAATTTTTGATGTTTTTAAAACCGCCTAATTCGGCTTATGCTATTAAAACTACTTGCTTTAAGTTGGTTTTTCCTGCACTCTACATCTTTCTTGGTTTGGATTTCTGGGTTTTCGGTTTACTTAGATTACGTACGCCTCGTGACGTTCGTAGTTTAAGTGCCGGTCATGTTCCATACTTTCGGGTCGTGACAGTCTTCTAGAACCCTACTTGCTACGTATCTGTATCTCACGTTAACACATATAATATACGCATCCTAATCTACAAATTGCGGGGGTGCTATACGCCATCCACCCAACTTCTCCCGTAGATATACATCTACTCACCTTCGATCCTTGCTTGCTGAAATTGATGGCGCCTTGCTCTCCTTGTCGTCCCGAAGTCCACGCGGAGGTACATATAGTTTTCAAGCACATCGTAACAAGAATCAAATACAAGAAAAGCCGATACGACACACGAAACACACATAGGTTAGAACCTATGGTCCACGCATGCAAAAACAACCAAACAACTCTCGACATCGACGTACAAACGTCAATCGACCGAGATAAAACAAAAATACCAAAACCTAAGTCGTTAAAAGTCGCAAACCGAAATCAGAAACTTAGGAAAACATCTCCAGATTTTGCCTCAGGTCAAATTGGGATATTTTGCATATAGAATAGGTCTAATTAACTGATATAGGAGCCATGGACCAAGCACGAATTAAATTGGTTATACCCAGGCCGCAAATTGTGGCCAATTGGGTTAAATCTGTGGCAAAGTTAAAGGATTTGGGGCTCAGTTCTCTAGGGTAGCTTCTAGGTCAGCTGCACGACTCATTGTAATCGCTATATATTTTTTTCAGGTTTTCTTAGTTGCAGCAGATCTCTATATGTCCTCACAAATTCCACAAAACCCGATATCGACCAATTCAAAGTTCAATTCTGGGGGTTTACTTCACTCAGTTGGTCTAGGATTGACACTAGAGGTGTTTGTAGTCACAACTAAATCTCAATTACACCTTCACAAGTCATAAAAGCTCCTAACCCTCATCTAGGAAAATTTTAACATCATTAATCCCCATTAGTTCTATTCTAAACTATACTAGAAGATAAGGAGAATCAAATTATAAGCTAACGGTGTAGGATATGCAGGGTTCCCTAGCACGGCAGCAAGGTTTCGGGAGGCATCTTCCATGCCAATTTCAAATTTTTCCGTTCTAGCTAACCCTAACCCTAGAATCGTATACTGGAATTCCGACGGAATGAAATGCAAACGACTTTGCAAGTAAAGTGAACAAGGAAACAACCTTTGTAGACCAGTCCTTCACTTCATTCGCTCCATGTAGTAGTCCCTTCGCTACGATCATGAAGTCCCGGACTCTAGAGAGGCTCCCTTGAAGAAACGAACATGCTTGCTTCGAAGTCTTCGAGGCCGAAGATAATCAACGTCGAGGAGACACTAACCCAAGCTATCTCTTCACTAATTGTGAAATTAGTGAAGCAAACACCCTTTACTAAATGGCAAGTAGTAGAGGATAATAAAGTAGGAAGTGGGCTCACTTTAGAATTGATTTTCTCACATTTTTCCTCACATCTCCATTGAAGCTAGAAAGCTTTGAGGAAGAAGAAGAAGAATGAACTCATATGGAATTAACCAAGTGAAGAATAATAAAGTGAGGTTAGAAATGCAACCATGGAGAGTGTATCACATACACTAACCTTTGTAGAGACTAAACTATGGCTAAGGGTTAAAGGTTAGTTTAACAAATATCTTTAAGCAAAACAAAAGAGGTGGAGAAATTCAATGGTTCTACAAGTTTCTACAAACCCTAACAATGACTAATTCCATAATTTTTAATTTACTTAATAATAAATAAAACCTTACCTAACCCTAGCAAGGTGTAGGTCTCACACAACTATGTTGCATGTGTAACCTAGCATGACAAATACATGTTCACAAATATATATATCACATATATACAATGTGGACATCAAGTGAGAAAAGAAATCTTAAGTGAGCTAATATTAGTTAATATAATATAATATATCAAATATATAATTATACATTAAATTATTAAATCAACACTTGATTTAATAATCCGGCTATATCACATACAACCGACTAATATTAATAATATCAATTTACCGAATCAACACTTGATTCGATAACCCGGCTATATCACATATATCCGTCCGATATCACATATCGTGAGAATACAATACGGTATCATACAATCGTATCAATCTCGGTCCCGCACATATCACATATGTGCTCCTACTCCGTTTCGCTTGAGCCAGGAAACCTCTGTGTAGGACTCTAAAGACCCGTCAATATGCCGACAGTAGGTGATGATCATATCAAACACCTACAAGCCTCAAGAGGTCTGCTAAACGTAACGACCACCCGGGTATTGAGCAATCAAAAGATCAACAAGCAAGTTAGCTCATACTCCTGCGAATCTAATCAGTAACACTACCGTACAGTCCAGTCTCTTCGTCTGATATGTCGCATATCTCGTCTAGGGGTGGTAAACGTCAGACCCCAGTAACTCGATAAGTCATGCCGATGTGAGGCTCATAACGGGTCGAGAAACTACTGATAACACTTATCAGTATATCTCTGAAGCAGCCCTGGCTAGGGACTTTCTGTTATAGCCAATCGAGCACAGCGCAACATCAACCCCCAATACCGGGAGAGACGAAACCCTTCCTATCGCTCATTTCCTCCATGTGATTCGGGACTATACCCAAAAGCCACCATTTTGCACGTTCTCTTGAACGTGGTAAGGTGGAAATCAAAGCACAGTGGGAATCACACAAGACTCTATGACGATCTTAGGTCTACAGACTAACCTGTACCAGTGTCACCAGCGAATTGCCATCTGACGTGAGGTATAATACCATCTGGGAGTTCTCGGCGAGTTCGTTCAGTGTACCCAGTCTCCATTGAGCACCCGTATACTATCTCTGATGTCAAACACAAATGGATATGGGATCATCCATCGCCCATCTACATGGGTCGAGAAGCCATATGCTAGTCTACTCTGGTATATCGATGCCCTGTCTCGATACACCTACGACTAGGACTATTTGAAGGATGTACTTATCGACTACTCTATCCCCACTAGTATGATCTGCATCATAATCCTGGTAGTCAAGTACTCATCCTAAGGGCTTTATCAACATGTAACATAGAGACAATCAGTGTACATGTTAAGATAAAGAGCAACCAGTAGCATACTATCATGTCGAGCAAGAAAGTCCTCCCTATATATGTCCAAGCATCCACTACAATATACATCGTATGTACAGTAATGGCCTCTGGGGCATACATATAACTAATAATCTCCCACTTGCACTAGGGCCATCTGTTGTAGTATCCAATACCCAACAATCAGCAGTGGTTGAAGTATCTCATACTCAACCATCCCATAAAAGTCTCTCCTGGGAATAGGCCTTTGTGGGTGGATCCGCCCTGTTCTCCTCTGTGTCTACTCTCCTTAACCTCAATCTCACTGGAGATCATCCATTTCCATTTCCAGGTGATACTGCCTAAGAATATGTCTGGATCACGGATGTGACGGGGGTTCCTAGGCATAAGCCACAACTCCATTGTCACACAATGGTAAGAACGGAGTTCATCTCATGAACTAATATATAGCCAGACTATCTCTTTGGTAGTATCCTTGGTAGAATTGTATCCAGCCTTTATTGTCTAGTTTGCCACGGTATCTAGCTTGGAACTCTTTCAACATACCGTCCCTCTACTGAGGGTAAAGACAATGCCTGTGACTGACATTCAGTCAACCTTATCACCCTGGAAGCTATCCAGTGATTCTCCCCAGGATCGATTGATACCATCTCACTACACCTAGTGAGAATCCTAACATCCATTTAGAGCTATCTCGCACATCCTAAACCCAGGATTTAGGAGGTATCACCTTGATCCTATATGGAGAATCCTTGTGATAAGAGGAGATTGACCGAGGTAGCATAGGAAACTCCTTTCCTACCAAGAGTATGTCATCCACGTACAATGCCAGGATCACCACCATACTCCCGACTACCTTTTTCTATATACAAGGTTCATCTACCATTTTAATGAAGTCAAACTCTTTGACTACCACATCAAAACAGACGTTCCATCTCCGCGATGCCTGCTTTAACTCATAAAGCAACTTGCACACGTTTCTGCTGCTCCCACTGTATACGAAGCCCTCTGGCTGTGTACTTATAGACTCTCTCTTCTAAATCACTATTTAGAAATGCAGTCATGACACCCAACCGCCAGAAATCGTAGTCATGGTATGTAGCAATGGCAAGTAGGATTCGGATGGACTTAAGCATAGGCGCTAGAAAAGGTTTCATCATTATCCACACCTGGTCGATGACGAGAACCTTTTGCAAAAAGCCTTATCTTTGAAAGTCTCAACTTTTCCATATGCACTAAGTAATCTTCTCAAGATATACTTGCTCCTGATGGGGATTTAACCCTTCAGATAAAGCAACCAAAGTCCATACTTTGTTAGTGTATATAGATTCCATCTCGGATCTCTTAGCTTACAGCCATTCTTACAGAGTCCCCATTCTTGATGGCCTGCACAAAACTAGTTGGGTCATCATCTCATGATGCAATCCTCGCTCCCACTGTCATTGAGAAAACCGAAGTATCTCCCAAGTGGATGAGGAACCCTAACAGATCGGCGGAGAGGCTGAGGTTCGTCGGGAACTATTGAATCTTTCGGTTCTACGAAATCATCAGCTGCAGTTTGTATAGCTAGAACTCCTTCCAGTTCTACCTCATGACCACTAATTTCTTCACAAGAAAATCCTTTTCTAAAAAGGTGGCATGCCGAGAAATAAAACACCTTTTGTTCCTCGGTGTGATAGAAGATATTCCCTTGCGAATGCTTGGGATATGAAACAAACTTCCACAGAACTGACCTTGTCTCGAGCTTGTACGGATTTTGCTTTTAGACATAGGCCGGACAACCCCAAATCTTAACTTACTTAAGAGATGGGCTCTTCACATATGGAATGGTAGGCACCTAATTTGATTGGAACCCTATTCAATAGGTATGCAGCTTCTCAAGCGCATAACCCCCAAAAGGAAATAGGCAACTCAGTAGTACTCATCATAGAGCACACCATATCACATAGGGTGCGATTGCTCCGCCCCGATATACCAACGTGCTGTGGTGTATACAGAGGAGTAATGCTGAAAGAGAATCTCATTCTCCTTTAGAATAGTCCAGGATCTTCGTGCTCAAGTATTCTCCTCCCTGATCACATCATAGGACATAATACTTATACCCGATTTTTGGTTCTCTACTTCTAACTTATATTCTTTGAATTTCTCAAAAGGTTCAGACTTGTGTTTCAACAGAAACATATGTGCGAATCTTGAAAGATCATCAGTGAATGTAATGAAGTACAAAGAACCAGTCCTGGCATATGTAGACAAGGGACTTACATACACCATCATGTATCAATCCTAAGAGTTCACTAACTCTTTCTCTGTTTCCAATAAACGGAGCTTTGGTCATTTTATCTTTGAGACATGACTGCCAAGTTTCACAAGATGTAAATTCAAACTGATTTAAATATGTATCTTTATGTAACTTAGCTAGTCGGGTCGCATTGATATGACCCAGTCTACAATGCATCAAGAAGTATTCGTTCATTTCTGAACTCTTCCTCTTGTGTGTGTTCTGTACGTTTAAGAACTGTGGTTTAATTTAGAACGTATATGCTTTTAGATAATGTGCCTGAACCGATCAACTCTTGATATAGGAAATGTTCAAAACATTATCCAACAATACAAAATTATATTCTTCTTTACTAAATAAAGAGACTGGTATGATATTGTATATCTGGTTCGGTATCTAACAACATTCGTTCAACATCAATGTATTTGGTAATACAGGGTGATAACTGCCAACATCTTGGCTGCAACACTTGCACTGTTTCCAACTCTTGAAACTTATCACCCATTCTCAGTTTTCTACCTTTCTGTAGCCCATGTAACATATTACATATGTGGGATCCTGATCCGGTATCTCATACCCAGGATGTAAAGGAAACTGAAAAACAGTTCTCTGTAATGAACACACCCGAAGAAGATGTATCAACATACACTTTCTTCGTTTGGGCGGCACGGGAACTCTGGTAATCCCCTATTTCCTGCTCGGTTTTATAACAATTATAAGTTGGAGCGGGACCAACGTTCCCCTAGCACAGTATAACAAGCGGGTTCGGTCAATACATCCGTATTATTATCTTGATTAAGGCATGACATGGTCGCTACCTGGAGAGAGAGAGAAGAAAACGCTCAGCGTATGCTCTTGCAAGATTAGATTGGTTATTAATTTATCTAATCAGGATGGCTCCCACTGTTTTAGTCAAATCTACCTTCAAACCCTAAAAGGTAAGACTAGCCGAGATTAATTACACCCTACGAGTTCACCAATCTTTCGTCCAGGCCAGTGTCGGTACTTTGAGGAAGGTTCCCCATTCTTTCGCACGGACCTAATTAAAATAAATCTCGTTTTCCTAGGGGCATAACCCCGTTAACACCTTTCTAGACACCAACTTGATCGGCTAATTGTAATGTGTAAAACTCTCCTAGGAGTTACTCTTACTCACAGTGGGTATCAGGATCCAACTATCTCATAGGAGGTATGCAATCTCATTGCAAATTCCAACAATTGAAATTCCCGATAATGGTTTTTACCCCTAGCGTCCTATGACCTTGACGGAGGCCAACAAACCATAGGCTGCTAGTCAAGTTCAACCCGTACATTTCATGATTGAATTAAACCCACCCGCACGACCCTTGACGGAGGCCAAAAAAGTCATACGACTACCCTAATCCAATCTCATCTAATGTAGCAGATAAGTACTAGTTAGCTACCGTACACTACGCCTTGATGGAGGCCAAACTACCGTAGCAAGAATACTAAGTAGTACTTATCTGAAATGAAGGAGGGCTACGCAGGTTTTTAAGAAAATCATGAGCGTAATGAACTTGATATCGTTGTAGAATCGAGTGAATTTTAAAAGAAGTTTTTTTAGGCTTTTACTAGTTTTGCTAAAGAGGTCACTCCCGGTGAAGGGATCTCGGCTCTTTCCTTATCGAATAAGGTGCAAGATATTTCACAAATACCACTATGCAAAGCAAAAACTATAAAAGCAATCAAAATACAAACCGAGTTTGTAGCATCTGCTAGTTTCGCTAAAGAGGTCACTCCCGGTGAAGGGATCTCGGCTCTTTCCTTATCAAATAACGTGCTGGATATTCTACAAGGAATACCGCTATGCAAAGCAAGAACTAGAGCTACCAGTTTTTAAAACAAGTTTCTACAACATCTTTAGGTTTCTTTCATTTTCATTAATCTCATTAATGAAGTCCCATCATTTTAAGTTACCTAAACATCACAGATAAATGCAACGTACGCTTATGACATCCGCATTTGCCTCGATGTCCCCTCATGCACCGTTAGGTTAGGTAACTAACGGCAGAGCGGGGCAGGACTAGTGCGGGTGTAAAACATAAGCAACGTCTATATAATATATCACATATACTATATACAGTATCCATCTTAACTTATACAGTGATCACATCACAGAATATCGCAGCAGAACACAACATATGAAATATTGGATATACTAGGATTTCCGAGTTTTAAATTAAGCCTGTATAAAACACGGATTCCACGGTCGCGATGAATAGCCAATCCCACAACCCTAGACCCCTACGAGAGCGACAAGCAACCCTACCAATTCTAGAGTTAGAAGACCCGGTCTCAACTCCTTGAGATGGTCTCCCACTGGACCCTAGAACCCGGTTACTTATGCTCCCCGTCTTGGGTCTATCCTAATGCGGAAAAGTAAATAATATACAACTGTGACATCATCCTCAACCCGGATGTGCCCCAATAAAAGAATATTACATACAATGAATTTTACATGAATGAAAATGAAAAACTCTCATCTCACATAAAACCCCCGGCTATTCAAAACACGACGATCCAATATAACATATCACAGCAACACATAACATCACATGACATCAATGTAAGTAAATATGTGTATCCTAATTGTCGTTGACATATAGCACCGAAATCGGCGATACACCACATATTACACTTACAGTCGCAGAAAAGAAAGTGAAAAACTACAACAGTTGGAATCTACAACCACCTTAGACATTATAAACCCAACGTATCTCATACTTTGGATTTCATGCCTAACCAAATGAATTCCTTAGACATCGCATGCCTAACAATTATAAACCCCGCATTTTAGTCTCAATCTCGAAAACACTTTTCAATATCAAGTCGGGCAATTCAACAAGATTCCCGACATCCTGATCGAATGCTCGTCGGAAACAATAGTAAACGGCCGCACCCCCCAATGCCGTCGGCGAAGTGCACCAAGGCGGAACACCGCGGCCGCGAGCACCCCAACGGATGCTTTTGGCGACGGGGTTCTCCTACAGTCACTTGGTCGGGGCTATGGGGCGTGGCAATCTAATAAGGTTACCTGGCGAGTATCCGCGTATGCTACGTGATTGCGACGGACTTTTGATCACATCAAAATCCTGTGGCAACCAATCAAATGAGACTAAACTGCTAGATTTATAAAATTCAAACTAGTTATCTCATAACTACTTTTGTGGATTCCAAATATTGTATCCCATCACATGATATCCGGATGAACGTTAAACTTTTCGATCGATTCATCAAAGTTCCACAATTTCCCGAGAGCTCAACACTTGAGCATAATTTTAATAATATCCAGAATATGCCACCAGTACCTATGCACCAGCCGTAGAAGGGCGGACCCAAGCCGCACTCATGTCGCCACGGAACTGCGGCAAACCCTAGGGTATGACCGCAGTTCCGCGATCCAAAAAGTCGAGTTAGGTTTTCATTCTTCTAGAGGGTTCATAGAATTACTTGTATACTTTCCGAATACGTTAGACTTGGAAAAATAGGTTTTTGACATTCGAACGAACTTTTTAACTTCGCTTAGACAACATGAGACAACCCGAAACAATGTTAAAACTACGAATACGAAACACTCCGAATTGCTTATAGTGTAAGATTCCATCACATGAAAAATTAGCAAAAACAAACAACACCTGAAACACCAAACCCCAGTGCCTGGAACACACAAAAAATTTGAGGCGAAAAATCCACAAGAAAACCGAGCAGCTCGGATTTTCTTCAAGTGTGGCCGGCCAAATTCCGACCAAATGGGCTCAAATTTCATATGTGTTCATGTAATATCCCATATAACATTCTGCACATGTTTAAAAAAAATTTTGAAAACTTTTTAAAATTGACAGAAACTAGTTTTTGGCGTTGCAAGTTTCGGAGTATTTCGGTTTCGTAATCTTAACAAAATCCGTCTAATTTTCTAACATGGCACTGATACCACTGCAGGGTTCCCTAGCACGGCAGCAAGGTTTCGGGAGGCATTTTCCATGCCAATTTCAAATTTTGCCGTTCTAGCTAACCCTAACCCTAGAATCGTATACTAGAAATCCGACGGAATGAAATGCAAACGACTTTGCAAGTAAAGTGAATAAGGAATACAACCTTTGTAGACCGATCCTTCACGTCATTAGATCCATGTAGTACTCCCTTCGCTGCGATCATGAAGTCCCGGACTCTAGAGAGGCTCCCTTGAAGAAACGAACATGCTTGCTTCGAAGTCTTCGAGGCCGAAGATGATCAATGTCGAGGAGACACTAACCCAAGCTATCTCTTCACTAATTGTGAAATTAGTGAAGCAAACACCCTTTACTAAATGGCAAGTAGTAGAGGATGATGAAGTAGGAAGCGGGCTCACTTTAGAATTTATTTTCTCACATTTTTCCTCACATCTCCATTGAAGCTAGAAAGTTTTGAGGAAGAAGAAGAAGAATGAACTCGTATGGAATTAACCAAGTGAAGAATAATCAAGTGAGGTTAGAAATACAACCATGGTGAGTGTATCACATACACTAACCCTTGTAGAGACTAAACTATGGCTAAGGGTTAAATGTTAGGTTAACAAATATCTTTAAGCAAAACAAAAGAGGTTGAGAAAGTCAATGGTTCTACAAGTTTCTACAAACCCTAACCATGACTAATTCCACCATTTTTGAATTTACTTAATAATAAATAAAACCTTAACCTAACCCTGGCATGGTGTAAGTCTCACACAACTATGTTGCATGTGTAACCTAGCATGACAAATACATGTTCACAAATATATATATCACATATATACAATATGCACATCAAGTGAGAAAAGAAATCTTAAGTGAGCTAACATTAGTTAATGTAATATAATATATCAAATATATAATTATACATTAAATTATTAAATCGACACTTGATTTAATAATCCGGCTATATTACATACAACCGACTAATATCAATAATATCAATTTACCGAATCAACACTTGATTCAATAACCTGGCTATATCACATATATCCGTCCGATATCACATATCGTGAGAATACAATACAGTATCACATACTCGTATCAATCTCGGTCCCTCACATATCACATATGTGCTCCTACTCCGTTTCGCTTGAGCCAGGAAACCTCTGTTTAGGACTCTAAAGACTCGTCAATACGCCGGCAGCAGGTGATGATCATATCAAACACCCACAATCTGCAAGCGGTCTGCTAAACGTAACGGCCACCCGGGTATTGACTGATCAGAGGATCAACAAGCAAGCCTGCTCATACTCCTACGAATTCAATCATTAACACTACCATACAGTCCTGTCTCTTCGTCTGATATGTCGCATATCTCGTCTAGGGGTGGTAAACGTCAGACCCCAGTAACTCGATAAGTAGTGCCGATGTTAGGCTCATAACGGGTCGAGAAACTACTGATAACACTTACCAGTATATCTCTGAAGCAGCCCTGGCCAAGGACTTCCTGTTGTAGCCAATCGAGCACATCGCAACATCAACTCTCAATACCGGGAGAGACGAAACCCCTCCTATCGCTCATTTCCTCCATGTGATTTGGGACTGTACCCAAAAGCCACCATTTTGCACGTTCTCTTGAACGTGGTAAGGTGGAAACCAAAGCACAGTGGGAATCACACAAAGCACTATGACGATCTTGGGTCTACAGACTAACCTGTACCAGTGTCACCAGAGAACTGCCATCTGACGTGAGGTATAATACCATCTGGGAGTTCTCGGCGAGTCCGTTCAGTGTACCCAATCTCCATTGAGCACCCGTATACTATCTCTGATGTCAAACACCAATGGATATGGGATTATCCATCGCCCATCTACATGGGTCGAGAAGCTATACGCTAGTCTACTCTGGTATATCGATGTCCTTTCTCGATACACCTACGACTAGGAACATTTGAAGGATGTACTTATCGACTACTCTGTCCCCACTAGTATGATCTGCATCATAATCCTGGTAGTCAAGTACTCATCCTAAGGTCTTTATCAACATGTAACATAGAGACAATCAGTGTACATGTTAAGATAAAGAGCAACCGGATAGCATACTATCATGTCGAGCAAGAAAGTCCTCCCTATATATGTCCAAGCATCCACTACAATATACATCGTATGTACAGTAATGGCCTCTAGGGCATACATATAACTAATAGGATATACCTCATATAGCAACTAAAGAAAATTCTTGGGTTGCCAAAAGTGCTCAAAGTTGCAACTTGACTCCACCATGGAGATTAGGATGGGGTTTTGGTCTCTTTTTGTGAAGGCTAAGGGTAGTTTTGATGAGGATTTGAGGTATTTATAGGGGTGGAAGAGGAGGTAGAGAGTGAGGAGATGAAAGAGGAGCGGAAAATGTGAGATGAAGAATGAGAAGGGTGAAGAGCCATGGCAAAAGAACCCCCCTCTTTCTCTTCTCTCTCTAGCTCATACCCCTTTGTCCCCCTCATACAAAATATCTTCTCCTTATCCTTTTTATTTTTAAAACCAAAATCCCTTTTTAAAGAAAGAAAGAAGCCATGGTTAACACAAGAATGCAACAAGTGTTTTGCAACATGTTATGTTGCATGTCATAGGCATACACAAGATTAATACATAATTAGCGAAATATTAATCGAATTTAGTATTAAACTTGTATACAAATAATTGTATAATAATTTGTAAAATGCCCAAATCACATAATTTCTTTCAAAATCAATAATTTATATCAATTTTCCAATTCTTTTCCAATTTACAAGTATATAATCATACTACTTCATTAAAACCAATTTCAATATGTTTATAATATTCATGAAATTTAATATTTCAATTATTTAAATTCAAAAAATAATTTTTTTGTAACGTTTTAGAAATCGTTATGCGAATTTTTCCGTTTTAGGGTAAAATAGTCGGCGTTTCCCGTTTTAACCCGGATGTGATCAAATTTCAGTACAGACTTGACTGTGCCTAGTTTAACTAGAATAGTGCTAGTTTGCGGGCTTTGGGGGTCAATTGGAAGTTTTGGTTCACATAGAATTTTTTCCTAATTAAATTATTATTTTAAGTTGTTAATTATGCACTTAATTAGTGGTAATTACAATTTTGGTTTGGGTTAATTACTTCTAATGTGAATCTTTGCTAAACTAATCACTAGATTAGGCTTAATCCAACCATCCATAAATATCTAGATATTTGTGAGATAATAAATTGTTTTTAAAAAAGAAAAGAATGAGGTGGCTTGGATAATTATGCATTAATGAGCATTTATTGCATTTTATCTAGATTTTTCCATTCTTTTTCACAACCCTCCCATTTCCTTGCTTTGGCCGAGCCTTTTCCTTGTGGTGCCCTCCTTCTTCCCTTGCCCATTTTATCATCTCCAAGCTCACTAAAATCATCAAAAATCCTTAAATAAACCCACAAACTCATAAACAATTCATAACCCATTATTCTTCATCACTAATCTTTCTTAGATCTTCAAGAAAAACATCATTGTGGAGGCTAAAATGATGGATCTAGTTGCTATTTTGCGTTCTTGAGAGGTATAATTTCATTAAGTTAGCTATTTAATTGTTTAATATAGCTTAATTTGCATGATTAGTTGTTTCATGATAATTTAGTGAAGTTCAAGTTAGGGTTTTACTTGATGATGTGGTTAATTGTTAATTGAAGACTAGGAAAACTTAACCTAGTGGGAGAATGATAGTTGTTGTTAATTCCTAATTTGTCTAATTGAGTTTTTAGCAAACTAAGATTTAACAAAGCATAATTGGGTGGGATTAAAATTATGGAAATGGTTTGGATAACCTAGTAAAGCTACTTTGCGATGTTTTTAATCGCTAGATTTGTGTAAGCTTTGACTCGTGCTAAATTTGCGATAAAATTGCTTACTAGGTTTCGGTATAAGTTGGATGTTGGTTCCAATGAGCGTCATGATGTTATATATATTATCTTCATCGCGAAGTTTTGTGTTGTGTTTTCGCGATCGGTATGATCGGAGTCTAGACTTGGTGGTTGCGTAGTTTAGCAATCCTAGCTAGGGTTTTACCGATGTCGTGCGCGTTTTGTGCACTAGGTGCACAGTGTATTTTCTGAGCGTTATCCTTGCGTTTCGTTATCTTGTGTCGGCGTAGGATATTTAGCTTATGTGATGTGTTTGTGAAATTTTAGGATCGCAAGCGGGGACATCGGACGCTGCGAATAAAGGGAAGCAGGTGGTCGGATTTTCGAAGCTCGAGATCATCGGTGAGTAGATTTAACGTCTACGGGGAAATCGCCCATATAGAGTTATGCGACAGGGCTGGATATGATATGATAGCTATATGTTATTCGCATATGAGTTGATTGCGCATGAGCGTCATTGCATATTATTACCTGTTGTACCTTGACTTGTACCTATTGGACACAACACCATTACTGACGTTTCATGTTGCACGAGCACTAACTTGTATGCTACACACACCAGCGGTAATTGCCATGACACGCACAACCCATACGCATACGTGATATTGTATTGGATAGAGATGATTGAGATAGTGACTCTTATTCCATTGTGCATATGGGATACAGCTGACACATATATGTAGGGTTACTAGGCACTCTCACAAGGTTCTACAAGGCATCAACCATGCCCGATTTAAATTTTAGACGTGCCGAACAACCCTACCCAAGATCTTAGACTAGAGATTAGGCGAAACAAAGCTAGTAAACAACTTTACTTCTAAGAGTTAGGGATTACAACCTTTGTAGTCTGTTCCTTCACTTCTAAAGCTCCGTGTTGTGGTCCCTTCGCTGCGATCATCGAGTATCCGGACTCTAGAGAGGCTCCACAAAAGAAAGATGCAAGCTTGCTTCCGATCTTCGATAACAAAGATGATCTACCGTGAAGAAACTCAAATCCAAACTCTTGCTTTGCTAATCAAGTATTAGCAAAGCAAACACCCTAATCTAAGTGGCAAGAATAGATGAGGATGATGAAGTAGGAATTTAGCTCTCATTTATTTTCTATTTCTCACTCATTTTCATCACTTATGAAAAAGCTAGAAAGCTTTTCACCAAGGAAGAAGAAGAAGAATATTATCAAATCCTTTTGTGATGAATAATGAAAACTAAGTGTGGTTAGAATATGAAACCATGGGTTACGTATGAAGACTTAACTCATGTAGAGAGTTAACTATGGTGAAGGGATGGGTTGGGTTAAGCAAATATCTACACAAAATATCCAAAGTCAAAGTCAAAGCATCAAGAAGCCTCTTGAAAGCTTCATGCAAGCTTAACCCTAATCCAAACCTTAACCACATTTAAACTCCACAAAACATGTTGCATTTATAACCATAACATGTTACAATATTATATATCATATATACAATATTTATTGTAACAAAATAAAATAATACAATTAACATATATCACATATATATCAATGTATTACCCGAGTGAGAAAAAGAATATTTAAGTGAGCTTATACTAGTTAATGTAATTTAATATATCAAATATATAATTATTCATTAAATTATCGAATCAACACTTGATTCGATAATCCGGCTATTTCACAAATAACCAACTAATATAATCTGAATCAGTTTATCGAATCAACACTTGATCCGATGACCCGGCTATATCACATATACCCGGCCGATATCTCATATCGTGAGAATCTAATACGGTATCACATACACGTATTGTTCACGGTCCCGCACATATCATATATGTGCTCCTACTCCGTTTGGCCTGAGCCAGGAAACCTCTGTGCAGGACTCTAAAGAATCGTCAATACGCTGGCAGTAAATGATGATCATATCAAACACCCACAAGCTGCAAGCGGTCAGCTAAACGTAACAGCCACACAGGTATTGAGCAATCAGAAGATCAACAAGCAAGCCTGTACATTCTCCCGTGAATCCAACCAGTAACACTCCCGTACAGTCCGGTCTCTTCGTCTGATATGTCGCATATCTCGCCTAGGGGTTGTTAGCTATATGTATGCCCTAGAAGCCATTACTGTACATTGGATGTATATTGTAGTGGATGCTGGGACATATATAGGTAGGACTTTCTTGCTCGACATGATAGTACGCTATCTGGTAGCTTTTTATCTTAACATGTATACTTTCTGTCTCTCTGTTACATGTTGATAAAGCCCTTAGGATGTGTACTCGACTTCGAGGACTGTGATGCAGATCATACTAGTGGGGCCTGGGTAGTCCATGAGTACATCCTTCAATGTTCCTAGTCGTGGGAATATGGAGACGGGGCATCGATATTCCAGAGTAGACTAGCGTATATCTTCTCGACCCATGTGATGGGCGATGGATGATCCCATATCCATTGGTGTTTGACATCAGAGATGGTATGCGGGTGCTCAGTGGAGACTGGGTACATTGAACGGACTCGTCGAGAACTCCCAGATGGTATTATACCTCACGCCGGATGGCAGTTCTCTGGTGACACTCATACAGCTTAGTCTGTTGACCCGAGATCGTCATAGAGTCTTGTGTGTCTCCCACTGTGCTTTGATTTCCACCCTACCACGGCTCTACTGAGTCGTGCAAACATGTGGTTTTTGGGTACAGTCCCGATTCACATGGAGGCAATGAGCGATAGGAGGGGATTCGTCTCTCCCGGTATTGGGGGTTGATGTTGCGCTATGCACGACTGGCCATAATAGGAAATCCCTGGCCAGGGTTGCAGTGATATACTGGTAAGAGTTATCAGTAGTTTCACGAATGTTATGGACCTCACGTCGGCATGACTTATCGAGCTATTGGGGTCTGACGTTTACCACCCCTAGGCGAGATATGCGACATATCAGACGAATAGACCAGACTGTACGGTAAGTGTTACTGGTTGGATTCACAGAAGTGTGAGAGGGCTTGCTCTTCGATCTTCTGATCGCTCAATACCTGGGTGGCCGTTACGTTTAGCAGACCGCTTGCGGCTTGTGGGTGTTTGATATGATCATTACCTGCTGCCGGCGTATTGACGAGTCTTTAGAGTCCTACACAGAGGTTCCCTGGCTCAAGCGAAACGAAATAGGAGCGCATATGAGATATGTGCGGGACCGAGAATAATACGTGTATGTGATACCGTATTCTATTCTCTCGATGAATGCATCGATTGGTTGTATGCGATATAACCTAGTTATCGAATCGAAGATTGATTCGATAAGTCGATACATTGGATACTAGTCGGTTATATGCGACATGACCGGATCATTGAATCAAGTGTTGATTTAATGATTTAATGTATAATAATATATTTGATATATTGCTTTGCATTAACTAGTATTGGTTTACTTAAAAAGGATTTTCTCACTTGAAATGCACATTGTATATGTGATATATTTTTGTGCACAAGATTGTATCATGTTTGATGATACATGAATGTTTGGGTGTATGTTTAGTTTAAACCATGGTTATGTTAATGGTTAGGATTTTGTTTATTTATTTATTCATTAATTCTTTTTTGGGGCAAGAATGAAATGGTGGCTTAGTTTGTTTCCTTCTTGAAAGTTCATGAAGCTTTGAAGCTTTGACCATTTTGTCTCTTAGCCCTAAACCTAACCATTCAACCAAACCATGGTTTATTCTCTACACCTAACTATGGTTGCCATTATGATAAGTATCATATTATTTCCTATTTTAAAAGACTTATCATATTCTTTTCTTCTTCTTCTTCTTCTTCATCAACAAGAAGAAAAGCTTGCCTCCATCAATGGCAACTTGAGAAAAAGAGTGAGAAATCCAATTCTAAAGTGAACCCACTTCCTATTTCTTCATCCTCTACCACTTGCCAAGTAGTATAGGGTGTTTTCTTCACAAGTTTCATGACTTGGTGAAGTTGGAGTTTGATCTTGAGTTGCCTTGACGTAGATCATCTTCGGCATCGAAGTCGACGACCTAGCCCGATCATTTCTTCGATGAAACCACCGCGAGAGTCCGGGATCCGAAGGGTACAGCGGAGGGTCGTCAACACGGAGCTAGAGAGGTGGAGGACCGGATCTACAATGGTTGTAGTCACTTTCCTTTAGCAATAAATTCGTTTACTTGCTTGCATCGCCTGTACATCTAGTTAACGATCCGTATTAGGGTTTGTAGGCACATGGAAAATTTTGAATTGGGCATGTTTGATCACTTGTGAGAACTCATTTGTGTGCCTAGGAACCCTACAGGGGTGGTAAACGCCAGACCCCAATAGCTTGATAAGTCGTGTCGATATGAGGTCCATAACAGTTCGAGAAACTACTGATAATACTTAGCAGTAAATCTCAGCAACCCTGGCCAGGGATTTCCAGTTATAGCCAATCGAACACAGCGCAACATCAACACCCTATACCGGGAGAGACAAATCCCCTCCTATCGCTCATTGCCTCCATGTGATTCGGGACTGTACCTAAAAGCCACCTTTTTTAACGCCCTCTTGGACGTGGTATGATGGAAATCAAAGCACTGTGGGAATCACACAAGACTCTATGACGATCTCGGGTCTACAGACTAACCTATACTTGTGTCACCAGAGAACTGCAATCTGACGTGAGGTATAATACCATCTGGGAGTTCTCGACGAGTCCGTCCAGTGTACCCAGTCTCCACTGAGCTCCCGTATACTTTCTCTGATGTCAAACACCAATGGATATGGGATCATCCATCACCCATTATATGGGTCAAGAAGCGCATACGCTAGTCTACTCTGGAGTATCGATGCCCTGTCTCGGTACTCCCACGACTAGGAACATTTGAAGGATGTACTTGGCGACTACCCTGTCCCCACTAGTATGATCTGCATCATAGTCCTAGTAGTCAAGTACTCATCTTAAGGGCTTTATCATGTTACATAGAGACAATCAGAGTACATGTTAAGATAAAGAGTAACCAGATAGCATACTATCATGTCGAGCAAGAAAGTCCTCCGTATATATGTCTAAGCATCCACTACAATATACATCGTATGTACAGTAATGGCCTCTAGGGCATACATATAACTAACAATCTCCCACTTGCACTATGGCCATCTGTTGTGGTATCGCATACCCAACAATCAGCTGGGGTTGAAGTATCTCATACTCAACCATCCCATAAAAGTCTTTACTGGGAAATAGGCCTTTGTGAGTGGATCCGTGCTTTTTTCCTCTGTGTCTACTCTCCTAACCTCGATCTCCCTGGAGATCAACTATCTCCATGATCAGGCGATACTGCCTAAGAATTATGTCTGGATTTCAGATGGAACGGGGGTTCCTTGGCATAAGCCACAACTCCATTGTCACACAATGGTAGGAGCAAAGTTCATCTCATGAACTTATATATCCAGACTGCCTCTTTGGTAGCATCTTTGGTAACGATGTATCTTGCCTTTAATCGTCTAGTAAGTCTCGGTATCTAGCTTGGAACTCTTCCAACATAACGTCCTTCCACTGAGGGTAAAGACAATGCCTGCGACTGACATTCAGTCGTCCTTATCACCGTGGAACCATTCCAGTGGTTCTCCCCAGGATCGATTGATATCATCTCACTACACCTAGTGAGAATCCTAACATCCAATTAGATCTATCTCATAGATCCAAAACCCAGGATTTAGGAGGTATCATGTTGATCCTATATGGAGAATTCTTATGATAAGCAGAGATTGACCGAGCGTAGCATAGGAAACTCCTTCCCTATCAAGAGTATGTCATCAACGTACTCTATGAGGATCACCACCATACTCTTTACTAACTTTTTGTATATACAAGGTTTATATACCATTTTGATGAAGTCAAACTCTTTGACTACCACATCAAAACAGATGTTCCAACTCCGTGATGCCTGTTTTATCATATAAAACATCTTGCATACTTTTCCGCTGCTCCCACTATCTACGAAGCTCTCTGGCTGTGTACTTATAGACGCTCTCTTCCAAAACATCATTTAGAAAGCAGTCATGACACCCAACCACCAGATATCGTAGTCATGGTATGTAGAAGTGGCAAGTAGGATCTGTATGGACTTAAGCATAGCTTTGAAAGTCTCAACTTTTCCATGTACACCAAGTAATCTTCTCAAGATATACTTGCTCCTGATGGGGATTTAACCCTTCAGATAAAGCAACCAAAGTCCATAATTTGTTCGTGTATAAGGATTCCATCTCAGATCGCTAAGCATCCAGCCATTCTTACAGAGTCCCACTCCTGATGGCCTACTCGAATCTAGTTAGGTCATCATCTCATGATGTAATTGTTAGTGTATATGCCCTAGAGGCCATTACTGTATCATACTAGTTTGTATATTACTTAATGGAAGCTTGGGATATTCTTCTTGTATAATACAATCTTGCTCAAAATAGTAGTATGCTACTTGGTTTGTTTCTACTTCAATGTGTACATGTGTTTGTTATATCACCTATACGCATTAGTGGAGCCCTTAGGATCTTTGCTTGATTACCAGCGTTCTGATGGTAGTCACACTAGTGGGGCTGGGTAATCTATAAGCACATCCTTATGCAGGTCCCTAGTCGCAGGACTATCGAAACAGGGCATCGATACTCCGGAGTAGACTGGCGCATGCGCTTCTCATCCCAGTGTGGGAGACGGTCTGTCCCACAGCCGTCAGTATGTCGTACTGGAGATAGTATGCGGGTGCTCGTTGGGTTACGAGTACACTGGACAGGACTCGTCGGGAACTGACCGGTTGGTATTATACCTATCGTCAGTTATCAGTTCCCAGGTGACATGAGTACAGCTTAGTCCACTGACTTGACACTGTCACTTCGCCTCGAGTGTGTTCCCACTGTACTTTGATTACTACCCTACCACAGCTCAAAGGAGTCGTGCAAACAGGTAGTAGTTGGGTGCAGTCCCGAAGCACTTGGAGGCAGTGACGGTTAGACAGGATTCATCTCTCCCAGTATTGGGGGTTGACATCGCGCTGTGTCTAGGAGAGCCATTACACGAGTAGTCTCTAGCCAGGGAAAGCGAGATATACTGGTAGGCTTCCAGTGTTATCTCTGGGTGTATTGGGCTTCACTCTGACACGACTTGTACCGCTATTAGGGGACTGACGTTTACCGCCCTCCTAGGCCCGCCATGCGAAGTATCAGACGAACAGACCGGACTGTACGGAGATTGTCACATTCAGGCTCAGTAGGAGTTCAGATGGGTTTCACCTCGTCAGTCTTCTTGTCGGCATCTACCTGGGGACCGTTACGCACAGCTAGTGCCGTTTGCGGTCTGTGGTTAAACCCACTACTAGCGTAGTGTCGAGTCTTTAGAGTCCCACACAGAAAGCTATTCGCCTTTTGGCAAAAGAGTAGAGGTCGCATGGTTTTGCGACAGGGTCCGGTCACATCCGTGCACTTGTGCACGTACAGTGTCCGGACAGTTAACACTAGCGGGCTTTGGTTTAAGCCAGATCCTAGTGTACGTTTTAGGATTGGTTTTATCCAGTTTGTATTCGTGTTCCTCGGAACGCGAATGCGGGTGTGTATGCACAGTTGACGGAGAGACAGAGGCAGAGAATTCTCATTAGGGTTGTTGACCGTTGACTGTTGACTATTGACTTTTTGCTCAACCCTAATAAGAATATGATATGTAATTAACAATAATATTAATTAAGTATTGTGGTGACATGGTTGTTGAGGGGTTGACTTTGTTGACTTGTTGACTTTGTTGACCGGTTGACTAGGCTGGACTAGTTGACCATCATGATGACAATGGCTATCATTTCATGGCAAAGACTTTTTACTTGCTTGTTCTCTTGTGCAATATGAGTGCATGAAATGATATTGCCATTTTGACTTGAACCATTTACACAATACTTGATTACTATTTTTGTGATGATGGTTTTGGATTATGAGAGCCAAGTGAGAAAAGTCTTGCTCATTCTATCATTTTCATTCTCTCTCTTGTGTTCTTGAGCTCTCATCTCCTTCCTCTTGCTCTTCCTCTCTTTAGTCTATGACTCACTTGTCTCATGTGTTGAGAACCAAGAACCATAGAGAAAATCCCAACACACTCTCCTCTACTCACTCTAGTTCACAAGGTTTAGAAAACCGAGTGAACTAGTTTCTTCAAAGACCGAAGAAGAAGCCAAAGGTAGAAGCTTTCAGGTGGATCGATCTTCGGCGCAAGGAGACGACGGGGTGAAGCCGATCCGGACAACCATCGAGGCTTGAAGGCGAAGGAGTTCAAGAAAGAAAGGTATAACCCCCTAACCGAGTAGTTAACAACTCCTAGTTACGTTGTTAGTTAGATGTTTAACAAAGATCCGGTTTTGAGTCCATGTTACCACCTCTAAAAAAATGTTTTTCACCAAATTCCGCATGCCCGAAAGTACCGGGAGAGGTAGCATAGACTTACAGTGGTATCAGAGCCTAGTTAAACTCTATCTAACATGTTAGCATAGTAGCTAGAAATTCGATCGGAGAAAAAGTCCCGAAATAAACCCGAAATTCAAACTTTCTGTCGATTTTCAAAGTGCTGCAAAAATTATTTGAGATATACCAAAAATTGACTCAGGGGTTTTAGAAGAAACTGCAAAAATTCGACCCACTGAATCGATCAACGCGCCGCGTTTCCGCGGCCGAGTTGACTAGGTCGTGGTGTTTTATTTTTGCAGTTTGTTCATAGGGGTATTTTGGGATTTTTGGAATATGTATTTTCTGCCCAGATTTTCCAGAACGAAAATTTTGTGTTTGGGGCCTGAAAAACCGAATTTTGATCGAATTTCTTGTGACTTAAGCTGATGGGTTTTTCTGTGATGTTATATTTGTATTGAACGTCTGCTAATCGCTATATGTCGATTAGTGAGGGTTATACAAATCTGTGATCTGTAATGTTATTGGAATGTGTATATGAATTTATTGGATTGTCGCGGGTGAATAGCCGGGGGTTGTGAGATGAGAGTTTTCTTTTCTTTCAATTCATGTAAATTTGTAAATTGATGTAATAATTATTTGTATGGCCGCACAACCGGGTCGGGGTTGTAGCCGTCATTGTATAATTTCTTTTTACTGTTTTTGCTCCTAGGATAGACCCATGGAAGGGGTGCACAAACTACCGGGTATGCCGAAGTGCCGAGTGGCCTACTCACGGAGTTGAGGGAGGTTGCTTCGCTTCGGGTACTTGGCGGATAGTTTGCCGCACCCGTAGGGGTCTTGGGTGAGGTATTGGCTATTCACCGCGACCGTGTAATCTGCTTTTCGTTACAGGCTCGTACGAATTGCGGATTCCTAGTATATCCAATGTGTTCATCTGTGATCTGAAATGGCTATCGTTGTAATATATCTATATATGATATTATTTAGGCGTTGCTTATGTTTTACAGCCGCGCTAGCCCAGCCCCCGCTCTGTCGTTAGTTAAGTAACTTAACGGGTAATGACGGGGCCCCGTGGCGAATGTGAATGGCATAAGCGTACGTCATATTTTGGTTGTTTTCTGCAATGGTAGGATTAAATGATGGGACGCATTAAAAGAACTAATGCAAGAATATCACGCATTAAAAGAACTAATGCAAGAAAATAAACCAAGTTAAAGTGGTTGGAACACTTTCGAAAAACCACTCGGTTCTTTTCAAAACCAACTTTTAAATGCGGAGCTTGAGCCACTCCTTTTAAAAGCTATCTCGTTCCATCGATTATATCAAGTTCACTACGTTCACGGTTTAGCCAAAACCATTCGTAGCCTTCCATCATTTCAGTTAAAAATTCGGTAGTATTCAAGCTATGTATTTTGACCTCACGCCAAGGCATAGTGATTGGTAGCTGCCGGATATTTATCTATTGCATAGATAGAATGCGTTGGTTTGGGACAGCCGTACTGCCATTTTGGCCTACGTCAAGGGTAGGTACGGATGGGTTCAAATTAACCTGGATAATGATGGGAAGAACTTGACATGTGACTTATGACATTTTGACCTCATGCCAAGGTCATAAGAGCATGGGGCAAAAATCCACATCGGGAGTTTCAAAAGAACTGAAACTTGCTAGTGTTGCATACCATTTGGAGTGTGATGATTCTGGTAGGATTCCTTCAGTCTCGTCACACGATGATATTTGGATCCCGATCCTACTGTGAGTATATGCTACTCCTCGGGAAATTTCTCACTTAACGATCAATGCTAAAAACCAAGTAGGTGTCTAGAAAGGTGTTAGCGGGGCTACGCCCCCAGGGAAAAGAGGTTATTTAATTAAGGAACTTCGCGAAAGCGTTGGAAAACCTCCCTCGAAGTACCGACACTGGCCTGGCTGAACGGTTAAGCAAGTATTATACGGTGAGATTGATCCTGACTAATTCTTCCTTTTTGGTTTGAGGAGGGATTCGAGAAACAGTGGGAGCCATCCTGTTTAGACAAACTAAAAACCATTCTAAACTTGCAAGAGCATCAAGCTGAGTGTTTCTTCTCTCTCCTAATTGCAGCGACCAATCGACATGACTGGACTTAAGTTACTTCTAGATAAAAACATACTGACAGGGCCAAACTACAAAGATTGGCTCAGGAATGTCAAGATGGCTATCACTTACGACAAGCTGGGGTATCTTCTTACCGCCAAAGCTCCCCCTGTCCCAGGTCACAAAACCGGCGTCGCGGATAAGGAAATCCGTAAGACCTGGGAACTAGACTGCGCGAAGGCCAAGTGCCTCGTGCTTGCCTCTATGGACAACGAACATCAGAGGAGGCACGAGAATATGGACCTCGAATCAATATTTCTTCATACAAAAGAACTGTATGGAGAGCAATCTCGTATCGCAAGATACGAAGTGTCGAAGAAGTTATTTTCGACAAGATTGGCCGTCGGATCATCGGTAGCGGAACACGTGCTTAAGATGATTGGCTACATTGAGGATCTCGCGGACCTTGGGACCACGTTAGAGAATGAGCTCTATACGGACTTGATTCTCCAGTCCCTTCCTTCCGCTTATGCCCAGTTTATACTGAACTTCAACTTACAAGAAAAGGAAGTTGAACTTTCAGAACTCCTCAACATGCTGAGGAGCGCAGAGGGCACCCTACAGAAAGGTAGGGAAACATCCACTTTGTTTGTAGGAGGTTCTTCTTCTTCTAGGTCCAAGGCCAAAGCCAAGGGAAAGAAGAAGAAAGCTCCCGCCAAACCAAGGGGCGGTGTTAGTAAAGTGGATACGAAGGGAAAGGCAAAAGCAACAAAGAAAGTGGGAAAGCTTGTGGATAAGGAAGAATGCTTCTATTGTCATAAGAAGGAACACTGGAAAAATGATTGCAGGGCTTGGAAGGCCAGAACACAGGATCTGAAGCAGGTTGCGGCTTCAGCTTCAGGTGTGTATGTTATTGAAAACTGTCTTTCAATAAACTCTACTTCCTGGGTATTGGATACCGGATCAGGATCTCATATCTGTAATTCTTTGCAGGCGTTGAGAAACCGTAGGGTTTTGAAGGCAGGTGACATGACCCTCAAAGTTGCAAACGGAGCTAGCATGGATGCTAAGGCCGTGGGGGACTATCACCTGGGAATGTCATATGGACATGTTTTGGTTTTGCGTAATTGCTTTTTTGTACCCAACGCTACTTGTAATATCATTTCTGTATCTTTGGTTTCTAAAGAAGGTTATGAATTTGCGTTTGTAAGAAATGTTGTAAACATTCACCTTAATCAAGTTCTGATTAGGTCAGGTACATTAAGCAATGGTATATACGTATTAAACCAACCACAGATTTTCAATTTCCAGAATACACACAAAAGAAAGTCTCCGGAAATAAATTAGACTTTCTTGTGGCATTGCAGACTGGGTCACATCAATGAGAGAAGGTTGACGAAGTTACATACAGAAGGATATTTGAATGCGTTCGAATATCAATCGTATGCCACTTGCCAATCCTGTCTCAAAGGAAAGATGACAAAGACTCCGTTCACTGGACACGGAGTAAGAGCGAGCGAGCTCTTGGGACTCGTACACAGCGACGTGTGCGGTCCAATGTCTACGCATGCGCGAAGCGGTTTTTCTTACTTCATTACTTTTACGGATGATTTTTCAAGATTCGGACATGACTTCTTAATGAAACATAAGTCCGAAGCCTTTGGAAAATTCCAGGAATATAAGAATGAAGTAGAAAAACAAACCGGCAAAAGTATCAAGATTCTAAGATCGGATCGAGGTGGTGAATACTTAAGTGCCGAGTTCCTGGACTATTTAAAAGAGAACGGAATTCTCTCTCAGCTTACTCCTCCATACACTCCGCAACATAACGGTGTATCGGAGAGACGGAACCGAACCCTATTGGATATGGTACGGTCCATGATGAGTAATGCTGAGTTACCGTGATCATTCTGGGGGTATGCGCTAGAATCAGCCGCATACCTTTTGAACCGAGTTCCCACTAAGACTGTGCCTACCACACCATATGAGTTATGGAGTGGGAAGAAACCCTATCTTCAATATCTGAAGATCTGGGGATGTCCAGCTTTTGTCAAAAAGCAGCATACGGACAAACTCGAGGCACGCTCAGTACTGTGCAAGTTTGTGGGATACCCAAAGAACACCAGGGGGTATCTCTTCTACCACGCAGAGGAACAAAAAGTCCTTGTTTCTCGTAATGCCCACTTTCTAGAACACCAGTTCTTGCAAAAGGAAATTAGTGGGAGCGCAGTAGAACTTGAAAAAATTCCAGAACCACAGACTATTACTGAAAGCTTAGTGGAACCAGAGGGTTCAAAAGAACAGGACATTCCTACGCCGCTCCGCAGGAGTAGTAGGCAGTCTCATCCGCCCGAGAGATACTGCGGTTTTCTCATAGACGGGGATAGAGAGGATTGCATCATAGATTATGATGAGCCTTCTAGCTTCCGGCAGGCCGTTCAGAGCGTTGACTCGGTAAAATGGCTGGATGCAATGCGGACCGAAATGGAGTCCATGTACACCAACAAGGTATGGACGTTGGACATTGCTCCAGATGGGATAAAACCCGTAGGATGCAAGTGGATCTTCAAAAGGAAGATTGGTGTTGATGGACAGGTTGAGACCTATAAAGCTAGACTTGTTCCAAAGGGTTTTCGTCAAAGACCTGGTTTGGACTATGACGAAACCTTTTCTCCAGTAGCTATGCTGAAATCCATTCGGATCCTTCTTGCCATTGCTGCCTTCCACGATTATGAGATCTGGCAAATGGACGTAAAGACCGCTTTTCTAAATGGAAATTTAGAGGAGTGTGTCTATATGGACCAACCAGAGGGTTTCATTCAGAGTGGGAGCAGCGGAAAGGTGTGCAAGTTGCTTAAGTCCATCTATGGACTAAAGCAGGCATCGCGGAGTTGGAACATCTGTTTTGATGAGACGGTCAAGGAATTTGGCTTTATCAAAAATCCAGATGAACCATGCATCTATAGTAGATTTGTAGCGAGAACTGTAGTATTCCTCGTTTTATACGTGGATGACATTCTCTTAATAGGAAATGACATTCCTATGCTACAATCTGTCAAGGGGTTCTTGTCACACAGGTTCTCCATGAAAGACCTGGGTGATGCCTCATACATCCTGGGGATCCGGATCCATCGTGATAGATCCAAGAGGATATTAGGACTTTCACAGTCCAGGTACATCGACACCATACTGAAGAGATTCAGGATGGAAGATTCCAAGCGCGGTAACCTACCGGCTTGTCACGGGATCACCCTCTCTAAAGTGATGTCTCCCAAGACTGATTTGGAGAGGGATCGCATGTATATTATACCCTACGCTTCTGCGGTAGGCTCTATAATGTATGCGATGTTGTGTACCAGACCGGATGTAGCTTATGCACTGAGTGTGGTAAGCCGGTATCAGTCAAACCCTGGGGAGAAACACTGGATAGCGGTAAAGAACATTCTCAAGTACCTGAGAAGGACTAAGGAGATGTTCTTGGTGTATGGCGGAAAAGACCTCCAGATCGAGGCCTTTGCTGACTCTAGCTTCCAGAGTGACAAGGATGATTCCAAGTCCATGTCGGGTTTTGTCTTTACCCTCAATGGAGGGGCGGTGTGTTGGAAGAGTTCCAAACAGGAAACCGTTGCAGACTCAACGATGGAAGCGGAATACAACGCTGCATCTGATGCCGCAAAGGAAGCTGTCTGGATGAGAAAGTTCTTGAAAGAACTTCAGGTGGTTCGGTCCATTGTTGATCCAATACCTCTGTATTGCGACAACAACGGGGCTATAGCTTTAGCGAAGGAACCCAGGTCCCATCAGAGATCCAGACACATCTTGAGGCGGTATTGTTAGTTATATGTATGCCCTAGAGGCCATTACTGTACATTGGATGTATATTGTAGTGGATGCTTGGACATATATAGGGAGGACTTTCTTGCTCGACATGATAGTATGCTATCTGGTTGATCTTTACCTTAACGTGTACACTGATTGTCTCTCTGATACATGTTGGTAAAGCCCTTAGGATGTGTACTTGACTATCTGGACTGTGATGCGGATCATACTAGTGGGGACATGGTAGTCCATAAGTACATCCTTCAAGGTCCCTAGTCGTGGGTGTATCGAGACGGGGCATCGATATACCAGAGTAGACTAGCGTATACCTGGGGAACGTTGGTCACTGTCACCCTATATTATAATTGTTATAAGACAGAGCAGGAAATTGGGGATTACCAAAATTCAATCTATTCTTGCAGGAAATTGGGGATTACCAGGAAGTTGGGGATTACTAAAAAGCAGTGGGAGCCATCCTGATTAGATAAAATAATAACCAATCTATTCTTGCAAGAGCGCACGCTGAGTGTTTTCTTCTCTCTCTCTCCAGGTAGCGACCATATCACGCCTTAATCAAGATAATAATACGGATTATTGACCGTACCCGCTTGTTATACTGAGCTGGAGAACGTTGGTCCCGCTCCAACTTATAATTGTTATAAGATAGAGCAGGAAATTGGGGATTACCAAAATTCCCGTGCCGCCCAAACGAGGAGAGTGCATGATGATGCATCATCTTCGGGTGTGTTCATTACAGAGAACTGTTTCTCAGTATCCTTTACGTCCTGGGTATGTGATACCAGATCAGGATCCCAGATATGTAATCTGTTACATAGGGCTACAGAAAGGTAGAGGACTGAGAACGGGTGATAAGTTTCATGAGGCAGAAAACGGGGCAAGTGTTGCAGCCAAGTCTGTTGGTCACTGTCACCCTGTAATACAAATACATTGATTCTGAACGAATGTTATTAGATACCGAACCTGATATACAAAATCATACCAGTCTCTTTATTAGTAAAGAAAGGATATAATTTTGTATTGTTGGATAATGTTTTGAACATTTCCTATATCAAAAATTGATCGGTTCAGGCACGTTATCTAAAAGCATTAATGTTCTAAATCAAACTACAGTTCTTAGTATACAGAACACACACAAGAGGAAGAGTTCAGAAATGAACGAATCCTTCTTGAGGTATTGTAGACTAGGTCATATCAATGTGACCAGACTAGCTGAAGTTACATGAAGATGCATATTTAAATCCTGTTTGAATTTACATCTTGTGAAACTTGCCAGTCATGTCACAAAGATAAGATGACCATAGCTCCGTTTACTGGAAACAGAGAAAGAGTTAGTGAACTCTTGGGATGATACATGTTGATGTATGTAGGTCCCCTGTCTACATATGCCAGGACTGGTTCTTTGTACTTCGTTACATTCTCTGATAATCTCTCAAGATTCAGACATATGTTCCTGTTGAAACACAAGTCCGAACCTTTTGAGATATTCACAGAATATAAGTTAGAAGTAGAGAACCGATAAGGGTATAAGTATTATGTCCTATGATGAGATCTAGGAGGAGAATACCTGAGCATGGAAATCCTGGACTATTCAAAAGGAGAATGAGATTCTCTCTCAGCATTACTCCTCCGTATACACCATAGCACGATGGTATATCGGGACGGAGCAATCACACCCTATATGATAAGGTGTGCTCTATGATGAGTACTATTGAGTTACCTATTTCCTTTTTGGGAGTTATGCACTTGAGAAGCTGCATACCTATTGAATAGGGTTCGAATCAAATCAGTTGCCTACCACTTCATATTTGATATGATAAGGGAAGAGCCCATCTCTTAAGTTAGTTAAGATTTGGGATTGTCCGGCCTATGTCTAAAAGCAAAATCCGGACAAGCTCGAGGTAAGGTCTGTTATGTAGAACTGGAAATGTTCCAGCTATACAAACTAAAGCTGATGATTTGAAAGAACCAAAGGATTCAATAGTTACCAACGAACCACGGCCTCTCTACCGATCTAGTAGGGTTCCTCACCCACCTGAGAGATATTTCGGTTTCTCTATGACAGTGGGAGCGAGGATTGCATCATGAGATGATGACCCAACTAGTTTCGAGCTGGCCATCAGGAGTGGGACTCTATAAAAATGGCTGGATGCTTAGCGATCTGAGATGGAATCCATGTACACCAACAAAGTATGGACTTTGGTTGCTATATCTGAAGGGTTAAATCCCCATCAGGAGCAAGTATATCTTGAGAAGATTACTTGGTATAGATGGAAAAGTTTAGACTTTCAAAGCTAGACTTGTTAAAGGTTTTCGTCATCGACCAGGCGTGGATAATGATGAAACCTTTTCAAGTGACTATGCTTAAGTCCATCCAGATCCTACTTGCCACGGCTACATACCATGACTACGATATCTGGTGGTTGGGTGTTATGACAGCTTTTCTAAATGATGTTTTAGAAAAGAACATCTATAAGTACACAGCCAGAGGACTTCGTAGTCAGTAGGAGCAGCGGAAACGTGTGCAAGATGCTTTATTAGATAAAGCAGGCTTCGCGGAGTTGGAACATCTGTTTTGATGTGGTAGTCAAAGAGTATGACTTCATCAAAATGGTAGATGAACCTTCTATATACAAGAAGGTAGTAGGGAGTATGGTAGTGATCCTCGTAGAGTACGTGGATGACATACTCTTGATAGGGAAGGAGTTTCCTATGCTACGCTCGATCAATCTCCGCTTATCACAATAATTCTCCATATAGGATCAAAGTGATACCTACTAAATCCTGGGTTATGGATCTATGAGATAGATCTAAATGGATGTTAGGAGCCTCACTAGTTGTAGTGAGACGGTATCAATTGATCCTGGGAAGAATCACTGGAAGTGTTCCAGGGTGATAAAGACGACTGAGTGTCAGTCACAGGCATTGTCTTTACCCTCAGTAAAAGGACGGTATGTTGGAAGAGTTCCAAGCTAGATACCGTGACATACTAGACGATAAAGGCAGGATACATCGCTACTAAAGATGCTACCAAAGAGGCTGTTTGGGTGTATATTGGTTCATGAGATGAACTAGGTTCCTCCCATTGTGTGACAATGGAGTTGTGGCTTATGCCAAGGAACGTCCGTCCCATCAGTGATCCAGACATAATCTATGGCAGTATCACCTGATCATGGAGATGGTTGATCTCCAGGGTGATCAAGGTAAGGAGAGTTGACTCAGAGGACAACACGGCGGATCCACTCACGAATGCCTTTTCCCAGAGAGAGACTTTTATGGGATGGTTGAGTATGAGATACTACAACCACTGCTATCAGATGGCCCTAGTGCAAGTGGGAGATTGTTAGTTATATGTATGCCCTAGAGGCCATTACTGTACATTGGATGTATATTGTAGTGGATGCTTGGACATATATAGGGAGGACTTTCTTGCTCGACATGATAGTATGCTATCTGGTTGATCTTTACCTTAACGTGTACACTGATTGTCTCTCTGATACATGTTGGTAAAGCCATTAGGATGTGTACTTGACTATCTGGACTGTGATGCGGATCATACTAGTGGGGACATGGTAGTCCATAAGTACATCCTTCAAGGTCCCTAGTCGTGGGTGTATCGAGACGGGGCATCGATATACCAGAGTAGACTAGCGTATACCTTCTCGACCCATACAGATGGGCGATGGATGATCCCATATCCATTGGTGTTTGACATCGGAGATGATATACGGGTGCTCAGTAGAGACTGGGTACACTGGACGGACTCGCCGAGAACTCCCAGATGGTATTATACCTTACGTCAGATGGCAGTTCTCTGGTGACACTGGTACAGAGTAGTCTGTTGACCCGAGATCGTCATAGTGTCTTGTGTGGTTCCCACTGTGCTTTGATTTCCATCTTACCACGTCCAAAAGGGCGTGCAAAACGGTGGTTTTTGGGTACAGTCCCGAGTCACATGGAGGCAATGAGCGATAGGAGGGGATTCGTCTCTCCCGGTATAGGGGGTTGATGTTGCGCTGTGTTTGATTGGCTATAACACGAAATCCCTGGCCAGGGTTGCTGAGATTTACTAGTAAGTGTTACCAGTAGTTTCTCGAATTGTTATAGACCACATATCGACACGACTTATCGAGCTATTGGGGTCTGACGTTTACCACCCCTAGGCGAGATATGCGACATATCAGACGACGAGACCGGACTTTACGGTAAGTGTTGCTGGTTGGATCACAGAAGTGTGAGCGGGCTTGCTCGTCGATCTTCTTATCGCTCAATACCCGGGTGGCCGTTACGTTTAGCAGACTGCTTGCGGCTTGTGGGTGTTTGATATGATCATCACCTGCTGCCGGCGTATTGACAAGTCTTTAGAGTCCTACACAGAGGTTTCCTGGCTCAAGCGAAATGAAATAGCAGCGCATATGAGATATGTGCGGGACCGATAATAATGCGTGTATGTGATACCGTATTCTATTCTCGCGATGAATGTATCGAATGGTTATATGCGATATAACCTAGTTATCGAATCGAGGGTTGATTCGATAAGCCGATACATTGAATACTAGTCGGTTATATGCGATCTGACCGGATCATTGAATCAAGTGTTGATTTAATGATTTAATGTATAATTATATATTTGATATATTACTTTGCATTAACTAGTATTGGTTCACTTTAAATGGATTTTCTCACTTGGATGTACAAGATGTATATGTGATATACTTTTTGTGCAAATGATTGTATCATGGTTGATGATGCATGAATGCTAGGTTTTGTGTAAAGAGTTAAACCTTGGTTAAGTAAATGGTTAGGGTTTATTTTTATTTATTCATTTATTTATTTAATTCTTTATGGAAAAGATAATGAAAGAAAATGGTGGCTTATTTTGTTTGATTTTGAAGCTTCATGAAGCTTTGACTAAGTCACCATTTTGTTTCATGCTTAACCCTAACCATTCCACTTAACCATGATTCATTCTCTACACTTAACCATGGTTTGAATATGATAAGTATTCATTTTTCTTTTGGATTTAATTAACTTATCATATTCATTTTCTTTCTTCTTCTTCTTCATGAGCAAGAAAGAAAAGCTTTCTACTTCAATGGCAACTTGAGCAATTGAGTGGGAAATCGAAATCTAAAGTGAACTCACCTCCTATTTCTTCATCCTCTACCTCTTGCCAAGTAGTATAGGGTGTTTCCTTCACAAGTTTTCATGGCTTGGTGAAGGTGGAGCTTGATCTTGTGATGCCTCGACGTAGATCATCTTCGGCATAGTCGTCGATGACCTAGCCCGCTTTTTCTCCGATGAAGCCGACGCTAGAGCCCGAGATCCGATGATCGCAGCGAGGAGACATCATCACGGAGCTATGGAGGTGGAGCACCGGATCTACAAAGGTTGTATTTCCGTTCTTGTAGTTAAGTTGTTAACTAGTTTCTTTTGTCGCCTAAATTTCTAGTTAACGATCCGTAGTCTAGGGTTTCTCGGCACCGTAAATTTTGAAATTGGCATGGTTGTTGCCTTGTGAGACCTCTTGAGAGTGCCTAGGAACCTTACAGTGGTATCAGAGCCTAGCTAGAGCCTTAGGCGATGCGTTGACGAAGTTTGAAACCCGGACGAACCGAAAACCTAACCCCAAAATAGCTCTCTGTACATTTTTCAAATTTGTGGATTTTTGTATATTAAAAATATACAGAAAAATCAGCAGGGAATCCTAAGAATTACTGTGCAACACGTGCCCATGATTCCCTTAAAGAGCGGCGGAACCGCGGCACAAGCATGGCTTGTGCGGCGGTTCCGCGGCCAATATGTCACATCAGCCTTTTTCATTTGCACAGTAATTCCTAATTTCTATTGCTGGTTTTCCTGGGAATTTTTAATATTTTTTTCAAGAGTTGAATTTTCTGGGTTATTTTGGGGATTCGAATGTCCGATCGGATTATCAGATTTTGTCTATGTGGATTCCGGATAATTTTTTGAATATGTTAAAAAGTTCGACCGGATATAAATACCCAATTTTTCCCCTGTCGGGAAATTTCCAAATGTTGGATTTTTCCGTGGTTTAACGACGTTCTAAGTAGTGCAAGTAAAACGATGGACCCTCTAGAAGACAACAAACCTTAACTCGATTATGTGACCGTCTTGAACTGCCCTTTGAACCTTCGGGTTTGGGGCAGTACGGCGTGCCACATGTGAGGCGTTGGCTTGACCCTTCTACGGCTGGACCGTTGGTACTGAGGCACGAACTGAATGTTGTTAGACTTATTTCATGTGTTGATCTATATCGGGAAAACTTGGGTGTTCGACAGTTTGATCGAAAAGTTTAACATTTTCTATTTATCCGGAATGTGATACAATAATTGGAATTCACAAGTAGTTATGAGATAACTGAATGAATGTTATAAACATAGCAGTTTAGTCTCACTTGATCGGTTGCCACGGAATTTTGATGTGATCAAAAGTCCGTCGCAATCACGTAGCGTACGCGGATACTCGCCGGGTAAACTTAATAGACAGCCTCACTCCATAGCCCCGACCAAGTGACTGTAGGAGAACCCCGTCGCCGAAAGCATCCGTCCGGGTGCTCGCGGTAGCGGTGTTCCGCCTTGGTGCACTTCGTCGACGGTATCGGGGGTGCGGCCATCTACTGAAGTTTGACGAGCATTCGATCAAATTGTCGGGAATCCTGTTGAATTGCACGACTTAATATTGAAAAGAGTTTTCGATTTTGAGACTAAAATGCGGGGTTTATAATTGTTAGGCATGCGATGTCTAAAGAATTCATTTGGTCAGGCATGCGATGTCTGAGGTGGTTGCGGATTCCAACTGTTGTAGTTTTACACTTTCTTTTCTGTGACCGTAAGTGTAATATGTGATATCGCCGGTTTCGTTGCTATATGTCAACGACAATTGGGATGGACATATTTACTTACGTTGATGACATGTGATGTTATGTGTTGCTGGATATGTTATATTGAATCGTCGTGTTTGAATAGCCGGGGGTTTTTATGTGAGATGAGTGTTTTTCATTTTCATTCATGTAAAAACTTGTATGTAATATTCTTTTATTGGGGCACTTCCAGGTTGCGGAAGTTGTCACCTTTTGTATATTATTTACTTTTCCGCACTAGGATAGACCCAAGGAGGAGAGCATAAGTAACCGGGTTCTGGAGTCCAGTGGGAGACCAACTCGAGGAGTCGAGTCCGGGTCTCCTAACTCTAGAATTGGTAGGGTTGCTTGCCGCTCTCGTAGGGGTCTAGGGGTGTGGGATTGGCTATTCATCGCGACCGTGGAATCCGTGTTTTATACTGGCTCGTATTGAAAACACGGACGTCCTAGTATATCCAATATTTCATATGATTCTTCTGCTGCGATATCTGTGATGTGATCATGTGATGTTCTGTGATGGATACTGTATATAGTATATATGATATATTATATAGACGTTACTTATGTTTTACACCCGTGCTAGCCCTGCCCCGCTCTGCCGTTAGTTACCTAACCTAACGGTGCACGAGGGGACATCGAGGCGAATGCGGATGGCATAAGTGTACGTCGTGTTTATCTGTGATGTTTAGGTATTTAAATGATGGGACTTCATTAATGTGATTAATGAAATAAAAGAAACCTAAGATATTGTAGAATTGAATTTCAAAATAAAAAGGGTAGCTACAGTTCTTGCTTTGCACAGCGGTATATATGATATATCCTGCACCTTATTCGATGAGGAAAGGACCGAGATCCCTTCACCGGGAGTGACTCCTTTAGCAATAACTGGCTGATGCTATACACTCGGTTTGTCTTTTGATTGCTTTAAGAGTTTTTGCTTTGCACAGTGATATATATGATATATCCCGCACCTCATTCGACGGGGAAAGGACCGACGATCCCTTCACCGGGAGTGACTCCCTTAGCAAAACTAGAAAAGCCTAAAAAACACTCCAATTTTAAAATCATTTGATTCTGCAACGAAATCAAGTTCATTACGCAATAGGTTTTCAGAAAAACCTGTCGTAGCCCTCCGTCATTTCAGATAAGTAGTAGTTAGTATTCGTGCTGCGTTTGTTGGCCTTTGTCAAGGCGTAGTGTGCGGTAGCTAACTGGTGCTTATCTGCTTATGCATATGATGCAGATTGGGTTAGGGTAGTCGTGCGACCTTGTTGGCCTTTGTCATGGGCCGTGCGGGTGGGTTTAATTCAATCAGGAAATGACGGGTTGAACTTGACTAGCATCCTATGGTTTGTTGGCCTTTGTCAAGGTCATAGGAGGTTAGGGGCAAAATATTATCGGGAATTTCAAGTGTTGAAATTTGCAATGAGATTGCATACCTTCTATGAGATAGTTGGATCCCGATACCCGCTGCGATTAATTGTTACTCCTGGGAGAGTTTTATACATTACAATTAGCCGATCAAGTAGGTGTCTAGAAAGGTGTTAACGAGGTTACGCCTCTGAGAAAACGAGGTTTACATTAATTAGGTTCGTGCGAAAGCACGGGGGACCTCCCTCAAAGTACCGACACTGGCCTGGCTGAAAGATTGGCGAACTTGTAGTGTGTAATTAATCCCGGCTAGTCATTCCTTTTAGGGTTTGAAGGAAGATTTGATAAAAAGCAGTGGGAGCCATCCTGATTAGATAAAATAATAACCAATCTATTCTTGCAAGAGCGCACGCTGAGTGTTTTCTTCTCTCTCTCTCCAGGTAGCGACCATATCACGCCTTAATCAAGATAATAATACGGATTATTGACCGAACCCGCTTGTTATACTGAGCTGGGGAACGTTGGTCCCGCTCCAACTTATAATTGTTATAAGACAGAGCAGGAAATTGGGGATTACCAAAATTCCCGTGCCGCCCAAATGAGGAGAGTGCATGATGATGCATCATCTTCGGGTGTGTTCATTACAGAGAACTGTTTCTCAGTATCCTTTACGTCCTGGGTATGTGATACCAGATCAGGATCCCAGATATGTAATCTGTTACATAGGGCTACAGAAAGGTAGAGGACTGAGAACGGGTGATAAGTTTCATGAGGCAGAAAACGGGGCAAGTGTTGCAGCCAAGTCTGTTGGTCACTGTCACCCTGTAATACAAATACATTGATTCTGAACGAATGTTATTAGATACCGAACCTGATATACAAAATCATACCAGTCTCTTTATTAGTAAAGAAAGGATATAATTTTGTATTGTTGGATAATGTTTTGAACATTTCCTATATCAAAAATTGATCGGTTCAGGCACGTTATCTAAAAGCATTAATGTTCTAAATCAAACTACAGTTCTTAGTATACAGAACACACACAAGAGGAAGAGTTCAGAAATGAACGAATCCTTCTTGAGGTATTGTAGACTAGGTCATATCAATGTGACCAGACTAGCTGAAGTTACATGAAGATGCATATTTAAATCCTGTTTGAATTTACATCTTGTGAAACTTGCCAGTCATGTCACAAAGATAAGATGACCATAGCTCCGTTTACTGGAAACAGAGAAAGAGTTAGTGAACTCTTGGGATGATACATGTTGATGTATGTAGGTCCCCTGTCTACATATGCCTGGACTGGTTCTTTGTACTTCGTTACATTCTCTGATAATCTCTCAAGATTCAGACATATATTCCTGTTGAAACACAAGTCCGAACCTTTTAAGATATTCACAGAATATAAGTTAGAAGTAGAGAACCGATAAGGGTATAAGTATTATGTCCTATGATGAGATCAAGGAGGAGAATACTTGAGCATGGAAATCCTGGACTATTCAAAAGGAGAATGAGATTCTCTCTCAGCATTACTCCTCCGTATACACCATAGCACGATGGTATATCGGGGCGGAGCAATCACACCCTATATGATATGGTGTGCTCTATGATGAGTACTACTGAGTTACCTATTTCCTTTTTGGGAGTTATGCACTTGAGAAGCTGCATACCTATTGAATAGGGTTCGAATCAAATTAGTTGCCTACGACTTCATATTTGATATGATAAGGGAAGAGCCCATCTCTTAAGTTAGTTAAGATTTGGGATTGTCCGGCCTATGTCTAAAAGCAAAATCCGGACAAGCTCGAGGCAAGGTCTGTTATGTAGAACTGGAAATGTTCCAGCTATACAAACTAAAGCTGATGATTTGAAAGAACCAAAGGATTCAATAGTTACCAACGAACCTCGGCCTCTCCGCCGATCTAGTAGGGTTCCTCACCCACCTGAGAGATATTTCGGTTTCTCTATGACAGTGGGAGCGAGGATTGCATCATGAGATGATGACCCAACTAGTTTCGAGCTGGCCATCAGGAGTCGGACTCTATAAAAATGGCTGGATGCTTAGCAATCTGAGATGGAATCCATGTACACCAACAAAGTATGGACTTTGGTTGCTATATCTGAAGGGTTAAATCCCCATCAGGAGCAAGTATATCTTGAGAATATTACTTGGTGTAGATGGAAAAGTTGAGACTTTCAAAGCTAGACTTGTTAAAGGTTTTCGTCATCGACCAGGCGTGGATAATGATGAAACCTTTTCAAGTGACTATGCTTAAGTCCATCCAGATCCTACTTGCCACGGCTACATACCATGACTACGATATCTGGTGGTTTGGTGTCATGACAGCTTTTCTAAATGATGTTTTAGAAGAGAACAACTATAAGTACACAGCCAGAGGACTTCGTAGTCAGTGGGAGCAGCGGAAACGTGTGCAAGATGCTTTATAGGATAAAGCAGGCATCGCGGAGTTGGAACATCTGTTTTGATGTGGTAGTCAAAGAGTATGACTTCATCAAAATGGTAGATGAACCTTCTATATACAAGAAGGTAGTAGGGAGTATGGTAGTGATCCTCGTAGAGTACGTGAATGACATACTCTTGATAGGGAAGGAGTTTCCTATGCTACGCTCGATCAATCTCCGCTTATCACAATAATTCTCCATATAGGATCAAAGTGAAACCTACTAAATCCTGGGTTGTGGATCTATGAGATAGATCTAAATGGATGTTAGGAGCCTCACTAGTTGTAGTGAGAAGGTATCAATTGATCCTGGGAAGAATCACTGGAAGTGTTCCAGGGTGATAAAGACGACTGAGTGTCAGTCACAGGCATTGTCTTTACCCTCAGTAAAGGGACGGTATGTTGGAAGAGTTCCAAGCTAGATACCGTGACATACTAGACGATAAAGGCAGGATACATCGCTACTAAAGATGCTACCAAAGAGGCTGTTTGGGTGTATATTGGTTCATGAGATGAACTAGGTTCCTCCCATTGTGTGACAATGGAGTTGTGGCTTATGCCAAGGAACGTCCGTCCCATCAGTGATCCAGACATAATCTATGGCAGTATCACCTGATCATGGAGATGGTTGATCTCCAGGGTGATCAAGGTAAGGAGAGTTGACTCAGAGGACAACACGGCGGATCCACTGACGAAGGCCTTTTCCCAGAGAGAGACTTTTATGGGATGGTTGAGTATGAGATACTACAACCACTGCTATCAGATGGCCCTAGTGCAAGTAGGAGATTGTTAGTTATATGTATGCCCTAGAGGCCATTACTGTACATTGGATGTATATTGTAGTGGATGCTTCGACATATATAGGGAGGACTTTCTTGCTCGACATGATAGTATGCTATCTGGTTGATCTTTACCTTAACGTGTACACTGATTGTCTCTCTGATACATGTTGGTAAAGCCCTTAGGATGTGTACTTGACTATCTGGACTGTGATGCGGATCATACTAGTGGGGACATGGTAGTCCATAAGTACATCCTTCAAGGTCCCTAGTCGTGGGTGTATCGAGACGGGGCATCGATATACCAGAGTAGACTAGCGTATACCTTCTCGACCCATACAGATGGGCGATGGATGATCCCATATCCATTGGTGTTTGACATCGGAGATGATATACGGGTGCTCAGTAGAGACTGGGTACACTGGACGGACTCGCCGAGAACTCCCAAAAGGTATTACACCTTACGTCAGATGGCAGTTCTCTGGTGACACTGGTACAGAGTAGTCTGTTGACCCGAGATCGTCATAGTGTCTTGTGTGGTTCCCACTGTGCTTTGATTTCCATCTTACCTCGTCCAAGAGGGCGTGCAAAACGGTGGTTTTTGGGTACAGTCCCGAGTCACATGGAGGCAATGAGCGATAGGAGGGGATTCGTCTCTCCCGGTATAGGGGGTTGATGTTGCGCTGTGTTTGATTGGCTATAACAGGAAATCCCTGGCCAGGGTTGCTGAGATTTACTAGAAAGTGTTACCAGTATTTTCTCGAATTGTTATAGACCTCATATCGACACGACTTATCGAGCTATTGGGGTCTGACGTTTACCACCCCTAGGCGAGATAAGCGACATATCAGACGACGAGACCGGACTGTACGGTAAGTGTTACTGGTTGGATTCACAGGAGTGTGAGCGGGCTTGCTCGTCGATCTTCTTATCGCTCAATACCCGGGTGGCCGTTACATTTAGCAGACCGCTTGCGGCTTGTGGGTGTTTGATATGATCATCACCTGCTGCCGGCGTATTGACGAGTCTTTAGAGTCCTACACAGAGGTTTCCTGGCTTAAGCGAAACGAAATAGGAGCGCATATGAGATATGTGCGGGACCGAGAATAATGCGTGTATGTGATACCGTATTCTATTCTCGCGATGAATGTATCGAATGGTTATATGCGATATAACCTAGTTATCGAATCGAGGGTTGATTCGATAAGCCGATACATTGAATATTAGTCGGTTATATGCGATATGACCGGATCATTGAATCAAGTGTTGATTTAATGATTTAATGTATAATTATATATTTGATATATTACTTTGCATTAACTAGTATTGGTTCACTTTAAATGGATTTTCTCACTTGGATGTACAAGATGTATATGTGATATACTTTTTGTGCAAATGATTGTATCATGGTTGATGATGCATGAATGCTAGGTTTTGTGTAAAGAGTTAAACCTTGGTTATGTAAATGGTTAGGGTTTATTTTTATTTATTCATTTATTTATTTAATTCTTTATGGAAAAGATAATGAAAGAAAATGGTGGCTTATTTTGTTTGATTTTGAAGCTTCATGAAGCTTTGACTAAGTCACCATTTTGTCTCATGCTTAACCCTAACCATTCCACTTAACCATGATTCATTCTCTACACTTAACCATGGTTTGAATATGATAAGTATTCATTTTTCTTTTGGATTTAATTAACTTATCATTTTCATTTTCTTTCTTCTTCTTCTTCATGAGCAAGAAAGAAAAGCTTTCTACTTCAATGGCAACTTGAGCAATTGAGTGAGAAATCCAAATCTAAAGTGAACCCACCTCCTATTACTTCTTCCTCTACCTCTTGCCAAGTAGTATAGGGTGTTTCCTTCACAAGTTTTCATGGCTTGGTGAAGGTGGAGCTTGATCTTGTGATGCCTCGACGTAGATCATCTTCGGCATAGTCGTCGATGACCTAGCCCGCTTTTTCTCCGATGAAGCCGACGCTAGAGCCCGGGATCCGATGATCGCAGCGAGGAGACATCCTCACGGAGCTATGGAGGTGGAGCACCGGATCTACAAAGGTTGTATTTCCGTTCTTGTAGTTAAGTTGTTAACTAGTTTCTTTTGTCGCCTAAATTTCTAGTTAACGATCCGTAGTCTAGGGTTTCTCGGCACCGTAAATTTTGAAATTGGCATGATTGATGCCTTGTGAGACCTCTTGAGAGTGCCTAGGAACCCTACAGGTATCACCTGATCAGGGAGATCGTGGATCGCCAGGAGATCGAGGTTCGGAGGGTTGCTTCAGAAGATAAAACTGCAGATCCATTCACCAAGGCCTTGCCCCAGACTCAGTTCGAGCGGCTGATCGAGATGATAGGTCTTCGATACGCCAGTACATGGTCTTAGTGCAAGTGGGAGATTGTTAGTGTATATGCCCTAGAGGCCATTACTGTATCATACTAGTTTGTATATTACTTAATGGAAGCTTGGGATATTCACCTTGTATAATACAATCTTGCTCAAAATAGAAGTATGCTACTTGGTTTGTTTCTACTTCAATGTGTACATGTGTTTGTTATATCACCTATACGCATTAGTGGAGCCGTTAGGATCTTTGCTTGATTACCAGCGTTGTGATGGCAGTCACACTAGTGGGGCTGGGTAATCTATAAGCACTTCCTTATGCAGGTCCCTAGTCGCAGGACTATCGAGACAGGGCATCGATACTCCGGAGTAGACTGGCGCATGCGCTTCTCATCCCAGTGTGGGAGATGGTCTGTCCCACAGCCGTCAGTACGTCGTACTGGAGATAGTATGCGGGTGCTCGTTGGGTTACGAGTACACTGGACAGGACTCGTCGGGAACTGACCGGTTGGTATTATACCTATCGTCAGTTATCAGTTCCCAGGTGACATGAGTACAGCTTAGTCCGCTGACTTGACACTGTCACTTCGCCTCGAGTGTGTTCCCACTGTACTTTGATTACTACCCTACCACGGCTCAAAGGAGTCGTGCAAACAGGTAGTAGTTGAGTGCAGTCCCGAAGCACTTGGAGGCAGTGACGGTTAGACAGGATTCGTCACTCCCGGTATTGGGGGTTGACATCGCGCTGTGTCTAGGAGAGCCATTACACGAGTAGTCCCTGGCCAGGGCAAGCGAGATATACTGGTAGGCTTCCAGTGTTATCTCAGGGTGTATTGGGCTTCACTCCGACACGACTTGTACCGCTATTAGGGGACTGACGTTTACCGCCCCCCTAGGCCCGCCATGCGATGTATCAGACGAACAGACCGGACTGTACGGAGATTGTCACATTCAGGCTCAGTAGGAGTTCAGATGGGTTTCACCTCGTATGTCTTCTTGTCGGCATCTACCTGGGGACCGTTACGCACAGCTAGTGCCGCTTGCGGTCTGTGGTTAAACCCACTGCCAGCGTAGTGTCGAGTCTTTAGAGTCCCACACAGAAAGCTATTCGCCTTTTGGCAAAAGACTAGAGGTCGCATGGTTTTGCGACAGGGTCCGGTCACATCCGTGCACTTGTGCACGTACAGTGTCCGGACAGTTAACACTAGCGGGCTTTGGTTTAAGCCAGATCCTAGTGTACGTTTTGGGATTGGTTTTATCCAGTTTGTATTCGTGTTCCTCGGAACGCGAATGCGGGTGTGTATGCACAGTTGACGGAGAGACAGAGGCAGAGGATTCTCATTAGGGTTGTTGACCGTTGACTGTTGACTATTGAATTTTTGCTCAACCCTAATGAGAATATGATATGTAATTAACAATAATATTAATTAAGTATTGTGGTGACATGGTTGTTGAGGGGTTGACTTTGTTGACTTGTTGACTTTGTTGACCGGTTGACTAGGCTGGACTAGTTGACCATCATGATGACAATGGCTATCATTTCATGGCAAAGACTTTTTACTTGCTTGTTCTCTTGTGCAATATGAGTGCATGAATTGATATTGCCATTTTGACTTGAACCATTTACACAATACTTGATTACTATTTTTGTGATGATGGTTTTGGATTATGAGAGCCAAGTGAGAAAAGTCTTGCTCATTCTATCATTTTCATTCTCTCTCTTGTGTTCTTGAGCTCTCATCTCCTTCCTCTTGCTCTTCCTCTCTTTAGTCTATGGTTCACTTGTCTCATGTGTTGAGAACCAAGAACCATGGAGAAAATCCTAACACACTCTCCTCTACTCACTCTAGTTCACAAGGTTTAGCAAACCGAGTGAACTAGTTTCTTCAAAGACCGAAGAAGAAGCCAAAGGTAGAAGCTTTCAGGTGGATCGATCTTCGGCGCAAGGAGACGACGGGGTGAAGCCGATCCGGACAACCATCGAGGCTTGAAGACGAAGGAGTTCAAGAAAGAAAGGTATAACCCCCTAACCGAGTAGTTAACAACTCCTAATTACGTTGTTAGTTAGATGTTTAACAAAGATCCGGTTTTGAGTCCATGTTACCACCTCTAGAAAATTGTTTTTCACCAAATTCCGCATGCCCGAAAGTACCGGGAGAGGTAGCATGGACTTATAGCAATCCTCGCTCCCACTGTCATAGAGAAACCGAAGTATCTCTCAGGTGGGTGAGGAACCTTACTAGATCGGCGGAGAGGCTGAGGTTCGTTAGAATCTATTGAATCCTTTGGTTCTACCAAATCATCAGCTGCAGTTTGTATAGCTGGAACTCTTTCCAGTTCTACCTCATGACTACTAATTTCTTCACAAGAAATTCCCTTTCACAAAGGTGGCATGCTGAGAAACAAAACATCTTTTGTTCCTTGATTAGGTAGAAGATATTCCCATGTGAATGCTTTGGATATCCAATAAACTTCCACAGAACTGACTTTGCCTCGAGCTTGTCCGGATTTTGCTTTTAGACATAGGCCGGACAACCCCAAATCTTAACATCTTTAAGAGATGGGCTCTTCCCACACCATATCCCATATGGAGTGGTAGGCAACTGATTTGATTGGAACCCTATTCAATAGGTATGCAGCTTCTCAAGTGCATAACTCCCAAAAAGAAATAGGAAACTCAGTAGTACTCATCATAGACCGCACCATATCAAAATAGGGTGTATTTGCTCCGCCCCGATACACCGACGTGCTGTGGTGTATACGGAGGAGTAATGCTGAGAGAGAATCTCATTCTCCTTTAGAATAGTCCATGAATCCCGTGCTCAAGTATTCTCCTCCTTGATCTCATCAAAGGACATAATACTTATACCCGTTTTTGGTTCTCTAATTCTAACATATATTCGGTGAATATCTCAAAAGGTTCAGACTTGTGTTTCATCAGGAACATATGTCTGAATCTTGAGAGATCATCAGTGAATATAATGAAGTACAAAGAACCGGTCTTGGCTGTTAGTGTATATGCCCTAGGGGCCATTTTTGTATCATACTGCCTTGTATATTACTTAATGGAAGCTTAGGATATTCACAGTTATATTAACAGTCTTACTAAACATGGTAGTATGCTACTTGGTTTATATCTATCTTAATATGTGTGTACGTATTGATAGAGCCCTTAGGATCTTGCTTGACTACCAGCGTTGTGATGGCAGTCACACTAGTGGGGGCTGGGTAGTCTACAAGCACATCTTTTTTCAGGTCCCTAGTCGTAGGATTATTGAGACAGGGCATCGATACTCCGGAGTAGACTAGTGTGTACGCTTCTCATCCCAGTTGGGGAGATGGTCTGTCCCACAGCCAGCAGTACGTCGTACTGGAGATAGTATACAGGTGCTCGTTGGGTTACAGGTACACCGGACAGGACTCGCAGGGAACTGTAGGTTGGTATTATACCCGTCGTCAGTTAACAGTTCCCAGGTGACATGAGTACAGCATAGTCCGCAGACTTGACACTGCTGGTTTGCCTCGAGTGTGTTCCCACTGTTCTTAGATTGCTACCCTACGGAGGATCAAAGGAGTCGTGCAAACAGGTAGCAGTTGGGTGCAGTCCCGAAACACTTGGAGGCAGTGGCGGTTAGACAGGATTCGTCTCTCCCGGTATTCGGAGTTGATATCGCCCTGTGTCTGGAGAGCCATTACGCAAAGTCCCTGGCCAGGGCAAGCGAGATTTACTGGTAGGTTTTCCAGTAGTTTCTCAAGGTGTAATGGGCTTCGCTGCGACACGACTTATACCGCTTTTAGGGGACTGACGCTTGCCGCCCCTAGGCCCGATATGCGATAGTCCTAAACGAACAGACCGGACTGTACGGAGATTGTCACATCAGGCTCAGTAGGAGTTCGGATGGGTTTCTTCATTGGCCTTCTTATCGACATCTACCTGGGGACCGTTACGTACAGCTAGTGCCGCTTGCGGTCTGTGGTTAAACCCACTGCCAGCGTAGTAATTGAGTCTTTAGAGTCCCACATAGAGAGTTTTCCTGCTTCGGGCGAAACGATATAGAGGTCGTATGGTTTTACGACAGGGTTCGGACATGCACGTGCATTTATGCACGTACGATGTTCAGACAGTTTTTACTAGCGGGCTTTGGTTCGAGCCAGATTCTAGTATCGGATTATTGGATTTATACAGTCTAAAGTGTTTCCGTGTTTTCACGGATAGGAGGGGTGTTCTTGTAATTTGTCGAGAAGCTTCTAGAAGTTTGATGACATGGAGGCTAAGGTGGCATTTGCATTAATTGGTTTAATGAGTCATGGTGTGATTCATCCATGGAGTTAATGATGCATTAATTATATAAATGACTCATGAGATGAATCACTATGTGAGTTAATGAAGCATGATGACATATTATTATTTTGTTATTCATTTAATAATATCATATGCTTCATATATTCACAATGATTACATTATTCCAAAAGGATTCTCACTCTCACCTTCTCTCTCCTCAAGCTCTCTCTCTTCAAACCCTAACCCTAACCTCTCATATGTTGAGATCAAGGGTTAGCAAGACTTATTGATCCATAATCCCACTCTCTATTCCCTAGGTTGCTTTGATTAGCACTTTGAGTAACCTTGTTACCTCAAGTTAGAGGTCAAGCTTGGAGTAGTAGCTCTCTCGTGGATCTTCTATTACAAAGAGGAGGCCGACGAGGAGGTGGTCATCGAGAAGAAGAAGGACTTGGTTCATTAGGTATAATCTTCTTTCATAGTAGCTAATCCCTCCTATGATGTTGTTAGTTAAGGTTTGGCAAAGATCCGTAAGTTAGTCGATGTTTATTTTAAACAAAATGATTGTTTTACCTATTCTGCCTCCCCGCAATACGCGGGGTGTCTAACGTCGACATACAGTGGTATCAGAGCCTCTCTAAACCATAACTAACTTGTTAGCAAAGTCGTTAGAAATTCGATAGCGAAACGAACCGGAAAAAACATCAATTTCACCAAGTTTCTGTCGATTTTAAAACAGGGTCTAAAAATTTTTCAGGGACCCTTAAAATTACAAGCAGGAAAAATAAGAATACTGGAAAAATTTGGGTTCCTAACTCGGCCTTACAGCCGCGGAACCGCGGTCGATCCAAGCGATCCGCCGCTGATCCGCGGCCGAGTTGAAGCCGAGTTGCCCCAAAATTCCCCAATAACTCTTCTGTGTTAAATGGTTTTTCTGGGATATTTTGTTTCTGCTCAAGTCTCAGGTGCACAGAGAAGTTTTTGGAGTAGAATCATTTGCGTTTGCTCGATCGAAATTCTATGATGTTTGGCTAATTAGATTATATCTGTGATTTGTATAATGTGTTCGTAAACCTCCCCTAACTGCTAGTATGACAGTTGGCAGGGGGTTGCATATTTCTGTAATGGTTTTTACTGTTTGTGTTTGTGGACTTGTTGGATTGTCGTGAATGGATAGCCGGGGATGTGAGACGAGCGTTTTTTTCATTCAAATATAATTTGTAAATTGTTGTAATATTCTTTTGCGGGACACATCCAGGTTGCGGTTGTTGCCACCGTTGTATTATTTCATTTACTGATTTTTGCTCCTAGGATAGACCTAAGGTGGGGTGCACAAACTACCGGGTACTTTGAAGTGTTTAGTGGCCTACTCATGTTGTTGAGGGAGACCGCTTCACTTCGGGTACTTGGCGGGTAGTTTTCCGTACCCGTAGTGATCTAGGGTGGGGTTTTGGCTATTCTTCGCGACTGTGTAATCCGTCTTTCTTTGCAGGCTCAAAAGAATGCGGATTCGTAGAAAATCCAATATGTTCATCTGTGATCTGGAATGCCTATTATTGCATCTGACGAATGTACAATATCTATATATGATAGCTATTAGACGTCGCTTATATTTTGCATCCGCGCTAGCCCAGCCCCCGCTCTGTCGTTATTTAAGTAACCTAATGGGTGAATGACGGGACCCAGTGGCGAATGCGGATGGCATAAGAGGACGTTGTATTTTCGTTGTTTTCTGTAATGATAGGTTAATTGATGGGACACATTTAAATAATGCAAAGAAAATAAACCAAAGTTGAATCGTTGGAACAGTTTAAAAGAAACCACTCGGTTATTTTAAAACAGGGGATATTTTTTAATTGCGGAGCTTTAACCACTCATTTAAAAAGCTATCAGGTTCTTTCGGTCATATCAAGTTCACTACGTTCACGGTTTCGCCAAAACCATTCGTAACCCTCCGTCATTTCATTTGGGTATTCAGTAGTATTCAAGCTATGTATTTTGACCAAAGCCAAGGCATAGTGTTTGGTAGCTGCTGGGTATTCATTTGTTGTATAGATAGATGAGTTAGTTTGGGGCAGTCGTATTATCATTTGACCAAAGTCAGGGGTATGTACGGATGGGTTCAAATTAACAAGATAATGATTGGAAGAACTTGATATGTGACTTATGACATTTTGACCAAAGCCAAGGTCATAAGAGCATGGGGCAAAAATTTATATCGGGAATTTCTAAAGAAACTGAAATTTGCAAAGAGATGCATACCATTTGGAGTTTGATGAATGTTGGTAGGATTCCTTCAGCATTATCACACGATGATATTTGGATCCCTATCCTACTGTGAGTATCCGCTACTCATCAGGAGATTCGTCACTTAACGATCAATGCTATAAACCAAGTAGGTGCCGAGAAAGGTGTCAGCGGGGCTATGCCCCCAGAGAAAAGAGGTTATTTAATTAAGGAACTTCGCGAAAGCGTTAGAAAACCTCCCTCGAAGTACCGACACCGGCCTGGCTGAACGGTTAAGAAAGTATTGTCCGGTGAGAATAGTCCTGGCTAGTTCTTCCTTTTTGGTTTGAAGAGGGATTCGAGAAACAGTGGGAGCCATCCAGTTTAGATAAACTAAACCCATTCTAAACTTGCAAGAGTATCATGCTAAAGTGTTCTCTCTCTCTCTCTCATTGCAGCGACCCAAAACATGACAGGCCTTAAGTTACTATTAGAGAAAAATATATTGACAGGGCAAAACTATAAAGATTGGCCGCGGAATGTCAAGATGGCTTTGACTTATGACAAATTGGGGTATGTCCTTACCACTAAGGCACCTGCTGTCCCTGGTCCTAAATCCAGTAATGCGGATAAGGAAATCCACAAAACCTGGGAGTTAGATTGTGCGATGGCCAAGTGCATTATGCTTGCCTCTATGAATAATGAACATCAGAGGAGGCATGAGGATATGGATCTTGAATCCATATTTCTCCATACAAAGGATCTGTATGGAGAGCAATCTCGTATAGCAAGATACGAGACCTCGAAGAACTTGTTTCAGTCGAGGTTGGCCGTCGGATCGTCTGTAGGAGAACATGTCCTAAAGATGATTGGCTATATAGAAGAGCTCGCAGACCTCGGGACGAATTTGGAGAACGAGCTCTATACAGACTTGATTCTCCAGTCCCTTCCTTCCACCTACGCCCAGTTTATTCTGAATTTCAACATTAAAAGAAAAGAAGTTGAACTTCCAGAACTCCTTAACATGTGGAGGAGTGCAGAGGGCACCTTGCAGAAGGCAAGGGAAATATCCGCTATGTTTGTTCGCGGTGCTTCTTCTTCCGGGTCCATGGCTAGGGCCAAAGGAAGGAAGAATAAGACCGCTACCAAACCTAGAGGAGGTGTTAGTATGGTGGGAGTCAAGGGAAAGAAAAAGGTTGCAGTGCCAGTAGTGGCAAAGGACGAGTGCTTCCACTGTCATGGGAAAGGGCACTGGAAGAAAGATTGCAAAGCTTGGAATGCCAAGAACCAGGTGTTAGTTATATGTATGCCCTAGAGGCCATTACTGTACATTGGATGTATAATGTAGTGGATGCTGGGACATACATAGGTAAGAATTTCTTGCTCGACATGATAGTACGCTATCTGGTTGCCCTTTATCTTAACATGTATACTTTCTGTCTCTCTGATTACATGTTGATAAAGCCCTTAGGATGTGTACTCGACTTCCAGGACTATGATGCAGATCATACTAGTGGGGCCTGGGTAGTCCATGAGTACATCCTTCAATGTTCCTAGTCGAGGGAATATCGAGACGGGGCATCGATATTCCAGAGTAGACTAGCGTATATCTTCTTGACCCATGTGATGGGCGATGGATGATCCCATATCCATTGGTGTTTGACATCAGAGATGGTATACGGGTGCTCAGTGGAGACTGGGTACACTGAACGGACTCGCCGAGAACTCCCAGAGGGTATTATACCTTACGTCAGATGGCAGTTCTCTGGTGACACTGGTGCAGCTTAGTCTGTTGACCCGAGATCGTCATAGAGTCTTGTGTGTCTCCCACTGTGCTTTGATTTCCACCCTACCACGGCTCTACTGAGTCGTGCAAACAGGTGGTTTTTGGGTACAGTCCCGATTCACATGGAGGCAATGAGCGATAGGAGGGGATTCGTCTCTCCCGGTATTGGGGGTTGATGTTGCGCTATGCACGACTGGCCATAACAGGAAATCCCTGGCCAAGGTTGCAGTGATATACTGGTAAGAGTTATCAGTAGTTTCACGAATGTTATGGACCCTACGTCGGCATGACTTATCAAGCTACTGGGGTCTGACGTTTACCACCCCTAGGCGAGATATGCAACATATCAGACGAACTGACCGGACTGTACGGTAAGTGTTACTGGTTGGATTCACAGGAGTGTGAGCGGGATTGCTCGTCGATCTTCTGATCGCTCAATACCCGGGTGGCCGTTACGTTTAGCAGACCGCTTGCGGCTTGTGGGTGCTTGATATGATCATCATCTGCTGCCGGCGTATTGACGAGTCTTTAGAGTCCTACACAGAGATTTCCTGGCTCAAGCGAAACGAAATGGGAGCGCATATGAGATATGTGCGGGACCGAGAATAATACGTGTATGCGATACCGTATTCCATTCTCGCGATGAATGTGTTGAATGGTTGTATGCGATATAACCTAGTTATCGAATCAAGGATTGATTCGATAAGCCGATACATTGGATACTAGTCGGTTATATGCGATATGACCGGATCGTTAAATCAAGTATTGATTTAATGATTTAATGCATAATTATATATTTGATATATTACTTTGCATTAACTAGTATTGGTTCACTTTAAATGGATTTTCTCACTTGAAGTGCACAAGTTGTATATGTGATATACTTTTGTGCACTTGTTTGTATCATGTTTGATGATACTTGCTCACTTGGGTTTGTGTAAAGAATTAAACCATGGTTAAGTTAATGATTAGGGTTTTGTTTGTTTAATTACTTATCTATTTATTTATAATTCTTATTTTGGAAAAGATAAAGAAAGAATGGTGGCTTTGTTTGTTTGTTTGTTGAAGCTTCATGAAGCTTTAAAGAAGTCCACCATTCTTGTCTCATTCTTAACCCTAACCATTAAAACTAACCATGGTATATTCTCTACACCTAACCAAGGTTAGGATATGATAAGTATTCATATTGATTTTCTTTTTAGGATATACTTATGATATTCTTTCATCATCATCTTCTTCATCTTGAACAAGAAGAAAACCTAGCCACCATCAATGGCAACTAGTGAAAATGAGTAAGAAATCCAATTCTAAAGTGAACCCACCTCCTATTTCTTCATCCTATACCTCTTGCCAAGTAGTATAGGGTGTTTTCTTCACAAGTTTCATGACTTGGTGAAGTGGGAGCTTGATCTTGTGATGCCTCGACGTAGATCCTCTTCGGCATCGAAGCCGACAACCAAGTCCGCCCTTTTCTCCTATGAACCCGATGCTAGAGTCATGGATTCAATTTGGACAGCGGAGGGACGTCATCACGGAGCCTAGGAGGTGGAGGACCGGATCTACAAAGGTTGTAGCCCCTTTCCTTTTAAGTTAAAGTTGTTTACTTGCATCGCATCACCTATACATCTAGTTAACGATCCGTATTAGGGTTTCTCGGCACTTGTAAAATTTAAATTGGCCATGTTTGATGCCTTGTGAGACTTCATTAGTGTGCCTAGGAACCCTTCAGTGGTATCAGAGCCTAGCTAGAGCCTTAGGCGATGCGTTGACGGAGTTAGAAGTCCGATCGAACCGAAACCCAAATTCAAACTTGCTCTCTGTACATTTTCTGAAATCGGGGATTTTTGAGAATTAAAAATATGCAGAAAACCCAACAGGAGATTCTAAGAATTACTGAGAAGCCCGTACTCCTGAGTCCATCAAAGCGCGGCGGAACCGCGGCATTAGCATGCTAATGCGGCGGTTCCGCGGCCCTTTAGTCTCTTCTTGCATTGAATTTTGCACAGCAATTCCTATTTTGCAGTGCTGAGTTTTCTGGGAATTTTTAATATTTACTCAAGAGTTGAGTTTTCTGGGTTGTATTGGAGACTCGGTGTATCGATCGGATTGTCTAATTTTGTCAGTGTGTTTTTCCGGTTAATTTTAGAATATGTTAAAAAGTTCGACCGGATATAAATACCCACTTTTTCCTCTGCCGGGAAATTTCCAATTGTTGGATTTTTCTGTAGTTTAATCACGTTCTAAGTAGTGCAAGTAACGCGATGGTCCCTCTAGAAGACAACAAACCTTAACTCGATTATGTGACCGTCTTGAACTACCCTTTGAACCTTCGGGTTTGGGGCAGTACGGCGTGCCACATGTGAGGCGTTGGCTTGACCCTTCTACGGCTGGACCGTTGGTACTGAGGCATGAACTGAATGTTTTTAGACTTATTTCATGTGTTGAGCTGTATTGGGAAAACATGGGTGTTCGATTGTTCGATCGGAAAGTTTAACATTTTCTGTTTATCCGAAATGTGATACAACATTTGGAATTCACAAGTAGTTATGAGATAACTGAATGAATGTTATAAATTTAGTAGTTTAGTCTCACTTGATCGGTTGCCACGGAATTTTGATGTGATCAAAAGTCCATCGCAATCACGTAGCGTACGCGGATACTCGCCGGGTAAACTTAATAGACAACCTCACTCCATAGCCCCGACCAAGTGACTGTAGGAGAACCCCGTCGCCGAAAGCATCCGTTCAGGTGCTCGCGGCAGCGGTGTTCCGCCTTGGTGCATTTTGTCGACGGCGTCGGGGGTGCGGCCGCCTACTGAAGTTTGCGACGAGCATTCGATCAGGATGTCGGGAATCTTGTTGAATTGCCCGACTTTATATTGAAAAGTGTTTTCGATTTTGAGACTAAAATGCGGGGTTTATAATTGTTAGGCATGCGATATCTAAGGAATTCATTTGATTAGGCATGCGATGTCTAAAGAGGTTGCGGATTCCAACTGTTGTAGTTTTACACTTTCTTTTCTGTGACCGTAAGTGTAATATGTGATATCGCCGGTTTCGTTGCTATATGTCAACGACAATTGGGATGCGTATATTTACTTACGTTGATGACATGTGATGTTATGTGTTGCTGGATATGTTATATTGGATCGTCGTGTTTGAATAGCCGGGGGTTTTTATGTGAGATGAGTGTTTTTCCTTTTCATTCATGTAAAAACTTGTATGTAATATTCTTTTATTGGGGTACTTCCAGGTTGCGGAAGATGTCACCGTTGATGTATATTATTTACTTTTCTGCACTAGGATAGACCCAAGGAGGAGGGCACAAGTAACCGGGTTCTAGGGTCCAGTGGGAGACCAACTTGAGGAGTCGAGTCTGGGTCTCCTAACCCTAGAATTGGTAGGGTTGCTTGCCGCTCTCGTAGGGGTCTAGGGGTGTGGGATTGGCTATTCATCACGACCGTGGAATCCGTGTTTTATACTGGCTCGTATTAAAAACACGGACGTCCTAGTATATCCAATATTTCATATGATATTTTCTGCTGCGTTATCTGTGATGTGATCATGTGATTTGTTCAGATAGATATAGTATATAGTATATAGTATATATGATATATTATATTGACGTTGCTTATGTTTTACACCCGCGCTAGCCCTGCCTCGTTCTGGCGTTAGTTACCTAACCTAACGGTGCAGACGGGACATCGAGGCAAATGCGGAAGGCATAAGCGTACGTTATATTTATCTATGATGTTTAGGTGGACTTAAATGATGGGATATTCATTAATGAGATTAATGAAAGAAAATAAACCTAATTGATGTTGTGGAATCAAATTTCAAAATAAAACAGGTAGCTACAGTTCTTGCTTTGCATCGCGGTGTTCATTATAGAACATCCTGCACCTTATTCGATGAGGAAAGGACCGAGATCCCTTCACCGGGAGTGACTTCTTTAGCAATAACTAGCAGATGCTACAACCCTCGGTTTGTCTTTTGATCGCTTCTATAGTTTCTGCTTTGCACAGTGATATATATGATATATCCCGCACCTCATTCGACGAGGAAAGGGCCGACGATCCCTTCACCGGGAGTGACCCCTTTAGCAAAACTAGAAAAGCCTCAAAAACATTCCATTTAAAAACCATTTGATTCCGCAACGAGATCAAGTTCAAAGCGTCAAAGGTTTTCACAAAAACCATTTGCAACCCTCCGTCATTTTAGGAAGTAGAGTACTTAGTATTCGTGCTGTGTCTGTTGACCTTAGTTAAGGCACAGTGTACGGTAGCTAAGTGATGTCTTCCTACACCACATATGATGCGATTAGTTAGGACAGTCGCATGACTTTGTTGGCCTTAGTTAAGGATCATGTGGGTGGGTCTAATTAATCACGAAATGACGGGTAGAACTTGACTAGTACTTATGATTTGTTGACCATAGTTAAGGTCATAAGTGCTAGGGGTAAAAATCTTTATCGGGAGTTTCAAGTGTTGAAATTTGCAATTAGATTGCATACCTTCTATGTGATAGTTGGATCCCGATACCCACTGCGAGTAATTGTTACTCCTGGGAGAGTTTTGCACTTTGCAATTAGCCGATCAAGTAGGTGTCTAGAAAGGTATCAACGGGGTTACGCCTCTGGGAAAACGAGGTTTACTGTAATTAGGTCCGTGCGAAAGCACGGGGAACCTCCCTCAAAGTACCGACACTGGCCTGGCTGAAAGATTGGCGAACTTATAGAGTGTAATTAATCCCGGCTAGTCTTTCCTTTTAAGGTTTGAAGGAAGATTTGATTAAAACAGTGGGAGCCATCCTGACTAGATAAAATATATAACCAATCTAATTTTGCAAGAGCGCACGAAGAGTGTTTTCTTCTCTCTCTCTCCAGGTAGCGACCATATCGCGCCTTAATCAAGATAATAATATAGATGTATTGACCGAACCCGCTTGTTATACTGAGCTTGGGAACATTGGTCCCGCTCCATCTTATAATAGTTATAAGACCGAGCAGGAATTAGGGGAATACCAGAATTCCTATGCCGCCCAAACGAAGAAAGTGCATATGATGCATCTCCTTCGGGTGTGTTCATTACAAAGAACTGTTTCTCAGTATCCTCTGCATCCTGGGTATTTGATACCGGATCAGGATCCCAGATATGTAATCTGTTACATAGGGCTACAAAAGGGTAGAAAACTGAGAACGGGTGATAAGTTTCATGAGACAGAAAACGGGGCAAATGTTGCAGCCAAGTCTGTTGGTCACTGTCACCCTGTATTACAATACATTGATTCTGAATAAATGCTATTAGATACCGAACCTGATATACAAAATCATATCAGTCTCTTTATTAGTAAAGAAATGATAAAATTTTGTATTGTTGGATAATGTTTTGAACATTTCCTATATCAAAAGTTGATCGGTTCAGGCACGTTATCTAAAAGCATTGATGTTCTAAATCAAACTACAGTTCCTAGTATACAGAACACACACAAGAGGAAGAGTTCAGAAATGAACGAATCATTCTTGAGACATTGTAGACTAGGTCATATCAATGCGACCCGACTGGCTGAAGTTACATTTTAGATACATATTTAAATTAGCTTGAATTTACATCTTGTGAAACTTGCCAGTCATGTCACAGAGATTAGATGACCATAGACCTGTTTGTTGGAAACAGAGAAAGAGTTAATGATCTCTTGGGACTGATACATAATGATGTATGTAAGGTCTCCTGTCTACATATGCCAGGACTGGTTCTTTATACTTCATTACGTTCTCTGATAATCTCTCAAGATTCAGACATATGTTCCTGTTGAAACACAAGTCCGAACCTTTTGAAATATTCACAGAATATAAGCTAGAAGTAGAGAACCAATAAGGGTATAAGTATTATGTCCTTTGATGTGATCAGGGAGGAGAATACTTGTGCATAGAATTCCTGGATTGTTCTAAAGGAGAATGAGATTCTCTCTCCGTATTACTCCTCTGAATACACCACAGCACAACGGTGTATCGGGGTGGAGCAATCGCACCATATTGGATATAGTGTGCTCTATAATGAGTACTACTGAGTTACCTATTTCCTTTTGGGGTTGTGCACTTGAGAAGCTGCATACCTATTGAATTAGGTTCGAATCAGATCGCTGCCTACCACTCCATATGAGATATGGTATGGGAAGAGCCTATTTCTTAAGTTAGTTAAGATTTGGAGTTGTCCGGCCTATGTCTAAAGCAAAATCTGGACAAGATCGAGGCAAGGTCAGTTCTGTAGAACTGGAAAGGTTCCAGCTATACAAAACTACAGCTGATGATTTGACAGAACCAAAGGATTCAAGAGTTCTCGACGAAGCTCAGCCTCTCCGCCGATCTAGTAGGGTTCCTCATCCGCCTGAGAGATACCTCGGTTTCTCGATGACAGTGGGAGCGAGGATTGCATCATGAGATGATGACCCAACTAGTTTCGAGCTGGCCATCAGGAGTGGGACTCTGTAAGAATGGCTGGATGCTTAGTGATCTGAGATGGAATCCTTATACACCAACAAAGTATGGACTTTGGTTGCTTTATCTGAAGGGTTAAATCCCCATCAGGAGCAAGTATATCTTGAGAAGATTACTTGGTGCACATGGAAAAGTTGAGACTTTCAAAGCTAGACTTCTTAAAGGTTTGCATCATTGACCAGGTGTGGATCATGATGAAACTTTTTCTAATGATCTATGCTTAAGTCCATCCAGATCCTACTTGCTACGGCTACATACCATGACTACGATATCTGGTGGTTGGGTGTCATGACAGATTTTCTAAATGATGTTTTAGGAGAGAAAGTCTATAAGTACGCAGCCAGAGGGCTTCGTAGACAGTGGGAGCAGCGGAAACGCGTGCAAGTTGCTTTACGTAATAAAGCAAGCATCGCGGAGTTGGAACGTCTGTTTTGATGTGATAGTCAAAGTGTTTGACTTCATCAAAATGGTAGATGAACCTTGTATATACAAAAAGGGTAGTAGGGAGTATGGTGGTGATCCTCGTAGAGTACGTAGATGACATACTCTAGATAGGAAAAGAGTTTCCTATACTACGATCGGTCAATCTCCTTTTATCACAAGGATTCTCCAAATAGGATAAAGGTGATACCTTCTTGATCCTGGGGAGAATCACTGGAGAAGTTCCAGAGTGATAAGGACGACTGAATGTCAGTCCCAGGCATTGTCTTTACCCTCGGTAAAGGGACGGTATGTTGGAAAAGTTCCAAGCTAGATACCGTGGCAAACTAGACGATGAAGGCTGGTAACATCGCTATTAAAGATACTACCAAAGAGGCAGTTTGGGTGTATATTGGTTCATAAGATGAACTAGGTTCTTTCCATTGTATGAAAATGGAACTATGGCTTTGGCCAAGGAACCCTGGTCCCATCAGTGACCCAGACATATTCTGAGGCAGTATCACCTGATCATGGAGATAGATGATCTCCGGGGTGATCGAGGTTAGGAGAGTAGACTCAGAGGACAACACGGTGGATCCACTCACAAAGGCTTTTCCCCAGAGAGAGACTTATATGGGACGGTTGAATATGTGATACTGCAACCACTGCTACAGATGGCCCTAGTGCAAGTGGGAGATTGTTAGTTATATGTATGCCCTAGAGGCCATTATTGTACATTGGATGTATAATGTAGTGGATGCTGGGACATACATAGGTAAGACTTTCTTGCTCGACATGATAGTACGCTATCTGGTTGCCCTTTATCTTAACATGTATACTTTCTTTCTCTCTGATTACATGTTGATAAAGCCCTTAGGATGTGTACTCGACTTCCAGGACTATGATGCAGATCATACTAGTGGGGCCTGGGTAGTCCATGAGTACATCCTTCAATGTTCCTAGTCGAGGGAATATCGAGACGGGGCATCGATATTCCAGAGTAGACTAGCGTATATCTTCTTGACCCATGTGATGGGCGATGGATGATCCTATATCCATTGGTGTTTGACATCAGAGATGGTATACGGGTGCTCAGTGGAGACTGGGTACACTGAACGGACTCGCCGAGAACTCCCAGATGGTATTATACCTTATGTCAGATGGCAGTTCTCTGGTGACACTGGTGCAGCTTAGTCTGTTGACCCGAGATCGTCATAGAGTCTTGTGTGTCTCCCACTGTGCTTTGATTTCCACCCTACCACGGCTCTACTGAGTCATGCAAACAGGTGGTTTTTGGGTACGGTCCCGATTCACATGGAGGCAATGAGCGATCGGAGGGGATTCGTCTCTTCCGGTATTGGGGGTTGATGTTGCGCTATGCACGACTGGCCATAACAGGAAATCCCTGGCCAGGGTTGCAGTAATATACTGGTAAGAGTTATCAGTAGTTTCACGAATGTTATGGACCCTACATCGGCATGACTTATCAAGCTACTGGGGTCTGACGTTTACCACCCCTAGGCGAGATATGCGACATATCAGACGAACTGACCGGACTGTACGGTAAGTGTTATTGGTTGGATTCACAGGAGTGTGAGTGGGCTTGCTTATCGATCTTCTGATCGCTCAATACCCGGGTGGCCGTTACGTTTAGCAGACCGCTTGCGGCTTGTGGGTGCTTGATATGATCATCATCTGCTGCCGGCGTATTGACGAGTCTTTAGAGTCCTACACAGAGGTTTCCTGGCTCAAGCGAAACGAAATGGGAGCGCATATGAGATATGTGCGGGACCGAGAATAATGCGTGTATGTGATACCGTATTCCATTCTCGCGATGAATGTGTCGAATGGTTGTATGCGATATAACCTAGTTATCGAATCAAGGATTGATTCGATAAGCCGATACATTGGATACTAGTCGGTTATATGCGATATGACCGGATCGTTAAATCAAGTATTGATTTAATGATTTAATGCATAATTATATATTTGATATATTACTTTGCATTAACTAGTATTGGTTCACTTTAAATGGATTTTCTCACTTGAAGTGCACAAGTTGTATATGTGATATACTTTTGTGCACTTGTTTGTATCATGTTTGATGATACTTGCTCACTTGGGTTTGTGTAAAGAATTAAACCATGGTTAAGTTAATGATTAGGGTTTTGTTTGTTTAATTACTTATCTATTTATTTATAATTCTTAATTTGGAAAAGATAAAGAAAGAATGGTGGCTTTGTTTGTTTGTTTGTTGAAGCTTCATGAAGCTTTGAACAAGTCCACCATTCTTGTCTCATTCTTAACCCTAACCATTAAAACTAACCATGGTATATTCTCTACACCTAACCAAGGTTAGGATATGATAAGTATTCATATTGATTTTCTTTTTAGGATATACTTATGATATTCTTTCATCATCATCTTCTTCATCTTGAACAAGAAGAAAACCTAGCCACCATCAATGGCAACTAGTGAAAATGAGTGAGAAATCCAATTCTAAAGTGAACCCACCTCCTATTTCTTCATCCTCTACCTCTTGCCAAGTAGTATAGGGTGTTTTCTTCACAAGTTTCATGACTTGGTGAAGTGGGAGCTTGATCTTGTGATGCCTCGACGTAGATCATCTTCGGCATCGAAGCCAACGACCAAGTCCGCCCTTTTCTCCGATGAACCCGATGCTAGAGTCATGGATTCAATTTGGACAGCGGAGGGACGTCATCACGGAGCCTAGGAGGTGGAGGACCGGATCTACAAAGGTTGTAGCCCCTTTCCTTTTAAGTTAAAGTTGTTTACTTGCATCGCATCACCTATACATCTAGTTAACGATCCGTATTAGGGTTTCTCGGCACTTGTAAAATTTGAATTGGCCATGTTTGATGCCTTGTGAGACTTCATTAGTGTGCCTAGGAACCCTTCACCAGGAACCGAAGCAAGTTGTGGCTTCGACTTCAGGTGTGTTTGTAATTGAAAAATGTCTGTCAATCAACTCTACTTGCTGGGTATTGGATACCGGATCAGGATCTCATATATGCAATTCATTGCATGCACTGAGAGACCGTAGAGAGCTGAAGGTTGGTGATATGACCCTCCAGGTTGCTCACGGAGCTAGCATGGGTGCTGTGTCCGTAGGGGATTATCACCTAGGATTGACGAGTGGACATATTTTGGTTTTGCATAACTGTTTTTGTGTACCCAGTTTAACGTGTAATATCATATCGGTTTCGTTGTTATCAAAAGAATGTTATGATTTCACGTTTGTAAGCGATGTTATTAACATCCACCTTAATCATGGTTTGATTGGGTCTGGTACACTAGATAACGGTATATATGTCTTAAACCAATTACAGATTTTCAATGTCCAGAACACACTAAAAAGAAAGTCTCCAGATTTAAATAAGGCTTTCTTATGGCATTGTAAACTGGGTCACATCAATGAGACAAGGTTAACTAAGTTACATAGAGAAGGATATTTGGATTCGTTCGAATATCAAACTTATGCCATTTGTCAATCATGTCTCAAGGAAAGATGACAAAGACTCCATTCACCGGACATGGAGTAGGAGCGAGCGAGCTTTTAGGACTCATACACAACGATGTATGTGGTCCAATGTCTACACATGCAAGAGGTGTTTTTTCCTATTTCATTACTTTTACGGATGATTACTCTAGGTACAGATTCATTTTCTTGATGAAAAATAAATCTGAGGCTTTTGAGAAATTCCAAGAGTATAAGAATGAAGTAGAAAACCAAACCGGCAAAAGTATCAAGATACTGAGATCTGATCGATGTGGTGAATACTTAAGTGCCGAGTTCTTAGGTTACCTAAAAGAGAAAGGAATTCTCTCTCAGCTTACTCCTCCATACACTCCACAGCATAACGGTGTATCGGAGAGACGGAATCGAACCCTATTGGATATGGTATGTTCCATGATGAGTAATGTTGAGTTACCGCGATCTTTCAAGGGTTATGCGCTAGAATCAGCGGCATTTCTTTTGACAGGGCTCCTACCAAGACTGTGCCTACCACGCCATATCAGATGTGGAGTGGGAAGAAACCCTATCTTCAGCATATGAAGATATGGGGATGTCCAACTTTTGTTAAAAAGCACCATACGGACAAACTCGAGGCACGATCAGTACAGTGTAAGTTTGTGGGATATCCAAAGAACTCCAAGGGGTATTTCTTCTATTACGCAGAGGAACAAAAGGTTTTTGTTTCTCGTCATGCCCATTTTCTAGAACAGCAGTTTATATAAAAGAAAACAAGTGGGAGCGAAATAGAACTGGAAGAAATTCCAGAACCACAAACTACTACTGAAAGTTTTGTAGAACCAGTAGTTCAAGAAGAACAGGACATTCCCGCACCCCTCCACAGGAGTAGTAGGCCATCTCATCCGCCTGAGAGATACTACGGTTTTCTCATAGATGAGGATAGAGAGGATTGCATCATTGATGATGATGAACCTACTAGATTCCAGCAGGCCATCCAGAGCGGCAACTCGGTACGATGGCTAGATGCAATGCGGACCGAGATGTAGTCCATGTACACCAACAATGTATGGACTTTAGACTTTGCTCCAGATGGGGTAAAACCCATAGGATGCAAATGGATCTTCAAGAAAAAGATTGGTGGAGATGGACAGGTGGACACCTATAAGGCTAGACTTGTTGCAAAGGGTTTTCGTCAAAGACCTGGTTTGGATTATGACGAAACTTTTTCTCTAGTGGCTATGCTTAAATCCATTCGGGTCCTTCTTGCTATTGCCGCCTTCCATGATTATGAGATCTGGAAGATGGACGTAAAGACGGATTTTCTAAATGGTAATTTGGAAGAGTGCGTCTATATGGATCAGTCAGAAGGCTTCAATCAGAGTGGGAGCAGCGGGAAAGTGTGCAAGTTGCTTAAGTCCTTTTATGGACTGAAGCAGGCATCGCGGAGTTGGAACATCTGTTTTGATGAAACGGTCAAAGAATATGACTTTATCAAAATTCCAGATGAACCATGTATATATAGTAAACTTGTAGCACGAACTGTCGTATTCCTCGTCTTGTACGTGGATGACATTCTATTGATAGGAAATGACATTCTTATGCTACAATCTGTCAAAGGATTCTTGTCACACAGGTTCTCCATGAAAGACCTGGGTGATGCCTCTTACATTCTGGGGATCCGGATCTATCGTGATAGATCCAAGAGGATGTTGGGACTTTCGCAGTCCAGGTATATCAACACTATACTGAAAAGATTCAGTATGGAAGATTCGAAGCGCGGTAATTTACCGGCTTGTCACGGAATCACCCTCTCAAAAGAGATGTCTCCCAAGACTGATTTGGAAAGAGATCGCATGTCTATTATACCCTACGCTTCTACGGTAGGCTCTATAATATATGCGATGTTGTGCACCAGACTAGATGTATCTTACGCACTGAGCGTGGTAAGCAGGTATCAGTAAGACCCAGGGGAGAAGCACTGGATAGCAGTAAAGAACATTCTCAAGTACCTGAGAAGAACTAAGGTGATGTTCTTGGTTTACGGCGGAAAAGACCTCAAGATCGAGGCCTTTGCTGATTCCAGCTTCCAGAGTGATAAGGATGACTCCAAGTCCATGTCCGGTTATGTCTTTACCCTCAATGGAGGGGCGGTGTGCTGGAAGAGTTCCAAGCAGGACACCGTTGCTGACTCGACGATGGAAGCGGAGTATATTACTGCTTGCGATGCCGCAAAAGAACCGGCCTGGATGAAGAAGTTCCTAACAGAACTTTAGGTGGTTCCTACCATTGTTGATACAATACCGCTGTATTGCGACAACAACGGAGCTATAGCTTTAGCGAAGGCACCCAGGTCCCATCAGAAGTCCAGACACATCTTAAGGCAGTATCACCTAATCAGGGAGATCATAGATCGCAGGGAGATCGAGGTCCGGAGAGTTGCTACAGAGGAGAACACTGTTGATCCATTCACAAAGTCCTTACCTCCGATTCAGTTCGAAAGGCTACTCGAGATGATCGGTCTTCGATACGCCTGTACATGGCCCTAGTGCAAATGGGAGATTCTTAGTGTATATGCCCTAGGGGCCATTATTGTATCATACTGGCTTGTATATTACTTAATGGAAGCTTGGGATATTCACAGTTATATTAACAGTCTTGCTAAACATGGTAGTATGCTACTTGGTTTATATCTATCTTAATATGTGTGTACGTATTGATAGAGCTCTTAGGATCTTGCTTGATTACCAGCGTTGTGATGGCAGTCACACTAGTGGGGGCCGGGTAGTCTACAAGCACATCCTTTTTCAGGTCCCTAGTCGTAGGATTATCGAGACAGGGCATCGATACTCCGGAGTAGACTAGTGTGTATGCTTCTCATCCCAGTTGGGGAGATGGTCTGTCCCACAGCCATCAATACGTCGTACTGGAGATAGTATACAGGTGCTCGTTGGGTTACGGGTACACCGGACAGGACTCGCAGGGAACTGTTGGTTGGTATTATACCCATCGTCAGTTAACAGTTCCTAGGTGACATGAGTACAGCATAGTCCGCAGACTTGACACTGCTTCTTCGCCTCGAGTGTGTTCCCACTGTTCTTAGATTGCTACCCTACCACGGCTCAAAGGAGTCGTGCAAACAGGTAGCAGTTGGTTGCAGTCCCGAAACACTTGGAGGCAGTGGCGGTTAGACAGGATTCGTCTCTCCCGGTATTCGGAGTTGATATCGTGCTGTGTCTGGAGAGCCATTACGCAAAGTCCCTGGCCAGGGCAAGCGAGATTTACTGGTAGGTTTTCCAGTAGTTTCTCAAGGTGTAATGGGCTTCGCTCCGACACGACTTATACCGCTTTTAGGGGACTGACGCTTATCGCCCCCTAGGCCCGATATGCGATAGTCCTAGACGAACAGACCGGACTGTACGGAGATTGTCACATCAGGCTCAGTAGGAGTTCGGATGGGTTTCCTCATCGGCCTTCTTATCAACATCTACCTGGGGACCGTTACGTACAGCTAGTGCCGCTTGCAGTCTGTTGTTAAACCCACCGCCACCGTAGTAGTTGAGTCTTTAGAGTCCCACACATAGAGTTTCCCTGCTTCGGGCGAAACGATATAGAGGTCGTATGGTTTTACGACAGGGTTCGGACATGCACGTGCATTTATGCACGTACGATGTTCGGACAGTTTTTACTAGCGGGCTTTGGTTTAAGCCATATTCTAGTATCGGATTATTGTATTTATACAGTCTGAAGTATTTCCGTGTTTCCACGGATAGGAGGGGCGTTCTCGTAATTTGTCGAGAAGCTTCTAGAAGTTTGATGACATGGAGGCTAAGGTGGCATTTGCATTAATTGGTTTAATGAGTCATGGTGTGATTCATCCATGGGGTTAATGATGCATTAATTATTTAAATGTCTCATGAGATGAATAACTATGTGAGTTAATGAAGCATGATGACATATTATTATTTTGTTATTCATTTAATAATATCATATGTTTCATATATTCTCAATAATTTCATTGTTCCAAAAGGATTCTCGCTCTCACCTTCTCTCTCCTCAAGCTCTCTCTCTTCAAACCCTAACCTTATACTCTCATGTGTTGAGATCAAGGGTTAGCAAGACTTATTGATCCATAATCCCACTCTATATGTAAGTCGACGTTAGACACCCCACGATTTGCGGGGAGGCGGAATAGGTAAAACAATCATTTTGTTTAAAAGAAACATCGACTAACTTACGGATCTTTGCCAAACCTTAACTAACAACATCATTGGAGGGATTAGCTACTATGAAAGAAGATTATACCTAATGAACCAAGTCCTTCTTCTTCTCGTTAACCACCTCCTCGTCGGCCTCCTCTTTGTAATAGAAGATCCACCCGAAAGCTACGACTCCAAGCTTGACTTCTAACTTGAGGCAACTAGGTTACTCAAAGTGCTAATCTAAGCAACCTAGGGAATATAGAGTAGGATTAGGGATTAATAAGTCTTTCTAACCCTTGATCTCAACACATGAGAGGTTAGGGTTAGGGTTTGAAGAGAGAGAGCTTGAGGAGAGAGAAGGTGAGAGTGAGAATGATATGAATTCTTTCTCATTTACAATATATGATGAAGCATAAAGAATATCAAATAAATCAATTAAATGATATTAACAACCATGCTTCATTTAATATATGCAATAAATCATCAAGTGAGTCATTAAGCAATAAATGCTTCATTAACTCACTTGAATGATTCATCTAATGAGTCACTAATCCATTAACTCAAATGCCACATTAGCCCTCAAGTCATCATCCTTCTAGAAGCTTCTCGCCAATTTACGAGAACGCCCCTCCTATCCGTGAGAACACGGAAATACTTTAGACTGTATAAATCCAATAATCCGATACTATAATCTGGCTTAAACCAAAGCTGGCTAGTAAAAACTGTCCGAACATCGTACGTGCATAAATGCACATGCATGTCCGAACCCTGTCGTAAAACCATACGACCTCTATATCGTTTCGCCCGAAGCAGGGAAACTCTCTGTGTGGGGCTCTAAAGACTCGACTACTACACTGGTAGTGGGTTTAACCACAGACCGCAAGCGGCACTAGCTATACGTAACGGTCTCCAGGTAGATGTCGATAAGAAGGCCGATGAGGAAACCCATCCGAACTCCTACTGAGCCTGATGTGACAATCTCCGTACAGTCCGGTCTGTTCGTCTAGGACTATCGCATATCGGGCCTAGGAGGGCGAAAAGCGTCAGTCCCCTAAAAGCGGTATAAGTCGTGTCGGAGCGAAGCCCATTACACCTTGAGAAACTACTGGAAAACCTACCAGTAAATCTCGCTTGCCTTGGCCAGGGACTTTGCGTAATGGCTCTCCAGACACAACGCGATATCAACTCCCAATACCGGGAGAGACAAATCCAGTCTAACCGCCAATGCCTCCAAGTGCTCGGGACTGCACCCAACTGCTACCTGTTTGCATGACTCCTTTGAGCCGTGGTAGGGTGGAAATCTAAGAACAGTGGGAACACACTCGAGACGAAGCAGCAGTGTCAAGTCTGCAGACTATGCTGTACTCATGTCACCTGGGAACTGTTAACTGACGACAGGTATAATTCCAACCAATAGTTCCCTGCGAGTCCTGTCCGGTGTACCCGTAACCCAACGAGCACCTGTATACTATCTCCAGTACGACGTACAGATGGCTGTGGGACAGACCATCTCCCCAACTGGGATGAGAAGCGTACACACTAGTCTACTCCGGAGTATCGATACCCTGTCTCGATAATCCTACGACTAGGGACCTGAAAAAGGATGTGCTTGTAGACTACCCAGCCCCCATTAGTGTGACTGCCATCACAACGCTGGTAGTCAAGCAAGATCCTAAGGTCTCTATCAATGCGTACACATGTATAGACAGGAGACCTTATATACATCATCATGTATCAATCCCAAGAGTTCACTAACTTTTTCTCTGTTTCCAATAAACAGAGCTGTGGTCATCTTATCTTTGTGACATGACCGGCAAGTTTCACAAGATGTAAATTCAAATTTAAATATGCCTCTAAATGTAACTTCAGCTAGTCGGGTCACATTGATATGACCCAGTCTATAATACCTCAAGAAGGATCCGTTCATTTCTGAACTCTTCCTCTTGTGTGTGTTTAGTACGTTAAGAACTGTGGTTTGATTTAGAACGTCTATGCTTTTAGATAACGTGCATGAACCGATCAACTCTTGATATAGGAAATGTTCAAAACATTATCCAACAATACAAAATTATATCCTTCTTTACTAATAAAGAGACTAATATGATGTTGTATATCAGGTTCGGTATCTAATAACATTTGTTCAGAATCAATGTATTTGTTAATATAGGGTGATAACTACCAACAGACTTTGCTGCAACACTTGCACCGTTTCTATCTCATGAAACTTATCACCCGTTCTCAGTTCTCTACCTATCTGTAGCCCATGTAACAGATTACATATGTGGGATCCTGATCCGGTATCTAATACCCAGGACGTAAAGGATACTGAGAAACAGTTCTCTTTAATGAACATACCCGAAGAAGATGCATCAGCATGCACTTTCTTCGTTTGGGCGGCATGGGAATTCTGGTAATCCCCTATTTCCTGCTCGGTCTTATAACATTTATAAGTTGGAGCGGGACCAACTTTCTTTAGCGCAGTATAACAAGCGGGTTCGGTCAATACATCCATATTATTATCTTGATTAAGGCGTGACATAGTCGCCACCAGGAGAGAGAGAGAAGAAAACACTCAGCGTATGCTCTTGCAAGATTAGATTGGTTATTAATATATCTAATCAGGATGTCTCCCACTATTTTAGTCAAATCTTCCTTCAAACCCTAAAAGGAAAGACTAGCCGGGATTAATTACACCCTACAAGTTCGCCAATTTTTCAGCGAGGACAGTGCCGGTACTTTGAGGGAGGTTCCCCGTGCTTTCGTATGGACCTAATTAAAGTAAACCTCGTTTTACCAGGGGCGTAACTCCGTTAACAGCTTTCTAGACACCTACTTGATCGGCTAATTGTAATGTGTAAAACTCTCCCAGGAGTAACTCTTACTCGCAGTGGGTAATGGGATCCAACTATCTCATAGAAGGTATGCAATCTCATTGCAAATTTCAACACTTGAAATTCCCAATAATATTTTACCCCTAGTAACTTATGACCTTGGCTAAGGTCAACAAATCATAAGTGCTAACCAAGTTCAACCCATCATTTCCCGATTGAATTAAACCCACCCGCATGACCCTTGGCTAAGGTCAACAAGGTCGCACGACTACCCTAACTCAATCGCATCATATACTTATATAGATAAGCACTAATCATCTACCGCACACTACGCCTTGGCTAAGATCAACAAACGCAACACGAATACTAACCAGTACTTATCTGAAATGGCAGAGGGCTACGACTGGTTTTTAAGAAAACCCTTCGCGTAATGAACTTGATATCGTTGTAGAATCGAGTGATTTTAAAAGGAATGTTTTTAGGCCTTTTCTAGTTTTGCTAAAGAGGTCACTCCCGGTGAAGGGATCTCGGCTCTTTCCTCATCGAATAAGGTGCAGGATATTTCACAAATACCGTTGTGTAAAGAAAAAACTATAAAAGCAATTAAAAGACAAACCGTGTTTGTAGTATCTTCCAGTTTTGCTAAAGAGGTCACTCCCGGTGAAGGGATCTCGGCTCTTTCCTTATCGAATAAGGTGCTGGATATTCTACAAGGAATACCGCTATGCAAAGAAAGAACTAGAGCTACCAGTTTTTAAACAAGTTTCTACAACATCTTTAGGTTTCTTTTATTTCATTAATCTCATTAATGAAGTCCCATTTTAACTATGCTTCACAAGTATCACATTTGAAACGAAATCTGCAAAATAACATATATCTCATATATATAATATAAACATCCGTCTCAGGCAGTAATATGATTTCATCACAGAACATTGCAGCAGAAGAACATCTATGAAATATTGGATATGTAGGGTTCCTAGGCACCCTAATGAGGTCTCACAAGGCATCAACCATGCCAATATCAAGAAATACGGTGCCGAGAAACCCTAGACTACGGATCATTAGCTAGATGTCTAGGCGAAACGATAACAAGTTAACACTTAACTACAAGAATACGGAAATACAACCTTTGTAGATCCGGTGCTCCACCTCCATAGCTCCGCAACGAAGTCCTCTCCGCTGTCTTCATAATTCCCAGGCTCTAGCGTCGGCTTCGTCGGAGAAATGGCGAGCTAGGTCGTCGATGTCCATGCCGAAGATGATCTACGTCGAGGCATCGCTAGATCAAGCTCCACCTTCACCAAGCCATGAAAACTTGTGAAGGAAACACACTCTACTATTTGGCAAGAGGTAGAGGATGAAGAAATAGGATGTGGGTAGACTTTAGAATTGGATTTCTCACTTTATTTCATCAATCACCATTGATGAAGAAAGGTTTTCTTCAAGGAAGAAGATGAAGAAGAAGAAGATGAAGTTATGATAAGTTTTCAAGAATAGAAAAGAATAATCATTCTTATCATAATCAAACCATAGTTAATTGTAGAGAGCTAACTAGAGTTTAAGTGAGTGGTTAGGGTTAAAGAAGAAGACAAAATGGTCACATGGTCAAAAGTTGCATGAAGCTTGAAGAAGCTTCTAAGAAAGCAACCATTTGTTTTCTTTTCTCATTCTTTTCATCCAAAAAGAAATAGATAAAAGAATGAATAAATAAATAAAACCCTAACCATTTACTTAACCAAAGATTAATTCTTTACACTTAACCAAACTAGCATGTATCATCAAACATGATACAAACAAGTGCACAAAAGTATATCGCATATACAATGCGCACATCCGAGTGAGAAAATCCATCTTAAGTGAACCGATACTAGTTAATGCAAAGTAATATATCAAATATATAATTATGCATTAAATCATTAAATCAACACTTGATTTAACGATCCGGTCATATCGCATATAACCGACTAATATCCAATGTATCGGCTTATCGAATCAACCCTCGATTCGATAACTAGGTTATATTGCATATAACCAATCGATACATTCATCGCGAGAATAGAATACGGTATCACATACACGCATTATTCTCGGTCCCGCACATATCTCATATGCGCTCCTATTTCGTTTCGCTTGAGCCAGGAAACCTCTGTGTAGGACTCTAAAGACTCGTCAATATGCCGGCAGCAGGTGATGATCATATCAAACACCCACAAGCCGCAAGCGGTCTGCTAAACGTAACGGCCACCCGGGTATTGAGCGATCAGAAGATCGACGAGCAAGCCCGCTCACACTCCTGTGAATCCAACCAGTAACACTACCGTACAGTCCGGTCTGATCGTCTGATATGTCGCATATCTTGCCTAGGGGTGGTAAACGTCAGACCCCAATAGCTCGATAAGTCGTGTCGATATGAGGTCTATAACAATTCGAGAAACTACTGGTAACACTTACCAGTAAATCTCAGCAACCCTGGCCAGGGATTTCCTGTTATAGCCAATCGAACACAGCGCAACATCAACTCCCTATACCGGGAGAGACGAATCCCCTCCTATCGCTCATTGCCTCCATGTGACCCGGGACTGTACCCAAAAACCACCGTTTTGCACGCCCTCTTGGACGTGGTAAGATGGAAATCAAAGCACAGTGGAAACCACACAAGACTCTATGACGATCTCGGGTCAACAGACTACTCTGTACCAGTGTCACCAGAGAACTGCCATCTGACGTAAGGTATAATACCATCTGGGAGTTCTCGGCGAGTCCGTCCAGTGTACCCAGTCTCTACTGAGCACCCGTATATCATCTCTGATGTCAAACACCAATGGATATGGGATCATCCATCGCCCATCTGTATGGGTCGAGAAGGTATACGCTAGTCTACTCTGGTATATCGATGCCCCGTCTCGATACACCCACGACTAGGGACTTTGAAGGATGTACTTATGGACTACCATGTCCCCACTAGTATGATCCGCATCATAGTCCAGGTAGTTAAGTACAGATCCTAAGGGCTTTACCAACATGTAACAGGGAGACAATCAGTGTACACGTTAAGGTAAAGACTAACAAGATAGCATACTATCATGTCGAGCAAGAAAGTCCTCCCTATATATGTCCCAGCATCCACTACAATATACATCCTATGTATAGTAATGGTCTCTAGGGCATACATATAACTAACAATCTCCCACTTGCACTAGGGCCATCTGATAGCAATGGTTGCAGTATCTCATACTCAACCATCCCATAAAAGTCTCTCTCTGGGAACAGGCCTTTGTGAGTGGATCCGCTGTGTTGTTTTCTGAGTCTACTCTCCTAACCTCGATCTCCCTGGAGATCAACCATCTCCATGATCAGGTGACACTGCCTTAGAATATGTCTGGATCACTGATGGGACGGACGTTCCTTGGCATAAGCCACAACTCCATTGTCACACAATGGGAGGAACATAGTTCATCTCATGAACCAATATACACCCAAACAGCCTCTTTGGTAGCATCTTAAGTAGCGATGTATCCTGCCTTTATCGTCTAGTATGCCACGGTATCTAGCTTGGAACTCTTCCAACATACCGTCCCTTTACTTAGGGTAAAGACAATGCCTGTGACTGACATTCAGTCGTCTTTATCACCCTGGAACCCTTCCAGTGATTCTCCCCAGGATCAACTGATACCATCTCACTACAACTAGTGAGTAGCCTAACATCCATTTAGATCTATCTCATTGATCCAAAATCCAGGATTTAGTAGGTATCACTTTGATCCTATGTGGAGAGTCATTGTGATAAGCGGAGATTGATCGAGCGTAGCATAGGAAACTCCTTCCCTATCAAGAGTATGTCATCCACGTACTCTACGAGGATCGTCACCATACTCCCCACTACCTTTTTGTTTATACAAGGTTCATCTACCATTTTGATGATGTCAAACTCTTTGACTAATTCATCAAAACAGATGTTCCAACTCCGCGATGCCTGCTTTATCCTATAAAGCATCTTGCACACGTTTCCGCTGCTCCCACTGTCTACGAAGCCCTCTGGCTGTGTACTTATAGACTCTGTTCTAAAACATCGTTTAGAAAAGCAGCCATGGCACCCAACCACCAGATATCGTAGTCATGGTATGTAGCCGTGGTAAGTAGGATCTGAATGGACCTAAGCATAGCCACTGGAAAAGGTTTCATCATTATCCATGCCTGGTCGATGACGAAAACCCTTAACAAGTCTAGCTTTGAAAGTCTCAACCTTTCCATGTACACCAAGTAATCTTCTCAAGATATACTTGCTCCTGATGGGAATTTAACCCTTCAGATATAGCAACCAAAGTCCATACTTTATTGGTGTATAAGGATTCCATCTCAGATCGCTAAGCATCCAGCCATTCTTATAGAGTCTTACTCCTGATGGCCAGCTCGAAACTAGTTGGGTCATCATCTCATGATGCAATCCTCGCTCCCACTGTCATAGAGAAACAGAAGTATCTCTCAGGTGGATGAGGAACCCTACTAGATCGGCGGAGAGGCTGAGGTTCGTTGGAATCTACTGAATCCTTTGGTTGTATCAAATCATCTGCTGTAGTTTGTATAGCTGGAACCTTTCCAGTTCTACATTACAGACCTTGCCTCGAGCTTGTCCGAAATTTGCTTTTCAGACATAGGCTGGACAACCCCAAATCTCAACTAACTTGAGAGATGGGCTCTTCCCTTATCATATCAAATATGAAGTGGTAGGCAACTGATTTGATTGGAACCCTATTCAATAGGTATGCAACTTCATAAGTGCATAACCCCCAAAAGGAAACAGGTAACTCAGTAGTACTCATCATAGAGCACACCTTATCATATAGGGTGTGATTGCTCCACCCTGATATACCATCGTGCTATGGTGTATACAGAGGAGTAATGCTGAGAGAGAATCTCATTCTCCTTTAGAATAGTCCAGTATTTCCGTGCTCAAGTATTCTCCTCCTTGATTTCATCATAGGACATAATACTTATACCCTTATTTTGGTTCTCTATTTCTAACTTATATTCTGTGAATATCTCAAAAGGTTCGGACTTGTGTTTCAACAGGAACATATGTCTGAATCTCGAGAGATCATCAGAGAATGTAACGAAGTACAAAGAACCAGTTCTGGCATATGTAGACAGGGGACCTTACATACATCAACATGTATCATCCCAAGAGTTTACTTAACTCTTTCTCTGTTTCCAATAAACGGAGCTATGGTCATCTTATCTTTGTGACATGACTGGCGAGTTTCACAAGATGTAAATTCAAACTGATTTAAATATGCATCTATATGTAACTCTCGCTAGTCGGGTCACATTGATCTGACCTAGTCTATAATGCCTCAAGAAGAATTCGTTCATTTCTGAACTCTTCCTCTTGTGTGTGTTCCATATATTAAGAACTGTAGTTTGATTTAGAACATCAACGCTTTTAGATAACGTGCCTGAACCGATCAACTTTTGATATAGGAAATGTTCAAAACATTATCCAACAATACAAAATTTTACCGTTTCTTTACTAATAAAGAGACAGATATGATTTTGTATATCAGGTTCGGTATCTAATAACATTCGTTCAGAATCAATGTATTGTAATACAGGGTGACAGTGACCAACAGACTTGGCTGCAACTCTTGCCCCGTTTTCTGCCTCATGAAACTTATCACCCGTTCTCAGTTCTCTACCTATCTGTAGCCCTATGTAACAGATTACATATCTGGGATCCTGATCCGGTATCATATACCCAGGACGTAAAGGATACTGAGAAACAGTTCTGTATAATGAACAAACCCGAAGATGATGCATCAGCATGCACTCTCTCCGTTTGGGCGGCACGGGAATTCTGGTAATCCCCAATTTCCTGCTCTGTCTTATAACAATTATAAGTTGGAGCGGGACCAACGTTCCCCAGCTCAGTATAACAAGCGGGTTCGGTCAATAATCCGTATTATTATCTTGATTAAGGCGTGATATGGTCGCTATCTGGAGAGAGAGAGAAGAAAACACTCAGCTTGCGCTCTTGCAAGATCAGATTGGTTATTATTTTATCTAATCAGGATGGCTCCCACTGCTTTTTATCAAATCTTCCTTCAAACCCTAAAAGGAAAGACTAGCCGGGATTAATTACACACTACAAGTTTGCCAATCTTTCAGCCAAGCCAGTGTCGGTACTTTGAGGGAGGTCCCCCGTGCTTTCGCACGAACCTAATTAATGTAAACCTCGTTTTCCCAGAGGCGAAACCCCGTTGACACCTTTCTAGACACCTACTTGATCGGCTAATTGTAATGTATAAAACTCTCCCAGGAGTAACTCTTACTCGCAGCGGGTATCGGGATCCAACTATCTCATAGAAGGTATGCAATCTCATTGCAAATTTCAACACTTGAAATTCCCAATAATTTTGCCCCTAGCGTCCTATGACCTTGACGCAGGCCAACAACCATAGTGCGCTAGTCAAGTTCAACCTGTCATTTCCTGATTGAATTAAACCCACCCGCACGACCCTTGACGCAAGCCAACAAAGTCGCACGACTACCCTAATCCAATCTGCATCATATGCATAAGCAGATAATTACTAGTTAGCTACCGCACACTACGCCTTGACGCAGGCCAACAAACGTAGCACGAATACTAACTACCATTCATCTGAAATGACGGAGGGCTACGCCAGGTTTTTCTGAAAACCTATTGCGTAATGAACTTGATATCGTCGTAGGATCGAATGAATTTTGAAATGGAGTGTTTTTGAGGCTTTTTTAGTTTTGCTAAAGGGGTCACTCCAAGTGAAGGGATCGTCGGTCCTTTCCTCGTCGAATGAGGTGCGGGATATATCATATATATCACTGTGCAAAGCAAAAACACTTAAAAGCAATCAAAAGACAAACCGAGTGTTTAGCATCTGCCAGTTATTGCTAAAGGAGTCACTCCCGGTGAAGGGATCTCGGTCCTTTCCTCATCGAATAAGGTGCAGGATATATCACATATACCGCTGTGCAAAGCAAAAACTGTAGCTACCTGTTTTATTTTGAAATTCGATTCTACAACATCTTAGGTTTCTTTTATTTCATTAATCACATTAATGAAGTCCCATCATTTATGTACCTAAACATCACAGATAAATACGACGTACACTTATGCCATCCGCATTCGCCTCGATGTCCCCTCGTGCACCGTTAGGTTAGGTAACTAACGGCAGAGCGGGGCAGGGCTAGCGCGGGTGTAAAACATAAGTAACGCCTATATAATATATCATATATACTATATACTGTATCTATCACAGAACATCACATGATCACATCACAGATATCGCAGCAGAAGAAACATATGAAATATTGGATATACTAGGACGTCCGTGTTTTCAATACGAGCCAGTATAAAACACGGATTCCACGGTCGCGATGAATAGCCAAACCCACACCCCTAGACCCCTACGAGAGCGGCAAGCAACCCTACCAATTCTAGAGTTAGGAGACCCGGACTCGACTCCTCGAGTTGGTCTCCCACTGGACTCCAGAACCCGGTTACTTGTACCCTCCTCCTTGGGTCTATCCTAGTGCGGAAAAGTAAATAATATACAAGAGGTGACAACTTCCGCAACCTGGAAGCGCCCCAATAAAAGAATATTACATACAAGTTTTTACATGAATGAAAATGAAAAACACTCATCTCACATAAAAACCCCCCCAGCTATTCAAACACGACGATCCAATATAACATATCCAGCAACACATAACATCACATGTCATCAACGTAAGTAAATATGCGCATCCCAATTGTCGTTGGCATATAGCAACGAAACCGGCGATATCACATATTACACTTACGGTCACAGAAAAGAAAGTTTAAAACTACAACAGTTGGAATCCGCAATCTGCATAGACATCGCATGCCTAATCAAATGAATACCTTAGACATCACATGCCTAACAATTATAAACCCCGCATTTTAGTCTCAAAATCGAAAACACTTTTCAATATCAAGTCGGGCAATTCAACAAGATTCCCGACATCCTGATCGAATGCTCGTCGCAAACTTCAGTAGACGGCCGCACCCCCGATACCGTCGACGAAGTGCACCAAGGCGGAACACCGCTACCGCGAGCACCCGAACGGATGCTTTCGGCGACGGGGTTCTCCTACAGTCACTTGGTCGGGGTTATGGAGTGAGGCTGTCTATTAAGTTTACCCGGCGAGTATCCGCGTACGCTACGTGATTGCGACGGACTTTTGATCGCATCAAAATTCCGTAGCAACCGACCAAGTGAGACTAAAGTGCTATGTTTATAACATTCATACGGTTATCTCATAACTCCTTGTGAATTCCAATTATTGTATCCCATTCCAGATAAATAGAAAATGTTAAACTTTCCGATCGAACAATCGAACACCCAAGTTTTCCCGATATAGATCAACACATGAAATAAGTCTAACAACATTCAGTTCGTGCCTCAGTACCAACGGTCCAGCCGTAGAAGGGTCAAGCCAACGCCTCACATGTGGCACGCCGTACTGCCCCAAACCCTAAGGTTCAAAGGGCAGTTCAAGACGGTCACATAATCGAGTTAAGGTTTGTTGTCTTCTAGAGGGACCATCGCGTTACTTGCACTACTTAGAACGTCGTTAAACTACGGAAAAATCCAACACTTGGAAATTTCCCGACAGGGGAAAAGGTGGGTATTTATATCCGGTCGAACTTTTTAACATATTCTAAAATTTATCCGGAAAGCCACACTGACAAAATTTGATAATCCGATCGAATGTTTGATTCCCAATACAACCCCAGAATACTCTTCTGTAGAGTCACAATAAAAATACCCCAGAAAATACATCATTAAATTATATGAGTTACTGTGCAGAAATCATCATACAAGGGAACAGTACGGCCGCGGAACCGCCGCACCATGCATAGCACGTGCCGCGGTTCCGCGGTGGAAAAGTCGATTTAGGCCCTCGTATTTCACAGTAATTCAAATAACACCCTGCTTATTTTTCTGCATATTTTTAATTGACAAAAATCCAAAATTTTAGAAAATTTCCAGAGAGCATTTTAGGAATGGGTTTCGATGTTCGTTCGGATTTCAAACGTCGTCGGGACTTCGCCTAAGGCTCTAGCTAGGCTCTGATAACACTGTAGGGTTTCTAGGCACCCTAATGAGGTCTCACAAGGCATCAACCATGCCAATATCAAGAAATACGGTGCCGAGAAACCCTAGACTACGGATCGTTAGCTAGATGTCTAGGCGAAACGATAACAAGTTAACACTTAACTACAAGAATACGGAAATACAACCTTTGTAGATCCGGTGCTCCACCTCCATAGCTCCGCAACGAAGTCCTCTCCGCTGTCCTCATGAATTCCCGGGCTCTAGCGTCGGCTTCGTCGGAGAAATGGCGAGCTAGGTCGTCGATGTCCATGCCGAAGATGATCTACGTCGAGGCATCGCTAGATCAAGCTCCACCTTCACCAAGCCATGAAAACTTGTGAAGGAAACACACTCTACTACTTGGCAAGAGGTAGAGGATGAAGAAATAGGATGTGGGTAGACTTTAGAATTGGATTTCTCACTTTATTTCATCAATCACCATTGATGAAGAAAGGTTTTCTTCATGGAAGAAGATGAAGAAGAAGAAGATGAAGTTATGATAAGTTTTCAAGAATAGAAAAGAATAATCATTCTTATCATAATCAAACCATAGTTAAGTGTAGAGAGCTAACTAGAGTTTAAGTGAGTGGTTAGGGTTAAAGAAGAAGACAAAATGGTCACATGGTCAAAAGTTGCATGAAGCTTGAAGAAGCTTCTAAGAAAGCAACCATTTGTTTTCTTTTCTCATTCTTTTCATCCAAAAAGAAATAGATAAAAGAATGGATAAATAAATAAAACCCTAACCATTTACTTAACCAAATATTAATTCTTTACACTTAACCAAACTAGCATGTATCATCAAACATGATACAAACAAGTGCACAAAAGTATATCGCATATACAATGCGCACATCCGAGTGAGAAAATCCATCTTAAGTGAACCGATACTAGTTAATGCAAAGTAATATATCAAATATATAATTATTCATTAAATCATTAAATCAACACTTGATTTAACGATCCGGTCATATCGCATATAACCGACTAATATCCAATGTATCGGCTTATCGAATCAACCCTCGATTCGATAACTAGGTTATATCGCATATAACCAATCGATACATTCATCGCGAGAATAGAATACGGTATCACATACACGCATTATTCTCGGTCTCGCACATATCTCATATGCGCTCCTATTTCGTTTCGCTTGAGCCAGGAAACCTCTGTGTAGGACTCTAAAGACTCGTCAATACGCCGGCAGCAGGTGATGATCATATCAAACACCCACAAGCCGCAAGCGGTCTGCTAAACGTAACGGCCACCCGGGTATTGAGTGATCAGAAGATCGACGAGCAAGCCCTCTCACACTCCTGTGAATCCAACCAGTAACACTACCGTACAGTCCGGTCTGATCGTCTGATATGTCGCATATCTTGCCTAGGGGTGGTAAACGTCAGACCCCAATAGCTCGATAAGTCGTGTCGATATGAGGTCTATAACAATTCGAGAAACTACTGGTAACACTTACCAGTAAATCTCAGCAACCCTGGCCAGGGATTTCCTGTTATAGCCAATCGAACACAGCGCAACATCAACTCCCTATACCGGGAGAGACGAATCCCCTCCTATCGCTCATTGCCTCCATGTGACTCGGGACTGTACCCAAAAACCACCGTTTTGCACGCCCTCTTGGACGTGGTAAGATGGAAATCAAAGCACAGTAGGAACCACACAAGACTCTATGACGATCTCGGGTCAACAGACTACTCTGTACCAGTGTCACCAGAGAACTGCCATCTGACGTAAGGTATAATACCATCTGGGAGTTCTCGGCGAGTCCGTCCCGTGTACCCAGTCTCTACTGAGCACCCGTATATCATCTTTGATGTCAAACACCAATGGATATGGGATCACCCATCGCCCATCTATATGGGTCGAGAAGGTATACGCTAGTCTACTCTGGTATATCGATGCCCCGTCTCGATACACCCACGACTAGGGACTTTGAAGGATGTACTTATGGACTACCATGTCCCCACTAGTATGATCCGCATCATAGTCCAGGTAGTCAAGTACAGATCCTAAGGGCTTTACCAATATGTAACAGGGAGACAATCAGTGTACACGTTAAGGTAAAGATTAACCAGATAGCATACTATCATGTCGAGCAAGAAAGTCCTCCCTATATACGTCCCAGCATCCACTACAATATACATCCTATGTATAGTAATGGCCTCTAGGGCATACATATAACAAACATGATATACTAGGTGGTCCGTGTTTTAATACGAGCCAGCAAAAAACACGGATTCCACGGTCGCGATGAATAGCCAAACCCACATCCCTAGACCCCTACGAGAGCGGCAAGCAACACTGCCAATTCTAGGGTTAGGAGACCCGATCTCGACTCCTCGAGATGGTCTCCCACTGGACCCTAGAACCCGGTTACTTGTGCTCCTCGCCTTGGGTCTACCTAATGCGGAAAAGTAAATAATATACAATGGTGACATCATCCTCATCCCGGAAGTGCCCCAATAAAAGAATATTACATACAATGAATTTTACATGAATGAAAATAAAAACCCTCATCTCACATAAATCCCCCGGCTATTCAAACACGACGATCCAATATAACATATCACAGCAACACATAATATCATATATCATTAACGTAAGTAAATATGCGTATCCTAATTGTCGTTGATGTATAACAACGAAACCTGTTGGATATAGTGCCCTCTAAGTCAATTATTGGATCGCAGGTACGTGATTGCAATGATTGAGGGAGGACCTATACCGATAAAACAGTCTTACTCAAGATGATAGTATGCTATCTGGTTTGTCTTTATCATCATGATAAAGCCCATAGGATTGTTGTTTGACTACCGGCAGTATGATGGCGATCATATATGTGGGAGCTGGGGTCTATAAGCACATCCTTAAAGTGTCCCTAGCCGTGGGAGTTTCGAGACAGGGCATAGATACTCTAGAGTAGACTAGTGTATATAGTCGAGACCCCGACGAGGGGCGGTGGCCGGTCTCACAAGCCACCGGTGTCAGTTGGATCACCTAAGATGTATACAGGTGCTCATTAGGTTATGAGTACACCGGACAGGACTCGCCGGGAACATGCTAGTTGGTATTATACATATCGTCAGATAGCAGTTCCCTGGTGACATATGTACAGGTTAGTTCATTGACCTGAGGTCGTCATTTGTCTCGTGTGAGTTCCCACTGTGCTTAGATTACTACCCTACCACGCTCAAAGGAGTTGTGCAAACAGGTTTTAGTTGGGTACAGTCCCGAGCCACATTGGAGGCAAGTGAGCGGATCTTCGGGGATTCGTCTCTCCCGGTATTGGGGGTGAGATCGCGCTGTGTTTAGGAGAGCCATTACACGAAATCCCTGGCCAGGGTAATCGAGATATACTGGTAGGTATACCAGCAGAATCTCAGGGTGTTCTGGGCTGCTCTCTGACACGACTTATATCGCTGTTTGGGGTCTGACGTTTACTGGCCCCCTAGGCCGTATATGCGATACTCATAGACGAATGTTCCGGACTGTACGGTTATTGTCACTGTCAGGCTCAGTAGGGTTTATAGATGAGTTCGCTCGTCAGCTTCCCTTCCAATCAATACATAGGCAAAACGTTACGTACAGCTTGTACCTCTGACGTGCTAGGGGTTATACCCAGTGCCAGTGTACTGATGAGTCATTAGAGTCCCCCACCGACACTTTACCAAGTTCGGGCGAAACGTTGTAGAGGCCATATGGGTTTATGGCAAGGTTCGGAAAAAGCACGTGCGTTTTCGCACGTGTCAGTTTTCGGGCAGATAATACTGTTAGGCTTTGGTTTAAGCCGGAACCCAGTATTATACTGTGTAGATATAATATCTTTGTCTCAGTTGCATTTGTATTCGGTCGTAATACAAATGCGGGTATGTTTATACTGATACGGGGTTATCCTGAAATTCGTTTCGGGATGATTTTTGGAAGTTGCCAGTTTCCAGTTTTCTATCAGCCGTATTTTGACATTCGGTTAAATACGGATTTGTCTTTTCGTCTTCGAGGTGAGTCATGCTTCTAGAAGGTTCTAGAAGTGGTGATTAGGCATATGACTCATTAGTGTCATTAATGGTTCATTAATGATGCATAGTGACTAGGTTTAATGTGATTGGTTTGCATTTATTGCTTTTAGTGATTCATGTTTTGTGTTTAGGTTTTGATAAGGATGAATGCTTAATGTCACCACTTGAAGCTCCTACCATCACCTCCCTCCTCTCATATATTTGGCCGGCCACTCTATGTGTGTGTGTGTGATTTTTGAATCATTTCAAATTGGCAAAAAGATTATGATACAAGTGTATGGAAATTTCCTAGTTCAATTTCCATTCATCCGATTCCAAATGGCAACCTCTATAACCGTTCGTCCATAGTCTTGGACGTAACGAGACAAAGTATTCTACTCATTCTCTACTTCATCTTGGTCGTCTCTTTTAGCAAACTTGACAATCGAGTTGCCTCGGTTCAGAGGCGGGAGCCCGTTTAAAGATCCGTCGACGTGGTGCCACCTGGACGACGAAACCGGAGATCGAGCAAGTTCGCATCAGTTGCAACATAGCGTGGGATGATGGTTGAAGACCGAAGGACTCGGATCATTCGGTATAACAATTCTATCCTCTTTTCAATTTGTTAGTTTAGCTTTAATGGACGATCCGGGATATAGTACGCGATAGCGCCAGTCGTAAAAGTTTTGTTCCGCATATCGGCGTCTGTTAGACGGCCGGGGCGCTGCCGCGGACTTACAGTGGTATCAGAGCCTTACCATTAAGCTATACTAACTTGTGCTAACGCATTTGAAAGATCGATCGAACGGATTTCGCGAAATCACTATTTTCTGTACATGCAGTTTCTGTCGATTTTTAAAGTGTTCTAAAATTCATTTTGAGCATTTCAGAAAATCATGCAGGGTTTTTGAAGCATACTGGTGAAATTTGGGCACGTGATCCCACAAAACGACCGCGGATCCGCGGCCCAAACCATGGTTTGGCCGCTAATCCGCCGCGCTTTTGTGGGAACAGTGCGCCAAATTTTTTCAGTGGGTTTCTTATGGGAAATGGTGGTTTTTGGTATATGTATTTTGGGCCAAAATTTTGTTACTGTACACCAGATGTATGTGGGGCCCACTTCGGGAAATTTAGTCGATCGAAATTTTAAACTTGTTAGTTTTTCAGTATTTTCATTATATCTCCGACCGGGAATGTCATTTGATCGGTAAACCGCGTCTGATTGCTATAGTTCTTTTAGACGGGTTTGCGAACGTGACATTCGCGTTGATGTTCTGTGTTGTGCTGTAATGTTGCGGATTTGTCGTGGTGGATAGCAGGGTGCAATGATAGTGTTGTTTAAATTTATTTGTACATTTGATATTGCGGGGCGAGCGTCCGACTTGTGGACTGCCGTCACTGCCTGTTTGTATAATATTCTTTTAGGGCACGACCAGGTTGCGGTCGATGTACCTATTGTACTATTTTTATTTCTGTACTAGGTTTATCCCGCGAAGGAGTGCACGGATAGCCGGGTTCTGGAGGGCAGCGGGTTCGTATCTCATGGCATTGAGAGGCAAAGGGACATCACTCTAGAATTGGCAGACTATTCGCCGCACTCGTAGGGGGTACAGGTTGACCCAAGGAGGGGTGCTCAATTTACCGGATTCCGTGAAGTGCCGGGTATTCTATTCACTATGTTGTGGGGACTACCTCGCTTCAGGTTTTAGTGGGTAACTTGCCGCACCCGTAGGGGTCTAGGTTTCATTGCACAGGCTATCCACACGACCAAGGGAACGTCGAGTTTCAGCAGCGGCTCTATGAAACCCGGGGATCCCAGATTATCTGTATTGTTCTGTGATGCTTATTACTTTTCTGTAATGTTGCATTTATCATGCCTGGAGCGATTACTGTATATTAGTATATATACTATTAGATGTTGTATATGTTTTACACCTGCGCTAGTCCAGTCCCCGCTCTGTCGTTAGTTAAGTAACCTAACGGGTGATGACGGGACCCAGTGACGAATGCGGATGGCATATACGTACATTTTATTTTCGTTCTTTTCTGGTGTGATTGATTGATGGGACTGCGTTGATTCTTATTAATGCAAAGATAAAACAAACCTATATTTGATGTTGTTGGAACAAATTTTAAAATTAATATAAAGACGTTTCCTTTTGTTTTGCATAGCGGTATTCAGTTGGAATATCCTGCACCTCATTCCACGAGGAAAGAGTCGAGATCCCTTCACCGGGAGCCACTTCTTTAACAAAAGGTTTTCGCTACTATATATTTTTATAAAGCTATCAGGTTCCTTCAAACGAGATCAAGTTCATTACGTTAAAGGTTTTTCGCCAAAAACCAGCCGTAATTCTCCGTCGTTTCTTATGGATGGTCAGTAGTATTCAAGCTATGTTTGTTGGCCTACGTCAAGACATAGTGTTTGGTAGCTGCTGGGTATTCATTTGTTGCATAGATAGATGCATTAATTTAAGTCAGACGTACACCTTGTTGGCCTACGTCAAGGGCTTGTACGATGACTTAAGTTGATCAGGACAACGATGGGTAGAACTTGACATGTTGCTTATGACTTGTTGGCCTACGTCAAGGTCATAAGAGCATGGGATAAAAATTACATCGGGAGTTTCAAACATACAAGAAACTTGCCAGACTTGCGCATACCTTCTGGAGTGTGTTAACTTGAGTGGCTTCCATCAAGTTATCATGCGATGATAGTTGGATCCTGATTCTCACTGATGAGTTGGTTTACTCTTCGGGTGACCCCGACTAATTCTTCTTTCAGGTTTGGAGGAGAATTTGAGAAAACAGTGGGAGGTTTCCTTATTAGATAAAAATGATAACCATTCTGATTTAGGCTGGAGTGCACGCAGAGTGTTTCTTCTCTCTCTCTCTCTTTGGCAGCGACTTTTGACCGACCCTAGACTATAACTCAGTGACCAAAGTTAACCGAACCTTCTTAATATACTGACTTTTGGATTGTCTATAGTTGCATAAGTCATTGCAGCTCCTTCTTTTACCCTTTGTATTTCTCAGAACACCCCGTATTACTACGAACATCCAATTCCATTGGATAGATCCATCGTATGGTTATATACGAACTCGAAGGGACTTCTTCGAGGATGGATCCAGGTTCAGGAGAAATAGAATTGGTTTATTCAGTTGTCTTTTATTATCACCTTCTCTCGGGTTGCGAGGGCTCCTTGGTTTAGGAGAGTACACCTATTACGCTTATTGGATAGTCGTATTCCAAACCATAGGCAGGTGCCGAAAGGTAGGGAATGAAGAAAACCAATTAGCCTAAGTAGGGTGTGCAGAAGGTAATATGTAAAGACAAAATAAAGGGATTAGAAAGAGGGCAAAGTAAATTGCGACTATTTACATTCATGACCAAATCACGTATTTCATCGCCACTCCTACTTCACCTTTGATTTCTCCAGAACAACCTGTATCACTACGAACATCCAATTCCATTGGATAAATCCATCGTATGGTTATATACGAACTCGAAGGACATTTTTTCGAGGATGGATTCTGGTTCAGGAGAAATAGGAATATGGTATTATTCAGTTGTTTTTATCATCACCTTCTCTCAAGTTGCGAGTACTCCTAGGATTAGGAGGGTACACTTATTATGCTTGCTGGATATTCTTCTTCCAAACCATAGGCTGGTGCCGAACGGTAGGGAAGGAAGAAAACAACTTAGCCTAATGATGGTGTACAGAAGGTAACGACCAAAGACAAATAAAGGGAAATGGAAAGATGGCAGGGAAATATACGGTTAAAGTCATGATTTGGATTATGGAAGAGGCATTACTAGGAATACCAGGAAACCCCTACAAAACATATTTATGTTTCATATTCACTGTGCATTGTTAATAGAAAAACTGATTTCCCGATTGGATATTTACTCCAGGGTATGTATTTACCAGGAACGATTCTCACATCTGCATGGTTTTACAGATGTTGAGTGGGAGCGAGTTATTGGGAATTAGGTGATCATCCTCATTATATCGAAATTCGTTGTAATTGGTGATATTTGAGGAAATCTCCTGGGAACAGTTTTCAACCTACGACGTACAGGTTATGAGTTATTCAACTCAGCGGACTTATACAGAGTATTGTATGTTGTCCAGTGTCCATCAGGACAAAGGGGCTGGTCCTCGAACTATATTCTGTTTACTTGTAACTTCTCTAGTTTTTAGACAAGTATTTCGTAGAAATACAATGTCTAAGTTTTGAGAAGTTGTGGGTATAGGAATAAAGTAGAGAACCACATGTCACAAGTATCGGGATTCTTCAAAGAAATCGAAGATGTAGATTCTTGTGAATGGTATTCAATTGATAGTAATGGTTTTTGAGAAACTTGTTTCTTTTTCAGGTTACTCATAATTGGATGGATTCCTAAATTGAATAATACTGATTAGCCTCTCTCCATTAAGTTGATATGCACTGAAGACAGCTGCATGATTAGAATTTGGTTCCAAATTAAAATAAGTGCCTATGTTTCTATATTGGATATAGATTGCTTCATATCATAACGATGTTAAGGTAAGGGGAGTTGTCCAGCTTATGCTTAAAATCAGACACTGGATAACTCAAGGCACGTTTCTGTAATGGCAGTTTGTGGGTTGACCCTAGCTTCGACGAGGGTTGATTTTCTACCATCTGGAAGATCAATAGTGATATTGTTCTTGACTCGCCACAGTTTTATTAAAATGGATTTTTCAGAAAACAGAAGTGGGAGCATGGTAGAACTGGAAGTGATTCCAGAACCGCAAACAATTACGGAAAGTTTAATAGGACCTATATATTCAATCAGGTTTGACATTCCAATAGCCACTCCGCAGATATGGTGGGTAACCTCAGACACCCGAGAGGTACTCCGGTAGCCTCAAGGACGGTGACAGGGAGGTTCTAGTTTACCCAGACTTGACACTACTGTTGTTCCAGACTATGAGACCCGGCAGGAGGAAATGTATAGCGTCATTCTGAACTAGTTTTAGAAGTACATGTATATATATTATTCTGCTAGAGAGTTGTCGTAGTCAGTGGGAGCAGCGGAAGCATAGTGGGCAAGTAGCTAGTGTCTATTTATAGACTTGAGCAGAAATAGCAGAGATAGATCATCTATTTTTGATGTGACGGTCATGGGTTTGACTTCATCAGAATAAGGGATGGATCTGTTAAGAAGGTAGTAGGGTGTGATGTCCTGGTATTTGGATGACATGCACAGAATAGGAAATAAAATTCCTGTACTACGATCGGTTGTACTGAGGTCGTCACACAGTTGTTTCTCCACAAAGGACATTGATGTAATATCTAACATTCTGGATGTAAGATCTATGGTTTTAGATCTAGATTTGGGTAGTTTCCTAATGTGGGTTCTTTGACAGTATTCTAATAGTATTTTAGAATAGATGACTCCTGGCATGGTGGTGTACCTGCAGGTGATGGAGTCACCCTCTTTAAAGGTGTCTTATAGACTAAAGAGGAGAGGGATGTGCATGATTGACAGATCACTTGCTTAGGCAATTGAGTCAATCGTGAGATGTCAAGTACCACACCAGATGTTGTTATTGCACTAGATGCAATAAGTTTATATTAATCCAATCCTGGAGAAACATTAGGAAGCAGTTTTAGAACATAAGTGAATGTTCTACGGATAAGATGACGGCGGCCTCCTTCGGGAGACGGTTATCATTCCAGGCTTCAAAGATGACAGAATGATTGTCAAGGTTATAGTTTTTTCTCAGACGAAGGACATTATTATGGACAGGCGGTCCAAGAGGATACTGTGGGAGGCATGGTGCGCAACACTGATTAGTTTCAGTGATCAATACAGTCTAAGAAGTTTGGATTTGGAGTTCATTTATGAACTAGGTCCCATCAAATATCCAAACATATTCTAAGACAGATATTACTCAATTCGGGAGATGGTTTTCTCCGTGAAGTTGAGATATAGAGAGATACAGAAAGAAACACCGGAGCGGATCCACTCACTGAGGCTATTTCTCGAACACAAGAGTTTTACAAACGATCTTTGTGAAACTGATTAGTAGAGGAGTTGGATGCTCGGTATCACGCGAGTTATGAGTACACGACATCGCAATAATTAGCCTTAAGTGCAAGTGGGAGATTGTTGGATATAGTGCCCTCTAAGTCAATTATTGGATCGCAGGTACGTGATTGCAATGATTGAGGGAGGACCTATACCGATAAAACAGTCTTACTCAAGATGATAGTATGCTATCTGGTTTGTCTTTATCATCATGATAAAGCCCATAGGATTGTTGTTTGACTACCGGCAGTATGATGGCGATCATATATGTGGGAGCTGGGGTCTATAAGCACATCCTTAAAGTGTCCCTAGCCGTGGGAGTTTCGAGACAGGGCATCGATACTCTAGAGTAGACTAGTGTATACAGTCGAGACCCCGACGAGGGGCGGTGGCCGGTCTCACAAGCCACCGGTGTCAGTTGGATCACCTAAGATGTATACAGGTGCTCATTAGGTTATGAGTACACCGGACAGGACTCGCCGGGAACATGCTAGTTGGTATTATACATATCGTCAGATAGCAGTTCCCTGGTGACATATGTACAGGTTAGTTCATTGACCTGAGGTCGTCATTTGTCTCGTGTGAGTTCCCACTGTGCTTAGATTACTACCCTACCACGCTCAAAGGAGTTGTGCAAACAGGTTTTAGTTGGGTACAGTCCCGAGCCACATTGGAGGCAAGTGAGCGGATCTTCGGGGATTCGTCTCTCCCGGTATTGGGGGTGAGATCGCGCTGTGTTTAGGAGAGCCATTACACGAAATCCCTGGCCAGGGTAATCGAGATATACTGGTAGGTATACCAGCAGAATCTCAGGGTGTTCTGGGCTGCTCTCTGACATGACTTATATCGCTGTTTGGGGTCTGACGTTTACTGGCCCCCTAGGCCGTATATGCGATACTCATAGACGAATATTCCGGACTGTACGGTTATTGTCACTGTCAGGCTCAGTAGGGTTTATAGATGAGTTCGCTCGTCAGCTTCCCTTCCAATCAATACTTAGGCAAAACGTTACGTACAGCTTGTACCTTTGACGTGCTAGGGGTTATACCCAGTGCCAGTGTACTGATGAGTCATTAGAGTCCCCTACCGACACTTTCCCAAGTTTGGGCGAAACGTTGTAGAGGCCATATGGGTTTATGGCAAGGTTCGGAAAAAGCACGTGCGTTTTCGCACGTGTCAGTTTTCGGGCAGATAATACTGTTAGGCTTTGGTTTAAGCCGGAACCCAGTATTATACTGTGTAGATATAATATCTTTGTCTCAGTTGCATTTGTATTCGGTCGTAATACAAATGCGGGTATGTTTATACTGATACGGGGTTATCCTGAAATTCGTTTCGGGATGATTTTTGGAAGTTGCCAGTTTCCAGTTTTCTATCAGCCGTATTTTGACATTCGGTTAAATACTGATTTGTCTTTTCGTCTTCGAGGTGAGTCATGCTTCTAGAAGGTTCTAGAAGTGGTGATTAGGCATATGACTCATTAGTGTCATTAATGGTTCATTAATGATGCAAGGTGACTAGGTTTAATGTGATTGGTTTGCATTTATTGCTTTTAGTGATTCATGTTTTGTGTTTAGGTTTTGATAAGGATGAATGCTTAATGTCACCACTTGAAGCTCCTACCATCACCTCCCTCCTCTCATATATTTGGCCGGCCACTCTATGTGTGTGTCTGTGATTTTTGAATCATTTCAAATTGGCAAAAAGATTATGATACAAGTGTATGGAAATTTCCTAGTTCAATTTCCATTCATCCGATTCCAAATGGCAACCTCTATAACCGTTCGTCCATAGTCTTGGACGTAACGAGACAAAGTATTCTACTCATTCTCTACTTCATCTTGGTCGTCTCTTTTAGCAAACTTGACAATCGAGTTGCCTCGGTTCAGAGGCGGGAGCCCGTTTAAAGATCCGTCGACGTGGTGCCACCTGGACGACGAAACCGGAGATCGAGCAAGTTCGGATCAGTTGCAACATAGCGTGGGATGATGGTTGAAGACCGAAGGACTCGGATCATTCGGTATAACAATTCTATCCTCTTTTCAATTTGTTAGTTTAGCTTTAATGGACGATCCGGGATATAGTACGCGATAGCGCCAGTCGTAAAAGTTTTGTTCCGCATATCGGCGTCTGTTAGACGGCCGGGGCGCTGCCGCGAACTTACAAAACCGGCGATACACCACATATTACACTTACGGTCGCAGAAAAGAAAGTGTAAAACTACAACAGTTGGAATCCGCAACCTCCTTAGACATCGCATGCCTAACCAAATGAATTCCTTAGACATCGCATGCCTAACAATTATAAACCCCGCATTTTAGTCTCTATATCGAAAACACTTTTCAACATCTATTCGGGCAATTCAACAAGATTCCTGACATCCTGATCGAATGCTCGTTGCAAACTTTAGTAGACGGCCGCACCACCGGATGCCGTCGACGAAGTGCACTAAGGCAGAACACCACTACCGCGAGCACCCTAACGGATGCTTTTTGCGACGGGGTTCTCCTACAGTCACTTGGTCGGGGCTATGGGGCATGGCTATCTATTAAGTTTACCCGGCGAGTATCCGCGTACACTACGTGATTGCGACGAACTTTTGATCACATCAAAATCCTATGGCAAACGATCATCTGAGACTGAACTGCTAGATTTATAACATTCAAATTAGTTATCTCATAACTGCTTGTGGATTCCAAATATTGTATCACATTCCAGATAAATAGACAATGTTAAACTTTCCGATCGAATGATCAAACACCCATGATTTCCCTAATAATTCTCAACACTTGAAATTAGTTTAAAAACATCCATCATATGCCACAGTACCAATGGTCCAGCCGTAGAAGGGTTAAACCAACGCCTCACATGTGGCAACGCCGCACTGCCCCAAACCCTAGGTTTAGAGGCGGTTCAGACGGTCACATAATCGAGTTAAGGTTTGTGTTTTTCTAGAGGGTCCACCGCGTTACTTGCACGACTAAAAACGTTCTTAAACTACGGAAAAAATCCAACACTTGAAAATTTTCCGGCAGGGGAAAAAGTGAGTTATTGATATTCGTTCTAACTTTTTAACACGTTCTAAATTACCCGGAAAAACTGAACGAATTTAAAGTTTCCGATCGAATCAACAAGTTCCCAATACATCTAAGAAAACTCAACACTTGAGTAGAATTAAAAATTCCCAGAACAATCAGGAAATACATACGGATATAACTGTGCAAAAAGAAAACAATAAGTCCACTGTACGGCCGCGGAACCGCCGCGCAAGGCATGTCATTGCCGCGGTTCCGCGGCTCTTTAATGGTATTAATTGCTCGTTTTTCACAGTAATCCTTATAATTCCCTGCTTATTTTTCTGAGTATTTTTAATATGAAAAATGTCAACTTTTGAAATTTTTTCCAGAAACTAGGTTTTATCGGGTATTCGGAGTTCGATCGGACTTTAAACTTCGTTTACACATCGCCTAATGCTCTAGCTTGGCTCTGATACCACTGTAGGGTTACTAGGCACTCTCACAAGGTTCTACAAGGCATTAACCATGCCCGATTTAAATTTTAGACGTGCCGAACAAGCCTAACCAAGATCTTAGACTAGAGATTAGGCGAAACAAAGCAAGTAAACAACTTTACTTCTAAGAGTTAGGGATTACAACCTTTGTAGTCCGTTCCTTCACTTCCAAAGCTCCATGTTGTGGTCCCTTCCCTGCAATCATCGAGTATCCGGACTCTAGAGAGGCTCCACAAAAGAAAGATGCAAGCTTACTTCCGATCTTCGATAACAAAGATGATCTACCTTGAAGAAACTTAAACCCAAGCTCTTGCTTTGCTAATCAAGTATTAGCAAAGCAAACACCCTAATCTAAGTGGCAAGAATAGATGAGGATGATGAAGTAGGAATTTAGCTCTCATTTATTTTCTATTTCTCACTCATTTTCATCACTTATGAAAAAGCTAGAAAGCTTTTCACCAAGGAAGAAGAAGAAGAATATTATCAAATCCTTTTGTGATGAATAATGAAAACTAAGTTTGGTTGGAATATGCAACCATGGGTTAAGTATGAAGACTTAACCCATGTAGAGAGTTAACTATGGTGAAGGGTTGGGTTGGGTTAAGCAAATATCTACACAAAATATCCAAAGTCAAAGTCAAAGCATCAAGAAGCCTCTTGAAAGCTTCATGCAAGCTTAACCCTAATCCAAACCTTAACCATATTTAAACTCCACAAAACATGTTGCATTTATAACCATAACATGTTACAATATTATATATCACATATACAATATTTATTGTAACAAAATAAAATAATACAATTAACATATATCACATATATATCAATGTATTACCCGAGTGAGAAAAAGAATCTTTAAGTGAGCTTATACAAGTTAATGTAATTTAATATATCAAATATATAATTATACATTAAATTATCTAATCAACACTTGATTCGATAATCCGGCTATTTCACAAATAACCGACTAATATTATCTGAATCAGTTCGTCGAATCAACACTTGATCCGATGACCCGGCTATATCACATATACTCGGCCGATATCTCATATCGTGAGAATCTAATACAGTATCATATACACGTATTGTTCTCGGTCCCACACATATCATATATGTGCTCCTACTCCGTTTTGCCAGAGCCAGGAAAGCTCTGTGTAGGACTTTAAAGAATCGTCAATATGCCGGCAGTAGGTGATGATCATATCAAACACCCACAAGCTGCAAGCGGTCAGTTAAACTAACAACCACCCAGGTATTGAGCAATCAGAAAATCAACAAGCAAGCTTGTACATTCTCCCGTGAATCCAACCAGTAACACTCCTGTACAGTCCGGTCTCTTCGTCTGATATGTCGCAAATCTCGCCTAAGGGTGGTAAACGTCAGACCCCAATAGCTTGATAAGTCGTGTCGATATGAGGTCCATAACAGTTCGAGAAACTACTGATAACACTTACCAGTAAATCTCAGCAACCCTGGCCAGGGATTTCCAGTTATAGCCAATCGAACACAGCGCAACATCAACTCCCTATACCGGGAGAGACGAATCCCCTCTTATCGCTCATTGCCTCCATGTGATTCGGGACTGTACCCAAAAGCCACCTTTTTGCATGCCTTCTTGGACGTGGTATGATGGAATCAAAGAACAGTGGGAATCACACAAGTCTCTATGACGATCTCGGGTCTACAGACTAACCTGTATTAGTGTCACCAGAGAACTGCCATCTGACGCGAGGTATAATACCATCTGGGAGTTCTCGGCGAGTCCGTCCAGTGTACCCAGTCTCCACTGAGCACCCATATACCTTCTCTGATGTCAAACACCAATGGATATGGGATCATCCATCGCCCATTATATGGGTCAAGAAGCGCATACGCTAGTCTACTCTGGAGTATCGATACCCTGTCTCGGTACACCCACGACTAGGAACATTTGAAGGATGTACTTGGCGACTACCCTGTCCCCACTAGTATGATCTGCATCATAGTCCTGGTAGTCAAGTACTCATCCTAAGCGCTTTATCAACATGTTACATAGAGATAATCAGAGTACATGTTAAGATAAAAAGTAAGCAGATAGCATACTATCATGTCGTGCAAGAAAGTCCTCCCTATATATGTCTAAGCATCCACTACAATATACATCGTATGTACAGTAATGGCCTCTAGGGCATACATATAACTAACAATATACATACGTGATATTGTATTGGATAGGGATAATTGAGGTAGTGACTCTTATTCCATTTCACGTATACCTTGTTATAGATACATGTTCATCATGCATACATACTGACATGTACACCCACATATTTTGCTATAGCTGCATATACCCCTAAGTGGTATTGTATTGACATGTGATATTGAGACGTTGATTATTGTACTATTGCGCTTATGAAATGCATCATACATACTTGTTTACATGTAGATACTTATACCTTGCTACAGTTGCATGTACACATCATATGGTGCTGCACTTGATTTCGGAGGATTTGGGAACCGCACGATATATTTTAAAGCTGGATTTATTTAAAAGAACGGTTTTCCCTTGATATGCTCATATTGCCATTTTATGTTGCATATGTCAGTTTTCATAGATTTACGCATTGAGATATGGATTTCATGTGATTTATGGATTTGAAAACCGTGGGGGTATTTCAAGAAACTATGTATTTATTGAAAACCCGGTTTCTCTTGATATGATATTTCAGTGCTTCCACCATGAGATTTCTCGGTTCTGAGATGTGTGATATATACCCGATGCGAGGAGTGGAGTGGGCCATGTGCGGATACATGGTGGGCCCGGTATGGTTCCCCTCGGCAAGATGATCGCAGATGATAGTGATAAGCCTGGAAGGCTGGGCAAGTACCTACCGGTGATTGTATTTGGACTCGGCGGTTATCGTGGGGATACCGACCGGAGTGATGTACGACATGTCATCAGGGCCAGTCGTGGGGACGACTCCTGAGATATGAGAATTTAAGTGTCGATGCTAGATACGGGTTTCATGATTTTACGTATCGTCGATGGATATACGTGGTTGATATCCTCATATATTTACATGCATATGTTTTCATGATGTTTTGGGTGTCAATGTTTGACACTCAGGTTCTATAAGACTTACAGGATATGAGGGCCGATCTGACGATGCGGTGCCTGAGGATTTTAGGATTTGATTTGTCAGTGAGGGACACTAGGGTTTTTCCATGCTGATGATTTTTGCATGAGGTTTTATTATATCATCCCACACTCAGGATCATTATGATATGCATTGCTTCATGTAGTTGTAGTTGTTCGATATAGTGCCCTCAAAGTCAATTATTGGATCGCAGGTACATGATTACAATGATTGAGGGAGGACCTACACCGATATGATGGGTAACCTCAGAGACCCGAGAGGTACTCCGATAGCCTCAAGGACGGTGACAGGGAGGTTCTTGTTTACCCAGACTTGACACTACTGTTGTTTCAGGCTATGAGACCCGGCAGGAGGTTAAGCGTCGTTCTAAACTAGCTTTAGAAGTGGACGTATATATTATTTTGCCAGAGGGTTGTTGTAGTCAGTGGGAGCAGCGGAAGCAAAATAGACAAGGAGCTTATGTCTCTTTATAGACTTGAGCAGATATAGCGGAGATAGATCATCTATTTTTGATGAGACAATCATGGGTTTGACTTCATCAGAATAGGGGATGGATCTGTTAAAAAGGTAGTAGGGTGTGATGTCCTGGTATTTGGATGACATACACAGAGTAGGAAGTAAAATTCCTATACTACGATCGGTTATACTGTGGTCGTCACACAGTTGTTTCTTCACAAAGGACATGGATATAATATCTGACATTCCGATTACTAGATCTATGGTTTTAGATCTAGATTTGGGTAGTTTCCCAATATGGGTGCATTGACAGTATTCTAATAGTATTTTAGAATAGATGACTCCTGGCATGGTGGTGTACCTGCAGGTGATGGAGTCACCCTCTCCAAAGGTGTCTTACAGACTAAAGGGGAGAGAGATGTGCATGATTGGCAGATCACTTGTTTAGGCAATTGAGTCAATCGTGAAAAGTCAAGTACCACACCAGATGTTGTTTTTGCACTAGATGCGATAAGTTAATATTAATCTAATCCTGGAGAAACATTAGGAAGCAGTTTTAGAACATAAGTGAATGTTCTACGGATTTGATGACGGCAGCCTCCTTCGGGAGACGGTTATCATTCAAGGCTTCAAAGGTGACATGGATGACAGAGTGATTGTCAGAGTTATAGATTTCCCTCTGACAAGCGACAGTATTATGGACAATTGGTCCAAGAGGATACTGTGGGAGGCACGGTGCTGGATACTGATTAGGTTCTGTTATCGATACAGTCTAAGAAGTTTGGATTTGGAGTTCATTTATGAACTAGGTCCCATCAGATATCCAGACATATTCTAAGACACCTATTGCTCAATTCGGGAGATGGCATTCTCCGCGAACTTGAGATTAAGAGAGACATAAAAAGAAACATCAGGGCGGATCCACTCACTAATGCTATTTCTCGAACACAATAGTTTTACAAACAGGATTTGTGAAACTGATTAGTAGAGGAGTTGGATGTTCGGTATCACACGGGCTGTGAGTATGCGACATCGCAATAATTAGCCTTAACTGCAAGTGGGAGATTGTTGGATATAGTGCCCTCAAAGTCAATTATTGGATCGCAGGTACGTGATTACAATGATTGAGGGAGGATCTACACCGATATGACAGTCTTGCTCGAGATGATAGTATGCTATCTGGTTTGTCTTTATCATCATATACATGCTTTAGTTCACTATTGCATGTTGATAAAGCCCATAGAATTCTTGCTTGACTGCCAGCAGTATGATGGCGATCATATACGTGGGAGCTGGGGTCTATAAGCACATCCTTAAAGTGTCCCTAGTCGTGGGAGTTTCGAGACAGGGCATCGATACTCCAGAGTAGACTAGTGTATACAGTCGAGACCCCGACGAGGGTGGTGGCCGGTCTTACAAGCCATTGGTGTCAGTTGGTTCACCTAAGATGTATACAGGTGCTCATTGGGTTATGAGTACACCGGACAGGACTGGCCGGGAACCTGCTAGTTGGTATTATACCTAGCGTCAGATAGAAGTTCCCTGGTGACATGTGTACAGGTTAGTTCATCGACCTGAGGTCGTCATTTGTCTCGTGTGAGTTCCCACTGTGCTTTGATTTCTCCCCTACCACGGCTCAAAGAAGTCGTGCAAACAGGTCTTTTTTGGGTACAGTCCCGAGCCACATGGAGGCAAGTGAGCGGATCGGCAGGGGATACGTCTCTCCCGGTATTCGGGGTGAGATCGCGCTGTGTCTAGGAGAGCCATTTCACAAAGCCCTCGGCCGAGGCAGGAGATTTACTGGTAGGTACTCCAGCAGTATCTCAGGGTGTTCTGGGCTACTCTCTGACACGATTTATACCGCTAATGGGGGTCTGACGTTACCAGCCCCCTAGGAAGATATGCGATACTCATAGACGAACGGACCGGACTGTATGTATATTGTCACTGTTAGGCTCAGTGGGGTTTCTGGATGAGTTCGCTCGTCAGCTTCCCTTCCAATCAATACATAGGCAACTGTTACGTACACCTAGTACCTCTGACGTGCTTGTGGTTATACCCAGTGCCAGTGTGTTGATGAGTCATTAGAGTCCCCCACAGACAATTTCCCATGTTCGGGCGAAACATTGTAGAGGCCGTATGGTTTTATGACAGGGTTCGGAAAATGCACGTGCGTTTACGCACGTGTCATATTTTGGGCAGATAATACTGGTGGGCTTTGGTTTAAGCCGGATCCGAGTATTATACTGTGTAGATATAATATCTTTGTCTCAGTTGCATTTGTATTCGGTCGTAATACAAATGCGGGTATGTTTATGCTGTTACGGGGTTATCCTGAAATTCGTTTCAGGATTGCTTTTGGAAGTTGCCAGTTTCCTGTTTTCTATCACCCGTATTTAACATTCGGTTAAATATGATTTATCTTTCCTTGGGTGAGTCATGGTTCTAGAAGTTTCTAGATGATGAATAGGATGATGAGGTGGCTTGTGTCTCATTTGTTCCATTAATTGAATGGTGACTAGGTTAATGACTAGGTTAGTGATTCATGTTTGCATTTAATCGTTTCATGATGTGTTAATATGACTCACTCCTTCATTTATTCTTATGGTCACCATTTATCCTCCTACACTCACCGTCCTCCTTCCCTTTATATGGCCGGCCCCCTCTTGCAAAAGATATGGTTGTTCATTTGATAAAAAAGATTATGGTTCATGGAAATTAATCTACTCATTTCCCATTTACCCGATCCAAAAGGCAACTTTATTAACCGTTCGTCCATAGCTTTGGACGAAGCGAGACAAAGTGTTCTACTCATTCTCTACATCAATCTTGGTCATCTCTTTTAGCAAACTTGATATCCAGTTGCCTCGGTTCATAGGCGGGAGCCCGTTTAAAGATCCGTCGACGTGGTGTCACCTGGACGTGAAGACTGGAGATTCAGGAGATCGGAGCAGCCGCAACAAAGCGTGGGATGATGGACCGAAGGACTTGGATCGTTCGGTATAACATTTCTACCCACTTTGTAGTTTGTTAGTTTAGCTTTAATGGCAGATCCGGGTCATAGTACACGATAGCGCCAGTTGTAAAAGTTTTTGTTCCGCATTTGGCGTCTGTTAGACGGCCGAGGCGCTACCGTGGACTTACAGTGGTATCAGAGCCTCACCATTAAGCTTTACTAACTTGTGCTAACGCGTTTACAAGATCGATCGAACGGATTTTCAAAAATCGCAATTTTCTGCACAAAAGTTTCTGTCGATTTTTAAAAGGGTATAAAAATTATTTTACATATCACAGAAAACAGAGCAGGCTTTTTTAAGCATTCTAGGAAAATTTGGGCACGTGATCCCACATTACCACTGCGGATCCGCGGTCAAAGCTAGGGTTGGACCGCGGAACCGCGGCCAGTATGTGGGAACGGTGCACTAAATTTTTCCAGTGAGCTTTAAACAGTGAATTGTGGTTTTTGGTACTGTTCTTTTGGGCCCAGATTTTATTACTGTACAGCAGATGTACGTGGGGCCCACTTCGGGAAGTTTTGTCGAACGAAATTTTAAACTTGTTAGTATGCAGTGTTGGAGATAGTGCCCTCAGAGTCAATTATTGGATCACAGGCACGTGATTGCAATGATTGAGGGAGGACCTATCCCGGTAGGACAGTCTTACTCAAGATGATAGTATGCTATCTGGTTTATCTTTATCATCGTGTACTGCTTTAGGTGACCTGACATGTCGCTATTACACGTTGATAGAGCCCCTAGGATTCTTGCTTGACCACTAGCAGTATGAGGGCGATCATATAAGTGGGAGCTGGGGTCTATAGGCACATCCTTAAAAGGTCCCTAGTCGTGGGAGTTTCGAGACAGGGCATCGATGCTCCAGAGTAGACTAGTGTGTACAGTCGAGACCCCGACGAGGGGCGGTGGCCGGCCTCACAAGCCATTGGTGTCAGTTGGATCACCTAAGATGTATACAGGTGCTCATTGGGTTATGAGTACACCGGACAGGACTCGCCGGGAACCTGCTAGTTGGTCTTATACCTGACGTCAGATAGCAGTTCCCTGGTGACATGTGTACAGATTAGTTCATCGACCTGAGGATCGTCATTTGTCTCGTATGAGTTCCCACTGTACTTTGATTACTACCCTACCACGCTCAAAGGAGACGTGCAAACAGGTTTTAGTTGGGTACAGTCCCGAGCCAGATGAAGGCAGTAAGCGGATCTTCAGGGGTTCGTCTCTCCCGGTATTGGGGGTGAGGTCGCGCTGTGTCTAGGAGAGCCATTACACGAAGCCCTCGGCCGAGGCAGGAGATTTACTGGTAGATATTCTAGTAGTATCTCAGGGTGTTCTGGGCTACACTCCGACACGACTTGTACCGCTTTTGGGGGTCTGACTTTTACCAACCCCCTAGGCCCGCCATGCGATGCTCATAGACGAACGGACCGGACTGTTCGGATATTGTCACTGACAGGCTCAGTAGGGTGTCAGGATGAGTTCGCTCATCGACGTCCCTTTTGGTCAATACCTGGTAGCCCGTTACGTATTGGCTTATACCTCTGACGTGCTAGTGGTTAAATCCACAACCAAGGTGTTGACGAGTCTTTAGAGTCCTCCACATTCAGTTGCTCATGTTTTCGGGCGAAACGCTGTAGAGGCCGTATGGAGATATGGCAGGGTTCGATCAGATACGTGCGGTATTGCACGGATCAGGATCGGACGGATAATACTAGCAGGCTTTGGTTTAAGCCGGATGCTAGTATAGTACAGTGTAGATTTTGTCTCTTTGCATTTGTATTTCGGTCGGAATACAAATGCGGGTGTGTATACACAGTATCGGGGTTTTCCTGTAATTTATTACGGGACCAGTTTTCTGGAGTTGCCAGTTTGCTTTCCGTTTCGGACATATTTCTTTGTATCCTTCATTGGCCGAAGTTTGGTGGAGGAGGGCTTATTTGCATTTGTGCAAATAAGCAATTTGGAAGGGGGTCTTTGCATATTATTGTATCATGATGGTGCACCATCACTTGACTTTCTTTGTTCATGATGGCTTGACCTTTTGGAGCCATCATGCTTGATGATGATGGTTGGTTGAGTGTGGTTTTGGGTGTGTGATCATTTTCTTGCATGATGACCATTCTTCTCACTTAGATTATTCTTGTGGCTATCTTTTTTACTTCACTCCCTCATTCACTCTCTCCTCTCCATTCATACATGGCCGGCCAAAGAGAGGAAAAGGGGGCTGTCCCAAATTCTTGTGGTGGGGTTTTTCTTCATTTGGCTTTGCAAAATTCCCACATGTTCCATCTCCAAAACTTCATTCCTCCACCATCTCAAAAGGCAACTCCATAAACCCCAAATGAGACATATAAATCTTCACTATATTCTACAGCAAATCTTGGGAACGTCGACTCGCCAGCTTCGTGACCGAGTTGCCTCGGTATAGAGGTGGGAGCCCGTAAAAGAAGCCGGCGACGTGGTGCCCTTCCAGCGACGAGGTGGAGACCGGAGCTTCCGCGGGAGATCGGGACGACGACGAGAAGACCGGAGGACACGGATCAGTCGGTATATCTCTCTTCCCCATCTTGTAGTTAGCTAGGACTAGTTAATGGCCCGATCCGGGTTTTAGTGCGCGGTGGTGCCGGTTTGAAAAATTAAAGTTAACCATCGCTTCCGCATTTGGCCTCGGGATGGAGGCCGGGACGCCGCCGTGCACTTATAGTGGTATCAGAGCCTCGCCATTAACATAGTCTAGCTTTGTCTAATGTGTTTTACATTTCCGATCGAACAATTTTCCAAAAACCGTATTTTTTCTTCACATCAGTTTCTATCGAAATTTTTTGAAGTCCAAAAATTTTTCAGGTTGTTTCAGAATGATGTGTAGGACATTCTAAGAGTTCTGTAAAAATTTGGGCTCGTGAACAGTCCAAACCACCGCGGAACCGCGGCCAAACCCATGCTTGGGCCGCGGTTCCGCCGCGACTTGAACTGTTCAGTCCCCCAAAATTCTACAGAATGCCGCTGAGTGGAAAATAGGTTTTCTGTTTGTATTATTTTTTGGGCCCAGATTTCTTGATGTGCTACAGTAATGCATGGGGCCCACTTGGTAAATTTGATCGATCGAATATTTAAAACACATTAATTCACAGTATTTACATTATATCTGCGACCGTGAATGTCACTTGATCGGTAAATCCTGTCTAACTGCTATAGCCCGGTTAGACGGATTTGCGAACGTGACTTTCACGTTGATGTTCTGTGATTTTGCTGTGATGTTGCGGATTGGTCGTGGGGGATAGCCTGGATGCAATGCTAGTACAGTTGTGGTTGTATTATGTACATTTGATATTGCGGGGCGAGCGTCCGACATGTGGACTGCCGTCACTGCCTGATTGTATTATTATTTTAGGGCACGACCAGGTTGCGGTCGATGTACCCGTTGTATGTATATTTTACTTTCTGTACTAGGATTACCCCGCGGAGGGGTGCACGGATAGCCGGGTTCTAGAGGGCAACAAGCCCGCATCTCATGGCATTGAGACGGAGGGGGTTTTACTCTAGAATTGGCGGGCTATTCGCCGCACTCTTAGGGGGTACAGGTTGACCCAGGAGGGGTGCCCAAGTTGCTGGATTCCGTGAAGTGCTGGGTGGTCCATTCACGGTGCTGAAAGGGGCTGTCTCGCTTCAGGTTTTGGCGGGTAACTTGCCGCACCCGTAGGGGTCTAGGATTTCATTACACAGGCTATCTACACGACCAGGGGAACGTCGGGTTTCAGTAGTGGCTCTGTGAAACCCGGGGATCCCAGATATCTGTATTGTTCTGTGATGCTGTACATTTCTGTGATGTTGCATTTTATCACGCCTTGAGCGAAATATTATATATTGATATATATATATTAGTAGATGTTGTATATGTTTTGCTTCCGCGCTAGTCCGGTCCCCGCTCTGTCGTTAGTTAGCTAACCTAACGGGTAATGACGGGACCCAGTGGCGAATGCGGATGGCATATACGTACATCAGTATATTTTCGTTCTTTGTGGCGTGATCAATTGATGGGACTGCGTTGATTCGGATCAATGCAAGTTAAAAACAAACCTAATCTGATGTTGTTGGAACACTTTTCAAAAAGCTGTTATTGCAAAGACGTTCTTTTTTGTTTTGCATCGTGGTATTCAGTTGGAATATCCTGCTCCTCAGTCGACAAGGCAAGGGCCGAGATCCCTTCACCGGGAGTGACCCCTTAGACAAAAGTTTGCGTCAGGGCATTAACTTCACTATAGCCGATTACTTTTGCTTTGCATCGTGGTATTCAGTTGGAATATCCTGCACCTCATTCTATGGGGAAAGAGCCGAGATCCCTTCACCGGGAGTAACCTCTTTAGCAAAGGTTTTCGTCACTATATTTTCTTAAAAGCTATCAGTTCCTTCAACGATATCAAGTTCTTTACGTTAAAGGTTTTCGCCAGAAACCATTCGTAGCCCTCCGTCGTTTCATATGGGTAGTCAATAGTTTTCAAGCTGTGTTTGTTGGCCAAAGTCAAGGCACAGTGTTTGGTAGCTATTGGGGTATTCATATGCAGCATAGATAAATGCGTTGGTTTGGGGCAGTCGTATAGCCTTGTTGGCCAAAGTCAAGGGCTTGTACGGGTGGACTCAAATTAACCTGGAGAATGACGGGTAGAACTTGACATGTGACTTATGATTTGTTGGCCAAAGTCAAGGTCATAAGAGCATGGGGTAAAAATCACATCGGGAGTTTCAAAAGAACTGAAACTTGCCAGATATACGCATACCTTCTGGAGTGTGACACCGTGAGCGGATTCCGTCACGTTATCATGCGATGATAGTTGGATCCTGATTCCTACTGATGAGTTGGTTTACTCCTCGGGTGATCCCGACTAATTCTTCTTTCAGGTTTGGAGGAGAATTTGACGGTACAGTGGGAGGTTTCCAGATTAGATAAATTGGTAACCATTCTGATCTAGGTTAGAGTGCACGCTGAGTGTTTCTTTTCTCTCTCTCTTCGGCAGCGACCATTGACCCGACCCTAAGACTATGACTCAGAGACCAAGTTGACCGAACCTTCTTAAACACTGGCTTTTGGATTGTCAGAGTTGCAAACCTCATTGCCACTCCTACTTTTACCCTTTTCTCCAGGACACCCCGTATTACTACGAACGTCCACTTCCATTGGACAAAACCATCGTATGGTTAGATACGAACTCGAAGGAATTTATTCGAGGATGGTTTCAGGGTCTGGAGAAAACGGATAGGACTATTCAGTTGTCTTTTCCTTTTACCTTCTCTCAGGTGACGAGTACTCCTTGGTTTAGGAGATTGTACACCTATTATGCTTATTGGATAGTCTTCTTCCAAACCATAGGCTGGTGCCGAACGGTGGGGAATGAAGAAAACCAATTAGCCTAACGATGGTGTACAGAAGGTATTAAGTTAAGACAAAGCAAGGGATTAGTAAGAGGGCAAAGTAAATTGCGACTGATATTCATGACCAAACCAGGTATTTCATTACCGCTCCCAAATCACCTTTGTATTTCTCCAGGACACTCCGTATCACTACGAAGATCCACAGTTTATTGGATATTCCATCGTATGGTTATATACGAACTCGAAAGGAACTTGTTCCAGTTCGGGGATGGATTCTGGTTCAGGAGAAATAGGAATAAGGTTTATCCAGGTGTCTTTTATCTTCACCTTCTCTCGCATTGCGAGTGTTCCTAGGATTAGGACAGTACACCCATTATGCTTATTGGATAGTCTTCTTCCAAACCATAGGCTGGTGCCGAACGGTAGGGAAGGAAGAAAACTATTTGGCCTAAAGGGGTGTGCAGAAGGTAATGACTAAAGACATATAAAGTGATTTGGAGAGGTGGCAAAGAATTACACGGTTATAGTTGTGAATCTGGATAATGGAAGTGGCATTACTAGGAATACCGGGATACCCCATCGAAACATTTCAATGTTTCAGTTTCACTGTGTACTGTTAAAAGAAAACTGATTTCCCGATTAGATACTTACTCCAGGGTATGTATTTACCAGGTATGATTCTCACATCTGTATGGTTTTACAGATGATGAGTGGGAGTAAGTTATTGGGAATTAGGTGATCATCCTCATTATATCGGGATTCGTTGTAATCGGTGATATTTGAGGAAATCACCTGGGCTGTTTGCCGGTCGGCAAATATTTGGTTTTGAATATCCGCTGTCATGCACCAATTTCAAATTGATATATCTGTACGTCTATTTATATAGAGTGAGATATACCTTTTTGAAATTATGTCTATGACATTTACCTATATAAGTGGATGGTTAGGTAAGGAGCATTAAACAGCGGTGTAATTCTTCTTAACCATAAGTACAGTTTTCAACCTACGACACGCAGTGAATGAGTTGTCAGACTCAAAGGACTTATACAGAGTATTGTATGTTGTCCAGGGTCCATCAGGACAGAGGGGTTGGTTCTCGTACTATATTCGGTTTACTTATGACTTCTCTAGTTTTTAGACAGGTGTTTCGTGGAAACACAGGGTCCGAATTTTAAGAAGTTATAGGTATTTGAATAAAGTAGAGAACCAAGTGTTGCAAGTATCGGGATTCTTCAAGTTGATCGAAGATGTAGATACTTGAGTATGGTATTCAGTTGATAGTAATGATTTAAGAGAACTTGCTTCTCTTTCAGGTTACTCATAATTGGAAGCATTCCTAAGTTAAGTAACGCTGATCGGCCTCCTTCCATTTAGTCGACATGCACTGGAGACAGCTGCATGATTTGAATCTGGTTCAATTAAATCAGTGCCTCTGGTTCTATATTGGATATAGAACAGTTCATATCTTAACGATGTTAAGGTACGGGGAGTTGTCCGGCTTATGATTAAAACCAGACACTGGACAACTCAAGGCACGTTTCTGTAATGGCTGTTTGTGGGTTGACCCAGGCTATGATGAGGGTTGATTTTCTACCATCTGGAAGATCAATAGCGATATTGTTCTAGACTCGCCACAGTTTTATTAAAAATGGATTTTTTCTGAAAACAGTAGTGGGAGTATGGTAGAACTGGAAGTGATTCCAGAACCACAAACGATTACTGAAGATTTGATAGGAACCTAAAGATTCAATCTGGTTTGACATTCTATTGGCCACTCCGCAGATAAAGTGGGTAACTTCAGGCACCCGAGAGGTACTCCGGTAGCCTCAAGGACGGTGACAGGTAAGTTCTTGTTTACCCACACTTGCCATTGCTGTTGTTCCAGACTGTGAGACCCGGCAGGAGGATGAGTATAGCGTCGTTCTAAACTTGCTTTAGAAGTGTACGTTTATATGACTCTGCCAGAGGGTTGTCATGATCAGTGGGAGCAGCGGAAGCATTGGTGGACAGATGGCTTATGTCTATTTATAGACTAAAGCAGATGTAGCGGAGATAGATCATCTATTTTTGATGTGACAGTTATAGGTTTGACTTCATCAGAATAGGGGATGGATCTGTTAAGAAGGTAGTAGGGTGTGTTGTCATGGTATTTGGATGACATACACAGAGTAGGAAAGGAAACTCCTATACTACGATCGGTTACACTTTGGTCGTCACACAGTGGTTTCTCCACAAAGGAAATGGATTTTAAATCTGACATACTGGTTACTAGATCTAGATTTGGGTGGTTTCCCAATCAGGGTACTCAGACAGCATTCTAAGAGTATTTAGAATGGACGACTCCTGGCACGGTAGTGTACCTGTAGGTGATGGAGTCACCCTCTCTAAAGGTGTCTTACAGACTAAAGGGGAGAGGGATGTGCATGATTGGCAGATCACTTGCTCAGGCAATTGTGTCAATCATGATATGTCAAGTACCACACCAGATGTTGTTCTTGCACTAGATGCAATAAGTTGACATTGATCCAATCCTGAAGAAGCAGTCGGAAACAGTTTTAGAACATAAGTGAATGTTCTATGGATATGATAATGACAGCCTCTTTCGGGAGACAGTTATCATTCCAGGCTTCCAAGGTGACCTGGACGACAAGGAGGTCGTCAGAGTTATAGTTTTCCTTCTGACGAGGGGCAGTATTTTGGACAGGTGGTCTAAGGCAATACTGAGGGAGGCATGGCGCTGGATACTGATTAAGTTCAGTTGACGATACAGTCTAAGAAGTTTGGATTTGGAGTTCATTTATGAGCTAGGACCCATCAGACATCAAGACACATTCTAAGACAGGTATTGCTCATTTCGGGAGATAGGTTTCTCCGCGAACTTGAGATATAGAGAGACATAGAAATAAATATCAAAGCGGATCCACTCACTGAGGCTATTCCTCGAACACAATAGTTTCGCAAACGAGCTTTGTGAGACTGACTAGTAGAGGAGTTGGGTGTTCGGTATCACACGGGCTGTGAGTATGCGACATCGCAATAATTAGCCTTGAGTGCAAGTGGGATATTGTTGGAGATAGTGCCCTCAGAGTCAATTATTGGATCACAGGCACGTGATTGCAATGATTGAGGGAGGACCTATCGCGGTAGGACAGTCTTACTCAAGATGATAGTATGCTATCTGGTTTATCTTTATCATCGTGTACTGCTTTAGGTGACCTGACATGTCGCTATTACACGTTGATAGAGCCCCTAGGATTCTTGCTTGACCACCAGCAGTATGAGGGCGATCATATAAGTGAGAGCTGGGGTCTATAGGCACATCCTTAAAAGGTCCCTAGTCGTGGGAGTTTCGAGACAGGGCATCGATACTCCAGAGTAGACTAGTGTGTACAGTCGAGACCCCGACGAGGGACGGTGGCCGGTCTCACAAGCCATTGGTGTCAGTTGGATCACCTAAGATGTATACAGGTGCTCATTGGGTTATGAGTACACTGGACAGGACTCGCCGGGAACCTGCTAGTTGGTCTTATACCTGACGTCAGATAGCAGTTCCCTGGTGACATGTGTACAGGTTAGTTCATCGACCTGAGGATCATCATTTGTCTCGTGTGAGTTCCCACTGTACTTTGATTACTACCCTACCACGCTCAAAGGAGACATGCAAACAGGTTTTAGTTGGGTACAGTCCCGAGCCACATGGAGGCAGTGAGCGGATCTTCAGGGGTTCGTCTCTCCCGGTATTGGGGGTGAGGTCGCGCTGTGTCTAGGAGAGCCATTACACGAAGCCCTCGGCCGAGACAGGAGATTTACTGGTAGATATTCCAGTAGTATCTCAGGGTGTTCTGGGCTACACTCCGACACGACTTGTACCGCTTTTGGGGGTCTGACTTTTACCAACCCCCTAGGCCCGCCATGCGATGCTCATAGACGAACGGACCGGACTGTACGGATATTGTCACTGACAGGCTCAGTAGGGTGTCAGGATGAGTTCGCTCATCGACGTCCCTTTTGGTCAATACCTGGTAGCCCGTTACGTATTGGCTTATACCTCTGACGTGCTAGTGGTTAAATCCACAACCAAGGTGTTGACGAGTCTTTAGAGTCCCCCACATTCAGTTGCTCAAGTTTTCGGGCGAAACGCTGTAGAGGCCGTATGGAGATATGGCAGGGTTCGATCAGATACGTGCGGTATTGCACGGATCAGGATCGGACGGATAATACTAGCAGGCTTTGGTTTAAGCCGGATGCTAGTATAGTACAGTGTAGATTTTGTCTCTTTGCATTTGTATTTCGGTCGGAATACAAATGCGGGTGTGTATACACAGTATCGGGGTTTTCCAGTAATTTATTACGGGACCAGTTTTCTGGAGTTGCCAGTTTGCTTTCCGTTTCGGCCATATTTCTTTGTATCCTTCATTGGCCGAAGTTTGGTGGAGGAGGGCTTATTTGCATTTGTGCAAATAAGCAATTTGGAAGGGGGTCTTTGCATATTATTGTATCATGATGGTGCACCATCACTTGACTTTCTTTGTTCATGATGGCTTGACCTTTTGGAGCCATCATGCTTGATGATGATGGTTGGTTGAGTGTGGTTTTGGGTGTGTGATCATTTTCTTGCATGATGACCATTCCTCTCACTTGGATTATTCTTGTGGCTATCTTTTTTTCTTCACTCCCTCATTCACTCTCTCCTCTCCATTCATACATGGCCGGCCAAAGAGAGGAAAAGGGGGCTGTCCCAAATTCTTGTGGTGGGGTTTTTCTTCATTTGGCTTTGCAAAATTCCCACAAGTTCCATCTCCAAAACTTCATTCCTCCACCATCTCAAAAGGCAACTCCATAAACCCCAAATGAGACATATAAATCTTCACAATATTCTACAGCAAATCTTGGGCACGTCGACTCGCCAGTTTCGTGCCCAAGTTGCCTCGGTATAGAGGTGGGAGCCCGTAAAACAAGCCGGCGACGTGGTGCCCTTCCGGCGACGAGGTGGAGACCGGAGCTTCCGCGGGAGATCGGGACGACGACGAGAAGACCGGAGGACACGGATCAGTCGGTATATCTCTCTTCCCCATCTTGTAGTTAGCTAGGACTAGTTAATGGCCCGATCCGGGTTTTAGTGCGCGGTGGTGCCGGTTTGAAAAATTAAAGTTAACCATCGCTTCCGCATTTGGCCTCGGGATGGAGGCCGGGGCGCCGCCATGCACTTATATGCAGTACTTATATTATATCTCCGACCGGGAATGTCATTCGAGCGGTAAATTGCGTCTAATTGCTATAGTCCTTTTAGACGGATTTGCGAACGTGACATTCGCGTTGATGTTCTGTGTTGTGCTGTGATGTTGCGGATTTGTCGTGGTGGATAGCAGTGTGCAATGGTAGTGCAATTTGAATTTATTTGTACATTTGATATTGCGGGGCGAGCGTCCAACATGTGGACTACCGTCACTACCTGTTTGTATAATATTCTTTTTGGGGCACGACCGGGCTGAGGTCGATGTACCCGTTGTACATATTTTTATTTCTGTACTAGGTTTACCCCACGACGGAGTGCACGGATAGCCGGGTTCTGGAGGGCAACGGGTCCGTATCTCATGGCTTTGAGAGGCAGAGGGGCCTCACCCTAGAATTGGCAGACTATTTGCCACACTCGTAAGGGGTACAGGTTGACCCAAGGAGGGAAGCTCAAGTTACCGGATTCCGTGAAGTGCCGGGTGGTCCATTCACTATGCTGTAGGGGGCTGCCTCTCTTCAGGGTTTGGCGGGTAACTTGCCGCACCCGTAGGGGTCTAGGTTTCATTGCACAGGCTATCCACGCGACCAAGGGAACGTCGGGTTTCAGTAGCGGCTCTGTGAAACCCGGGGATCCCAGATTATCTGTATTGTTCTGTGATGCTTATTACTTTTCTGTAATGTTGCATATTATCACGCCTGGAGCGATTATTGTATATTGGTATATATACTATTAGATGTTGTATATGTTTTACACCCACGCTAGTCCAGGCCCCGCTCTGTCGTTAGTTAAGTAACCTAACGGGTGATGACGGGACCCAGTGATGAATGCAGATGGCATATACGTACATTATATTTTCGTTCTTTTCTGGTGTGATTGATTGATGAGACTGCATTAATTCTTATCAATGCAAGGATAAAACAAACCTATATTTGATGTTGTTCGAACAAAATTTAAAAGGTGTTATTACAAAGATGTTTCCTTTTGTTTTGCATAGTGTATTCAGTTAGAATATCCTGCACCTCATTCGACGAGGCAAGGGCCGACATCCCTTCACCGGGAGTGACCCCTTGGGCAGAAGTTTGCGTCAGGATAATAACTTCACTATAGTCGATTACAAGTTGCTTTGCATAGCGGTATTCAGTTAGAATATCCTGCACCTCATACCATGAGGAAAGAGCCGAGATCCCTTCACCGGGAGTGACCTCTTTAGCAAAGGTTTTCGCCAGTATATTTTTATAAAAAGCTATCAGGTTCCTTCAACGAGATCAAGTTCATTACGTTAAAGGTTTTTCGCCAAAAACCAGCCGTAGCCCTCCGTCATTTCTTTTGGATATTCAGTAGTATTCAAGCTATGTATTTTGACCAACGCCAACGCATAGTGTTTGGTAGCTGCTGGGTATTCATTTGTTGCACAGATAGATGAGTTGGTTTGGGACAGTCGTTCTGCCATTCTGGCCAACGTCAAGGGCATGTGTGGGTGGGTTCAAATTGACCTGGATAGTGATAGGTAGAACTTGGCATGTGACTTATGACATTTTGACCAACGCCAAGGTCATAAGAGCATGGGGCAAAAATCATATCGGGAGTTTCTAAAAGAAACTGAAATTTGCCAAGTATGCGCATACCTTCTGGAGTGTGATAACTTGAGTGGCTTCCATCAAGTTATCATGCGATGATAGTTGGATCTCGATTCTCACTGATGAGTTGGTTTACTCTACGGGTGATCCCGACTAATTCTTCTTTCAGGTTTGGAGGAGAATTTGAGATTACAGTGGGAGGTTTCCTGATTAGATAAAATGATAACCATTCTGATCTAGGTTAGAGTGCACGCAGAGTGTTTCTTTTCTCTCTCTCTCTTGGGCAGCGACCTTTGACCGACCCTAGACTATGACTCAGTGACCAAGTTGACCGAACCTTCTTAAAATACTGGCTTTTGGATTGTCTATGCGGCATATGTCATTGCCACTCCTTCTTTTACCCTTTGTATTTCTCAGAACACCCCGTATTACTACGGACATCCACTTCTATTGGATAGATCCATCGTATGGTTATATACGAACTCGAAGGGACTTCTTCGAGGATGGATCCAGGTTCAGGAGAAATAGAATTAGTTTATTCAGTTGTCTTTTATTATCACCTTCTCTCAGGTTGCGAGGGCTCCTTAGTTTAGGAAAGTACACCTATTACGCTTATTGGATAGTCTTATTCCAAACCATAGGCAGGTGCCGAAAGGTAGGCAATGAAGAAAACCAATTAGCCTAAGTAGGGTGTGCAGAAGGTAATATGTAAAGACAAGATAAAGGGATTAGAAAGAGGGCAAAGTAAATTGCGACTGTTATCATTCACGACCAAACTGCATACTTCATCGCCACTCCTATTTCACCTTTAATAGAATAAGGTATTATCCAGTTGTCTTTTATCATCACCTTCTCTCAAGTTGCGAGTACTCCTAGGATTAGGAGAGTACACCTATTATGCTTACTGGATAGTCTTCTTCCAAACCATAGGCTGGTGCCGAACGGTAGGGAAGGAAGAAACCATTTAGCCTAACAATGGTGTATAGAAGGTAATGAATAAAGACAAATAAAGGGATTTGGAGAGATGGCAAAGAGATATATGGTTATAGTCATGAATTGGATTATGGAAGAGACATTGCTAGGAATACTAGGATACCCCTACGAAACATTTTCATGTTTCAGTGCATTGTTAAAGGAAAACTGATTTCCCGATTAGATACTTACTCCAGGATATGTATTTAACAGGTATGATTCTCACATCTGTATGGTTTTACAGATGATGAGTGGGAGTAAGTTATTAGAAATTAGGTGATCATCCTCATTATATCTGAATTCGTTGTAATTGTTAGATATGTATGCCCTAGAGGCCATTATTGTATAGTACTAGATTATATAATACATTTTGGAAGCTTGGGATATATATATATATATATATATACGGTTTTACGACAGTCTTGCTCGATATAGTAGTATGCTACTTGGTTTGTTTCTATCTTAATATGTGTATATGTTTCTTTTAACATATCGCTGAAACATATTGATGGAGCCCTTAGGATCTTTGCTTGACTACCGGCGTTGTGATGGCGATCACACTAGTGGGGGCCGGGTAGTCTATAAGCACATCCTTATTTTTGGTCCCTAGTCGTAGGATTATCGAGACAGGGCATGGATACTCCAGAGTAGACTAGCGTATACGCTTCTCATCCCAGCATGGGAGACGGTCTGTCCCACAGCCGTCAGTACGTCGTACTTGAGATAGTATGCGGGTGCTCGTTAGGTTACGATTACACTGGACAGGACTCGTCGGGAACTGTTGGTTGGTATTATACCTATCATCAGTTATCAGTTCCCAGGTGACATGAGTACAGCTTAGTCCGTTGACTTGACACTGTCACTTCGCCTCGAGTGTGTTCCCACTATTCTTTGATTACTACCCTACCACGTCTCTACTGAGTCGTGCAAACAGGTAGTAGTTGGGAGCAGTCCCGAAGCACTTGGAGGCAGTGACGGTTAGACATGATTCGTCTCTCCCGGTATTGGAGGTTGATATCGGGCTGTGTCTAGGAGAGCCATTACACAAAGTCCCTGGCCAGGGCTAGCGAGATATACTGGTAGGTTTCCAGTGATATCTCTGGGTGTTCTGGGCTACACTCCAGCACGACTTGTACCGCTATTAGTGGACTGACGTTTACCGCCCCCCTAGGCCCGCCATGCGATACTCTTAGACGAACAGACCGGACTGTACGGAGACTGTCACATTCAGGCTCAGTAGGAGTTCAGATGGGTTCACCTCGTCAGTCTTCTTATCGGCATCTACCTGGGGACCGTTACGTACAGCTAGTGCCGCTTGCGGTCTGTGGTTAGACCCACTGCCAGCGTAGTGTTGAGTCTTTAGAGTCCCACACAGAGGGTTATTCGCCTTTAGGCAAAAACAGAGTAGAGGGCGCATGGTTTTGTGACAGGGTCCGTTCACATCCGCGCACTTGTGCACGTTTGGTGTCCGGACAGCTTATACTAGCGGGCTTTGGTTTAATCCAGATCCAAGTGTATGTTTTGGGATTGTTTTTATCTCATTGTATACGTGTTTCTCGGAACACGGATGCGGGTATGTATGCTCAGTTGACTGAGGCAAAGGAAGAGGATTTTCATTAGGGTTAATGACCGTTGTCTTTTTCTTAACCCTAATGTTTATGTGTGAAATATGATTATTAATATTAACTAATTATAATTGTGTTATGGTTAGGGTTGTTGACCATTTGACTATGCTTGACTTGTTGACCTAGGTTGATATATTGACCATCATCATTTAATATGGAAGATGCTCTTTGATTCTTGAAAAAGTAATTAATGTGAAATGATAATGGTCATATCAAGATTAACCATCACAATATCTTTAGTTAATTATTTAATTATCATAATTCACATATATGTGAGAAGGTTGGCTTTTTCTTCTCATTCTCCCATTCTCATTGTCTCTCATCCTCTTCCTCTCTCTCAAAGCTCTCCCCTCTCATGAGTTGAGAACCATTGAGCTTGAGATAAAACCCTCAAAATTACTCTCTACTCTTTCTAAGGTTCTAGGTTTAGCACACCAAGCACCTTAGTTACTTCTAGTTTGAGGTTGGAGCCAAAGGTAGAGGCCCTCGGGTGGATCTTTCTTCGGCAAGAGAAGGCGACAAGGAGAACCCGTTCATCACACTCCAAGGAGCAAGAAGAGAAGGACTTGAAGACTTAGGTATAACCATTCTACAAAGTAGTTAGAACTTGTAGATTTTGTGTTAGTTTTTGTTTAGCTAAGATCCTTCATGAACGGTCCAAGTTACCTATCGAGGAAATATTTGATTTTTACCTATTCCGCCTCACCGAATGTACCGGGGTGGGTAACGTGGACCTAACAGTGGTATCAGAGCCTAGCTAAACACAAACTAGCAAGTTAGCAAAGTATCTAGAACTTCGATCGGAAAAAATCGCAAAACACGTTTTCAAAAAGCTAACTTTCTGCCGATTTTTGGATCTGTTCAAAAAATAATAAATCACATACTAAAATTCGGCTCAGGGTTTTTACAGAACAAGGAAGAAATTTGATCCAGTGAGTCGCTTAACTCGCCGCGGAACCGCGGCAAGAGCATGCTCTTGCTGTGGATCCGCGGCCGAGTTGACTCGGCCGTGGGTCAAACTTCTTGCAGTGTTCTTATGTTAGTGTTTTGAAATTTTTAGGATGGTTTGTTTATGCCTAGAATTTCCAGAGAACAAAATTTGTTTTTGGGGTGGTTGCAAATCCGTATTTTGATCGGAGTTCTACAAACTTTGGCTAAATAGTTATATCTGTGATGTGTTATATGTATTGAACGTCTGCTAATCGCTATACGTCGATTAGTGGGGGTTATACATATCTGTGATCTGTAATGTTGATGGTTTGTGTATATGAATTCGTTGGATCGTCGCGGATGAATAGCCGGGGGGTTGTGAGATGAGAGTTTTCTTATTCTTTCAATTCATGTAATATGTAAATTAATGTAATATTATTTGTATGGCCGCACATCCGGGATGAGGTTGTAGCTACCATTATATAATTTCTTTTTACTGTTTTTGCTCCTAGGATAGACCCAAGGTGGGGTGCACAAACTACCGGGTATCTCAAAGTGCCGAGTGGCCTACTTACGTTGTTGAGGGAGGTTGCTTCTCTTCGGGTACTTGGCGGGTAGTTTGCCGCACCCGTAGGGGTCTAGGGTGGGGTATTTGGCTATTCATCGCGACCGTGTAATCTGTCTTTCGTTGCAGGCTCGAACGAAATGCAGATTCCTAGTATATCCAAAGTATTCATCTGTGATCTGGAATGGCTATCATTGCATCTGACGAATGGATTTATATATCTATATATGATATCTATTTAGGCGTTGCTTATGTTTTGCATCCGCGCTAGTCCAGCCCCCGCTCTGTCGTTAGTTAAGTAACCTAACGGATGATGACGGGACCCCGTGGCGAATGCGGATGGCATAAGCGTACGTCATAATTTCGTTGTTTTCTACAATGGTAGGATTAATTGATGGGACACATTAATTTAATGCAAAAAAATAAACCTAAAAGACGACGTTGAAACAATTTTCAAAATGCTGTTATTGCAAGGACGTTCACTTTTGTTTTGCATAGAAGTATTCGGTTATGAATGCCCAGCACCTCATTCGATGAGGCAAGGGCCGAGATCCCCTCATCGGGAGTGACCCCTTGGACAAAAAGTTTGCGTCAGGGTAATAACTTCACTATAGTCGATTATTCTTGCTTTGCATCGAGGTATTCAGCTTAGAATATCCTGCACCTCATTCGACGAGGAAAGAGCCGAGATCCCTTCACAGGGAGTGACCTCTTTAGCAAAAATTTTCGCCACTATATGTTTTCAAAAGGGTATCACGTTCCTTCAACGATATCAAGTTCATTACGTTAACGGGTTTTCGCCAAAACCCAGCCGTAGCCCTCCGTCATTTCTTATAAGTTATACTTAGTATTCGTGCTGTGTTTGTTGACTGTGTCAAGGCGCAGTGAACGATAGCTGAGTATTGCTTATCTGCTGGATACAATGTGATTGGTTAGGACAGTCGTGTAACCTTGTTGACTGTGTCAAGGGTTATGCGGGTGGGTTTAATGCAATCAAGATAATGATGGGTTAAACTTGAGTAGGACTCTTTGATTTGTTGACTGTGTCAAGGTCACTTGGGTCCTAGGGGCAAAAACCACATCGGGAGTTTCTAAAGAAACTGAAACTTGCAGATTTAGCATACCTTCTGGAGTGTGGTGACTAGAGTGGATTCCATCTAGGTCATCGCATAATGATAGTTGGATCCCGATCTCACTGATGAGTTGGATTACTCTCGGGAGATTATTTCACTTAACAATCAATGCTATAAACCAAGAAGGTGTCTAGAACGGTGTTAGCGGGGCTACGCCTACAGGGAAAAGAGGTTATTTAATTAAGGAACTTCGCGAAAGCATTGGAAAACCTCCCTCGAAGTACCAACACTAGCCTGGCTGAAAGGTTAAGCAAGTATTGTGACGTGCGATTAATCCTGACTAGTTTTTCTTTTAGGGTTTGAAGAAGAATTTGAGGAAACAGTGGGAGCCATCCTGATTAGATAAATTAATAAACCAATCTAATCTTGAAAGAGCGCACGCTAAGTGTTTCTTTTCTCTCTCTCCAGGTAGCAACTATTTCACGCCCTAATCAAGATAATAAAAGATATCGCTTGACCGATCCGAATTCTTATTCGGGGCTGGGGAACGTTGGTTCGGCTCTAAGTTACGACAACAGTCATAAGTATGAGCAAGGGAAAGAGGTTTATATGGATTCCAAGGATACCCAGTTGAAGAAGAAGCATGGTTTTGCATCTACTTCAGGTGTTCTTGTAATTGAGAACTGCTTTACGGTCAGCCCTACCTCCGGGGTACTTGATACCGGATCAGGATCTCATATCTGTAATTTATTGCAGGGACTGAGAAAAAGTAGGAAAGTTGTACCTGGTGATATGTCGCTCAGAGTAGCGAACGGAGCACAAGTTTATGCTGCAGCCGTCGGTGAATATCACCTAGTGTTGCCAAATGGCAATACTATGATTTTGAACGATTGCTACTATGTATCTTCCATGGTTTGCAACATCATATCAGCTTCTTTACTCGATAAAGATGGATATAACTTTGTTCTTGATAGAAATATCATGAAAATCTACCTTCATAAGGTAATGGTTGCAGAAGGTACACTGTGTAATGGTATCTACGTTATAAATCAGAATACAGTTCTCAATATACAAAACACACGCAAGAGGAAGAATTCAGATACGAATGAATCCTACTTGTGGCATTGTAAACTTGGTCATATCGGAGAGAAAAGACTAAGTAAGTTGCATAAAGATGGACTCTTGAATGCATTCGAGTTTTCATCTTATGAAACTTGTCAGTCTTGTCTCAAAAGGAAGATGACCAAATCTCCGGTCACCGGACATGGAGAAAGAGCAACGGAGCTCTCGGGACTCATACACAGTGATGTATGTGGGCCGATGTCTATACATGCAAGGGGTGGGTTCTCGTACTTCATCACATTCATTGACGATCTCTCTTGATTCGGATATGTGTATCTTATGAAACACAAATCTGAAGCTTTTGAGAAATTCAAGGAATACAGAAACGAAGTAGAGAACCAGACTGGCAAAAGTATCAAGATTCTCCGGTCTGATAGAGGAGGGGAGTACTTAAGCACGGAATTCCTAGATTACATAAAAGAGAATGGTATTCTCTCTCAGCTTACTCCTCCTTATACACCACAGCACAACGGTGTATCGGAGCGGAGGAATCGTACCCTATTGGATATGGTTCGCTCCATGATGAGTAGTGCTGAGTTGCCTCTTTCATTCTGGGGATATGCACTTCAAACAGCAGCACATCTATTGAATAAAGTGTTATTTATATGTATGCCCTAGAGGCCATTACAGTACATTGGATGTATATTGTAGTGGATGCTGGGACATATATAGGGAGGACTTTCTTGCTCGACATGATAGTATGCTATCTGGTTACTCTTTACCTTAACGTGTACATTGATTGTCTCTCTGTTACATGTTGGTAAAGCCCTTAGGATGTGTACTTGACTACCTGGACTATGATGCGGATCATACTAGTGGGGACATGGTAGTCCATAAGTACATCCTTCAAAGTCCCTAGTCGTGGGTGTATCGAGACGGGGCATCGATATACCAGAGTAGACTAGCGTATGCCTTCTCGACCCATACAGATGGGCGATGGATGATCCCATATCCATTGGTGTTTGACATCAAAGATGATATACGGGTGCTCAGTGGAGACTGGGTACACTGGACGGACTCGCCGAGAACTCCCAGATGGTTTTATACCTTACGTCAGATGGCAGTTCTCTGGTGACACTGGTACAGAGTAGTCTGTTGACCCGAGATCGTCATAGAGTCTTGTGTGGTTCCCACTGTGCTTTGATTTCCATCTTACCACGTCCAAGAGGGCGTGCAAAACGGTGGTTTTTGGGTACAGTCCCGAATCACATGGAGGCAATGAGCGATAGGAGGGGATTCGTCTCTCCCGGTATAGGGAGTTGATGTTGCGCTGTGTTCGATTGGCTATAACCGGAAATCCCTGGCCAGGGTTGCTGAGATTTACTGGTAAGTGTTACCAGTAGTTTCTCGAATTGTTATAGACCTCATATCTATACGACTTATCAAGCTATTGGGGTCTGACGTTTACCACCCCTAGGCGAGATATGCGACATATCAGACGATCAGACCGGACTGTACGGTAAGTGTTACTGGTTGGATTCACAGGAGTGTGAGCGGGCTTGCTCGTCGATCTTCTGATCGCTCAATACCCGGGTGGCCGTTACGTTTAGCAGACCGCTTGCGGCTTGTGGGTGTTTGATATGATCATCACCTGCTGCCGGCGTATTGACGAGTCTTTAGAGTCCTACACAGAGGTTTCCTGGCTCAAGCGAAACGAAATAGGAGCGCGTATGAGATATGTGCGGGACCGAGAATAATGCATGTATGTGATACCGTATTCTATTCTCGCGATGAATGTATCGATTGGTTGTATGCGATATAACCTAGTTATTGAATCGGAGATTGTTTCGATAAGTCGATACATTAGATACTAGTCGGTTATGTGCGACATGACCGGATCATTGAATCAAGTGTTGATTTAATGATTTAATGTATAATTATATATTTGATATATTACTTTGCATTAACTAGTATTGGTTCACTTTAAATGGATTTACTCACTTGAATTGCACATTGTATATGTGATATATTTTTTGTGCACATGATTGTATCATGTTTGATGATACATTCTAGTTTGGTTTTGTGTAAAGAATTAAACCATGGTTAGTTAGTGGTTAGGGTATCATTTCTTTTCTCTTATTCATTTATCTATTTATTTATTTCATTTAGAAAAGATAAAGAGAAAAGAATGGTTGCTTGTTTTGTTTTTATTTGAAGCTTCTTGAAGCTTTGAACAAGTCCACCATTCTTGTCTCTTCTCTAACCCTAACCACTCATCTAACCTTAGTTAAATCTCTACACTAAACCATGGTTGAGATTATGATAAGTATCATATTGTTTTTATTTTAAAACAACTTATCATAATATTCTTTCTTCTTCTTCTTCATCTTCAACATTGAAGCAAGCTTGCCTCCATCAATGGCAACTTGTGAAAAAGAGTGAGAAATCCAATTTTAAAGTGAACCCACTTCCTATTTCTTCATCCTCTACCTCTTGCCAAGTAGTAGAGTGTGTTTTCTTCACAAGTTTCATGACTTGGTGAAGTTGGAGCTTGATCTAGTGATGCCTCGACGTAGATCATCTTCGGCATCGTCGTCGATGACCTAGCCCCCTTTTTCTCCGATGAAGCCGACGCTAGAGCCCGGGATTCGATTTGGACAGCGAGGATACTTCATTGCGGAGCTATGGAGGTGGAGGACCGGATCTACAAAGGTTGTATTTCAGTTCTCTTAGTAAAGTAGTTTACTAGTTGCATCTTTCGCCTAGACATCTAGTTAACGATCCGTAGTCTACGGTTTCTCGGCACCCCCATTTTTGAAATTGGCATGGTTGATGCCTTGTGAGACCTCTTGAGAGTGCCTAGGAATCCTACAGTGGTATCAGAGCCTAGCTAGTGCCTTAGGCGATGCGTAGACGGAGTTAGAAATCCGATCGAACCGAAACCCCATTGCAAAATCGCTCTCTGTACATTTTTCAAAACTGTTGAATTTTGTGAATTAAAAATATGCAGAAAAATAAGCATGAAAAACTAAGAATTACTGTGAAGTTTGAGCTCCTAATTCCATAATTCGACCGTGGAACCGCGGCCAAACCAGGGGTTTGGCGGAGCTTCCGTGGCCCAAATTTTGACTTAGTCCCTCAAATTTCATATATTTATTCTTAGGTCCTTTCTTGGCAATTTTTTATGTGAATTTTTTAATTCCACTCAAGTGTTGAGTTTTCTAGGGTTTTATTGGGGATTCGTTAATTTGATCGGATAATTTAACTTCGTTTATGTTTTTCCGGATATTTTGGAAACTGTTAAAAAATTCGACTGGATATAAAAACCCATTTTTTCCCCTGCCGGGAAATTTCCAAGTGTTGGATTTTTCCGTAGTTTAATAACGTTCTAAGTAGTGCAAGTAACGCGATGGACCCTCTAGAAGACAACAAACCTTAACTCGATTATGTGACCGTCTTGAACTGCCCTTTGAACCTTCGGGTTTGGGGCAGTACGGCGTGCCACATGTGAGGCGTTGGCTTGACCCTTCTACGGCTGGACCGTTGGTACTGAGGCATAAACTGAATGTTTTTAGACTTGTTTCATGTGTTGATCTGTTTCGGGAAAACTTGGGTGTTTGACTGTTCGATCGGAAAGTTTAACATTTTCTATTTATCTGGAATGGGATACAATAATTGGAATTCACAAGTAGTTATGAGATAACTGAATGAATGTTATAAACATAGCAATTTAGTCTCACTTGATCGGTTGCTACGGAATTTTGATGCGATCAAAAGTCCGTCGCAATCACGTAGCGTACGCGGATACTCGCCGGGTAAACTTAATAGACAGCTACACCCCATAGCCCCGACTAAGTGACTGTAGGAGAACCCCGTCGCCGAAAGCATCCGTTCGGGTGCTCACGGTAGCGGTGTTCCGCCTTGGTGCACTTCGTCGACGGTATCGGGGGTGCGGCCGTCTACTGAAGTTTGCGACGAGCATTCGATCAGGATGTCGTGAATCTTGTTGAATTACCCGACTTGATATTGAAAAGTGTTTTCGATAATGAGACTAAAATGCGGAGTTTATAATTGTTAGGCATGTGATGTCTAAGTATTTCATTTGATTAGGCATGAGATGTCTAAATAGATTGCGGATTCCAACTGTTGTAGTTTTACACTTTCTTTTCTGTGACCGTAAGTGTAATATGTGATATCGCCGGTTTCGTTGCTATATGTCAACGACAATTGGGATGCGCATATTTACTTACGTTGATGACATGTGATGTTATGTGTTGCTGGATATGTTATATTGGATCGTCGTGTTTGAATAGCCGGGGGTTTTTATGTGAGATGAGTGTTTTTCATTTTCATTCATGTAAAAACTTGTATGTAATATTCTTTTATTGGGGCACTTCCAGGTTGCGGAAGATGTCACCCTTTGTATATTATTTACTTTTCTGCACTAGGATAGACCCAAGGAGGGGAGCACAAGTAACCGGGTTCTGGGGTCCAGTGGGAGACCAACTCGAGGAGTCGAGTCCGGGTCTCCTAACTCTAGAATTGGTAGGGTTGCTTGCCGCTCTCGTAGGGGTCTAGGGGTGTGGGTTTGGCTATTCATCGCGACCGTGGAATCCGTGTTTTATACTGGCTCGTATTGAAAACACGGACGTCCTAGTATATCCAATATTTCATATGCTTCTTCTGCTGCGATATCTGCGATGTGATCATGTGATATGTTCTGTGATGGATACTGTATATAGTATATATGATATATTATATAGACGTTACTTATGTTTTACACCCGTGCTAGCCCTGCCCCGCTCTGCCGTTAGTTACCTAACCTAACGGTGCACGAGGGGACATCGAGGCGAATGCGGATGGCATAAGTGTACGTCGTATTTATCTGTGATGTTTAGGTATATATAAATGATAGGACTTCATTAATGTGATTAATGAAATAAAAGAAACCTAAGATGTTGTAGAATCGAATTTCAAAATAAAACAGGTAGCTACAGTTCTTGCTTTGCACAGCGGTATATATGATATATCCCGCACCTTATTCGATGAGGAAAGGACCGAGATCCCTTCACCGGGAGTGACTCCTTTAGTAATAACTGGCAGATGCTACACACTCGGTTTGTCTTTTGATTGCTTTTAAGAGTTTTTACTTTGCACAGTGATATATGTGATATATCCCGCACCTCATTCGACGAGGAAAGGAACGACGATCCCTTCACCAGGAGTGACTCCTTTAGCAAAACTAGAAAAGCATAAAAAACACTCCATTTCAAAATCATTTGATTCTACAACGATATCAAGTTCATTACGCAATAGGTTTTCAGAAAAACCTGTCGTAGCCCTCTGTCATTTCAGATAAGTTGTATATAGTATTCGTGCTGCATTTGTTGGATTTCGTCAAGGTGCAGTGTGCGGTAGCTATATGCTGCTTATCTGCTAGCATACGATGCGATTGGATTAGGGTAGTCGTGCGGCTTTGTTGGCTTTCGTCAAGGGTCGTGCGGGTGGGTTTAATTCAATCAAGAAATGTACGGGTTGAACTTGACTAGCGGGCTATGGTTTGTTGGCTTTCGTCAAGGTCATAGCACGTTAAGGGCAAAATTATCGGGAATTTCAAGTGTTGAAATTTGCAATGAGATTGCATACCTTCTATGAGATAGTTGGATCCCGATACCCGCTGCAAGTAAGAGTTACTCCTGGGAGAGTTTTGCACATTACAATTAGCCGATCAAGTAGGTGTCTAGAAAGGTGTTAACGAGGTTACGCCTCTGGGAAAACGAGGTTTACATTAATTAGGTTCGTGCGAAAGCACGGGGGACTTTCCTCAAAGTACCGACACTGGCCTGGCTGAAAGATTGGCGAACTTATAGTGTGTAATTAATCCCGGCTAGTCTTTCCTTTTAGGGTTTGAAGGAAGATTTGATAAAAAGCAGTAGGAGCCATCCTGATTAGATAAAATAATAACCAATCTGATCTTACAAGAGCATACGCTGAGTGTTTTCTTCTCTCTCTCTCCAGGTAGCGACCATATCACGCCTTAATCAAGATAATAATACGGATTATTGACCGAACCCGCTTGTTATACTGAGCTAGGGAACGTTGGTCCCGCTCCAACTTATAATTGTTATAAGACAGAGCAGGAAATTGGGGATTACCAGAATTCCCGTGCCACCCAAACGAAGAGAGTGCATGCTGATGCATCATCTTCGGGTGTGTTCATTATACAGAACTGTTTCTCAGTGTCCTTTACGTCCTGGGTATATGATACCGGATCAGGATCCCGCATATGTAATATGTTACATGGGCTACAGATAGGTAAAGAACTGAGAACGGGTGATAAGTTTCATGAGGCAGAAAACGGGGCAAGTGTTGCAGCCAAGTCTGTTGGTCACTGTCACCCTGTATTACCAATACATTGATTCTGAACAAATGTTATTAGATACCGAACCTGATATACAAAATCATATCAATCTCTTTATTAGTAAAGAAATGATAAAATTTTGTATAGTTGGATAATATTTTGAACATTTCCTATATCAAAAGTTGATCGGTTCAGGCACGTTATCTAAAAGCATTAATGTTCTAAATCAAACTACAGTTCTTTAGTATACGGAACACACACAAGAGGAAGAGTTCAGAAATGAACGAATCCTACTTGAGGCATTGTAGACTAGGTCATATCAATGCGACCCGACTAGCTGAAGTTACATGTAGATGCATATTTAAATCAGTTTGAATTTACATCTTGTGAAACTTGCCAGTCATGTTACAGAGATAAGATGACCATAGCTCCGTTTACTGGAAACAGAGAAAGAGTTAGTGAACTCTTGGGATGATACATGTTGATGTATATAGGTCCCCTGTCTACACATACAAAGACCGGTTCTTTGTACTTCATTACATTCTCTGATGATCTCTCAAGATTCAGACATATGTTCCTGTTGAAACACAAGTCCGAACCTTTTGAGATATTCACAGAATATAAGTTAGAAGTAGAGAACCAAAATACGGGTATAAGTATTATGTCCTTTGATGAGATCGAGGAGGAGAATACTTGAGCACGGAAATCCTGGATTATTCTAAAGGAGAATGAGATTCTCTCTCAGCATTACTCCTCTGTATACACCATAGCACGATGGTATATCGGAGTGGAGCAATAGCACCCTATGAGATATGGTGTGCTCTATGATGAGTACTACTGAGTTTCCTATTTCCTTTTAGGAGATATGCGCTTGAGAAGCTGCATACCTATTGAATAGGGTTCAAATCAAATCAGTTGCCTACCACTTCATATTTGATATGATAAGGGTGTAGGGTTCCTAGGCACTCTAGTGAAGTCTCACAAGTGATCAAACATGCACAAATCAAATTTTACGGGTGCCTACAAACCCGACTACGGATCGTTTACTAGATATTTAGGCGAAGTAAGCAAACTAGTTAACATTTTAACTAAGGGAACGGATATACAACCTTTGTAGATCCGGTCCACCACCTCCACGGCTCCGCAATGAAGTCCCCTCGCTGTCCAAATCATGTCTTGGGCTCTAGCGTCGGCATCATCGAAGAATGGGCGGGCTTGATCGTCGGTTCGATGCCGAAGATGATCTACGTCGAGGCATCGCTAGAACAAGCTCCAACTTCACCAAGTCGGAAAAACTTGTGAAGGAAACACCCTATACTACTTGGCAAGAGGTAGAGGATGAAGAAATAGGAAATGGGTAAACTTTAGTTTTGGATTTCTCACTGGATCTCATGACTTGCCATTGGAGTAGCAAGCTTTCTTCATTTTAGAAGAAGATGAAGAAAGAAGAAGATGATATGATATGATAATTAAAATAGAAAAGAAAATATAATACTTATCATATCATTAACCTTAGTTAGGTGTAGAGAATTGACTAAGGTTAATTTGAAGAGTTAGGGTTAAGAAAGAAGACAAAATGGTTACTTAGTCAAACTTTCAAGAAACTTCAACTACAAACAAAATAAGCCACCATTTCATTTTCTTTATCATTTTCTTTTTACAAAATAAATAAATAAATAAGAAAAAGAAAACCCTAATCTTAATCTTAACCATGGTCAAATTCTTTACACTAACCCTAGCATGCATGTATCATCAAACATGATACAATCATGTGCACAAAATATATCACATATGCAATGTGCACAAACTAAGTGAGTAAATCCATTTAAAGTGAACCAATACTAGTTAATGCAAAGTAATATATCAAATATATAATTATACATTAAATCATTAAATCAACACTTGATTCAATGATCCGGTCATGTCGCATATAACCGGCTAGTATCCAATGTATCGGCTTATCGAATCAATCCTTGATTCGATAACTAGGTTATATCGCATATAACCAATCGATACATTCGTCGCGAGAATGAAATACGGTATCACATACACGAATTATTCTCGGTCCCGCACATATCTCATATGCGCTCCTATTTCATTTCGCTTGAGCTAGGAAACCTCTGTGTAGGACTCTAAAGACTCGTCAATACGCCGGCAGCGGATGATGATCATATCAAACACCCACAAGCCGCAAGCGGTCTGCTAAACGTAACGGCCACCCGGGTATTGAGCGATCAGAAGATCGACGAGCAAGCCCGCTCACACTCCTGCGAATCCGACCAGTAACACTACCGTATAGTCCGGTCTGTTCGTCTGATATGTCGCATATCTCGCCTAGGGGTGGTAAACGTCAGACCCCAATAGCTCGATAAGTCATGCCGACGTAGGGTCCATAACATTCGTGAAACTACTGATAACTCTTACCAGTATATCACTGCAACCCTGGCCAGGGATTTCCTGTTATGGCCAGTCGAGCATAGCACAACATCAACCCCCAATACCGGGAGAGGCGAATCCCCTCCTATCGCTCATTGCCTCCATGTGAATCGGGACTGTACCCAAAAACCACCTGTTTGCACAACTCAGTAGAGCCATGGTAGGGTGAAAATCAAAGCACAGTGGGAGACACACAAGACTCTATGACGATCTTGGGTCAACAGACTAAGCTGTACCAGTGTCACAAGAGAACTGCCATCTGACGTGAGGTATAATACCATCTGGGAGTTCTCGGCAAGTCCGTTCAGTGTACCCAGTCTCCACTGAGCACCCGCATACCATCTTCGATGTCAAACACCAATGGATATGGGATCATCCATCGCCCATCACATGGGTCGAGATGATATACGCTAGTCTACTCTGGAATATCGATGCCCCGTCTCGATATTCCCACGACTAGGAACAATTCAAGGATGTACTCATGGACTACCCAGGCCCCACTAGTATGATCTTCATCATAGTCCTGGAAGTCGAGCACACATCCTATGGGCTTTATCAATATGTAATCAGAAAGACAGAAAGTATACATGTTAAGATAAAGTGCAACCAGATAGCGTACTATCATGTCGAGCAAGAAAGTCCTACCTATATATGTCCCAGCATCCACTACAATATACATCCAATGTACAGTAATGGCCTCTTGGGCATACATATAACTAACAATCTCCCACTTGCACTAGGGCCATCTGTAGCAGTGGTTGCAGTATCACATACTCAACCATCCCCTAAATTGTCTCTCTTTGGGAAAAAGGCCTTCGTGAGTGGATCCGCCGTGTTGTCCTCTGAGTCTTCTCTCCTAACCTCGATCACCCTGGAGATCAACTATCTCTATGATCAGGTGATGCTGCCTCAGAATTTGTCTGGGTCACTGATGGGACCAGGGTTCCAGGGCCAAAGCCATACTTCCATTGTCATACAATGGCAGGAACCTAGTTCATCTTATGAACCAATATACACCCAAACTTCCTCTTTGGTAGTATCTTCAATAGCGATGTTACCAGCCTTTATCGTCTAGTTTGCCACGGTATCTAGCTTGGAACTTTTCCAACATACCGTCCCTTTACTGAGGGTAAAGACAGTGCCTGTGACTGACATTCAGTCGTTTTTATCACCCTGGAACACTTCCAGTGATTCTCCCCAGGATCGATTGATACCATCTCACTACATCTAGTGAGAATCCTAGCATCCAATTGCATCTATCTCATATAGATGAAAACTCAGGATTTAGGAGGTATCACTTTGATCCTATTTGGAGAATCCTTGTGATAATAGGAGATTGATCGATCGTAGTATAGGAAACTCTTTTCCTATCAAGAGTATGTTGTCTTCGTACAATACGAAGATGACCACCTTACTCTCTACTACCCTTTTGTATATACAAGGTTCGTTTACCATTTTGATGAAGTCAAACACTTTGACTATCACATCAAAACAGACATTCCAACTCCGCGATGCCTGCTTCATTATGTAAAGCAACTTGCACACGTTACCGCTGCTCCCACTGTTTACGAAGACCTCTGGCTGTGTTCTTATAGACGTTCTCTTCTAAATCAGTATTTAGAAAAGCAGTCATGGCACCCAACCGCCAGATATCGTAGTCATGGTATGTAGCCGTGGTAAGTAGGATCTGGATAGACTTAAGCATAGCTACTAGAAAAAGGTTTCATCATTATCCACGCCTGGTCGATGACGAAAACCTTTAACAAGTCTAGCTTTGAAAGTCTCAACTTTTCCATCTACACCAAGTAATCTTCTCAAGATATACTTGCTCCTGATGGGGATTTAACCCATCAGATATAGCAGCTAAAGTCCATACTTTGCTGGTGTACATGGATTCCATCTCAGATCGCTAAGCATCCAGCCATTTTTACAGAGTCCCTACTCTCGATGGCCTGCTCGAAACTAGTTGGGTCATCATCTTATGATGCAATCCTTGCTCCCACTGTCATCGAGAAACCGATGTATCTCTCAGGCGGATGAGGAACCCTACTAGATCGGCGGAGAGGCTGAGGTTCGTCGGGAACTATTGAATCCTTTGGTTCTGTCAAATCATTAGCAGTTTTGTACAGCTGGAACCTTTCCAGTTCTACAGAACTGATCTTGCCTCGATCTTGTCCGGATTTTGCTTTTGACATAGGCCGGACAATCCCAAATCTTAACTAACTTAAGAGATAGGCTCTTCCCATACCATATCTCATATGGAGTGGTAGGCACTGATTTGATTCGAACCTAATTCAATAGGTATGCAGCTTCTCAAGTGCATAACTCCCAGAAGGAAAAAGGTAACTCAGTAATACTCATCATAGAGCACACGATATCTAATATTGTGTGATTGCTCCGCCCCGATACACCGTTGTGCTGTGGTGTATTCAGAGGAGTAATACCGAGAGAGAATCTCATTTTCCTTTAGAATAGTCCAAGGATTCCATGCACAAGTATTCTCCTCCCTGATCTCATCATAGGACATAATACTTATACCCGGTTATTGGTTCTCTACTTCTAACTTATATTCTGTGAATACCTCAAAAGGTTCGGACTTATGTTTCAACAGGAACATATGACTGAATCTTGAGAGATTATCAAAGAATATAATGAAGTAAAAAGAACCAGTCCTGGCATGTGTAGACATGAGACTTTACATACATCATCATGTATCAGTCCCAAGAGTTTACCAACTCTTCCTCTGTTTCCAGTAAACAGAGCTGGTGTCATTATATCTTTGTGACATGACTGGCAAGTTTCACAAGATGTAAATTCAAACTGATTTAAATATGCATCTAAATGTAACTTCAGCTAGTCGGGTCGCATTGATATGACCTAGTCTACAATACCTCAAGAAGAATTTGTTCATTTCTGAACTCTTCATCTTGTGTGTGCTCAATATACAAGGAACTGTAGTTTGATTTAAAACGTCAATGCTTTTAGATAACGTGCCTGAACTGATCAACTTTTGATATAGGAAATGTTTAAAACATTATCCATCAATACGAAATTATATCATTTCTTCACTAATAAAGAGACTGATATGATTTTGTATATCAGGTTCGGTATCTAATAGCGTTTGTTCAGAATCAATGTATTCGTAATACAGGGTGACAGTGACCAACAGACTTGGCTGCAACACTTGCCCCGGTTTCTGTCTCATGAAACTTATCACCCGTCCTCAGTTTTTCTACCCTTTTGTAGCCCTATGTAACAGCTTACATATCTGGGATCCTGATCTGGTATCATATACCCAGGATGCAGAGGATACTGAGAAACAGTTCTTTGTAATGAGCATACCCGAAGGAGATGCATCATATGCACTTTCTTCGTTTGGGCGGCATAGGAATTCTGGTATTCCCTATTTCCTGCTCTTTCTTATAACAATTATAAGTTGGAGCGGGACCAATGTTTCCCAGCTCAGAATAACAAGCGGGTTCGGTCAATATTCCGTATTATTATCTTGATTAAGGCGTGATATGGTCGCTACCAGGAGAGAGAGAGAAGAAAACACTCTGCGTGCGCTCTTGCAAGATTAGATTGGTTATGTATTTTATCTAATCAGGATGACTCCCACTGTTTTTATCAAATCTTCCTTCAAACCCTAAAAGGAAAGACTAGCCGGGATTAATTACACTCTACAAGTTCGCCAATCTTTCAGCCAGGCCAGTGTCGGTACTTTGAGGGAGGTTCCCCATGCTTTCGCACGGACCTAATTACTGTAAACCTCGTTTTCCCAGAGGCGTAACCCCGTTGACACCTTTCTAGACACCTACTTGATCGGCTAATTGCAAAGTGCAAAACTCTCCCAGGAGTAACAATTACTCGCAGTGGGTATCGGGATCCAACTATCACATAGAAGGTATGCAATCTCATTGCAAGTTTCAACACTTGAAACTCCCGATAATGGTTTTTACCCCTAGCACTTATGACCTTAACTATGGTCAACAAATCATAAGTACTAGTCAAGTTCTACCCGTCATTTCGTGATTAATTAGACCCACCCACATGACCCTTAACTAAGGTCAACAAAGTCACGCGACTGTCCTAACTAATCGCATCATATGCGGTGTAGGAAGACATCACTTAGCTACCGTACACTGTGCCTTGACTATGGTCAACAAACACAGCACGAATACTAAGTACTTTACTTCCTAAAATGACGGAGGGTTGCGGCTGGTTTTTGTGAAAACCTTTAACGCTTTGAACTTGATCTCGTTGCGGAATCAAATGGTTTTTAAATGGAATGTTTTCGAGGCTTTTCTAGTTTTGCTAAAGGGGTCACTCCCGGTGAAGGGATCATCGGCCCTTTCCTCGTCGAATGAGGTGCGGGATATATCATATATATCACTGTGCAAAGCGGAAACTATAGAAGCGATCAAAGACAAACCGAGAGTTGCAGCATCTGCCAGTTATTGCTAAAGGAGTCACTCCCGGTGAAGGGATCTCGGTCCTTTCCTCATCGAATAAGATGCAGGATGTTCTATAATGAACACCGCGATGCAAAACAAGAACTGTAGCTACCTGTTTTTATTTTGAAATTCGATTCCACAACATCAATTAGGTTTATTTTCTTTCATTAATCTCATTAATGAATATCCCATCAATTAAATTACCTAAACATCACAGATAGATATGACGTACACTTATGCCATCCGCATTCGCCTCGATGTCCCCTCGTGCACCGTTAGGTTAGGTAACTAACGGCAGAGCGGGGCAGGGCTAGCGCGGGTGTAAAACATAAGTAACGTCTATATAATACATCATATATACTATAATATCTGTCACAGAACATCGCATGATCTCAGATAAAACACAGCAGAAGAAACATATGAAATATTGGATATACTAGGACGTCCGTGTTTTCAATACGAGCCAGTATAAAACACGGATTCCACGGTCGTGATGAATAGCCAATCCCACACCCCAAGACCCCTACGAGAGCGGCAAGCAACCCTACCAATTCTAGGGTTAGGAGACCCGGACTCGACTCCTCGAGTTGGTCTCCCACTGGACCCCAGAACCCGGTTACTTGTGCTCCCCTCCTTGGGTCTATCCTAGTGCAGAAAAGTAAATAATATACAACGGGTGACGACTTCCGCAACCTGGAAGTGCCCCAATAAAAGAATATTACATACAAGTTTTTACATGAATGAAAATGAAAAACACTCATCTCACATAAAAAAAACCCCGGCTATTCAAATACGACGATCCAATATAACATATCCAGCAACACATAACATCACATGTCATCAACGTAAGTAAATATGTCCATCCCAATTGTCGTTGACATATAGCAACGAAACCGGCGATATCACATATTACACTTACGGTCACAGAAAAGAAAGTGTAAAACTACAACAGTTGGAATCCACAACCTCCTCAGACATCGCATGCCTGACCAAATAAATTCCTTAGACATCGCATGCCTAACAATTATAAACCCCGCATTTTAGTCTCAAAATCGAAAACACTTTTCAATATCAAGTCGGGCAATTCAACAAGATTCCCGACAGCCTGATCGAATGCTCGTCGCAAACTTCAGTAGGCGGCTGCACCCCCGATACCGGCGACGAAGTGCACCAAGGCGGAACACCGCTACCGCGAGCACCCGAACGGATGCTTACGGCGACGGGGTTCTCCTACAGTCACTTGGTCGGGGCTATGGAGTGAGGCTGTCTATTAAGTTTACCCGGCGAGTATCCGCGTACGCTACGTGATTGCGACGGACTTTTAATCACATCAAAATTCCGTGGCAACCGATCAAGTGAGACTAAACTGCTATGTTTATAACATTCATTCAATTATCTAATAACTTCTTGTGAATTCCAATTATTGTATCACATTCCGGATAAATAGAAAATGTTAAACTTTCCGATCGAACAATCGAACACCCAAGTTTTCCCGATACAGATCAACACATGAAACAAGTCTAAAAACATTCAGTTCGTGCCTCAGTACCAACGGTCCAGCCGTAGAAGGTTCAAACCAACGCCTCACATGTGGCACGCCGTACTGCCCCAAACCCTAAGGTTCAAAGGGTAGTTCAAGACGGTCACATAATCGAGTTAAGGTTTGTTGTCTTCTAGAGGGACCATCGTGTTACTTGCACTACTAAGAACGTGATTAAACTACAGAAATATCCAACACTTGGAAATTTCCCGACAGGGGAAAAATTGGGTATTTATATCCGGCCGAACTTTTTAACATATTCAAAAAAATTATCCGGAACGACACATAGACAAAGTTTGACAATCCGATCGAATGTATGAACTCCCAATACAACCCAAAATACTCAACTCTTGATTTCAGATTAAAAATTCCCAGGAAAACCAGCACTGAAAAATAGGAGTTACTGTGCAAAATTCAATGGCAGATAAGACAAAAGGGCCGCGGAAGGGCCGCATTAGCACGCTAATGCCGCGGTTCCGCCGCACTTTAGAAAGATCATTAGGTAATTTTTGCATCGTAATTCTTAGATTTACCTGCTGATTTTTCTGCATATTTTTAATTTGCAAAAATCCACATTTTACAAAAATGTCCAGAGAGCATTTTAAAGTCGGGGTTTCGGGTCGATCGGACTTCTAACTCCGTCTACGCATCGCCTAAGGCTCTAGCTAGGCTCTGATACCACTGTAGGGTTCCTAGGCACTCTAGTGAAGTCTCACAAGTGATCAAACATGCACAAATCAAATTTTACGGGTGCCTACAAACCCGACTACGGATCGTTTACTAGATATTTAGGCGAAGTAAGCAAACTAGTTAACATTTTAACTAAGGGAACGGATATACAACCTTTGTAGATCCGGTCCACCACCTCCACGGCTCCGCAATGAATTCCCCTCGCTGTCCAAATCATGTCTTGGGCTCTAGCGTCGGCATCATCGAAGAATGGGCGGGCTTGATCGTCGGTTCGATGCCGAAGATGATCTACGTCGAGGCATCGCTAGAACAAGCTCCAACTTCACCAAGTCGGAAAAACTTGTGAAGGAAACACCCTATACTACTTGGCAAGAGGTAGAGGATGAAGAAATAGGAAATGGGTAAACTTTAGTTTTGGATTTCTCACTAGATCTCATGACTTGCCATTGGAGTAGCAAGCTTTCTTCATTTTAGAAGAAGATGATATGATATGATAATTAAAATAGAAAAGAAAATATAATACTTATCATATCATTAACCTTAGTTAGGTGTAGAGAATTGACTAAGGTTAATTTGAAGAGTTAGGGTTAAGAAAGAAGACAAAATGGTTACTTAGTCAAACTTTCAAGAAACTTCAACTACAAACAAAATAAGCCACCATTTCATTTTCTTTATCATTTTCTTTTTACAAAATAAATAAATAAACAAGAAAAAGAAAACCCTAATCTTAATCTTAACCATGGTCAAATTCTTTACACTAACCCTAGCATGCATGTATCATCAAACATGATACAATCATGTGCACAAAATATATCACATATGCAATGTGCACAAACTAAGTGAGTAAATCCATTTAAAGTGAACCAATACTAGTTAATGCAAAGTAATATATCAAATATATAATTATACATTAAATCATTAAATCAACACTTGATTCAATGATCCGGTCATGTCGCATATAACCGGCTAGTATCCAATGTATCGGCTTATCGAATCAATCCTTGATTCGATAACTAGGTTATATCGCATATAACCAATCGATACATTCGTCGCGAGAATGAAATACGGTATCACATACACGAATTATTCTCGGTCCCGCACATATCTCATATGCGCTCCTATTTCATTTCGCTTGAGCTAGGAAACCTCTGTGTAGGACTCTAAAGACTCGTCAATACGCCGGCAGCGGATGATGATCATATCAAACACCCACAAGCCGCAAGCGGTCTGCTAAACGTAACGGCCACCCGGGTATTGAGCGATCAGAAGATCGACGAGCAAGCCCGCTCACACTCCTGCGAATCCGACCAGTAACACTACCGTATAGTCCGGTCTGTTCGTCTGATATGTCGCATATCTCGCCTAGGGGTGGTAAACGTCAGACCCCAATAGCTCGATAAGTCATGCCGACATAGGGTCCATAACATTCGTGAAACTACTGATAACTCTTACCAGTATATCACTGCAACCCTGGCCAGGGATTTCCTGTTATGACCAGTCGAGCATAGCACAACATCAACCCCTAATAACGGGAGAGACGAATCCCCTCCTATCGCTCATTGCCTCCATGTGAATCGGGACTGTACCCAAAAACCACCTGTTTGCACAACTCAGTAGAGCCATGGTAGGGTGGAAATCAAAGCACAGTGGGAGACACACAAGACTCTATGACGATCTCGGGTCAACAGACTAAGCTGTACCAGTGTCACCAGAGAACTGCCATCTGACGTGAGGTATAATACCATCTGGGAGTTCTCGGCGAGTCCGTTCAGTGTACCCAGTCTCCACTGAGCACCCGCATACCATCTTCGATGTCAAACACCAATGGATATGGGATCATCCATCGCCCATCACATGGGTCGAGAAGATATACGCTAGTCTACTCTGGAATATCGATGCCCCGTCTCGATATTCCCACGACTAGGAACAATTCAAGGATGTACTCATGGACTACCCAGGCCCCACTAGTATGATCTTCATCATAGTCCTGGAAGTCGAGCACACATCCTATGGGCTTTATCAACATGTAATCAGAGAGACAGAAAGTATACATGTTAAGATAAAGTGCAACCAGATAGCGTACTATCATGTCGAGCAAGAAAGTCCTACCTATATATGTCCCAGCATCCACTACAATATACATCCAATGTACAGTAATGGCCTCTAGGGCATACATATAACTAACAAAGGGAAGAGCCCATCTCTTAAGATAGTTAAGATTTGGGGTTGTCCAGCTTATGTCTGAAAAGAAAAATCCGGACAAGCTCGAGGCAAGATCTGTTATGTACAACTGGAAAGGTTCCAGCTATACAAACAACAGCAGATGATTTGGTAGAACCAAAGGATTCAGAAGATTCCAACGAACCTCAGCCTCTCCGCCGATCTAATAGGGTTCCTCACCCACCTGAGAGATACTTCGGTTTCTCTATGACAGTGGGAGCGAGGATTGCATCATGAGATGATGACCCAACTAGTTTCGAGCTGGCCATCAGGAGTGGGACTCTGTAAGAATGGCTGGATGCTTAGTGATCTGAGATGGAATCCTTATACACCAACAAAGTATGGACTTTGGTTGCTATATCTGAAGGGTTAAATCCCCATCAGGAGCAAGTATATCTTGAGAAGATTACTTGGTGTAGATGGAAAAGTTGAGACTTTCAAAGCTAGACTTGTTAAAGGTTTTCGTCATCGACCAGGCATGGATAATGATGAAACCTTTTCCAGTGGCTATGCTTAAGTCCATCCAGATCCTACTTGCCACGGCTACATACCATGACTACGATATCTGGTGGTTGGGTGTCATGACAGCTTTTCTAAATGACGTTTTAGAAGAGAGCGTCTATAAGTACACAGCCAGAGGGCCTCGTAGACAGTGGGAGCAGCGGAAACGTGTGCAAGATATTTTATGTGATAAAGCAGGCATCGTGGAGTTGGAACATCTATTTTGATGAGTTAGTCAAACAGTTTGACATCATCAAAATGGTAGATGAACCTTATATAAACAAAAAGGTAGTAGGGAGTATGGTGGCGATCCTCGTAGAGTACGTGGATGACATACTCTTGATAAGAAAGAAGTTTCCTATGCTACGCTCGGTCAATCTCCGCTTATCACAATGATTCTCCATATAGGATCATAATGATACCTCCTAAATCCTGGGTTTTGGATCTATGAGATAGATCTAATTGGATGTTAGGATTCTCACTAGTTGTAGTGAGATGGTATCAATTGATCCTGGGAAGAATCACTGGAAGTGTTCCAGGGTGATAAAGACGACTGAATGTCAGTCACAGGCATTGTCTTTACCCTTAGTAAAGGGACGGTATGTTGGAAGAGTTCCAAGCTAGATACCGTGACATACTAGACGATAAAGGCTGGATACATCGCTACTTAAGATGCTACCAAAGAGGCTGTTTGGGTGTATATTGGTTCATGAGATGAACTACGTTCCTACCATTGTGAGACAATGGAGTTGTGGCTTATGCCAAGGAACGTCGGTCCCATCAGTGATCCAGAAAAATTCTAAGGCAGTGTCACCTGATCGTGGAGATGGTTGATCTCCAGGGGATCGAGGTCAGGAGAGTAGACTCAGAAGACAACACGGAGGATCCACTCACAAAGGCCTTTTTCCAGAGAGAGACTTTTATGGGATGGTTGAGTATGAGATACTGCAACCACTGCTATCAGATGGCCCTAGTGCAAGTGGGAGATTGTTAGTTATATGTATGCCCTAGAGGCCATTACTGTACATTGGATGTATATTGTAGTGGATGCTGGGACATATATAGGGAGGACTTTCTTGCTCGACATGATAGTATGCTATCTGGTTACTCTTTATCTTAACGTGTACATTGATTGTCTCTCTGTTACATGTTGGTAAAGCCCTTAGGATGTGTACTTGACTACCTGGACTATGATGCGGATCATACTAGTGGGGACATGGTAGTCCATAAGTACATCCTTCAAAGTCCCTAGTCGTGGGTGTATCGAGACGGGGCATCGATATACCAGAGTAGACTAGCGTATGCCTTCTCGACCCATACAGATGGGCGATGGATGATCCCATATCCATTGGTGTTTGACATCAGAGATGATATACGGGTGCTCAGTGGAGACTGGGTACACTGGACGGACTCGCCGAGAACTCCGAGATGGTATTATACCTTACGTCAGATGGCAGTTCTCTGGTGACACTGGTACAGAGTAGTCTGTTGACCCGAGATCGTCATAGAGTCTTGTGTGGTTCCCACTGTGCTTTGATTTCCATCTTACCACGTCCAAGAGGGCGTGCAAAACGGTGGTTTTTGGGTACAGTCCTGAATCACATGGAGGCAATGAGCGATAGGAGGGGATTCGTCTCTCCCGGTATAGGGAGTTGATGTTGCGCTGTGTTCGATTGGCTATAACCGGAAATCCCTGGCCAGGGTTGCTGAGATTTACTGGTAAGTGTTACCAGTAGTTTCTCGAATTGTTATAGACCTCATATCGACATGACTTATCAAGCTATTGGGGTCTGACGTTTACCACCCCTAGGCGAGATATGCGACATATCAGACGATCAGACCGGACTGTACGGTAAGTGTTACTGGTTAGATTCACAGGAGTGTGAGCGGGCTTGCTCGTCGATCTTCTGATCGCTCAATAACCGGGTGGCCGTTACGTTTAGCAGACCGCTTGCGGCTTGTGGGTGTTTGATATGATCATCACCTGCTGCCGGCGTATTGACGAGTATTTAGAGTCCTACACAGAGGTTTCCTGGCTCAAGCGAAACGAAATAGGAGCGCGTATGAGATATGTGCGGGACCGAGAATAATGCGTGTATGTGATACCGTATTCTATTCTCGCGATGAATGTATCGATTGGTTGTATGCAATATAACCTAGTTATTGAATCGGAGATTGTTTCGATAAGTCGATACATTGGATACTAGTCGGTTATGTGCGACATGACCGGATCATTGAATCAAGTGTTGATTTAATGATTTAATGTATAATTATATATTTGATATATTACTTTGCATTAACTAGTATTGGTTCACTTTAAATGGATTTACTCACTTGAATTGCACATTGTATATGTGATATATTTTTTGTGCACATGATTGTATCATGTTTGATGATACATTCTAGTTTGGTTTTGTGTAAAGAATTAAACCATGGTTAGTTAGTGGTTAGGGTATCATTTCTGTTCTCTTATTCATTTATCTATTTATTTATTTCATTTAGAAAAGATAAAGAGAAAAGAATGGTTTCTAGTTTTGTTTTTATTTGAAGCTTCTTGAAGCTTTGAACAAGTCCAACATTCTTGTCTCTTCTCTAACCCTAACCACTCATCTAACCTTAGTTAAATCTTTACACTAAACCATGGTTGAGATTATGATAAGTATCATATTGTTTTTATTTTAAAACAACTTATCATAATATTCTTTCTTCTTCTTCTTCATCTTCAACATTGAAGCAAGCTTGCCTCCATCAATGGCAACTTGTGAAAAAGAGTGAGAAATCCAATTCTAAAGTGAACCCACTTCTTATTTCTTCATCCTCTACCTCTTGCCAAGTAGTAGAGTGTGTTTTCTTCACAAGTTTCATGACTTGGTGAAGTTGGAGCTTGATCTAGTGATGCCTCGACGTAGATCATCTTCGGCATCGTCGTCGATGACCTAGCCCCCTTTTTCTCCGATGAAGCCGACGCTAGAGCCCGGGATTCGATTTGGTCAGCGAGGAGACTTCATTGCGGAGCTATGGAGGTGGAGGACTGGATCTACAAAGGTTGTATTTCCGTTCTCTTAGTAAAGTAGTTTACTAGTTGCATCTTTCGCCTAAACATCTAGTTAACGATCCGTAGTCTAGGGTTTCTCGGCACCCCCATTTTTGAAATTGGCATGGTTGATGCCTTGTGAGACCTCTTGAGAGTGCCTAGGAACCCTACATAAAGTTCCATCCAAATCCGTGCCTAAGACTCCGTATGAAATATGGAGTGGTAAGTGTTTGTATCTTAAACGTATTAAGATTTGGGGTTGCCCAACTTATGTAAAAAAGCAGAACCCAGACAAACTTGAGGCACGGGCAGTTTTATGTAAGTTTGTGGGATACCCAAAAGATTCAAGTGGGTATCTATTCTACCATGCAGAGGAACAGAAGATAATTGTTTCCAGGAATGCCACATTTTTGGAAAAAGAATTTCTTGTTAAAAATATTAGTGGCAGCACGGTAGAACTGGATGAAATTCCAGAAACACAAACTTTAACTAAAGATTTGGAATAACCGCTAGATTCAGTTACACCCAACGAACCTCAGCCACTCCGCAGATCTGGCAGGATTTCTCATCCGCCCGAGAGATATGATTTGTCCAAAAATAATATGTTTACCGCACTCAGAAACGGCGTCGCTTTGCAGCTAGCCGGTGAATACGGGTCGATCCACAGAGATGGGTAAATTTCTGATTTGTGTTTTTACGAGTTGATTCAAATTGTTGTTTTGGTTGGTTTATAAAATCTGATCTAAATTAATCTGATTTAAAGTCTTGCTAGGGTTAGGTTTAGGGGAAGTTTGGAGATTAAAGGTTTCCTCACCGCTTTCATTGCCCTATTTTAGATCTATTAAATGTTACGATAATTATCAATAATGTGGATCCGAATCTTTTGGGAAGATGTTTCTTCCTCTAGATTCATATCCTTCCTTTATCGATAATTACCCTAACCCCCATGGAAAACACGCGCAACCGGCCCTTTATACTACGGTTCATCGTTGCCTCGAGGGGTAGGATGCCGTAGGGAGCGGTTGTGCGTGCATGCATGGAGTTCTAACTCTTAGGTGTGGATGGCATGAAAGGGGTGAGAGAGCTCATCTCTCAAACCTTTCCCTAAGGCTAACCCTAACAAGCGAGGAGACTACTCGCTCATTAGGGGATGATAAGACATGCTAATTAAAAGAATTAAAATAAAGACATAAAATAACTTACTAGGTTGACGGCTCCCTCCAAGCAATATAGAACAGATCTGAATAATACTCTCAGCAATTTTGAATTTTATTGATTGAAAAGAGGCATAGGGTTTTACAATTTTCAATTACAATTTATAAGTAAACAGGAGAATTTAGGGTTACGGGATTCGCACATGTGCAATTACAGATTTGCCCACTAAAAATCCAAACCCCCGCACCGACGCACCGACACCCGAAATTTGCACCGACGTGCGTACTAGACGGCCGCGGAACCGCGGCAATAGGGCGCTTGGGCCGCGGTTCCGCGGCCCTTTGGTGAGCTTAGCCCACCCAACTTCTGGGCTTGGTTCAGGACTTCTTGGGCTTCCTTTTTTTATACTTCTTTTCTCTGTTGGGCTTCTTAGTCTTCTCCAGATCTTCAGTGAAAACTTGTAAGGATCTTTTGACCGTTTCACTTTCGTCTTTTTGGACCTTGCACTGTTCTTCGTCTCGGTTTGAGTAAGATCCGTCTGCTTGTTGGTCAAAAGTCCCTTTTCTATATCAACTTTCGTCTTTTTCACTGTATTTGCTCCAAGAGCCTGTATCCTGTAACATGCAACAAACGTGCATCAAGAGTACCTGTTTATTTATAAAACGGATAAGAATAGGGGGATGAAAAATGCAATATTATGGTCTGAACAAATACCCCCAAACTTATCTTTTGCTCGTCCTCGAGCAAACTTATTTTTTTATTCACAAAAAATCCTAGCCGCACTTTCGCAGGGAAACGCGATTGCACTGAGCACGTGCAACAAGCCGTTAAACCTCTAGGTGTCCCTAGTAGGAGGAGTGTTGTCTCCTGAGGGTTTTCAGCGGATTACACCCACAAAATCCTATCAATTTGGCCAATTGACTTTTGTTCTCCAATTAGGTTTTCTAACAAGGAATTCTATTATCTTCTACTCGTAAATTATCCACCCATATTCTTCACGCTTCCTCATCATTTAACTTAAGATTATATATATCCTATAGACTTACTTAGTTTTCGGCATCTCTTAAGTCTTCCTTCTAGGGTTTCATCTCCACTCAGGAATTTCTATCAACTCCATTAAAGATACAAGTTCTATCTTTCATTCCTCTCTCTTATCTAAATTCCAATCACATACCCCCACGTGTGTGTATAGATCACCCCTACACTTGGAAATTCAAATCAAGCGATCGTACTCACGTCCTTTGTCCAAAGCACTTATTAATTAGTGAATTTTTAAATGAAATTTGCTTACATATCCTTCATGCGACCGTTAATACTTCTTGAGGTACCAACGACCGATTACAAAATGTGTTAGCACTTTAAAGCATACTTCCTAGTTTTGCAACAACCAAGGCTTTAGCAGTGACTCCCAAACCAGTTGGTCTAAGGCACTAGGTGATGAAGCACCCTCGCTAAATATTTTTCTATTTTTCCAGCCTTAAGTAATCATAAAAACCAGTGTCCATTTTTTTATTCTTCATTCACATTTTTTTCTTTTATTTTATTCGTACTAAGGACTTTAGACAAGAGCATTTCAAGGTCTCTTCTACTTTTCCAAGTTTCAAGATGCGTGATTGTGCAAATTGTAGGGTATACATTTTCAGAATCTAGACTTAAGTTAGGAACTATTTTTCAAACTTATACTCTAATAAAAGCTTCAATATTTTTCCTTCGTTTCGACTTAGCCCAAAAAGTGAACCCAAAATTTGCCTATTTCTAAATAAACTACAAAGACATATACTCTCAACCGTTAAACTTTAAGGAAGGTTATTTTTAGGGTTTTAAATTCACTAAGTCTAAGATCCAGTTGTTCCTAGCTAGTTAACCTATATGTCAAACTCAAGTCAATTAGCCAAAATTGAATACATTAATTTTTATGGTTTTTAAAATTTTTCAAATTTTTATGGGTTTTCAAATAAATATGCAAATGCAAAAATATATACAAATGAATGCAAAGGAAGAAGACGTACCGAACATACCCCCAAACTTGAACTTGACAGTGTCCTCACTATCATACTAAACCAAGAGGGTCAAAATACCGGCACTTCCCTATTTATTTATTTATAATATATTTTTTTTGATAAGAAAAACAAAAATATATACAGAAAGGCACTCCCCGAAACTTCATTTAAACTATATTAGACATTACTGCTAAACTTTGCATAGACCAAAAGTCAACACCAACCAGTTGAAAAATTTATCAGTAAAGAGTATTGGTTGGTGGAAGAATAAGTTGTGGCGGTCCAAAAAGAATTGGGGAAGATAAAAGTGGTGGTATAGAAGGTATGGAGGTGAATAGACAGGAGGTGGTGATGAATCAAAACGAGAATGCGAATGATCAGCAATCAGTGGAATATTGGCATTCTCGTAGCTTATTAAAAGAAATGGGGGTGGTTCAACTTCTAAAAGATGAGGTTGATTAACCACAATATCCCCAAAATGTTCCTGTGGGTCCTCTATTGACTTGGCATCATCCATCAATTTCATATGATATTCAATTATAAGCGAACTGATCTCCTCGATGTCCGCCATAGTCCAACCGAAAACTTGCCGCCTCTCTTGTAAGACTTTTAAAATAGCGTTCTCTTGCTCGAAGGCTAGAGAGGCAGATATTATAATGGGAAAAGTCTCATTCTCACCTATGTAAGCATATTTAAGGTGATACGGTAAGGACATGAGTTCGAGTTTCGGAGGCGAAAGAATCATTGCGGAATCTACATCGAACTCAAAGGACTCCAACACAGGTTCGAAATCACTGCAAACAACCGATTCGGATGGTTCGACTAACTCATCAAAAAATTCAAAAGACTCATATTCGGGCTGTGAGTCGTCATCATTCGAAAAAGTGAAACATTCATAATCCATATCGGTTGTGTCAACGGTGGTAGGCTCAAGGAGGGACGCACTAGTGGCGTCAAAACTGTTTTCATCAAACAAGAATCTTTCAAGCTCGCAGTCCTCCTGCGTGATTTCATGAATAGAGCAAACTTCTCGTGTACTAGTTTTAGGCACGGGGGGCAGACTTCCCATCTTATAAATATTGAACTCACTAGACATCTTCCCAAAGGATAGAGTCATGGAGCCATTGCGACAGTTTATTACAGCATTGGAAGTGGCCAAAAATGGTCGACCTAGGATCACCGGAATTTGGTTTCTTGGGTTAGCAACAGGTTGTGTATCCATAACAATAAAATCAACGGGGAATATGAACTCCCCAAATTTGATCAACACATCCTCTAGCTGACCCCTTGGATGGGTGATTGATCGATCAGCCATTTGGAGAGTACAACGAGTGGGTTTCAACTCTCCAACCCCTAATTGTTCGTACACGGAGTAGGGAATCAGGTTAACACTAGATCCAAGATCTAAAAGTGCTCGATTAATTTTCTTATCCCCAATTGTGATTGAAATTGTAGGACAGCCTGGGTCCTTTCGTTTTTGGGATAAGGTTTGAGGGTGGTTAATAGCATTGCTCACTGCACTAGCCACTAGCACTTTCTTGGGTACTTGAGATGCCTTTCTCTTCGAGGTGCATAAGCCCTTTAAGATTTTCGCGTATGAAGAGACTTGTTGGATAGCATCCAAGAGAGGTATATTTATGCTAACCTGTTTAAATAATTCCACAATCTTCTCCACTTGTGCAGTTGGTTTATTGGGACTCAACCTGTTTGGGAATGGAGCATTTTGAAAATTCGTTGAGTCAAATGTCTGTGGAGTAGAATGTGGAGTAGGAATGGATCCCTGTGTAGATGTGTTCATGTTGTGATAAATGGGTCCGTTCGAGCTAGAAGAAGTAGAGCCATGTGAAGGGTGGAGAATAGGCTCTAAAGAAAAAGGTGAAGAAGAAAGTGAAGAAAATGAAGAAGGGGAAGATGACGATGGAGAAAAAGAAGAAGAAGAAGAAGAAGAACCACCGGCGGGGATGCCATCACTAGTTCCCACATTATTTTGCAACACTCTTCCGGATCTCAACGTGGTCACCGTATTTACATTGTGATTGGGATATGCATTTTGTGTGTGACCGGGATTTGGCAATGGTTGAGATGGAAGCTTTCCCTTTTCTCTCTCGCTCAACGCAGCAGTTAATTGTGCAATTTGTGCCTCAATAGATTTGATACTTTGATCGTGTGAAGCATTGTTAGTCATCAAAGATTGAACATAATTTTCAAATCTTGCTGCGGATTCTGTAGATTGCTTGAGAAATGCATCTAGACTTTTTTCGAGCGAGATAACCTTATCATCATTTGGTTGAACCAAATTGTTCGTTTGATTTGTATAAGGTTGCTGTTGGAAAGGTTGCTGGTTTTGAGTTTGTGGAGATGCTTGTTGTTGTTGTGGAGGTGGTCTTTGAAAATTGTTATTCCCTTGGAACTGTTGATTTGGGTGACTCCTCCACCCCTGATTGTATGTCGAAGAGTACGGATCGTTTCTTTGTCGTTGCTGAAATGCAGCATTGACTTAATCCTGTCCTTGAATAGGTGCATTATAAGGACACTCTTCGGTTAGATGTGATGGATTCGAACAATAAGCACAAACAGTTCGTGTGGATAAAGCAGGGGCAGGAGAAGACGATGAGATTTTGGTCTTAATGGCTTCTAGCTTTTTCATAAGTGCGGCCATCTCGGCCTTCATAGCAATCGATATATCTACTTGATGTATGCCTGCCCTAGATTGACCAACAGAAGAAAATGATATGGTCTTGGTACTCTCCCACTGAATTGTTTGCTTACTAAGATCCTCAAGAAACTGCCAAGCTTCGTCGCTAGACTTGTAAAGAAAATGACCTTGACATATAGTTTCTAGCAACTGCTTCGTTGCCGAGTTCAATCCCTCGTATAATGTTTGGCAAAGTTGCCAACTTTCGATCCCATGATGATGGCATTGAACAAGTAGGTCTTTAAATCTCTCGAAGTACTTCCAAAATGGTTCGGAAGGAAGCTGTGAAAATTGTATAATCTCGTTACGGATTCTAGCAGTTTTGTGATGAGGATAGAACTTTTTCAGAAAAGCTCTCACAAACTCGTCCCAATTTCTAATCGAATGTGATGCGGTGCTATATAGCCACTTCTCGTCTAGGTCACATAAGGTGAAAGGAATGACCCTTAGCCTTATAGTGTCATCACTTAATTGGGTCGTTTTCATCATAGCGAACACATTTTCGAATTTATTAATAAAAATATACGCATCTTCCGATTCCAAACAATGAAATTTTGGCAGCATATTGATGAAATGTGGTTTTATTTCAAAATTGTCCCCATTTGCCTGTGGGGGTGAAAGACATGTAGGTAAAGAAGTGCGGACGGGGTAGAAGAGATCCTGGAGCGCAACTCGTGCGGGCGCTACAACAGGCGGAAGATTCAGGTTATTCGCACCTAACGGAGGTGGAATCATTCCCGTTGGTAAGGTATCGTTGGGGTCGTGTCCCGACATACCTTCGAAAGAAGAATTTAAAGGTGGAGGTAAGGAAATGGAGGGAATTTCAATGAAGGGTTCGTCGAAGGGTTCGTCGGTCGGTACCAACGAAACACGGACTAATCGGGCGTTAGTATCCCTAGTCCAAAGTGACATACACTAAAGGAGTAGTGTAGTCAGAAAAAATATAAAAACAGAATGTGGGGGTAAGATAACGTCAATGGAGGGAAGTAGTGGAAGTGAGTTGCAAGATTTCTTTAGCGACAAGTTGCAAGTTTTGAAAAGATTTTTCCCTTTTTTTTATTTATGTGAGAGTTTTGCAAAGAAGTTTTAGAAAAGGGACTTGTGACACAAATGTATCAACCACACATGCACAATCAGGCCTAGATCTAAGGTCACCTAGGTCTGCTAGACAGCTCCTAAGTAGGGCTAGAAATAGGACCTCAAACCGCCTCTTCACCGACACTGCGGCCAGGTAAGTGGGAAGGAACCACAGAAGTGGGCCTAATTAAAAACCACTAGCCTAGACACCGCAAAGTCAGTTAGGATAAACGGTCGATGTCTATACTAGTCCTTTTCCTATTGAGCTCGATGTCCTTAGGGCTGAGTAGTATTTTTTTAATTAATTGTGGTCAATGCAAATGCTTTAAAGTGATTTCTGGGGTCCTGGGAAAGGTGATGAAATCCCCACCCAATCTGAGTTTGGTCAATTAGCCCCTTAAAGTCCGATTAAATTATGCAAAACAATAAAATTCACTTGCAATCAATTTTTTTAGCGCGGCGCAATGAAACCTGCAGAAAATCTGTTATTTAGAAGGGGAGAGAAGAATTTTAGCGCAAAGAATTCCTGCAGAAACTTTTTACAGTGGATATATTGTAGGTTGCAGAGGGGAGAAGGAGTAAACAGACCAGAAAATTTTGTGTGCTGACGTGGCAGCCAGAGCGCGGAACCGCGGCAGAAGTATGGATAAGGCCGTGGAAGCGCGGTCGTATAGGGTGATCAGGCTATGAAAAAATTTGTGCTGCACCCTTGTACCACTCCTTCTCTGTTCTGATGTGATTTTTCCTGATTTGCCCTCTGTAAATTTTTAAATCCGCGATTCTTCGCTGTTCCTGCAAGATTCCAAAGATACACCCTTCAAACAGATCAAAATTGATAATTTTTTATTTCTTTTTCTTTATTTTCAGATTTTTATAATTTTTAAAATTTATATCAACCCGAAATTACACAGAAAGAAATTTTACGCCATCCCCGGCAACGGCGCCATTTGATTTGTCCAAAAATAATATGTTTACCGCACTCAGAAACGGCGTCGCTTTGCAGCTAGCCGGTGAATACGGGTCGATCCACAGAGATGGGTAAATTTCTGATTTGTGTTTTTACGAGTTGATTCAAATTGTTGTTTTGGTTGGTTTATAAAATCTGATCTAAATTAATCTGATTTAAAGTCTTTCTAGGGTTAGGTTTAGGGGAAGTTTGGAGATTAAAGGTTTCCTCACCGCTTTCATTGCCCTGTTTTAGATCTATTAGATGTTACGATAATTATCAATAATGTGGATCCGAATCTTTTGGGAAGATGTTTCTTCCTCTAGATTTGTATCCTTCCTTTATCGATAATTACCCTAACCCCCATGGAAAACACGCGCAACCGGCCCTTTATACTACGGTTCATCGTTGCCTCGAGGGGTAGGATGCCGTAGGGAGCGGTTGTGCGTGCATGCATGGAGTTCTAACTCTTAGGTATAGATGGCATGAAAGGGGTGAGAGATCTCATCTCTCAAACCTTTCCGTAAGGCTAACCCTAACAAGCGAGGAGACTACTCGCTCATTAGGGGATGATAAGACATGCTAATTAAAAGAATTAAAATAAAGACATAAAATAACTTACTAGGTTGACGGCTCCCTCCAAGCAATATAGAACAGATCTGAATAATACTCCCAGCAATTTTGAATTTTATTGATTGAAAAGAGGCATAGGGTTTTACAATTTTCGATTACAATTTATAAGTAAACAGGAGAATTTAGGGTTACGGGATTCGCACATGTGCAATTACAGATTTGCCCACTAAAAATCCAAACCCCCGCACCGACGCACCGACACCCGAAATTTGCACCGACGTGCGTACTAGACGGCCGCGGAACCGCGGCAATAGGGCGCTTGGGCCGCGGTTCCGCGGCCCTTTGGTGAGCTTAGCCCACCTAACTTCTGGGCTTGGTTCAGGACTTCTTGGGCTTCCTTTTTTTATAATTCTTTTCTCTGTTGGGCTTCTTAGTCTTCTCCAGATCTTCAGTGAAAACTTGTAAGGATCTTTTGACCGTTTCACTTTCGTCTTTTTGGACCTTGCACTGTTCTTCGTCTCGGTTTGAGTAAGATCCGTCTGCTTGTTGGTCAAAAGTCCCTTTTCTGTATCAACTTTCGTCTTTTTCACTGTATTTGCTCCAAAAGCCTGTATCCTGTAACATGCAACAAACGTGCATCAAGAGTACCTGTTTATTTATAAAACGGATAAGAATAGGGGGATGAAAAATGCAATATTATGGTCTGAACAAGATACTACGGTTTTCTCATAGACGGGGATCGAGAGGATTGCTTCTTGGAAGAAGATGACCCTACCAGTTTCAGGCAGGCCATTATCAGTAGGGACTCTGATAAGTGGCTGGATGCAATGCAATCCGAAATGGAGTCCATGTACACCAATAAAGTGTGGACCTTGGATATTGCTCCACATAGGGTAAAACCCGTTGGATGCAAATGGATCTACAAAAGGAAACTTGGTGTAGATGGGCAGGTGGAAACTTATAAGGCTAGACTCGTTGCAAAAGTTATTCGTCAAAGACTTGGTTTGGACTATGATGAAACCTTTTCTCAAGTGGCTATGCTCAAATCCATTCGGATCCTACTTGCCATTGCGGCCTTCCATGACTATGAAATCTGGCAGATGGATGTTAAAACGGCTTTTCTGAACGGCTGTTTAGAAGAGTGCGTTTACATGGATCAGCCAGAGGGTTTTGTAGACAGTGGGAGCAGCGGGAAGGTGTGCAAGTTGCTTAAATCCATTTATGGATTAAAGCAGGCATCGCGGAGCTGGAACATCTGTTTTGATGAGCCAATCAAGGAATTTGATTTCATCAAGAACGAAGATGAACTTTGTGTCTATAAGAAGATTATAGGACGAACTGTCGTGTTCCTAGTCTTGTACGTGGACGACATTCTTTTGATAGGAAATGACATTCCTATGCTACAATCGGTCAAGCTATTTTTGTCACAACGGTTCTCCAGAAGGACCTGGGTGATGCCTCGTACATTCTGGGAATCAAGATCTACAGAGATAGATCCAAGAGACTTTTGGGACTTTCGCAGTCCAGGTACATAGATAACGTACTAAAGAGATTTAGTATGGAGGATTCCAAGCGCGGTAACATACCCGCACTGCACGGAATTACCTTCTCCAAGAAGATGTCTCTTAAGACTAACGAGGAGAGGGTTCGCATGAGCACTATACCCTACGCTTCGGCGGTAGGATCTATAATGTATGCGATGCTATGTACAAGACCAGATGTAGCTTACACACTTAGCGTGGTGAGCCGGTATCAGTCAGACCCAGGTGAGGACCACTGGACGGCAATGAATAACATTCTAAAGTACCTGAGAAGGACTAAGGAGATGTTCCTGGTTTACGGTAATAGAGACCTCAGGGTCGAGTCCTTTACCGATTCAAGCTTCCAGAGTGACAAAGATGACAACAAGTCTGTCTCGGGTTTTTTGTTTACCCTCAACGGAGGGGCGGTATGTTGGAGGAGTTCCAAACAGGATACCGTCGCAGACTCGACGATGGAGGCTGAATACATTGCTGCAAGCGATGCCGCAAAAGAGGCGGTCTGGATAAAGAAGTTCATTAGTGAACTTCAGGTGGTTCCGTCCATTTTTGACCCAATACCTTTGTATTGCGATAACAATAGGGCTATAGCTTTAGCAAAGGAACCAAGGTCCCATCAGAAATCCAAACACATCTTAAGGCGGTATCACCTGATCAGGGAGATCATTGATCGCCAGGTGATCGAGGTACGGAGAGTGGACACAAAAGACAACACGGCGGATCCATTCACGAAGGCCTTGCCCCAGTCTCAGTTCGAGCGACTTTTTGAGCTATTGGGTATGCGGTACGCCAGCAGCTGGCCCTAGTGCATACGTTGGGTATGCGGTACACCAATCACTGGCCTTTAGTGCAAGTGGGAGATTGTTAGATATGTATGCCCTAGAGGCAATTATTGCATAGTACTAGATTGTATAATACATTTTGGAAGCTTGGGATATATATATATATATATATATACGGTTTTACGACAGTCTTGCTCGATATAGTAGTATGCTACTTGGTTTGTTTCTATCTTAATATGTGTATATGTTTCTTTTAACATATCGCTGAAACATATTGATGGAGCCCTTAGGATCTATGCTTGACTACTGGCGTTGTGATGGCGATCACACTAGTGAGGGCCGGGTAGTCTATAAGCACATCCTTATTTTTGGTCCCTAGTCGTAGGATTATCGAGACAGGGCATCGATACTCCAGAGTAGACTAGCGTATACGCTTCTCATCCTAGCATGGGAGACGGTCTGTCCCACAGCCGTCAGTACGTCGTACTTGAGATAGTATACGGGTGCTCGTTAGGTTACGAGTACACTGGACAGGACTCGTCGGGAACTGTTGGTTGGTATTATACCTATCGTCAGTTATCAGTTCCCAGGTGACATGAGTACAGCTTAGTCCGTTGACTTGACACTGTCACTTCGCCTCGAGTGTGTTCCCACTGTTCTTTGATTACTACCCTACCACGGCTCTACTGAGTCGTGTAAACAGCTAGTAGTTGGGAGCAGTCCCGAAGCACTTGGAGGCAGTGACGGTTATACAGGATTCGTCTCTCCCGTTATTGGGGGTTGATATCGCGCTGTGTCTAGGAGAGCCATTACACAAAGTCCCTGGCCAGGGCTAGCGAGATATACTGGTAGGTTTCAAGTGATATCTCAGGGTGTTCTGGGCTACACTCCGGCACGACTTGTACCGCTATTAGGGGACTGACATTTACCGCCCCCTAGGCCCGCCATGCGATACTCTTAGATGAACAGACCGGACTGTATGGAGACTGTCACATTCAGGCTCAGTAGGAGTTCAGATGGGTTCACCTCGTCAGTCTTCTTATCGGCATCTACCTGGGGACCGTTACGTACAGCTAGTGCCGCTTGCGGTCTGTGGTTAGACCCACTGCCAGCGTAGTGTCGAGTCTTTAGAGTCCCACACAGAGGGTTATTCGCCTTTAGGCAAAAACAGAGTAGAGGTCGCATGGTTTTGCGACAGGGTTCGTTCACATCCGCGCACTTGTGCACGTTTTGTGTCCAGACAGCTCATACTAGCGGGCTTTGGTTTAAGCCAGATCCTAGTATATGTTTTGGGATTGATTTTATCTCATTGTATTCGTGTTCCTCGGAACACGGATGCGGGTGTGTATGCACAGTTGACTGAGGCAGAGGCAGAGGATTTTCATTTGGGTTAATGATCGTTGTCTTTTTCTTAACCCTAATGTTTATGTGTGAAATATGATTATTAATATTAACTAATTATAATTGTGTTATGGTTAGGGTTGTTGACCATTTGACTATGCTTGACTTGTTGACCTAGGTTGATATATTGACCATCATCATTTAATATGGAAGATGCTCTTTGATTCTTGCAAAAGTAATTAATGTGAAATGATAATGGTCATATTAAGATTAACCATCACAATTATCTTTAGTTAATTATTTAATTATCATAATTCACATATATGTGAGAAGGTTGGCTTTTTCTTCTCATTCTCCCATTCTCATTCTCTCTCAAAGCTCTCCCTTCTCATGAGTTGAGAACCATTGAGCTTGAGATAAAACCCTCAAAATTACTCTCTACTCTTTCTAAGGTTCTAGGTTTAGCACACCAAGCACCTTAGTTACTTCTAGTTTGAGGTTGGAGCCAAAGGTAGAGGCCCTCGGGTGGATCTTTCTTCGGCAAGAGAAGGCGACAAGGAGAACCCGTTCATCACACTCCAAGGAGCAAGAAGAGAAGGACTTGAAGACTTAGGTATAACCATTCTACATAGTAGTTAGAACTTGTAGATTTTGTGTTAGTTTTTGTTTAGCTAAGATCCTTCATGAACGGTCCAACTTACCTATCGAGGAAAATTTTGATTTTTACCTATTCCGCCTCCCCGAAAGTACCGGGGTGGGTAACGTGGACCTAACAGTAATTGGTGATATTTGAGGAAATTGCCTGGGTACAGTTTTTTCAACCTACGATGCACAGGTTTTGAGTTATTTAACTCAGCGAACTTATACAGAGTATTGTATGTTGTCCATTGTCCGTCAGGACAAAGGGGTAGGTCCTCGTACTCTGTTCTGTTTACTTATAGCTTCTCTAGTTTTTAGACAGGTGTTTCGTAGAATACAATGTCTATGTTTTGAGAAGTTGTGGGTATAGGAATAAAGTAGAGAACCAGATGTCGCAAGTATCAGGATTCTTCAAAGAGATCGAAGATGAAGATTCTTGTGATTGGTATTCAAATGATAGTAATGTTTTTGAGAAACTTGTTTCTCTTTCAGGTTACTCATAATTGGATGGATTCCTAAGTTGAGTAATGTTGATTAGCCCTTCTCCATTGTGTTGATATGCACTGGAGACAGTTGCATGGATTAGAATCTGGATCCAATTAATAAGTGCCAAGGCTTCTATATTGCATATAGAATGGTTCATATCTTAACGATGTTAAGGTACGATGAGTTGTCCAGCTTATGCTTAAAACCATACACTGGATAACTCAAGGCACATTTCTGTAATGGCAGTTTGTGGGTTGACCCTGGCTTTGACGAGGGTTGATTTTCTACCATTTGGAACATCAATAGTGATATTGTTCTTGACTCGCCACAGTTTTAGTAAAATGGATTTTTTCAGAAAACAGTAGTGGGAGTATGGTAGAACTGGAAGTGATTCCAGAACTGCAAACGATTACGAAAAATTTAATAGGACCTATATATTCAATAAGGATTGACATTCCAATAGCTACTCCGCGGATATGGTGGGTAACCTCAGACACCCGAGAGGTACTCCGATAGCCTCAAGGATGGTGATAAGGAGGTTCTTGTTTACCCAGACTTGACACTACTGTTGTTCCAGGCTATGAGACCCGGCAGGAGGTTAAGCGTCGATCTAAACTAGCTTTAGAAGTGGACGTATAAATTATTCTGCCAGAGGGTTGTCGTAGTCAGTGGGAGCAGCGGAAGCAAAGTGGACAAGGAGCTTATGTCTATTTATAGACTTGAGCAGATATAGCGGAGATAGATCATCTATTTTTGATGAGACAGTCATGTGTTTGACTTCATCAGAATAGGGGATGGATCTGTTAAAAAGGTAGGGTGTGATGTCCTGGTATTTTGATGACATACACAGAGTAGGAAGTAAAATTCCTATACTACGATCGGTTTTACTGTGGTCGTCATACATTTGTTTCTTCACAAAGGACATGGATATAATATCTGACATTCTGGTTACTAGATCTATGGTTTTAGATATAGATTTCGGTAGTTTCCAAATATGGGTTCTTTGACAGTATTCTAATAGTATTTTAGAATAGATGACTCCTGGCATGGTGGTGTACCTGCAGGTGATGGAGTCACCTTCTCCAAAGGTGTCTTACAGACTAAAGGGGAGAGAGATGTGCATGATTGGCAGATAACTTGCTTAGGAAATTGAGTCAATCGTGAAAAGTCAAGTACCACACCAGATGTTGTTTTTGCACTAGATGCGATAAATTAATATTAATCCAATCCTGGAGAAACATTAGGAAGCAGTTTTAGAACATAAGTGAATGTTCTACGGATTTGATGATGGCAGCCTCCTTCGGGAGACGGTTATCATTCACGACTTCAAAGGTGACATTGATGACAGAGTGATTGTCAGAGTTATAGATTTCCCTCTGACAAGGGACAGTATTATGGACAGTTGGTCCAAGAGGATACTGTGGGAGGCATGGTGCTGGATACTGATTAGGTTCAGTTATCGATAAAGTCTAGGAAGTTTGGATTTGGAGTTCATTTATGAACTAGGTCCCATCAGATATCCAGACATATTCTAAGACACCTATTGCTCAATTTGGGAGATGACATTCTCCGTGAACTTGAGATTAAGAGAGACATAGAAAGAAACATCAGGGCAGATCCGCTCACTAAGGCTATTTCTCGAACACAATAGTTTTACAAACGGGATTTATGAAACTGATTAGTAGAGGAGTTGGATGTTCGATATCACACGGGCTGTGAGTATGCGACATCGCAATAATTAGACTTAAGTGCAAGTGGGAGATTGTTGGATATAGTGCCCTCAAAGTCAATTATTGGATGCAGGTACGTGATTACAATGATTGAAGGAGGACCTACACCGATATGACAGTCTTGCTCGAGATGATAGTATGCTATCTGGTTTGTCTTTATCATCATATACATGCTTTAGTTCACTATTGCATGTTGATAAAGCCCATAGGATTCTTGCTTGACTGCCAGCAGTATGATGGCGATCATATACATGGGAGCTGGGGTCTATAAGCACATCCTTAAAGTGTCCCTAGTCGTGGGAGTTTCGAGACAGGTCATCGATACTCCAGAGTAGACCAGTGTATACAGTCGAGACCCGACGAGGGGCGGTGGCCGGTCTCACAAGCCATTGGTGTCAGTTGGTTCACCTAAGATGTATACAGGTGCTCATTGGGTTATGAGTACACCGGATAGGACTGGCCGGGAACCTGCTAGTTGGTATTATACTTAGCGTCAGATAGCAGTTCCCTGGTGACATGTGTACAGGTTAGTTCATCGACCTGAGGTCATCATTTGTCTCGTGTGAGTTCCCACTGTGCTTTGATTTCTACCCTACCACGGCTCAAAGGAGTCGTGCAAACAGGTCTCTTTTAGGTACAGTCCCGAGCCACATGGAGGCAAGTGAGCGGATCGGCAGGGGATACGTCTCTCCCGGTATTGGGGGTGAGATCGCGCTGTGTCTAGGAGAGCCATTACATAAAGCCCTCGGCCGAGGCAGGAGTTTTATGGGTAGGTACTCCAGTAGTATATCAGGGTGTTCTGGGTTACTCTCTAACACGACTTATACCGCTAATGGGGGTCTGACGTTACCAGCCCCCTAGGCAGATATGCGATACTCATAGACGAACAGACCGGACTGTATGTATATTGTCACTGTTTGGCTCAGTAGGGTTTCTGGATGAGTTCGCTCGTCAGCTTCCCTTCCAATAATACATAGGCAACCGTTACGTACAGCTAGTACCTCTAACATGCTAGTGGTTATACCCAGTGCCAGTGTGTTGATGAGTCATTTAGTGTCCTCCACAGACAATTTCCCATGTTCGGGCGAAACGTTGTAGAGGCCGTATGGTTTTATGACAGGGTTCAGAAAATGCACGTGCGTTTACGCCCGTGTCATATTTTATGAAGATAATACTGGTGGGCTTTGGTTTAAGCCGGATCCGAGTATTATACAGTATAGATATAATACCTTTGTCTCAGTTGCATTTGTATTCGTTCGTAATACAAATGCGGGTATGTTTATACTGTTACGGGGTTATCCTGAAATTCCTTTCAGGATCTCTTTTGGAAGTTGCCAGTTTCCTGTTTTCTATCACCGTATTTAACATTCGGTTAAATGCGGATTTATCTTTTCTTTGGTGAGTCATGGTTCTAGAAGTTTCTAGATGATGATTAGGATGATGAGGTGGCTTGTGACTCATTTGTTGCATTAATTGAATGGTGACTAGGTTAATGACAAGGTTAGTGATTCATGTTTGCATTTAATGGTTTCATGATGTGCTAATATGACTCACTCCTTTATTTATTCTTATGGTCACCATTTATCCTCCTACACTCACCCTCCTCCTTCCCTTTATATGGCCGGCCCCCTCTTATAAAAGATATGGTTGTTCATTTGATAAAAAAGATTATGGTTCATGGAAATTAATCTACTCATTTCCCATTTACCCGATCCAAAAGGCAACATCATTAACCGTTCGTCCATAAATTTGGACGAAGCGAGACAAAGTGTTCTACTCATTCTCTACATCAATCTTGGTTATGTCTTTTAGCAAACTTGATGATCGAGTTGCCTCAGTTCAGAGTCGGGAATCCATTTAAAGATCCGTCGACATGGTGCCACCTCGACGAGAAGACTGGAGATTCAGGTGATCGGAGCAGCCGCAATAAAGCGTGGGATGATGGTTGAAGATCGAAGGACTCGGATCGTTCGGTATAACATTTCTACCCACTTTGTAGTTTGTTAGTTTAGCTTTAATGGCAGATCCGGGTCATAGTACACGATAGCGCCAGTTGTAAAAGTTTTTGTTCCGCGTTTGGCGTCTGTTAGACGGCCGGGGCGCTACCGTGGACTTACAGTAGTAACCTGATGATGTACCTTTACATGATTGTTGCATATTCATATTGCCATACTTATGCTATCAGATTACATGTGATAGATTTATCGCTGTTCGTGCATACTTGCGATTACAGTATGATGTTAATTACTATTCATGAGTTGGCAACTCACCCCCGTTGTGCTACAGTGTTTTTCAAGACTTACCCTCAGAGTAGTCGCGGCAGGGCGCCTTATCATCTATACTTTTGTGGATACCGCTACGGTTGGCTGTGAGGCCTTTGTTATTAGGTGGGTTCGCGGTTATCCGTTTATGTACTTTGGATATCTTTTTTGTTGGATCTAGTATTCTCCATCTACCACTTCATGTATTTGACTTAGAGACGAGTTGTGAGGTTTTGGTGTTGTATATATTTTGGTGACTTTGGGTGCCGTGCTCGTGAGAGCCGGCCTTGTTTTATAGTTTTACCTCCTTATGTTGTTTTTATTTATAAAATTCTTCGCTACGGTGTCGTATTTATGCTTGTGTTGGTTGTCTCCGTCGTTGGGCATGAGTTGCTCCCGTTTGGGATGCTTTATTTATATTCTATATTGTACCCATTTTCGGGGCTAGATTTTACAAAGGAGGTGCTGCCGAAATTTTCAAGAAAGAAAACTAAAGTTAAAGGTTTTACTTGAGATTTTCCGAATGTTTTAAACTATGTTTTTCTCCGTTTATCTTGGGTGGTTTAAATTTCTGGGTTTCGGCTTACTTAAGTTGCATACGCCTGTTGACGTTACGTAATTTAAGTGCCGGTTACGGGCCTAAATTTTTGGGACGTGACAAAGTTGGTATCAGAGCGCTAGGTTTTACCTTTCGGAGTGTAGGATGACCTTGGTATGATAGAGTAGGTAGCTTAAGTAGAGTGACGTAGCGTGTGTATGTTCTTGTTGGAGATAGTGCCCTCAGAGTCAATTATTGGATCACAGGCACGTGATTGCAATGATTGAGGGAGGACCTATCCCGGTACGACAGTCTTACTCGAGATGATAGTATGCTATCTGGTTTACCTTTATCATCGTGTACTGCTTTAGGTGACCTGACAAGTCGCTATTACACGTTGATGGAGCCCATAGGATTCTTGCTTGATGGCCAGCAGTATGAGGGCGATCATATAAGTGAGAGCTGTAGTCTATAAGCACATCCTTAAAAGGTCCCTAGTCTTGGGAGTTTCGAGACAGGGCATCGATTCTCCAGAGTAGACTAGTGTATACAGTCGAGACCCCGACGAGGGGCGGTGGCCGGTCTCACAAGCCACTGGTGTCAGTTGGTTCACCTAAGATGTATACAGGTGCTCATTGGGTTATGAGTACACCGGACAGGACTCGCCGGGAACATGCTAGTTGGTCTTATACTTGACGTCAGATAGCAGTTCCCAGGTGACATGTGTATAGGTTAGTTCATCGACCTGGGGATCGTCATTTTTCTCGTGTGAGTTCCCACTGTGCTTTGATTACTACCCTACCACGGCTCAAAGGAGTCGTGCAAACAGGTTTTAGTTAGGTACAGTCCCGAGCCACATGGAGGCAGTGAGCGGATCTTCGGGGGTTCGTCTCTCCCGGTATTGGGGGTGAGGTCGCGCTGTGTCTAGGAGAGCCATTACACGAAGTCCTTGGCCAAGGCAGGAGATTTACTGGTAGGTATTCCAGTAGTATCTCAGGGTGTTCTGGGCTACACTCCGACACGACTTGTACCGCTTTTGGGGGTCTGACTTTTACCCACCCCCTAGGCCCGACATGCGATGCTCATAGACGAACGGACCGGACTGTACGGATATTGTCACTGACAGGCTCAGTAGGGTGTCAGGATGAGTTCGCTCATCGACGTCCCTTTTAGTCAATAGCTGGTGGCCCGTTACGTATTGGCTTATACCTCTGACGTGCTAGTGGTTAAATCCACAGCCATAGTATTGACGAGTCTTTAGAGTCCACCACACTTTCAGTTACTCAAGCTTTCGGGCGAAACGCTGTAGAGGCCGTATGGAGATATGGCAGGGTCCGATCAGATACGTGCGGTATTGCACGGATCAGGATTGGACAGTTTGTACTAGAGGCCGTATAGTTATATGGCAGGGTTCAATCTGATACGTGCGGTATTGCACGGATCAGGATCGGACGAACATTACTAGCCGGCTTTGGTTTAAGCCGGATACTAGTTTAGTACAGTGTAGATTTTGTCTCATTGCATTTGTATCCGGTCGGAATACAGATGCGGGTGTGTATGCACAGTATCGGGGTTTTCCTGTAATTTATTACGGGACCAGTTTTCTGGAGTTGCCAGTTTGCATTCCGTTCCGGCCGGTTTTCCTTTGTTCTTTCCCGGCCGGACTTTTCCGATGGAGGGGGTTATTTGCAAGTTTGCAAATAACATTTTGTGGAGGGTTTATTTGTGAGATAAGAGATTATGATAGCATCTTTGATTCCCTCCATCACTTGCATTAAATGAGATTAGAAAGGGTATGGTTTGCATGTTCATTTGTTATGATGATGTTTTTGGATATGGTCACCCTTCTCTTTATCCTACACTCACCTCCCTTCATGAGTTTTGATTTATCCCTCCACCATTCTCCATTTTGTAATGGCCGGCCACAATATTGAGAGGAGAGAAAATGAGAGCTTTGATTTTGGTGGTGTGGCAAAATTTCATTCATCTCATTTTTGATACAAGGAAAAATGAAAGCACCATTTTTCATACCTTCATTCCTCCATCTTCAAAAGGCAACCAATACCCCAAAGTGAGACATGCACTCTACACTACATTCTATAGCACATCTTGGGCATGTCGACTTGCCAGCTTCATGCCCGAGTTGCCTCGGCATTGAGGTGGGAGCCCGTAAAAGATACAGGCGATGTGGTGCCCTTCCGGCGAGGAGGCGACGACCGGAGTTTCCGCAGAAGATCGGGACGATGACGAGAAGACCGGAGGACTCGGATCACTCGGTATATCTCTTCCCTATCTTGTTAGTTAGCTAGGACAAGTTTAATGGCCCGATCCGGGGTTTAGTGCGCGGTGGTGCCGGTTTGCAAAGTTCGCAAAATTAAAGTTTATCACCGTTTCCGCATTTGGCCGTCGGATTGACGACCGGGGCGCCGCCGTGTACTTACAGTGGTATCAGAGCCTCGCCATTAACTTCGTCTAGCTTTGTTTGATGTGTTTTTCAGTTCCGATCGACCAAAATTCCAAAAACCCAATTTTAGTTCACATCAGTTTTCTGTTAAAATATTTTGGTGTCCAAAAATTTTTCAGGTTGTCTCAGAATGATGTGCAGGGAGTTCTAAGAACTCTGGGAAAATTCGAGACAATGATCACTCAGCTCGAGCGAGGAACCGCGGCAAACCCCCCTTGTTGCCGCGGTTCAGCCGCAGGTTGGTGGGACCATTGCTTCGAAATTCTCCAGTGTGCTTCTGGGCTGTAATTAGGGTTTTTGGAATATTAATATTGGGCCCAAATTTTCTGTGAGTGCTACAGTATTGCTTGGGGGCCCACTTGTTAATTTTTTGATTGATCGGATATTTTAAACACATTTTTTCACAGTATTTACATTATATCTGCGACCGTGAATGTCACTCGATCGGTAAATCCGGTCTAACTGCTATAGCCCGGTTAGACGGATTTGCGAACGTGACTTTCACGTTGATGTTCTGTGTTTTGCTGTGATGTTACGGATCGGTCGTGGGGGATAGCCTGGATGCAATGCTAGTACAGTGTTGTTGTATTATGTACATTTGATATTGCGGGGCGAGCGTCCGACATGTGGACTGCCGTCACTGCCTGATTGTATTATTCTTTTGGGGCACGACCTGGTTGCGGTCGATGTACCCGTTGTATGTATATTTTACTTTCTGTACTAGGATTACCCCGCGGAGGGGTGCACGGATAGCCGGGTTCTAGAAGGCAACGAGCCCGCATCTCAAGGCATTGAGATGGAGGGGGCTTCAGTCTGGAATTGGCGGGCTATTCGCCGCACTCGTAGGGGGTACAGGTTGACCCAGGAGGGGTGCCCAAGTTACCGGATTCCGTGAAGTGCTGGGTAGTCCATTCACGGTACTGAAGGGGGCTGCCTCGCTTCAGGTTTTGGCGGGTGACTTGCCGTGCCCGTAGGGGTCTAGGATTTCATTGCACAGGCTATCCACATGACCAGGGGAACGTCGGGTTTCAGTTGTGGCTCTGTGAAACCCGGGGATCCCAGTTATCTGTATTATTCTGTGATGCTGTACATTTCTGTGATGTTGCATTTTATTCACGCCTTGAGCGAAATACTATATATTGGTATATATATTAGTAGATGTTGTATATGTTTTTCATCCGCGCTAGTCCAGTCCCCGCTCTGCCGTTAGTTAGCTAACCTAACGGGTGATGACGGGACCCAGTGGCGAATGCGGATGGCATATACGTACATCAGTATATTTTCGTTCTTTGTGGTGTGATCAATTGATGGGACTGCGTTGATTCGGATCAATGCAAGTTAAACAAACCTATTCTGATGTTGTTGGAACACTTTTCAAAAAGCTGTTATTGCAAGGACGTTCACTTTTGTTTTGCATCGTGGTATTCATTTAGAATATCCTGCTCCTCAGTCGACGAGGCAAGGGCCGAGATCCCTTCACCGGGAGTGACCCCTTGGACAGAAGTTTGCGTCAGGGCATTAACTTCACTATAGCCGATTACTTTTGCTTTGCACAGTGATATTCGGTTATGAATATCCAGCACCCCATTCTACGGGGAAAGAGCCGAGATCCCTTCACCGGGAGTGACCTCTTTAGTAAAGGTTTTCGTCACTATATTTTCTAAAAAGCTATCCGTTCCTTCAACGATATCAAGTTCATTACGTTAAAGGTTTTCGCCAGAAACCATTCGTAGCCCTCCGTCGTTTCAGACGGGTAGCACGTAGTATTCATGCTATGTTTGTTGACCTTCGTCAAGGCACAGTGTATGGTAGCTGCTTGTTGCCTTTCTGCTGCATAGATAGATGTGTTGGTTTGGGACAGTCGTATAGCCTTATTGACCTTCGTCAAGGGCTTGTACGGGTGGGTTCAAATTAACCTGGACAATGACGGGTGGAACTTGACATGTGACTTATGATTTGTTGGCCTTCGTCAAGGTCATAAGAGCATGGGGCAGAAATCACATCGGGAGTTTCAAAAGAACTGAAACTTGCCAGATATGCGCATACCTTCTGGAGTGTGATGGCGTGAGCGGATTCCGTCACGTTATCATGCGATGATAGTTGGATCCCGATTCCCACTGATGAGTTGGTTTACTCCTCGGGTGACCCCGACTAATTCTTCTTTCAGGTTTGGAGGAGAATTTGAGGTACAGTGGGAGGTTTCCAGATTAGATAAATTGGTAACCATTCTGATCTTGGTTAGAGTGCACGCTGAGTGTTTCTTTTCTCTCTCTCTTGGCAGCGACCATTGACCCGACCCTAGACTATGACTCAGTGACCAAGTTGACCGAACCTTCTTAACACTGGTTTTTGGATTGTCAGAGTTGCAGACCTCATTGCCACTCCTACTTTTACCCTTTTCTCCAGGACACCTCGTATTACTACGAACGTCCACTTCCATTGGACAAAACCATCGTATGGTTAGATACGAACTCGAAGGAATTTGAGGATGGTTTCCGGTTCTGGAGAAAACGGATAGTATTATTCAGTTGTCTTTTCCTTTTTACCTTCTCTCAGGTTGCGAGTACTCCTTAGTTTAGGAGATAGTACACCTATTACGCAAATTGGATAGTCTTCTTCCAAGCTTTAGGCTGGTGCCGAACAGTGTGGAATGAAGAAGACCAATTAGCCTAAACGGTGTGCAGAAGGTATTAAGATTAAGGCAAAGCAAGGGATTAGTAAGAGGGCAAAGTAAAATGCGACTGATATTCACGACCAAACCAAGTATTTCTTCGCCAATCCTAAATCACCTTTGTATTTCTCCAGGACACTCCGTATCACTACGAAGATCCACAGTTTATTGGATACTCCATCGTATGGTTATATACGAACTCGAAAGGAACTTGTTCCAGTTCGGGGATGGATTCTGGTCCAGGAGAAATGGGAATAAGGTTTATTCGGTTGTCTTTTATCTTCACCTTCTCTCGCATTATGAGTGCTCCTAGGACTAGGACAGTACACCGATTATGCTTATTGGATAGTCTTCTTCCAAACCATAGGCTGGTGCCGAATGGTAGGGAAGGAAGAAAACCATTTGGCCTAAGGGGTGTGCAGAAGGTAACGACTAAAGACATATAAAGGGATTTGGAGAGGTGGCAAAGAATTATACGGTTATAGTTGTGAATCTGGATAATGGTAGAGGCATTACTAGGAATACCGGGATACCCCAACGAAACATTTCAATGTTTCAGTTTCACTGTGTACTGTTAAAAGAAAACTGATTTCCCGATTAGACACTTGCTCCAGGGTATGTATTTACCAGGTTTGATTCTCACATCTGTATGGTTTTACAGATGATGAGAGGGAGTAAGTTATTGGGAATTGGGTGATCATCCTCATTATATCGGGATTCGTTGTAATCGGTGATATTTGAGGAGATCACCTGGGCTGTTTGCCGGTCGGCAAATATTTGGTTTTGAATATCCGCTGTTGTGCACCAATTTCAAATTGATATATCTGTACGTCTATTTTCATAGAGTGAGATATACCTTTTGATATTATGTCGATGACATTTACCTGTATCAGTGGATGGTTAGGTAAGGAGCATTAAACAGCGGTGTAATTCTTCTTAACCATAAGTACAGTTTTCAACCTACGACACACAGTGAAAGAGTTGTTAGACTCGGCGGACTTATACAGAGTATTGTATGTTGTCCAGTGTCCATTAGGACAGAGGGGTTGGTCCTCATACTATATTCTGTTTACTTTTAACTTCTCTAGTTCTTAGACATGTATTTCGTAGAAACACAGGGTCTAAGTTTTTGAGGAGTTATAGGTATTTGAATAGAGTAGAAAACCAGGTGTAGCAAGTATCGGGATTCTTCAAGGTGATCGAAGGTGTAGATACTTGTGTATGGTATTCAGTTGATAGTAATGATAAAGAGAAATTGCTTCTCTTTCAGGTTACTCATAATTGGAAACATTCCTAAGTTGAGTAACACTGATCGACCTCTCTCCATTTAGTTGACATGCACTGGAGACAGCTGCATGATTTGAATCTGGTTCAATTAAATCAGTGCCTCTGGTTCTATATTGGATATAGTACAGTTCATATCTTAACATTGTTAAGGTACGGGGAGTTGTCCGGCTTATGATTAAAACCAGACTCTGGATAACTCAAGGCACGTTTCTGTAATGGCTGTTTGTGGGTTGACCCAGGCTATGACGAGGGTTGATTTTCTACCATCTGGGAGATCAATAGTAATATTGTTCTAGACTCGCCACAGTTTTATTAAAAATGGATTTTTTCAAAAACAGTAGTGGGAGTATGGTAGAACTGGAAGTGATTCCAGAACCGCAAACGATTACTGAAGATTTGATAAGGAACCTAAAGATTCAATCTGGTTTGACATTCCATTGGCCACTCCGCAGATACGGTGGGTAACTTCAGGCACCCGAGAGGTACTCCGGTAGCCTCAAGGACGGTGACAGGGAAGTTCTTGTTTACCCACACTTGCCATTGTTGTTGTTCCAGGCTACGAGACCCGGCAGGAGGATGAGTATAGCGTCGTTCTAAACTAGCTTTGGAAGTGCACGTCTATATGACTCTGCCAGAGGGTTGTCGTAGTCAGTGGGAGCAGCGGAAGCATTGGTGGACATCAGGCTTATGTCTATTTATAGACTAAAGCAGATATAGCGGAGATAGATCATCTATTTCTGATGTGACAGTCATAGGTTTGACGTCATCAGAATAGGGGATGGATCTGTTGAGAAGGTAGTAGGAAGTGATATTCCTATACTACGATCGGTTATATTTTGGTCGTCACACAGTGGTTTCTCCACATGGGACTTGGACATTATATCAGACATACTGGTTACTAGATCTATGGTTTTAGATCTAGATTTGGGTGGTTTCCCAATCAGGGTACTTTGACAGCATTCTAAGAGTATTTAGAATGGACGACTCCTGGCACGGTAGTGTACCTGCAGGTGATGGAGTCACCCTCTCTAAAGGTGTCTTATAGACTTAAGTAGAGAGGGATGTGCATGATTGGCATATCACTTGCTTAGGCAATTGAGTCAATCATGAGATGTCAAGTACCACACCAGATGTTGTTCTTGCAGTAGATGCAATAAGTTGATATTAATCCAATCCTGAAAAACAATCGGAAGCAGTTTTAGAACATAAGTGGATGTTCTAGGGATATGATAACGACAGCCTCATTCGGGGGACAGTTATCATTCCAGGCTTCCAAGGTGACATGGACGACAAGGAGGTTGTCAGAGTTATAGTTTTCCTTCTGACGAGGGACAGTATTTTGGACAGGTGATCCAAGGCAATACTGAGGGAGGCATGGCGTAGGATACTGATTAAGTTCAGTTGACGATACAGTCTAAGAAGTTTGGATTTGGAGTTCATTTATGAGCTAGGTCCCATCAGACATCCAGACATTCTAAGACAGGTATTGCTCATTTCGGGAGATGGCATTCTCCGCGAACTTGAGATTTAGAGAGACATAGAAAGAAACATCAGAGCGGATCCACTCAATGAGGCTATTCCTCGAACGCAATAGTTTCGCAAACGAGTTTTGTGAGACTGACTAGTAGGGGAGTTGGGTGTTCGGTATCACACGGGCTGTGAGTATGCGACATCGCAATAATTAGCCTTGAGTGCAAGTGGGAGATTGTTGGAGATAGTGCCCTCAGAGTCAATTATTGGATCACAGGCACGTGATTGCAATGATTGAGGGAGGACCTATCCCGGTACGACAGTCTTACTCGAGATAATAGTATGCTATCTGGTTTACCTTTATCATCGTGTACTGCTTTAGGTGACCTGACAAGTCGCTATTACACGTTGATAGAGCCCATAGGATTCTTGCTTGATGGCCAGCAGTATGAGGGCGATCATATAAGTGAGAGCTGTAGTCTATAAGCACATCCTTAAAAGGTCCCTAGTCGTGGGAGTTTCGAGACAGGGCATCGATTCTCCAGAGTAGACTAGTGTATACAGTCGAGACCCCGACGAGGGGCGGTGGCCGGTCTCACAAGCCACTGGCGTCAGTTGGTTCACCTAAGATGTATACAGGTGCTCATTGGGTTATGAGTACACCGGACAGGACTCGCCGGGAACATGCTAGTTGGTCTTATACTTGACGTCAGATAGCAGTTCCCAGGTGACATGTGTACAGGTTAGTTCATCGACCTGGGGATCGTCATTTGTCTCGTGTGAGTTCCCACTGTGCTTTGATTACTACCCTACCACGGCTCAAAGGAGTCGTGCAAACAGGTTTTAGTTGGGTACAGTCCCGAGCCACATGGAGGCAGTGAGCGGATCTTCGGGGGTTCGTCTCTCCCGGTATTGGGGGTGAGGTCGCGCTGTGTCTAGGAGAGCCATTACACGAAGTCCTTGGCCAAGGCAGGAGATTTACTGGTAGGTATTCCAGTAGTATCTCAGGGTGTTCTGGGCTACACTCCGACACGACTTGTACCGCTTTTGGGGGTCTGACTTTTACCCACCCCCTAGGCCCGACATGCGATGCTCATAGACGAACGGACCGGACTGTACGGATATTGTCACTGACAGGCTCAGTAGGGTGTCAGGATGAGTTCGCTCATCGACGTCCCTTTTAGTCAATAGCTGGTGGCCCGTTACGTATTGGCTTATACCTCTGACGTGCTAGTGGTTAAATCCACAGCCATAGTATTGACGAGTCTTTAGAGTCCACCACACTTTCAGTTACTCAAGCTTTCGGGCGAAACGCTGTAGAGGCCGTATGGAGATATGGCAGGGTCCGATCAGATATGTGCGGTATTGCACAGATCAGGATTGGACAGTTTGTACTAGAGGCCGTATAGTTATATGGCAGGGTTCGATCTGATACGTGCGGTATTGCACGGATCAGGATCGGACGAACATTACTAGCCGGCTTTGGTTTAAGCCGGATACTAGTTTAGTACAGTGTAGATTTTGTCTCATTGCATTTGTATCCGGTCGGAATACAGATGCGGGTGTGTATGCACAGTATCGGGGTTTTCCTGTAATTTATTACGGGACCAGTTTTCTGGAGTTGCCAGTTTGCATTCCGTTCCGGCCGGTTTTCCTTTGTTCTTTCCCGGCCGGACTTTTCCGATGGAGGGGGTTATTTGCAAGTTTGCAAATAACATTTTGTGGAGGGTTTATTTGTGAGATAAGAGATTATGATAGCATCTTTGATTCCCTCCATCACTTGCATTAAATGAGATTAGAAAGGGTATGGTTTGCATGTTCATTTGTTATGATGATGTTTTTGGATATGGTCACCCTTCTCTTTATCCTACACTCACCTCCCTTCATGAGTTTTGATTTATCCCTCCACCATTCTCCATTTTGTAATGGCCGGCCACAATATTGAGAGGAGAGAAAATGAGAGCTTTGATTTTGGTGGTGTGGCAAAATTTCATTCATCTCATTTTTGATACAAGGAAAAATGAAATCACCATTTTTCATACCTTCATTCCTCCATCTTCAAAAGGCAACCAATACCCCAAAGTGAGACATGCACTCTACACTACATTCTATAGCACATCTTGGGCATGTCGACTTGCCAGCTTCATGCCCGAGTTGCCTCGGCATTGAGGTGGGAGCCCGTAAAAGATACAGGCGATGTGGTGCCCTTCCGGCGAGGAGGCGACGACCGGAGTTTCCGCAGAAGATCGGGACGATGACGAGAAGACCGGAGGACTCGGATCACTCGGTATATCTCTTCCCTATCTTGTTAGTTAGCTAGGACAAGTTTAATGGCCCGATCCGGGGTTTAGTGCGCGGTGGTGCCGGTTTGCAAAGTTCGCAAAATTAAAGTTTATCACCGTTTCCGCATTTGGCCGTCGGATTGACGACCGGGGCGCCGCCGTGCACTTACAGTTCTGCTGCATACTTACGACACGGCACTCCGCCTAAGTGACCTTATGACTTTTTGATTGAAATTCCTCCCGTGATTATATACATCCTTGTGATTCGATTTCTGTGTCCTTATCGAATCTTGTTTCAATTTCCAGCCTATATGCCGCCGAAGACTACGAGGGCATAGAGAGCGGCCGTGAGGGCCGAGGTCGGAGTTGACTCGTCCGAAACGAGGACTGACCAGGGTGGTACGCCGTTGTACCGGAGCAGATTGCTATGCTTGGGGATGGTATGTAGGACTGTAGGGTTACTAGTGTTAGTTATATGTATGCCCTAGAGGCCATTACTATACATAGGATGTATATTGTAGTGGATGCTTGGACATATATAGGGATGACTTTCTTGCTCGATATGATAGTATGCTATCTGGTTACTCTTTACCTTAATGTGTACAGTTATTGTTTCTCTGTAACATGTTGGTAAAGCCCTTAGGATGTGTACTTGACTACCTGGACTATGATGCGGATCATACTAGTGGGGACGTGGTAGTCCATGAGTACATCCTTCAAAGTCCCTAGTCGTGGGTATATCGAGACGGGGCATCGATATACCAGTGTAGACTAGCGTGTAGCTTCTCGACCCATATAGATGGGTGATGGATGATCCCATATCCATTGGTGTTTGACATCAGAGATGATATACGGGTGCTGATCAGTCGAAAATATTGCATATTTTAACCGGCAATTTCCTCATCATTTGCATCCATATAGAAGTGTACGGTATTCATAATTCACATATTAGCAAATCGGTCGCAAAATATCAGATTACATGTATTCGACCTTAAAACCGGCATTTCTAGGGAAATTGACTGCATTTCATTACATAGCATATTTTCTATATATCGCAACCCCTGTTTCGAAGTCTGTGCAGGAAAAGAGAAGCTTGCTCGATCATTACAGTGCTCGACCATTACAATTGCTCGTAAACTCACTTAACTCAAATCTGGTATCAACACAGAAGAGGAAGTACAAATCTAAACATCAAAGAAAGGCCCAAACAGTAGTACCAAGCCACTGAAGAATTCACAAGGCCCAAGACCAACAATACGCGGCGGAAGGGCGGCCAATGCCAGGTTCTTGCGGCGGAAGCGCGGCCCAATGATGACGTCAGCATCCCAATTTCAGTGCCAAACTCCTGTACTATGGCCCACTGCTCAATTATGCACACAAACTTCCAGATGATTCCAGATACTTCCTCCAGATCAGCAAACACCTAAACTAGCCTAATACTTCTAGAACTTTCCCTAAAACCCTAGCTTAAACCCTAAGCTAACTCCTAACAAACTCCTTCTAGAAACCCTTCAACAAACTTTGGGAGGGAAAGTTCTAATTCAAATCTAACCTAGGGTTTGGGAGCTCTATAAATAAGACCCTAGGCTCATTATTCAATGAATGGAACCTTGGGAAAGCTTAGAAAAATCAATCCCATTCTTCATCTTCCTCTTCCTCAAGTTTAGTGAGAGAGCTTGTAGGAAACCCTAACCCTAAATCCAACAACAATTCAAGATCTTGAGTGCAAGCCAAGCAAGATGCCTTCAACCCTTTTATGAGCCGAGCCGATCTTCAATCGGGCAAGAGATCAAAGTAGATCCACGATCCACGGAGACGAGCGAAGCCGAGTCAACGATCGATTTCTTCTTCTTGTAGATTCTTGAAAGAATGTATTGAAATTGTTGATTAAATAAAAGGTGATATTCTTTTATCTTGTTTTCTTTAAATTCCGCATCATGTTATCATTACTATTCTTGAATATTGTCTTTGTGGTGATGTGTGAATAAAACTCCGCTCGTCAGGGAGTCGAAACGATCTTTAGTATGATGATGTAACAAATTTGTAATCGATTCTTGAATCCCACGAGTTTGTAAACCCTAGCAAGTTCAAGAATCGACGACCCAATTCGTTGCGATGCTTTCTTGATCGATATCGCTCGAGATTGGGGAGTTCCGATCGTTTCTTGAAATTGCTAGAGGCTAGAATGTGAATGATATCGACAACAGAACAAGGGATAAGATGAAATCCTAGTTTCACGAGAAAACCCTAACTCTTGTCGATCATCATCGATCTAGTATCAATCCTTCGAAGGACAAGAACACGAAACCCTTTAGATTGCATCACGTCTAAAGATCCGATCGATTCCTACGAGCCTCTCTTATATTCTTGATTGTTGATTGGAAATATTATCAAAACAACCGATTCTTGATTGTTTATAGTTTCTTGATTCTTGAGTAATGAATAGTGACACTCGAATACAAATCACATCTTGAATCATGTTTTCGTTTATTGTTGTTTAACATTTCATTTCAAACATATCAAAATACAATTGAATTGCACAATCCCTGTGGACGATCCGCACTCATTCATTAACTACATCCGACACCGTGGTTTGATTGCGGTCAATATAATTTTTTGATTGTCGTTACCTTTTACATATACACGTCAGAAAATGAATCAATCAAAATGGCGCCGTTGCCGGGGATCGCGCTAATTCATTTGCATTTATAGTTTGAAGTGAAAGAATTATTACGTTCTACTTCTTGAATTCAAAATTCGTACAAACTCTTACACGTGTGTTGTGATTTGATTGCAATGTGATCTGGAGCATTCTGTTCTGTGGAAAAATTTGTTTGAATATACCAGAGAGCTGGAGATAACAACAGAAGCTCGCTGGTGAAATTGTGTACAGTGAACCCACAATAGGACCGCGGAAGGGCGGCAAAAAGCCACAATACGCGGCGGAAGCGCCGCAGCTTTGAGGGATCTCTGGAAAATTTTCCAGAAGGTGATTTCTATCTCTCTCCCCTCTCTCTTTTTAGCTCCAACTAACCCTTTGCTGCAGGATTCTTTGCAAATAAATCGCAGCGCGCAAAAGCAAAAATAAAATTGTGTGTGATTTTGATTTCTTGGTTGTTTGCATTCTAATACGGAAATTTAAGGGGCACGGCCAAATCCAAATTAGGTGGGGATTTCATTACCCTTCCTAGGCCCCGAAAATCGTCAAACTTGCATCCGCATTACCTCCATTAACTAAAAGAAATCTAGAGAAGACTCTAAGGACTGTCGCGCTCAATAGGACAAGAGAAGGTCGTGGGTTATTCATTGCTTATCCGCGTTTTCTTGTGGTGCCTAAGGCGAGTGTGTCTAAGGCTAGTGGTTATTAATTAGGTCCACTGTAGTGGTGGTTCCTTCCCACTTACCTGGCACTTATCCGGCCACAGGGGGACAAAGAGGCAGTGGAGGATTCTATCCTGCGGCTTGTCTTTTGGCAGTTAGGAGCGATCTAGAGATCGGACCTAGGTGACCATTAGATTCTAGGGTTGTGTGCTGCATTTGTTTTGTCGCATCATTTTTTCAAAATCCGTCCCTTTTTCAAAGCAAGCACCGCATTCATTCATCCCTAATTATAAGTCAACGCTGCCACTTGTACTAACCCTTTTTAGTGCAAGATAGGCTGGACACGGGATTCTAGTGCCCGTTTAGTCCGCGTACCTTTTATCGACTCCGAAGTCGATATTTCTCCATTTACCTTTTCTTTACCCACTACCACACCCACACCGATGGATCCGAATCCATCGAACTTCTTTGACCCTAATCTGGCACCGTCCGTTGGTGCGCAGAATCCTACTCCACCCCACATTTCTCTCCAGGAAAGATGCTATCCACTTAGAGGTCCTCTTTCGACCTGCTTATCCACACCACCAGCCAATGGGGATAACTTTGAGATTAAGCCCCAGTATATCAATCTTTTACCCAAATTCCACGGACTCGAGACTGAGGACGCTTACATTTTCATTACCAAATTTGAAAACGTATGCGCAATGATGGGTACGTCACAACTTTCAGTGGATGCTATGCGTCTACGACTTCTCCCATTTACCTTGTGCGATATAGCCGAGAAGTGGCTATATAACACTACTGCACATTCTATTACGAATTGGGGAGAATTCGTCGCGGCATTCCTTAAGAAATTTTACCCAATACAAAAGACAGCTCGAATCCGTAGCGAACTGAATCAATTTGCCCAGCTCCCCGCTGAACCATTTTCAAAATGCTTTGAACGTTTCAAGGATCTATTGGTTCAATGTCCTCATCACGGCATCCCGAGATGGGAGCTTTGCCGAATCATATATGAGGGCAGTAACCCTAACACTAAACAGAGCCTTGAAAACATGTGTCAAGGTACCTTCATGTCTAAGGATGATGGGGAAGCTTGGCGATACTTAGAAGAGTTCGCTGAGAAGTCTTTACAGTGGGAAAGTCCATCATTTAGGAGTGGCAATAACCAATCGGATGTTTCCATAGGAGTTAGAGCTGACATTTCAGCTATACAAAAGAAACTCGAGACTATGGAAAACAAATTTTTAGCCGCCTCCCTTAAACAAATGTCACTTTCCAAAACTGTATGTAGCTGCTGTTCTGATCCGTCTCACTTGACGGAAGAATGTCCGTTTCAAGGTCGTGAGCATACCAATGCCACATTTCAACGCCCTAGAAACGATCCTTTTTCTTCTACATATAATCAGGGTTGGAGGAATCACCCTAATTTTTCTTGGAACCAATCACAATCACAAAACACGGTTCCAAACCAAAACAATTTCCAAAGGGCCCCTCCACCACAACAGCAGCCACAACTTCAATTAAGTCAGCACCCCTTTCAAGCACATAATTTTCAAAATACGGTCAACACACCTGCACTGTCTAGTCCTTTACAGTTGACCGGAACTGATGAATCCTCTTCTTTTGCACAATACATGAATTTGGTCTTGACAAATATCATGCAAGTTGCGGCTGAAATGAAATCTTCCGTCGATGACATGAAGAAAAACTCTGCGTCCCAAAACGAGAGTATTAAATCGATGGAAGAAGAGATTGCACGATTAAAAGCCGAACTAAGTGCAAGAGAGAAAGGGAAACTTCCAGCTCAACCCTTACCAAATCCTGGTTATTCACATCATGTGAATGCAATCACCACGTTGAGATCTGGAAGAGTGCTTGACAATCATGTTGGGGAAGAAGTTGATGATACTGATAATCCTATTAACACCCCGGCTGAGACCTTTCCATACATACACACACACACTTCTGACCCTACTTCTTCTACCCCACCACCCTCTTCCGAGCCTATTCTCCATTTCCCAAAAGGCTCGCCACTAAAGCCCACCTCTTTTACCCCTCCACAGACGATCCCCACTTCTATACTGGGATCGGTTCCAAACACACTTTCTTCTCCTATGATGGACCCAGCACTTATTGCTAAAGCACCTTATCCTAATCGGTTAAGGGCTAACACACCAAGTCCACAAATGGAGAAGATCACTGAGATGTTTAAACAGGTTAACATAAATATCCCTCTTCTAGATGCAATTCAACAAGTCCCTGCATATGCTAAAGTTCTTAAAGATTTTTGCACTAGAAAGAGGAAGAAACAAATGCCCAAGAAGATATTCATGGCTAAGACAGTAGACACAGCTTTCCCCCAGCAATTACCGAGGAAACGTAAGGATCCTGGCTATCCTACGATTTCCATCTCTATTGGGGAGAAACACATTAACCGTGCTCTACTAGATCTTGGGGCAAGTGTTAACCTGCTTCCTTTCTCAGTTTATGTGCAGTTAGGAATCGGAGAGTTGAAACCATCTCCTTGCACTCACCAGATGGCTGACCGATCAATCACCAGACCTAGGGGTGAACTAGAGGATGTGTTAATAAAAATCGGGGAATTTATTTTCCCTGTGGATTTTATTGTAATTGATACACAACCTATAGCGAACTCACGGAATCAAATTCCGGTGATTTTAGGTCGCCCCTTTTTGGCCACTTCCAATGCTATCATCAATTGTCGTAACGGTTCCATGACCCTATCCTTTGGAAACAGGACAATTGAGATGAACATTTATAAGTTAGGAAGTGTACCCTCCGAACCTACTGTTCAGGTATGTTCTGTCGACTTAATGGATGTCGACAGCAGCGAATTTGATGATCCTCCTGATACCGATCTTGACTCTTTTCATATGTTATTGTTTGACCCAACTATGTATCATACACATACGGACGCTTCCACCGAGATGTCCGGGTCAACAATTAACACTGATTATGAACTGCTTTTAGAGTCTGAAGATCACCCCGCACCTTGTGATGACATTATTCTTCGAGGTATAGATGAAACTTTTGAGGAAATCTTCGCTGATGAACTCGCATTTCTAAATAGCACGGGTGTTGAGATGAATCATCTCCCAATCATTGAAATTGAACCTCCACCCCTTCTTTTGAACTGTAAAAAGAATGCGAGTAATCCATCACATACACTGCATCGTCTCTCCAAAATGAGACGCACACACATTCTCTTCCACCACTTACCTTTTCCCCACTTTTTCTTCCACCAACCCGAGCACTGCATTGATAAAATTTTTGAATGGTTGGTGTTAACCTTCGGTCTTTGCAAAGCTTGGCATCGACCAATGATTTTTGACCCCCACTTGTGATTTTCAAAGTTTAACATTGCATAATTCAAGTTCGGGAGGGTATATTTTTTTTCTGGCTCTTAAAAAAGAAAAGTTTTACAAAATTTTGAGCCAAAAATAAGTTTGGGGGAGGTTCTTCACTTATATATTTTGCCCCCACTAATAAATTCCTCCCAAGCTTACAGGTTTTTGAGCTTCAGCAGATGGCAACAGTGAGGACACTGTTGAAAACAAGTTTGGGGGAGGTTTGTGCTTATTTTCGCATCATTTGCATATCATTTGCATAAGCACAAAACATTTTTTTGAAAACCTATAAAAATTTAAAAATTTTCAAAACTATAAAAATATTTTTGTATATAAATAAGATAATGAAAGTTTAGATAGTGAAAAATTACATCCATGAGATTGGAAAATTTTTAGAAAACTAAGAAAATTAGAAGTTTTCTTATACGAACTAGTAATAAGTAGTTATGAGCCGTTGTCCCAAGGGTTAGTAAGATGAAGGAAGTCACTAATCTGAGGATAAAAATAAGTCTGAAAAATAGTTTCTATTCTGGAAGCCAAACATTTTGAACGTGGCTACCCTGCTATTCGCACTTACACACGTCTTGAAGCCTGGGATAGTAGAGGATACCTTGAAATGCTCTTGTCTTAAAGCCAAAAGTATGAGAAAAAAAAAATATGTGTTTTAAAGTGGTGAGAAAAATGGATACTGGTTTTGTTATCACCGAGGGCAATAAAAATATATAGCAAAAGGGTGCTTCTTCACCTAGTGCCCCAAGGTCAACTGGTCTGGGAGTCACTGCTATGCCTGAGGTGGTGCAAGACGAGGAAAATACACCAAGCATGCAAGCACATTAGTAATCGGTCGGTTAGTACCTCAAGAAGTATTGACGGTCGCATGAAAGTGTGTAAGCAATCTCGTTTGCCAAGAAGTACTGAGGCTGATGGGCAAGGATATGATAGCTTGAATTGAATTCTCCGGGTGTAGGGATGTCTTTACACACACGCAGGGTTATATGATCGATGTTTGGAATACAGATAGGAATGAAGAATAAGACGATGTTTTATTGAGGGAGGACGTGATTTCTGACATCTTTTCATGACCATTAAGATAGGGCTCATGACAACCGAAAAGCTAGCTTAGTTGGAAACCCTAATTTTCAAAGCTTTTCTTTTACGATTCTCTTCTTTAAATGTAATATTCATGATCTTTCTTTTATTATTGGATTTTGTGGGTGCAATCCGCTGAAAACCCTCAGGAGACAACACTCCTCCTACTAGGGACACCTAGAGGTTTAAAGGCTTGTTGCACATGCTCAGTGCAATCGTGTTGCCTACGAAAGTGTGCTAGTTAGTTTTTCTCTTTCTTTATTTTCTCCTTCTCTTTTTAATAAAAAATTCGCTCGAGACGATCGAAATTAAGTTTGGGGGTATTTGATCAGTCGAAAATATTGCATATTTTAACCGGCAATTTCCTCATCATTTGCATCCATATAGAAGTGTACGGTATTCATAATTCACATATTAGCAAATCGGTCGCAAAATATCAGATTACATGTATTCGACCTTAAAACCGGCATTTCTAGGGAAATTGACTGCATTTCATTACATAGCATATTTTCTATATATCGCAACCCCTGTTTCGAAGTCTGTGCAGGAAAAGAGAAGCTTGCTCGATCATTACAGTGCTCGACCATTACAATTGCTCGTAAACTCACTTAACTCAAATCTGGTATCAACACAGAAGAGGAAGTACAAATCTAAACATCAAAGAAAGGCCCAAACAGTAGTACCAAGCCACTGAAGAATTCACAAGGCCCAAGACCAACAATACGCGGCGGGAGGGCGGCCAATGCCAGGTTCTTGCGGCGGAAGCGCGGCCCAATGATGACGTCAGCATCCCAATTTCAGTGCCAAACTCCTGTACTATGGCCCACTGCTCAATTATGCACACAAACTTCCAGATGATTCCAGATACTTCCTCCAGATCAGCAAACACCTAAACTAGCCTAATACTTCTAGAACTTTCCCTAAAACCCTAGCTTAAACCCTAAGCTAACTCCTAACAAACTCCTTCTAGAAACCCTTCAACAAACTTTGGGAGGGAAAGTTCTAATTCAAATCTAACCTAGGGTTTGGGAGCTCTATAAATAAGACCCTAGGCTCATTATTCAATGAATGGAACCTTGGGAAAGCTTAGAAAAATCAATCCCATTCTTCATCTTCCTCTTCCTCAAGTTTAGTGAGAGAGCTTGTAGGAAACCCTAACCCTAAATCCAACAACAATTCAAGATCTTGAGTGCAAGCCAAGCAAGATGCCTTCAACCCTTTTATGAGCCGAGCCGATCTTCAATCGGGCAAGAGATCAAAGTAGATCCACGATCCACGGAGACGAGCGAAGCCGAGTCAACGATCGATTTCTTCTTCTTGTAGATTCTTGAAAGAATGTATTGAAATTGTTGATTAAATAAAAGGTGATATTCTTTTATCTTGTTTTCTTTAAATTCCGCATCATGTTATCATTACTATTCTTGAATATTGTCTTTGTGGTGATGTGTGAATAAAACTCCGCTCGTCAGGGAGTCGAAACGATCTTTAGTATGATGATGTAACAAATTTGTAATCGATTCTTGAATCCCACGAGTTTGTAAACCCTAGCAAGTTCAAGAATCGACGACCCAATTCGTTGCGATGCTTTCTTGATCGATATCGCTCGAGATTGGGGAGTTCCGATCGTTTCTTGAAATTGCTAGAGGCTAGAATGTGAATGATATCGACAACAGAACAAGGGATAAGATGAAATCCTAGTTTCACGAGAAAACCCTAACTCTTGTCGATCATCATCGATCTAGTATCAATCCTTCGAAGGACAAGAACACGAAACCCTTTAGATTGCATCACGTCTAAAGATCCGATCGATTCCTACGAGCCTCTCTTATATTCTTGATTGTTGATTGGAAATATTATCAAAACAACCGATTCTTGATTGTTTATAGTTTCTTGATTCTTGAGTAAAGAATAGTGACACTCGAATACAAATCACATCTTGAATCATGTTTTCGTTTATTGTTGTTTAACATTTCATTTCAAACATATCAAAATACAATTGAATTGCACAATCCCTGTGGACGATCCGCACTCATTCATTAACTACATCCGACACCGTGGTTTGATTGCGGTCAATATAATTTTTTGATTGTCGTTACCTTTTACATATACACGTCAGAAAATGAATCAATCAGGTGCTCAGTAAAGACTGGGTACACTGGACGGACTCGCCGAGAACTCCCAGATGGTATTATACCTTACGTCAGATGGCAGTTCTCTGGTGACACTGGTACAGGTTAGTCTGTAAACCCAAGATCGTCATAGAGTCTTGTGTGATTCCCACTGTGCTTTGATTTCCACCTTACCACGTCCAAGAGGGCGTGCAAAATGGTGGTTTTTGGGTACAGTCCCGAATCATATGGAGGCAATGAGCGATAGGAGGGGTTTCGTCTCTCCCGGTATAGGGAGTTGATGTTGCGCTGTGCTCGATTGGCCATAACAGGAAGTCCTTGGCCAAGGCTGTTTTAGGGATTTACTGGTAAGTGTTACCAGTAGTTTCTCGACCCGTTATGAGCCTCATATCGACACGACTTATCGAGGTATTGGGGTCTGACGTTTACCACCCCTAGACGAGATATGTGACATATCAGACGAAGAGACCGGACTGTACGGTAGTGTTACTGGTTGGATTCACAGGAGTGTGAGCGGGCTTGCTCGTTGATCTTCTGATCGCTCAATACCCGGGTGGCCGTTACGTTTAGCAGACCGCTTGCGGCTTGTGGGTGTTTGATATGATCATCACCTACTGCCGGCGTATTGACGAGTCTTTAGAGTCCTACACAGGGGTTGCCTGGCTCAAGCGAAATGAAATAGGAGCGCATATGAGATATGTGCGGGACCGAGAATAATACCAGTTTGTGATACTGTATTCTATTCTCGCGATTTGTGACATTAATCGGTTGTATGCGATATAGCCGGGTTATCGGATCAAGTGTTGATTCGATAAGTTGTTACTATTGATATTAGTCGGTTATATGAAGTATGACCGGATCATTAAATCAAGTGTTGATTTAATGTATAATTATATATTTGATATATTACTATACATTAACTAGTATTTGTTCACTGAAGATTGATTTTCTCACTTTATGTGCACAAGTAGTATATGTGATATATTTTTGTGCACTTGATTGTATCATGTTTGATGATACATGCAAACTTGGGTGTGTGTATGCTATACACCATGTTTAGTTAATGGTTAGGATTTCATTTTCCTTATTTATTTTCTTTATTTATTTTTTGGCAAGAAACTAAATGGTGGTGGCTTTCTTTGTTTTATTCTTGAAGTTTCATGAAGCTTCAACCATTTTGTTTTATGCTTAACCTAACCATTTAACTAAACCTTAGTTTATTCTCTACATGAGTTACACTCACCTATGGTTGCTAAATATAAGCATCACTTGATTTTCTATTATCGATTATTCATTTTCTCTTCTTCTTCTTCATCTTCTTCATGAAAAAAAGAAAAGCTTGCTCGAAAATTCTAAGTGATGAAATCAAATGAGAAATCCAAATCCAAAGTGAACCCACTTCCTATTTCTTCATCCTCTACCACTTGCCATGTAGTAGAGTGTGTTATCTTCATAAGTTTCATGACCAAGTGAAGATGGAGCTTGAGTTAGAGTTGCCTCGACGTAGATCATCTTCGGCATCGAAGTCAACGACCTAGCCCGCTCATTTCTCCGACGAAACCATCGCAAGAGTCCGGGATCCCGGTGATCGCAGCGAAGGGACGTCATCATGGAGCTAAAGAAGTGGAGGACCGGATCTACAAAGGTTGTAATCCCTTTCACTTGAAGTAAAGTTGTTTACTTGTTCATAGTTTTCGCCTAATCTCTAGTCAACGATCTTGCATAGAGTTGTTAGGCACATAAAAATTTGAATTTGGCATGAAAGATGCCTTGTGGAACCTCTTGAATGTGCCTAGTAACCCTACAACTAGGAACTCTAAAGTGGTTCTACAAGACATCAACCATGCCCGATTAAAATTTTAGCCGTGTCGAATAACTCTAGACTATATCTTTGCTAGATAATTAGGGTAAGGCATGCAAGTTAAACACATTAACACTAAGTGAATACGAAATACAACCTTTGTAGATCGGTCCTTCACTTCTAAAGCTCCTTGTAGTAGTCCCTTCGCTGCGATCATCGAACACCCGGACTCTTGGACGGCTCCATGAGAAGTGGCAACAGTATTTCTTGAAGTCTTCGAGGCCGAAGATGATCTATGTCGAGGGAATACGAACTCAAGCTTCTACTTCACTAACCAAAGAATTAGTGAAGCAAACACCCTAAACTAAAGTGCTAGTCTAGTAGAGGATGGTGAAATAGGAAATAGATACACTTTAGAATTTCTTTTCTCACATTGTTTCTCTCTCTTTTTCAAACCGTAGAAAGAAAATCAAGGAGGAAGAAGATGAGCTCAAAATGAATATGAAAACTAATCAAGAGAGAGAGTGAGCTAACCATGGTGAGTGAGTATCATATACTAACTCATGTTGAGACATAACCATGGCTAATTATAGTGGTTAGGTTTATAAAAATCCTAAGTAAAAACAAAACTAGTGGACTTTGGTCAATGCACTCACAAGCTTCATGAAGGTTTATGCACTTGAACAATTATCCACTAATTTTGTGTTTACTTTGTATATTAAAACCCTACCAATATAATTAGTATGGTGTATGTCTCATGCACCCATGTAAGTTGTATCAACAACCATGATACAAAAATGTACAAAAATAAATATATATCACATATATATTAAGTTGTGCACAAGTGAGAAAAACAAATGCTTAAGTGAACCAATGTTAGTTAATGTAAATTAGTATATCACATATACAATTATACACTAAATTATTAAATCAACACTTGACTTAATAATCCGGTTATATCACATATAACCGACTAACATTCAATGTATCGACTTATCGAATCAACCCTGGATTCGATAACTTGGTTATATGCGACATAACCAATCGACACAAACATCGCGAGAATAGAATACGGTATCATATACACGCATTATTATCGGTCCCGCACATATCACATATGCGCTCCTATTTCGTTTTGCCTGAGACAGAAAAACCTCTATGTAGGACTCTAAAGACTCGTCAATACGCCGGCAGTAGGTGATAATCATATCAAGCACCCACAAGCCGTCAGCGGTACTAGCTGGACGTAACGGCTACCCGGGTATTGAGCGATCAGAAGATCAGCAAGCAAGCCCACTCCAACTCCTGCAAAAAGCCTGACAGTGACACTACTGTACAGTCCGGTCTCCTCGTCTGATATGTCGCATATCAAGTCTAGGTGTGGTAAACGTCAGACCCCAATAACCGATAAGTCATGCCGATATGAGGCTCATAACGGGTCGAGAAACTATTGGTAACACTTACAAGCATATCTCTAAACCAGCCCTGGCCAGGGACTTCCCTGTTACGGCCAATCGAGCATAGCGCAACATCAACCCCCAACACCGGGAGAGACGAAACCCCTCCTATCGCTCATTGCCTCCATGTGACTCGGGACTGTACCCAAAAACCACCATTTTACACGCCCTCTTGGACATGGTAAGGTGGAAATCAAAGCACAGTAGGAATCACACAAGACTCTATGACGATCACGGGTCTACAGACTAACCTGTACCAGTGTCACCAGAGAACTGCCATCTGACGTAAGGTATACTACCATCTGGGAGTTCTTGGCGAGTCCGTCCAGTGTACCCAGTCCCCACTGAGCACCCGTATATCATCTCTGATGTCAAACACCAATGGATATGGGATCTTCCATCGCCCATCAATATGGATCGAGAAGCCATACGCTAGTCTACTCTAGTATATCGATGCCCCATCTCGATACACCCATGACTAGGGACCTTGAAGGATGTACTTATGGACTACCTTGTCTCCACTAGTATGATCCGCATCATAGTCCAGGTAGTCAAGTACACATCCAAAGGGCTTTACCAACATGTAACAGAGAGACAATCAGTGTACACGTTAAGGTAAAGAGTAACCAGATAGCATACTATCATGTCGAGCAAGAAAGTCCTCCCTATATATGTCCCAGCATCCACTACAATATACATCCTATGTATAGTAATGGCCTCTAGGGCATACATATAACTAACAATCTCCCACTTGCACTAGGGCCATCTGATAACAGTGGTTGTAGTATCTATACTCAACCATCCCATAAAAAGTCTCTCTCTGGGAAAAGCCCTTTGTGAGTGGATCCGCCGTGTTGTCCTCTAAGTCTACTCTCCTAACCTCGATCCCCTGGAGATCAACCATCTCCATGATCAGGTGACACTGCCTTAGAATATGTCTGGATCACTGATGGCACGGGCGTTCCTAGGCATAAGCCACAAGTCCATTGTCACACAATGGTAGGAACGAAGTTCATCTCATGAACAAATATACACCCAGACTGCCTCTTTGGTAGCATCTTTGGTAGCGATGTATCTAGACTTTATCGTCTAGTAAGTCACGATATTTAGTTTGGAACTCTTCCAACATACCGTCCCTCCATTGAGGGTAAAGACAATGCCTGTGACTGACATTCAGTCGTCCTTATCACCCTGGAACCTTTCCAGTGATTCTCCCCAGGATCAACTGATACTATCTAACTACAACTAGTGAGTATCCTAACATCCAATTAGATCTATCTCATAGATCCAAAACCCAGGATTTAGTAGGTATCATTATGATCCTATATGGAGAATCCTTATGATAAGCGGAGATTGATCGAGCGTAGCATAGGAAACTCCTTCCCTATCAAGAGTATGTCATCCACGTGTAGGGTTCCTAGGCACACTAATGAGGTCTCAAAAGGCATCAACCATGCCAATATCAAATTTTACAAGTGCCGAGAAACCCTAATACAGATTCGTTAACTAGAGATTAAGGCGATAACCGAACAAGTAAACAGCTTTACTAAGAAGTGAACAGAAATACAACCTTTGTAGATCCAGTCCTCCACCTCTTCGGCTCCGTGATGAAGTCCCTCCACTGTACCCATCGGATTCCGGACTCTCGCGGTGGTTTCATCGAAGAAATGATCGGGCTATGTCGTCGACTTCGATGCCGAAGATGATCTACGTCGAGGCAACATAAGATCAAGCTCCCACTTCACCATGTCATGAAACTTGTGAAGAAAACACCCTATACTACTTGGCAAGTGGTAGAGTATGAAGAAATAGGAAGTGGGTTCACTTCAGAATTGGATTTCTCACTCTTTTTCTCAAGTTGCCATTAATGGTAGCAAGCTTTCTTCTTTGCTCAAGAAGAAGAAGAAGAAGAAAAGAATATGATAAGTATTTTGGAAAATAGAAAATAAGATGATACTTATCATATTTGCAACCATGGTTTAGTGTAGAGAATTAACTAGAGTTTAGTTGAATGGTTAGGGTTAAAGGAAAGAAACAAAATGGTCAAGCTTTCAAACCTTCATGAAGTTTCAAAGAAAAGAGAAAAGCAAGCCACCATTTCATTTTCCTTTGCCAAAATAAATAAACAAAATAAATAAATGAATAAGTAAATCAAATGAAACCCTAACCATTAACTAACTATGGTTTAAATAATACACTAACCCAAGTTTGCATGTATCATCAAACATGATACAATCTTGTGCACAAAAATATATCACATATACAATGTGCACAATCAAGTGAAAAAATCCATCTTAAGTGAACCAATACTAGTTAATGTAAAGTAATATATCAAATATATACATTAAATCATTAAATCAACACTTGATTTAACGATCCGGTCATATCGCATATGACCGACCAGTATGCAACGTATCGACTTATCGAATCAATCCTCGATTCGATAACTAGGTTATATCGCATATAACCAATCGATACATTCATCACGAGAATAGAATACCGTATCACATACACGCATTATTCTCGGTCCCACACATATCTCATATGCGCTCCTATTTCGTTTCGCTTGAGCCAGGAAACCTCTGTGTAGGACTCTAAAGACTCGTCAATACGCCGGCAGCAGGTGATGATCATATCAAACACCCACAAGCCGCAAGCGGTCTGCTAAACGTAACGGCCTCCCGGGTATTGAGCGATCAGAAGATCGACGAGCAAGCCCGCTCACACTCCTGTGAATCCAACCAGTAACACTTACCGTACAGTCCGGTCTCGTCGTCTGATATGTCGCATATCTTGCCTAGGGGTGGTAAACGTCAGACCCCAATAGCTCGATAAGTCGTGTCGATATGAGGTCTATAAGAGTTCAAGAAACTACTGGTTACACTTACCAGTAAATCTCAGCAACCCTGGCCAGGGATTTCCGGTTATAGCCAATCGAACACAGTGCAACATCAACTCCCTATACCGGGAGAGACAAATCCCCTCCTATCGCTCATTGCTTCCATGTGATTCGGGACTGTACCCAAAAACCACCGTTTTGCACGCCCTCTTGGACGTGGTAAGGTGGAAATCAAAGCACAGTGGGAATCACACAAGACTCTATGACGATCTCGGGTCTACAGACTAACTTGTACCAATGTCACCAGAGAACTGCCATCTGACGTAAGGTATAATACCATCTGGGAGTTCTCGGCGAGTCCGTCCAGTGTATCCAGTCTCCACTGAGCACCCGTATATCATCTCTGATGTCAAACCCCAATGGATATGGGATTATCCATCGCCCATCTATATGGGTCGAGAAGGTATACGCTAGTCTACTCTGGTATATCGATGCCCCGTCTCGATACACCCACGACTAGGGACCTTGAAGGATGTACTTACGGACTACCATGTCCCTACTAGTATGATCCGCATCATATTCCAGGTAGTCAAGTACACATCCTAAGGGCTTTACCAACATGTAACAGAGAGACAATCAGTATACACATTAAGGTAAAGAGTAACCAGATAGCATACTATCATGTCGAGCAAGAAAGTCCTCCCTATATATGTCCCAGCATCCACTGCAATATACATCCTATGTACAGTAATGGGCTCTAGGGCATACATATAACTAACAATCTCCCACTTGCACTAGGGCCATCTATAGCAGTGGTTGTAGTATCTCATACTCAACCATCCCAAAAAAGTCTCTCTTTGGGATAGGCCTGTTAGTGTATATGCCCTAGGGGCCATTATTGTATCATACTAGTTTGTAAATTATTTAATGGAAGCTTGGGATATTCACATGTATATAACAGTCTTGATAAACATGGTAGTATGCTACTTGGTTTTTCTATCTTAATATGTGAGTATACGTATTGATAGAGCTCTTAGGATCTTGCTTGACTACCAGCGTTGTGATGGCAGTCACACTAGTGGGGGCTGGGTAGTCTACAAGCACATCCTTATTCAGGTCCCTAGTCATTGGATTATCGAGACAGGGCATCGATACTCCGGAGTAGACTAGTGTGTACGCTTCTCATCCCAGTTGGGGAGATGGTCTGTCCCACAGCCGTCAGTACGTCGTACTAGAGATAGTATGCAGGTGCTCGTTGGGTTACGGGTACACCAGACAGGACTCACAGGGAACTGTTGGATGGTTTTATACCAGTCGTCAGTGAAAAGTTCCCAGGTGACATGAGTACAGCATAGTCCGCAGACTTGATACTGCTACTTCGCCTCGAGTGTGTCCCACTGTTCTTAGATTGCTACCCTACCACGGCTCAAAAGAGTCGTGCAAAAAGGTAGCAGTTGGGTGCAGTCCCAAGCACTTGGAGGCAGTGGCGGTTAGACAGGATTCGTCTCTCCCGGTATTGGGGGTTGATATCGCGCTGTGTCAGAGAGCCATTACGCAAACTCCCTGGCCAGGGCAAACGAGATTTGCTGGTAGGTTCCAGTAGTTTCTCAGGGTGTAATAGGCTTCGCTCCGACACGACTTATACAGCTATTAGGGGACTGACGCTTGCCGCCCACCTAGGCCCGATATGCGATAGTCTTAGACGAACGGACCGGACTGTACGGAGATTGTCATATCAGACTCAGTAGTAGTTCGGATGGGTTTCCTCATCGGCCTTCTTATCGACATCTACCTGGGGACCATTACGTACAGTTAGTGCCGCTTGCGGTCTGTGGTTAAACCCACTGCCAGCGTAGTAGTCGAGTCTCTAGAGTCCCACGCAGAGAGTTTCCCTACTCCAGGCGAAACGATATAGAGGTCGTATGGTTTTACGACAAGGGTTCGGACGCATACGTGTGTTTACGCAGGTACGACTTTCGGACAGTTTTTACTAGTTGGCTTTGGTTTAAGCCAGTTACTAGTATTCGGTTATTGGATTTATACAGTCTAAAGTTTTTCCGTGTTTTCACGGATAGGAGGGGCGTTATCGTAATTGCGCGAGAAGCTTCTAGAAGATGGTGACTAAGGAGGTTTAGGTGGCATATACATTGAATGAGATTAGTGAGTCATATGGATGATTCATCCATGTCATTAATGCTTCATAATTGCTTAATGACTCATGGAGATGAATCACCACAAGATATTTATCAAGCATGGTTGTAAATCATTTTCTTTTCTTTTCTTGATAAAATAAAATGCTTAATATATATTATGATAACTCATTTTTTTCTCTTCTCATTATTATGTTCATCTTCTCTCTCCTCAAGCTCTCTCTCTTCAAACCCTAATCCTCCCCTCTCATGTGTTGAGTACAAGGATTAGTTAGACTACTTAATCCATAACCATACTCTATTTCATCTAGGTACTTTGATTAGCACTTAAAGATACCTAGTTGCCTCAAGTTTAGAGGCAAAGCTTGGAGTTAAGCTCTCGTGGTGGATCGTCTACTACTTGGAGAAGGCCGAGGAGGAGGTGGAGTTCGTAAAGACGAAGGACACGGTTCTTTAGGTATAATCCCTTTACATAGTAGTTTAGAACTTCTATGTTTGATGTTAGTTATCATTTAGCTTCGATTCATGCGGTTAGTTGATGTTTAAGCAAAGAACAAGATCGTTTTTCATATTTCCGCCTCCCCGCAAGTCGTGGGGTGTTGTACATCGACTTACAGTGGTATCAGATCTCGCTAAACAATAAATAACTCACTTGCAAAATTGTATGAATTTCGAACGGAAAAAACGAAACCGGAAAACCCCGATATCATGAGTTTCTGTCGTTTTTTAAATGAAGTCCAAAAATTTTTCAGGGAGGTTCAGAAAGCTCTAAATGACAGTAGTAGAACACCCAAGAAAATTGGGCCCATGAATCGGCTAAAGCGCCGTGGAACCGCGGCGGATCCCACCGATCCGCCGCGCTTCCGCCGCCGAGTTGCCGATTCATGAACCCAATTTTCCTGTGTTGGTTCTCTGTGATATTTGGTATTTTCTGGAATTTTTTATTTTTGCTCAGGTTTCAGATTTACAGAGAAGTATTGGAGAAAAATTAAATCTGTTTAATCGATCGAAAGTATACGGTATTTGCTTGTTGGATTATATCTGTGTTTGTATAATGTGTTCGTAAACCTCCCCTAACTGCTAGTATGTCGGTTGGCAGGGGGTTGCACATTTCTGTAATGGATTTTATCTGTTTGTGTATATGAACTGTGTTGGACTGTTGTGATGTATAGCCGGGACTATGTGATGGGTTATTATTTAATTCATTTGATGTAAATGTAATTTGTTGTAATATTATTTTGCGGGGCACATTCAGGTTGCGGTTGTAGCCACCGTTGTATTATTTCATTTTACTGTTTTTGCTCCTAGGACAGACCCAAGGTGGGGTGCACAAACTGCCGGGCGGGTAGTTTGCCGTACCCGTTGGGGTCTTGGGTGGGGTAATGGCTATTCATCACAACTGTGTAATCCGTATTTTGTGCGGGCTCAAAACAAACACGGATTACTTGCAAATCCAATAAAGTTCATCTGTGATCTGGAATGCCTATTATTGCGTCTGACGAATGTACAATATCTATATATGATAGCTATTTAGACGTCACTTATGTTTTACACCCGCGCTAGCCCAGCCCCCGCTCTGTCGTTAGTTAAGTAACCTAACGAGTGATGACGGGACCCCGTGGCGAATGCGGATGGCACAAGAGGACGTTGTATTTTCGTTGTTTTCTGCAATGATAGGTTAATGATGGGACGCATTATTTATAATGGAAAGAAAATAAACCAAAAGTTTAATTGTTGGAACAATTTAAAAGAAACCACTCGGTTAATTTTAAAAACAGATATTTTTTAAATGCGGAGCTTTAACCACTCCTTTTAAAAGCTATCAGGTTCCTTCGGTTATATCAAGTTCACTACGTTCACGGTTTCGCCAAAACCATTCGTAGCCCTCCATCATTTCATCTGGGTATTCAGTAGTATTCAAGCTATGTATTTTGACCTAACGCCAAGGCATAGTGTTTGGTAGCTACTGGATATTCATTTGTTGCATAGATAGATGAGTTAGTTTGGGACAGTCGTATTATCATTTTGGCCGAACGTCAAGGATATATACGGATGGGTTCAAATTGACAAGATAATGATGGGTAGAACATGACATGTGACTTATGACATTTTGACCTAACGCCAAGGTCATAAGAGCATGGGGCAAAAATAAATATCGGGAATTTCTAAAGAAACTGAAATTTGCAAAGAGTTGCATACCATTTGGAGTTTGATGAATGTTGGTAGAATTCCTTCAACATTATCATACAATGATATTTGGATCCCGATCCTACTGTGAGTATATGCTAATTATCAGGATATTCGTCACTTAACGATCAATGCTATAAACCAAGTAGGTGTCAAGAAAGGTGTCAGCGGGGTTACGCCCCCAGAGAAAAGAGGTTATTTAATTAAGGAACTTCGCGAAAGCGTTGGAAAACCTCCCTCGAAGTATCGACACTAGCCTGGCTGAACGGTTAAGCAAGTATTGTACGGTGAGAATAGTCCTGGCTAATTCTTCTTTTATGGTTTGAGGAAGGATTCGAGAAACAGTGGGAGCCATCCAGTTTAGATAAACTAAAAACCACTCTAAACTTGCAAGAGCATCATGCTAAAGAGTTTTCTTCTCGCTCTCCTATTTGCAGCGACCCTGAAAATGACTGGACTTAAGTTACTTTTAGAGAAAAATATACTGACAGGGCCAAACTATAAAGATTGGCTGCGGAATGTCAAAATGGCTTTGACCTATGACAAATTGGGGTACGTCCTCACCGCTACGGCACCTGCTGTCCCTGGTCCCAAATCCAGTAATGCGGATAAGGAAATCCGCAAAACCTGGGATTTCGATTGCGCGAAAGCCAAGTGCATCGTGCTTGCCTCGATGAACAATGAACATCAGAGGAGGCACGAGGATATGGAACTAGATGGCATATTTCTCCATACAAAGGAACTTTATGGAGAGCAATCTCGTATAGCAAGATACGAGACCTCTAAGAACTTGTTTCGAGCGAGGTTGGCTGTCGGGTCATCGGTAGGAGAACATGTCCTAAAGATGATCGGCTATATAGAAGAGCTCGCAGACCTTGGGACGACTTTGGATAATGAGCTCCATACAGACCTTATTCTCCAGTCCCTTCCTCACACCTACGCCCAGTTTATCCTGAACTTCAACATTCAAAGAAAAGAAGTTGAACTTCCGGAACTCCTGAACATGTTAAGGAGTGCAGAGGGCACCTTGCAGAAGACAAGGGAAACACCCGTTATGTTTGTTGGCGGTGCATCTTCTTCCGGGTCCAAGGCTAAGGCCAAAGGAAGGAAGAAGAAGGCCGCCACCAAACCTAGAGGAGGTGTTAGTAAGGTGGGAGTGAAGGGAAAGAAAAAGTTTGCGGTACCGGTAGTAGGCCAGGATGAGTGCTTCCATTGTCACAGGAAAGGGCACTGGAAGAAAGATTGCAAGGCGTGGAACGCCAAGAACCAGGAACCGAAGCAAGCTGTGGCTTCGACTTCAGGTGTGTTTGAAATTGAGAATTGTCTGTCAATTAACTCTACTTCCTGGGTATTGGATACCGGATCAGGATCTCATATTTGCAATTCATTGCAGGCACTGAGAAACTGTAGAGTGCTGAAGGAAGGTGATATGACCCTAAAGGTTGTTAACGGAGCTAGCGTGGGTGCTGCGTCCGTCGGGGATTATCACCTAGGATTGACGAGTGGACACATTTTGGTTTTACATAACTATTTTTTTGTACCAAGCTTAACGTGTAATATCATATCAGTTTCCTTGTTATCAAATAATGGTTATGATTTCACGTTTGTAAGAGATGTTGTTAACATCCACCTTAATCATGGTTTGATTGGGTCCGGTACACTAAATAACGGTATATATGTTTTAAACCAACTCCAAATTTTCAATGTCCAGAACACACTAAAAAGAAAGTCTCCAGATTTAAATAAAGCTTTCTTATAGCATTGTAGACTGCGTCACATCAATGAGAGAAGGTTGACTAAGTTGCATAGAGAAGGATATTTGGACTCGTTCGAATATCAAACTTATGACACTTGTCAATCTTGTCTCAAAGGAAAGATGACAAAGACTCCATTTACTGGACATGGAGTAAGAGCGAGCGAGCTTTTAGGACTCATAGACAGCAATGTATGTGGTCCAATGTCTACACATGCAAGTGGTGGTTTTTCCTATTTCATTACTTTCACGGATGATTACTCAAGATACGGATTCATTTATCTGTTGAAACATAAATCCGAGGCTTTTGAGAAATTCCAAGAGTATAAAAATGAAGGAGAAAACCAAACCGACAAAAGTATCAAGACACTTAGATCTGATCGAGGTGGTAAATACTTAAGTGCCGAGTTCCTAGGTTACCTAAAAGAGAAAGGAATTCTCTCTCAGCTTACTCCTCCATACACTCCACAGCATAATGGTGTATCGGAGAGACGGAATCGAACCCTATTGGATATGGTACGATCCATGATGAGTAATGCTGAGTTACCGCGATCTTTCTGGGGTTATGCGCTAGAATCAGCGGCATATCTTTTGAACATGGTTCCTACCAAGACCGTGCCTACCACTCCATATCAGATGTGGAGCGGGAAGAAACCCCATCTACAGTATATAAAAATTTGGGGATGTCCAGCTTTTGTTAAAAAGCAGCATGTGGACAAGCTCGAGGCACGATCAGTAAAGTGTAAGTTTGTGGGATATCCAAAGAACTCCAGGGGATATCTATTCTATTACGCAGAGGAACAAAAGGTATTTGTTTCTCGTAATGCCCATTCTCTAGAACATCAGTTTTTAGAAAAGGAATCAAGTGGGAGCGAAATAGAACTGGAAGAAATTCCAGAACCACAAACTAATACTGAAAGTTTTGTAGAACCGGTAGTTCAAGAAGAACAGGACATTCCCGCACCCCTCCGCAGGAGTAGTTGGCCGTCTCATCCGCCTGAGAGATACTACGGTTTTCTCATAGATGGGGATAGAGAGGATTGCATCATAGATGATGATGAACCTACTGACTTCCAGCAGGCCATCCAGAGCGGCGACTCAGTACGATGGCTAGATGCAATGCGGACCGAAATGGAGTCCATGTACACCAACAAAGTATGGACTTTGGACTTTGCTCCAGATAGGGTAAAACCCATAGGATGCAAATGGATCTTCAAGAAAAAGATTGGTGTAGATGGATAGGTGGAAACCTATAAGGCTAGACTTGTTGCAAAGGGTTTTCGTCAAAGACCTGGTTTGGACTATGACGAAACTTTTTCTCCAGTGGCTATGCTCAAATCCATTCGGGTCCTTCTTGCTATTGCTGCCTTCCATGATTATGAAATCTGGCAGATGGACGTAAAGACGGCTTTTCTGAATGGAAATTTAGAAGAGTGCGTCTATATGGATTAGCCAGAGGGTTTCAATCAGAGTGGGAGCAGCGGGAAAGTATGCCAGCTTCTTAAATCCATTTATGGACTAAAGCAGGCATCGCGGAGTTGGAACATCTGTTTTGATGAAACATTCAAAGAATATGACTTTATCAAAAATCTAGATGAACCGTGCCTATATAGTAAAGTTGTAGCCAGAAGTGTCGTATTCCTCGTCTTGTACTTGGATGACATTCTATTGATAGGAAATGACATTCCTATGCTACAATCTGTCAAAGGATTCTTGTCACACAGGTTCTCCATGAAAGACCTGGGTGATGCCTCTTACATTCTGGGGATCCGGATCTATCGTGATAGTTCCAAGAGGATGTTGGGACTTTCACAGTCCAGGTATATCGACACTGTACTGAAAAGATTCAGTATGGAAGATTCTAAGCGCGGTAATCTACCGGCTTGTCACGGAATCACCCTCTCCAAAGAGATGTCTCCCAAGACTGATTTGGAAAGGGAACGCATGTCTATTATACCCTACGCTTCTGCGGTAGGCTCTATAATGTATGCGATGTTGTGCACCAGACCAGATGTAGCTTACGCACTGAGTGTGGTAAGCCGGTATCAGTCAGACCCAGGGGAGAAGCACTGGATAGCAGTAAAGAACATTCTCAAGTACCTGAGAAGGACTAAGGAGATGTTCTTGGTTTACGGCGGAAATGACCTCAGGTTGGAGGCCTTTGCTTATTCCGGCTTCCAGAGTGATAAGGACGATTCCAAGTCCATGTCGGGTTATGTCTTTACCCTCAATGGAGGGGCGGTGTGCTGGAAGAGCTCCAAGCAGGACACCGTTGCTGACTCGACGATGGAAGCGGAGTATATAGCTGCTTGCGATGCCGCAAAAGAAGCAGTCTGGATGAAGAAGTTCCTAACAGAACTTCAGGTGGTTCCTACCATAGTTGATCCAATACCTCTGTATTGCGACAACAACGGAGCTATAGCTTTAGCGAAGGAACCAAGGTCCCATCAGAAGTCCAGACACATCTTAAGGCGGTATCACCTGATCAGGAAGATCATTGATCGTCGGGAGATCGAGGTTCGGAGAGTTGCTTCTGAAGAGAACATTGCTGATCCATTCATAAAGGCCCTACCTCAGATTCAGTTCGAGAGGCTACTCGAGATCATCGGTCTTCGATATGCCAGTACATGGCCCTAGTGCAAGTGGGAGATTGTTAGTGTATATGCCCTAGGGGCCATTATTGTATCATACTAGTTTGTATATTACTTAATGGAAGCTTGGGATATTCACATGTATATAACAGTCTTGCTAAACATGGTAGTATGCTACTTGGTTTTTCTATCTTAATATGTGAGTATACGTATTGATAGAGCTCTTAGGATCTTGCTTGACTACCAGCGTTGTGATGGCAGTCACACTAGTGGGGGCTGGGTAGTCTACAAGCACATCCTTATTCAGGTCCCTAGTCGTTGGATTATCGAAACAGGGCATCGATACTCCGGAGTAGACTAGTGTGTACGCTTCTCATCCCAGTTGGGGAGATGGTCTGTCCCACAGCCGTCAGTACGTCGTAATAGAGATAGTATGCAGGTGCTCGTTGGGTTACGGGTACACCGGACAGGACTCACAGGGAACTGTTGGATGGTTTTATACCAGTCGTCAGTGAACAGTTCCCAGGTGACATGAGTACAGCATAGTCCGCAGACTTGACACTGCTACTTCGCCTCGAGTGTGTCCCACTGTTCTTAGATTGCTACCCTACCACGGCTCAAAGGAGTCGTGCAAACAGGTAGCAGTTGGGTGCAGTCCCGAGCACTTGGAGGCAGTCGCGGTTAGACAGGATTCGTCTCTCCCGGTATTGGGGGTTGATATCGCGCTGTGTCAGAGAGCCATTACGCAAAGTCCCTGGCCAGGGCAAGGGAGATTTGCTGGTAGGTTCTAGTAGTTTCTCAGGGTGTAACAGGCTTCGCTCTGACACGACTTATACAGCTATTAGGGGACTGACGCTTGCCGCCCCCTAGGCCCGATATGCGATAGTCTTAGACGAATGGACCGGACTGTACGGAGATTGTCACATCAGACTCAGTAGGAGTTCGGATGGGTTTCCTCATCGGCCTTCTTATCGACATCTACCTGGGGACCGTTACGTACAGTTAGTGCCGCTTGCGGTCTGTGGTTAAACCCACTGCCAGCATAGTAGTCGAGTCTCTAGAGTCCCACACAGAGAGTTTCCCTACTCCAGGTGAAACGATATAGAGGTCGTATGGTTTTACGACAAGGGTTCGGACGCATACGTGTGTTTACGCAGGTACGACTTTCGGACAGTTTTTACTAGTCGGCTTTGGTTTAAGCCAGTTACTAGTATCCGGTTATTGGATTTATACAGTCTAAAGTTTTTCCGTGTTTTCACGGATAGGAGGGGCGTTCTCGTAATTGCGCGAGAAGCTTCTAGAAGATGGTGACTAAGGAGGTTTAGGTGGCATATACATTGAATGAGATTAGTGAGTCATATGGATGATTCATCCATGTCATTAATGCTTCATAATTGCTTAATGACTCATGGAGATGAATCACCACAAGATATTTATCAAGCATGGTTGTAAATCATTATCTTTTCTTTTCTTGATAAAATAAAATGCTTGATATATATTATGATAACTCATTTTTTTCTCTTCTCATTATTATGTTCATCTTCTCTCTCCTCAAGCTCTCTCTCTTCAAACCCTAATCCTCCCCTCTCATGTGTTGAGTACAAGGATTAGTTAGACTACTTAATCCATAACCATACTCTATTTCATCTAGGTACTTTGATTAGCACTTAAAGATACCTAGTTGCCTCAAGTTTAGAGGCAAAGCTTGGAGTTAAGCTCTCATGGTGGATCGTCTACTACTTGGAGAAGGCCGAGGAGGAGGTGGAGTTCGTAAAGACGAAGGACACGGTTCTTTAGGTATAATCCCTTTACATAGTAGTTTAGAACTTCTATGTTTGTTGTTAGTTATCGTTTAGCTTCGATTCATGCGGTTAGTCGATGTTTAAGCAAAGAACAAGATCGTTTTTCATATTTCCGCCTCCCCGCAAGTCGTGGGGTGTTGTACATCGACTTACAGTGGTATCAGAGCCTCGCTAAACAATAAATAACTCACTTGCAAAATTATATGAATTTCGAACGGAAAAAACGAAACCGGAAAACCCCGATATCATGATTTTCTGTCGTTTTTTAAATGAAGTCCAAAAATTTTTCAGGGAGGTTCAGAAAGCTCTAAATGACAGTAGTAGAACACCCAAGAAAATTGGGCCCATGAATCGGCTAAAGCGCCGCGGAACCGCGGCGGATCCCACCGATCCGCCGCGCTTCCGCCGCCGAGTTGCCGATTCATGAACCCAATTTTCCTGTGTTGGTTCTCTGTGATATTTGGTATTTTCTGGAATTTTTTATTTTTGCTCAGGTTTCAGATTTACAGAGAAGTATTGGAGAAAAATTAAATGTGTTTAATCGATCGAAATTATACGGTATTTGCTTGTTGGATTATATCTGTGTTGGTATAATATGTTCGTAAACCTCCCCTAACTGCTAGTATGTCGGTTGGCAGGGGGTTGATCAACTATCTCCATGATCAGGTGATGCTGCCTCAGAATACGTCTGGGTCACTGATGGGAACGGGATTTCTGGGCCAAAGCCACACGTCTATTGTCACACAATGGTAGGAACCAAGCTCATCTCATGAACAAACATACACCCAAACTACCTCTTTGGTAGCATCTTTAGTAGCGATGTATCCAGCCTTTATCGTCTAGAATGTCACGGTATTTAGCTTGGAACTCTTCCAACATACCGTCCCTTTACTTAGGGTAAAGACAATGCCTGTGACTGACATTCAGTCGTCTTATCACCCTGGAACTCTTCTAGTGATTTTCCCCAGGATCGATTGATATCATCTCACTACATCTAGTGAGTATTCTAACACCCAATAACATCTATCTCATAGATGAAAACTCAGGATTTGGGAGGTATCACTTTGATCCTATATGGATAATCCTTGTGATAAGCGGAGATTGACCGAGCGTAGCATAGGAAACTCCTTCCCTATCAAGAGTATGTCATCCACGTACTCTACGAGGATCACGACTATACTCCCTACTACCTTTTTTGTATATACAAGGTTCATCTACCATTTTGATGATGTCAAACTCTTTGACTAACACATCAAAACAGATGTTCCAACTCCGCGATGCCTACTTTAATCTGTAAAGCAACTTGCACACGTTTCCGCTGCTCCCACTGTTTACGAAGCCCTCTTGCTGTGTACTTATAGACGTTCTCTTCTAAATCATCATTTAGAAAAGCAGTCAAGACACCCAACCGCCAGATATCGTAGTTATGGTATGTAGCCATAGCAAGTAGGATCTGGATGGACTTAAGCATAGCCACTGGAAAAAGGTTTCATCATTATCCACGCCTGGTCGATGACGAAAACCTTTAACATGTCTAGCTTTGAATGTTTCAACTTTTCCATCTACACCAAATAATCTTCTCAAGATATACTTGCTCCTGATGGGGATTTAACCCTTCAGATAAAGCAACCAAAGTCCATACTTTGCCGGTGTATAAGGATTCCATCTCAGATCACTAAGCATCCAGCCATTCTTACAGAGTCTCACTCCTGATGGCCAGCTCGAAACTAGTTGGGTCATCATCTCATGATGCAATCCTCGCTCCCACTGTCATAGAGAAACCGAAGTAACTCTCAGGTGGGTGAGGAACCCTACTAGATCGGCGGAGAGGCTGAGGTTCGTTTGTTACTATTGAATCCTTTGGTTCTACCAAATCATCAGGTGCAGTTTGTATAGCTGGAACATTTCCAGTTCTACATAACAGACCTTGCATCGAGCTTGTCCGGATTTTGCTTTTTAGACATAGGCCGGACAACCCCAATCTTAACTGACTTAAGATATGGGCTCTTCCCTTTCCATATCTCATATGAAGTGGTAGGCAACTGATTTGATCGGAACCCTATTCAATAGGTATGCAACTTTAGAAGTGCATAACTCCCTAAAGGAAATAGGTAACTCAATAGTACTCATCATAAAGCGCACCATATCATATAGGGTGTGATTGCTCCGTCCCGATACATCGACGTGTTGTGGTGTATCCGGAGGAGTAATTCTGAGAGAGAATCTCATTCTCCTTTAGAATAGTCCAGGAATTCCATGCACAAGTATTCTCCTCCCTGATCTTATCATAGGACATAATACTTATACCCGTATTGGTTCTCTACTTCTAACTTATATTCTGTGAATATCTCAAAAGGTTCGGGCTTGTGTTTCAACAGGAACATAGGTCTGAATCTCGAAAGATCATCAGAGAATTTAATGAAGTACAAAGAACCGGTCTTGGCATGTGTAGACAGGGGACCTACATACATCAACATGTATCATCCCAAGAGTTCATTAACTCTTTCTCTGTTTCCAATAAACAGAGCTATGGTCATCTTATCTTTGTGACATGACTGGAGAGTTTTACAAGATGTAAATTCAAACTAATTTAAATATGCATCTTTATGTAACTCCAGCTAGTCGGGTCGCATTGATATGACCTAGTCTATAATACCTTAAGAAGGATCCGTTCATTTCTGAACTCTTCCTCTTGTGTGTGTTCCGTATACTAAGAACTGTAGTTTGATTTAGAACATCAATGCTTTTGGATAACGTGCCTGAACCGATCAACTTTTGATATAGGAAATGTTCAAAACATTATCCAACATTACAAAATTTTATCATTTCTTTACTAATAAAGAGACTGATATGATTTTGTATATCAGGTTCGGTATCTAATAACATTCGTTCAGAATCAATGTATTTATAATACAGGGTGACAGTGACCAACAGACTTGGCTGCAACACTTGCCCCGTTTTCTGCCTCATGAAACTCATCACCCGTTCTCAGTTCTCTACCTATCTGTAGCCCTATTTAACAGATTACATATCTGGGATCCTGATCTGGTATCAAATACCCAGGACGTAGAGGATATTGAGAAACAGTTCTGTATAATGAACACACCCGAAGATGATGCATCATATGCACTTTCCTCGTTTGGGCGGCACGGGAAATCTGGTATTCCCCAATTTCCTGCTCTGTCTTATAACATTTATAAGTTGGAGCGGGACCAACGTTCCCCAGCTCAGTATAACAAGCGGGTTCGGTCAATATATCCGTATTATTATCTTGATTAAGGCATGATATGGTCGCTACCAGGAGAGAGAGAGAGAAGAAAACACTTAGCGTGCGCTTTTGGAAGATCAGATTGGTTATTATTTTATCTAATCAGGATGGCTCCCTCTGTTTTTATCAAATCTTCCTTCAAACCATAAAAGGAAAGACTAGCCGGGATTAATTACACTCTACAAGTTCGCCAATCTTCCAGCCAGGCTAGTGTCGGTACTTTGAGGGAGGTTCCCCGTGCTTTCGTACGGACCTAATTAATGTAAACCTCGTTTTCCCAGAGGCGTAACCCCGTTGACACCTTTCTAGACACCTACTTGATCGGCTAATTGTAATGTGTAGAACTCTCCCAGCAGTAACTCTTACTCGCAGCGGGTATCGGGATCCAACTATCTCATAGGAGGTATGCAATCTCATTGCAAATTTCAACACTTGAAATTCCCGATAATATTTTGCCCCTAACCACCTATGACCTTGACAAAGGCCAACAAACCATAGGATGCTAGTCAAGTTCAACCCGTCATTTCCTGATTGAATTAAACCCACCCGCACGACCCTTGACAAAGGCCAACAAGGTCGCACGACTACCCTAATCCAATTTGCATCATATGCATAAGCAGATAAGCACCAGCTACCGCACACTACGCCTTGACAAAGGCCAACAAACGCAGCACGAATACTAACTACTACTTATCTGAAATGACGGAGGGCTACGACAGGTTTTTCTGAAAACCTATTGCGTAATGAACTTGATATCGTTGTATGATCGAATGGATTTTAAAATGGAGTGTTTTTTAGGCTTTTCTAGTTTTGCTAAAGGGGTCACTCCCGGTGAAGGGATCATCGGCCCTTTCCTCGTCGAATGAGGTGCGCGATATATTATATATATCACTGTGCAAAGCAGAAACTATAGAAGCAATCAAAAGACAAACCGAGAGTTGTAGCATCTGCCAGTTATTGCTAAAGGAGTCACTCCCGGTGAAGGGATCTCGGTCCTTTCCTTATCGAATAAGGTGCAAGATGTTCTACAAGGAACACCGCGATGCAAAGCAAGAACTGTAGCTACCTGTTTTATTTAGAAATTCGATTCCACAACATCTTAGGTTTCTTTTCTTTCATTAATCACATTAATGAAGTCCCATCATTTAAGTACCTAAACATCACAGATAAATACGACGTACACTTATGCCATCCGCATTCGCCTCGATGTCCCCTCGTACACCGTTAGGTTAGGTAACTAACGGCAGAGCAGGGCAGGGCTAGCGCGGGTGTAAAACATAAGTGACATCTATATAATATATCATATATACTATATACAGTATTTATCACAGAACATATCAAATGATCACATCACAGATATTGCAGCAGAAGAATCATATGAAATATTGGATATACTAGGACGTCCGTGTTTTCAATACGAGCCAGTATAAAACACGGATTCCACGGTCGCGATGAATAGCCAAACCCACACCCGTAGACCCCTACGAGAGCGGCAAGCAACCCTACCAATTCTAGAGTTAGGAGACCGGGACTCGACTCCTCGAGTTGGTCTCCCACTGGACTCCAGAACCCGGTTACTTGTGCCCTCCTCCTTGGGTCTATCCTAGCGCGGAAAAGTAAATAATATACAAAAGGTGACATCTTCCGCAATCTGGAAGTGCCCCAATAAAAGAATATTACATACAATTTTTTTCATGAATGAAAATGAAAAACACCCATCTCACATAAAACACCCCCGGCTATTCAAACACGACGATCCAATATAACATATCCAGCAACACATAACATCACATGTCATCAACGTAAGTAAACATGCATATCCCAATTGTCGTTGACATATAGCAACGAAACCGGCGATATCACATATTACACTTACGGTCACAGAAAAGAAAGTGTAAAACTACAACAGTTGGAATCCGCAAACTCTTTAGACATCGCATGCCTAATCAAATGAATTCCTTAGACATCACATGCCTAACAATTATAAACCCCGCATTTTAGTCTCATTATCGAAAACTCTTTTCAATATCAAGTCGGGCAATTCAACAAGATTCCCGACATCCTGATTGAATGCTCGTCGCAAACTTTAGTAGGCTGACGCACCCCCGACACCGTTGACGAAGTGCACCAAGGCGAAACACCGCTGCCGCGAGCACTCGAACGGATGCTTTCGGCCACGGGGTTCTCCTACAGTCACTTGGTCGGGGCTATGGGGTGTGGCTATCTATTAAGTTTACCGGCGAGTATCCGCGTACGCTACGTGATTGCGACGGATTTTTGATCACATCAAAATTCCGTGGCAACCGATCAAGTGAGACTAAACCGCTAGATTTATAACATTCATTCAGTTATCACATAACTACTTATGAATTCCAATTATTATATCACATTCCAGATAAACAGAAAATGTTAAACTTTCCGATCGAACAATCGAACACCCAAGTTTTCCCGAAACAGCTCAACACATGAAACAAGTTTAAAAACATTCACTTCATGCTTCAGTACCAACGGTCCAGCCGTAGAAGGGTCAAGCCAACGCCTCACATGTGGCACGCCGTACTGCCCCAAACCCTAAGGTTCAAAGGGCAGTTCAAGACGGTCACATAATCGAGTTAAGGTTTGTTGTCTTCTAGAGGGTCCATCGAGTTACTTGCACTACTTAGAACGTCTTCAAACCACGGAAAAATCCAACACTTGGAAATTTCCCAACAGGGGAAAAATTGGGTATTTATATTCGGTCGAACTTTTTAACATATTCTAAATATCCGGAAAACCCAACGAAATTAAAAATTCTGATCGAAACAACGACTACAAAATAAACCCCAAAATACTCAACTCTTGAGTCAGTGTTAAAAATGCCCAGAAAATAGAAACAACAGAGGTATGAATTACTGTGGAAAAATCCGTCGCTAATTCCATTACACTGCCGCGGAACCGCCGCCAAAGGGGGGTTATTGCCGCGGTTCCGCGGCCATATAGAGGACTTAGGGGCCCGTTTTTCATGGTAATTCTTATAAAACCCTGCTGAATTTTTTAAGCATTTTTAATTTGGAAAATTCCTAGATTTTAAAAAGTAACCAGAGAGGGGTGTATCTTGTCGTATTTGGGTTCGATCGGGGTTTTAACTTCGTTAACGCATCGCCTAAGGCTCTAGCTAGGCTCTGATACCATTGTAGGGTTCCTAGACACACTAATGAGGTCTCACAAGGCATCAACCATGCCAATATCAAATTTTACAAGTGCCGAGAAACCCTAATACGGATTCGTTAACTAGAGATTAAGGCGATAACCGAACAAGTAAACAACTTTACTAAGAAGTGAACGGAATACAACCTTTGTAGATCCGGTCCGCCACCTTCTCAGCTCCGTGATGAAGTCCCTCCGCTGTACCCATCGGATCCCGGACTCTCGCAGTGGTTTCATCGATGAAATGATCGGGCTAGGTCGTCGACTTCGATGCCGAAGATGATCTACGTCGAGGCAACACAAGATCAAGCTCCCACTTCACCAAGTCATGAAACTTGTGAAGAAAACACCCTATACTACTTGGCAAGTGGTAGAGGATGAAGAAATAGGAAGTGGGTTCACTTTAGAATTGGATTTCTCACTCTTTTTCTCAAGTTGCCATTAATGGTAGCAAGCTTTCTTCTTTGTTCAAGAAAAAGAAGAAGAAGAAAAGAATATGATAAGTATTTTGGAAAATAGAAAATAAGATGATACTTATCATATTTGCAACCATGGTTTAGTGTAGAGAATTAACTAGAGTTTAGTTGAATGGTTAGGGTTAAAGGAAAGAAACAAAATGGTCAAGCTTTCAAACCTTCAAGAAGTTTCAAAGAAAAGACAAAGCAAGCCACCATTTCATTTTCCTTAGCCAAAATAAATAAACAAAATAAATAAATGAATAAGTAAATCAAATGAAACCCTAACCATTAACTAACCATGGTTTAAATCACACACTAACCCAAGTTTGCATGTATCATCAAACATGATACAATCTTGTGTACAAAAATATATCACATATACAATGTGCACAATCAAGTGAGAAAATCCATCTTAAGTGAACCAATACTAGTTAATGCAAAGTAATATATCAAATATATACATTAAATCATTAAATCAACACTTGATTTAACGATCCGGTCACATCGCATATGACCGACCAGTATGCAACGTATCGACTTATCGAATCAATCCTCGATTCGATAAATCGGTTATATCGCATACAACCAATCGATACATTCATCGCGAGAATAGAATACGGTATCACATACACGCATTATTCTCGGTCCCACACATATCTCATATGCGCTCCTATTTCGTTTCGCTTGAGCCAGGAAACCTCTGTGTAGGACTCTAAAGACTCGTCAATATGCCGGCAGCAGGTGATGATCATATCAAACACCCACAAGCCGCAAGCGGTCTGCTAAACGTAACGGCCACCCGGGTATTGAGCGATCAGAAGATCGACGAGCAAGCCCACTCACACTCCTGTGAATCCAACCAGTAACACTTACCGTACAGTCCGGTCTCGTCGTCTGATATGTCGCATATCTTGCCTAGGGGTGGTAAACGTCAGACCCTAATAGCTCGATAAGTCGTGTCGATATGATGTCTATAACAGTTCAAGAAACTACTAGTAACACTTACCAGTAAATCTCAGCAACCCTGGCCAGGGATTTCCGATTATAGCCAATCGAACACAGTGCAACATCAACTCCCTATACCGGGAGAGACGAATCCCCTCCTATCGCTCATTGCCTCCATGTGATTCGGGACTGTACCCAAAAACCACCGTTTTGCATGCCCTCTTGGACGTGGTAAGGTGGAAATCAAAGCACAGTGGGAATCACACAAGACTCTATGACGATCTCGGGTCTACAGACTAACCTGTACCAGTGTCACCAGAGAACTGCCATCTGACGTAAGGTATAATACCATCTGGGAGTTCTGGGCGAGTACGTCCAGTGTACCCAGTCTCCACTGACCACCCGTATTGTTGGAGATAGTGCCCTCAGAGTCAATTATCGGATCACAGGCACGTGATTGCAATGATTGAGGGAGGACCTATCCCGGTAGGACAGTCTTACTCGAAATGATAGTATGCTATCTGGTTTATCTTTATCATCGTGTACTGCTTTAGGTGACCTGACATGTCGCTATTACACGTTGATAGAGCCCCTAAGATTCTTGCTTGACCACCAGCAGTATGAGGGCGATCATATAAGTGGGAGCTGGGGTCTATAAGCACAACCTTAAAAGGTCCCTAGTCGTGGGAGTTTCGAGACAGGGCATCGATACTCCACAGTAGACTAGTGTATACAGTCGAGACCCCGACGAGGGGCGGTGGCCGGTCTCACAAGCCACTGGTGTCAGTTGGTTCACCTAAGATGTATACAGGTGCTCATTGGGTTATGAGTACGCCGGACAGGACTCGCCGGGAACATGCTAGTTGGTCTTATACCTGACGTCAGATAGCAGTTCCCTGGTGACATGTGTACAGGTTAGTTCATCGACCTGGGGATCGTCATTTATCTCGTGTGAGTTCCCACTGTACTTTGATTACTACCCTACCACGCTCAAAGGAGACGTGTAAACAGGTTTTAGTTGGGTACAGTCCTGACCCACATGGAGGCAGTGAGCGGATCTTCAAGGGTTCGTCTCTCCCGGTATTGGGGGTGAGGTCGCGCTGTGTCTAGGAGAGCCATTACAAGAAGCCCTCGGCCGAGGCAGGAGATTTACTGGTAGGTATTCCAGTAGTATCTCAGGGTGTTCTGGGCTACACTCCGACACGACTTGTACCGCTTTTGGGGGTCTGACTTTTACCAACACCCTAGGCCCGCCATGCGATGCTCATAGACGAACGGACCGGACTGTACGGATATTGTCACTGAAAGGCTCAGTAGGGTGTCAGGATGAGTTCGCTCATCGACGTCCCTTTTGGTCAATACCTGGTAGCCCGTTATGTATTGGCTTATACCTCTGACGTGCAAGTGGTTAAATCCACAACCAATGTGTTGACGAGTCTTTAGAGTCCCCCACATTCAGTTGCTCAAGTTTTCGGGCGAAAAGTTGTAGAGGCCGTATGGAGATATGGCAGGGTTCGATCGGATACGTGCGGTATTGCACGGATCAGGATCGAACGGATAATACTAGCCGGCTTTGGTTTAAGCCGGATCCTAGTAATGTACAGTGTAGAGTTAGTCTCATTGCATTTGCATTTCGGTCGGAATACAGATGCAGGTGTGTATGCACAGTAGCGGGGTTTTTCCTGTAATTTATTACGGGACCAGTTTTCTGGAGTTGCCGGTTTGCTTTCCGTTTCAGCCATATTTCATTTGTATCTTTCAATGGCCGAAGATTGGTGGAGGAGGGCTTATTTGCATTTGTCCAAATAAGCATTTGTGGAGGGTGTTCTTTGCATTTTGTTGCATGATAATGGCTTTCATGATGGGTGCACCATTCATTGACTTGATTAATCCATCATTGCTTGACTTTCTTTAGTCATCATGCTTTGACTTATGGTATCATGATAGTTGTGGGGGTGTGTTGGATTTAGGTTGTGATCATTCTTGATCATGATCCTTTTTCCCTCTCTCTCTTGCATGATGGGGGTTTATTCTTTTTGATTGCTACACACTCTCCCTCATTCTTTCTCTCCTCTCCTACCATGCCATGGCCGGCCAAAGATTATGGGGGCTGTCCAAACATTTTGGTGGGGGGATTTTGGTTCATTTCATGTTGGAAAAATCCCACAACACCATCTCCAAAAGCTTATATCACTACCTCCACCATATGGCAATTCCAGAAACCCCAAAATGAGACACAAGTTCCACACGACATTCTACAGCAAATCTTGGGCATGTCGACTCGCCCGCTTCGTGCCCGAGTTGCCTCGGTATAGAGGTGGGAGCCCGTAAAAGAAGCCGGCGACGTGGTGCCCTTTCCGGCGAGGAGGTGGGGACCGGACATTCCGCGGGAGATCGGGACGACGACGAGAAGACCGGAGGACACGGATCGCTCGGTATATCTCTCTTCCCCATCTTGGAGTTAGCTAGAACTAGTTAATGGCCCGATCCGGGTTTTTAGTGCGCGGTGGTGCCGGTTTGAAAAATTAAAGTTAACCATCGCTTCCGCATTTGGCCTCGGGATGGATGCCGGGGCGCCGCCGTGCACTTACAGTGGTATCAGATCCTCGCCATTAACATACTCTAGCTTTGTCTAATGTGTTTTACATTTCCGATCGAACAATTTTCCGAAAACCGTATTTTTCTTCACATCAGTTTCTTTCGAAATTTTTTTAAGTCCAAAAATTTTTCAGGTTGTTTCAGAATGATGTGTAGGATAATCTAAGAGTTCTGGGAAAATTTGGTCTCGTGAACAGTCTAAACGACCGCGGAACCGCGGCCAGACCCATGCTTGGGCCGCGGTTCCGCCGCGACTTGAACTGATCAGTGTACCAAAATTTTCCAGAAAGCTCCTGAGTTAAAAATATGGGTTTTGGAATATTAATTTTGGGCCCAGAATTTCTTGATGTGCTACAGCAGTACTTGGGGCCCACTTGTTATAATTTTGATCGATCGAATATTATAAATACATTTGTTCACAGTATTTACATTATATCTGTGACCGTGAATGTCACTTGATCGGTAAATCCTGTCTAACTGCTATAGCTCGGTTAGACGGATTTGCGAACGTGACTTTCACGTTGATGTTCTGTGTATTGCTGTGATGTTGCGGATCGGTCGTGGGGATAGCCTGGATGCAATGCTAGTACAGTTTTGTTGTATTATGTACATTTGATATTGCGGGGCGAGCGTCCGACATGTGGACTGCCGTCACTGCCTGTTTGTATTATTATTTTGGGGCACGGCCAGGTTACGGTCGATGTACCCGTTGTATGTATATTTTACTTTCTGTACTAGGATTACCCCGCGGAGGGGTGCACGGATAGCCGGGTTCTAGAGGGCAACGGGCCCGCATCTCATGGCATTGAGACGGAGGGGGCTTCACTCTAGAATTGGCAGGCTATTCGCCGCACTCGTATGGGGTACAGGTTGACCCAGAAGGGGTGCCCAAGTTACCGGATTCCGTGAAGTGCTGGGTGGTCCATTCACGTTACTGAAGGGGGCTGCCTCGCTTCAGGTTTTGGCGGGTTACTTGCCGCGCCCGTAGGAGTCTAGGATTTCATTGCACAGGCTATCCACACGACCAGGGGAACGTCGGGTTTCAGTAGTGGCTCTGTGAAACCCGGGGATCCCAGATATCTGTATTGTTCTGTGATGTTGTACATTTCTGTGATGTTGCATTTTTATCACGCCTTGAGCGAAATATTATATATTGGTATATATATTAGTAGATGTTGTATATGTTTTGCATCCGCGCTAGTCCAGTCCCCGCTCTGTCGTTAGTTAGCTAACCTAACGGGTAATGACGGGACCCAGTGGCGAATGCGGATGGTATATACGTACATCAGTATATTTTCATTCTTTGTGGTGTGATCAATTGATGGGACTGCGTTGATTCGGATCAATGCAAGTTAAAAACAAACCTAATCTGATGTTGTTGGAACACTTTTCAAAAGGCTGTTATTGCAAGGACGTTCACTTTTGTTTTGCATCGTGATATTCAGTTGGAATATCCTGCTCCTCAGTCGACGAGGCAAGGGCCGAGATCCCTTCACCGGGAGTGACCCCTTGGACAAAAAGTTTGCGTCAGGGTAATGACTTCACTATAGCCGATTACTTTTGCTTTGCACCGTGGTATTCAGTTGGAATATCCTGCACCTCATTCTATGGGGAAAGAGCCGAGATCCCTTCACCGGGAGTGACCTCTTTAGCAAAGGTTTTCGTCACTATATTTTTATAAAAGCTATCCGTTCCTTCAACGATATCAAGTTCACTACATTAAAGGTTTTCGCCAGAAACCATTCGTAGCCCTCCATCGTTTCATATGGATGGTCAATAGTATTCAAGCTGTGTATGTTGGCCAAAGTCAAGGCACAGTGATTGGTAGCTATTGGGGTATTCATATGCAGCATAGATAGATGCATTGGTTTGGGACAGTCGTACTGCCATTTTGGCCAAAGTCAAGGGTAGGTACGGGTGGATTCAAATTAACCTGGAAAATGACGGGTAGAACTTGACATGTGACTTATGATATGTTGGCCAAAGTCAAGGTCATAAGAGCATGGGGCAAAAATCACATCGGGAGTTTCAAAAGAACTGAAACTTTCCGGATATGCGCATACCTTCTGGAGTGTGATACCGTGAGCGGATTCCGTCACGTTGTCATGCGATGATAGTTGGATCCCGATTCCCACTGATGAGTTAGTTTACTCCTCGGGTGATCCTGACTAATTCTTCTTTCAGGTTTGGAGGAGAATTTGACGGTACAGTGGGAGGTTTCCAGATTAGATAAATTGGTAACCATTCCGATCTAGGTTAGAGTGCACGCTGAGTGTTTCTTTTCTCTCTCTTTTTGGCTGCGACCATTGACCCGACCCTAAGACTATGACTCAGAGACCAAAATTAACCGAACCTTCTTAACACTAGCTTTTGGATTGTCAGAGTTGCAGACCTCATTGCCACTCCTACTTTTACCCTTTTCTCCAGGACACCCCGTATTACTACGAACGTCCACTTCCATTGGACAAAACCATCGTATGGTTATATACGAACTCGAAGGGATTTATTCCAGGATGGTTTCCGGTTTTGGAGAAAACGAATAGGACTATTCAGTTGTCTTTTCCTTTTACCTTCTCTCAAGTTGCGAGTACTCCTTGGTTTAGGAGATAGTACACCTATTACGCAAATTGGATAGTCTTCTTCCAAACCTAAGGCTGGTGCCGAACGGTAGGGAATGAAGAAAACCAATTAGCCTAACGATGGTGTACAGAAGGTATTAAGTTAAGACAAAGTAAGAGATTAGTAAGAGGGCAAAGTAAATTGCGACTAATATTCACGAAAAAACCAGGTATTTCATTACCACTCCCACTTCACCTTTGTATTTCTCCAGGACACTCCATATCACTATGAAGATCCACAGTTTATTGGATACTCCATCGTATGGTTATATACGAAGTCGAAAGGAACTTGTTCCAGTTCGGGGTTGGATTCTGGTTCAGGAGAAATAGGAATAAGGTTTATTTGGTTGTCTTTTATCCTCACCTTCTCTCGCATTGCGAGTGCTCCTAGGATTAGGACAGTACACCCATTATGCTTATTGGATAGTCTTCTTCCAAACCATAGGCTGGTGCCGAACGGTAGGGAAGGAAGAAAACCATTTGGCCTAAAGGAGTGTGCAGAAGGTAATGACTAAAGACATATGAAGGGATGTGGAGAGGTGGCAAAGAATTATACGGTTACAGTCGTGAATCTGGAAGAGGCATTACTGGGATACCCCATCGAAACATTTCAATGTTTCAGTTTCACTGTGTACTGTTAAAGGAAGACTGATTTCCCAATTAGTCCTTACTCCAGGGTATGTATTTACCAGGTATGATTCTCACATCTGTATGGTTTTACAGATGATGAGTGGTAGTAAGTTATTGGGAATTAGGTGATCATCCTCATTATATCGGGAATCGTTGTAATCGGTGATATTTGAGGAAGTCACCTGGGCGGTTTGCCGGACGGCAAATATTTGGTTTTGAATATCCGTTGTTATGCACCAATTTCAAATTGATATATCTGTACGTCTATTTTTATAGAGTGAGATATACCTTTTTGAAATTATCTCTATGACATTTACCTATATCAGTGGATGGTTAGGTAAGGAGCATTAAACAGCGGTGTAATTCTTCATAACCAAAGGTACAGTTTTCAACCTACGACACACAGGGAGTGAGTTATCAGACTCAAGGGAATTATACAGAGTATTGTATGTTGTCCAGGGTCCATCAGGACAGAGGGGTTGGTCCTCGTACTATATTCGGTTTACTTATGACTTCTCTAGTTTTTAGACAGGTGTTTCGTGCAAACACAGGGTCTAAGTTTTGAGGAGTTATAGGTATAAGAGTAAAGTAGAGAACCAAGTATTGCAAGTATCGGGATTCTTCAAGGTGATCGAAGATGTAGATACTTGTCAATGGTATTCAGTTGATAGTAGTGATTAAGAGATCTTGCTTCTCTTTCAGGTTACTCATAATTGGAAGCATTCCTAAGTTGAGTAACGCTGATCGGCCTTCTTCCATTTGGTTGACATGCACTGGAGACAGTTGAATGATTTGAATCTGGTTAAATTAAATCAGTGCCTCTGGTTCTATATTGGATATAGAACAGTTCATATCTTAACGATGTTAAGGTACGGGGAGTTGTCCGGCTTATGATTAAAACCAGACACTGGACAACTCAAGGCACGTTTCTGTAATGGCTGTTTATGGGTTGACCCAGGCTATGATGAGGGTTGACTTTCTACCATCTGAAAGATCAATAGTGATATTGTTCTAAACTCGCCACAGTTTTAATAAAAATGGATTTTTCAGAAAACAGTAGTGGGAGTATGGTAGAACTTGAAGTGATTCCAGAACCACAAACGATTACTGAAGATTTGATAGGAACCTAAAGATTCAATCTGGTTTAACATTCCATTGGCCACTCCGCAGATAAGGTGGGCAACCTCAGGCACCCGAGAGGTACTTCGGTATGCTCAAGGACGGTGGCAGGGAGGTTCTTGTTTACCCACACTTGCCATTGCTGTTGTTCCAGACTGTGAGACCCGGCAGGAGGATGAGTATAGCGTCGTTCTAAACTTGCTTTAGAAGTAAACGTTTATATGACTTTGCCAGAGGGTTGTCATGATCAGTGGGAGCAGCGGAAGCATTGGTGGACATGTGGCTTATGTCTATTTATAGACTAAAGCAGATGTAGCAGAGATAGATCATCTATTTCTGATGTGACAGTTATAGGTTTGACTTCATCAGAATAGGGGATGGATCTGTTAAGAAGGTAGTAGGGTGTGATGTCATGGTATTTGGATGACATACACAGAGTAGGAAAAGAAACTCCTATACTACAATCGGTTATACTTTGGACGTCACACAGTAGTTTCTCCACATGGGACTTGGACATTATATCTGACATACTGGTTACTAGATCTATGGTTTTAGATCTAGATTTGGGTGGTTTCCCAATCTCGGTACTTAGACAGCATTCTAAGAGTATTTAGAATGGACGACTCCTGGCACGGTAGTGTACCTGCAGGTAATGGAGTCACCCTCTCTAAAGGTGTCTTACAGACTAAAGAGGAGAGGGATGTGCATGATTGGCAGATCACTTGCTCAGGCAATTGAGTCAATCATGAGATGTCAAGTACCACACCAGATGTTGTTCTTGCACTACATGCAATAAGTTGACATTGATCCAATCCTGGAGAAACAGTCGGAAGCAGTTTTAGAACATAAGTGGATGTTCTAGGGATATGATAACGACAGCCTCTTTCGGGAGACAGTTATCATTCCAGGCTTCCAAGGTGACCTAGACGACAAGGAGATTGTCAGAGTTAAAGTTTTTCCTTCTGACGAGGGGTAGTATTTTGGACAGGTGGTCCAAGGCAATACTGAGGGAGGCATGGCGCTGGATACTGATTAAGTTCAGTTGACTACAGTCTAAGAAGTTTGGATTTGGAGTTCATTTATGAGCTAGGTCCCATCAGACATCCAGACACATTCTAAGACTGGTATTGTTCATTTCGGGAGATGGCTTTCTCCGCGAACTTGAGATATAGAGAGACATAGAAAGAAACATCAAAGCGGATCCACGCACTGAGGCTACTTCTCGAACGCAATAGTTTCACAAGCGAGCTTTGTGAGACTGACTAGTAGAGGAGTTGGGTGTTCGGTATCACATGGGCTGTGAGTATGCGACATCGCAATAATTAGCCTTGAGTGCAAGTGGGAGATTGTTGGAGATAGTGCCCTCAGAGTCAATTATTGGATCACAGGCACGTGATTGCAATGATTGAGGGAGGACCTATCCCGGTAGGACAGTCTTACTCGAAATGATAGTATGCTATCTGGTTTATCTTTATCATCGTGTACTGCTTTAGGTGACCTGACATGTCGCTATTACACGTTGATAGAGCCCCTAGGATTCTTGCTTGACCACCAGCAGTATGAGGGCGATCATATAAGTGGGAGCTGGGGTCTATAAGCACATCCTTAAAAGGTCCCTAGTCGTGGGAGTTTCGAGACAGGGCATCGATACTCCAGAGTAGACTAGTGTATACAGTCGAGACCCCGACGAGGGGCGTTGGCCGGTCTCACAAGCCACTGGTGTCAGTTGGTTCACCTAAGATGTGTACAGGTGCTCATTGGGTTATGAGTACACCGGACAGGACTCGCCGGGAACATACTAGTTGGTCTTATACCTGACGTCAGATAGCAGTTCCCTGGTGACATGTGTACAGGTTAGTTCATCGACCTGGGGATCGTCATTTGTCTCGTGTGAGTTCCCACTGTACTTTGATTACTACCCTACCACGCTCATAGGAGACGTGCAAACAGGTTTTAGTTGGGTACAGTCCCGAGCCACATGGAGGCAGTGAGCGGATCTTCAGGGGTTCGTCTCTCCCGGTATTGGGGGTGAGGTCACGCTGTGTCTAGGAGAGCCATTACACGAAGCCTTCGGCCGAGGCAGGAGATTTACTGGTAGGTATTCCAGTAGTATCTCAGGGTGTTCTTGGCTACACTCCGACACGACTTGTACCGCTTTTGGGGGTCTGACTTTTACCAACCCCCTAGGCCCGCCATGCGATGCTCATAGACGAACGGACCGGACTGTACGGATATTGTCACTGACAGGTTCAGTAGGGTGTCAGGATGAGTTCGCTCATCGACGTCCCTTTTGGTCAATACCTGGTAGCCCGTTACGTATTGGCTTATACCTCTGACGTGCTAGTGGTTAAATCCACAAACAAGGTGTTGACGAGTCTTTAGAGTCCCCCACATTCAGTTGCTCAAGTTTTCGGGCGAAAAGCTGTAGAGGCCGTATGGAGATATGGCAGGGTTCGATCGGATACGTGCGGTATTGCACGGATCAGGATCGAACGGATAATACTAGCCGGCTTTGGTTTAAGCTGGATCCTAGTATTGTACAGTGTAGAGTTAGTCTCATTGCATTTGTATTTCTGTCGGAATACAGATGCAGGTGTGTATGCACAGTAGCGGAGTTTTTCCTGTAATTTATTACGGGACCAGTTTTCTGGAGTTGCCGGTTTGCTTTCCGTTTCAGCCATATTTCATTTGTATCTTTCAATGGCCGAAGATTGGTGGAGGAGGGCTTATTTGTATTTGTGCAAATAAGCATTTGTGGAGGGTGTTCTTTGCATTTTGTTGCATCAAAATGGCTTTCATGATGGGTGCACCATTCATTGACTTGATTAATCCATCATTGCTTGACTTTCTTTAGTCATCATGCTTTGACTTGTGGTATCATGATAGTTGTGGTGGTGTGTTGGATTTAGGTTGTGATCATGCTTGATCATGATCCTTTTTCTCTCTCTCTCTCTCTTGCATGATGGGGGTTTATTCTTTTTGATTGCTACACACTCTCCCTCATTCTTTCTCTCCTCTCCTACCATGCCATGGCCGGCCAAAGATTATGGGGGCTGTCCAAACATTTTGGTGGGGGGATTTTGGTTCATTTCATGTTGGAAAAATCCCACAACACCATCTCCAAAAGCTTATATCACTACCTCCACCATATGGCAATTCCAGAAACCCCAAAATGAGACACAAGTTCCACACTACATTCTACAGCAAATCTTGGGCACGTCGACTCGCCAGCTTCGTGCCCGAGTTGCCTCGGTATAGAGGTGGGAGCCCGTAAAAGAAGCCGGCGACGTGGTGCCCTTTCCAGCGAGGAGGTGGAGACCGGACATTCCGCGGGAGATCGGGACGACGACGAGAAGACCGGAGGACACGGATCGCTCGGTATATCTCTCTTCCCCATCTTGTAGTTAGCTAGAACTAGTTAATGGCCCGATCCGGGTTTTTAGTGCGCGGTGGTGCCGGTTTGAAAAATTAAAGTTAACCATCGCTTCCGCATTTGGCCTCGGGATGGAGGCCGGGGCGCCGCCGTGCACTTACACGTATATCATCTCTGATGTCAAACCCCAATGGATATGGGATCATCCATCGCCCATCTGTATGGGTCGAGAAGTTATACGCTAGTCTACTCTGGTATATCGATGCCCCGTCTCGATACACCTATGACTAGGGACCTTGAAGGATGTACTTACGGACTTCCATGTCCCCACTAGTATGATCCGCATCATAGTCCAGGTAGTCAAGTACATATCCTAAGGGCTTTACCAACAAGTAACAGAGAGACAATCAGTATACACGTTAAGGTAAAGAGTAACCAGATAGCATACTATCATGTCGAGCAAGAAAGTCCTCCCTATATATGTCCCAGCGTCCACTACAATATACATCCTATGTACAGTAATGGCTTCTAGGGCATACATATAACTAACACCACGTGCTCTACGAGGATCACCACCATACTCTCTACTACATTTTAGTATATACAAGGTTCATCTACCATTTTGATGAAGTCAAACTCTTTGACTAACACATCAAAACAAACGTTCCAACTCCGCGACGCCTGCTTTATCACATAAAACAACTTGTACATGCTTCCACTGCTCCCACTGTCTACGAAGCCCTCTGGCTGTGTACTTATAGACGCACCCTTCCAAATCAACATTTAGAAAAGCAGTCATGACACCCAACCGCCAGATATCGTAGTCATGGTATGTAGCCGTGGCAAGTAGGATCTGGATGGACTTAAGCATAGCTACTTAGAAAAGGTTTCATCATACATGCAAACCTTTAACAGGTCTAGCTTTGAAAGTCTCAACTTTTCCATGTACACCAAGTAATCTTCTCAAGATATACTTGCTCCTGATGGGGATTTAACCATTCAGATAAAGCAACCAAAGTCCATACTTTGTTGGTGTATAAGGATTCCATCTCAGATCGCTAAGCATCTAGCTATTCTTACAGAGTCTCACTCCTGATGGCCAGCTCGAAACTAGTTGGGTCATCATCTCATGACGCATTCCTCGCTCCTACTGTCATAGAGAAACTGAAGTATCTCTCAGGTGGATGAAGAACCCTACTAGATCGGCGGAGAGGCTGGGGTTCGTTGGAAACTATTGAATCCTTTGGTTCTACCAAATCATCAGCTGCAGTTTGTATAGCTGGAACTCCTTCCAGTTCTACCTCATGTCCACTAATTTCTTCACAAGAAATTCCCTTTCACAAAAGTGGCATTGTCACGACCCAAAGTTTGGCCCGTGACCGGCACTTAACCACGTAACGTCTACAGGCGTAACACGGCTAAGTGAACCGAAAACCCAGAAATCAAACCAGAAAAAGTATAGAGTGTTATAAGTTTAAAATGAAAGCACTTACTAACATGTTAAGAAATCTAAGTAAACAATCACCAAGATAACAAAATACGACGCCGTAGCGAAGATCAAGATCCATAAGTGGGAACATCACAGATAGAATAAAACTGCATAAGAAAAGTCGGCTCACAACGAGCTCGACACCAGGATACCAATAATATACATCATCGTCCTCACACTGTCTCTAAGTCTAATACATACATGGTAGATGGAGAATACTAGATACAACAATATACATAACTGAAAGATAAACAGATACCGTACAAACCCACCTATCAGCAAAAGAGCTAGTACACCAACTATGGGGGTATCTGTGTCAAAGATGCAAGCGCAGCCTGCCACGACTACTCTGAAGGGCTACCTGCAAATACTGTGGCACAACGGGGGTGAGTTGCCAACTCGTGAATAGAAATAACATATAAAGGTAATCGCGAGCATGCACGTACTGCGCAACTCTAACATATGCCAGCAGATGATATCAATGCGAGGTAAGCAGTATGTACAATAATCATGCAAGTGCTCTATCAGGTGATATAACTACAGGATGAGATGCAATAATGAATGTTGAGCATGGGAATATAACATCTACATGGAATGTCAAGGTGGAAATATATATATATGCACCGCAAATCCCAACAACCCAGACGTCGGCACTCCCATCGGCCCTCAAATCCTGTACATCCCTGAGAATCACGAGTGCCCAACATCGGCACCCAAATAACTTAAATACTCGTGTCTAGAATCGACACGCAAATCCCCCTCTATCGGGCATCCGTCAATCTGGGTCAGCCCTCTCTCAATATATCGGGCGTCCGTCAGTCCGGGTCAGCCCTCTCTCAATACATCGGGCATCCGTCAGTCCGGGTCAGCCCTCTCTCAATATATCGGGCATCCGTCAGTCCGGGTCAGCCCTCTCTCAATATATCGGGCATCCGTCAGTCCGGGTAAGCCCTCTCTCAATATATCACTCCAGCACCGAGGAAACACAGGGTGGGCGCATCGAAATATCATATCAAGGGAACCGGGTTTTTAAATGATTACATATTTGAAAATGGCCACGGTTCCTAAATCCAGAAATCACATGTAATCCCAACCAATATGCAAGTAAATGTGATGTGATATGTGCATCAAGTATGAATATCATGTCAAGTCACATAAAAGATGAGCTACAGCATAATGATTCAATGTGATATATGCATCAAGTATGAATATCATGGTAATTCTAACGTTGTGTGTGTAACATGCAGGGTAGTGCTCGTGCAACATGAACTGTCAGTAAGGGTGCGGTGTTCTATCAATTCTAGTTTATATACATATAGCAGGGAATACAGTATGCACTAAATAGTAGCCATGAACAGTCAATGTATGTAAATGTAGCTATAAGGTCCTATCAGCCCTGACGTAGAACGCCATGCGGGCGATATCCCCGTAGATGTTAAATCTAATCACTGTAGTCTCTCGCTAGGTATAGCCAACCACTTGTTTTCCCTTCTGCGTGGCGTCCGCCGTGCTCGCCTGCGAACCTAGAATTACACAATATATCACACATAAGCTTGAAGTCACACAAACACGACATTAAAGCCGAACTAGTAACTCGTGTCGTGAACCAAGCGCGCGTGTGCGCGATACGCTAAAACGTGTGATTACGCGCCTGAAGCCACTCCGACGCGTCATGATACGCAGAAACCCCAAACCCACACACACGTATCATGCGTGTCGCGAAAGATTGAAAATACGGAAAATAGGGTATTCTACTCCAGATTTTGATACAGAAATGATAATGTAAAACTATATATACCAAAATAACCCACAGAGCAGCAGACTCCAGTGGCCCAATCCCTAAATCCCAACTCACCCATCTGGCCCAAATTGCGGCCAGAATGAATATTCCGGCGTCCTGGGTAGGGGGTGGGCTCCCAGGTTTGGTGTGTGCACTCTATACCCCCCCATACATGCTACAGTAACATCTAGTTTCACTCTGAAATATCTCGGGTAGCAGCAGATCCTACAGAGCATTATTTCTAGTTAAAATCCACACTTTTGCACTAAAATGGAACTATATGGTATTTCTGTTCAAACTGAAATAAACCTGGCCTAAAATAGTTCTAATAACACCTAATAGAGCTAACCAAACTAACAAAACCTTAATCTAACATGTGAAACACAAATATCCTTTAATATCACTAAAAATGCACAAAAATGAGATTTTTGCTAAACAATACTACAAGATTAAGGAAAAGGAGTGCTAACATGAGTTAATACCTTCTAAGAACCTTGTAAAACACCAAAAGTCTCAGCTTTTCCCTCAAGTGTGCTGATTTGCCTTTAAACACCTCAAAAACCTCACTTTTCCATAGTTTCGTGAAGAAAATGAGTTGATATGTATAGGGTTTTGTGTAAGGATCTAAAGGGAAATGAAAAAGGAGAAGAAAAGATGGAGAAAGAGGGGGTTTCTCTGCTGGAAGGCTGCAGAATTCTGAAGTGGGGGAGAAGAGAAGAGAGAGAGAGGAAGAAAATGGTTTAAAGGTCAAACTTCACCTAACCACCATGCCTCATTGTTTAATAGGATTTGAAATTATAAAAAAGGGTTATGATATGATTTAAAATGGTGGGAATAAGTTAGCAACCAAGCAACAAAAGAATGGTTAACATGCTACCAAAACCCTAAGTCACAAAAATGGCTAGTGTGCAAGTGTACACTACAAAGAAATTTTTTCCAATTTGCTAACACGACTAAAATAACCAATAATCCTATGTACACTAATATAATAACATGCACAAATACTAATTATCACAAAAACATTCTAACGGAAATTCAAAGTGTTACAATCTTTCCCCCTTAAAGAAATTCGGTCCCCGAATTTAAAAATCTAATCACACGCACCTTCAAAAAGATAGGGATACCTCTTCCTCATCTCGCTCCCGGTCTCCCAAGTGACCTCCTCGCCGCTCTGGCCACGCCAAAGTACCTTGACGGACGGTATCTCTTTCGACCTCAATTTCTTCACTTGTCGATCCAAGATCTTCACCGGTTGCTCTGCATATGAAAGGTCGCGCTCAAGCTGGATCGTCGGGTGCTGAATCGCATGCGAAGGATCATGAAGATATCTGCGGAGCATCGAAACGTGAAATACGGGGTGCACATCTGGAAAACTGGGCGGAAGGGCTAACCGATACGCAACCGCACCAACACGCTCGAGGATCTCGAAAGGGCCCATATATCTGGGACTAAGCTTCCCTTTCTTCCCAAACCTCATCACGCCTTTCATTGGGGAGATCCTCAAGAAAACATGATCACCAACAGAAAACTCAAGTCTGCGCCGACGACGGTCCGCATAAGACCTCTGCCTACTCTGGGCTGCTCTCATCCTATCGCGAATCAACTGGATCTTCGCGGTCGTCTCCTCCACAATCTGCGTCCCTAAGATACTGCTCTCACTGAGCTCCGTCCAACAGGTGGGCGATCTGCATCTCCTCCCATAAAGAGCCTCAAACGGTGCCATCTGAATGGTCTCCTGGTAGCTGTTGTTGTAGAAGAACTCTACTAAGGGCAAATGATGATCCCAGCTACCTTCGAAGTCTAATACGCATGCTCTGAGCATGTCCTCGAGAGTCTGAATAGTCCGCTCTGACTGTCAATCGGTCTGCGGATGGAATGCTGTGCTGAAACTCAAGGGAGTGCCCAAAGCCTCTTGAAGCCTCTGCCATAGCCGGTTGGTAAACTGGGTGCCTTTATCCGACACGATACATGTCGGAACTCCGTGTAGTCGTACAATCTCATCAATGAAAATCTGGGCATACTGAGCAAATCCGAAAGTCGTCTTCACCGGTAAGAAGTGAGCCGCTTTCGTCAAACGATCCACGATCATCCAGATGGAGTCATACCCTCGACTAGTCCTGGGTAGACCCACAATGAAGTCCATAGATATCTGTTCCTATTTCCACTCCGGAATGGGTAACGGCTGCAGCTCTCCCGCGGGCCTCTGGTGCTCAGCCTTGACTTGCTGACAAGTCAGGCATCTCGACACAAAATCTGCGATGTCTCTCTTCATTCCGTCCCACCAGTAAACACCTCTCAAGTCATGGTACATCTTGGTGGAACCGGGATGAACACTATACACCGATCGATGTGCCTCCTCAAGAATCTCGCGCCGCAATCCCTCAGCATCCGGTACGCACAGTCTAGTCCCAAATCGTAATATCCCCTGATCATCGATCACGAACTCGGAAAATCTGCCCTGTCCCATCTGTGTCCTGATCTCTGAACAGCGGTCATCACTGTGTTGTGCCTCATGTATGCGGTCAAGCAACTGTGGGCATGCACGAACACACGCAATCTGTCCTCCGATCGGCGTAAACTCAAACTGTACCCGGCTGTCGCAGAAGATCTGCCAATCTGCCGACGACTGCCTCTGCACTGCGCTCAAACAAGATAGACTACCCCCGGGCCTCCTGCTCAAAGCATCCGCCACTACATTCGCCCTGCCCGGGTGATACAAGATCTCACAATCGTAGTCCTTCACTAACTCCATCCATCGGCGCTGTCTAAGGTTCAGGTCTCACTGCTGAAATATATACTTTAAGCTCTTGTGGTCAGTGAATATCTGGCACGACTCTCCATACAGATAATGTCGCCAGATCTTAAGTGCAAAGACCACTGCAGCCATCTCCAGATCATGAGTGGGGTAATTTTGTTCATGTTTCCTTAATTGCCGCGAAGCATACGCGATCACCCTGTTATGCTGCATCAAAACGCACCCTAGCCCCACTCGTGAAGCATCACAGTAGACCACAAATCCTCCTGATCCTGAAGGCAATGATAGCACTGGTGTCGTGGTCAGTAGAGCCCATAGCCGCTGGAAACTATGCTCACACTCCTCCGTCCAATCGAAGCGAACTCCCTTCCGGGTCAACCCGGTCAAAGGTGTAGCAATGCGAGAGAAGTCCTGCACAAATCGCCTGTAATAGCCTGCCAGCCCTAGAAAGCTGCGAACCTCCGTCACTGACGTGGGTCTAGGCCAACTCCGAACTGCCTCGATCTTCCTCGGGTCAACACATATACCATCTCGTGCAATCACGTGCCCCAAGAAGTCTACGTTGTCTAGCCAGAAAGCACACTTGGAGAATTTGGCGAAAAGCTGATGCTCCCTCAAGGTCTGCAGTGTAATCCGCAGGTGCTGCTCGTGCTCCTCTCTACTCCGAGAATACACAAAGATATCGTCAATGAACACTATGATGAAAAAATCAAGATACGGCTGGAAAATACGGTTCATCATGTCCATAAATGCTGCTGGCGCGTTGGTGAGTCCGAACGACATCACCAAAAACTCATAATGGCCGTAACGTGTGCGGAAGGCTGTCCTAGGAATGTCCTCCTGTCGAACCCGCAGCTGATGGTAGCCCGATCGCAAATCGATCCTCGAAAAGTATCCTGCCCCCTGAAGCTGGTCGAACAAATCGTCGATGCGTGGCAAAGGATATCTGTTCCGCACTGTCACCCTGTTCAGCTCGCGGTAGTCGATACACAAACGCATACTGCCGTTCTTCTTCTTGACAAACAGGACTGGAGCACCCCAAGGAGAAACACTGGTTCGAATAAGTCCCTTATCCAGTAAATCTTGCAACTGACCCTTCAATTCTCTAAGTTCCGCCGGGGCCATCCGATAAGGCGGTACAGAAATAGGCCCCGTGCCAGGAACCAAGTCAATACAGAAAGAAATATCATGCTCGGGTGGTAGCCCAGGAAGCTCGTCAGGGAACACATCAGGGAACTCGCTAACAACCGGAACCTGATCCAACGGAACCTCTGTAGCTCTAGTATCACAAACATAGGCGAGAAATCCCTGATACCCCTTCCGCAAAAGCTGTCCAGCGCGAAAAGAAGAAATCACACTATGAGGGGTGGCACCATGGTCCCCCAACACAACAAAAACCGAATCGCAGGGAAAACAAAATCTAACTGTCTTTTCGCGGAAGTCAACAGAAGCATAGCACGTGGCTAACCAATCCATGCCCAAAAGAACGTCGAAGTCCAACATCTCAAGAAGGATCAAATCGACCGGCAACTCTCTCTCGCCAATACGGACGGTACAGGATCGGAACACGTACCTAGCAACAAACGACTCACCCACAGGAGTAGTCACAACAACCGGCTGACGAAGCAAATCGGACTCTCTACCCAAACTCGGCACAAAGTGTGTGGATACATACGAGTGCGTGGATCCGTGATCAAATAATACGTGTGCATCAACCGAACATACTGGAAGGATACCTGAGACCACCGCATTGGACGCCTGCGCGTCCTGATGCGTCAAGGCAAAAACCCGTGCCTGCCCTCCACCGGTGACTGGCCGTCCCCTGCCGGCAGCTGGCTGTCCCCTGCCTTGGTCACCTCGTCCTCTACGAACAAATCCTCCGCGACCACGACCTCCTTGTGCATGCGTCTGACGCGGAGTAACAGTAGGTACAATAGGCAATGCCGTCTGGGGTGGTGAAGGTGGTAGTGTGACGTGCGGTGCTGCTACCTCCCTCCGGGGTAACTCAGGACAATCTCGTACACGATGATAAGAACACCCGCAGCGAAAACATCCTGATGATGATCGGTGACCCTCCTGGGGATAGGAACTGAATAACCGGCCCTGCCCTGAATCTCTGCTGCCTGCAATACGTCTATCACGGCGCTGAAAAGGCTGTCTCTGCGCTGATGTATCCGCACGAACTCTCTTTGGCTCCGGAACTGCCGAAGTCTCAGCAAGGCGCTCCTCGACTAATAGGGCTGCGTCTACAGCTGCTGCATATGTCTCGTAATGCTGTGCGCTGATCGCCAGAAACAGTGGTGTAAGCAAGCCTCGGACAAATCTCTTGACTCGCAACTCCTCAGTAGCCACTAGGTACGGAGCATAAACTGATAGCTCAGTAAACAGCACATCGTACTCTGCCACTGTGTAACGTTTTAAAAATAATTAAATAAATAATTAAATAAATAAAATTGTTTAAGTGAATTTTATGATTTTCGGTAAAGCAAAATGTATTTTTCGTAAAATCAAACCGCAATGGTTATTCATTATAAATTCAAAAATACCTATTTAATTATGTAATTACTAGTAAATAGTGTTTATTTAGCCACTTATAAATTTTTAGTTTAATAAAATATTTTTCCTAAATTTATTATTTTAAATATTAACATAAGCTTTATTTTTACACTAAATTAGTGTAAATTACAAATTTAAATGGTTTTAATTTGTAAAAATGAACCATGACATGTTAGAATTTAGTATGTATCATGCAAAAATTATTTGCAAATTTTTGCTATTTTCTAAAGTTTTCTTGAGTTGCTATAGTGAAGGAATAAATAAATAAATAATTAAAACCATGAAAAGACTTTTTGTGATGTTTCTTTTCATGAAGCTTCCACACTTTTCTTCACTCTTTTCTCTTGCTCCCTCTCCCTCCTACTATGGCCGGCCTCAACCATGGTAGCCCCCCCCATTGCCCACTTCATTTTATTTCAAAATTCATCAAAAATACTACAAAAATCCAATTTAAATTCCACAAAAACCTAATTATTTCATACCCTTTATTCTCTACTCTTCTTTACATGAATTTTGGAGTGGGAAAGCATGTATTTTTGAGGCTCATTTTCAAGTTTGGACATGAGGTTGTGGAGGTATAAATCTTTCACTTTTGTTTTATTTCTATTAGATATTTCTTTTAAAGCATAATTAGATTAATTAGATTAATTCTAGTTGCAAATTCTAAAATTCAAGTTAGGGTTTGAAAATTCAAGAGGTGGTTTTTGTTAATTAATTAGGGTTATAATAGCTAGTTTAACATCTTTTAGAGTGGAAAATTCTTGCATGATGGTGGTATAATAAATTGTTTATCGAAATTGTTTTAATTAAACTATTTAGCTAACTAGATTTTTCTAAAATGTGTTGTGGGTAAAATAAAATTCTTATTAAGGGTGTTATCATTAGATGGTAATTTTAGTGAGAATATTAGCATATTAATTGAATGAAAAACTTAGTTTGATCACTTGATTATTTTGATAATTGGAAAAATAGTAATAAAATGCTATTATTTTGTAAACTAGATTTTAGGAATTTCTAAATAAATGTGATTAAAAATATAATATTGGTTTCATTAAATCATTATCATCATAAATTATGGTTTAAGTCATTAATTTATGCAAAATCATGTTTTGAGGTGGAATTGTGGTATTTTGCTTGGAAAATGTTGAAAATTGTTAAATGTTGCAAACTAGAAATTTCAAATTAATATAAATTTGTGTAATAAAAATATAGTGATGGTTTGTATAGTCTAGTAATGCTATTTAATGAGTTTTATGACCATTAGTTTCATTTAAATGTCAAGTTTTGATGAAAAACGGTATACTGGCATTTTCGGGTTTTTGCGAAATTGGACGGTTTGATAGATTTTAGGGTTTCGATGGATTTAATCGTGTTTTATGGTATAAGTAATGTGTTTTTAAACTACAAGTTGTTTGATGATGTTATCTCGATCCATCGGAGTTTGTACGCCGATATCGAGCTGTATTTGGTTCTTTTGCGTGGACGGGACATAGGTTTTAACCTATGCTTGTTCCTTGTATCGTTTGACTTTTGTATGTGATTCGGTTTACGATGCTATTTATATGTTTGCGTCTAGGTACCCCCACGTGGACTGCGGGCGATGAAGAGGAGGATGGCGACACTGTCTTCGGCAGACATGGACCAGGTGAGTAGATGCATACCTATGGGGGGAAGTCGGGTGGATGGCGTTTAGCACCCCCGCAACGTAGAATAGGAATAGTACTTATTGACATTAGGAAACCAGACATGACCCTAGTAGGACCCTAGTATTGACCCTAGGCTGGACTAGACTGATTTAGGAAAACCATATCAGAGGATGAGTACCTTGGAAGAGGTTTGCAGGTTTCAGATAGAAACACACCCACGCACACACTGAAACTCGACATGGGGTACGTGTATGTGTATATATATAGAACTAGGTATAGGTATATACATATATATACAACACGTATAGGTGATTCATTGATGTGACATGATATCCGAGGTATGATGAAACAGTATAACTGGGCTTGATGCCGTGATTCTTGACTATACAGTCGTAATAAAGTGTTAGCAGATCATTAGAGAATGAGATAATGAACATGAATATATAAATTATAAAGAGTGGTGGTGATATTGATGTACATGGGACGCTAGAATAGTACTCGGACTGTAACTTGTGACTGATCACGATATGATATATGTATAACTTGATTACGACATTATATTGGTGTGACCTGATCCCGATATCATATAAGTATGACCTAGTCACAATATGATACATATGACATGATATTTCTGAGGATAAACTAATGATGCTTATCATGATGGCAATGATATATGATTGATGTATGCAATCACAGTTTAACACCTTGATCATGAGATGTGCTGATGATGACATTATACGAATGAAGAGACACCTAGGAGATACTTGACCGTACCCCGATATTGGGATGCCGTACGATGGATTTTACCGTACGAGGCTTAGATTTGATGATTGATCCGCACTCTTGATTCGAGGAGGCCGTACTACGTACGTGACGCTATTGAGGCAGGATCGCCGACTATTAGAGATATTGATTTAGACCTTAGGTAGACTCTAGTTTCTTACTGACTAGTCTATTAGGTTTAGTTCCTTGGGATGTTAGATGGACACTGGTTTAGGTTCGACTCACATAGTGGTAGTTGTACTCGTATCTCGCAGAGGAGTGGATAATGCACATCTGTATTTACTTTCATACTATAATCATCATGGTGCATGTTCTTTTATATGTTGCTATAATCAGTATAAACTTTACCTGTTAGGACACCAACACCATTACCGATGATGCGCATATTCCACGCACACTTATTTGCCGGCTCACACACATCATCATCGGTAATTGCTATGTCACGTACACTTTAGATCATATTATCTTTTATTGATAGAATCAGTTAACAACTAAATCGATAAAATATTGTGATTTCTCTCTGATGTTAAGTATAAGACATGATATTCATTACTTAGGCATTCATGCATTCATATTTTCATGTTATCATGCAGTATTATGGGCATATGCCGACACTTATCATATAGTTACTCATGATTTTGAGATTTGGATTTATATGAGATTTCTGGATTTTTGGGAAAAACCGCAAAAATATGTAAAAACTTCTCTCTCTCTCCTCTTCTCTTTTTAAAATAAGATGCGGTTTTCTCGTGATGTATGTGTCGTCCACCATGAGTATTTCATGTTTTCTGTTGGATTTCGAGACCCGATTCGAGGAGTGGATGAACCGTCTCGGGTACATGGTGGGCCCGGTATGGTACCCCGGGGCAAGAAGATCGAGTTGTAGACGATGAGCCTGGCAGGGGAAGGCTACCTACCGGTGATGTCTGGCGCGGCGGATATCCGGAGGATACCGACCGTGTCGTGGGATTTGATGATATGGGCCGATCCGGACAGATGGAGCCCGACATATTGAGACTTGAGGTTACATGTGTTGTGTCGATACTTGACACGGATTTCCATGGATTTCATTGTTGAGATTTCAGATGCTTATACATACTTTACTATGATAACAGCTAACGAGTTCTCATACATATATATCTGGATTTCAGGATTTGTTACTTTACATTCATGGTGCATGCATTACATTTCATATGACACGGAGTACTTGCACTTATACGTATTAGTACCCTGCTATTACTAGATGTTTGGGATATAGTAGCGTATTATTATGACCTAGGATAGCGTCGTGCATTCGATTTCTTTTCGTAGATGTCTTCTACTCACGAGTTGGCAACTCACCCCCGTTGTGCCAAATTCTTTACAGGTTCGATGTACAGGTTTCCGTGGCAGCTTGTTGGCACATCTTCTCTTCAGGGTGATTTGCACGGTAGGTTGGTTCACTTGTATCCGAACCACCATTGTACTTTTATTCATTCATTTGTATCTAGTAAGCTCCATCAACCATATTTGTATTACTTGATAAGTTATTGGACCAGTCTTTTATTTCGACCTTAGAGTCGCGCATGTATTATTCAGATCTGGTGGTTTTATTTTCTTTTGAGTTTTGAGCCTCGCCTATTGGCGTTGTATATTATTGTGCTTGCTGTGGTTGTTTCCGCCTGTTGGCGTTGATGCTAGCTCCCGTTTGGGGATGCTTTTTATTGTTTATGTATATTATACTTGTTGTACCCGTTTGGGGGCCAGTTTTTACAGAGGAGACTCTGCCGAAATTTTTGGTAAAATTTGCTGATGATTTTATACTTGTTTTCTTTTACTGCTTCTTCTTCTTTTTCATGGTTTAGATTTCTGGGCTTCGGCTTACTTAGGTTACGTGGCGCCTCTAGATGCTTCGTAATCTAAGTGCCGGTCACGTTCCGTACTTTCAGGTCGTGACAAAGTTGGTATCAGAGCGCTAGGTTTAACCTTGTATAAGTCTAGGTGACCCTTGGTTGATGGAGTAGGCGAGTTAGGTAGAGTAACGTACCGTGGGTATGGTCCGCGGCATACTTACGATACGCTACTCTGCTTAAGGAGCTCTAGGATTTACATTGTTTGCACCGTATTCCATTCGTTCTTTTGATCTATCTTCGCCAATGTCGGATGGTGGTTTCTGTTACCACGGGCGCACGGGCAGAGGAAGCTGCGGCTCGAATGTGATAACCATTAGAGTATTGGTTATTCTTGAGGATTGAAGCATTGCTTAGCGTGCGGACGAAGGGTATTCACATGCCCTCCGGATAAAGTTAAAGGGTTCGAACGATTATCAGAAAACCATTTTCCTAAGTTTAAAGTATTCGGAAGAACATGCAGGTATTTCGATGGACCCTCTAGAAGAATGAAACCCTAACTCGACATAATGACCACGAGAACGCCCTTGAACCTTAGGGTTTACGGCAGTTTCGCAGTGTCATTAGTGAGGCTTGGGTTTGCCCTTCTACGGCTGGATCATCGATGCTGGGGTATGTACCGGATATTTTTAAACTGTACCTGAGTGTTGAGCTCTCGGGGAATTATGGGATTTTGATGGATCGATCGAAAGGTTTAATGTAGTCCGGATATCAAGTGAAGGGATCGACTACGTGGGAGACTCTAGATATGAGTATTGCCGTTGGTAGCGCAGTCAGCACAGCTACGAAGAGACGAGTTCGAAGCAACCGACATCAGGGGAAAGAGGCAGACATTGACGATCTTGCTTACGATTGTGATTTAGTGATTTGAATTTCATATTTTCTGTTATTGGATTTTGGCATTTTGAGGAATTCGTTTTACGATTGGTATTTCATGTGTGTACCTTCATTACATTCTAGGGTTGTTTCATATACCGGTTGTATTGATGTTGTTTAGTACATACCCAGTGCACTTGATTTGGTTTTAATACATTTTGTGATTTTGATTTGATTTCGTGCATATGGGTTACACATGATTTTGATATATGCTTCGATCTAGTTTTTATCCATTTTCGTACTGTGATTCGAGTCTGATATTCGATGTATGTTTTCGTGCTCCATGTGCACCTGATTAGGATTCTTGCACATACTTGGCGCACTTGATGCGATTTTGTGCACACCAGATGCACTAAATCGGGGTTTTGTGCAGATTAGATGCACCTGATTTTGAGTCGTGCACGCCCGTTGCACTTGACAGATGTTTTTGGTGCACACCTGTTGCACTTAGTTTTGTTTTGTGGGTATTCATGGTTTCTGCATTTGGTTTCGATTTCAGTGCGCACCGGACGCACATGACATTTTATTGATGTGATTGGGATTGATTTTAGTTTGAGCAGTATGTTTTCCTAATTATTATTAATTGATTTAGTAACCAGGCGGGACGTGTATGTTAAATAAAAGATATAAATATAGCTATTTTTTTAAAATTAAATGTCCGCTACTTATACCGTGACACGTGCATTGCACGGCGATTTTCAAGAAGGGATTTTTGTATGCTTCTTTATTATGATGATTCGGCGATTTTACTAGGATGCGAACTATATATATAAGTTATAGATTGATGTATATTATGATGGTTTTCACATTGGGTTATGATATTTTATTATCGCCATAACTCCGATGATTGCGTCATGCTTGACGGAGTTGATTTTTGTTATATATTGATGATTTCGGAGCCCCGACGATTTGAGTGTTTTGCTAAATGTTTTAGTATTTGGAGGGGGAATTTTAATTTAAATTCGGGGACCGAATTTCCTAAAGGGGGGAAGATTGTAACGTTTTAAAAATAATTAAATAAATAATTAAATAAATAAAATTGTTTAAGTGAATTTTATGATTTTCGGTAAAGCAAAATGTATTTTTCGTAAAATCAAACCGCAATGGTTATTCATTATAAATTCAAAAATACCTATTTAATTATGTAATTACTAGTAAATAGTGTTTATTTATCCACTTATAAATTTTTAGTTTAATAAAATATTTTTCCTAAATTTATTATTTTAAATATTAACATAAGCTTTATTTTTACACTAAATTAGTGTAAATTACAAATTTAAATGGTTTTAATTTGTAAAAATGAACCATGGCATGTTAGAATTTAGTATGTATCATGCAAAAATTATTTGCAAATTTTTGCTATTTTCTAGAGTTTTCTTGAGTTGCTATAGTGAAGGAATAAATAAATAAATAATTAAAACCATGAAAAGACTTTTTGTGATGTTTCTTTTCATGAAGCTTCCACACTTTTCTTCACTCTTTTCTCTTGCTCCCTCTCCCTCCTACTATGGCCGGCCTCAACCATGGCAGCCCCCCCCATTGCCCACTTCATTTTATTTCAAAATTCATCAAAAATACTACAAAAATCCAATTTAAATTCCACAAAAACCTAATTATTTCATACCCTTTATTCTCTACTCTTCTTTACATGGATTTTGGAGTGGGAAAGCATGTATTTTTGAGGCTCATTTTCAAGTTTGGACATGAGGTTGTGGAGGTATAAATCCTTCTCTTTTGTTTTATTTCTATTAGATATTTCTTTTAAAGCATAATTAGATTAATTAGATTAATTCTAGTTGCAAATTCTAAAATTCAAGTTAGGGTTTGAAAATTCAAGAGGTGGTTTTTGTTAATTAATTAGGGTTATAATAGCTAGTTTAACATCTTTTAGAGTGGAAAATTCTTGCATGGTGGTGGTATAATAAATTGTTTATCGAAATTGTTTTAATTAAACTATTTAGCTAACTAGATTTTTCTAAAATGTGTTGTGGGTAAAATAAAATTCTTATTGTAGGGTTCCTAGGTACCCTAATGAGGTCTCACAAGGCATCAACCATGCCAATTTCAAAAAAAATACGGTGCCGAGAAACCCTAGTGTACGGATCGTTAACTAGATGTCTAGGCGAAACGGTAACAAATTAATACTTAACTAAGAGAATACGGAAATACAACCTTTGTAGATCCGGTGCTCCACCTCTATAGATCCGCAATGAAGTCCTCTCGCTGTCCTACACAAATCCTGGGCTCTAGCGTCGGCTTCATTGGAGAATAGGCGAGCTAGGTCGTCGATGTCCATGCCGAAGATGATCTACGTCGAAGCATCGCAAGATCAAGCTCTCACTTCACCAAGTCAAGAAACTTGTGAAGGAAACACACTCTACTACTTGGCAAGAGATAGAGGATGAAGAAATAGGAAGTGGGTAGACTTTAGATTTGGATTTCTCACTCTTTATCATCAATCACCATTGATGACCTCAAGTTTTTCTTCTTAAGTTGAAGGAAGAAGAAGAAGAAATGATATGATAAGTTCATTTTAAAAAAAGAAAAGAATAATCTATTCTTATCATAACATAACCCAAGTTAAGTGTAGAGAATTGACCAAGGTTAAAGAATGGTTAGGGTTAAGGAGATGAGACAAAAATGGTGACTTAATGAAAGCTTCATGAAGCTTCATGTTGAAAACAAAACTAGCCATCATTTTTCACTTCTTTTCCTTTTCTCATTTATCTTTTAAATGCAAATGAAAAGATAAATGAATGAATAAAAGAAAACCCTAATCATTTACTTAACCTAGGTTTAATTCATTACACTTAACAAAAAAGATATGTATCATCAAACATGATACAATCAAGTGCACAAAAATCATATCGCATATGCAATACGCATACCCGAGTGAGAAAATCCATTTAAAGTGAACCAATACTAGTTAATGCAAAGTAATATATCAAATATATAATTATACATTAAATCATTAAATCAACGCTTGATTTAACGATCCGGTCATATCGCATATAACCGACCAGTATCCTATGTATCGGCTTATCGAATCAACCTTTGATTCGATAACTAGGGTATATCGCATATAACCTAATCGATACATTCATCGCGAGAATGGAATACGGTATCACATACACGCATTATTCTCGGTCCCGCACATATCTCATATGCGCTCCTATTTCGTTTCGCTTGAGCCAGGAAACCTCTGTGTAGGACTCTAAAGACTCGTCAATACGCCGGCAGCAGGCGATGATCATATCAAACACCCACAAGCCGCAAGCGGTCTGCTAAACGTAACGGCCACTCGGGTATTGAGCGATCTGAAGATCGACGAGCAAGCCCGCTCACACTCCAGTGAATCCAACCAGTAACACTACCGTACAGTCCGGTCTGATCGTCTGATATGTCGCATATCTTGCCTAGGGGTGGTAAACGTCAGACCCCAATAGCTCGATAAGTCGTGTCGATATGAGGTCTATAACAATTCGAGAAACTACTGGTAACATTTACCAGTAAATCTCAGCAACCCTGGCCAGGGATTTCCTGTTATAGCCAATCGAACACAGCGCAACATCAACCCCCTATACCGGGAGAGACGAATCCCCTCCTATCGCTCATTGCCTCCATGTGACTCGGGACTGTACCCAAAAACCACCGTTTTGCACGCCCTCTTGGACGTGGTAAGATGGAAATCAAAGCACAGTGGGAACCACACAAGACTCTATGACGATCTCGGGTCAACAGACTACTCTGTACCAGTGTCACCAGAGAACTGCCATCTGACGTGAGGTATAATACCATCTGGGAGTTCTCGGCGAGTCCGTCCAGTGTACCCATTCTCTACTGAGCACCCGTATATCATCTCTGATGTCAAACACCAATGGATATAGGATCATCCATCGCCCATCTGTATGGGTCGAGAAGGTATACGCTAGTCTATTCTGGTATATCGATGCCCTGTCTCGATACACCCACGACTAGGGACTTTGAAGGATGTAATTATAGACTACCATGTCCACACTAGTATGATCCGCATCATAGTCTAGGTAGTCAAGTACACATCCTAAGGGCTTTACCAACATGTAACAGAGAGACAATCAGTATACACGTTAAGGTAAAGTTCAACCAGATAGCATACTATCATGTCGAGCAAGAAAGTCCTCACTATATATGTCTCAGCATCCACTACAATATACATCCTATGTATAGTAATGGCCTCTAGGGCATACATATAACCAACACTTATTAAGGGTGTTATCATTAGATGGTAATTTTAGTGAGAATATTAGCATATTAATTGAATGAAAAACTTAGTTTGATCACTAGATTATTTTGATAATTGGAAAAATAGTAATAAAATGTTATTATTTTGTAAACTAGATTTTAGGAATTTCTAAATAAATGTGATTAAAAATATAATATTGGTTTCATTAAATCATTATCATCATAAATTGTGGTTTAAGTCATTAATTTATGCAAAATCATGTTTTGAGGTGGAATTGTGGTATTTTGCTTGGAAAATGTTGAAAATTGTTAAATGTTGCAAACTAGAAATTTCAAATTAATATAAATTTGTGTAATAAAAATATAGTGATGGTTTGTATAGTCTAGTAATGCTATTTAATGAGTTTTATGACCATTAGTTTCATTTAAATGTCAAGTTTTGATGAAAAACGGTATACTGGCATTTTCGGGTTTTTGCGAAATTGGACGGTTTGACAGATTTTAGGGTTTCGATGGATTTAATCGTGTTTTATGGTATAAGTAATGTGTTTTTAAACTACAAGTTGTTTGATGATGTTATCTCGATCCATCGGAGTTTGTACGCCGATATCGAGCTGTATTTGGTTCTTTTGCGTGGACGGGACATAGGTTTTAACCTATGCTTGTTCCTTGTATCGTTTGACTTTTGTATGTGATTCGGTTTACGATGCTATTTATATGTTTGCGTCTAGGTACCCCCACGTGGACTGCGGGCGATGAAGAGGAGGATGGCGACACTGTCTTCGGCAGACATGGACCAGGTGAGTAGATGCACATCTACGGGGGGAAGTCGGGTGGATGGCGTTTAGCACGCCCGCAACGTAGAATAGGAATAGTACTTATTGACATTAGGAAACCAGACATGACCCTAGTAGGACCCTAGTATTGACCCTAGGCTGGACTAAACTGATTTAGGAAAACCATATCAGAGGATGAGTACCTTGGAAGAGGTTCGCAGGTTTCAGATAGAAACACACCCACGCACACACTGAAACTCGACATGGGGTACGTGTATGTGTATATATATAGAACTAGGTATAGGTATATACATATATATACAAACGTATAGGTGATTCATTGATGTGACATGATATCCGAGGTATGATGAAACAGTATAACTGGGCTTGATGCCGTGATTCTTGACTATACAGTCGTAATAAAGTGTTAGCAGATCATTAGAGAATGAGATAATGAACATGAATATATAAATTATAAAGAGTGGTGGTGATATTGATGTATATGGGACGCTAGAATAGTACCCGGACTGTAACTTGTGACTGATCACGATATGATATATGTATAACTTGATTACGACATTATATTGGTGTGACCTGATCCCGATATCATATAAGTATGACCTAGTCACAATATGATACATATGACATGATATTTCTGAGGATAAACTAATGATGCTTATCATGATGGCAATGATATATGATTGATGTATGCAATCACAGTTTAACACCTTAATCATGAGATGTGCTGATGATGACATTATACGAATGAAGAGACACCTAGGAGATACTTGACCGTACCCCGATATTGGGATGCCGTACGATGGATTTTACCGTACGAGGCTTAGATTTGATGATTGATCCGCACTCTTGATTCGAGGAGGCCGTACTACGTACGTGACGCTATTGAGGCAGGATCGCCGACTATTAGAGATATTGATTTAGACCTTAGGTAGACTCTAGTTTCTTACTGACTAGTCTATTACGTTTAGTTCCTTAGGATGTTAGATGGACACTGGTTTAGGTTCGACTCACATAGTGGTAGTTGTACTCGTATCTCGCAGAGGAGTGGATAATGCACATCTGTATTTACTTTCATACTATAATCATCATGGTGCATGTTCATTTATATGTTGCTATAATCAGTATAAACTTTACCTGTTAGGACACCAGCACCATTACCGATGATGCGCATATTCCACGCACACTTATTTGCCGGCTCACACACATCATCATCGGTAATTGCTATGTCACGTACACTTTAGATCATATTATCTTTTATTGATAGAATCAGTTAACAACTAAATCGATAAAATATTGTGATTTCTCTCTGATGTTAAGTATAAGACATGATATTCATTACTTAGGCATTCATGCATTCATATTTTCATGTTATCATGCAGTATTATGGGCATATGCCGACACTTATCATATAGTTACTCATGATTTTGAGATTTGGATTTCTATGAGATTTCTGGATTTTTGGGAAAAACCGCAAAAATATGTAAAAACTTCTCTCTCTCTCCTCTTCTCTTTTTAAAATAAGATGCGGTTTTCTCGTGATGTATGTGTCGTCCACCATGAGTATTTCATGTTTTCTGTTGGATTTCGAGACCCGATTCGAGGAGTGGATGAACCGTCTCGGGTACATGGTGGGCCCGGTATGGTACTCCGGGGCAAGAAGATCGAGTTGTAGACGATGAGCCTGGCAGGGGAAGGCTACCTACCGGTGATGTCTGGCGCGGCGGATATCCGAAGGATACCGACCGTGTCGTGGGATTTGATGATATGGGCCGATCCGGACTGACGGAGCCCGACATATTGAGACTTGAGGTTACATGTGTTGTGTCGATGCTTGACACGGATTTCCATGGATTTCATTGTTGAGATTTCAGATGCTTATACATACTTTACTATGATAACAGCTAACGAGTTCTCATACATATATATCTGGATTTCAGGATTTGTTACTTTACATTCATGGTGCATGCATTACATTTCATATGACACGGAGTACTTGCACTTATACGTATTAGTACCCTGCTATTACTAGATGTTTGGGATATAGTAGCGTATTATTATGACCTAGGATAGCGTCGTGCATTCGATTTCTTTTCGTAGATGTCTTCTACTCACGAGTTGGCAACTCACCCCCGTTGTGCCAAATTCTTTACAGGTTCGATGTATAGGTTTCCGTGGCAGCTTGTTGGCACATCTTCTCTTCAGGGTGATTTGCACGGTAGGTTGGTTCACTTGTATCCGAACCACCATTGTACTTTTATTCATTCATTTGTATCTAGTAAGCTCCATCAACCATATTTGTATTACTTGATAAGTTATTGGACCAGTCTTTTATTTCGACCTTAGAGTCGCGCATGTATTATTCAGATCTGGTGGTTTTGTTTTCTTTTGAGTTTTGAGCCTCGCCTATTGGCGTTGTATATTATTGTGCTTGCTGTGGTTGTTTCCGCCTGTTGGCGTTGATGCTAGCTCCCGTTTGGGGATGCTTTTTATTGTTTATGTATATTATACTTGTTGTACCCGTTTGGGGGCCAGTTTTTACAGAGGAGACTCTGCCGAAATTTTTGGTAAAATTTGCTGATGATTTTATACTTGTTTTCTTTTACTGCTTCTTCTTCTTTTTCATGGTTTAGATTTCTGGGCTTCGGCTTACTTAGGTTACGTGGCGCCTCTAGACGCTTCGTAATCTAAGTGCCGGTCACGTTCCGTACTTTCGGGTCGTGACACACTGACATCTCTGGCGTCTGACGCAAGGACTCAAATCTGCGTGCTCGGGCATCCCTAACACTCTGGGGAAGGAAACGGGCAAGGAATAGCGCTACAAACTCGGTCCAGGTCATAGGAGGAAGACCTGCTGCTCTACCCTTCTCAACTGATTCGCACCATTTCTGCGCGAGACCTTCCAGGCGAAAGCTCGCGAACTCAACCCATCTCGCATCTGCGCATCTAAGTGAATGACATATCCGTGCCATCCTATCAATGAAAGACTGTGTGTCCGCGGCCACATCGGTTCCTGTGAAGACCGGAGGCTTCAGCCTCATAAACTCTGACAGCGATACTGTAATAACCTCTGTAGTCGCAGGTGAAACTGCCTGCATTGTGGGTACCACCGCGGTCTCTGCAACGGGTGGAACTACCTCTGGTCGCTGTGCTCAAAGTGTCTCAACTAGAGATCCCATCATCTGGCGCATCTCCTGCATGCTGGATCCCATCGTCTGGCGTATCTCCTGCACACCAGCCCCCAACATAGCAATCTGATCTGTCATAGCAGGAACAGCCTACTCGGGCACAACCGGTATACTATCCGGATCAGTCCTAGTCTCGGATGAGTCAACTCGAATCTCGGCCCTCGCGGCCGCTCTCTGCGCCCTCGTAGTCTTTGGCGGCATAATGGCTGAAAGGAACATTAGGATTCGATAAGGATACGGAAATTGAATCGCAAGAATGTATATACTCAAGAAGGAATTTAAATCAACAAGTCCTAAGGTCGCATAGGCGGAGTACCGTGTCGTGAGTATGCCGCGGAACATACACACGATACGCTACCCTGCTGTAGCTACCTACTCCATCATACCAGGGTCATCCAACACTCCGAAAGGTAAAACCTACGCTCTGATACCAACTTTGTCACGACCCAAAGTTTGGCCCGTGACCGGCACTTAACCACGTAACGTCTACAGGCGTAACGCGGCTAAGTGAACCGAAAACCCAGAAATCAAACTAGAAAAAGTATAGAGTGTTATAAGTTTAAAATGAAAGCACTTACTAACTTGTTACGAAATCTAAGTAAACAATCACCAAGATAATAAAATACGACGCCGTAGCGAAGATCAAGATCCATAAGTGGGAACATCACAGATAAAATAAAACTGCATAAGAAAAGTCGGCTCACAACGAGCTTGACACCAGGATACCAATAATATACATCATCGTCCTCACACTGTCTCTAAGTCAAATACATACATGGTAGATGGAGAATACTAGATACAACAATATACATAACTGAAAGATAAACAGATACCGCACAAACCCACCTATCAGCAAAAGAGCTAGTACACCAACTATGGGGGTATCTGTGTCAAAGATGCAAGCGCAGCCTGCCGCGACTACTCCGAAGGGCTACCTGCAAATACTGTGGCACAACGGGGGTGAGTTGCCAACTCGTGAATAGAAATAACATATAAAGGAAATCGCGAGCATGCATGTACTGCGCTACTCTAACATATGCCAGCAGATGATATCAATGCGAGGTAAGCAGTATGTACAATAATCATGCAAGTGCTCTATCAGGTGATATAACTACAGGATGAGATGCAATAATGAATGCTGAGCATGGGAATATAACATCTACACGGAATGTCAAGGTGGAAATATATATATATATGCACCGCAAATCCCAATAACCCAGACGCCAGCACTCCCATCGGCCTTCAAATCCTGTACATCCCTGAGAATCACGAGTGCCCAACATCGGCACCCAAATAACATAAATACTCGTGTCTAGCATCGACACGCAAATCCCCCTCTATCGGGCATCCGTCAATCCAGGTCAGCCCTCTCTCAATATATCGGGCATCCGTCAGTCTGGGTCAGCCCTCTCTCAATACATCGGGCATCCGTCAGTCCGGGTCAGCCCTCTCTCAATATATCGGGCATCCGTCAGTCCGGCTCAGCCCTCTCTCAATATATCACTCCAGCACCGAGGAAACACTGGGTGGGCGCATCGAAATATCATATCAAGGGAACCGGGTTTTTAAATGATTACATATTTGAAAATGGCCACGGTTCCCAAATCCAGAAATCACATGTAATCCCAACCAATATGCAAGTAAATGTGATGTGACATGTGCATCAAGTATGAATATCATGTCAAGTCACATAAAAGATGAGCTACAACATAATGATTCAATGTGATATATGCATCAAGTATGAATATCATGGCAATTCTAACGTTGTGTGTGTAACATGCAGGGTAGTGCTCGTGCAACATGAATTGTCAGTAAGGGTGCGGTGTTCTATCAATTCTAGTTTATGTACCTATAGCAGGGAATGCAGTATGCACTAAATAGTAGCCATGAACAGTCAATGTATGTAAATGTAGCTATAAGGTCTTATCATCCCTGACGTAGAACGCCATGCGGGCGATATCCCCGTAGATGTTAAATCTACTTACTGTAGTCTCTCGCTAGGTATAGCCAACCACTTGTTTTCCCTTCTGCGCGGCGTCCGCCGTACTCGCCTGCGAACCTAGAATTACACAATATATCACACATAAGCTTGAAGTCACACAAACACGACATTAAAGCCGAACTAGTAACTCGTGTCGCGAACCAAGCACGCGTGTGCGCGATACGCTAAAACGTGTGATTACGCGCCTGAAGCCACTCCGACGCGTCACGATACGCAGAAACCCCAAACCCACACACACGTATCATGCGTGTCGCGAAAGATTGACAATACGGAAAATAGGGTATTCTACTACAGATTTTGATACAGAAATGATAATGTAAAACTATATATACCAAATAACCCACATAGCAGCAGACTCCAGTGGCCCAATCCCCAAATCCCAACTCACCCATCTGGCCGCAAATTGCGGCCAGAATGAATATTTCGGCGGCCTGGGTAGGGGTGTGGGCTCCCAGGTTTGGTGTGTGCACTCTATACCCCCCATACATGCTACAGTAACATCTAGTTTCACTCTGAAATATCTCGAGTAGCAGCAGATCCTACAGAGCCTTATTTCTAGTTAAAATCCACACTTTTGCACTAAAATGGAACTATATGGTATTTCTGTGTAAACTGAAACAAACCTGGCCAAAAATAGTTCTAATAACACCTAATAGAGCTAACCAAACTAACAAAACCCTAATCTAACATGTGAAACACAAATATCCTTTAATATCACTAAAAATACACAAAAATGAGATTTTTGCTAAACAATACTACAAGTTTAAGGAAAAGGAGTGCTAACATGAGTTAATACCTTCTAAGAACCTTGTAAAACACCAAAAGTCTCATCTTTTCCCTCAAGTGTGCAGATTTGCCTTTGAACACCTCAAAAACCTCACTTTTCCATGGTTTCATGAAGAAAATGAGTTGATATGTATAGGGTTTTGTGTAAGGATCAAAAGGGAAATGAAAAAGGAGAAGAAAAGATGGAGGAAGAGGGGGTTTCTCTGCTGGAAGGCTGCAGAATTATGAAGTGGGGGAGAAGAGAAGAGAAAGAGAGGAAGAAAATGGTCTAAAGGTCAAACTTCACCTAACCACCATGCCTCATTGTTTAATAGGATTTGAAATTATAAAAAAGGGTTATGATATGATTTAAAATGGTGGGAATAAGTTAGCAACCATGCAACAAAAGAATGGTTAACTTGCTACCAAAACCCTAAGTCACAAAAATGGCTAGTGTGCAAGTGTACACTACAAAGAAAATTTGTCCAATTTGCTAACACGACTAAAATAACTAATAATCCTATGTACACTAATATAATAACATGCATAAATACTAATTATCACAAAAACATTCTAACGGAAATTCAAAGTGTTACAGGCATGTTGAGAAACAAAATATCTTTTGTTCCTCGGTTAGGTAGAAGATATTCCCTTGCGAATGCTTGGGATATCTAACAAACTTCTACAGAACTGACTTTGCCTCGAGCTTGTCCGGATTATGCTTTTAGACATAGGCTGGACAACCCTAAATCTTAACAAACTTAAGATATGGGCTCTTCCCTTTCCATATCTCATATGAAGTGGTAGGCAACTGATCTGATCGGAACCCTATTCAATAGGTATGCAACTTCTCCAGTGCATAACTCCCAAAAGGAAATAGGTAACTCAGTAGTACTCATCATAGAGCACACCTTATCACATAGGGTGTGATTGCTCTGCCCCGATACACCGACGTGTTGTGGTGTATACGGAGGAGTAATACTGAGAGAGAATCTCATTCTCCTTTAGAATAATCCAGGAATTCCGTGCTCAAGTATTCTCCTCCTTGATCACATCAAAGGACATAATACTTATACCCGTTTTGGTTCTCTACTTCCAACTTATATTCTGTGAATATCTCAAAAGCTTTGGACTTGTGTTTCAACAGGAACATATGTCTGAACCTTGAGAGATCATCAGAGAATGTAATGAAGTACAAAGAACCGATCTTGGCATGTGTAGACAGGGGACCTTCATACATCAACATGTATTATCCCAAGAGTTCACTAACTCTTTCTCTGCTTCCTATAAACAGAGCTATGGTCATCTTATCTCTGTGACATGACTGGCAAGTTTCACAAGATGTAAATTCAAACTAATTTAAATATGCATCTATATGTAACTTCAGCTAGTCGGGTCGCATCGATATGACCTAGTCTACAATACCTCAAGAAGAATTCGTTCATTTCTGAACTCTTCCTCCTGTGTGTGTTCTGTATACTAAGAACTGCAGTTTGATTTAGAACGTCAATGCTTTTAGATAACGTGCCTGAACCGATCAACTCTTGATATAGGAAATGTTCAAAACATTATCCAACAATACAAAATTATATTCTTTCTTTACTAATAAAGAGACTGATATGATGTTGTATATCAGGTTCGGTATCTAATAACATTCGTTCAGAATCAATGTATTCTGGTAATACAGGGTGATAGTAACCAACAGACATGACTGCAACACTTGCACCGTTTTCTATCTCATGAAACTTATCACCCGTTCTCAGTTCTCTACCTATCAGTAGCCCATGTAACAGATTATATATGCGGGATCTGTAGGGTTCCTAGGCACTCTTGTGAAGGTTCATAAGGCATCAAACATGCCCGGATTAAAATTTAGACGTGCCGAACAACCCAAAGCCGGGATCTTTGCTAGATTATTAGGGTTTAACATGCAAGATGATAACTTTTATCTAAGTGTGAGGGATTACAACCTTTGTAGTCCGCTCCTTCGCTTCACAAGCTCTGAGTAGAAGTCCCTTTGCCGCGATCCATGATCTCCCGGACTCATGAGAGGCTCCACGACTCGAACGATCCATACTAGCTTGAAGTATTCTAAATCTCCGATGATCTACCTTGAAGTTGCAAAGACTCAAGCTTTCTCACTCTAAAGAGATGAACACACTAATCTCATGGGCTAGATGAGATGAGGATGAGAGAGTAGTAATTTTGCTTTCTTTTTGAATCATTTTCTCATATTATTTCATCACATAAAGAAAATCTAGTAAACTTTCTTCAAGAGAGAAGAAGATGATAATGGAAAAGATAATGAATTATTTTCTTTTGTGATGAATAGAAAGAAAGACTATATGATTGATTATAAACCATTGTCAAGGATGAGTGGCTAGGATTTAGTAGAGAATAAACTAGAGTTAGGGTTTGGTTGGGTTAAGAATGTGTCATCCTAAAATATCTTAAGAATGACAAAAGAAAAAGCTTCTAGAAGGTGCATGAAGCATCTAACCCAAATCAAACCCTAACCTCAATTAATCATCCTTAAACATGTTTAACAATTAATCATATCATGTCACAATAATATATATCACATATATATTACATATTTGCAACAAAAGAAAATAATACAATTAACATATATCGCATATATATCAATGTATCATCCAGTGAGAAAATGAAATAATAAAGCGAGCCAATATTAGATAATGTAATACAATATATCATATATATATTATTATACATTAAATCATCGAATCAACACTTGAATCGATGATCCGGCTATATCGAATATTACCGACTAATATATTATGTACCGATTCATCGAATCAACACTTGATCCGATGTCCCGGTTCATAACTAAATATCGCGAGAATATAATACGGTATCCCATATCGCATTATTCTCGGTCCTGCACATATCACATATGTGCCTCTACTCCATTTCGCCTGAGCCAAGAAACCTCTGTGTAGGACTCTAAAGAATCATCAATACGCCGGTAGCAGGTGATGATCATATCAAACACCCACAAGCTGCAAGCGGTCAGCTAAACGTAACAGCCACCCAGGTATTGAGCGATCAGAAGATCAACAAGCTAGCCTGTGCGTTCTCCTGTGAATCCAATCAGTAACACTCCCGTACAGTCCGGTCTGTTCGTCTGATATGTCGCATATCAAGTCTAGGGGTGGTATACGTCAGACCCCAGTAACCGATAAGTCGTGTCGATGTGTGGCTCATAACGGGTCGAGAAACTACTGGTAACACTTACCAGTAAATCTCTATATCGGCCCTGGCCAGGGACTTCCAGTTATAGCCAATCGAACACAGCACAACATCAACTCCCTATACCGGGAGAGACGAATCCCCTCCTATCGCTCATTGCCTCCATGTGATTCGGGACTGTACCCAAAAGCCACCATTTTGCACGCCCTCTTGGACGTGGTAAGGTGGAAATGAAAGCACAGTGGGAATCACACAAGACTCTATGACGATCTCGGGTCTACAGACTACCCTGTACCAGTGTCACTGGAGAACTGCCATCTGACGTGTGGTATATCACCATCTGGGAGTTCTCGGCGAGTCCGTCCAGTGTACCCAGTCTCCACTGAGCACCCGTACACCATCTCTGATGTCAAAACACCGATGGATATGGGATCATCCATCACCCATCATATAGGTCAAGATGCGTATACGCTAGTCTACTCTGGTGTATCGATGCCCTGTCTCGATATACCCTCGACTAGGAACAGTTATAGGATGTACTCATCGACTATCGTGGCCCCACTAGTATGATCTCATCATAGTCCCAGTAGTCGAGTACAGATCCTAAGGGCTTTATCAACATGTGAGAGTAAAACAGTAAACCAATACAAGTCAACATGTTAAGATAAAGTGAAACCAAATAGCATACTTCCATGACGAGCAAGAAAGTCATCTCTATATATATCCAAGCATCCATTATAATATACATCATATGTACAACAATGGCCTCTAGGGCATATACATAACTAACAATCTCCCACTTGCACTAAGGCCAGCTGCTGTAGTATCTCATACCTAGCATCCCGAATAATCTCTCAAACTGTATCTGGGGAATAGCCTTCGTGAATGGATCCGCAGTGTTGTCCTTCGTATCTACTCTCCTGACCTCGATCTCCCGGCGATCAACTATCTCCCTGATCAGGTGATACCGCCTCAGAATATGTCTGGACTTTTGATGGGACCTGGGTTCCTTGGCCAATGCCACAGCTCCATTGTTATCGCAATACAGAGGTATTGGATGCTCAATGGATGGAACCACTCCAAGTTCAGTAATGAACTTCTTGATCCAGACAGCCTCTTTGGCAGCATCATTGGCAGCGATGTATTCAGCCTCCATCGTCGAGTCTGCAACGGTATCCTGTTTGGAACTCTTCCAACATACCGCCCCTCCATTGAGGGTAAAGACAAAACCCGAATGCGACTTAGAGTCGTCCTTATCACTTTGGAAGCTGGAATCGGTAAAGGACTCCACCTGGAGTTCTCCGTTACCATACACCAAGAACATCTCCTTAGTCCTTCGTAAGTACTTGAGAATGTTCTTCACAGCTGTCCAGTGACTCTCTCCAGGATCTGCTTGATACCGACTCACTACACTTAGTGAGTATGCTACATCGGGTCTGGTACATAGCATCGCATACATGATAGAGCCTACTGTCGAAGCATAGGGTATCCCTTGCATGCGAGCTCTCTCCAAATCAGTCTTGGGAGACATCTCTTTGGAGAGAGTGAGTCCAGAGATCGTGGGTTGGTTCCCACGCTTGGATTCTTCCATACTAAACCTCTTTAGTATGGTGTCAATGTACCTCGATTGGGACAATCCCAGTATCCGTTTAGATCTATCTCTATAGATCATGATTCCCAATATGCAGGAGGCATCACCTAGATCTTTCATTGAGAATCTCTGTGATAAGAAGAGCTTGACTGATTGCAGCATAGGAATATCATTTCCTATCAAGAGTATGTCATCCACGTACAATACGAGGAAGACAACCTTACCCTCTGCAACCTTCTTATAGATACAAGGTTCATCTATATTTTTGATGAAGTCAAACTCTTTGACTACAACATCAAAACAGATGTTCCTGTTAGTTATATGTATGCCCTAGAGGCCATTACTATACATAGGATGTATATTGTAGTGGATGCTTGGACATATATAGGGAGGACTTTCTTGCTCGACATGATAGTATGCTATCTGGTTGCACTTTACCTTAACGTATACACTGATTGTCTCTCTGTTACATGTTGGTAAAGCCCCTAGGATGTGTACTTGACTACCTGGACTATGATGCAGATCATACCAGTGGGGACATGGTAGTCCATAAGTACATCCTTCAAGGCTCCTAGTCGTGGGTGTATCGAGACGGGGCATCGATATACCAGAGTAGACTATCGTGTACCTTCTCGACCCATATAGATGGGCGATGGATGATCCCATATCCATTGGTGTTTGACATCAGAGATGATTTACGGGTGCTCAGTGGAGACTGGGTACACTGGACGGACTCGCCGAGAACTCCCAGATGGTATTATACCTTACGTCAGATGGCAGTTCTCTGGTGACACTGGTACAGAGTAGTCTGTTGACCCGAGATCGTCATAGAGTCTTGTGTGGTTCCCACTGTGCTTTGATTTCCATCTTACCACGTCCAAGAGGGCGTGCAAAACGGTGGTTTTTGGGTACAGTCCCGAGTCACATGGAGGCAATGAGCGATAGGAGGGGATTCGTCTCTCCCGGTATAGGGGTTGATGTTACGCTGTGTTCGATTGGCTATAACAGGAAATCCCTGGCCAGGGTTGCTGAGATTTACTGGTAAGTGTTACCTGTAGTTTCTCGAATTGTTATAGACCTCATATCGACACGACTTATCGAGCTATTGGGGTCTGACGTTTACCACCCCTAAGCGAGATATGCGACATATCAGATGATCAGACCGGACTGTACGGTAGTGTTACTGGTTGGATTCACTGGAGTGTAAGCGGGCTTGCTCGTCGATCTTCTGATCGCTCAATACCCGGGTGGCCGTTACGTTTAGCAGACCGCTTGCGGCTTGTGGGTGTTTGATATGATCATCACCTGCTGCCGGCGTATTGACGAGTCTTTAGAGTCCTACACAGAGGTTTCCTGGCTCAAGCGAAACGAAATAGGAGCGCATATGAGATATGTGCGGGACCGAGAATAATGCGTGTATGTGATACCGTATTCTATCCTCGGGATGAATGTATCGAATGGTTGTATGCGATATAACCTAGTTATCGATTCAAGCGTTGATTCGATAAGTCGATACATTGAATACTAGTCGGTTATGTTCGACATGACCGGATCATTGAATCAAGTGTTGATTTAATGATTTAATGTATAATTATATATTTGATATATTACTTTACATTAACTAGTATTGGTTCACTTTAAATGGATTTTCTCACTTGAATTGTGCAAGTTGTATATGTGATATACTTTTATGCACATGATTGTATCATGTTTGATGATACATGCTTATTTGGTTAAGTGTAAAGAATTAAACCTATGGTTAAGTATATGGTTAGGTTTTCATTTATTTATCCATTCATTTATCTATTTATTTTGGATTAATAAAGAGAGAAGAAAACAAAATGGTTGCATTGATTCATGAAGTTTCATGAAGCTTCATTCAACTTTGACCATTTTGTCTTCATCTCCTTAACCTAACCATTCACTAACCCTAGTCTATTCTCTACACCTAACTATGGGTGGAATTATGATAAGGATTCATTTTTCTTTTCAATTCTAATTAACTTATCATAATTCTATTATCTTTTATCATCTTCTTCTTCTTCTTCTTCAAGTTGAAGAAAACCTTTCTTCATCAATGGTGATTGATGAAAAAGAGTGAGAAATCCAATTCTAAAGTGAACCCACTTTCTATTTCTTCATCCTCTACCTCTTGCCAAGTAGTAGAGTGTGTTTCCTTCACAAGTTTTCTAGACTTGGTGAAGTTGGAGCTTGATCTAGCGATGCCTCGACGTAGATCGTCTTCGGCACGTCGTCAATGACCTAGCTCGCTCTTTCTCCGATGAAGCCGACGCTAGAGCCCGGGATTTGATTTGGACAGCGGAAGGGACTTCATCACGGAGCCGTGGAGGTGGAGGACCGGATCTACAAAGGTTGTATTTCCGTACTCTTAGTTAAAGTTGTTAACTAGTTTCTTATTCGCCTAGAATTCTAGCCAACGATCCGTATTAGGGTTTCTCGGCACCCATAAAATTTGAAATTGGCATGGTTGATACCTTGTGAGACCTCTTGGGAGTGTCTAGGAACCCTACAGTGGTATCAGAGCCTAGCTAGAGCCTTAGACGAAGTCCAGACGGAATTAGAACTCCGATCGAATCAAAACCCAAACCCTAATATTGCTCTCTGTACTTTTTTCAAAAAATGGGTTTTTTCAATATTAAAAATATGCAGAAAAATAAGCAGGTGATTTTAAGAGTTTCTGTGAAATTCGTGTTCCTAAATCCATTAAATTGCCGCGGTTCCGCGGCACGAGCATGGCTCGTGCGGCGGTTCCGCGGCCGTACGGCCACCTTATTTAATATATTTTACACAGTAACTCCTAATTGATAATGCTGGATTTTCTGGGAATTTTTAATTTTTATTCAAGAGTTGAATTTTCAGGGGTTGTTTTGGGGATTCGGTGTTTCGATCGGAGTATCAAATTTTGTCTATGTGGCTTTCCGGATAATTTTAGAATATGTTAAAAAGTTCGACCGGATATAAATACCCACTTTTTCCCCTACCGGAAAATTTCCAAGTGTTGGATTTTTCCGTGGTTTAACGACGTTCTAAGTAGTGCAAGTAACGCGATGGTCCCTCTAGAAGACAACAAACCTTAACTCGATTATGTGACCGTCTTGAACTGCCCTTTGAACCTTCGGGTTTAGGGCAGTACGGCGTGCCACATGTGAGGCATTGGCTTGACCCTTCTACGGCTGGACCGTTGATACTGAGGCACGAACTGAATGTTTTTAGACTTGTTTCATGTGTTGATCAGTATCGGGAAAACTTGGGTGTTTGAATGTTCGATCGGAAAGTTTAACATTTTCTAATTATCTGGAATGTGATACAATAATTGGAATTCACAAGAAGTTATGAGATAACTGAATGAATGTTATAAACATAGCAGTTTAGTCTCACTTGAACGGTTGCCACGGAATTTTGATGTGATCAAAAGTCCGTCGCAATCACGTAGCATACGCGGATACTCGCCGGGTAAACTTAATAGACAGCTACATCCCTTAGCCCCGACCAAGTGACTGTAGGAGAACCCCGTCGCCGAAAGCATCCGTTCGGGTGCTCACGGTAGCGGTGTTCCGCCTTGGTGCACTTCGTCGACGGTATCGGGGGTGCGACCGTCTACTAAAGTTTGCGACGAGCATTCGATCAGAATGTCGGGAATCATGTTGAATTGCCCGACTTGATATTGAAAAGTGTTTTCGATAATGAGACTAAAATGCGGGGTTTATAATTGTTAGGCATGCGATGTCTAAGTAATTCATTTGATTAGGCATGCGATGTCTATGGAGGTTGCGGATTTCAACTGTTGTAGTTTTACACTTTCTTTTCTTTGACCGTAAGTGTAATATGTGATATCGCCGGTTTCGTTGCTATATGTCAAGGACAATTGGGATAAACATATTTACTTACGTTGATGACATGTGATGTTATGTGTTGCTGGATATGTTATATTGGATCGTCGTGTTTGAATAGCCGGGGGTCTTTATGTGAGATGAGTGTTTTTCATTTTCATTCATGTAAAAACTTGTATGTAATATTCTTTTATTTGGGGCACTTCCAGGTTGCGGAAGATGTCACCCTTTGTATATTATTTACTTTTCCGCACTAGGATAGACCCAAGGAGGGGAGCACAAGTAACCGGGTTCTGGAGTCCAGTGGGAGACCAACTCGAGGAGTCGAGTCCGGGTCTCCTAACTCGAGAATTGGTAGGGTTGCTTGCCGCTCTCATAGGGGTCTAGGGGTGTGGGTTTGGCTATTCATCACGACCGTGGAATCCGTGTTTTATACTGGCTCGTATTGAAAACACGGACGTCCTAGTATATCCAATATTTCATATGATTCTTCTGCTGCGATATCTGTGATGTGATCATGTGATGTTCTGTGATAGATACAGTATATAGTATATATGATATATTATATAGGCGTTACTTATGTTTTACACCCGCGCTAGCCCTGCCCCGCTCTGCCGTTAGTTACCTAACCTAACGGTGCACGAGGGGACATCGAAGCGAATGCGGATGGCATAAGTGTACGTCGTATTTATCTGTGATGTTTAGGTACTTAAATGATGGGACTTCATTAATGTGATTAATGAAATAAAAAGAAACCTAAGATGTTATAGAATCGAATTTCAAAATAAAACAGGTAGCTACAGTTCTTGCTTTGCACAGAGGTATATGTGATATATCCTGCACCTTATTCGATAAGGAAAGGACCGAGATCCCTTCACCGGGAGTGACTCCTTTAGCAATAACTGGCAGATGCTACACACTCGGTTTGTCTTTTGATTGCTTTTAAGAGTTTTTGCTTTGCACAGTGATATATGTGATATATCCAGCACCTCATTCGACGAGGAAAGGACCGACGATCCCTTCACCGGGTGTGACTCCTTTAGCAAAACTAGAAAAGCCTCAAAAACACTCCATTTCAAAATTCATTCGATCCTACAACGATATCAAGTTCATTACGCAATAGGTTTTCAGAAAAACCTGTCGTAGCCCTCCGTCATTTCAGATAAGTGGTAGTTAGTATTCGTGCTACGTTTGTTGGCCTGTGTCAAGGCGTAGTGTGCGGTAGCTAACTAGTATTTATCTGCTTATGCATATGATGCAGAATGGATTAGGGTAGTCGTGCGACTTTGTTGGCCTGCGTCAAGGGTCGTGCGGGTGGGTTTAATTCAATCAGGAAATGACGGGTTGAACTTGACTAGCGCACTATGGTTTGTTGGCCTGCGTCAAGGTCATAGGACGCTAGGGGCAAAATTATCGGGAATTTCAAGTGTTGAAATTTGCAATGAGATTGCATACCATCTATGAGATAGTTGGATCCCGATACCCGCTGCGAGTAAGAGTTACTCCTGGGAGAGTTTTATACATTACAATTAGCCGATCAAGTAGGTGTCTAGAAACGTGTCAACGGGGCTACGCCTCTGGGAAAACGAGGTTTACATTAATTAGGTTCGTGCGAAAGCACGGGAGACCTCCCTCAAAGTACCGACACTGGCCTGGCTGAAAGATTGGCGAACTTGTAGTGTGTAATTAATCCCGGCTAGTCTTTCCTTTTAGGGTTTGAAGGAAGATTTGATAAAAAGCAGTGGGAGCCATCCTGATTAGATAAAATAATAACCAATCTATTCTTGCAAGAGCGCACGCTGAGTGTTTTCTTCTCTCTCTCTCCAGGTAGCGACCATATCACGCCTTAATCAAGATAATAATACGGAAATATTAACCGAACCCGCTTGTTATACTGAGCTGGGGAACGTTGGTCCCGCTCCAACTTATAATTGTTATAAGACAGAGCAGGAAATAGGGGATTACCAGAATTCCCGTGCCGCCCAAACGAAGAGAGTGCATGCTGATGCATCATCTTCGGGTGTGTTCATTACAGAGAACTGTTTCTCAGTATCCTTTACGTCCTGGGTATGTGATACCAGATCAGGATCCCAGATATGTAATCTGTTAAATAGGGCTACAGAAAGGTAGAGAACTGAGAACGGGTGATAAGTTTCATGAGGCAGAAAACGGGGCAAGTGTTGTAGCCAAGTCTGTTGGTCACTGTCACCCTGTATTACCAATACATTGATTCTGAACGAATGTTATTAGATACCGAACCTGATATACAAAATCATATCTGTCTCTTTATTAGTAAAGAAACGGTAAAATTTTGTATTGTTGGATAATGTTTTGAACATTTCCTATATCAAAAGTTGATCGGTTCAGGCACGTTATCTAAAAGCGTTGATGTTCTAAATCAAACTACAGTTCTTAGTATACGGAACACACACAAGAGGAAGAGTTCAGAAATGAACGAATCCTTCTTGAGGCATTGTAGACTAGGTCATATCAATGCGACCTGACTAGCTGAAGTTACATATAGATGCATATTTAAATCAGTTTAGATTTACATCTTGTGAAACTTGCCAGTCATTTCACAAAGATAAGATGACCATAGCTCTGTTTATTGGAAACAGAGAAAGAGTTAGTGAACTCTTGGGACTGATACATGATGATGTATGTAAGGTCTCCTGTCTACACATGCCAAGAATGGTTCTTTATACTTCATTACATTCTCTGATGATCTTTCGAGATTCAGACCTATGTTCCTGTTGAAACACAAGTCCGAACCTTTTGAGATATTCACAGAATATAAGTTAGAAGTAGAGAACCAATACGGGTATAAGTATTATGTCCTTTGATGTGATCAAGGAGGAGAATACTTGAGCACGGAATTCCTGGACTATTCTAATGGAGAATGAGATTCTCTCTCAGCATTACTCCTCCGAATACACCATAGCACGATGGTATATCGGGGCGGAGCAATCACACCCTATATGATATGGTGTGCTCTATGATGAGTACTACTGAGTTACCTATTTCCTTTTGGGAGTTATGCACTTATGAAGTTGCATACCTATTGAATAGGGTTCCAATCAAATTAGTTGCCTACCACTTCATATGTGATATGGAAAGGGAAGAGTCCATATCTTAAGATGGTTAAGATTTGGGGTTGTCTGGCCTATGTCTAAAAGCAAAATCCGGACAAGCTCGAGGCAAGGTCTGTAATGTAGAACTGGAAAGGTTCCAGCTATACAAACTGCAGCTGAAGATTTGGTAGAACCAAAGGATTCAATAGTTACCAACGAACCTCAGCCTCTCCGCCGATCTAGTAGGGTTCCTCACCCACCTGAGAGATACTTCGGTTTCTCTATGACAGTGGGAGCGAGGATTGCATCATGAGATGATGACCCAACTAGTTTCGAGCTGGCCATCAGGAGTGTGACTCTGTAAGAATGGCTGGATGTTTAGCGATCTGAGATGGAATCCTTATACACCAACAAAGTATGGACTTTGGTTGCTATATCTGAAGGGTTAAATCCCCATCAGGAGCAAGTGTATCTTGAGAAGATTACTAGGTGTACATGGAAAAGTTGAGACTTTCAAAGCTAGACTTGTTAAAGGTTTGCATCATTGACCAGGTGTGGATCATGATGAAACTTTTGCTAAGGATCTATGCTTAAGTCCATCCAGATCCTACTTGCCACGGCTACAGACCATGACTACGATATCTGGTGGTAGGGTGTCATGACTGCTTTTCTAAATGATGTTTTAGAAGAGAGCGTCTATAAGTACACAGCCAGAGAGCTTCGTAGACAGTGGGAGCAGCGGAAACGTGTGCAAGATGGTTTATGTGATAAAGCAGGCATCGCGGAGTTGGAACATCTGTTTTGATGGATTAGTCAAAGAGTTTGACATCATCAAAATGGTAGATGAACCTTGTATAAACAAAAAGGTAGTAGGGAGTATGGTGACGATCCTCGTAGAGTACATGGATGACATACTCTTGATAGGGAAGGAGTTTCCTATGCTACGCTCCGCTTATCACAATGATTCTCCACATAGGATCAAAGTGATACCTCCTAAATCCTGGGTTTTTGGGTCTATGAGATAGATCTAAATGGATGTTAGGATTCTCACTAGTTGTAGTGAGACGGTATCAACCGATCCTGGGGAGAATCACTGGAAGGGTTCCAGGGTGATAAAGACGACTGAATGTCAGTCGCAGGCATTGTCTTTACCCTTAGTAAAGGGACGGTATGTTGGAAGAGTTCCAAGCTAGATACCGTGGCATACTAGACGATAAAGGCAGGATACATCGCTACTAAAGATGCTACCAAAGAGGCAGTCTGGGTGTATATTTGTTCATGAGATAAACTTAGTTCCTTCCATTGTGTGACAATGGAGTTGTGGCTTATGCCAAGGAACGTCTGTCCCATCAGTGATCCAGACATATTCTAAGGCAGTATCACCTGATCATGGAGATGGTTGATCTCCAGGGTGATCGAGGTTAGGAGAGTAGACTCAGAGGACAACACGGCGGATCCACTCACAAAGGCCTTTTCCCAGAGAGAGACTTTTATGGGATGGTTGAGTATGAGATGCTACAACCACTGCTATCAGATGGCCCTAGTGCAAATGGGAGATTGTTAGTTATATGTATACCCTAGAGGCCATTACTATACATAGGATGTATATTGTAGTGGATGCTTGGACATATATAGGGAGGACTTTCTTGCTCGACATGATAGTATGCTATCTGGTTGCACTTTACCTTAACGTATACACTGATTGTCTCTCTGTTACATGTTGGTAAAGCCCCTAGGATGTGTACTTGACTACCTGGACTATGATGCAGATCATACCAGTGGGGACATGGTAGTCCATAAGTACATCCTTCAAGGTCCCTAGTCGTGGGTGTATCGAGACGGGGCATCGATATACCAGAGTAGACTAGCGTGTACCTTCTCGACCCATACAGATGGGAGATGGATGATCCCATATCCATTGGTGTTTGACATCAGAGATGATATACGGGTGCTCAGTGGAGACTGGGTACACTGGACGGACTCGCCGAGAACTCTCAGATGGTATTATACCTTACGTCAGATGGCAGTTCTCTGGTGACACTGGTACAGAGTAGTCTGTTGACCCGAGATCGTCATAGAGTCTTGTGTGGTTCCCACTGTGCTTTGATTTCCATCTTACCACGTCCAAGAGGGCGTGCAAAACAGTGGTTTTTGGGTACAGTCCCGAGTCACATGGAGGCAATGAGCGATAGGAGGGGATTCGTCTCTCCCGGTATAGGGGGTTGATGTTACGCTGTGTTCGATTGGCTATAACAGGAAATCCCTAGCCAGGATTGCTGAGATTTACTGGTAAGTGTTATCTGTAGTTTCTCGAATTGTTATAGATCTCATATCGACACGACTTATCGAGCTATTGGGGTCTGACGTTTACCACCCCTAGGCGAGATATGCGACATATCAGACGATCAGACCGGACTGTACGGTAGTGTTACTGGTTGGATTCACTGGAGTGTAAGCGGGCTTGCTCGTCGATCTTCTGATCGCTCAATACCCGGGTGGCCGTTACGTTTAGTAGACCGCTTGCGGCTTATGGGTGTTTGATATGATCATTACCTGCTGCCGGCGTATTGACGAGTCTTTAGAGTCCTATACAGAGGTTTCCTGGCTCAAGCGAAACGAAATAGGAGCGCATATGAGATATGTGCGGGACCGAGAATAATGCGTTTATATGATACCGTATTCTATCCTCGGGATGAATGTATCGAATGGTTGTATGAGATATAACCTAGTTATCGATTCAAGCGTTGATTCGATAAGTCGATACATTGAATACTAGTCGGTTATGTTCGACATGACCGGATCATTGAATCAAGTGTTGATTTAATGATTTAATGTATAATTATATATTTGATATATTACTTTACATTAACTAGTATTGGTTCACTTTAAATGGATTTTCTCACTTGAATTGTGCAAGTTGTATATGTGATATACTTTTATGCACATGATTGTATCATGTTTGATGATACATGCTTATTTGGTTAAGTGTAAAGAATTAAACCTATGGTTAAGTATATGGTTAGGTTTTTATTTATTTATCCATTCATTTATCTATTTATTTTGGATTAATAAAGAGAGAAGAAAACAAAATGGTTGCATTGATTCATGAAGTTTCTTGAAGCTTCATTCAACTTTGACCATTTTGTCTTCATCTCCTTAACCTAACCATTCACTAACCCTAGTCTATTCTCTACACCTAACTATGGTTGGAATTATGATAAGGATTCATTTTTATTTTCAATTCTAATTAACTTATCATAATTCTATTATCTTTTATCATCTTCTTCTTCTTCTTCTTCAAGTTGAAGAAAACCTTTCTTCATCAATGGTGATTGATGAAAAAGAGTGAGAAATCCAATTCTAAAGTGAACCCATTTTCTATTTCTTCATCCTCTACCTCTTGCCAAGTAGTAGAGTGTGTTTCCTTCACAAGTTTTCTAGACTTGGTGAAGTTGGAGCTTGATCTAGCGATGCCTCGACGTAGATCATCTTCGGCACGTCGTCGATGACCTAGCTCGCTCTTTCTCCGATGAAGCCGACGCTAGAGCCCAGGATTTGATTTGGACAGCGGAGAGGACTTCATCACGGAGCCGTGGAGGTGGACGACCAGATCTACAAAGGTTGTATTTCCGTACTCTTAGTTAAAGTTGTTAACTAGTTGCTTATTCACCTAGAATTCTAGCCAACGATCCGTATTAGGGTTTCTCGGCACCCATAAAATTTGAAATTGGCATGGTTGATACCTTGTGAGACCTCTTGGGAGTGCCTAGGAACCCTACAGTTCCAACTCCGCGATGCTTGCTTTAACCCATAAATGGATTTAAGCAGCTTGCACACCTTTCCGCTGCTCCCACTATCTATGAAGCCCTCTGGCTGAGTCATGTACACGCTCTCTTCTAAATCACCGTTTATAAAGGCGGTCTTAACATCCATTTGCCAGATTTCATAGTCATGGTATGCAGCAATGTCAAGTAAGATCCGGATGGACTTAAGCATAGCCACTGGAGAAAAGGTTTCGTCATAATCCACACCTGGTCGTTGACAAAAACCCTTTGCTACAAGTCTAGCTTTGAAAGTCTCAACTTTTCCATCTACACCAAATTTCCTTTTAAAAATCCACTTGCTCCCAATGGGTTTTACCCCTTCAGGAACATTTTCCAAAATCCAAACTTTATTGGTGTACATGGATTCCATCTCAGATCGCATTGCATCCAGCCATTTCACAGAGTCACCACTCGTGATGGCCTGCTCGAAACTAGTGGGGTCATCATCATCCATGATGCAATCTTCGCTTCCACCATCAATGAGAAAATCGTAGTATCTCTCAGGTGGACGAGAAACCCTACTAGATCGGCGGAGAGGCTGGGGTTCGTCGGGTACTACTGAATCCTCTGGTTCCACTAAATCATCTGTTGTAGTTTGTTCTGCTGGAACTTCTTCCAGTTCTACCTCAGAGCCACTAATTTCTTTTTCAAGAAATTCCTTTTCTAAAAAGGTGGCGTGCCGAGAAACAAACACCTTTTGTTCTTCGGTGTGGTAGAAGATATACCCGCGTGAATGTTTGGGATATCCAATAAACTTGCACAGAATAGACCTTGCGCCGAGTTTGTCCGGATTTTTTGTTTTCACATATGCCGGACAACCCCATATCCTAACATAATTAAGATATGGTCTCTTTCCTTTCCATATCTCATATGGAGTGGTTGGCACAGATTTGGTAGGAACCATATTCAATAGGTCTGCAGCTGTCTCCAGTGCATACCCCCAGAAGGAAATAGGTAACTCAGCTGTACTCATCATCGAGCGCACCATATCTAATAGGGTGCGATTTCTCCGTTCCGATACACCGTTGTGCTGTGGTGTATAAGGAGGAGTAAGCTGAGAGAGAATCCCATTCTCTTTTAGATAATCTAGGAACTCATTGCTTAAGTATTCGCCTCCTCGATCAGATCGAAGAATCTTAATAATTTTGCCCGTTTGGTTCTCTACTTCGTGCTTATATTCTCTGAATTTCTCAAAAGCTTCAGACTTGTGTTTCATCAGGAACACATATCCGAATCTTGAGAGATCGTCAGTGAATGTAATGAAGTAGGAAGAACCGTTCTTGGCATGCGTAGACATGGGACCGCATACATCACTATGTACCAGTCCTAAGAGTTCGGTAACTCTTTCTCCGTGTCCACTAAACGGAGCTTTGGTCATTTTTCCTTTGAGACATGAATGGCAAGTATCATAAGATGATAATTCGAACGGATTTAAATAACCATCTTTATGTAACTTAGCCAGTCGTGTCGCATTGATATGACCAAGTCTACAATGCCACAAGTAGGATTCGTTCATTTCTGAACTTTCCTCTTGTGTGTGTTTTGTATATTCAGGACTGTATTCTGATTTAGAATGAATATGCCATTATGTAACGAGCCTGATGCAATCAACTTTTGATCTAGGAATATGTTCATAACATTATCCTTTACTACAAAATTATATCCTTCTTTACTTAATAAAGAAACTGATATAATGTTGCACATCATGTTCGGTATATAATAGCACTCATTTAGAATCAGTGTATTACGACTTGGCAATACAAGGTGATATTCGCCAACTGTTTTGGTTACAATACTTGCACCGTTCCCTACTTGAACGGAATGATCACCCTTTCCCAGTTCTCTACCTTTACGTAGCCCATGTAACTGTTTACATATGTGGGATCCTGATCCGGTATCTAATACCCAGGACGTAGGGTGAACTGAGAAACAGTTCTCAATAACTAACACACCCGAAGAAGATGCATCAACATGCATGTTCTTTTGGGCGGCGTGAGAATCCAGATATTCTCCTGTTTCCTGTTCAGTCTTATAACTCTTATAAGAAAGAACGGGTCCAACATTCCCTAGCTCAGTACAATAATTGGGTTCAGTCAATACATCCATTTTATTATCTTGATTATGGCATGACATGGTCGCTACCTGGAGAGAGAGAGAAGAAAACACTTTAGCGTATGCTCTTGCAAGATTAGATTGGTTATTATCTTATCTAATCAGGATGTCTCCCACTGGTTTTATCAAATCTACCTTAAAACCCTAAAAGGTAAGATTATCCGGGATTAATTACACTTTACAATTTCGTCAATCTTTCAGCCAGATCAGTGTCGGTACTTTGGGGGAGGTTCCCCGTGCTTTCGCACGGACCTAATTAAAGTAAACCTCGTTTTCCCAGAGGCGTAACCCTGTTAACACTTTTCTAGACACCTACTTGAATGACTAATTGTCCTGTGTAAAACTCTCCCAGGAGTAACACTTACTCGCAGTGGGTATCGGGATCCAACTATCTCATAGGAGGTATGCAATCTCATTGCAAATTTCAACACTTGAAATTCCCGATAATATTTTGCCCCTAGCGTTCTATGATCTTGACGCAGGCCAACAAACCATAGCGCGCTAGTCAAGTTCAACCCGTCATTTCTTGATTGAATTAAACCCACCCGCACGACCCTTGACGCAGGCCAACAAAGTAGCACGACTACCCTAATCCAATCTGCGTCATATGCATAAACAGATAAATACTAGTTAGCTACCGCACACCACGTCTTGACGCAGGCCAACAAACGTAGCACGAATACTAAATAATATCTATCTGAAATGACGGAGGGCTACGCAGGTTTTTCAGAAAACCCCCAGCGTAATGAACTTGATATCGTTGTAGAATCGAGTGAAGTTTTGAAAAGGAGTGTTTTTTAGGCTTTTCTTAGTTTCGCTAAAGGGGTCACCCCCGGTGAAGGGATCGTCGGCCCTTTCCTCATCGAATAAGGTGCAGGATATATCATATATATCGCTGTGCAAAGCAAAAGTTTAAAAGCAATCAAAAGACAAACCGCGTTTTGTAGCATCTGCCAGTTTCGCTAAAGAGGTCACTCCCGGTGAAGGGATCGTCGGCTCTTTCCCCATCGAATAAGGTGTAGGATATATCATATATATCACTGTGCAAAGCAAAACTGTAGCTACCCTTTTTATAAAGTTTTGATTCTACAACATCTTTAGGTTTCTTTTCCTTTTATTAATCTTATTAATAAAAATCCCATCAGCTTATGCTTCCTAAGCATCACAGAAGAAACGAAAGCAGTAATATTTATATATCAGCATATATATATAGTATAAGCATTCGTCTCAGGCAGTAATATGATCTCATCACAGAACATTGCAGCAGAAGAACATATATGAAATATTGGATATACTAGGACGTCCGTGTTTTCAATACGAGCCTGTATAAAACACGGATTCCACGGTCGTGACGAATAGCCAAACCCACATCCCAAGACCCCTACGAGAGCGGCAAGTAACACTGCCTATTCTAGGGTTAGGAGACCCGGTCTCGACTCCTCGAGATGGCCTCCCACTGGACCCTAGAACCCGGTTACTTGTGCTCCCCTCCTTGGGTCTACCTAATGCGGAAAAGTAAATAATATACACTGGTGACAGCAACCGCAACCTGGAAGTGCCCCAAATAAAAGAATATTACATTACAAATGAATTTTACATGAATGAAAATAAAAACCCTCATCTCACATAAAACCCCCGGCTATTCTGAACGCGACTGTCACGTCCCGAAAGTACGGAACATGACCGGCACTTAAACTACGAAACGTCTCGAGGCGTACGTAATCTAAGTAAACCGAAAACCCAGAAATCCAAACCAAGAAAAGAAGTAGAGTGAAGGAAAACCAATTTAAAACAAGTAGTTTTAATAGCATACGCCGAATTATGCGGTTTTTAAGAACATCAAAATTTACTGAAAATTTCGGCAGAGTCTCCTTTGTAAAAACTGGCTCCCAAATGGGATACAACATGAATAGTATACGAAATCAATAAAAAGGCATCCCCAAGCGGGAGCTAGCTCTTCGTCAATCGACGGTCACAACCACACAAGCAATATAATATACAACGCCAACGGCGAGGATCAAAACTCAAAAGGAACTCAAAACCACCAGAAATATAACGAGCGACTCTAAGGTCGAAAGAATAAACAACACTGGTCTCTAACTCAATAAATACATGTTTGGTTGATGGAATTTACTAGATACAACTGAATAATATCATACAAGGTAAATAATGGGGGTATGATACAAGTAAACCCACCTACTAGCAAATCACCCGAATGAAACTATGCCCGCAAAGCCGTAAGGAAACCGGTACGGCAAACCTGCAAGAAACTGGGGCACAACGGGGGTGAGTTGCCAACTCGTGAATAGAAAATATCTACGCACAGAAATCGCATAAAAAACGCAATCCTAGGTCAATGATCATAATATATCCTCAAATATATGTATAACAGGCAGCCTATGACAATGTCTAGGGTAATATCTAACCCGAGTGTAATCACATGTGCCCGTGTCAGTGCCTCAGGTAGCAATATATCATATGAATGAGTTATGAATGCATGAAACAGAATACATGTAAATGAAGAAACTGTTTTCATAAATTAGTGAGATTTCCTTCGTATTTTTAAAACTGAGGTATCATAATGAAATCAGTATCAACAGTGTCTAGCATCGACACAAAACATAAATCTCACTGTCTCGAAATATCAATGTCTCAATCTCAATATCTAGGGCGCCGTCAGTCCAGACCGGCCCCTACCATCCATCTCAAGACCACGACGGTATCCTCCGGATATCCGGCGCGTCGGGTAATATCACCGGTAGGTAGTGCTTCCCAGCCAGGCTCAACGTCAACACCACATTCCTCTTGCCCCGGGGTACCATACCGGGCCCACCATGTACCCGTGACGGTTCCTCCACTCCTCGACACGGATCTCCAAAACCACAGCAAACTCATGGTGGACGACACTTTACATCACTAGAAAACCGCAACATTTTATATTTTAAAATATCATAAGTTGTAAATTTTGCGGCTTTCCCCGAAATCCAGAAATATCATAAATCTCAAGAAATCATCACAAGTGCATATGTCAATGATAATGAACTAGGCATGAACAACTGAATAACAGTATGCATGAAGTGGTAGGTAATAACTACAATGTCTAATATGGCATATAAGGGAAATACACTAATATCATGTCAAAACTACCAGCTAACAATCTAAGTCAAGCAATTATATTCTCTAAAGTGTACGTGACATGGCAATTACCGATGAAGATGTGTGTGAGCCGGCAAGTAGGTGTACGTGGTACATACGCATCATCGGTAATGGTGCTGGTGTCCTAACAGCATGATATCAATAATGGAATATGCAGCAAAATAAATATGCGAGGCTGAGCGAACAGCAATAATGTGCGGGAGCTGAAAACTAGACACAACGATAACTAATCTGCAATGATCTAATATAAGTCCTACGAATGGTGCCTTTTGAAATAACACGAATCATGGGGTTTTGAAAATAGGGGCTACGGTGTTTTTATGAAAAGATACGTCGTTTTTGAAATATCCGTAGATTCCTTTGAGCTGTCTTTAAAAATGCCCACGATTCGTTAGTTTTATAAATAGGTAAGAAGTCTAATCTAATCTAACAACTACACTAAACTATACGGCTGAACTAACAAGCTGAACTACAGGTAAGGAAACCGCCTATCATCTGAGTCGATACATATACATACCTGTATATGTATAGTCGGTGATCCCGCCTCAATAATATCATATCCGATACCATATCTATAATCAGGCATCCCAAGTCAAGAGTGCGGATCAATCATCAATATAGCTCGTACGTAAATCCGTCGTACGGCATCCCAATCTGGGTACGGGTCAATATCACATTCATCATACTATTCACCTGGTATCCTCTTTATCAAATATCATGATCGGGGTACTGAACTACGTCTAGTACCATACTAATACCGCCTACGTATGCATGGACGTGTGTGAAACACTACGTCAAGGACCCGCTGCAGCGTCATGTCGTATCTAAGATACGAACCCTGCTATATCACCGATCTCACGGCCTCAAATCGAATCTCATCGACTCAGCTCAATCCCAAGTATCAACCTCAATCCGTATGTGAACACATAGTCCCATACCCATGTGAACACATAACTATAAAGAATCCCATGAGCACATATCAATAGGAATGTATGCAAGTATGTATGTGTGTATGTGTGTGCAACACTACCATAGGGTTCACAACACTAAGGTAATCCAACACGCCAATATCCATCCTAAGCAACGTTATTAATCCCAAATAACATACAATAAATGTTGGTGTGTATACGCATCCGTATACACCACCACGGACTGCGGGGGTGCTATACGCCATCCACCCGACTTCTCCCCGTAGATATAAATCTACTCACCTGGTCCTCGCTAGCCGGTGCCGACGTTGCCACGCGCTTGCTTGTCGTCTCGAAGTCCACATGGGGGTACCTACATATCATAATGCACCATATCTCATTAAAATCCGACTCATGATCAAAACGACGCATGAATCCCACATAGGTCAAAACCTATGGTTGCTTTCACAAATCGACCCAAAAACCCTCAACGTCGGCGTACAAACGCCAGACCATCGAGAAAAACCCAAATACACTCATTTGCACATTCACGAACACTAATTTTAATATAAAATAGGTTAAAACTCACGAAAACCCCAGATTCACTCTAAAAGCCGTTTTTTCCGAAAAACTAGCAAGCCAAATTACCCGTTTTAGTACAAAACTCGATGTTTAAATGAATGTAGCAGCCAATATATTTATTAAATATCTTAAATAAGTCAATAAAACCATTTCCATAATTTAATCACATAAATTTGCATAATTTCCAAAATCCTAGTTTGCAAAAATATCAATTTTAACACTTTTTAATGTAAAATTCATAATTTTACAATTAAACTTGGTTTTGCATAATTTAAATGGTTAAACCACTAAATATAATTTTTAAGATATGATGAAACCCTAACCATATTTTAATTCTCGATTTAACACAATATTTACAAAAACTAGTTTGCAATTTTAACCAATTTCGACCATTTTATAGCAAAATGCACATACAACAAACTAGTTTGGATTTGCATGATTTAAAGCATTAAACTACATTTTATAATGTTAATAAAGTCATCAAAACCTTAATTAGATTTTAAATCACCCATTTGGAACCAAAAGCTAAAAACTAGTTTGCTTAAATAAAGCTAAATTGGATATTTTAATGTTACAATTAGCACTAAGCAACAAGATTACATTTTGCATGCCCTAAGATACAAAATACATCACATAACCATGCACAATTGATCACCATTCAACTCCAACACAAAACCCCACTTCAATTTCATAAACCCTAATCTTGAATTTGGACTCTAAATTTATAATCTAAACTAAACCTTTCATTAACATAATTTGAAGTAATAACAAACAACTCAAAAAAAGAACAAGATTTATACCTCATAACCATCTTGAGATCAACATGAAACTTGTCTCCAAAATGCAAACTTTTCACCAAGATCCATGCTAGATAGGCTAAGGAAAAATGGGTAGGGCTTGGATTTGCATTTTAGCTTTGATTTTTGATGGAAATGGGTGAATTTTTTGATGGAAAATGAGAGGAGAAGAGGGAGGGAGGGGCTGCTGTTTTGGGGCTGAGAATTTCGGCCAAAAATGGGTGAGGGGAGAGAGAGGGAGGTGAGGAAAATGCAAGGGAGGAAAGTCAAGGTCAAGGTAAGGTCAAAGTCTAACTACTTTATCTATTTTCTAATCTTTTCTTTTATTTCATTTCATTTCTTTTTCCTTTGCAAACCAAGTGGGGAAAAAGTGAGGGCTGCTGAATTTGGCTAAGGGGAGGGGTAAGTGGGGGTGTGTGGGAGTGGGCACGGGTGTGGGGTGATGAAAAATGATAAATACAATACCCCAAACATCCATTTACGCTAAAAAAAAGCCTTTTTTCCTCAATAATTTCTAAACCGTTTTGGCAAATGATTTCGTTCCAAAAACCACATGATAAATTTTTATTTAATGTTTTATGATGCACAAAATTTGTTTCAACTCATTCCAATTTGTAATTTTCCCTAATTAAATGTATTAGTGACGGCTTAAAATAATAATAAAATAATATTTTTTCAGAAAATTTGAAATTTCACCAGCGGCTCAATAAACACCAAATAATAGCAATTACATAGCTAGAATATGTATATTTAATTTTTATAATAAGATATTTGTATTTTGACTTTTTACAGAAAACCCCCCTTATTTTACCGTTTTTTCGAAATTCCACCGAAACGATTTTCAAAACGTTACAATCTTCCCCCCTTAAAGAAATTCGATCCCCGAATTTAAATTCAAACTCCCCCAAATACTAAAACATCTAAGAAAACCCATCAAGTCGTCGGGGCTCCGAAATTGTAAATACATAAAACAAATCGTAGCGCAGCGCATGCGCTTGAAAAATGAGTATATAACTCAATCAAAACTCCTCCAAGCATCCCGCGATCATCGGAGTCGTGGAGAAGACATCAATGCCAAATCCAAATCAAAACCAATATGATATAACTCGAAACTATAAATGTAAATATCGAATCTATATCTGTAAGCATCTGAAGGAAATGCATGCCAAATCTCTTTAAGTCGCTGTGCAACGCGTATAACACTGCACAGTGGCGGACGTCTACCATAAGAAAATAACTATATACATATATACTTTTGTTTGAAATGTACGTTCCGCCGTTTTGGAAACAATTTAGAAGGGTCTCCTTGTTTTAAACATTTCGTGTCATATCAGACACGTAGGTAAATACTGAGGCTATAGCTCGCTTTTTGGAAATCCCTTCAATAACTATCAATGCATGCAAAATGTATTCAGGTACTGTCCTCTGACTAGCCCTGCTCAGTACGGAAACACATAGCAATATCATAAAAACGTACTGCTCTATACGAAATCAATCCCCAAAATATGCACATGAATGCTACGTGCGTCTGGTGCGCACGGAAATCAAAATCCATGAATATGCCATACATGCGCACAGAAACAACATCTAAGTGCATCGGGTGTGCACGAAACATCTGTCGTAGGCAACGTGTGTGCCTGACAGCAAAATCAGGTGCATCTGACATGCACGAAAAATCTCGATTTAGTGCATCTGGTGTGCACCAAAATCGCATCTCAAGACATACGCTCAACATGCGCGAAAATCTAAATCAGGTGCATCCATCGTGCACGAAATCATGAAATCCAATATCAAGCGCCGAACGTGCGCAAAATCACTCAGGTGCACAAGGTGCACAAAACAAATATCGAGTATCACAATCGAAATCAAAGTCCAGTGCATCTAAGTGCACAAAAGGCGTATCACTGCACTGCAAGCATATATAAACTATACAGAGTGCAGGAACCAAATCGTGTGCGTGCATATGCACAAAATCAACTCAAATGTCTAAAACCGTAAAATCACAAACATGTGAAACTAAAGAACGAAAACGATATCAAGTGCAACACTGTGCAAAGATCGTAAATCCTCAATCATCAAAAATCAAATCATACGAATAAATCACCCAAAACATCGGAATCAATAATGGCGGAATAGTACCGCTCAATTGCATTCTCTAAGAATCTCGACCAACTGTCGCGGTCACTAGTGGGACGTCTCGTCGATGATCATGAACTCTGTCCTGCTGGCGTGCGTAACCATGACCACTCCTGGGTCAAGGTCTTCACTGTGAATTACCAATCTTTTGGTCCATCGGCTCATCGGTCCTGTCAGGTGTGCTAACGGGGACGATTCCGTTCTGGCACTTCTCTGGTCATCTCTTGGTCAATCATCGCGACCACTCGTAAGACAGCATATTACTGGCGTCGGCCTCTGGGTCTCTGAATGTACGTGATACATCTGATCCTGGGTGCAAGTATCATTGCAGCAGTGTCCTGAAAGGAATCCTGCTCACGGTCTCTTCCATGTCTTGTCTCTGCCAACTGTCCGGAAGTCATTGTCCTTTCCTATATCTGCATCTTGCTCTGTAACGGCTGCATACCCATCGCGACTCCTTCTGGAAGGTATATCCAGTACTCTGCCTCGGCATGCGCATCGCATCTCTGATGTCGGCGGAGTGGAACGTCATCTCATCTAGATCTGGTACGAACCTCTTACTTCACTTTTCTCTAATGTCGTCTGCTTTGGACTCGTCTCGTCGCGGCTGCATGGACTGAGCTCCAACGACTATCCTCGTATCTGGAGTCTCCCAAGAATGCATCTCACCACCTAGCATCCGAATTAAGTCGAGTCATCCGATCGAGTCGTCAAAACCTCATAATCCCCTCAAGAGCTCAACCTCTTGGGCACAGTTTAATAGTATCGAGTACATACCACAGCATCGGTGGTCCAGCCGTAGAAGGGCAAACCCAAGCCTCACTAATGGCGCCGTAGAACTGCCACAAACCCGAAGGTTCAAAGGCTTTCACACGGTCATTAAGTCGAGTTAGGGTTTCATTCTTCTAGAGGGACCATAGAATTGCCTGCATGTCTTTCCGACTACTTAAAACTTGGAATAATAGGTTGCTGACATTCGATCGTCTCTGTCGACTCTCAACGTCTCCGCGTGAAATCGTCTCCAGCTGGAATCAATCTATCTGATGACCTCGCATCGGGGTAGGCGAACGATCCATAAGTCCTAGTCATTCATCCTCGATGACTAGCGACCTTCTATCATCTCTTAGTACAACTCGTTCTGCACTAACGCCATCATCTGGGGCAATATCTCGTCGTTCGCAGCAATAACTAGCTCGCTCACCTGCACGCTGAACAGTGCCTCGACCATCATGAATAAGCAACACACCAACGGTCATCAAAATCTGGCTGGCCTCTGTCAGTGGCTCAATCCTCTAGTGTCGATCAGCACCTCCGAGTAACCTCATAAAGGCGATCCGCCAAACGCTCGTGGCGCGGAAACACAGTAAAAAGACACATCTCTGCAATCGTGTGTCGCCGAAATTTCGCCCTGGTCAGTCCTCGTTCATGACGAGCTTGTGCTGACCGCAACTCTAGCCGTAGCTCTCCCTGCCGGTAACCGTAGCAGCAAAACCAAACTGGTACCGACGAGGCTAGATCAGGAAGGAATATAATACTGAACAAGGAAATGTACATCCTAAGGCTTCACAAGTGGAGTGGCGTGTCGTAAATATGCCGCGGAACATACCAACGGTACGTCACTCTACTTTAGTCACCTATTCCATCAACCAAGGGTCATCCTACGCTCCGAAGGTAAAACCTAACACTCTGATACCAACTTTGTCACGTCCCGAAAGTACGGAACATGACCGGCACTTAAACTACGAAATGTCTCGAGGCGTACGTAATCTAAGTAAACCAAAAACCCAGAAATCCAAACCAAGAAAAGAAGTAGAGTGAAGGAAAACCAATTTAAAACAAGTAGTTTTAATAGCATACGCCGAATTATGCGGTTTTTAAGAACATCAAAATTTACTGAAAATTTCGGCAGAGTCTCCTTTGTAAAAACTGGCTCCCAAATGGGATACAACATGAATAGTATACGAAATCAATAAAAAGGCATCCCCAAGCGGGAGCTAGCTCTTCGTCAATCGACGGTCACAACCACACAAGCAATATAATATACAACGCCAACGGCGAGGATCAAAACTCAAAAGGAACTCAAAACCACCAGAAATATAACGAGCGACTCTAAGGTCGAAAGAATAAACAACACTGGTCTCTAACTCAATAAATACATGTTTGGTTGATGGAATTTACTAGATACAACTGAATAATATCATACAAGGTAAATAATGGGGGTATGATACAAGTAAACCCACCTACTAGCAAATCACCCGAATGAAACTATGCCCGCAAAGCCGTAAGGAAACCGGTACGGCAAACCTGCAAGAAACTGGGGCACAACGGGGGTGAGTTGCCAACTCGTGAATAGAAAATATCTACGCACAGAAATCGCATAAATAACGCAATCCTAGGTCAATGATCATAATATATCCTCAAATATATGTATAACAGGCAGCCTATGACAATGTCTAGGGTAATATCTAACCCGAGTGTAATCACATGTGCCCATGTCAGTGCCTCAGGTAGCAATATATCATATGAATGAGGTATGAATGCATGAAACAGAATACATGTAAATGAAGAAACTGTTTTCATAAATTAGTGAGATTTCCTTCGTATTTTTAAAACTGAGGTATCATAATGAAATCAGTATCAACAGTGTCTAGCATCGACACAAAACATAAATCTCACTGTCTCGAAATATCAATGTCTCAATCTCAATATCTAGGGCACCGTCAGTCCAGACCGGCCCCTACCATCCATCTCAAGACCACGACGGTATCCTCCGGATATCCGGCGCGTCGGGTAATATCACCGGTAGGTAGTGCTCCCCAGCCAGGCTCAACGTCAACACCACATTCCTCTTGCCCCGGGGTACCATACCGGGCCCACCATGTACCCGTGACGGTTCCTCCACTCCTCGACACGGATCTCCAAAACCACAGCAAACTCATGGTGGACGACACTTTACATCACTAGAAAACCGCAACATTTTATATTTTAAAATATCATAAGTTGTAAATTTTGCGGCTTTCCCCGAAATCCAGAAATATCATAAATCTCAAGAAATCATCACAAGTGCATATGTCAATGATAATGAACTAGGCATGAACAACTAAATAACAGTATGCATGAAGTGGTAGGTAATAACTACAATGTCTAATATGGCATATAAGGGAAATACACTAATATCATGTCAAAACTACCAGCTAACAATCTAAGTCAAGCAATTATATTCTCTAAAGTGTACGTGACATGGCAATTACCGATGAAGATGTGTGTGAGCCGGCAAGTAGGTGTACGTGGTACATACGCATCATCGGTAATGGTGCTGGTGTCCTAACAGCATGATATCAATAATGGAATATGCAGCAAAATAAATATGCGAGGCAGAGCGAACAGCAATAATGTGCGGGAGCTGAAAACTAGACACAACGATAACTAATCTGCAATGATCTAATATAAGTCCTACGAATGGTGCCTTTTGAAATAACACGAATCATGGGGTTTTGAAAATAGGGGCTACGGTGTTTTTATGAAAAGATACGTCGTTTTTGAAATATCCGTAGATTCCTTTGAGCTGTCTTTAAAAATGCCCACGATTCGTTAGTTTTATAAATAGGTAAGAAGTCTAATCTAATCTAACAACTACACTAAACTATACGGATGAACTAACAAGCTGAACTACAGGTAAGGAAACCGCCTATCATCTGAGTCGATACATATACATACCTGTATATGTATAGTCGGTGATCCCGCCTCAATAATATCATATCCGATACCATATCTATAATCAGGCATCCCAAGTCAAGAGTGCGGATCAATCATCAATATAGCTCGTACGTAAATCCGTCGTACGGCATCCCAATCTGGGTACGGGTCAATATCACATTCATCATACTATTCACCTGGTATCCTCTTTATCAAATATCATGATCGGGGTACTGAACTACGTCTAGTACCATACTAATACCGCCTACGTATGCATGGACGTGTGTGAAACACTACGTCAAGGACCCGCTGCAGCGTCATGTCGTATCTAAGATACGAACCCTGCTATATCACCGATCTCACGGCCTCAAATCGAATCTCATCGACTCAGCTCAATCCCAAGTATCAACCTCAATCCGTATGTGAACACATAGTCCCATACCCATGTGAACACATAACTATAAAGAATCCCATGAGCACATATCAATAGGAATGTATGCAAGTATGTATGTGTGTATGTGTGTGCAACACTACCCTAGGGTTCACAACACTAAGGTAATCCAACACGCCAATATCCATCCTAAGCAACGTTATTAATCCCAAATAACATACAATAAATGTTGGTGTGTATACGCATCCGTATACACCACCACGGACTGCGGGGGTGCTATACGCCATCCACCCGACTTCTCCCCGTAGATATAAATCTACTCACCTGGTCCTCGCTAGCCGGTGCCGACGTTGCCACGCGCTTGCTTGTCGTCTCGAAGTCCACATGGGGGTACCTACATATCATAATGCACCATATCTCATTAAAATCCGACTCATGATCAAAACGACGCATGAATCCCACATAGGTCAAAACCTATGGTTGCTTTCACAAATCGACCCAAAAACCCTCAACGTCGGCGTACAAACGCCAGACCATCGAGAAAAACCCAAATACACTCATTTGCACATTCACGAACACTAATTTTAATATAAAATAGGTTAAAACTCACGAAAACCCCAAATTCACTCTAAAAGCCGTTTTTTCCGAAAAACTAGCAAGCCAAATTACCCGTTTTAGTACAAAACTCGATGTTTAAATGAATGTAGCAGCCAATATATTTATTAAATATCTTAAATAAGTCAATAAAACCATTTCCATAATTTAATCACATAAATTTGCATAATTTCCAAAATCCTAGTTTGCAAAAATATCAATTTTAACACTTTTTAATGTAAAATTCATAATTTTACAATTAAATTTGGTTTTGCATAATTTAAATGGTTAAACCACTCAATATAATTTTTAAGATATGATGAAACCCTAACCATATTTTAATTCTCGATTTAACACAATATTTACAAAAACTAGTTTGCAATTTTAACCAATTTCGACCATTTTATAGCAAAATGCACATACAACAAACTAGTTTGGATTTGCATGATTTAAAGCATTAAACTACATTTTATAATGTTAATAAAGTCATCAAAACCTTAATTAGATTTTAAATCACCCATTTGGAACCAAAAGCTAAAAACTAGTTTGCTTAAATAAAGCTAAATTGGATATTTTAATGTTACAATTAGCACTAAGCAACAAGATTACATTTTGCATGCCCTAAGATACAAAATACATCACATAACCATGCACAATTGATCACCATTCAACTCCAACACAAAACCCCACTTCAATTTCATAAACCCTAATCTTGAATTTGGACTCTAAATTTATAATCTAAACTAAACCTTTCATTAACATAATTTGAAGTAATAACAAACAACTCAAAAAAAGAACAAGATTTATACCTCATAACCATCTTGAGATCAACATGAAACTTGTCTCCAAAATGCAAACTTTTCACCAAGATCCATGCTAGATAGGCTAAGGAAAAATGGGTAGGGCTTGGATTTGCATTTTAGCTTTGATTTTTGATGGAAATGGGTGAATTTTTTGATGGAAAATGAGAGGAGAAGAGGGAGGGAGGGGCTGCTGTTTTGGGGCTGAGAATTTCGGCCAAAAATGGGTGAGGGGAGAGAGAGGGAGGTGAGGAAAATGCAAGGGAGGAAAGTCAAGGTCAAGGTAAGGTCAAAGTCTAACTACTTTATCTATTTTCTAATCTTTTCTTTTATTTCATTTCATTTCTTTTTCCTTTGCAAACCAAGTGGGGAAAAAGTGAGGGCTGCTGAATTTGGCTAAGGGGAGGGGTAAGTGGGGGTGTGTGGGTGTGGGCACGGGTGTGGGGTGATGAAAAATGATAAATATAATACCCCAAACATCCATTTACGCTAAAAAAAAGCCTTTTTTCCTCAATAATTTCTAAACCGTTTTGGCAAATGATTTCGTTCCAAAAACCATATGATAAATTTTTATTTAATGTTTTATGATGCAAAAAATTTGTTTCAACTCATTCCAATTTGTAATTTTCCCTAATTAAATGTATTAGTGACGGCTTAAAATAATAATAAAATAATATTTTTTCAGAAAATTTGAAATTTCACCAGCGGCTCAATAAACACCAAATAATAGCAATTACATAGCTAGAATATGTATATTTAATTTTTATAATAAGGTATTTGTATTTTGACTTTTTACAGAAAACCCCCCTTATTTTACCGTTTTTTCGAAATTCCACCGAAACGATTTTCAAAACGTTACAGCGACGATCCAATATAACATATCACAGCAACACATAATATCTCATATCATCAACGTAAGTAAATATGCGCATCCCAATTGTCGTTGACATATAGCAACGAAACCGGCGATATCACATATTACACTTACGGTCACAGAAAAGAAAGTGTAAAACTACAACATTTGGAATCCACAATCACTTTAGACATCGTAAATCCGAAATATCACATACTTCGCATTTCATGCCTAACTCTATGAATTCCACATATTGTATCACATTCCAGATAAATAGACAGTATTAAACTTTCCGAACAGATAATCAAATACCCAAAATTTCCCAAAGTGCTCAACACTTGAGCGGAGTTCAAATAATCCCAGAATATGTCACAGTACCGGTGATCCAGCCGTAGAAGGGTCAAGCCAACGCCTCACATGTGGCACGCCGTACTGCCCCAAACCGGGAAGGTTCAAAAGGCAGTTCAAGACGGTCACATAATCGAGTTAAGGTTTGTTGTCTTCTAGAGGGTCCACCGCTTAACTTGTACAATTTTTCCGAAAGATTTAAACCCAATAAAAATTCAACACTTGAAAGTTTGCCATACCGGGAAACAGTGAGTTAATGATATCCGTTCAAATAGTTTAACAGTTTCTAAATATCCGGAAAGAAATACGAATTTAAATATTCCGATCGAATCTACTATTACAAAATAAACCCCAGAAGATTCAACACCTGAAACAGATTAAAAATACCCAGAAGCATCAACAAGCACCTACGGACATTACCACAAAAGCCACATGTCGCCAATCCATCAATCCGCCGCGGAACCGCCGCGCAAGCATGCTTGCGCTGCGGTTCCGCCGCCGTTTGGTCGAATTGGGGGCTCGGGTTTTATGGTAATTCTTAGAATTCCCTGCTGATTTTTTTACGTATTTTTAATTCAGAAAAATCCCAAAATTTAAAAAATTTCCAGAGAGGGGTCTAATTTGTCGTTACGGGTTCGATCGGAGTTTTAACTTCGTAAATACATCACCTAATGCTCTAGCTAGGCTCTGATACCACTGTAGGGTTCCTAGGCACTCTTGTGAAGGTTCATAAGGCATCAAACATGCCCGGATTAAAATTTAGACGTGCCGAACAACCCAAAGCCGGGATCTTTGTTAGATTATTAGGGTTTAACATGCAAGATGATAACTTTTATCTAAGTGTGAGGGATTACAACCTTTGTAGTCCGCTCCTTCGCTTCACAAGCTCCGAGTAGAAGTCCTTTTGCCGTGATCCATGATCTTCCGGACTCATGAGAGGCTCCACGACTCGAACGATCCATACTAGCTTGAAGTATTCCAAATCTCCGATGATCTACCTTGAAGTTGCAAAGACTCAAGCTTTCTCACTCTAAAGAGATGAACACACTAATCTCATGGGCTAGATGAGATGAGGATGAGAGAGTAGTAATTTTTCATTCTTTTTAAATCATTTTCTCATATTATTTCATCACATAAAGAAAATCTAGTAAGCTTTCTTCAAAAGAGAAGAAGATGATAATGGAAAAGATAATGAATTATTTTCTTTTGTGATGAATAGAAAGAAAGACTATATGATTGATTATAAACCATGGTCAAGGATGAGTGGCTAGGATTTAGTAGAGAATAAACTAGAGTTAGGGTTTGGTTGGGTTAAGAATGTGTCATCCTAAAATATCTTAAGAATGACAAAAGAAAAAGCTTCTAGAAGGTGCATGAAGCATCTAACCCAAATCAAACCCTAACCTCAATTAATCATCCTTAAACATGTTTAACAATTAATCATATCATGTCACAATAATATATATCACATATATATTATATATTTGCAACAAAAGAAAATAATACAATTAACATATATCGCATATATATCAATGTATCATCCAGTGAGAAAATGAAATAATAAAGAGAGCCAATATTAGATAATGTAATACAATATATCATATATATATTATTATACATTAAATCATCGAATCAACACTTGAATCGATGATCCGGCTATATCGAATATTATCGACTAATATATTATGTACCGATTCATCGAATCAACACTTGATCCGATGTCCCGGTTCATAACTAAATATCGCGAGAATATAATACGGTATCCCATATCGCATTATTCTCGGTCCTGCACATATCACATATGTGCCTCTACTCCGTTTCGCCTGAGCCAAGAAACCTCTGTGTAGGACTCTAAAGAATCGTCAATACGCCGGTAGCAGGTGATGATCATATCAAACACCCACAAGCTGCAAGCGGTCAGCTAAACGTAACAGCCACCCAGGTATTGAGCGATCAGAAGATCAACAAGCTAGCCTGTGCGTTCTCCTGTGAATCCAATCAGTAACACTCCCGTACAGTCCGGTCTGTTCGTCTGATATGTCGCATATCAAGTCTAGGGGTGGTATACGTCAGACCCCAGTAACCGATAAGTCGTGTCGATGTGTGGCTCATAACGGGTCGAGAAACTACTGGTAACACTTACCAGTAAATCTCTATATCAGCCCTGGCCAGGGACTTCCAGTTATAGCCAATCGAACACAGCACAACATCAACTCCCTATACCGGGAGAGACGAATCCCTTCCTATCGCTCATTGCCTCCATGTGATTCGGGACCGTACCCAAAAGCCATCGTTTTGCACGCCCTCTTGGACGTGGTAAGGTGGAAATCAAAGCACAGTGGGAATCACACAAGACTCTATGACGATCTCGGGTCTACAGACTACCCTGTACCAGTGTAACCGGAGAACTGCCATCTGACGTGTGGTATATCACCATCTGGGAGTTCTCGGCGAGTCCGTCCAGTGTACCCAGTCTCCACTGAGCACCCGTACACCATCTCTGATGTCAAAACACCGATGGATATGGGATCATCCATCACCCATCATATGGGTCAAGATGCGTATACGCTAGTCTACTCTGGTGTATCGATGCCCTGTCTCGATATACCCTCGACTAGGAACAGTTATAGGATGTACTCATCGACTATCGTGGCCCCACTAGTATGATCTCATCATAGTCCCAGTAGTCGAGTACAGATCCTAAGGGCTTTATCAACATGTGAGAGTAAAACAGTAAACCAATACAAGTCAACATGTTAAGATAAAGTGAAACCAAATAGCATACTATTATGACGAGCAAGAAAGTCATCTCTATATATATCCAAGCATCCATTATAATATACATCATATGTACAACAATGGCCTCTAGGGCATATACATAACTAACAGGATCCTGATCCGGTATCTCATACCCAGGACGTAAAGGATACTGAGAGACAGTTCTCTGTAATGAACACACCCGAAGAAGATGCATCAGCATGCACTTTCTTCGTTTGGGCGGCACGGGAATTCTGGTAATCCCCAATTTCCTGCTTTGCCTTATAATATTTATAAGTTGGAGCGGGACCAACGTTCCCCAGCTCAGTATAACAAGCCGGTTCGGTCAATACATCCGTATTATTATCTTGATTAAGGCGTGACATGGTCACTACCTGGAGAGAGAGAAGAAAACACTCTGTGTGCGCTCTTGCAAGATCAGATTGGTTATTATTTTATCTAATCAGGATGGCTCCTACTGTTTTTATCAAATCTTCCTTCAAACCCTAAAAGGAAAGACTAGCCGGGATTAATTACACCCTACAATTTCACCAATCTTTCAGCCAGGCCAGTGTCGGTACTTTGAGGGAGGTTCCCCGTGCTTTCGCACAGACCTAATTAAAGTAAACCTCGTTTTCCCAGAGGCGTAACCCCGTTGACACCTTTCTAGACACCTACTTGATCAGCTAATTGTAATGTGTAAAATTCTCCCAGGAGTAACAATTACTCGCAGTGGGTATCGGGATCCAACTATCTCATAGAAGGTATGCAATCTCATTGCAAATTTCAACACTTGAAATTCCCGATAATTTTGCCCCTAGCGTCCCATGACCTTGACGCAGGCCAACAAACCATAGTGCACTAGTCAAGTTCAACCCGTCATTTCTTGATTGAATTAAACCCACCCGCATGACCCTTGACGCAGGCCAACAAAGTCGCACGACTACCCTAATCCAGTCTGCATCATATGCAGAAGCAGATAAATACTAGTTAGCTACTGCACACTACGCCTTGACGCAAGCCAACAAACGTAGCACGAATACTAAGTAGGACTTATCTTAAATGACGGAGGGATACGACAGGTTTTTCTGAAAACCTATTGCGTAATGAACTTGATATCGTTGTAGAATCAAATAATTTTTTAAATGGAGTGTTTTTGAGGCTTTTGCTAGTTTCTCTAAAGAGGTCACTCCCGGTGAAGGGATCTCGGCTCTTTCCTCGTCGAATGAGGTGCAGGATATATCATATATATCACCGTGCAATGCAAAAACTAGAAAAGCAATCAAAAGACAAAATCGAAGGGTGTAGCATCTGCCAGTCATTGCTAAAGGGGTCACTCCCGGTGAAGGGATCTCGGCCCTTTCCTTATCGAATAAGGTGCAGGATGTTCTATAAGGAACACCGCGATGCAAAGCAAGAACTGTAGCTACCTGTTTTTGAAAATTCGATTCCACAACATTATTTAGGTTTCTTTTCTTTCATTAATCATATTTATTAAGTCCCATCATTTAAGTCACCTAAACATCACAGATAAATACGACGTACACTTATGCCATCCGCATTTGCCTCGATGTCCCCTCGTGCACCGTTAGGTTAGGTGACTAACGGCAGAGCGGGGCAGGGCTGGCGCGGGTGTAAAACATAAGTAACGTCTATATAATATATCATATATACTATATATAGTATTTATCACAACATATCAAATTATCACATCACAGATATCGCAGCAGAAGAAACATATGAAACATTGGATATACTAGAACGTCCGTATTTTATTTTGAGCCTGTATAAAACACGAGTCCACGGTCGCAATGAATAGCCAAACCTACACCCCTAGACCCCTACGAGAGCGGCAAGCAACCCTTCTAATTCTAGAGTTAGGAGACCCGGACTCGACTCCTCGAGTTGGTCTCCCACTGGACTCCAGAACCCGGTTACTTATGCTCTCCTCCTTTGGTCTATCCTAGTGCGGAAAAAGTAAATAATATATAAATGGTGACATCAACCTCATCCCGGAAGTGCCCCAATAAAAGAATATTACATACATTGAATTTTACATGAATGAAAATAAAAACCCTCATCTCACATAAAACCCCCGGCTATTCAAAACGCGACGATCCAATATAACATATCCAGCAACACATAACATCACATGTCATCAACGTAAGTAAATATGCGCATCCCAATTGTCGTTGACATATAGCAACGAAACCGGCGATAACATATATTACACTTACGGTCGCAGAAAAGAAAGTGTAAAACTATAACAGTTGGAATCCGCAACCTCCTTAGACATCGCATGCCTAACAATTATAAACCCCGCATTTTAGTCTCTATATCGAAAACACTTTTCAATATCTTGTCGGGCAATTCAACAAGATTCCCGATATGCTGATCGAATGCTCGTCGCAAACTTTAGTAGACGGCCGCACCCCCGGATGCCGTCGACAAAGTGCACTAAGGAGGAACACCGCTGCCGTGAGCACCCGAACGGATGCTTTTAGCTACGGGGTTCTCCTACAGTCACTTGGTCGGGGCTATGGGGCGTGGCTATCTATTAAGTTTACCCGGCGAGTATCGTCATACGCTACGTGATTGCGACGGACTTTTTATCGCATCAAAATTCCGTGGCAACCGATCATTTGAGACTAAACTGCTATGTTTATAACATCCAAATTAGTTATCTCATAACTACTTGTGGATTCCATAACTACTTGTGGATTCCAAATATTGTATCACATTCTAGATAAATAGACAATGTTAAACTTTCCGATCGAATGATCAAACACCAAAGTTTTCCCAATAGTTCTTAACACTTGAGGGGAGTTTAAAAACATCCATCACATGCTACAGTACCAATGGTCCAGCCGTAGAAGGGTCAAGCCAACGCCTCACATATGGCAACGCCGTACCGCCCTAAACCCTAAGGTTCAAAAGGCAGTTCAAAACGGTCACATAATTGAGTTAAGGTTTTTTGTCTTCTAGAGGGTCCATTGCGTAACTTGCATGATTCAGACGTTCTTAAACAACGGAAAAATCCAACACTTGGAAATTTTCCGGGTCGGGAAAAGTGAGTTATTGATATCCGTTCGAACTTTTTAATAGTTTCTAAATATCTGGAAAACATTACGAATTTAAATTTTCCGATCGAATCAGCGAATACAAAATAATCCCCAGAACACTCAACACTTGAGTCAAAATAAAAAATACCCAGAAAATATAAATCACAGAAATAAAAATTACTGTGCAAAACTGTGTGCATGATTCCCCTTTACTGCCGCGGATCCGCGGCCCAAGAGGGGTAAGGCCGCGGTTCCACGGCGGTTTATACGGATCATCGTCTCGTTTTTCATTGCAATTCTTAGAAAATGCTGCTGAATTTTTTAGGTATTTTTAATTCAGAAAAATCACAGTTTTGAAAATTTTTCCAGAGAGGGGGTTATTTCGTTGATTCGGAGTTCGTTCGGAGTTTTAACTTCATAAACACATCGCCTAATGCTCTAGCTTGGCTCTGATACCACTGTAGGGTTACTAGGATCTCTAAAGAGGTTCTATGAGACATCAACCATGCCCGATTAAAATTTTAGCCGTACCGAATAACTCTAGACTAGATCTTTGCTAGATAATTAGAGTAAGACATGCAAGTTAAACACATTAACACTAAGTGAATACGAAATACAACCTTCGTAGATCGGTCCTTTACTTCTAAAGCTCCTTGTACTAGTCCCTTCGCTGTGATCATCGAAAACCCGGACTCTTGGACGGCTCCATGAGAAGAGGCAACGGTATTGCTTGAAGTCTTCGAGGCCGAAGATGATTTACGCCGAGAGAATACGAACTCAAGCTTCTACTTCACTAACCAAAGAATTAGTGAAGCAAACACTCTAAACTAAAGTGCTTGTCTAGTAGAGGATGGTGAAATAGGAAATGGGTACACTTTAGAATTTCTTTTCTCACATTGTTTCTCTCTCTTTTTCAAACCCTAGAAAGAAAATCAAGGAGGAAGAAGATGAGCTCAAAACGAATATGAAAACTAATCAAGAGAGAGAGTGAGCTAACTATGGTGAGTGAGTATCATATACTAACTCATGTAGAGATATAACCATGGCTAATTATAGTGGTTAGGTTTATAAAAATCCTAAGTAAAAACAAAACTAGTGGACTTTGGTCAATGCACTCACAAGCTTCATGAAGCTTTATGGACTTGAACAATTATCCACTAATTTTGTGTTTAATTTGTATATTAAAAACCTACCAATATAATTAGTATGGTGTATGTCTCATACACCCATGTAAGTTGTATCAACAACCATGATACAAAAATGTACACAAATAAATATATATCACATATATATTAAGTTCTGCACAAGTGAGAAAAATAAATGCTTAAGTGAACCAATGTTAGTTAATGTAAATTAGTATATCACATATACAATTATAAACTAAATTGTTAAATCAACACTTGACTTAATAATCTGGTTATATCACATATAACCGACTAACATTCAATGTATCGACTTATCGAATCAACCCTTGATTCGATAACTTGGTTATATCGCATATAACCAATCGACAAAAACATCACGAGAATAGAATACGGTATCATATACACACATTATTATCGGTCCCGCACATATCACATATGCGCTCCTATTTCGTTTTGCCTGAGCCAGTAAAACCTCTATGTAGGACTCTAAAGACTCGTCAATACGCCGGCAGTAGATGATGATCATATCAAGCACCCACAAGCCGTCAGCGGTACAAGCTGGACGTAACGGCTACCCGGGTATTGAGCGATCAAAAGATCAGCAAGCAAGCCCGCTCCAACTCCTGCAAAAAGCCTGACAGTGACACAACCGTACAGTCCGGTCTCCTCGTCTGATATGTCGCAAATCAAGTCTAGGGGTGGTAAGCATCAGACTCCAATAACCGATAAGTCATGCCGATATGAGGCTCATAACGGGTCGAGAAACTACTGGTAACACTTACCAGCATATCTCTAAACCAGCCCTGGCCAGGGACTTCCCTGTTACGGCCAATCGAACATAGCGCAACATCAACCCCCAATACCAGGAGAGACGAAACCCCACCTATCGCTCATTGCCTCCATGTGACTCGGGACTGTACCCAAAAACCACCGTTTTGCACGCCCTCTTGGACGTGGTAAGGTGGAAATCAAAGCACAGTGAGAATCACATAAGACTCTATGACGATCTCGGGTCTACAGACTAACCTGTACCAGTGTCACCAGAGAACTGCAATCTGACGTAAGGTATAATACCATCTGGGAGTTCTCGGCGAGTCCGTCCAGTGTACCCAGTCCCCATTGAGCACCCGTATATCATCTCTGATGTCAAACACCAATGGATATGGGATCTTCCATCGCCCATCAATATGGGTCGGGAAGCCATACGCTAGTCTACTCTGGTATATCGATGCCCCGTCTCGATACACCCACGACTAGGGACCTTGAAGGATGTACTTATAGACTACCTTGTCCCCACTAGTATGATCCGCATCATAGTCCAGGTAGTCAAGTACACATCCTAAGGGCTTTACCAACATGTAACAGAGAGACAATCAGTGTACACATTAAGGTAAAGAGTAACCAGATAGCATACTATCATGTCGAGCAAGAAAGTCCTCCCTATATATGTCCAAGCATTCACTACAATATACATCCTATGTATAGTAATGGTCTCTAGGGCATACATATAACTAACAAGGACTTGCGCTAGATGATGGGGTCTTTAGTTGAGCCCATTCGAGCACAGGGGCAGGCAGTTGTTCCACCCGTCGCGGGGACCGCGATGGTACCTACTGTTCCGGCAGTCGCAGCTACAGCTCCGGAGGTTATCACCGTGTCACTGTAAGAGTTCATGAGGCTGAGGCCTCCAGTTTTCACTGGCACAGATGCAGCAGACGATCTGCAGTCGTTTATCGATCTGATGACCAGAATATGTCATTCACTCTGTTGCTCTGACGCGAGATGGGTGGAGTTCACGAGCTTTCGTCTGGAGGGTCTGGCCCAGAAGTGGTGTGAGTCCTTGGATAGGGGCAGAGCCGCAGGTCTTGCTCCTATGACCTAGGCTGAGTTTGTGACGGTGTTTCTCGCCCGTTTTCTTCTACCGAGCGTCAGGAATGCGCGAGCGTGCAGATTCGAGTCATTACGCCAGACTCCGGGGATGACGGTGGTTGAGTATGATGTACTGTTTACCGAGCTGTCTGTGCATGCTCTGTATTTGGTTGCTACTGAGGAGATGTAGGTGAAGAGGTTTGTTCGAGGCCTTCTTACCCAGTTGTTCCTCGCCATCAGTATTCAGCATTGGGACACGTATGCGGCAGCGGTGGACGCAACCCTATTGGTAGAGGAGCGTCTTTCTGAGTCGTCGGTTGTTCTGGAACCGAAGAGGGCTCGTACTGGTATAGCATTCCGGAGGCAGAGGCTTAGACCCCGAGACAGAGTTCGTTCAGGTATGGGGAGTAGCAGAGATGCGGGACGAGGCCAGTTGTTCAGCACTTTTTCCCAGGAGGGTCAGCAGTCGACGCGTGGGTATTTTGGATGTGGCAGTTTACAGCATCTCGTTTGGGATTGTTCCGAGATACGCCAGAGAGGGGAAGCCGAACCCCAGGTTACCTTACCACCTTCTCCGTCTCAGAGAGCGTTGCCTATTATGCCTGTTGTTGCGCCGCGTCAGACTCCTGCTCAGAGAGGTCGTGGTCATGGTGGTTTTGTGCTGAGTGGACGAGGTGGCAGAGGCAGAGGACAGCCAGTTACCGGTAGAGGCAGGGCTCGGGTTTTTGCCTTGACTCATCAGGACGCAGGCGTCCAATGCAGTGGTTTCAGGTACCCTTTCTTTATGTTCTTTTGATGCACATGTTCTTTTTGATCCGGGATCTATGCATTCGTATGTTTCTACGCACTTCATGCCGAGGTTAGGCCGAGAGGCGTGCTTGCTAGATCAGCCGCTTGTCGTGACTACTCCTGTTGGTGAGTCATTTGTTGCACGACACGTGTTCCGGTCGTGTGCTGTCCGTATAAGAGATAGATATTTGTCCGTCGACTTGATCCTCCTTGAGATGTTAGACTTCGACGTTCTCCTGGGCATGGATTGGTTAGCTACTTGCTACGTGACCGTGGACTACCGCGAGAAGACGGTTAGGTTTTGTTTTCCCGACGAGTCAGTGTTTGTTGTGCAGGGGGACCGTGGTGCTGCCCCTCACAGTTTGATTTCTGTCCTTTGCGCTAGTCGGCTTTTGAGGACGGGATGTCGGGGATTCTTGGCTTTCATTCATGATACCGGAGCCACAGTGGAGTCGTTAGACCGGGTTCCTATCGTTCGAGAGTTTCCCGAAGTCTTTCCCGATGAGTTACCTGGGTTGCCGCCAGAGCGCGATATTGAGTTTTGCATTGATCTGATTCCCGGCGTGGGGCCTATTTCTATACCGCCTTATCGGATGGCTCCGGCGGAGCTTAGAGAGCTTAAAGATCAATTGTAAGAGTTGATTGATAGGGGACTTGTGCGTCCGAGTGTTTCGCCATGGGGAGCTCCTGTTCTGTTCGTCAAGAAGAAGGACGGCAGTTTGAGGTTGTGTATGGATTATCATCAATTGAACCGAGTTACGGTGCGGAATAGGTATCTTTTACCTCGCATTGACGATTTATTTGATCAGCTCCAGGGTGCGAAACATTTTTCTTAGATTGATTTGCGTTCGGGTTATCATCAGTTGCGGGTTCGGAATGATATTCTGAAGACTGCTTTTTGTACGCGCTATGGGCATTATGAGTTTTTGGTGATGTCGTTCGGACTCACCAATGCGCCAGCAGCGTTCATGGATCTGATGAACCGGATTTTCAGGCCGTTCCTCGACCAGTTCATTATCGTGTTTATTGATGACATTCTGCTCTACTCTAGGAGTCGTGAGAAGCATGAGCAGCACTTGAGGATTGCTTTGCAGGCATTGAGAGAGCACCAGCTGTAAGCTAAATTCTCAAAGTGCACGTTTTGGCTTGATAGGGTTGATTTCCTGGGTTATGCGGTGACTGGAGATGGTATTCTTATGGACCCGAAGAAGATCGAGGCTGTGCAGCTTTGGCCCAGACCAGTATCTGTGACTGAGGTCCACGGCTTTTTGGGCTTAGCTGGTTATTATCGCCGTTTCGTGCAGGATTTTTCAAGTATCGCTGCACCGCTGACCGGACTGACCAGGAAGGGGGTTCCTTTTCTTTGGACTGATGCGTGCGAGCAGAGTTTTCAGCAGTTGAAGACTCGGTTATTGACGGCACCAGTTCTATCTTTGCTTTCTGGATCGGGCGGCTATGTTGTTTACTGTGATGCTTCTCGAGTGGGGATCGGTTGTGTATTGATGCATCATGATAGAGTGATTACTTATGCTTCTAGGCAGCTGAAGAAGCATGAGCAGAATTACCCCACTCACGATCTTGAGATGGCCGCGGTGGTCTCTGCGTTGATGATTTGGAGACACTACTTGTACGGGAAGTCGTGTCAGATCTTCACGGATCACAAGAGCTTGAAGTACATCTTCCAGCAGCGAGATCTGAATCCGAGACAGCGCCGTTGGATGGAGCTTATGAAGGATTATGATTGTGGGATCCTTTATCACCCGGGCAAGGTGAATGCGGTAGATAATGCTTTGAGTCGTAGGCCCGGGGGTAGCTTGTCCCAGTTGAGCGCAGTTCAGCGACAGTCTTCTGCAGATTGGCAGCTCTTATGTGATGGTAGAGTACAGTTTGAGTTCACTTCCACTGGGGGACAGCTCGCTCATGTCCGTGCCCATCCATTACTTTTTGATCGTATCCGTTACGCGCAGCCCAGCGATGCCCGTTTGTCTGAGATTCTTGAGCTTGTTCGGAAGGGTACAGTTTCGGAGTTCATGATTGATGACCACGGTGTGCTACGATGCGGGACTCGCTTGTGTGTACCAGATGCTGATGGTTTGAGACGCGAGATCCTAGAGCAGGCACATCAGTCAGACATTAGCGTTCATCTAGGTTCCACTAAGAGGTACCGTGACTTGAGAGACTTTTACTGGTGGGAAGGGATGAAAAGCGATATTTCGGACTTCATTTCGAGGTGCCTGACTTGTCAGCAAGTCAAGGCTAAGCATCAAAGGCCGGCAGGTGAGTTGTAGCCTTTACCCGTTCCAGAGTGGAAATGGGAGCAGATTTCCATGGACTTCATTGTGGGTCTACCCAGGAACAGTCGAGGGTATGACTCCATTTGGGTGATTGTTGACCGGTTGACAAAAGCGGCTCACTTCCTTCCAGTGAAGACCACTTTCGGTTATGCTCAGTTGTACATAGATGAGATTGTGCGTTTGCACGGTGTTCCCATGTGCATCGTATCCAATAGAGGTACCCAGTTTACTAGCCATCTTTGGCAGAAGCTTCAGGAAGTTTTGGGTACCCGGTTGAGTTTTAGCACCGCTTTTCATCCACAGACCGATGGTCAGTCGGAGCGGACTATACAGACTCTGGAGGATATGCTTCGTGCGTGTGTGCTTGATTTTGGTGGCAGTTGGGATCGTCACTTGCCGTTGATTGAATTCTCCTGCAATAACAGTTATCAGGAGACGATTCAGATGGCGCCTTTTGAGGCTTTTTATGGTAGGAGGTGTCGATCTCCAGTCTGTTGGACAGAACTCAGTGAGAGTAGGGTTTTGGGACCCCAGCTAGTTCAGGAGACTACGGAGAAGATCCAGCTGATTCGGGACAGGATGAGAGCAGCCTAGTGCACGAAAAAGTCTTATGCCGATCGTCGTCGTCGCAGACTCGAGTTCGCAGTGGGGGATCATGTATTCCTACGGATTTCTCCGATGAAGGGCGTTATGAGATTTGGGAAGAGGGGGAAGCTCACTCCCAGATTTGTAGGTCCTTTCGAGATCCTTGAGCGAGTGGGTTCTGTTGCTTATCGTTTGGCGCTCCCGCATAGTTTTCCGGATGTTCACCCCGTTTTCCATGTGTCGATGCTTCGTGGATACCTTCATGATCCTTCTCACATGATTCAGCACCAGACCGTTCAGCTTGAGCACGAGCTTTCGTTCACCGAGCAGCCGGTAGTTATATTGGATCGGCAGGTGAAAAACTTTCGGTCAAAGGTCTTTCCATCTGTGAAGGTTCTTTGGCGTGGCCCTAGTAGTGAGGAGATCACTTGGGAGGCCGAGAGCGAGATGTGGACGAAATTCCCTCATCTCTTCGAAGGTACGCGTAGTTAAATTTTAATTCGGGGACCGAATTTCTTTAAGGGAGGAGATTGTAACGTTTTAGAAATCGTTATGCGAATTTTTCCGTTTTAGGGTAAAATAGTCGGTGTTTCCCGTTTTAACACGGATGTGATCAAATTTCAGTACAGACTTGACTGCGCCTAGTTTAACTAGAACAATGCTAGTTTGCGGGCTTTGGGGGTCAATTGGAAGTTTTGGTTCACATAGAATTTTTCCCTAATTAAATTATTATTTTAAGTTGTTAATTATGCACTTAATTAGTGGTAATTACAATTTTGGTTTGGGTTAATTACTTCTAATATGAATCTTTGCTAAACTAATCACTAGATTAGGCTTAATCCAACCATCCATAAATATCTAGATATTTGTGAGATAATAAATTGTTTTTAAAAAAGAAAAGAATGAGGTGGCTTGGATAATTATGCATTAATGAGAATTTATTGCATTTTAGCTAGATTTTTCCATTCTTTTTCACAACCCCCCCGCCCCATTTCCTTGCTTTGGCCGAGCCTTTTCCTTGTGCTGCCCTCCTTCTTCCCTTGCTCATTTCATCATCGCCAAGCTCACTAAAATCATCAAAAATATTTAAATAAACCCACAAACTCATAAACAATTCATAACCCATTATTCTTCATCACTAATCTTGCTTAGGTCTTCAAGAAAAACATCATTTTGGAGGCTAAAATGATGGATCTCGTTGCTATTTTGTGTTCTTGAGGAGGTATAATTTCTAACCCTAATCTTTAATTGTTATGTTTAAATCATTTAGTTAGCTATTTAATTGTTTAATATAGCTTAATATGCATGATTAGTTGTTTCATGATAATTTAGTGAAGTTCAAGTTAGGGTTTAACTTGATGATGTAGTTAATTGTTAATTGAAGACTAGGAAAACTTAACCTCGTGGGAGAATGATAGTTGTTGTTAATTCCTAATCTAATTGAGTTTTTAGAAAACTAAGATTTAACAAAGCATAATTGGGTGTGATTAAAATTATGGAAATGGTTTGGATAACCTAGTTAAGCTACTTTGCGATGTTTTTAATCGCTAGATTTGTGTTAGCTTTGACCAGGGTTAAATTTGCGATAAAATTGCTTACTAGGTTTCGGTATAAGTTGGACATTGGTTCTAATGAGCGTTGCGATGTTATATATATTATCTTCTGTCACGACCCAAAAGTTAAGCCCGTAACCGGCACTTAAATTACGAAACGTTAACAGGCGTACGCAACTTAAGTAAGCCAAAACCCAGAAATCTAAACCACCCAAAACTGGATAAGCGGAGAAAAACATAGTTTAAAACATTTGGAAAATCTCAAGTAAAATCTTTAACTTTAGTTTTCTTTCTTGAAAATTTCGGCAGCACCTCCTTTGTAAAAACAACCCCCGAAAACGGGTACAACATAGAATAAAAAAAAGCATCCCAAACGGGAGCAACTCACGCCCAACGGCGGAGACTACCACCACAAGCATATATACGACGCCGAAGCGAAGAAATATAAATGAAATAAGCATAAGGAGGTAAAACTTGACAACAAGACCGGCTCCCACGAGCACGAGACCCAAAGTCACCAAAATACATACAACACCGAAACCTCACAAGTCGTCTCTAAGTCAAATACATGAAGTAGTAAATGGAGAGTGCTAGATCCAACAAAAGATATACAATGAACAAAACGGATAACCGCGAACCCACCTAAAAGCAAAGGCCGCACAGCCAACCGTAGCGGTATCCGCAAAAGTAGAGATAAAAAGGCGCCCCGCCGCGACGACTCTGAGGGTAAGTCCTGCAAAACACTGTGGCACAACGGGGGTGAGTTGCCAACTCGTGAATAGTAAATAACATCATACTGTAATAGCAAGTATGCACGAACAGCGATAAATCTATCATATGTAATCTGATAGCATAAGTATGGCAATATGAATATGCAACAATCATGTAAAGGTACATCATCAGGGTACTACAACTACATGAACCAATGCATATCAAAATAATCCTGAGTGTGGGATGATATAATAAAACCTCATGCAAAAATCATCAACATGGAAAAACCCCAGTGTCCCTCACTGACACATCAAATCCTAAAATCCTAAGGCACCGCATCCTCAGATCGGCCCTCATATCCTGTAAGTCTCATGGAACCCGAGTGTCAAACATCGACACCCAAAACATCATGAAAACATATACATGTAACTATATGAGGATATCAGCCACGCATGTCCATCGACGATACGTAAAAATCACGAAACCCGTGTCTAGCATCGACACGTAAATCCTCATATCTCAGGCGCTATCCCCACGACTGGCCCTGATGACATGTCGTACATCACTCCGGTCGGTATCCCCACGATAACTGCCGAGTTCAAATACAATCACCGGTAGGTACTTGCCCAGCCTTCCAGGCTCATCGCCATCATCTACGATCTTCTTGCCGAGGGGAACCATACCGGGCTCTACCATGTACCCGCACACGGCCCACTCCACTCCACGCATCGGGTAATATAACACAAGTCTCAGAACCGAGAAAACTCATGGTGGACGCACTGAAATATCATATTAAGAGAAACCGGGTTTTCAACAATACATAGTTTCTTGAAATATTCCCCACGGTTCTCAAATCCAAAAATCACGTGAAATCTATATCTCAATGCGAAATCCATGAAAACTGATATATGCAACATAAAAATAGCAAAATGAGCATATTAAAGGAAAACCGCTCTTTTAAATGAATCCAGCTTTTAAAATATAGCATGCGGTTCCCAAATACTCCGAAATCAAGTGCAACATCATATGAGGTGTACATGTAACTGTAACAAGGTATAAGTATCTACATGTATGCAAGTATGTATGATGCATTTCATAAGCACAAAGGTATAATAATCAACATCTCAATATCACATGTCAATATAAAACCACTTAGGGGTATATGCAGCTATAGCAAGATATGTGGGTGTACATGTCAGTATGTATGCATGATGTACATGTAGCTATAACAAAGTATACGAGAAATGGAATAAGAGTCACTATCTCAATTATCCCTATCCATTACAGTATCACGTATGTATGTGGGTTGTGCGTGTCATGGAAATTACCGACGGTGTGGGTGTAGCATACAAATTAGTGCTCGCGCAACATGAACCATCAGTAATGGTGTTGTGTCCAATAGGTACAAGTCAAGGTACAACAGGTAATAATATGCAATGACGCTCATGCGCAATCAACTCATATGCGAATAACATACAACTATCATATCATAATCCAGCCGTGACGCATAACGCCATACGGGCGATTTCCCCGTAGATGTTAAATCTACTCACCGGTGATCTCAAGCTACGAAAATCCGACCACCTGCTTCCCTTTATTCGCAGCGTCCGAAGTCCCCGCTTGCGACCCAAAAATTTCATAAACACATCACATAAGATAAATATCCTACACCGACACAAAGATAACGAAACGCAAGAATAACACCCAGAAAATTACACTGCGCACCTAGTGCACAAAATGCGCATGACATCGGCAAAACCCTAGCTAGGATTGCTAAACTACGTAACCACCAAGTCTAGACTCCGATCGTACCGATTGCGCAAACACAACACAAAACTTCGCGATGAAGATAATATATATAATATCGCAACGCTCATTAGAACCAACGTCCAACTTATACCGAAACCTAGTAAGCAATTCTATCGTAAAATTAGCACAAGTCAAAGCTAACATAAATCTAGCGATTACAAACATCGCAAAGTAGCTTAACTTGGTTATCCAAACCATTTCCATAATTTTAAACTCCCCCAAATATGTATTAATAAAACCTGGTTTGCTAATAATCTTAATTAGACAAATTAGGAAATAAACAATTTTCATTCTCCCACTAGAATATGTTTTCCTAGTCTTAACTTATCAATAAACCAAATCATCAAGTTAAACCCTAACTTGAACTTTCCTATTTTATCATGAAACAACTAATCATGCAAAATAAGCTATATTAAACAACTAAATAGCTAACTTAATGATTTAAACATAACAATTTAAGATTAGGGTTTGAAATTATACCTCCTCAAGAACACAAAATAGCAACTAGATCGATCACCTTAGCCTCCAAAATGATGTTTTTCTTGAAGATCAAAGAAAGTTTAGTGAAGAAGAATGATGGGTTATGATTTGTTTAAGAGTTTTGTAGGATTATTTAAGGATTTTTGATGATTTAATGATCTTGGAAATGATGAAATTGAGCAAAGCAAATTGGGGGCAGAACTTGAGAGGGCTTGGCCAAGATGAAGTGGGGGGTGTGAATATTGTGTAGAAATTTCTAGATACAAATAGCAACAAATGCTAATTAATGCATTAAAGTCTTTTGCCACCTTTTCTTTTCTTTTAAAATTCCATTTTAAATCTCAAATATCTAGATATTTTGGCAAGAATGGATTAAGCCTAATCTAGTGATTAGATTAGCATAGATTCACATTAGAAGTAATTAATCCAAACCAAAATTGTAATTACCACTAATTAAGTGCATAATTAACAACTTAAAATAATATTTTAATTAGGGAAAAATTCTATGTGAACTAAAACTTCCAATTGACCCCCGAAGCCCGCAAACTAGCTTCATTCTAGCTAAACTAGGTGCCGTCAAGTCTATACAGAAGTTTGATCACAATCTGGTTAAAACGGAAAATACCGACTATTTTACCGTAAAACGGAAAAATTCGTATAACGATTTCTAAAATGTTACATCTTCATCGTGAAGTTTTGTGTTGTGTTTGCGCGATCGGTACGATCGGAGTCTAGACTTGGTGGTTGCGTAGTTTAGCAATCCAAGCTAGGGTTTTGCCGATGTCGTGCGCGTTTTGTGCACTAGGTGCACAATGTATTTTCTGGACGTTATCCTTGCGTTTCGTTATCTTGTGTCGGTGTAGGATATTTAGCTTATGTGATGTGTTTGTGAAATTTTAGGATCGCAAGCGGGGACTTCGACGCTGCGAATAAAGGGAAGAAGGTGGTCGGATTTTCGTAGCTCGAGATCATCGGTGAGTAGATTTAACGTCTACGGGGAAATCGCCCGTATGGCGTTATGCGTCAGGGCTGGATGTGATATGATAGCTATATGTTATTCGCATATGAGTTGATTGCGAATAACCTGTTTTACCTTGACTTGTACCTATTGGACACAACACCATTACTGACGTTTCATGTTGCACGAGCACTAACTTGTATGCTACACACACACCGTCGGTAATTTCCATGACACGCACAACCCATACACATACGTGATATTGTATTGGATAGAGATGATTGAGGTAGTGACTCTTATTCCATTGTGCATATGAGATACAGCTGACACATATACATACGTGATATTGTATTGGATAGGGATAATTGAGGTAGTGACTCTTATTCCATTTCATGTATACCTTGCTATAGCTACATGTTCATCATGCATACATACTGACATGTACACCCACATATTTTGCTATAGCTGCATATACCCCTAAGTGGTATTGTATTGACATGTGATATTGAGACGTTGATTATTGTACTATTGCGCTTATGAAATGCATCATACATATTTGTTTACATGTAGATATTTATACTTTGCTACAGTTACATGTACACCTCATATGAGGCTGCACTTGATTTCGGAGGATTTGGGAACCACATGATATATTATAAAGTTGGATTTATTTAAAAGAGCGGTTTTCCCTTGATATGCTCATATTGCTGTTTTATGTTGCATATATCAGTTTTCATGGATTTACGCATTGAGATATGGATTTCATGTGATTTATGGATTTGAGAACCGTGGGGGTATTTCAAGAAACTATGTATTGTTTGAAAACCCGGTTTCTCTTAATATGATATTTCAGTGCGTCCACCATGAGATTTCTCGGTTCTGAGATGTGTGATATATACCCGATACGAGGAGTGGAGTGGGCCGTGTGCGGGTACATGGTGGGGCCCGGTATGGTTCCCTTCGGTAAGATGATCGTAGATGATGGCGATGAGCCTGGAAGGCTGGGAAAGTACCTACCGGTGATTGTATTTGGACTCGGCGGTTATCGTGAGGATACCAACCGGAGTGATGTACGACATGTCATCAGGGCCAGTCGTGGGGACGGCGCCTGAGATATGAGGATTTACATGTCGATGCTAGACACGGGTTTCATGATTTTACGTATCGTCGATGGACATACGTGGTTGATATCCTCATATATTTACATGCATATGTTTTCATGATGTTTTGGGTGTCGATGTTTGACACTCAGGTTCCATGAGACTTACAGGATATGAGGGCCGATCTGAGGATGCGGTGCCTGAGGATTTTAGGATTTGATTTGTCGTGAGGGAAACTGGGGTTTTTCCATGCTGATGATTTTTGCATGAGGTTTTATTATATCATCCCACACTCAGGATCATTGTGATATGCATTGCTTCATGTAGTTGTTGTACCCTGATGATGTACCTTTACATGATTGTTGCATATTCATATTGCCATACTTATGCTATCAGATTACATGTGATAGATTTATCGTTGTTCATGCATACTTGTGTTAGTTATATGTATGCCCTAGAGGCCATTACTGTACATTGGATGTATATTGTAGTGGATGCTGGGACATATATAGGGAGGACTTTCTTGCTCGACATGATGGTATGCTATCTGGTTACTCTTACCTTAACGTGTACATTGATTGTCTCTCTGTTACATGTTGGTAAAGCCCTTAGGATGTGTACTTGACTACCTGGACTATGATGCGGATTATACTATTGGGGACATGGTAGTCCATAAGTACATCCTTCATGGTCCCTAGTCGTGGGTGTATCGAGACGGGGCATCGATATACCAGAGTAGACTAGCGTATACCTTCTCGACCCATACAGATGGGCTATGGATGATCCCATATCCATTGGTGTTTGATATCAGAGATGATATACGGGTGCTCAGTGGAGATTGGGTACACAGGACGGACTCGCCGAGAACTCCCAGATGGTATTATACCTTACGTCAGATGGCAGTTCTCTGGTGACACTGGTACAGAGTAGTCTGTTGACCCGAGATCGTCATAGAGTCTTGTGTGGTTCCCACTGTGCTTTGATTTCCACCTTACCACGACCAAGAGGGCGTGCAAAACGGTGGCTTTTGGGTACAGTCCCGAATCACATAGAGGCAATGAGCGATAGGAGGGGATTCGTCTCTCCCGGTATAGGGAGTTGATGTTGCGCTATGTTCGATTGGCTATAACCGAAAATCCCAGGCCAGGTTTGCTGAGATTTACTGGTAAGTGTTACCTGTAGTTTCTCGAATTGTTATAGTCCTCATATCGACACGACTTATCGAGCTATTGGGGTCTGACGTTTACCACCCCTAGGCGAGATATGCGACATATCCGACGACGAGACCGGACTGTACGGTAAGTGTTACTGGTTGGATTCACAGGAGTTTGAGCGGGCTTGCTCGTCGATCTTCTGATCGCTCAATACCCGGGTGGCCGTTACGTTTAGCAGACCGCTTGCGGCTTGTGGGTGTTTGATATGATCATCACCTGCTGCCGGCGTATTGACGAGTCTTTAGAGTCCTACACAGAGGTTTCCTGGCTCAAGCGAAACGAAATAAGAGTGCATATGAGATATGTGCGGGACCGAGAATAATGTGTGTATGTGAGACCGTATTGTATTCTCGTGATGAATGTATCGATTGGTTGTATGCGATATAACCTAGTTATCGAATCAAGGATTGATTTGATAAGCCGATACATTGGATATTAGTCGGTTATATGCGATATGACCGGATCGTTAAATCAAGTGTTGATTTAATGATTTAATGTATAATTATATATTTGATATATTACTTTGCATTAACTAATATTTGTTCACTTTAAATGGATTTTCTCACTTGATGTACATAAGTTGTATATGTGATATACTTTTGTGCACTTGTTTGTATCATGCTTGATGATACATGCTTACTTGTGTTTGTGTAAAGATTAAACCATGGTTATTTAAATGGTTAGGGTTTTGATTTTCATATCTATTTATTTATTCTTTTATTAAGGAAAAGATAAAGAGAAAAATGGTGGCTTTCTTTGTTTGTTGTTGAAGCTTGATGAAGCTTTGACTAAGTGACCATTTTGTCTCATGCTTAACCCTAACCATTCCATCTAACCATAGTCTATTCTCTACACATAACCATGGTTAGTATATGATAAGTATTCATATTATTTTCCTTTTTAAAAACACTTATCATATTCTATCATCTTCTATTTCTTCTTCTTCAAGAAGAAACCTTGCCTCCATCAATGGCAACTAGTGAAAAAGAGTGAGAAATCCAATTCTAAAGTGAACCCACTTCCTATTTCTTCATCCTCTACCACTTGCCAAGTAGTATAGGGTGTTTCCTTCACAAGTTTCATGACTTGGTGAAGTGGGAGCTTGATCTTGTGATGCCTCGACGTAGATCATCTTCGGCATCGAAGTCGACGACCTAGCCCGCCCATTTCTCCGATGAGGCTGACGCTAGAGTCCGAGATTCGATTTGGACAGCAAGGAGACTTCATCATGGAGCTATGGAGGTTGAGGACCGGATCTACAAAGATTGTATTTCCGTTCACTTAGTTAAGTTGTTAACTTGTTGCATGTTTCGCCTAAAAATCTAGTCAACGATTCGTATTAGGGTTTCTCGGCACTTGTACTTTTTGAAATTGGCATGGTTGATGCCTTGTGAGACCTCTTTAGAGTGCCTAGGAACCCTACAGTGGTATCAGAGCCTAGCTAGAGCCTTAGGCGATGCGTAGACGGAGTTTGAATTCCGATCGAACCGAAACCCTAACTCCAAAATGCTCTCTGGACTTTTTTCAAAAACTGGGATTTTTCCAGATTAAAAATTCTTTAAAAATTCAGCAGGAAATTCTAAGAATTACGATGCAAAATTTACCAAGTGATGCTGCTAAAGTGCGGCGGAACCGCGGCAGAAGCTTGGCTTCTGCGGCAGTTCCGCGGCCGAATTATGTGATCACTCTTCAATTTTTGCACTGTAACTCCTATATTTTGGTTCTGGATTTTCTGGGATTTTTTAATATTTATTCAAGAGTTGAATATTCTGGGGTGTTTTGGAGCTTCGTTGATTCGATCGGAAATTTCAAACTTTTGTCTATGTGGCTTTCCGGGTATTTTTAGAAACTGTTAAAAAGTTCGACCGGATATAAATACCAACTTTTTCTCCTGTCGGGAAATTTCCAAGTGTTGGATCTTTCCGTAGTTTAATGACGTTCTAAGTAGTGCAAGTAACGCGATGGTCCCTCTAGAAGACAACAAACCTTAACTCGATTATGTGACCGTCTTGAACTGCCCTTTGAACCTTAGGGTTTGGGGGAGTACGGCGTGCCACATGTGAGGCGTTGGCTTGACCCTTCTACGGCTGGACCGTTGGTACTGAGGCATGAAGTGAATGTTTTTAAACTTGTTTCATGTGTTGAGCTGTTTCGGGAAAACTTGGGTGTTCGATTGTTCGATCGGAAAGTTTAACATTTTCTAATTATCTGGAATGTGATACAATAATTGGAATTCACAAGTAGTTATGAGATAACTGATATGAATGCTATAAACATAGCACTTTAGTCTCACTTGATCGGTTGCCACGGAATTTTGATGCGATCAAAAGTCCGTCACAATCACGTAGTGTACGCGGATACTCGCCGGGTAAACTTAATAGACAACATCACTCCATAGCCCCGACCAAGTGACTGTAGGAGAACCCCGTCGCCGAAAGCATCCGTTCGGGTGCTCGCGGCAGCAGTGTTCTGCCTTGGTGCACTTCGTCGGCGGCATCGGGGGTGCGGCCGTCTACCAAAGTTTACGACGAGCATTCGATCAGGATGTCGGGAATCCTGTTGAATTGCCCGACTTGATATTGAAAAGAGTTTTCGATAATGAGACTAAAATGCGGGGTTTATAATTGTTAGGCATGCGATGTCTAAGGAATTCATTTGATTAGGCATGCGATGTCTATGCAGGTTGCGGATTCCAACTGTTGTAGTTTTACACTTTCTTTTCAGCGACCGTAAGTGTAATATGTGATATCGCCGGTTTCGTTGCTATATGTCGACGACAATTGGGATGCGCATATTTACCTACTTTGATGACATGTGATGTTATGTGTTGCTGGATTTGTTATATTGGATCGTCGTGTTTGAATAGCCGGGGTTTTTTATGTGAGATGAGTGTTTTTCATTTTCATTCATGTAAAAACTTGTATGTAATATTCTTTTATTGGGGCACTTCCAGGTTGCGGAAGATGTCGCCTTTTGTATATTATTTACTTTTCCGCACTAGGATAGACCAAAGGAGGAGGGCACAAGTAACCGGGTTCTGGAGTCCAGTGGGAGACCAACTCGAGGAGTCGAGTCCGGGTCTCCTAACTCTAGAATTGGTAGGGTTACTTGCCACTCTCGTAGGGGTCTAGGGGTGTGGGTTTGGCTATTCATTACGACCATGGAATCCGTGTTTTATACTGGCTCGTATTGAAAACACGGACGTCCTAGTATATCCAATATTTCATATGATATTTTCTGCTGCGATATCTGTGTTGTGATCATGTGATGTTCTGTGATAAATACTGTATATAGTATATACGATATATTATATAGACGTTACTTATGTTTTACACCCACGCTAGCCCTGCCCCGCTCTGCCGATAGTTACCTAACCTAACGGTGCACGAGGGGACATCGAGGCGAATGCGGATGGCATAAGTGTACGTCGTATTTATCTGTGATGTTTAGGTACTTAAATGATGGGACTTCATTAATGTGATTAATGAGCGTAAAAGAAACATAAAGATGTTGTAGAATCGAATTTCAAAATAAAATAGGTAGCTACAGTTCTTGCTTTGCACAGCGGTATATATGATATATCCTGCACCTTATTCGATGAGGAAAGGACCGAGATCCCTTCACAGGGAGTGACTCCTTTAGCAATAACTGGCACCCTCGGTTTGTTTTTTTGATTGCTTCTATAGTTTCATCTTTGCACAGTGATATATATGATATATCCCGCACCTCATTCGACGAGGAAAGGACCGACGATCCCTTCACCGGGAGTGACTCCTTTAGCAAAACTAGAAAAGCTTCAAAAACTCTCCATTTTAAAATCATTTGATTCTAAAACGATATCAAGTTCATTACGCAATAGGTTTTCAGAAAAACCTGTCGTAGCCCTCCGTCATTTCAGATAAGTTGTATATAGTATTCGTGCTACATTTGTTGGCTTTCGTCAAGGTGTAGTGTGCGGTAGCTATATGCTGCTTATCTGCTGCATACGATGCGATTGGATTAGGGTAGTCGTGCAGCTTTGTTGGCTTTCGTCAAGGGTCGTGCGGGTGGGTTTAATTCAATCAAGAAATGTACAGGTTGAACTTGACTAGCGGGCTATGGTTTGTTGGCTTTCGTCAAGTTCATAGCACGTTAGGGGCAAAATATTATCGGGAATTTCAAGTGTTGAAATTTGCAATGAGATTGCATACCTTCTATGAGATAGTTGGATCCCGATACCCGCTGCGAGTAATTGTTACTCCTGGGAGAGTTTTACACATTACAATTAGCCGATCAAGTAGGTGTCTAGAAAGGTGTCAACGGGGTTGCGCCTCTGGGAAAATGAGGTTTACATTAATTAGGTTCGTACGAAAGCACGGGGGACCTCCCTCAAAGTACCGACACTGGCCTGGCTGAAAGATTGGAGAACTTGTAGTGTGTAATTAATCCCGGCTAGTCTTTCCTTTTAGGGTTTGAAGGAAGATTTGATAAAAACAGTGGGAGCCATCCTGATTAGATAAAATAATAACCAATCTATTCTTGTAAGAGCGCACGCTGAGTGTTTTCTTCTCTCTCTCTCCAGGTAGCGACCATATCACGCCTTAATCAAGATAATAATACGGAATATTGACCGAACCCGCTTGTTATACTGAGCTGGGGAACGTTGGTCCCGCTCCAACTTATAATTGTTATAAGACAGCAGGAAATTGGGGATTACCAGATTTCCCGTGCTGCCCAAACGAAGAAAGTGCATATGATGCATCTCCTTCGGGTGTGTTCGTTAGACAGAACTGTTTCTCAGTATCCTCTGCGTCCTGGGTATCTGATATCGGAACAGGATCCCAGATATGTAATCTGTTTCATAGGTCTACAGAAAGGCAGAGAACCGAGAACGGGTGATAAGTTTCATGAGGCAGAAAACGGGGCAAGTGTTGCAGCCAAGTCTGTTGGTCACTGTCACCCTGTATTACCAATACATTGATTCTGAACGAATGTTATTAGATACCGAACCTGATATACAAAATCATATCAGTCTCTTTATTAGTAAAGAAAGGATATAATTTTGTATTGTTGGATAATGTTTTGAACATTTCCTATATCAAAAGTTGATCGGTTCAGGCACGTTATCTAAAAGCATTAATGTTCTAAATCAAACTACAGTTCTTAGTATACAGAACACACACAAGAGGAAGAGTTCAGAAATGAACGAATTCTTCTTGAGGTATTGTAGACTAGGTCATATCAATGCGACCCGACTAGCTGAAGTTACATCTAGATGCATATTAAAATCTATTTGAATTTACATCTTATGAAACTTGCCAGTCATGTCACAAAGATACGATGACCATAGCTCTGTTTAGTGGAAACAGAGAAAGAGTTAGTAAACTCTTGGGATGATACATGTTGATGTATGTAAGGTCCCCTGTCTATATATGCCAGGACTGGTTCTCTGTACTTCATTACATTCTCTGATGATCTCTCAAGATTCAGAGATATGTTCCTGTTGAAACACAAGTCCGAACCTTTTGAGATATTCACAGAATATGATTTAGAAGTAGAGAACCAAAACACGGGTATACGTATTATGTCCTTTGATGAGATCGAGGAGGAGAATACTTGAGCACGGAAATCCTGGATTATTCTAAAGGAGAATGAGATTCTCTCTCAGCATTACTCCTCCGTATACACCATAGCACGATGGTATATCGGGGCGGAGCAATCACACCCTATATGATAAGGTGTGCTCTATGATGAGTACTACCGAGTTACCTATTTCCTTTTTGGGAGTTATGCACTTAAGAAGCTGAATACCTATTGAATAGGGTTCAAATCAAATCAGTTGCCTACCACTTCATATTTGATATGATAAGGGAAGAGCCCATCTCTTAAGTTAGTTAAGATTTGGGGTTGTCCAGCCTATGTCTGAAAAGCAAAATCCGGACAAGCTCGAGGCAAGATCTCTTATGTAGAACTGGAAAGGTTCCAGCTATACAAACTACAGCAGATGATTTGATGAAACCAAAGAATTCAGTAGTAACCAACGAACCTCAGCCTCTCCGCTGATCTAGTAGGGTTCCTCACCCACATGAGAGATACTTCGGTTTCTCGATGACAGTGGGAGCAAGGATTGCATCATGAGATGATGACCCAACTAGTTTCGAGCTGGCCATCAGGAGTGGGACTCTGTAAGAATGGCTGGATGCTTAGCGATCTGAGATGGAATCCTTATACACCAACAAAGTATGGACTTTAGTTGCTATATCTGAAGGGTTAAATCCCCATCAGGAGCAAGTATATCTTGAGAAGATTACTTGGTGTACATGGAAAAGTTGAGACTTTCAAAGCTAGACTTATTAAAGGTTTTCGTCATCAACCAGGCGTGGATAATGATGAAACCTTTTCCAGTGGCTATGCTTAAGTCCATCCAGATCCTACTTACCACGGCTACATACCATGACTACGATATCTGGTGGTTGGGTGTCATGACAGCCTTTCTAAAATGATGTTTTAGAAGAGAGTGTCTGTAAGTACATAGCCAGAGGGCTTCGTAGACAGTGGGAGCAGCGGAAACGTGTACAAGATGCTTTATAGGATAAAGCAGGCATCGCGGAGTTGGAACATCTGTTTTGATGAAGTAGTCAAACAGTTTGACATCATCAAAATGGTAGATGAACCTTGTATATACAAAAAGGTAGTAGGGAGTATGGTGATGATCCTCGTAGAGTACGTGGATGACATACTCTTGATAGGAAAGGAGTTTCCTATGCTACGCTCGGTCAATCTCCGCTTATCACAATGATTCTCCATATAGGATCAAAGTGATACTTAATAAATCCTGGGTTTTGGATCTATGAGATAGATCTAATTGGATGTTAGGACTCTCACTAGTTGTAGTGAGATGGTATCAATCGATCCTGGGGAGAATCACTGGAAGGTTCCAGAGTGATAAGGACGACTGAAAGTCAGTCACAGGCATTGTCTTTACCCTTAGTAAAGGGACGGTATGTTGGAAGAGTTCCAAGCTAGATACCGTGGCTAACTAGACGATAAAGGCAGGATTCATCGCTACTTAAGATGCTACCAAAGAGGATGTTTGGGTGTATATTGGTTCATGAGATGAACTACGTTCCAACCATTGTGAGACAATGGAGTTGTGGCTTATGCCAAGGAACGCCGGTCCCATCAGTGATCCAGACATATTCTAAGGCAGTGTCACCTGATCATGGAGATGGTTGATCTCCAGGGTGATCGAGGTTAGGAGAGTAGACTCAGAGGACAACACGGCGGATCCACTCACAAAGGCCTTTTCCCAGAGAGAGACTTTTTTGGGAAGGTTGAGTATGAGATACTACAACCACTGCTATCAGATGGCCCTAGTGCAAGTGGGAGATTATTAGTTATATGTATGCCCTAGAGGCCATTACTGTACATTGGATGTATATTGTAGTGGATGCTGGGACATATATAGGGAGGACTTTCTTGCTCGACATGATGGTATGCTATATGGTTACTCTTTACCTTAACGTGTACATTGATTGTCTCTCTGTTACATGTTGGTAAAGCCCTTAGGATGTGTACTTGACTACCTGGACTATGATGCGGATCATACTAGTGGGGACATGGTAGTCCATAAGTAATCCTTCAAGGTCCCTAGTCGTGGGTGTATCGAGACGAGGCATCGATATACCAAAGTAGACTAGCATATACCTTCTCGACCCATACAGATGGGCGATGGATGATCCCATATCCATTGGTGTTTGACATCAGAGATGATATACGGGTGCTCAGTGGAGACTGGGTACACTGGACGGACTCGTCGAGAACTCCCAGATGGTATTATACCATACGTCAGATGGCAGTTCTCTGGTGACACTGGTACAGATTAGTCTGTTGACCCGAGATCGTCATAGAGTCTTGTGTGGTTCCCACTATGCTTTGATTTCCACCTTACCACGTCCAAGAGGGCGTGCAAAATGGTGGCTTTTAGGTACAGTCCCGAATCACATGGAGGCAATGAGCGATAGGAGGGGATTCGACTCTCCCGGTATAGGGAGTTGATGTTGCGCTGTGTTCGATTGGCTATAACCGGAAATCCCTGGCCAGGGTTGCTGAGATTTACTGGTAAGTGTTACCTGTAGTTTCTCGAATTGTTATAGTCCTCATATCGACACGACTTATCGAGCTATTGGGGTCTGACGTTTACCACCCCTAGACGAGATATGCGACATATCAGACGACGAGACCGGACTGTACGGTAAGTGTTACTGGTTGGATTCACAGGAGTGTGAGCGGGCTTGCTCGTCGATCTTCTGATCGCTCAATACCCGGGTGGCCGTTACGTTTAGCAGACCGCTTGCGGCTTGTGGGTGTTTGATATGATCATCACCTGCTGCCGGCGTATTGACGAGTCTTTAGAGTCCTATACAGAGGTTTCCTGGCTCAAGCGAAACGAAATAGGAGTGCATATGAGATATGTGCGGGACCGAGAATAATGCGTGTATGTGATACCGTATTGTATTCTCGTGATGAATGTATCGATTGGTTGTATGCGATATAACCTAGTTATCGAATCAAGGATTGATTCGATAAGCCGATACATTGGATATTAGTCGGTTATATGCGATATGGCCGGATCGTTAAATCAAGTGTTGATTTAATGATTTAATGTATAATTATATATTTGATATATTACTTTGCATTAACTAATATTTGTTCACTTTAAATGGATTTTCTCACTTGATGTACACAAGTTGTATATGTGATATACTTTTGTGCACTTGTTTGTATCATGTTTGATGATACATGCTTACTTGTGTTTGTGTAAAGATTAAACCATGGTTATTTAAATGGTTAGGGTTTTGATTTTCATATCTATTTATTTATTCTTTTATTAAGGAAAAGATAAAGAGAAAAATGGTGGCTTTCTTTGTTTGTTGTTGAAGCTTGATGAAGCTTTGACTAAGTGACCATTTTGTCTCATGCTTAACCCTAACCATTCCACCTAACCATAGTCTATTCTCTACACATAACCATGGTTAGTATATGATAAGTATTCATATTATTTTCCTTTTTAAAAACACTTATCATATTCTATCATCATCTTCTTCTTCTTCTTCAAGAAGAAACCTTGCCTCCATCAATGGCAACTAGTGAAAAAGAGTGAGAAATCCAATTCTAAAGTGAACCCACTTCCTATTTCTTCATCCTCTACCACTTGCCAAGTAGTATAGGGTGTTTTCTTCACAAGTTTCATGACTTGGTGAAGTGGGAGCTTGATCTTGTGATGCCTCGACGTAGATCATCTTCGGCATCGAAGTCGACGACCTAGCCCGCCCATTTCTCCGATGAAGCCGACGCTAGAGTCCGAGATTCGATTTGGACAGCAAGGAGACTTCATCATGGAGCTATGGAGGTGGAGGACCGGATCTACAAAGGTTGTATTTCCGTTCACTTAGTTAAGTTGTTAACTAGTTGCATGTTTCGCCTAAAAATCTAGTCAACGATCTGTATTAGGGTTTCTCGGCACTTGTAATTTTTGAAATTGGCATGGTTGATGCCTTGTGAGACCTCTTTAGAGTGCCTAGGAACCCTAAAACTTGCGATTACAGTATGATGTTAATTACTATTCATGAGTTGGCAACTCATCCTCGTTGTGCCATAGTGTTTTGCAGGACTTACCCTCAGAGTAGTCGTGGCAGGGCGCCTTATCATCTATACATTTGCGGATACCGCTATGGTTGGCTGTGGGGCCTTTGTTATTAGGTGGGTTCGCGGTTATCCGTTTATGTACTTTGGATATCTATTTTGTTGGATCTAGTATTCTCCATCTACCACTTCATGTATTTGACTTAGAGACGAGTTGTGAGGTTTCGGTGTTGTATATATTTTGGTGACTTTGGGTGCCTTGCTCATGGGAGCCGGCCTTGTTATATAGTTTTAGCTCCTTATGTTGTTTTTATTTATAAAATTCTTCGCTACGGCGTCGTATTTATGCTTGTGGTGGTTGTCTCCGCCGTTGGGCGTGAGTTGCTCCCGTTTGGGATGTTTTATTTATATTCTATGTTGTACCCGTTTTCAGGGCTAGTTTTCACAAAGGAGGTGCTGCCGAAATTTTCAAGAAAGAAAACTAAATTTAAATGTTTTACTTGAGATTTTCCGAATGTTTTAAACTATGTTTTTCTCCGCTTATCCAGTCTTGGGGGGTTTAGATTTCTGGGTTTCGACTTACTTAAGTTGGGTACGCCTGTTGACGTTACGTAATTTAAATGCCGGTTACAGGCCTAAATTTTTGGTTCGTGACAGTTTTATTTTCTGAAATGTTAGAATCTTTCTCCCTTAAATAAATTCGGTCACCGAATTTAAATTTAAACCTCTCAAATATTTAAAGCATTTCAGCAAAATAATCAAGTCGTTGGGGCTCCGAATTCACGAATACATAAAATATATCATAACACGTCGTATGCGCATGAAAACGAGTGCAAAACTCCAAATCAAAACTCCGTCAAGCGTCACACAATCATCGGACTTATAACGAAATACAAATGTCAAAATCCATTACGAAAATCAAATGTAATATAATTAAGACTATAACATATATATTGTACGCACCTTGTGAAATTATCTGAACAACCGAATAAAAGTGCATGCAAAACCTTTTTAAATCGCCGTGCGATGCGCAATTCACGGCACAAGTAGCGGATGTGCATTATAAGAAAATATATATATATATATATATATATATACACACACAAGCATATCCGTTTTTTAATTCGTAAAGTTTCGTGTCATCATGGACACGTGGGAAAATATTGAGACTATAGCTCTTTTTGAAATCTCCTCGGTAAATATCGATGCATGCCAAAACACCCAGGTACTGTCCTCCGACTAGTCCTGCTCGGTTATTAAACCATGGAGTATATATCATAAAAACATACTGCTTAAAAGGAAATCAATCCCAAGAAATTGTATACAAAGAATACAACGTGCGTCTGGTGCGCACGGAATCGAAATCAAATACAGGTGCCACAAATGTGCATAGAAACAAAATCTAAGTGCAACGGGTGTGCACGAAAACAACTATCAAGTGCAACGGGTGTGCATGAAAAAATCTGTCAAATGCAACGAGTGTGCACGACAACAATATCAGGTGCATCTGATATGTATGAAGAATCTTGATTTAGTGCATCTGGTGTGCACAAAATCACCTCAAGTGCGCCAAGTGTACGGAAGAATCTCAATCAACACAGCGCGACATCGACCCCCAATACCCGGAGAGACGAATCCTATCTAACTGCCACTGCCTCCAAGTGCTTCGGGACTGCACCCAACTACTACCTGTTTGCACAACTCAATAGAGCCATGGTAGGGTAGTAATCTAAGAACAGTGGAAACACACTTGAGGCGAAGTAACAGTGTCAAGTCAACGGACTATACTGTACTCATGTCACCTGGGAACTGCTGCCTGACGATAGGTATAGTACCAACCAACAGTACCCCATGAGTCTGTCCAGTGTAACTCATAACCCAATGAGCACCTGCATACTATCTCCAGTATGACGTACTGATGGCTGTGGGACAGACCATCTCCCCTGCTGGGATAAGAAGCGTATACACTAGTCTACTTTGGAGTATTGATGCCCTGTCTCGATAATTCTATGACTAGGGACCTGTATAAGGATGTGCTTATAGACTACTCAGCCCCCACTTGTGTGACTGCCATCACAACGCTGGTAGTCAAGCAAAGAACCTAAAGGCTCTAACCATATGTATTAGCGATACGTTAAAAGAATCATACACATATTAAGATAGATACAAACCAAGAAGCATACTATTATATTGAGCAAGACTGTCATAAATCCGTGTATATATCCCAAGCTTCCAAAATGTAATATACAAACTAGTACTATACAATAATGGCCTCTAGGGCATATAACACTAACAATTATTCATGCGAGTCGCTCTCCACATCAGTCTAGAAGACATCTCTTTAGAGAGGGTGACTCTATTACCTGCGGGTACACCACCACTCCAGGAGTCCTCCAATCTAAAATCCTTTAGAATGGTGTCTAAATACCCAAATTGGGATACTTCCCAAATCTAGATCTAACGATATAGACCAAGTTACCAGAATCCACGATATATAATCCAGATCCTATATGAAGAAACATTTATGACAACCCCAGTTTAACCGATTATAGTATAGGAACATTACTTACTATTAAGAGTATGTCATCCAAATACCTAGACAGTAATCCATACATCCTTCTTACCGGGTTTATCCATTATTTTGATGAAGACAATCACCTTGACTGTCATAACAAAATAGATGATCCACCTCAGCAATGCCGGCTTTAGTCTATAAATAGACATAACCAGCTTACACTCCTTCCGCTTCTCTCACTGACTATGACAACCCTATGGCAGAGTCATATACACGGGCACTTCTAAATTCCCATTTAGAAAGACGTTATAGTCATCCATCTGCCAGATCTCATGGTCATGAATATTAACAATGGCAGGTCATATCCGTATGGACTTCAGCACAGACACTGAAGTAAAACTTTCATCACAATCCACATCGGGTATTTGATGAAAACTCTTTACAGGTGCCACGAATGTGCACAGAAACAAAATCTAAGTGCAACGGGTGTGCACGAAAATATCTGTCAAGTGAAACGGGTGTGCACGAAAACATCTACTTATTAGGTTACTCCCTTTCCACCTGCACTGATCTCGAAAGATCTACTTGCTCCTAATGAGTTTTTGTTGGATATTAATGCCCTCAAGGAAATTATCGTAGTTGCGGGAATGCAATTACTGAATTCGAGGAAGGTCTATAGCAAGAATAGTCTTGCTCGAGATGATAGTATGCTATCTGGTCTGCCTTTATTTTTCTTGTTAATGCAAGATACTAGTTATCATGTATCGCAAATACATGAGATAAAGCCCATAGGATCTTTTCTTGACTACCAGTATTATGATAAAGATCATACTAGTGGGGCCTGGTAATTTATAAGCACGTCCTTAAATGTCTCTAGTCATAGAAGTATCGAGACAGGGCATCAGTATTCGACTATTGTATACGTATCATGACCCTGTATGAGGCAATGGATGATCCCATAAATATTAGTGTTTGACACTGATGATTATATACAGGTGCTCATTGGATGAGTTACACTGGACGGACTCACCGAGAACTCCTAGTTGGTATTATACCAATGTCAGATAGCAGTTCTCTGTGACATGAGTACAGAGTAGTCCATAAACCTGAAATTGCCACAGTGTCTCATGTGTGTTCCCACTGTACTTTGATTACTACCCTACCACGACTCTGCTGAGTCGTGCAAATAGGTTTTTGGCTGGGTACAGTCCCGAAGCACATGGAGGCAGTGAGCGGTCGAGAGAATTCGTCACTCCCGGTATTGGGAGTCGATATCGCACTGTGCAGGACATGAATATAACCAGAAGTCCATGGCCACGGTAGTATAGATAAACTGTTAAGTGTTACCAGTTGTATCTCTTTGGTTATGAGTCCTTTGTTAGCACGACTTATCGGGTTATTGGGGGTCTGACAGATTCCACTCCCCAGACCCGGTATATGATACTCCTTGACGAAGAGACCGGACTCTACGGTGACTGTCACTTATAGACTTTTTTAGGTCCGGATGGGTTCGCTTGTCGACCCGCCTTTATCTTTCTCATACCTGGTGTGCACGAAGAATCTCGATTAAGTGCATCTGGTGTGCACAAAATCACATCTAGTGCGCCAAGTGTGCACAAGAAACCCAATCAAGTGCACAAGGTGCACGAAAACATAAATCCAATGCACTAGGGTGCACAAAATCGAATATCGAGTATAAAAATAAAAATCCACGGTATACAACATACACAAAATCAAATCAAGTATACCGTAGTATATAAACACATGAACATGTGCATCTAAGTGCACAAAATCATATCAAGTTCTGAAAGTGGGTGTAAACTACACCGAATGTATAAGTCAAAATCATGTGCATACCGTATGTACAAAATCAAATCAAATATCTCGGAGTGCATAAAATAAAATCGAGTGCAATGGGTATGCACAAAAACGAACATCAGTGCAACTGATACATGAAAATATGAATAAGTTCAACTGTAGTGCACAAAAATCCCAATCAAGAAACTAAATCATCAGAATACAGGAATAAAACGATGAAAACGTGATATCTGAATCACCAACGCGCAATTCACAATAACCGTCATCTAGGTGCCCTTCCTTCAATGTCGAAAGGTGCCGGTGCATCTAAGGCTGAAAGAGCAAGAATATCTACTTACCTCTTGCCTATGGTCTGGCGTCCTCTGATGTTAGGTTCTCGTTTCTCATTGTGGATTTCCAGTTACATGACTCCTCGGCTCAACAACCCGATACGGAGTAATGACGGAAACAGTCGCGTTTTGGCGCTTCTCCGAAGATCTCCTGACCAATTAACATGGTCACTCGTAATGTATCACATCAATGACAGAAATCTCTGGCCCGCTGAGTGTGCGCGATACAATCAATCTTGTTTCTAGTCTTTATCGTGAAGTCCCCCCCTCCGGAAGATCCTGTCAGGGTCTCTTCCCAATCTCATTTCTGCCGGACTGCCAGGAAGTTGGCACTCTTTACTTAATCCATTTCTTGTTCCGGGACAGTTGCATTCTCATAACGACTTTCCTCAAGAAATTATAGCCGTATCCAATGTTGGGTTACGGCAGCGCCGACCCATCAAACCGTGGCCAAATGCGGAACAAAATTTTTCTAAACTGGCGCTACCATTACACGATGCCCGGATCTACCCTAAACCCTATACTAGCAAGCTAATAAAAGAGATAGGAATGGTTATATCGAGTTGATCCGTGTCCTTCAGTATTCAACCATCTTCCCAAGCTCCTAGTGGTCATTTGGAGTGAGTTTGGTTGCCGGTCTTCTTTCATCTACGATGATTCACCTGAGGGAAACGGCGCAAGCTTCAGCCTCGCCAAGCGGGGCAACCGATGCTCCAAGGTTGCTAGCAATGGAGAGTGGAGGTGTAGGAATGTGTCACTATAATTTTCTCTCATCACAATGCTCAAAATAGCAACCATAGAAGATGAAGAGGAGGTGAAGAAACCATGGCTTGGGCAACTAAAGAAAGTGCTAAGTCTCTAAGTGAATGAGTGAATGAAGTGAAGAGGCAAGTGTAGAAAACCAAAATGATCAAGTCCAAGTGAAGTGGCTGCCTCTCTTTTCCTCTCAATCATTCACACAAAAAATCTCCTCATTTTTCAATTAAATAAATGCAAACCCATACCTCTCTACATGCTAAAACAATGTTCATGCCACCTCAACCCCTCTACCTCATTTCCCAAATTAATTTTCTAAAACAGAAAATCAATTAATGAGGTGGACATCTTCTAGAAACTATTCCGTATAAATACGGAATGCAACCCGGTATACGCATCGAAATACATATAAGCGTATTCGTACGAAAATACGAATAGCCAAGAGAGAAAATGAATAGTGAACAATAATACTAGAATATAAATACATATATAAATGATTAAATCAAAACCTGATAATAATCCGGCTTAATCCTAAGCCGCTAATATTATCAATCGTCCGATTAAAGTCTGTGTAGCCTGTACACAAATTTAATCGGACACCTGTATGTACCAACATACGTCATCTACACCATATAGCCTGAACCGTGAAAACCCTCTGTGTGGGACTCTAAAGACTCGTCAATACCCTGGAAGTGGGATTAACAACAAGCACGTCAGCGGCACTAGCTGTACGTAACGGCTACCCAGGTATTGAGCGAAAGGGAGGCCGACGAGCAAACTCATACTGAACCCCTACTGAGCCTGACAGTGACAATATCCATACAGTCCGGTCTGTTCGTCTAAGAGTATCGCATATCGAGTTTAGGAGGGTGTATAAAGTCAGACCCCTAACAACGTGACATTTAGTGTCGGCATGAAACCCATCACCCCCTGAGAAACTATCGGTCCTGGATCGGTAATTCTCGTCTACCTTGGACAAGTATTTCTGGTGATGGCCACCCGTGCACCGCGCGACATCATCCCCCAATACTGGGAGAGACGAATCCCCGACGATCCGATCACTGCTTACATGTGGCTCGGGACTGTAACCAACTAAAACCTGTTTACACGACTCCTTTGAGCCATGGTAGGGTAGTAATCAAAGCACAGTGGGAACTCACATGAGACAAATGACGATCTCAGGTCGACAGACTAACCTGTACACATGTCACCTGGGAACTGCTATCTGACAATAGGTATAATACCAACTAGCAGGTTCCCGACGAGTCCGTCCAGTGTACTCATAATGAAATGAGCACCTGTATAGTATCTTAGGTGAACAAACTAACACCAATGGCTTGTGAGACCTGGCCACCGTCCTTCGTCGGGGTCTCGATCAGTATACACTAGTCTATAATGGAGTATCGATGCCCAGTCTTGATACTCCCTCGACTAGGGACATTTAAGGATGTGCTTATAGACTCCCAGCTCACACGTATATGATCTCCATCATAATGCTGGTAGTCAAGAAAGATTCATATGGGCTCTATCAACATGTACATGATGATAAAGGCAAACCAGATAGCATACTATCATCTCGAGTAAGACCGTTCTATCGGTATAGGTCCTCCCTCAATCATCATAATCACCTGCCTGTGACTAGGATAATTGCCTTGAGGGCACTATAGCCAAAAATCTCCCACTTTCACTTAAGGCCAATTATTGCGATGTCGTATACTCATAGCCCGTGTGATACCGAACACCCAACTTCTCTACTAATCAGTTTCGCAAACATCGTTTGTGAAACTATTGTGTTCGAGAAATAGCCTCAGCGAGTGGATCCGCTCCAATATTTCTTTCTGTATCTCTCTATATCTCAATATCACGGAGAAAGCTATCTCCCGAAATGAGCAATACCTGTCTTAGAATTTGTCTGGATATCTGATGGGACCCAGATCACAAATGAACTCCAAATCCAGCAAACTTCTTAGACTGTATCATCCACTGAACTTAATCAGTATCTTGCGCCATGCCTTTCCTCAGTATCCTCTTGGACCACCTGTACAATATACTGGCCCTCAAAAGAGGGAAAACTATAACTCTGACAGTCACTCTGTCATCCAGGTCACCTTGGAAGCCTGGAATGATAACCGTCCCCCGAAGGAGGCTGCCGTTACCATATCCCTAGAACATCCACTTATGTTCATAACTGCTTCCCAATGATTCTCCAGAATTGGATTAATATATATGCTTATTGCAGTTAGTGCAAAAACAACATCTGGTATGGTACTTGACATTACATGATTGACCCAATTGCCTAAGCAAGTGATATGCCAATCATGCAAATCCCTCTCCCCTTTAGTATGAAAGACATCTTTTAGAGAGGGTGACTGCATCACCTGCAGGTTCACTACCATTTCAGGAGTCGACCATTCTAAAATACCTTTAGAATAATGTCAAATTACCCAGATTAGGATACTTCCCAAATCTAGATCTAAAACCATAGATCTAGTAACCAGAAACCCTGATATTATATCCATATCCTATGTGGAGAAACAATTTTGTAACAACCACAGTATAACCAATCGTAGTATAGGAATATCTCTTCTTATCAAGTGCATGTCATCCCAATAACTGGACATCACTTTCTACTACCTTCTTACCAGATCCATCTCCTATTCTGATGAGGTCAAGACCTATGACTGTTACATCAAAAATAGATGATTTATTTCCGCTATGCCTGCTTTAGTCTATAACTAGACATAAACTACTTGCCCACAATGCTTCCGCTGCTCCCACTAACTATAACAACCCTCTGGCAGAGTCATATACACGTGCACTTCTAAAGCTAGTTTGGAACGACGCTATACTCATCCTCCTGCCGGGTCTCATAGTCTAGAACAGCAGCAATGGCAAGTCTGGGTAAACAAGAACCTCCCTGTCACCATCTCCGAGAATAACGAAGTACCTCTCGGATGTCTGAGGTTACCCACCAAATCTGCGGAGTGGCTAATGGAATGTCGAAACCAATTGAATCCTCAGGTTCTATTAAATCTTCAGTGATCGTTTGTGGTTCTAGAATCACTTCTAGTTCTACCATACTCCCACTTCTATTTTCTGAAAATACACATTTTACTAAAACTGTGGCGAGTCAAGAACAATATCACTATTGATCTTCCTGAAGGTAGAAAGTGTTAGTTGTATGTATGCCCTAGAGGCCAGTATTGTACAGATGATGTATATTATATTGGATGCTTGGACATATATAGAGAGGACTTTGTTGCTCGATATGATAGTATGCTATCTGGTTGCTCTTTATCTTAACATGTATACTAGTCTCTTGATATTGTCTTGTGGTTACATGTTGGTAAAGCCCTTAGGATGTGTACTTGACTACCAGGACTATGATGCAGATCATACTAGTGGGGCCATGGTAGTCCATAAGTTCATCCTTTAAAGTTCCTAGTCGTGGGTGTATCGAGACAGGGCATCGATATACCAGAGTAGACTAGCGTATACGCTTCTCGACCCATGAGATAGGCGATGGATGATCCCATATCCATTGGTGTTTGACATCAGAGATGGTATACGGGTGTTCAGTGGAGACTGGGTACACTGGACGGACTCGCCGAGAACTCCCAGATGGTATTATACCTCACATCAGATGGCAGTTCTCTGGTGACACTTGTACAGGTTAGTCTGTAGACCCGAGATCGTCATAGATTCTTGTATGATTCCCACTGTGCTTTGATTTCCACCTTACCACGTCCAAGAGGACGTGCAAAATGGTGGTTTTTGAGTACAGTCCCGAGTCACATGGAGGCAATGAGCGATAGGAGGGGTTTCGTCTCTCCCGGTATTGGGAGTTGATGTTGCGCTGTGCTCGATTGGCCATAACAGGGAAGTCCCTGGCCAGGGCTGATTTAGAGATTTACTGGTAAGTGTTACCGGTAGTTTCTCGACCCGTTATGAGCCTCATATCGGCATGACTTATCGGTTATTGGGGTCTGATGTTCACCACCCCTAGACTTGATATGCGACATATCAGATGAGGAGACCGGACTGTATGGGAAATGTTACCGTCAGGCTTTTGCAGGAGTTGGAGCGGGCTTGCTTGCCGATCTTCTGATCGTTCAATACCCGGGTAACCGTTACGTCCAACTAGTACCGCTGACGGCTTGGGGGTGCTTGATATGATCATCACCTACTGCCGGCGTATTGACGAGTCTTTAGAGTCCTACATAGGTTTTACTGGCTCAGGAAAAACGAAATAGGAGCACATATGTGATATGTGCAGGACCGAGAATAATGCGTGTATGTGATACCGTATTATATTCTTGCGACTTTTTGTATCGGTCGGTTATATGTGATATAGCCGGGTCATCGAATCAGGGGTTGATTCGATAAGTCGATACATTGGATGTTAGCTAGTTATATGTGATATAGCCGGATTATTAAGTCAAGTGTTGATTTGATAATTTAGTGTATAATTGTATATGAGATATACTAATTTACATTAACTAACATTGGCTCACTTAAGTATTTATTTTCTCACATGTGCACATTTATTATATATGAGATATATATTAAATTGTGTATTGTATTTGTATCATGGTTATTGATACATATTACATGGGTGTGTAGGGTTCCTAGGCACCCTAGTGAGGTCTCACAAGTGATCAAACATGCACAAATCAAATTTTACGGGTGCCTACAAACCCTAATACGGATCGTTTACTAGATATCTAGGGGAAACAAGCATGTAATCGAATTAAATGCTAAGGGAAAGTGACAACAACCTTTGTAGATCCGGTCCACCACTTCCTAAGCTCTGCAATGATCTCCCTCTGCTGTCCAAATCGAATCCCGAACTCAAGTATCGGCTTCGTCGAAGAAATGGGCGGGCTTGATCGTCGGTTCGATGCCGAAGATGATCTACGTCGAGGCATCACAAGAACGAGCTCCGCCTCCGCCAAGTCAAGAAACTTGTGAAGACAACACACTCTACTACATGGCAAGTAGTAGAGGATGAAGAAATAGGAAGTGGGTAGACTTTAGATTTGGATTTCTCACTTGTTTTCTCAAGTTGCCATTGAACTAGAAAGCTTTTCTTTTTCTTAGTTCTTGAAGAAGAAGAAGAAAGATATGATAGATTCAATTTAAAAAAAAAAATGAATAAGAATTAAATCTTATCATACTTTTAACCTTAGTTAAGTGTAGAGAAAAAACCATGGTTAATGGAATGGTTAGGGTTAAGGATAAGAACAAAAAAGGAGATTAAGTCAAGACTTCATGAATGTTCCACTAGCAAACAAAAAAAGCCACCATTTCATCATTTATCTTTTCCAAAATAAATAGATAAATAAAGAAATAGATAAATAAGTAAATGACTAAACAAAACCCTAATCATTAGTTTAAGCCATGGTTTGATTCTTTACACTTAACCAAGTAAGCATGTATCATCAAACATGATACAAACATGTGCACAAAAGCATATCACATATACAACTTGCACAATTCAAGTGAGAAAATCCATTTAAAGTGAACCAACACTAGTTAACGCAAAGTAGTATATCAAATATATAAATATGCACTAAATCATTAAATCAACACTTGATTTAACGATCCGGTCATATCGGATATAACCGACTAGTATCTTATGTATCGGCTTATCGAATCAATCCTTGATTCGATAACTAGGTTATATCGCATATAACCAATCGATACATAGATCGCGAGAATGTAATACGGTATCGCATACTCGAATTATTCTCGGTCCCGCACATATCTCATATGCGCTCCTATTTCGTTTCGCTTGAGCCAGGAAACCTCTGTGTAGGACTCTAAAGACTCGTCAATACGCCGGCAGCAGATGATGATCATATCAAGCATCCACAAGCCGCAAGCGGTCTGCTAAACGTAACGGCCACCCGGGTATTGAGCGATCAGAAGATCGACGAGCAAGCCCGCTCACACTCCTGCGAATCCAACCAGTAACACTTACCGTATAGTCCGGTCTGTTCGTCTGATATGTCGCATATCTCGCCTAGGGGTGGTAAACGTCAGACCCCAATAGCTCGATAAGTCATGCCGACTTGAGGTCCATAACATTTGTTAAACTACTGATAACTCTTACCAGTATATCACAGCAACCCTGGCCAGGGATTTCCTGTTATGGCCAGTCGAGCATAGCACAACATCAACCCCCAATACCGGGAGAGACGAATCCCCTCCTATCGCTTATTGCCTCCATGTGAATCGGGACTGTACCCAAAAACCACCTGTTTGCACAACTCAGTAGAGCCGTGGTAGGGTGGAAATCAAAGCACAGTGGGAGACACACAAGACTCTATGACGATCTCGGGTCAATAGACTAAGCTGTACCAGTGTCACCAGAGAACTGCCATCTGACGTGAGGTATAATACCATCTGGGAGTTCTCGGCGATTCCGTTCAGTGTACCCAGTCTCCACTGAGCACCCGCATACCATCTCCGATGTCAAACACCAATGGATATGGGACCATCCATCGCCCATCGCATGGGTCGAGAAGATATACGCTAGTCTACTCTGGAATATCGATGCCCCGTCTCGATATTCCCTCGACTAGGAACAATGAAGGATGTACTCATTGACTACCCAGGCCCCACTAGTATGATCTACATCACAGTCCTGGAAGTCGGGTACACATCCTAAGGGCTTTATCAACATGTAATCAGAGAGACAGAAAGTATACATGTTAAGATAAAGAGCAACCAGATAGCGTACTATCATGTCGAGCAAGAAAGTCCTATCTATATATGTCCCAGCATCCACTACAATATACATCCAATGTACAGTAATGGCCTCTAGGGCATACATATAACTAACAATCTCCCACTTGCACTAGGGCCATCTGTAGCAGTGGTCGCAGTATCTAATACTCAACCATCCCATATGAGTCTCTCTCTGGGAAAGGGCCTTTGTAAGTGGATCCGCCGTGTTGTCCTCTGAGTCTTCTCTCCTTCCTCGATCACCCTGGAGATCAACTATCTCCATGATCAGGTGACGCTGCCTCAGAATTTGTCTGGGTCACTGATGGGACCAGGGTTCCAGGGCCGAAGCCACACTTCCATTGTCATACAATGGCAGGAACCTAGTTCATCTTATGAACCAATATACACCCAAACTTCCTCTTTGGTAGTATCTTCAATAGCGATGTTACCAGCCTTTATCGTCTAGTTTGCCACGGTATCTAGCTTGGAACTCTTCCAACACACCGTCCCTTTACTGAGGGTAAAGACAGTGCCTGTGACTGACATTCAGTCGTCTTTATCACTCTGGAACCTTTCCAGTGATTCTCCCCAGGATCGATTGATACCATCTCACTTCAACTAGTGAGTATCCTAACATCCAATTAAATCTATCTCATAGATCCAAAGCTTAGGATTTAGTAGGTATCACTTTGATCCTATATGGAGAATCATTGTGATAAGAGGAGATTGATCGAGCGTAGCATAGGAAACTCCTTCCCTAACAAGAGTATGTCATCCAGGTATTCTACGAGGATCGTCACCATACTCCCTACTATCCTTTTGTTTATACAAGGTTCATCTACCATTTTGATGATGTCAACTTATTTGACTAATCCATCAAAAACAGATGTTCCAACTCCGCGATGCCTGCTTTATCCTATAAAGCATCTTGCATACGTTTCCGCTGCTCCCACTGTCTACGAGGCCCTTTGGCTGTGTTCTTATAGACGTTCTCTTCTAAATCAATATTTAGAAAAGTAGTCATGGCACCCAACCACCAGATATCGTAGTCGTGGTATGTAGCCGTGGCAAGTAGGATCTGGATGGATTTAAACATAGTCCCTGGAAAAGGTTTCATCATTATCCGTGCCTGGTTGATGACGAAAACCTTTAACAAGTCTAGCTTTGAAAGTCTCAACTTTTCCATGTACACCAAGCAATCTTCTCAAGATATACTTGCTCCTGATGGGGATTTAACCCTTCAGTTATAGCAACCAAAGTCCATACTTTGTTGGTGTATAAGGATTCCATCTCAGATCACTAAGCATCCAGCCATTCTTACAGAGTCCCTACTCTCGATGGCCTGCTCGAAACTAGTTGGGTCATCATCTCATGATGCAATCCTCGCTCCCACTGTCATCAAGAAACCGAGGTATCTCTCAAGTGGGTGAGGAACCCTACTAGATCGGCGGAGAGGCTGAGGTTCGTCGGGGACTATAGAATCCTTTGGTTCTGTCAAATCTTCAGCTGTAGTTTCGTATAGCTGGAACCTTTCCAGTTCTACAGAACTGACCTTGCCTCGATCTTGTCCGGATTTTGCTTTTGACATAGGCTGGACAATCCCAAATCTTAACTTACTTTAAGAGATAGGATCTTCCCACACCATATCTTATATGGAGTGGTAGGCACTGATTTGAATCGAACCTTATTCAATAGGTATGCAACTTCATAAGAGCATAACTCCCAAAAGGAAATAGGAAACTCAGTAGTACTCATCATAGAGCACACCATATCTAATATTGTGTGATTGCTCCGCCCTGACACACCGTTGTGCTGTGGTGTATTCAGAGGAGTAATACGGAGAGAGAATCTCATTCTCCTTTAGAATGGTCCAGGAATGCCATGCACAAGTATTCTCCTTCCTGATCTCATCATAGGACATAATACTTATACCCGTATTTTGGTTCTCTACTTCTAACTTATATTCTGTGAATACCTCAAAAGGTTCGGACTTATGTTTCAACAGGAACATACGACTGAATCTTGAGAGATTATCAGAGAATATAATGAAGTATAAAGAACCAGTCCTGGCATGTGTAGACAGGAGACCTTACATACATCATCATGTATCAGTCCCAACAGTTTACTAACTCTTCCTCTGCTTCCAATAAACAGGTCTATGGTCATCTAATCTTTGTGACATGACTGGCAAGTTTCATAAGATGTAAATTCAAACTGATTTAAATATGCATCTAAAATGTAACTTCAGCTAGTCGGGTTGCATTGATGTGACCTTGTCTACAATGCCTCAAGAAGGATTCGTTCATTTCCGAACTCTTCTTCTTGTGTGTGTTCTGAATACTAAGAACTGTAGTTTGATTTAGAACGTTAATGCTTTTAGATAACTCGCCTAAACCGATCAACTTTTGATATAGGAAATGTTCAAAACATTATCCAACAATACAAAATTATATCATTTCTTTACTAATAAAGAGACTTATATGATTTTGTATATCAGGTTCGGTATCTAATAGCATTTGTTCAGAATCAATGTATTCGTAATACAGGGTGACAGTGACCAACAGACTTGGCTGCAACACTTGCCCCGTTTTCTGTCTCATGAAACTTATCACCCTTTCTCAGTTTTTCTACCTTTTTGTAGCCCTAAGTAACAGCTTACATATCTGGGATCCTGATCCGGTATCATATACCCAGGATTCAGAGGATACTGAGAAACAGTTCTTTGTAATGAAAATACCCGAAGGAGATGCATCATATGCACTTTCTTCGTTTGGGCGGCATAGGAATTTTGGTATTCCCCAATTTCCTGCTCTGTCTTATAACAATTATAAGTTGGAGCGGGACCAACGTTCCCCAGCTCAGTATAACAAGCGGGTTCAGTCAATACATCCATTTTATTATCTTGATTAAGGCGTGATATGGTCACTACCAGGAGAGAGAGAGAAGAAAATACTCTGCGTGCGCTCTTGCAAGATCAGATTGGTTATATATTTTATCTAATCAGGATGTCTCCCGCTGTTTTTATCAAATCTTCCTTCAAACCCTAAAAGGAAAGACTAGCCGGGATTAATTACACTCTACAAGTTCGTCAATCTTTCAGCCAGGCCAGTGTCGGTACTTTGAGGGAGGTTCCCCGTGCTTTCGCACGGACCTAATTACAGTAAATCTCGTTTTTCCAGAGGCGTAACCCCGTTGACACCTTTCTAGACACCTACTTGATCGGCTAATTGCAAAGTGCAAAACTCTCCCAGGAGTAACAATTACTCGCAGTGGGTATCGGGATCCAACTTGTAGGGTTCCTAGGCACTCTTGTGAAGGTTCAAAAGGCATCAAACATGCCCGGATAAAAATTTAGACGTGCCGAACAACCCAAAGCCGGGATCTTTGCTAGATTATTAGGGTTTAACATGCAAGAAGATAACTTTTATCTAAGTGTGAGGGATTACAACCTTTGTAGTCCGCTCCTTCACTTCACAAGCTCCGAGTAGAAGTCCCTTTGCCGCGATCCACGATCTCCCGGACTCATGAGAGGCTCCACGACTCGAACGATCCATGCTAGCTCGAAGTATTCCAAATCTCCGATGATCTACCTCGAAGTTGCAACGACTCAAGCTTTCTCACTCTAAAGAGATGAACACACTAATCTCATGGGCTAGATGGGATGAGGATGAGAGAGTAGTATTTTTGCTTTCTTTTTAAATCATTTTCTCATATTATTTCATCACATAAAGAAAAACTAGCAAGCTTTCTTCAAGAGAGAAGAAGATGATAATGGAAAATCAAAAATCATGTTAATCCTTTTGTGATGAATAGAATATAAACTATATGATTGAATTGTAAACCATGGTCAAGGATGAGTGGTCAAGATTTTGTAGAGAAATAACTAGAGTTAGGGTTTGGTTGAGTTAAAGAATGTGTCATCCATAAAGATCTTAAGAATGACAAAAGAAAAAGCTTCTAGAAGGTGCATGAAGCTACTAACCCTAATCAAACCCTAATCTCAATTAATCATCCTTAAACATGTTTAACAATTAATCATATCATGTCACAATAATATATATCACATATATATTATATATTTGCAACAAAAGAAAATAATACAATTAACATATATCGCATATATATCAAAGTATCATCCACTGAGAAAATGAAATAATAAAGCGAGCCATTATTAGATAATGTAATACAATATATCATATATATTATTATACATTAAATCATCGAATCAACACTTGATTCGACGATCCGGCTATATCGAATATTACCGACTAATATATCATGTACCGATTCATCGAATCAACACTTGATCCGATGACCCGGTTCATTTCTAAATATCGCGAGAATATAATACGGTATCCCATATCGCATTATTCTCGCTCCTGCGCATATCACATATGCGCCACTACTCCGTTTTGCCTGAGCCAAGAAACCTCTGTGTAGGACTCTAAAGAATCGTCAATACGCCGGTAGCAGGTGATGATCATATCAAACACCCACAAGCTGCAAGCGGTCAGATAAACGTAACAGCCACCCAGGTATTGAGCGATCAGAAGATCAACAAGCTAGCCTGTGCGTTCTCCTGTGAATCCAACCAGTAACACTCCCGTACAGTCCGGTCTGTTCGTCTGATATGTCGCATATCAAGTCTAGGGGTGGTATACGTCAGACCCCAGTAACCGATAAGTCGTGTCGATGTGTGGCTCATAACGGGTCGAGAAACTACTAGTAACACTTACCAGTAAATCTCTATATCAGCCCTGGCCAGGGACTTCCAGTTATAGCCAATCGAACACAGCACAACATCAACTCCCTATACCGGGAGAGACGAATCCCCTCCTATCGCTCATTGCCTCCATGTGATTCGGGACTGTACCCAAAAGCCACCGTTTTGCACGCCCTCTTGGACGTGGTATGGTGGAAATCAAAGCACAGTGGGAATCACACAAGACTCTATGACGATCTCGGGTCTACAGACTACCCTGTACCAGTGTCACCGGAGAACTGCCATCTGACGTGTGGTATATCACCATCTGGGAGTTCTCGGCGAGTCCGTCCAGTGTACCCAGTCTCCACTGAGCACCGGTACACCATCTCTGATGTCTAACACCGATGGATATGGGATCATCCATCGCCCATCATATGGGTCAAGATGCGTATACGCTAGTCGACTCTGGTGTATCGATGCCCTGTCTCGATATACCCTCGACTAGGAACAGTTATAGGATGTACTCATCGACTACCGCGGCCCCACTAGTATGATCTCATCATAGTCCCAGTAGTCGAGTACAGATCCTAAGGGCTTTATCAACATGTGAGAGTAAAACAGTAAACCAATACAAGTCAACATGTTAAGATAAAGTGAAACCAAATAGCATACTATCATGACGAGCAAGAAAGTCATCTCTATATATATCCAAGCATCCATTATAATATACATCATATGTACAACAATGGCCTCTAGGGCATATACATAACTAACAATCTCCCACTTGCACTAAGGCCAGCTGCTGTAGTATCTCATACCTAGCATCCCGAATAATCTCTCAAACTGTATCTGGAGAATAGCCTTCGTGAATGGATCCGCAGTGTTTTCCTTCGTATCTACTCTCCTGACCTCGATCTCCCGGCGATCAACTATCTCCCTGATCAGGTGATACCGCCTCAGAATATGTCTGGACTTTTGATGGGACCTGGGTTCCTTGGCTAAAGCCACAGCTCCATTGTTATCACAATACAGAGGTATTGGATGCTCAATGGATGGAACCACATCAAGTTCACTAATGAACTTCTTGATCCAGACAGCCTCTTTGGCAGCATCGTTGGTAGCGATGTATTCAGCCTCCATCACGAGTCTGCAACGATATCCTGTTTGGAACTCTTCCAACATACCGCCCTTCCATGGAGGGTAAAGACAAAACCCGAATGCGACTTAGAGTCGTCCTTATCACTTTGGAAGCTGGAATCGGTAAAGGACTCCACCTGGAGTTCTCGGTTACCATACACCAAGAACATCTCCTTAGTCCTTCGCAAGTACTTGAGAATGTTCTTCACAGCTGTCCAGTGACTCTCTCCAGGATCTGCTTGATACCGACTTACTACACTTAGTGAGTATGCTACATCGGGTCTGGTACATAGCATCGCATACATGATAGAGCCTACTGCCGAAGCATAGGGTATCCCTTGCATGCGAGCTCTCTCCAAATCAGTCTTGGGAGACATCTCTTTGGAGAGAGTGAGTCCAGAGATCGTGGGTTGGTTCCCACGCTTGGATTCTTCCATACTAAACCTCTTTAGTATGGTGTCAATATACCTGGATTGGGACAATCCCAGTATCCGTTTAGATCTATCTCTATAGATCATGATTCCCAATATGCAGGAGGCATCACCTAGATCTTTCATTGAGAATCTCTGTGATAAGAAGAGCTTGACTGATTGCAGCATATGAATATCATTTCCTATCAAGAGTATGTCATCCACGTACAATACGAGGAAGACAACCTTACCCTCTGCTACCTTCTTATAGATACAAGGTTCATCTATATTTTTGATGAAGTCAAACTCTTTGACTACAACATCAAAACAGATGTTCCAACTCCGCGATGCTTGCTTTAACCCATAAATGGATTTAAGCAGCTTGCACACCTTTCCGCTGCTCCCACTATCTACGAAGCCCTCTGGCTGAGTCATGTACACGCTCTCTTCTAAATCACCGTTTAGAAAGGCGGTCTTAACATCCATTTGCCAGATTTCGTAGTCATGGTATGCAGCAATGGCAAGTAAGATCCGGATGGACTTAAGCATAGCCACTGGAGAAAAGGTTTCGTCATAATCCACACCTGGTCGTTGACGAAAACCCTTTGCTACAAGTCTAGCTTTGAAAGTCTCAACTTTTCCATCTACACCAAATTTCTTTTTAAAAATCCACTTGCTCCCAATGGGTTTTACCCCTTCAGGAGCATTTTCCAAAATCCATACTTTATTGGTGTACATGGATTCCATCTCAGATCGCATTGCATCCAGCCATTTCACAGAGTCACCACTCGTGATGGCCTGTTCGAAACTAGTCGGGTCATCATCATCCATGATGCAATCCTCGCTTCCACCATCAATGAGAAAACCGTAGTATCTCTCAGGTGGACGAGAAACCCTACTAGATCGGCGGAGAGGCTGGGGTTCGTTGGGTATTACTGAATCCTCTGGTTCCACTAAATCATCTGTTGTAGTTTGTTCTACTGGAACTTCTTCCAGTTCTACCTCAGAACCACTAATTTCTTTTTCAAGAAATTCCTTTTCTAAAAAGGTGGCATGTTGAGTAACAAACACCTTTTGTTGTTCACTGTGGTAAAATAGATATCCATACGAATTGCTTGGATATCCTACAAACTTACAAAGAACTGATCGTGCCTCGAGTTTGTCCGGATTTTGCTTTTTAACATAGGCCGGACAACCCCATATCTTAACTCTTTTAAGAGATGGTCTCTTCCCCTTCCATATCTCATATGGAGTGGTAGGCACTGATTTAGTTGGAACTCTATTCAATAGGTATATGGCTGTCTCAAGCGTATACCCCCAAAAGGAAATAGGTAACTCAGCTGTACTCATCATAGAGCGTACCATATCTAATAGGGTGCGATTCCTCCGCTCCGATACACCGTTGTGCTGTGGTGTATAAGGAGGAGTAAGCTGAGAGAGAATCCCATTCTCTTTTAGATAATCTAGGAACTCACTGCTTAAGTATTCACCTCCTCGATCAGATCGAAGAATCTTAATACTTTTGCCCGTTTGATTCTCTACTTCATGCTTATATTCTCTGAATTTCTCAAAAGCTTCAGACTTGTGTTTCATCAGGAACACATATCCGAATCTTGAGAGATCGTCAGTGAATGTAATGAAGTATGAAGAACCGTTCCTGGCATGCGTAGACATGGGACCGCATACATCACTATGTACCAGTCCTAAGAGTTCGGTAACTCTTTCTCCGTGTCCACTAAACGGAGCTTTGGTCATTTTTCCTTTGAGACATGAATGGCAAGTATCATAAGATGATAATTCGAACGGATTCAAATAACCATCCTTATGTAACTTAGCCAGTCGTGTCGCATTGATATGACCAAGTCTACAATGCCACAAGTAGGATTCGTTCATATCCGAACTTTTCCTCTTGTGTGTGTTTTGTATATTCAGGACTGTATTCTGATTTAGAATGAATATGCCATTATGTAACGAGCCTGATGCAATCAACTTTTGATCTAGGAATATGTTCATAACATTATCCTGTACTACAAAATTATATCCTTCTTTACTTAATAAGGAGACTGATATAATGTTGCACATCATGTTCGGTATATAATAGCACTCATTTAGAATCAGTGTATTACGACTTGGTAATACAAGGTGATATTCGCCAACTGCTTTGGCTACAATACTTGCACCGTTCCCTACTTGAACGGAATGATCACCTTTTCCCAGTTCTCTACCTTTACGTAGCCCATGTAACTGTTTACATATGTGGGATCCTGATCCGGTATCTAATACCCAGGACGTAGGGTGAACTGAGAAACAGTTCTCAATAACTAACACACCCGAAGAAGATGCATCAACATGTATGTTCTTTTGGGCGGCGTGAGAATCCAGATATTCTCCTGTTTCCTGTTCAATCTTATAACTCTTATAAGAAAGAACGGGTCTAACGTTCCCTTGCTCAGTACAATAATTAGGTTTAGTCAATACATCCATTTTATTATCTTGATTATGGCATGACATGGTCGCTACCTGGAGAGAGAGAGAAGAAAACACTTTAGCGTATACTCTTGCAAGATTAGATTGGTTATTATCTTATCTAATCAGGATGTCTCCCACTATTTTTATCAAATCTACCTTAAAACCCTAAAAGGTAAGATTAGCCGGGATTAATTACACCTTACAATTTCGTCAATCTTTCAGCCAGATCAGTGTCGGTACTTTGAGGGAGGTTCCCCGTGCTATCGCACGGACCTAATTAAAGTAAACCTCGTTTTCCCAGAGGCGTAACCCCATTAACACTTTTCTAGACACCTACTTGATCGGCTAATTGTCCTGTGTAAAACTCTCCCAGGAGTAACTCTTACTCGCAGTGGGTATCGGGATCCAACTATCTCATAGGAGGTATGCAATCTCATTGCAAATTTCAACACTTGAAATTCCCGATAATGCTTTTACCCCTAGCAACATATGACCTTGGCTAAGGTCAACAAATCATAAGCGCTAGTCAAGTTTAACCCGTCATTTCTTGATTGAATTAAACCCACCTGTACGACCCTTGGCTAAGGTCAACAAAGTCGCACGACTACCCTAACTCAATCACATCTCATGTTTTAGCAGATAAATACTAATTAGCTACCGTACACTACGCCTTGGCTAAGGTCAACAAACGCAGCACGAATACTAACTAGTCTCTATCTGAAATGACGGAGGGCTACGCTGGTTTTTCAGAAAACCCTGAGCGTAATGAACTTGATATCGTCGTAGAATCATGTAGTTTTTGAAAAGGAGTGTTTTTGAGGCTTTTCTTAGTTTCGCTAAAGGGGTCACTCCCGGTGAAAGGATCGTCGGCCCTTTCCTCATCGAATAAGGTGCAGGATATATCATATATACCGCTGTGCAAAGAAAAACACTAAAAGCAATCAAAAGACAAACCGCGTTTTGTAGCATCTGCCAGTTTTGCTAAAGGAGTCACTCCCGGTGAAGGGATCTCGGTCCTTTCCTCATCGAATAAGGTGCAGGATATATCGTATATATCACTGTGCAAAGCAAAACTGTAGCTACCCCTTTTATAAAGTTTTGATTCTACAACATCATTAGGTTTCTTTTCCTTTTATTAATCATATTAATAAAAATCCCATCAGCTGATGCTTCCTAAGTATCACAGAAGAAACGAAAGCAGTAATATTTATATATCAGCATATATATATAGTATAGGCATTCGTCTCAGGCAGTAATATGATCTCATCACAGAACATTGCAGCAGAAGAACATATATGAAATATTGGATATACTAGGACGTCCGTGTTTTCAATACGAGCCTGTATAAAACACGGATTCCACGGTCGCGACGAATAGCCAAACCCACATCCCAAGACCCCTACGAGAGCGGCAAGTAACACTGCCAATTCTAGGGTTAGGAGACCCGGTCTCGACTCCTCGAGATGGCCTCCCACTGGACCCTAGAACCCGGTTACTTGTGCTCCCCTCCTTGGGTCTACCTAATGCGGAAAAATAAATAATATACACTGGTGACAGCAACCGCAACCTGGAAGTGCCCCAAATAAAAGAATATTATATTACAAATGAATTTTACATGAATGAAAATAAAAACCCTCATCTCACATAAAAACCCCCGGCTATTCAGAACGCGACGATCCAATATAACATATCACAGCAACACATAATATCTCATATCATCAACGTAAGTAAATATGCGCATCCCAATTGTCGTTGACATATAGCAACGAAACTGGCGATATCACATATTACACTTACGGTCACAGAAAAGAAAGTGTAAAACTACAACATTTGGAATCCACAATCACTTTAGACATCGTAAATCCGAAATATCACATACTTTGTATTTCATGCCTAACTCTATGAATTCCACATATTGTATCACATTCCAGATAAATAGACAGTATTAAACTTTTCGAACAGATAATCAAACACTCAAAACTTCCCAAAGTGCTCAACTCTTGAGCGGAGTTCAAATAATCCCAGAATATGTCACAGTACCGGTGATCCAGCCGTAGAAGGGTCAAGCCAACGCCTCACATGTGGCACGCCGTACTGCCCCAAACCCGAAGGTTCAAAAGGCAGTTCAAGACGGTCACATAATCGAGTTAAGGTTTGTTGTCTTCTAGAGGGTCCACCGCTTAACTTGTACAATTTTTTCCGAAAGATTTAAACCCGAAGAAATTTCAACACTTGAAAGTTTGCCGTACCGGGAAACAGTTAGTTAATGATATCCGTTCAAATAGTTTAACAGTTTCTAAACATCCGGAAAGAAATACGAACTTAAATATTCCGATCGAATCTACTATTACAAAATAAACCCCAGATTTAAACAATACTGGAATCACTGTTAAAAATATCCAGAAGCATCAACAAGTACCTACGGACATTACCATAAAATCCACGTGTCACAAATCGACTGTTCCGCCGCGGAACCGCCGCGCAAGGCATGCTTGCGCCGCGGTTCCGCCGCCGTTTAGTCGAATTAGGGGCTCGTGTTTTATGGTAATTCTTAGAATTCCCAGCTGATTTTTTTACATATTTTTAATTCAGAAAAATCCCAAAATTTAAAAAATTTCCAGAGAGGGGTCTTTTTGCGTCGTTTCGGGTTCGATCGGAGTTTTAACTTCGTAAACACATCGCCTAATGCTCTAGCTAGGCTCTGATACCACTGTAGGGTTCCTAGGCACTCTTGTGAAGGTTCAAAAGGCATCAAACATACCCGGATAAAAATTTAGACGTGCCGAACAACCCAAAGCCGGGATCCTTGCTAGATTATTAGGGTTTAACATGCAAGAAGATAACTTTTATCTAAGTGTGAGGGATTACAACCTTTGTAGTCCGCTCCTTCACTTCACAAGCTCCGAGTAGAAGTCCCTTTGCCGCGATCCACGATCTCCCGGACTCATGAGAGGCTCCACGACTCGAACGATCCATGCTACCTCGAAGTATTCCAAATCTCCGATAATCTACCTCGAAGTTGCAACGACTCAAGCTTTCTCACTCTAAAGAGATGAACACACTAATCTCATGGGCTAGATGAGATGAGGATGAGAGAGTAGTATTTTTGCTTTCTTTTTAAATCATTTTCTCATATTATTTCATCACATAAAGAAAAACTAGCAAGCTTTCTTCAAGAGAGAAGAAGATGATAATGGAAAATCAAAAATCATGTTAATCCTTTTGTGATGAATAGAATATAAACTATATAATTGAATTGTAAACCATGGTCAAGGATGAGTGGTCAAGATTTTGTCTGAGCCACTACTCCGTTTTGCCTGAGCCAAGAAACCTCTGTGTGGGACTCTAAAGAATCGTCAATACGCCGGTAGCAGGTGATGATCATATCAAACACCCACAAGCTGCAAGCGGTCAGCTAAACGTAACAGCCACCCAGGTATTGAGCGATCAGAAGATCAACAAGCTAGCCTATGCGTTCTCCTGTGAATCCAACCAGTAACACTCCCGTACAGTCCGGTCTGTTCGTCTGATATGTCGCATATCAAGTCTAGGGGTGGTATACGTCAGACCCCAGTAACCGATAAGTCGTGTCGATGTGTGGCTCATAACGGGTCGAGAAACTACTAGTAACACTTACCAGTAAATCTCTATATCAGCCCTGGCCAGGGACTTCCAGTTATAGCCAATCGAACACAGCACAACATCAACTCCCTATACCGGGAGAGACGAATCCCCTCCTATCGCTCATTGCCTCCATGTGATTCGGGACTGTACCCAAAAGCCACCGTTTTGCACGCCCTCTTGGACGTGGTAAGGTGGAAATCAAAGCACAGTGGGAATCACACAAGACTCTATGACGATCTCGGGTCTACAGACTACCCTGTACCAGTGTCACCGGAGAACCGCCATCTGACGTGTGGTATATCACCATCTGGGAGTTCTCGGCGAGTCCGTCCAGTGTACCCAGTCTCCACTGAGCACCCGTACACCATCTCTGATGTCTAACACCGATGGATATGGGATCATCCATCGCCCATCATATGGGTCAAGATGTGTATACGCTAGTCTACTCTGGTGTATCGATGCCCTGCCTCGATATACCCTCGACTAGGAACAGTTATAGGATGTACTCATCGACTACCGCGGCCCCACTAGTATGATCTCATCATAGTCCCAGTAGTCGAGTACAGATCCTAAGGGCTTTATCAATATGTGAGAGTAAAACAGTAAACCAATACAAGTCAACATGTTAAGATAAAGTGAAACCAAATAGCATACTATCATGACGAGCAAGAAAGTCATCTCTATATATATCCAAGCATCCATTATAATATACATCATATGTACAACAATGGCCTCTAGGGCATATACATAACTAACACAACTATCATATAGAAGGTATGCAATCTCATTGCAAATTTCAACACTTGAAACTCCCGAAAAAGGTTTTTACCCCTAGCACATATGACCTTAACTATGGTCAACAAATCATAAGTACTAGTCAAGTTCTACCCGTCATTTCGTGATTAATTAGACCCACCCACATGACCCTTAACTAAGGTCAACAAAGTCATGCGACTGTCCTAACTAATCGCATCATATGCGGTGTAGGAAGACATCACTTAGCTACCGTACACTGTGCCTTGACTATGGTCAACAAACACAGCACGAATACTAAGTACTCTACTTCCTAAAATGACGGAGGGTTGCGAATGGTTTTTGTGAAAACCTTTAACGCTTTGAACTTGATCTCGTTGCGGAATCAAATGGTTTTTAAATGGAATGTTTTCGAGGCTTTTCTAGTTTTGCTAAAGGGGTCACTCCCGGTGAAGGGATCGTCGGCCCTTTCCTCGTCGAATGAGGTGCGGGATATATCATATATATCACTGTGCAAAGCGGAAACTATAGAAGCGATCAAAGACAAACCGAGGGTTGTAGCATCTGCCAGTTATTGCTAAAGGAGTCACTCCCGGTAAAGGGATCTCGGTCCTTTCCTTATCGAATAAGGTGCAGGATGTTCTATAATGAACACCGCGATGCAAAGCAAGAACTGTAGCTACCTGTTTTATTTTGAAATTCGATTCCACAGCATCAATTAGGTTTATTTTCTTTCATTAATCTCATTAATGAATATCCCATCATTTAAGTCCACCTAAACATCACAGATAAATATAACGTACGCTTATGCCATCCGCATTCGCCTCGATGTCCCGTCTGCACCGTTAGGTTAGGTAACTAACGGAAGAGCGGGGCAGGGCTAGTGCGGGTGTAAAACAAAAGCAACGTTTATATAATATATCATATATACTATATATAATATCTGTCACAGAACATCACATGATCACAGATAAATCACAGCAGAAGAAACATATGAAATATTGGATATACTAGGACGTCCGTGTTTTCAATACGAGCGAGTATAAAACACGGATTCCACGGTCGTGATGAATAGCCAATCCCACACCCCTAGACCCCTACGAGAGCGGCAAGCAACCCTACCAATTATAGGGTTAGGAGACCCGGACTCGACTCCTCGAGTTGGTCTCCCACTGGACCCCAGAACCCGGTTACTTGTGCTCCCCTCCTTGGGTCTATCCTAATGCGGAAAAGTAAATAATATACAAATGGTGACAACATCCGCAACCTGGAAGTGCCCCAATAAAAGAATATTACATACAAGTTTTTACATGAATGAAAATGAAAAGACACTCATCTCACATAAAAAAAACCCCGGCTATTCAAACACGACGATCCAATATAACATATCCAGCAACACATAACATCACATGTCATCAACGTAAGTAAATATGCGCATCCCAATTGTCGTTGACATATAGCAACGAAACCGGCGACATCACATATTACACTTACGGTCACAGAAAAGAAAGTGTAAAACTACAACAGTTGGAATCCGCAACCTCCTCAGACATCGCATGCCTGACCAAATGAATTACTTAGACATCGCATGCCTAACAATTATAAACCCCGCATTTTAGTCTCATTATCGAAAACTCTTTTCAATATCAAGTCGGGCAATTCAACAAGATTCCCGACATTCTGATCGAATGCTCGTCGCAAACTTTAGTAGGCGGCCGCACCCCCGACGCCGTCGACGAAGTGCACCAAGGCGGAACACGGCTACCGCGAGCACCCGAACGGATGCTTTCGGCGACGGGGTTCTCCTACAGTCACTTGGTCGGGGCTATGGAGTGAGGCTATCTATTAAGTTTACCCGGCGAGTATCCGCGTACGCTACGTGATTGCGACGGACTTTTGATCACATCAAAATTCCATGGCAACCGATCAAGTGAGACTAAACTGCTACGTTTATAATATTCATTCCGTTATCTCATAGCAATTTGTGAATTCCAATTATTGTATCACATTCCGGATAAATAGAAAATGTTAAACTTTCCGATCGAACAATCGAACACCCAAGTTTTCCCGATACAGCTCAACACATGAAATAAGTCTAACAACATTCAGTTCGTGCCTCAGTACCAACGGTCCAGCCGTAGAAGGGTCAAGCCAACGCCTCACATGTGGCACGCCGTACTGCCCCAAACCCGAAGGTTCAAAGGGCAGTTCAAGACGGTCACATATTCGAGTTAAGGTTTGTTGTCTTCTAGAGGGTCCATCGCGTTACTTGCACTACTTAGAACGTCGTTAAACTACGGAAAAATCCAACAATTGAAAATTTCCCGGCAGGGGAAAAAGTGGGTATTTATATCCGGTCGAACTTTTTAACATATTCTAAAAATACCCGGAAAAGCACACCGACAAAATTAGACTGTCTGATCGAATACACCGAGTTCCCAATACAACCCAGAAAATGCAACTCTGGAAAAATTATTAAAAATCCCCAGGAAAACCAGCACAGACAACTAAGAATTACTGTGCAAAATAGGATGCACAAAACGACAAAAGGGCCGCGGATCCGCCGCATGAGCCTACTGTAAGGCCGCGGATCCGCGCCGCCTTTATGGAATCAAGCCCTCGAATTTTACAGTAACCCTTATATCTTCCTGCTGATTTTTCTGAATATTTTTAATTCACAAAAAACCACGAATTTCAAAAAAGTCCAGAGAGCAATTTCAGGTTTGGGTTTTGGGTCGATCGGACTTCTAATTCCGTCGGGACTTCGCCTAAGGCTCTAGCTAGGCTCTGATACCACTGTAGGGTTCCTAGGCACCCTCGTGAGGTCTCACAAGTGATCAAACATGCAGAAATCAAATTTTACAGGTGCCTACAAACCCTAATACGGATCGTTTACTAGATATCTAGGCGAAACAAGCATGTAATCGAATTAAATGCTAAGGGAAAGTGACAACAACCTTTGTAGATCCGGTCCACCACTTCCTAAGCTCCGCGATGATCTCCCTCCGCTGTCCAAATCGAATCCCGAACTCAAGTATCGGCTTCGTCGAAGAAATGGGCGGGCTTGATCGTCGGTTCGATGCCGAAGATGATCGACGTCGAGGCATCACAAGAACGAGCTCCGCCTCCGCCAAGTCAAGAAACTTGTGAAGACAACACACTCTACTACATGGCAAGTAGTAGAGGATGAAGAAATAGGAAGTGGGTAGACTTTAGATTTGGATTTCTCACTTGTTTTCTCAAGTTGCCATTGAACTAGAAAGCTTTTCTTTTTCTTAGTTCTTGAAGAAGAAGAAGAAAGATATGATAGATTCAATTTTATAAAAAAAATGAATAAGAATTAAATCTTATCATACTTTTAACCTTAGTTAAGTGTAGAGAAAAAACCATGGTTAATGGAATGGTTAGGGTTAAGGATAAGAACAAAAAAGGAGACTAAGTCAAGACTTCATGAATGTTCCACTAGCAAACAAAAAAAGCCACCATTTCATCATTTATCTTTTCCAAAATAAAAAGATAAATAAAGAAATAGATAAATAAGTAAATGACTAAACAAAACCCTAATCATTAGTTTAAACCATGGTTTGATTCTTTACACTTAACCAAGTAAGCATGTATCATCAAACATGATACAAACATGTGCACAAAAGCATATCACATATACAACTTGCACAATTCAAGTGAGAAAATCCATTTAAAGTGAACCAACACTAGTTAACGCAAAGTAATATATCAAATATATAAATATGCACTAAATCATTAAATCAACACTTGATTTAACGATCCGGTCATATCGGATATAACCGACTAGTATCTTATGTATCGGCTTATCGAATCAATCCTTGATTCGATAACTAGGTTATATCGCATATAACCAATCGATACATAGATCGCGAGAATGTAATACTGTGTCGCATACTGGAATTATTCTCGGTCCCGCACATATCTCATATACGCTCCTATTTCGTTTCGCTTGAGCCAGGAAACCTCTGTGTAGGACACTAAAGACTCGTCAATACGCCGGCAGCAGATGATGATCATATCAAGCATCCACAAGCCGCAAGCGGTCTGCTAAACGTAACGGCCACCCGGGTATTGAGCGATCAGAAGATCGACGAGCAAGCCCGCTCACACTCCTGCGAATCCAACCAGTAACACTTACCGTATAGTGCGGTCTGTTCATCTGATATGTCGCATATCTCGCCTAGGGGTGGTAAACGTCAGACCCCAATAGCTCGATAAGTTATGCCGACTTGAGGTCCATAACATTCGTGAAACTACTGATAACTCTTACCAGTATATCACAGCAACCCTGGCCAGGGATTTCCTGTTATGGCCAGTCGAGCATAGCACAACATCAACCCCCAATACCGGGAGAGACGAATCCCCTCCTATCGCTCATTGCCTCCATGTGAATCGGGACTGTACCCAAAAACCACCTGTTTGTACAACTCAGTAGAGCCGTGGTAGGGTGGAAATCAAAGCACAGTGGGAGACACACAAGACTCTATGACGATCTCGGGTCAACAGACTAAGCTGTACCAGTGTCACCAGAGAACTGCCATCTGACGTGAGGTATAATACCATCTGGGAGTTCTCGGCGAGTCCGTTCAGTGTACCCAGTCTCCACTGACCACCCGCATACCATCTCCGATGTCAAACACCAATGGATATGGGACCATCCATCGCCCATCGCATGGGTCGAGAAGATATACGCTAGTCTACTCTGGAATATCGATGCCCCGTCTCGATATTCCCTCGACTAGGAACAATGAAGGATGTACTCATTGACTACCCAGGCCCCACTAGTATGATCTACATCACAGTCCTGGAAGTCGGGTACACATCCTAAGGGCTTTATCAACATGTAATCAGAGAGACAGAAAGTATACATGTTAAGATAAAGAGCAACCAGATAGCGTAGTATCATGTCGAGCAAGAAAGTCCTATCTATATATGTCCCAGCATCCACTACAATATACATCCAATGTACAGTAATGGCCTCTAGGGCATACATATAACTAACAGGGTGTACAAGACTTACACCATGTCATTTGTGATATTAGGTTTTAATATTTATAGTAAAAACAAAATAAGTGGAATATTAGTTTAATGCATGAAGCTAGTGGAAGCTTATGGATGCATTGACTAAGTCCATTGCTTTTGTTTTACTTAAGATATTTAGTAACCTAACCATCACAATTAGCTATGGTTATGTCTCACATGAGTTAGTTTATGATACTCACTCACCATGGTTCACTCTCTCACTTGATCATTATTCATTCTCATCTCTTTGTTCATCTTCTTCCTCAAGCCAAAAGAAAAAGGTTTCTAGGGTTTGATAAAAGTGAGAAAGTATTGTGAGATAAATAATTCTAGGGTGTACCCACTTCCTATTTCATCATCCTCTACTAGACTAGCACTTTAGTTTAGAGTGTTTGCTTCACTAATTCTCTAGTTAGCGAAGTAGAAGCTTGAACTAGCATTCCCTCGACGTAGATCATTTTCGGCCTCGAAGACTTCAAGCAAGGTCGCTCCTTTCGCCTCGTGAAGCCATGCAAGAGTCCGGGAGAACCACGATCGCAGTGAAGGGACTACTACAAGGAGCTTATGAAGTAAAGGACCGATCTACAAAGGTTGTATTTCCTTTTTCACTTAGATAGTAAATGGTTTACTTTGTTTCCGTATTGTATTCTAGCTAACGATTCTAGTTTAGAGTTCCCTTTTAACGGCAAAATTTTAAAATGGCATGGACGATGCCTCCCTAAACCTTGCTGCCGTCGATAGGAACCCTACAGTGGTATCAAAGCCTAGCTAGGAAATTATACGGATAATGTTAGATTACGAATACGAAACGAACTCCGAAACTTGAAACCCTAAAACCCACTTTCTGTCGATTTTCAAATGAGCCCTAATTTTTTTTAAACAAGTACAGAATGATATATGTATGATACAATGAACACTGAAGAAATCTGGAATCATTCTGAAACATTTGGGCCGGTGACACCCCCCCACCGGCCAATTCCGAGCCCCCCTCCAGATTTTTGCATTGTTCTGTTACATGGGTTTTGGTGCTTCATGTGTTGTTTATTCTTGCTAAATTATCATGTGATGTTAATTTACTATAATGACCAATCGGAGTGTTTCGTAGTCGTAATTTTAACTATTTTTGGGTAAATTTAGACGTTGTTAAAAAGTTCAATCGGATGTCAAATACCCACTTTAACCCTTACCGGGAAAATTTCCAAGTGTTGGATTTTTCCCGTAGTTAAAAAGCTTTCAAAGATCATGCAAGTTATGCGATGGACCCTCTAGAAGAACAAAACCTTAACTCGATTATGTGACCGTCAGAACTGCCATTGAACCCTCGGGTTTGTGGTGGTTCAGCGGTGCCACATGTGAGGCGTTGGTTTAGCCCTTCTACGGCCGGTTCATTGGTGCTGTGGCGTGTGCTGAATTACTTTAAACTACGCTCAAGTGTTGAGCTTTTTGGGTAATTTTGGGTGTTTAATGATTCGATTGGAATGTTTAACATCGTCTAGGCTATTTCTCTGTGATGTGATAGCATGCGCTGTTATGTGCTGCTGGATATGTTATATTGGATCGTCGCGTTTTGAATAGCCGGGGTTTTTATGTGAGATGAGAGTTTTTATTTTCATTCATGTAAAATTAATTGTATGTAATATTCTTTTATTGGGGCACTTCCGGGTTGAGGTTGATGTCACCATTGATGTATATTATTTACTTTTTCGCATTAGGATAGACCCAAAGAGGAGAGCACAAGTAACCGGGTTCTAGAGTTCAGTGGGAGAGCAACTCGAGGAGTCGAGTCTGGGTCTCCTAACTCTAGAATAGGTAGGGTTGCTTGCCGCTCTCGTAGGGGTCTAGGGATGTGGGTTTGGCTATTCATCGCGACCGTGGAATCCGTGTTTTATAGAGGCTCAAAATAAAACACGGACCTCCTAGTATATCCATTATTTCATATGTTTCTTCTGCTGCGATATCTGTGATGTGATCATTTGATATGTTGTGATAGATGCTGTATATAGTATATATGATATATTATATAGACGTTACTTATGTTTTACACCCGTGCTAGCCCTGCCCCGCTCTGCCGTTAGTCACCTAACCTAACGGTGCACGAGGGGACATCAAGGCGAATGCGGATGGCATAAGTGTACGTCATATTTATCTGTGATGTTTAGGTGACTTAAATGATGGGACTTAATTAATATGATTAATGAAAGAAAAGAATCCTAAAAGATTTTGTAGAATCAAATTTTCAAAAAGGGTAGCTACAGTTTTGTTTTGCATAGCGATATATATGATATATCCCGCACCTTATTCGATGAGTAAAGAGCCGAGATCCCCTCACCGGGAGTGACCTCTTTAGCAAAACTGGCAGATGCTACAACACTCGGTTTGTCTTTTCATTGCTTTTGGAGTTTTTTCTTTGCATAGCGATATATATGATATATCCTGCACCTTATTCCATAAGGAAAGAGCAGAGATCCCTTCACCGGGAGTGAACTCTTTAGCAAAACTAGTAAAAACCTAAAAAACACTCCTTTTAAAAATTCACTCGATTCTACAACGATATCAAGTTCATTACGCAATAGGTTTTCAGAAAAACATGTCGTAGCCCTCCGTCATTTAAGATAAGTCCTACTTAGTATTCGTGCTACGTTTGTTGACCTCCATCAAGGCGTAGTGTGCGATAGCTGACTAGTATTTATCTGCTTATGCATATGATGAAGATTGGATTAGGCTAGTCGTACGACCTTGTTGTCCTCCGTCAAGGGTCGTGTGGGTGGGTTTGATTCAATCAAGAAATGATGGGTTGAACTTGACTTGCACCCTATGGTTTGTTGACCTCCGTCAAGGTCATGGGATGCTTGGGGCAAAATATTATCGGGAATTTCAAGTGTTGAAATTTGCAATGAGATTGCATACCTTCTATGTGATAGTTGTATCCCGATACCCACTGCGAGTAATAGTTACTCCTGGGAGAGTTTTACACAGGACAATTAGCCGATCAAGTAGGTGTCTAGAAAGGTGTCAATGGGGTTACGCCTCTGGGAAAATGAAGTTTATTTTAATTAGGTCCGTGCGAAAGCACGGGGAACCTCCCTCAAAGTACCGACACTGGCCTGGCTGAATGATTGGCGAAATTGTAGGGTGTAATTAATCCCGGCTAGTCTTTCCTTTTAGAGTTTGAAGGAAGATTTGACAAAAACAGTAGGAGCCATCCTGATTAAATAAAATAATAACCAATCTGATCTTGCAAGAGCATACGCTAAAGTGTTTTCTTCTCTCTCTCTCCAGGTAGCGACCATATCATGTCTTAATCAAGATAATAATATGGATGTATTGACTAAACCCGCATGTTATACTGTGCTGGGGAACGTTGGTTCCGTTCTTTCTTATAAGAGTTATAAGACTGAACATGATATAGGGGAATGCCAGGATTCCCATGCCACCCGAATGAAGAAAGTACATGTTGATGCATTTTCATCGGGTGTATTCGTTACAGAGAACTGTTTCTCCATTTGTTCTACATCCTGGGTATTAGATACCGGGTCAGGATCCCATATATGTAATCAGTTATATGTGCTTAGGAAAGGTAGAGAACTTGGAGAAGGTGATAAAGACATAAGGGTTGGAAATAGTGCAATTGTGGCAGCTAAAACCGTCGGGGAATATCACCTTGTATTACTAACGGGTAATACATTGATTCTGAATGAATGCTATTACAAGCCGAACCTGATATGCAACATTATATCAGTTTCTTTAATAAGTAAAAAGGGATATAATTTTGTATTGCAGGATAATGTTATGAACATTTTCCTGAACCAAAAGTTAGTTGGATCAGGCACGTTGTGCAATGGCATTTATGTTCTAAATTAATCAACAGTTTTGAGCATAACAAACACACACAAAAGGAAGAGTTCAGAAATGAACGAATCTTTTTTGTGGCATTGTAGACTTGGTCATATAAATGCGACACGGCTGGCTAAGTTGCATAAGGATGGATATTTGAATCCGTTCGAATTTTCATTTTATGACACTTGTCGGTCATGTCTCAAAGGCAAGATGACCAAAACTCTGTTTACGGGACATGGAGAAAGAGTTACGGAACTCTTGGGACTGGTACATAGTGATGTATGCGGTCCCATGTCTACACATTCCAGGAATGGTTCAGCGTACTTCATTACATTCACTGACGATCTCTCTAGATTCGGATATGTGTTCTTGATGAAAAACAAATCAGAAGCTTTTGAGAAATTTAGAGAATATAAACAAGAAGTCGAGAACCAAACTGGGAAAAGTATTAAAATCCTTTAATCTTATCGAGGAGGAGAATACTTAAGCATTGAATTCCTGGACTTCCTAAAAGAGAATGAGATTCTCTCTCAGCTAACTCCTCCATATACACCACAGCACAACGGTGTATCGGAACGGGTGAACCGCACCCTATTAGAGATGGTGTGCTCTATGATGAGTATAGCTGAGTTACCTATTTCCTTCTGGGGGTATGCGATGGAGACAGCAGCATACCTACTGAATAAAGTTCTTACCAAATCTGTGCCTACCACCCCATATGAGATATGGGAAGGGAAGAGACCATATCTTAATTTTGTTAAGATATGGGGTTGCCCGGCCTATGACAAAAGACAAAAACCGGACAAACTCGAGGCAAGGTCTGTTTTGTGTAAGTTTATTGGATATCCCAAGCATTCGCGAGGGTATATCTTCTACCCCAGTGAGGAACAAAGGGTGTTTATTGCTCAACATGCCACCTTTTTAGAAATAGAATTTCTTGCAAAAGAGATTAGTGGCTCTGAGGTAGAACTGGAAGAGCTTCCAGCAATACAAACTACAACAGAAGATTTGGTAGAACCTGAGGATTCGGTAGTTCCCGATGAACCTCAGCCACTCTGCCGATCTAGTAGGGTTCCTCACCCACCTGAGAGATACTACGGTTTTCTCATGGATGGGGGGACCGAGAATTGCATCATGGAGGATAATGACCCAACTAGCTTCGAGCAGGCCATCACGAGTGGGGACTGAGTGAAATGGCTGGATGCAATGCGGTCCGAGATGGAATCCATGTACACCAACAAAGTATGGACTTTGGAAGTTTCTCCTGAAGGGGTAAAACCCATTGGGAGAAAGTAGATCTTCAAGAAAAAACTTGGTGTATATGGGAAAGTGGAGACTTTCAAAGCTAGACTTGTTGCAAAGGGTTTTCATCAATGACTAGGTGTCGATTATGACGAAACCTTTTTCTTCAGTGGCTATGCTTAAATCCATCCAAATCATGCTTGCCATCGCTGCGTATCATGACTACGAAATCTGGCATATGGATGTTAAGACCGCCTTTCTAAATGGTGATTTGGAAGAGTGCGTGTACATGACTCAGCCAGAGGGCTTCGTAGACAGTGGGAGCAGCGGAAAGGTGTGCAAGCTGCTTAAATCCATCTATGGGTTAAAGCAAGCATCGCGGAGTTGGAACATCTGCTTTGATGTCGTTATCAAAGAGTTTGATTTCGTCAAAAACGTAGATGAACCTTGTATATACAAGAAGGTGGCAGAGAGTAAGGTTATTTTCCTCGTAATGTACATGGATGACATACTCTTGATGGGAAATGACATTCCTATGCTGCAATCGGTCAAGCTCTTCTTATCACAAAGATTCTCAATGAAAGATCTAGGGGATGGCTCCTACATCTTGTGGATTAAGATCTATAGAGATATATCTAAACGGATACTGGGATTATCTCAATCCAGGTACATTGACACCATACTAAAGAGGTTTAGTATGGAAGAATACAAGTGTAGGTTTTTACCCACGATCTCTGGGCTCACTCTCTCCAAAGAGATGTCTCCCAAGACTGATTTGGAGAGAGCTCGCATGCAAGGGATACCCTATGCCTCGGCAGTAGGCTCTATCATGTACGCGATGCTATGTACCAGACCCGATGTAGCACACTCACTATGTGTAGTGAGTAGGTATCAAGCAGATCCTGGAGAGAGTCACTGGACAGCTATGAAGAGCATTCTCAAGTACTTACGAAAGACTAAAGAGATGCTCTTGGTGTATGGTAACGGAGAACTCCAAGTGGAGTCTTTTACCAATTCGAGCTTCCAGAGTGATAAGGACGACTCTAAGTCGCACTCAGGATTTGTCTTTACCCTATACGGAGGGGAGGTATGCTGGAAGAGTTCCAAGCAGGAAACTGTGGCAGACTCGACGATGGAGGCTGAATACATCGCTGCCAACGATGCTGCCAAAGAGGCTGTCTGGATCAAGAAGTTCATAACTGAACATGGAGTGGTTCCATCCATTAAGGATCCAATACCTTTGTATTGTGATAACAATGGAGCGGTGGCTTTGGCCAAGGAACCCAGGTCCTATCAGCGATCCAGGCATATTCTGAGACGGTATCACCTGATCCGGGAGATAGTTGATCGCCGGGAGATCGAGGTCAGGAGGGTTGACACGAAGAACAACACAGCGGATCCACTCACGAAGGCCATTCCCTAGATACAGTTTGAGAGACTCTTCGGGATGCTTGGTATGAGATACTACAGCAGCTGGCCCTAGTGCAAGTGGGAGATTGTTAGTTGTATGTATGCCCTAGAGGCCAGTATTCTACAGATGATGTATATTATATTATATGCTTGGACATATATAGAGAGGACTTTCTTGCTCGATATGATAGTATGCTATCTGGTTGCTCTTTATCTTAACATGTATACTAGTCTCTTGATACTGTCTTGTGGTTACATGTTGGTAAAGCCCTTAGGATGTGTACTTGACTACCAGGACAATGATGTAGATCATACTAGTGGGGCCACGGTAGTCCATAAGTTCATCCTTTAAAGTTCCTAGTCATGGTTGTTTCGAGACAGGGCATCGATATACCAGAGTAGAATAGCGTATACGCTTCTCGACCCATGAGATGGGCGATGGATGATCCCATATCCATTGGTGTTTGACATCATAGATGGTATACGGGTGCTCAGTAGAGACTGGGTACACTGGACGGACTCGCCGAGAACTCACAGATGGTATTATACCTCACGTCACATGGCAGTTCTCTGGTGACACTTGTACAGGTTAGTCTGTGTAAGTCCATGCCACGCACCCCACGAACTTGCAGGGAGGCGGAATATATGAAAAACGATTATCAAAGCTTCGTAACACGGACTTGAGCGCATGAATCGTATCTAAACCGTTACTAGCAAACAACGAAAGGTTTAACTACTTTGATTCGAAGTTATGCCTCACGTTACTTGTCCTTCGGGTCTTCATAACTGTCCTCCACTCCTTGTAGGCTCTTTGGAACGTCGGCACCTCAACGGCATCCTCGAGTCAAAGACGATCCACCCGAGAGCTCCTACTCCAAGCTTAACCTCTAACGTGAGGTAACTAGGTTACTCAAAGTGCTAATCTAAGCAACCTAGGTGATATAGAGTTGGATTAGGGAAGTATTAGTCTAGCTAACCCTTGATCTCAACACATGATAGGTTAGGGTTAGGGTTTGAAGAGAGAGATCTTGGGGAGAGAGAATGTGAGAATGAGAATCCTCTTTGGATGAATAGATCATGTGTGTATATATGAAACATATCATATATATTAAATGAATAACAAATAATGATATATCATCATGTTTCATTAATACACTAAGTGATTCATCACATGAGTCATATAAATCATAATCGATTCATTAACTCCATGTATGAATCACACCATGACTCACTTATCCAATTAATGCAAATGCCACCTTAACCCCCAAGTCACCATGCTTCAAGAAGCTTCCCGAGAAATTATGAGAATGCCCCTCCAATCCGTAAAAACACGGAAAAACTTTAGACTGTATAAATCCAATAATCCGATACTAGAATCTGGCTTAAACCAAAGCCGACTAGTAAAAACTGTCCGAACATCGTACGTGCGTAAAAACTCGTATGCGTCCGAACCCTGTCGTAAAACCATACGATCTCTATATCGTTTCGCCCGAAGCAGGGAAACTTTCTGTGTGGGACTCTAAAGACTCGACACTACGCTGGCAGTGGGTTTAACCACAGACCGCAAGCGGCACTAGCTGTACGTAATGACCCCCAGGTAGTGTCGATAAGAAGGCCGATGAGTAAACCCATCCGAACTCCTACTGAGCGTGCTGTGACAATCTCCGTACAGTCCGGTCTGTTCGTCTAAGACTATCGCATAACGGGCCTAGGGGGCGTCAAGCGTCAGTCCCTTAAAAGCGGTATAAGTCATGTCGGAGCATAGCCCATTACACCTTGAGAAACTACTGGAAAACCTACCTATAAATCTCGCTTGCCCTGGCCAGGGACTTTGCGTAATGGCTCTCTGACACAGCACGATATCAACTCCCAATACCGGGAGAGACGAATCCTGTCTAACCACCACTGCCTCCAAGTGCTCGAGACTGCACCAAACTGCTACCTGTTTGCACGACTTCTTTGAGCCGTGGTAAGGTAGCAATCTAAGAGCAGTAGGACACACTTGAGGCGAAGTAGCAGTGTCAAGTCTGCGGACTATGCTGTACTCATGTCATCTGGGAACTGTTAACTGACGACGGGTATAATCCCAACCAACAGTTCCCCGTAAGTCCTGTCCATTATACCCGTAACCTAACGAGCACCTGTATACTATATCCAGTACGACGTACCGATGGCTATGGGACAGACCATCTCCCCAACTGGGATGAGAAGCGTACACACTAGTCTACTCCGGAGTATCGATGCCCTGTCTCGATAATCCAACGACTAGGGACCTGAAAAAGGATGTGTTTGTAGACTATCCAGCCCCCACTAGTGTGACTGCCATCACAACGCTGATAGTCAAGCAAGATCCTAAGAGCTCTATCAATACACATACTCACATATTAAGATAGATAAAACCAAGTAGCATACTACCATATTTAGCAAGACTGTCAATACAACTGTGAATATCCCAAGCTTCCATTAAGTAATATACAAACTAGTATGATACAGTAATGGCCTTCTAGGGCATAAACACTAACAATCTCCCACTTGCTCTAGGGCCATGTACTGGCATATCGCAGGCCTATCATCTCGAATAGCCTCTCGAACTGCGTCTGAGGAATGGCCTTTGTGAATGGATCAGCAGTGTTATTCTCTGTATCTACTCTCTTTACCTCGATCTCCCGGCGATCGACGATCTCCCTGATCAGGTGATACCGCCTTAAGATGTGTCTGGACTTTTGATGGGACCTGGGTTCCTTCGCTAAAGCTATAGCGCCGTTGTTGTCGCAATACAGAGGTATTGGACAAACACTGGCAGGAACCACCTGAAGTTCTGTGAGGAACTTCTTCATCCAGACAGCTTCTTTTGCGGCATCGCAAGCAGCTATGTACTCCGCTTCCATCGTTGAGTCAGCAACGGTGTCCTGCTTGGAACTCTTCCAACAGACCGCCCCTCCATTGAGGGTAAAGACATAACCCGACATGGACTTGGAGTCATCCTTGTCACTCTGGAAGCTGGAGTCAGCAAAGGCCTCGATCTGGAGGTCTTTTCCGCCATACACCAAGAACATCTCGTTAGTCCTTTTCAGGTACTTAAGAATGTTCTTTACTGCTATCCAGTGCTTCTCCCCTGGGTTTGCCTGATACCGGCTTACAACGCTCAATGTGTATGCTACATTAGGTCTGGTACATAGCATCGCATACATTATAGAGCCTACCGTAGATGCGTAGGGTATAATCGATATGCGATCCCTTTCCAAATCAGTCTTGGGAGACATCTCTTTGGAGAGGGTGATTCCGTGACAAGCCGGTAGGTTACCGTGCTTAGAATCATCCATACTGAATCTTTTCAATATGGTGTCTATGTACCTGGACTGCGAAATTCCCAACATCCTCTTTGATCTATTACGATAGATCTGGATCCCCAGAATGTAGGTGGCATCACCCAGGTCTTTCATGGAGAACTTCTGTGACAAGAATCTTTTGACTGACTGTAGCATAGGAATATCATTTTCTATTAGGAGAATGTCATCCACATACAAGACGAGGAATACAACAACTCTCCCTACAATCTTACTGTATATGCATGGTACATCTGGATTTTTGATAAAGTCGAATTCTTTGATAGTATCATCAAAAAAGATGTTCCAACTCCGCGATGGTTGCTTTAGTCCATAAATGGATTTAAGCAGCTTGCATACTTTACCGCTGCTCCCACTCTGAATGAATCCCTCTGGCTGATCCATATAGACGCTCTTTTCCAAATTACCATTTAGAAAGGCCGTCTTTACGTCCATCTGCCAGATCTCATAATCGTGGAAGGCAGCAATAGCAAGAAGGACCCGAATGGATTTGAGCATAGCCACTGGAGAAAAGGTTTCATCATAGTCCAAACCAGGTCTTTGACGGAAACCCTTTGCAACAAGTCTAGCCTTATAGGTTTCAACCTGTCCATCTACACCAATCTTCTTTCTGAAGATCCACTTGCATCCTACAGGTTTTACCCCATCTGGAGCAATGTCCAAAGTCCATACCTTGTTAGTGTACATGGACTCCATTTCGGTCCGCATTGCATCCAGCCATTTTACCGAGTCGCCGCTCTGAATGGCTTGCTGGAAGCTAGTAGGGTCGTCATTATCAATGACGCAATCTTCTCGATCCCCGTCTATGAGAAAACCGTAGTATCTCTCGGGCGGATGAGACTGCCTACTACTTCTGCGGATAGGCGCTGGTATGTCCCTTTCTTCTGAAACTTCTTGTTCTACCGGCATTATGGAATCAAGCCTTAAGCGCAGCAGTAACAGCTTGTGGTTCTGGAATTTCTTCCAGTTCTACTGCGCTCCCACTCTTATGATTTTCTAAAAATTCAGTTTCTAAGAAGTGGGCATGACGAGAAACAAAAACCTTTTGTTCCTCTGCGTAATAGAAATAATATCCCTTGGAGTTCTTTGGATATCCCACAAGCTTACACTGTACTGAGCGTGCGTCGAGCTTGTCCGGATGCTGCTTTTTTACAAAAGCTGGACATCCCCATGTCCTAAAGTGTTTAAGACAGGGTTTCTTCCCACTTCACATCTGATATGGTGTGGTAGGCACAGTCTTGGTTGGAACCTAGTTCAAAAGATATGCAGCTGATTCTAGTGCATAAGCCCAGAAAGATCGTGGTAACTCAGCCTTACTCATCATAGAACGAACCATATCCAATAGGGTTTGGTTCCTCCTTTCCGATACACCGTTGTGTAGTGGTGTGTATGGAGGAGTAAGCTGAGAGAGAATACCATTCTCTTTTAAGTATCCCAGGAACTCGGCACTTAAGTATTCACCATCTCGATCAGATCATAGTGTCTTGATACTTTTGCCTGACTGTTTTTCCACTTCATTCTTGTATTCTTGGAATTTCTCAAAGGCCTCGGAATTTCATTAAGAAGATATATCCATACCCAGAGAAATCATCCGTAAAAGTAATGAAGTAGGAATAACCACCTCTTGCATGTGTAGACATAGGACCGCACACGTCACTGTGTACGAGTCCTAAGAGCTCACTCGCTCTTACTCCATTTCCAGTAAATGGAGTCTTTGTCATCTTTCCCATGAGACAAGATTCACAAGTGGCATAAGATTGATATTCGAACGGATTCAAATATCCTTCTCTATGTATCTTCGTTAATCGTGTTTCATTGATGTGACCTAGTCTACAATGCCATAAGAAAGCCTGATTTATTTCTGGAGACTTTCTTTTAAGTGTGTTCTGGACATTGAAAACCTGAGCTTGATTCAATACGTATATACCGTCATCTAATGTACCGGACCCAATCAGAACTTGATTTAGGTGGATGTGAACTACATCGCTTACGAATGTAAAGTCATATCCCTCTCTTGAAAGTGAGGATACTGATATGATATTACAAGTCAAACTAGGTACATACATACAGTTACGTAAAATCAATATCTGCCCACTTGTCAAACTTAGGCGATATTCTCCCACGGATTCAGCGTCCACGCTCATTCCGTTAGCAACCCTGAGAGACAAATCACCTATCCTTATATCTCTACGGTTTCTCAAAGCATGTAATGAATTACAGATATGAGATCCTGCTCCGGTATCTAGTACCCAGGAAGTAGAGTTAATTGACAAACAGTTCTCAATTACAAACACACTTGAGGCTGAAGCCACAACATGCTTCGTATCCTGGCTACTGGCTTCTAAAGCCCTGCAATCCTTCTGCCAATGCCCGTTCCCATAACAATAGGAACAACCCTCCTTAGCTATACCAAGTCCCAAAACTTTTGCTCTTCCCTTTCCTCCTACTTTATTGACACCGTATATCGGTTTTGTAGAGGTCTTCTTCTTTTCACCCTTTGCTTTCGCCCTGGATGTAGAAGAAGAAGGTTCCCCATTAAGCAGAGCTTGTGTCTCCCTGGTTTCTTTCAGGGTGTAAGTAGAGGGTAGGGACTGTGGAAATAAGTCAGTGTATGACCTGTTTCCCAACGTGGTCTCCAGGTCCTTGAGCTCATCAATATAGCTAGTCATCGTAAGGACGTTGTCCCCTACAGATGACCCGACAGCCAACCTCGCTTGAAATTAATCGTTCGAGGTCTCATATCTTGCGATATGAGATTGCTCTCCATATAAATCTTTGTTATGGAGAAAGATGGAAACTAAGTCCATCTTCTCGTGTTGCTTCTGGTATACACCATCAACGGAAGCCAACACGAGGCTCTTAGCTTTCGCTTTATCCTTTTCCCTTGTCTGACGGATATACATATGCGCGACGGTGGAAACTGGACCTGGGACGGCGGGATCTTGAGTAGTAATAGGGTGGTCTAGCTTGTCATAGGCAATGGACATCTGGACAGACCTTTGCCAGTCATATAAGTTAGATTCAGTCAACTTGTTATCTAGATGTAACCTAGTCATGGTCACAAGGTCGCTGCAATGAGAGAGAGAGAGAAGAAAAATACTTTAGCATGATGCTCTTGCAAGTTTAGATTGGTTTTTAATTTATCTAAACTGGATGGCTCCCACTGTTTCTCGAATCCTTCCTCAAACCATAAAAGAAGAACTAGCCAGGACTATTCTCACTGTACAATACTTGCTTAACCGTTCAGCCAGGCTAGTGTCGGTACTTTGAGGGAGGTTTTCCAACGCTTTCGCGAAGTTCCTTAATTAAATAACCTCTTTTCTCTGGGGGCGTAGCCCCGCTGACACATTTCTCGACACCTACTTGGTTTATAGCAATGATCGTTAAGTGACGAATCTCCTGATAAGTAGCATATACTCACAGTAGGATCGGGATCCAAATATCATCGTATGATAATGTTGAAGGAATCCTACCAACATTCATCAAACTCCAAATGGTATGCAACACTAGCAAGTTTCAGTTTCTTTAGAAACTCGCGATATGGATTTTTGCCCCATGTTCTTATGACCTTGCCTAAGGGCCAACAAATCATAAGTCACATGTCAAGTTCTGCCTATCATTATCTTGTTGATTTGAACCCATCCGTATATACTCTTGACTATGGGCCAAACAAAGTAATATGACTGTCCCAAACCAACTCATCTATCTATGCAACAAATGAATACCCCAGCAGCTACCTATCACTATGTCTTGACTAAGGGCCAAACAAACATAGCTTGAATACTACTGACCATTCATAAGAAATGACGGAGGGCTACGACTGGTTTTGGCGAAACCGTGAACCTAGTGAACTTGATATAACCGAAGGAACTTGATAGCTTTTTAAAAGGAGTGGTTAAAGCTCCGCAATTAAAAATTCTGCTCTTTTAAAATAACCGAGTGGTTTCTTTTAAATTTGTTCCAACGATTCAACTTTGGTTTATTTTCTTTGCATTATAAATAATGCGTCCCATCATTTAACCTATCATTGCAGAAAATAACGAATATACAACGTCCTCTTATACCATCTGCATTCGCCACTGGGTCCCGTCATCAACCGTTAGGTTACTTAACTAACGACAGAGCGGGGGCTGGGCTAGCGCGGGTGTAAAACATAAGTGACGTCTAAATAGCTATCATATATAGATATTGTACATTTGTCAGACGCAATAATAGGCATTCCAGATCTCAGATGAACATTATTGGATATACATGAAATCCACGTTTGCTTTGAGCCTGCAACAAAAGACGGATTACACAGTTGTGATGAATAGCCTTTACCCCACCCTAGACCCCTACGGGTACGACAAACTACCCGCCAAGTACCCGAAGTGAGGCGGTCTCCCTCAACAACGTGAGTAGGCCACTAAACACTTCGACGTACCCGGTAGTTTGTGTACCCCACCTTGGGTCTATCCTAGGAGCAAAAACAGTAAATGAAATAATACAACGGTGGCTACAACCGCAACCTGGATGTGCCCCGCAAAAGAATATTACATCATATTACAATTTACATCGAATGAATGAATATTAAACCCATCTCAAACCCCGGCTAATCATCACAACGATCCAATCAAGTTCATATACACAAACAGTAATCATTACAGAAATGTGCAACCCCTGCCAACCGACATACTAGCAGTTAGAGGAGGTTTACGAACACATTAATCATTACAGATAAAAACCCGATTAGCAAATAACTTAGAATATCGATCGATAACCATTTTCCGTCTACCCCAATTGCAAACCTGCACTGAAGTAACCTGGGTAGAAACAGAACATACTGGAAAACAGAAAACCATAAAACAAGAATAACAGAGCAAATCCGAGTCAACTCGGAGTTGACTCGGCGGCGGATCCGCGGCACAAGAACTCTATTGCCGCGGATCCGCGGCCATAACACCGAGTTGCTGGCTCGTATTTTCCCAGTATTCTTAAAATACCCTGCTGTGAATTTTAAAGCATATCAAAAAAAATTTGTGACATGTTTAAAATTAACAGAAACTGTTAAGGGGTTAGGGTTTTGTTTTCGTGTTATCCGTCAATCGAAGTTCTAATTAGTTTCTAACAAGCTAGTAATGGTTTAGTTGGCTCTATTACCACTGTAAGTCCATGTCACGCACCCCACGAACTTGCGGGGAGGCGGAATATATGAAAAACAATTATCAAAACTTCGTAACACGGACTTGAGCGCATGAATAGTATCTAAACCGTTACTAGAAAACAACGAAAGGTTTAACTACTATGATTCGAAGTTATACCTCACGTTGCTTGTCCTTCGGGTCTTCATCACTGTCCTCCACTCCTTGTAGGCTCTTTGGAACGTCGGCACCTCAACGGCCTCCTCGAGTCAAAGACGATCCACCCGAGAGCTCCTACTCCAAGCTTAACCTCTAACTTGAGGTAACTAGGTTACTCAAAGTGCTAATCTAAGCAACCTAGGTGATATAGAGTTGGATTAAGGAAGTATTAGTCTAGCTAACCCTTGATCTCAACACATGAGAGGTTAGGGTTAGGGTTTGAAGAGAGAGATCTTGAGGAGAGAGAATGTGAGAATGAGAATCCTATTTGGATGAATAGATCATGTGTGTATATATGAAACATATCATATATATTAAATGAATAACAAATAATGATATATCATCATGTTTCATTAATACACTAAGTGATTCATCACATGAGTCATATAAATCATAATTGATTCATTAACTCCATGTATGAATCACACCATGACTCACTTATCCAATTAATGCAAATGCCACCTTAACCCCCAAGTCACCATGCTTCAAGAAGCTTCACGAGAAATTACGAGAACGCCCCTCCAATCCGTAAAAACACGGAAAAACTTTAGACTGTATAAATCCAATAATTCGAATCTGGCTTAAACCAAAGCCGACTAGTAAAAACTGTCCGAACATCGTACGTGCGTAAAAACACGTATGCGTCCGATCCCTGTCGTAAAACCATACAACCTCTATATCGTTTCGTCCAAAGCAGGCAAACTCTCTGTGTGGGACTCTAAAGATTCGACACTACGCTGGCAGTGGGTTTAACCACAGACCGCAAGAGGCACTAGCTGTACGTAACGGTCCCCAGGTAGATGTCGATAAGAAGGCCGATGAGTAAACCCATCCGAACTCCTACTGAGCCTGCTGTGACAATCTCCGTACAGTCCGGTCTGTTTGTCTAAGACTATCGCATATCGGGCCTTGGGGGCGGCAAGCGTCAGTCCCTTAAAAGCGGTATAAGTCGTGTCGGAGCGTAGCCCATTACACCTTGAGAAACTACTGGAAAAACTACCAGTAAATCTCGCTTGCCCTGGCCCGGGACATTGCGTAATGGCTCTCTGACACGGCGCGATATCAACTCCCAATACCGGGAAAGACGAATCCTATCTAACCACCACTGCCTCCAAGTGCTCGGGACTGCACCCAACTGCTACCTGTTTGCACGACTCCTTTGAGCCGTGGTAGGGTTGCAATCTAAGAACAGTGTGACACACTCGAGGCGAAGTAGCAGTGTCAAGTCTGCGGACTATGCTGTACTGATGTCACCTGGGAACTGTTAACTGACGACGGGTATAATCCCAGCCAACAGTTCCCCGTGAGTCCTGTACGGTGTACCCGTAACCTAACGAGCACCTATATACTATCTCCAGTACGACGTACTGATGGCTGTGGGACAGACCATCTCCCCAACCGGGATGAGAAGCGTACACACTAGTCTACTCCGGAGTATCGATGGCCTGTCTCGATAATCCAACGACTAGGGACCTGAAAAAGGATGTGCTTGTAGACTACCCAGCCCCCACTAGTGTGACTGCCATCACAACGCTGGTAGTCAAGAAAGATCCTAAGAGCTCTATCAATACGCATACTCACATATTAAGATAGATAAAACCAAGTAGCATACTACCATGTTTAGCAAGACTGTCAATACAACTGTGAATATCCCAAGCTTCCATTAAGTAATATACAAACTAGTATGATACAGTAATGGCCTTCTAGGGCATAAACACTAACAGTCTGTAGACCCGAGATCGTCATAGAGTCTTGTGTGATTCCCACTGTGCTTTGATTTTCACCTTACCACGTCCAAGAGGGCGTGGAAAACGGTGGTTTTTCGGTACAGTCCCGAGTCACATGGAGGCAATGAGTGATATGAGGGGTTTCGTCTCTCCCGGTATTGGGAGTTGATGTTGCACTGTGCTCGATTGGCCATAACAGGGAAGTCCCTGGCTAGGGCTGATTTAGAGATTTACTGGTAAGTGTTACTGGTAGTTTCTCGACCCGTTATGAGCCTCACATCGGCATGACTTATCGGTTATTGGGGTCTGACGTTCACCACCCCTAGACTTGGTATGCGACATATTAGACGAGGAGACCGGACAGTACGGGAAGTGTTACCGTCAGGCTTTTGCAGGAGTTGGAGCAGGCTTGCTTGCCGATCTTCTGATCGCTCAATACCCGGGTAGCCGTTACGTCCAGCTAGTACCGCTGACGGCTTGTGGGTGCTTGATGTGATCATCACCTACTGCCGGCGTATTGACGAGTCTTTACAGTCTTACATAGAGGTTTTACTGGCTCAGGAAAAACGAAATAGGAGAACATATGTGATATGTGCGGGACCGAGAATAATGCGTGTATGTGATACCGTATTATATTCTCGCAACTTTTTGTATCGGTCGGTTATATGCAATATAGCCGGGTCATCGAATCAAGGGCTGATTCGATAAGTCGATACATTGGATGTTAGCTGGTTATATGTGATATAGCCGGATTATTAAGTTAAGTGTTGATTTGATAATTTAGTGTATAATTGTATATAAGATATACTAATTTACATTAACTAACATTGGCTCACTTAAGTATTTATTTTCTCACATGTGCACATTTATTATATATGAGATATATATTAAATTGTGTATTGTTTTTGTATCATGGTTGTTGATACATATTACATGGGTGTACAAGACTTACACCATGGCATTTGTGATATTAGGTTTTAATATTCAAAGTAAAAACAAAATAAGTGGAATATTAGTTTAATGCATGAAGCTAGTGGAAGCTTATGGATGCATTGACTAAGTCCATTGCTTTTGTTTTACTTAAGATATTTAGTAACCTAACCATCACAATTAGCCATGGTTATGTCTCTACATGAGTTAATATATGATACTCACTCCCCATGGTTCACTCTCTCACTTGATCATTATTCATTCTCATCTCTTTGTTCATCTTCTTCCTTAAGCCAAAAGAAAAAGGTTTGTATGGTTTGATAAAAGTGAGAAAGTATTGTGAGATAAATAATTCTAAGGTGTACCCACTTCCTATTTCATCATCCTCTACTAGACTAGCACTTTAGTTTATGGTGTTTGCTTCACTAATTCTCAAGTTAGTGAAGTAGAAGCTTGAGCTAGCATTCTCTCGACGTAGATCATATTCGGCCTCGAAGACTTCAAGTAAGGTCGCTCATTTCGCCTCGTGAAGCCATGCAAGAGTCCGGGAGAACCACGATCGTAGTGAAAGGACTACTACAAGGAGCTTATGAAGTGAAAGACCGATCTACAAAGGTTGTATTTCCTTTTTCACTTAAATAGTAAATGGTTTACTATGTTTCCGTATTGTGTTCTAGCTAACGATTCTAGTTTTGAGTTCCCTTTTAACGGCAAAATTTTAAAATGGCAGGGACGATGCCTTCCGAAACCTTGCTACCGTCGATAGGAACCCTATAGAGGTATCAGAGCCTAGCTAGGAAATTATACGGATAATGTTAGATTACGAATACGAAACGAACTCCGAAACATGAAACCCTAAAATTTGGAATGATATATGTATAATACAATGAACACTGAAGAAATCTGGAATCATTCTGAAACATTTGGCTGCATGATGATAATTCACTTCACTTCATTTGTTCTTTTCTTCTTCTTCATCCAAAAGAAAAAGGTTGCTAGATTTTTTCTAAGTGAAGAAATAAAGTGAGAAATCAAATTCTAAAGTGAACTCATTTCCTATTTCATCATCCTCTACTACTTGACATTTAGTTTAGAGTGTTCTCTTCACAAAGTTCTTGACCTAGTGAAGAGGGAGCTTGAGTTTGAGTCATCTCGACGTAGATCATCTTTGGCCTCGAAGTCAACGAGCTAGCTTGTTCATTTCTCCGGGGAAATCCTTTCTAGAGTTCGGGACTATGATGATCGCAGCGAAGGGACATCAACACGGAGCTTTAGAAGTGAAGGACCGGATCTACAAAGTTTGTATTTTCATTCACTTCTCTTTGTAATGATAGATTACATGTTTTGTTACCTTAGTTTTCTAGTATGTATTCTTGGTTGATTGCTTAACACCCCCTTTAATTTTTGTTGTGGCATGAGTGATGCTTGCAAACCCTAGGCTAGGTGCTGAGGAATCCCAACATGGTATCAGAGCCAAAGTAGAAACTTAGACAATGTTAGATATAATACGAAAACGAAACAAATTCGTATTACAATTTCTGCAGCCCTGTACATTTGCTCTCTGTTGTTTTTCAAAAGTTCCGGAAAAAATTTCATACAAGTGCAGAGTTATGTATGTGATACCCCTAGTGCACAGAACAAAAATGAGACCTATTGCTCGGATTTGACCCGAGCACTTTCCTTAGAAATCCGAGGAGGCCGGCCCCTGACGCTCTTCTGTGCATCATTTTTGTTTTGTGCTCTGGTGTATGTATTTTGGGGTTTCAGGTATTGTTTGCTTGGTCCAAATTTTCATATGATGTAAATTTTGCTATAGGACCAAAACGGAGTGTCTCGTAGTCGTATAATTTAACATTGTGATGGTAACCTTGTCTATGTTTGACAGGTCGAACGAACTTCAAACAGCACCCCATGACCCCCTCTGAAATTTCCAAGTGTAGGAATTTTTCTAAGTTAATTAAATTCAATGTTCGTGCAAGTAACTCTATGGACCCTCTAGAAGAATATAAACCTTAACTCGATTCTATGCCCTCGGAACCGCGGCTTGAACCCTAGGGTTTGCCGTGGTTCCGCGGTGTCATAGGTGAGGCGTTGGTTTGACCCTTCTACGGCTGGATCATAGGTACTGTGGCACGTTTTGGGTACTTTGACTTCGCCCAAGTGTTGAGTGTTAGTGTATATGCCCTAGAGGCCATTACTGTATCATACTAGTTTGTATATTACTTGATGGAAGCTTGGGATATTCACCTTGTATAAACAATCTTGCTCAATATAGTAGTATGCTACTTGGTTTGTTTCTACTTCAATGTGTACTTGTGTTTATTTCAGTATATCACTTATATGCATTAGTGGAGCCCTTGGGATCTTTACTTGATTACCAGCGTTGTGATGGCAGTCACACTAGTGGGGGCTGGGTAATCTATAGGCACATCCTTATACAGGTCCCTAGTCGTAGGACTATCGAGACAGGGCATCGATACTCCGGAGTAGACTAGCGTATGCGCTTCTCATCCCAGTGTGGGAGATGGTCTGTCCCACAGCCATCAGTACGTCGTACTGGAGATAGTATACGGGTGCTCGTTGGGTTACGAGTACACTGGACAGGACTCGTCGGGAACTGACAGGTTGGTATTATACCTATCGTCAGTTATCAGTTCCCAGGTGACATGAGTACAGCTTAGTTCGCTGACTTGACACTGACACTTCGCCTCGAGTGTGTTCCCACTGCACTTTGATCACTACCCTACCACGGCTCAAAGGAGTCGTGCAAACAGGTGGTGGTTGGGTGCAGTCCCGAAGCACTTGGAGGCAGTGACGGTTAGACAGGATTCGTCTCTCCCGGTATTGGGGGTTGACATCGCGCTGTGTCTAGGAGAGCCATTACACGAGTAGTCCCTGGCCAGGGCAAGCGAGATATACTGGTAGGTTTCCAGTGTTATCTCAGGGTGTTTTGGGCTTCACTCCGACACGACTTGTACCGCTATTGGGGGACTGACGTTTTACCGCCCCCTAGGCCCGCCATGCGATGTATCAGACGAACAGACCGGACTGTACGGAGAATGTCACATTCAGACTCAGTAGGAGTTCAGATGGGGTTTCACCTCGTCAGCCTTCTTGTCGGCATCTACCTGGGGACCGTTACGCACAGCTAGTGCCGCTTGCGGTCTGTGGTTAAACCCACTGCCAGCGTAGTGTCGAGTCTTTAGAGTCCCACACAGAGGGTATTCGCCTCTGGGCAAAACAGAGTAGAGGTCGCATGGTTTTGCGACAGGGTTCGTTCTCATCCGCGCACTTGTGCACGTTTGGAGTCCGGACGGATTATACTGGCAGGCTCTGGTTTGAGCCAGATACTGGTATATGTTTTTGGGGTTGCTTTTATCTCTTGGTATTCTTGTTCCTCGGAACGAGAATGCAGGTGTGTATGCACAGTTGCTTGAGGCGGAGAATGAGGTTTTTCATTAGGGTTTCGGATCGGGTGCGTATGCACAGTTGACAGTTATCATTTTCCAAACCCTAATGGATTTGTATATTATCTATTAATAATAGTAATTAAATGAGAATTATGTTATGGTTGTTTTTTTGTTGACTTGTTGACCATGGTTGACTTGTTGACCATTGACCACCATCATGCTTTGAAAGATCCTCCTTGATTCATGCTTACACTTCATTTAAAGAAGCATGATAGTGGTCATTCCAAATATAACCATCAACTATTCTTATTTCAATTTTTATCATTTAGATAATTCTTTTCTTTTGCAATATGGTTGCAAGAAAGAAATAATTGAGCTCATTCTATCATAACCTCTCTCTCTCCTCACTTCATCTTCTTCTTCCTCTAAAAAAGAGAAACCTTCTCATGTGTTGAGAATCATTCTCTTTAGAAAGAAAAGCAAACCCTAATCACTCTCTACTCATTCTAGGATGAAGGTTTAGCAAGCCGGAAACCCTAGTTCACTCAAAGATCGAGGAAGAGCCCAAAGGTCGAACCTTCGAGGTGGATCCATCTTCGATGGGAGAAGGCGACGAAAAGAGAACCATCAACCTCTACAAGGTTTGAAGAAGAAGGAGTTCAAGTTTAGGTATAACCATCTTCCATAGTAGCTAACTCTCTTTAGCAAGAATACTAGTTTTAGTTTAGACAACGATCCCGACCTTGTTTAGTCCATGTTGCCTCTTGCGATAAAAATTCGTCTTTTATACCGTTTCCGCCTCCCCGTAAGCACCGGGGGTCGCAATATGGACTTACAGTGGTATCAGAGCCTAACTAAACTTAAACTAGCTTGGTAGTGAAGTGTAACGAAGTTCGGAACCGAAAAATCACAAAACCGGAAAACCAAAACCCTAAGTTTCTGTTGAAATTTTTTCTGCTCAAAATGAAAAACTTTATACTTGTAAATTCGTCTCAGGGTTTTCTAAGAACACCCAAGAAAAACGATAGCATGATTCATCAAAAGCGCCGCCCTTCCGCGGCCTCACCTATTCATCTGGCCGCGGAACCGCCGCTGTTTGGTGTCATCTTTGCATCGTTTTTCGTGCAGTGTTCTTCTGTGTTGGTTTTGGGATTTTTAAAATATATTATATGTACCCAGATTTTCCAGAACTGAAATTCACTTTTGGGGTCCTATAATTCCGTATTTTTTCCGAACTTCACTGCACTTTGGCTATGTTGGTTATATCTGTGATGTTTGCATGTATTGAACGTCGGCTAATCGCTATAAGTCGATTAGTCGGGGTTATACATGATCTGTGATGTGCTGGAATGTGTATATGAATGTGTTGGACTGTCGCGGGTGAATAGCCGGGGTGGATGTGAGATGAGCTTTTGTTTTTCTTTCATTCATTGTAAATGTAAATTGATGTAATAATATTATTTGTTTGGCCGCACAACCGGGTCGGGGTTGTAGCCGTCATTGTATAATTCTTTTTACTGTTTTTGCTCCTAGGATAGACCCATGGAGGGGTGCACAAACTACCGGGTTCTTGGCGGGTAGTTTGCCGCACCCGTAGGGGTCTTGGGTGGGGTATTTGGCTATTCACCGCGACCGTGTTATCCGCTTTTCGTTTCAGGCTCGAAAGGATTGCGGATTGCTAGTATATCCAATGTATTCATCTGTGATCTGTAATGTCTATCATTGCTTTCTATTTAGGCGTTGCTTATGTTTTACAGCCGCGCTAGCCCAGCCCCCGCTCTGTCGTTAGTTAAGTAACCTAACGAGTGATGACGGGACCCCGTGGCGAATGCGAATGGCATAAGCGTACGTCATATTTTGGTTGTTTTCTGCAATGGTAGGAACTAAATGATGGGACGCATTAAAAGAACTAATGCAAGAATATCACGCATTAAAAGAACTAATGCAAGATAATAAACCAAGTTTAAGTCGATGGAACACTTTCGAAAAACCACTCGGTTTTTTTCAAAACTAACTTTTAAATGCGGAGCTTGAGCCACTCCTTATAAAAGCTATCTCGTTCCATCGATTATATCAAGTTCACTACGTTCACGGTTTTACCAAAACCATTCGTAACCCTCCGTCGTTTCGCATGAATAGGCAATAGTATTCAAGCTGTGTATTTTGGCCAAAGTCAAGGCACAGTGATTGGTAGCTATTGGGTGTTCATGTGTAGCATAGATAGATGCGTTGGTTTGGGACAGTCGTGCTGCCATTTTGGCCAAAGTCAAGGGTATGTACGGGTGGATCCAAATTAACCTGGAAAGTGACGGGAAGAACTTGACATGTGACTTATGATATTTTGGCCAAAGTCAAGGTCATAAGAGCATGGGGCAAAAATCCACATCGGGAGTTTCATAAGTACTGAAACTTGCTAGATTTGCATACCATTTGGAGTGTGATGATTATGGTAGGATTCCTTCATTTTCGTCATGCGATGATATTTGGATCCCGATCCTACTGTGAGTATATGCTACTCCTCGGGAAATTTCTCACTAAACGATCAATGCTATAAACCTAGTAGGTGCCTAGAAAGGTGTTAGCGGGGCTACGCTCCCAGGGAAAAGAGGTTCTTAAATTAAGGAACTTCGCGAAAGCGTTGGAAAACCTCCCTCGAAGTACCGACACTGGCCTGGCTGAACGGTTAAGCAAGTATTGTACGGTGGGATTGATCCCGGCTAATTCTTCCTTTGTGGTTTGAGGAGGGATTCGAGAGACAGTGGGAGCCATCCTGTTTAGACAAATTAAAAACCATTCTAAACTTGCAAGAGCATCGTGCTAAGTGTTTCTTCTCTCCCCCTGCAGCGACCAAATCGAAATGACTGGACTTAAGTTACTTCTAGATAAAAACATATTGACAGGGCCAAACTACAAAGATTGGCTCAGGAATGTCAAATTGGCAATCTCTTACGACAAGCTGGGGTATCTTCTTACCACCAAAGCTCCCCCCGTCCCAGGTCCCACCTCCAGCGTCGCGGATAAGGAAATCCGTAAGACTTGGGAGATTGACAGCGCGAAGGCCAGATGCCTCGTACTTGCCTCGATGGACAATGACCATCAGAGGAGGCACGAGAATATGGATTTGGAATCCATATTTCTTCATACAAAAGAACTGTATGGAGAGCAGTCTCGTATCGCAAGATACGAAGTGTCGAAGAAGTTATTTTCGACTAAGTTGGCCGTCGGATCATCGGTAGCGGACCACGTGCTTAAGATGATTGGCTACACTGAGGAGCTCGCGGAACTTGGGACCACGTTGGACAGTGAACTTTATACAGATATAATTCTCCAGTCCCTTCCATCCACTTACGCCCAGTTCATACTGAATTTCAACTTGCAAGAAAAGGAAGTTGAACTTTCAGAACTCCTCAACCTGCTGAGGAGCGCAGAGGGCACCCTACAGAAGGGTAGGGATACATCCACTTTGTTTGTAGGAGGATCTTCTTCTTCTAGGTCCAAGGCGAAAGCCAAGGGAAAGAAGAAGAAAGCCCCCGCCAAACCAAGAGGCGGTGTTAGTAAAGTGGGTGCGAAGGGAAAGGAAAAGGCAACAAAGATAGCGGGGAAGCTTGTTGGTAAAGAGGAATGCTTCTATTGTCACAAGAGTGGACACTGGAAGAAAGATTGCAGGGCTTGGAAAGCCAGGACACAGGAACTGAAGCAGGTTGCGGCTTCAGCTTCAGGTGTGTATGTTATTGAAAACTGTCTTTCTATAAACTCTACTTCCTGGGTATTGGATACCGGATCAGGATCTCATATCTGTAATTCTTTGCAGGCGTTGAGAAACCGTAGGGTTTTGAAGGCAGGTGACATGACCCTCAGAGTTGCGAACGGAGCTAGCATGGATGCTAAAGCCGTGGGGGACTATCACCTGGGAATGTCAGATGGGCATGTTTTGGTTTTGCGTAATTGCTTTTTTGTACCCAACGCAACTTGTAATATCATTTCTGTATCTTTGGTTTCTAAAGAAGGTTATGAATTTGCGTTTGTAAGTAATGTTGTTAACATTCACCTTAATCAAGTTCTGATTGGGTCAGGTACATTGAGCAATGGTATATACGTATTAAACCAACCACAGATTTTCAATGTCCAGAATACACACAAAAGAAAGTCACCAGATATTAATCAGACTTTCTTATGGCATTGTAGACTGGGTCACATCAATGAGAGAAGGTTGACTAAGTTACATACAGAAGGATATTTGGATCCGTTCGAATATCAATCGTATGCCACTTGTCAATCCTGTCTCAAAGGAAAGATGACAAAGACTCCGTTCACTGGACACGGAGTAAGAGCGAGCGAGCTCTTGGGACTCGTACACAGCGACGTGTGCGGTCCAATGTCTACACATGCGCGAAGCGGTTATTCTTACTTCATTACTTTTACGGATGATTTTTCAAGATACGGTTATGTCTTCTTAATGAAACATAAGTCCGAAGCTTTTGAAAAATTCCAGGAATTTAAGAATGAAGTAGAAAAACAAACCGGCAAAAGTATCAAGATTCTAAGATCGGATCGAGGTGGAGAATACTTAAGTGCCGAGTTCCTGAATTATTTAAAAGAGAATGGGATTCTCTCTCAGCTTACTCCTCCATACACTCCGCAACACAACGGTGTATCGGAAAGACGGAACCGGACCCTATTGGATATGGTACGGTCCATGATGAGTAACGCTGAGTTACCGCGATCATTCTGGGGGTATGCGCTAGAATCAGCTGCGTACCTTTTGAACCGAGTTCCTACTAAGACTGTACCTACTACACCATATGAGATGTGGTGTGGGAAGAGACCCCATCTCAGTCACATTAAGACTTGGGGAAGTCCAGCTTTTGTTAAAAAGCAGCATGTGGACAAGCTCGAGGCACGCTCAGTACTGTGTAAGTTTGTGGGATATCCAAAGAATTCCAAGGGATATCTCTTCTACTACGAAGAGGAACAAAAAGTTCTTGTTTCTCGTCATGCCCACTTTCTAGAACATCAGTTCTTAGAAAAAGAATTAAGTGGGAGCGCAGTAGAACTGGAAGAAATTCCAGAACCACAGACTATTACTGAAAGCTTAGTGGAACCAGAGGGTTCAAATGAACAGGACATTCCTACGCCGCTCCGCAGGAGTAGTAGGCAGTCTCATCCGCCCGAGAGATACTACGGTTTTCTCATAGACGGGGATAGAGAGGATTGCATCATAGACAATGATGAGCCTACTAGCTTCCAGCAGGCCGTTCAGAGCATTGACTCGGTAAAATGGCTGGATGCAATGCGGACCGAAATGGAGTCCATGTACACCAACAAAGTATGGACGTTGGACATTGCTCCAGACGGGGTAAAACCCGTAGGATGCAAGTGGATCTTCAAAAGGAAGATTGGTGTAGATGGACAGGTTGAGACCTATAAAGCTAGACTTGTAGCAAAGGGTTTCCGTCAAAGACCTGGCTTGGACTATGACGAAACCTTTTCTCCAGTGGCTATGCTGAAATCCATTCGGATCCTTCTTGCCATTGCTGCCTTCCACGATTATGAGATTTGGCAGATGGACGTAAAGACCGCTTTTCTAAATGGAAATTTAGAGGAGTGTGTCTATATGGATCAGCCAGAGGGTTTCATTCAGAGTGGGAGCAGCGGAAAGGTGTGCAAGTTGCTTAAGTCCATCTATGGACTAAAGCAGGCATCGCGGAGTTGGAACATCTGTTTTGATGAGACGGTCAAGGAATTTGACTTCATCAAAAATCCAGATGAACCATGCATCTATAGTAGATTTGTAGCGAGAACTGTGGTATTCCTTGTTTTATACGTGGATGACATTCTCTTGATAGGAAATGACATTCCTATGCTACAATCTGTCAAGGGTTTCTTGTCACACAGGTTCTCCATGAAAGACCTGGGTGATGCCTCTTACATCCTGGGGATCCGGATCCATCGTGATAGATCCAAGAGGATATTAGGACTTTCACAGTCCAGGTACATCGACACCGTACTGAAAAGATTCAGTATGGAAGATTCTAAGCGCGGTAACTTACCGGCTTGTCACGGGATCACCCTCTCTAAAGAGATGTCTCCCAAGACTGATTTGGAGAGGGATCGCATGTCTATTATACCCTACGCTTCTGCGGCAGGCTCTATAATGTATGCGATGTTGTGTACCAGACCGGATGTAGCTTATGCACTGAGTGTAGTAAGCCGGTATCAGTCAAACCCTGGGGAGAAACATTGGATAGCGGTAAAGAACATTCTCAAGTACCTGAGGAGGACTAAGGAGATGTTCTTGGTGTATGGCGGAAAAGACCTCCAGATTGAGGCCTTTGCTGACTCCAGCTTCCAGAGTGACAAGGATGATTCCAAGTCCATGTCGGGTTTTATCTTTACCCTCAATGGAGGGGCGGTGTGTTGGAAGAGTTCCAAACAGGAAACCGTTGCAGACTCGACTATGGAAGCGGAATACATCGCTGCATCTGATGCCGCAAAAGAAGCTGTCTGGATAAGGAAGTTCTTAAAAGAACTTCAGGTGGTTCCGTCCATTGTTGACCCAGTACCTCTGTATTGCGACAACAACGGGGCTATAGCTTTAGCAAAGGAACCCAGGTCCCATCAGAGATCCAGGCACATCTTGAGGCGGTATCACCTGATCAGGGAGATCGTGGATCGCAAGGAGATCGAGGTTCGGAGGGTTGCTTCAGAAGAGAACACTGCAGATCCATTCACCAAGGCCCTACCCCAGACTCAGTTCGAGCGGCTGATCGAGATGATAGGTCTTCGATACGCCAGTACATGGCCTTAGTGCAAGTGGGAGATTGTTAGTGTATATGCCCTAGAGGCCATTACTGTATCATACTAGTTTGTATATTACTTGATGGAAGCTTGGGATATTCACCTTGTATAAACAATCTTGCTCAATATAGTAGTATGCTACTTGGTTTGTTTCTACTTCAATGTGTACTTGTGTTTATTTCAGTATATCACTTATACGCATTATTGGAGCCCTTGGGATCTTTACTTGATTACCAGCGTTGTGATGGCAGTCACACTAGTGGCGGCTGGGTAATCTATAGGCACATCCTTATACAGGTCCCTAGTCGTAGGACTATCGAGACAGGGCATCGATACTCCGGAGTAGACTAGCGTATGCGCTTCTCATCCCAGTGTGGGAGATGGTCTGTCCCACAGCCATCAGTACGTCGTACTGGAGATAGTATACGGGTGCTCGTTGGGTTACGAGTACACTGGACAGGACTCGTCGGGAACTGACAGGTTGGTATTATACCTATCGTCAGTTATCAGTTCCCAGGTGACATGAGTACAGCTTAGTCCGCTGACTTGACACTGACACTTCGCCTCGAGTGTGTTCCCACTGCACTTTGATCACTACCCTACCACGGCTCAAAGGAGTCGTGCAAACAGGTGGTGGTTGGGTGCAGTCCCGAAGCACTTGGAGGCAGTGACGGTTAGACAGGATTCGTCTCTCCCGGTATTGGGGGTTGACATCGCGCTGTGTCTAGGAGAGCCATTACACGAGTAGTCCCTGGCCAGGGCAAGCGAGATATACTGGTAGGTTTCCAGTGTTATCTCAGGGTGTTTTGGGCTTCACTCCGACACGACTTGTACCGCTATTGGGGGACTGACGTTTTACCGCCCCCTAGGCCCGCCATGCGATGTATCAGACGAACAGACCGGACTGTACGGAGAATGTCACATTCAGACTCAGTAGGAGTTCAGATGGGGTTTCACCTCGTCAGCCTTCTTGTCGGCATCTACCTGGGGACCGTTACGCACAGCTAGTGCCGCTTGCGGTCTGTGGTTAAACCCACTGCCAGCGTAGTGTCGAGTCTTTAGAGTCCCACACAGAGGGTATTCGCCTCTGGGCAAAACAGAGTAGAGGTCGCATGGTTTTGCGACAGGGTTCGTTCTCATCCGCGCACTTGTGCACGTTTGGAGTCCGGACGGATTATACTGGCAGGCTCTGGTTTGAGCCAGATACTGGTATATGTTTTTGGGGTTGCTTTTATCTCTTGGTATTCTTGTTCCTCGGAACGAGAATGCAGGTGTGTATGCACAGTTGCTTGAGGCGGAGAATGAGGTTTTTCATTAGGGTTTCGGATCGGGTGCGTATGCACAGTTGACAGTTATCATTTTCCAAACCCTAATGGATTTGTATATTATCTATTAATAATAGTAATTAAATGAGAATTATGTTATGGTTGTTTTTTTGTTGACTTGTTGACCATGGTTGACTTGTTGACCATTGACCACCATCATGCTTTGAAAGATCCTCCTTGATTCATGCTTACACTTCATTTAAAGAAGTATGATAGTGGTCATTCCAAATATAACCATCAACTATTCTTATTTCAATTATTATCATTTAGATAATTCTTTTCTTTTGCAATATGGTTGCAAGAAAGAAATAATTGAGCTCATTCTATCATAACCTCTCTCTCTCCTCACTTCATCTTCTTCTTCCTCTAAAAAAGAGAAACCTTCTCATGTGTTGAGAATCATTCTCTTTAGAAAGAAAAGCAAACCCTAATCACTCTCTACTCATTCTAGGATGAAGGTTTAGCAAGCCGGAAACCCTAGTTCACTCAAAGATCGAGGAAGAGCCCAAAGGTCGAACCTTCGAGGTGGATCCATCTTCGACGGGAGAAGGCGACGAAAAGAGAACCATCAACCTCTACAAGGTTTGAAGAAGAAGGAGTTCAAGTTTAGGTATAACCATCTTCCATAGTAGCTAACTCTCTTTAGCAAGAATACTAGTTTTAGTTTAGACAACGATCCCGACCTTGTTTAGTCCATGTTGCCTCTTGCGATAAAAATTCGTCTTTTATACCGTTTCCGCCTCCCCGTAAGCACCGGGGGTCGCAATATGGACTTACATTGAGCTCATTGGGTGATGAGGGTGTTGTTTGATTCGCTCGAAACGTTTAACATCGTCTAGTATAATGTAATACAATACTTGGAATCAACAGCATTTGAATTTTATAAGTCTAGTAATTTAGTCTCATTTGATTGGTTGCCACGGGATTTTGATGTGATCAAAAGTCTGTCGCAATCACTTTGTGTATTCGGATACTCGCCGGGAAAAATTACTAGATAGCCACGCCCCATAATCCCGACCAAGTGACTATAGGAGAACTCCGCTGCCAAAAAGCATCCGTCCGGGTGCTCGCGGCCGCGGTGTTCCGCCTAAGTGCACTTCGTCGTCGGTATCGGGGGGTGCAGCCGTCTACTAATGTTTCCGACGAGCATTCGATCGGGATGTCGGGAATCTTGTTGAATTGCCCGACTGATTATTGGAAAGTGTTTTCAATATCGAGACTAAAATGCGGGGTTTATAATTGTTAGGCATGAAATCCGCAATATAGGATATTACGGGTTTATGATGTCTAAGGTGGTTGTGGATTCCAACTGTTGTAGTTTTCATTTTCTTTTATGCGACCGTAAGTGTAATATGTGGGTATCGCCGGTTTCGTTGCTATACGTCAACGACAATTGGGATACACATATTTACTTACGTTGATGACATGTGATGTTATGTGTTGCTGGATATGTTATATTGGATCGTCATGTTTGAATAGCCGGTTTTTTTTTATGTGAGATGAGTGTTTTTCATTTTCATTCATGTAAAAACTTGTATGTGATATTCTTTTATTTGGGGCACTTCCGGGTTGAGGAAGATATCACCGTTGTTGTATATTATTTACTTTTCCGCATTAGGATAGACCCAAGGAGGGGAGCACAAGTAACCGGGTTCTAGAGTCCAGTGGGAGACCATCTCGAGGCATCGAGACCGGATCTCCTAACTCAAGAATTGGTCGGGTTGCTTGCCGCTCTCGTAGGGGTCTAGGGACGTGGGTTTGGCTATTCATCACGACCGTGGAATCCGTGTTTTATATAGGCTCAAAATAAAACATGGACATCCTAGTATATCCAATATTTCATATGTTGTTTTCTGCTGCGTTATCTGTGATGTGATCATGTGATATGTTCAGATAGATACTGTATATAGTATATATGATATATTATATAGACGTTGCTTATGTTTTACACCCGTGTTATCCCTGCCCCGCTCTGCCGTTAGTTACTTAACCTAACGGTAAATGGCGGGACATCATGGCGAATGCGGATGGCATAAGCGTACGTTTTATTTATCTGTGATGTTTAGGTAACTTAAATGATGGGACATTCATTAATGAGATTAATGAAAGAAAAATAAACCTAAAAGATGTTGTGAAATCGAATTTTAAAAATAGGTAGCTCTAGTTGTTGCTTTGCATAGCGGTATTCCTTGTAGAATATCCAGCATCTCATTCGATGAGGAAAGAGCCGAGATCCCTTCACCGGGAGTGACCTCTTTAGCAATAATTAGCAGATGCTACAACCTTCGGTTTTGTCTTTTGACTGCTTTTCTTGTTCTTGATTTGCATAGTGGTATTGTGAATATCCTGCACCTCATTCGACGAGGAAAGAGCCGAGATCCCTTCACCGGGAGTGACCTCTTTAGCGAAACCAGCAAAAGCCTCAAAAACACTCCATTTTAAACCATTTGATTTAGCAACGAGACCAAGTTCAAAGCGTTAAAGGTTTTCTTAAAAACCATCCGCAACTCTCCATCATTTTAGGAAGTAGAGTACTTAGTATTCGTGCTGTATTTGTTGACCTTAGTAAAAGCACAGTGTCTGGTTGCCAAGTGATGTCTTCCTACACAGCATATGATGCGATTAGTTAGGACAGTTGTGTGACTTTGTTGACCATAGTTCAGGGTCATGTGGGTGGGTCTAATTAATCACGAAATGATGGGTTGAGCTTGATTAGTGCTTATGATTTGTTGACCATAGTTAAGGTCATAAGTACTAGGGGTAAAAACCATTATCGGGAGTTTCAAGTGTTGAAATTTGCAATGAGATTGCATACCTTCTATGAGATAGTTGGATCCTGATACCCACTGCGAGTGATAGTTAATCCTGGGAGAGTTTTGCACTTTACAATTAGTCGATCAAGTAGGTGTCTAGAAAGGTGTCAACTTGGTTACGCCCCTGAGAAAACGAGGTTTATTTTAATTAGGTTCGTGCAATAGCACGAGGAACCCCCCTCAAAGTACCGGCACTGTCCTGGCTGAAAGATTGGCGAACTTGTAGAGTGTAATTAATCCCCGCTAGTTTTTCCTTTTAAGGTTTGAAGGAAGATTTTATAAAAATAGTTGGAGCCATCCTGATTAGATAAAATATATAACCAATCTAATCTTGCAAGAGCGCACGCAGAGTGTTTTCTTCTCTCTCTCTCTCCAGGTAGTGACCATGTCACGCCTTAATCAAGATAATAATATGGATGTATTGACCGAACCCGCTTGTTATACTGAGCTGGGGAACGTTGGTCCCGCTCCAACTTATAACTGTTATAAGATCCAGCGGGAAATAGGGGAATACCAGGATTCCCATGCCGCCCAAACGAAGAAAGTGCATGATGATGCATCTTCTTCGGGTGTGTTCATTACCAAGAACTGTTTCTCAGTATCCTCTACCTCCTGGATATGTGATACCGGATCAGGATCCCGCATATGTAATCTGTTACATGGGCGACAGATAGGTAGAGAACTGAGAACGGGTGATAAGTTTCAAGAATTGGAAATGGTGCAATTATTGTAGCCAAGGTGTTGGCAGTTATCACCCTGTATTACCAAATACATTGATTCTGAACGAATGTTATTAGATACCGAACCTGATATACAACATCATATCATTCTCTTTATTTATTAAAGAAGGATATAATTTTGTATTGTTGGATAATGTTTTGAACATTTCCTATATCAAGAGTTGATCGGTTCAAGCACGTTATCTAAAAGCATATACATTCTAAATCAAATCACAGTTCTTAACGTACAGAACACACAAAACAGGAAGAATTCAGAAATGAACGAATCCTTCTTGAGCCATTGTAGACTAGGTTATATAATTGCGACCCGACTAGCTATGTTACATTTAGATGCATATTTAAATCAGTTTGAATTTACATCTTGTAAAACTTGCCAATCATGTCACAAAGATAAGATGACCATAGCTCCGTTTACTTGAAACAGAGAAAGGGTTAGTGAACCCTTGGGACTGATACATAGTGATGTATGTAGGTCCCTTTTCTACACATGCCAGGACTGGTTCTTTATACTTCCTTACATTCACTAATGATCTCTCAAGATTCGGACGCATGTTCTTGTTGAAACACATGTCTGAAGCTTCTGAGAAATACAAAGAATATAAGATAAAAGTAGAGAGCCAATACAGGAATAAGTATTAGGTCCTTTGATGTGATCAGGGAGGAGAATACTTAGGCATAGAGATCCTGGACAATTCTAAAGGAGAATAAAATTCTCTCTAAGCATTACTCCTCCGTATACACCACACCACAACGGTGTATCGGGGTGGAGCAATCGCACCCTATTAGATATGGTGCGCTCTATGATGAGTACAACCGAGTTACCTGTTTCCTTTTGGAAGCTATGCACTTGAAAAACTGCATACTTATTGTAACACCCGAGCGCAATACTACTAATTTCTGTTACTGTTTGAGCATAATATGGTACTCATTTCATCTAGCTTGCTTGTTGTTGCTTACTGTAAAATTTTACCCGGCAAGGTTATTTTTGCATATAACAAATTTTGGCATCTCAAATAAAATTAAAAATATCCATCTTAGCCTACTTGACACCCCTAACCCCGTTGTTGCGTCCGTGCATCGTGTTCTCGTCCCATTCGGTGAAACGGGCGAGTTTGGATGGCTACGTGCACGTACGTGTGTCCGTTTTGGGGGTATGCTTTTTAATCATAAGACACTTAATTTTAAAATTCGGATCCCGCTTAAAATCCTATTATTTCAATTTCAAATTTTTGGACCCGACCCGGGCGCGATTTGGAAATGTTTTATTTTGCGCCAGAAACCCAAATCTTAAAATATTTAATTAGCACATATTTTTTTACTAACATTATATTTACTGTGCATTCATAATCCTTAAATCTTTTTTTTTATATTTTCTTAACCAACATTTTTCCCATTCAGCCAATCGAATTCCCCATTTCGTGGGCCCCATTCCCATATTCTCTCTCACTCACCGTCTCTATCTCTTTCTCTATCTCTCTCTCTCCAATCCCCTTCTCTTTCTCTCTCCCACAAATCTCTCTCTCCCCCTTATATTTTAAACTCTATTTCCCTCCTCCTTCATTTTTAAAGAAACGCAGAGAACCCATCCGAGCACCTCAGCGAACCCTAGCCTTACCCTCGCCGTCGCAGCACGACGCCGACGCCGCTACCACCAGCACCCTCCCCTCCTCTGCCTCGCCTCGCCCACACCCTCCTTCTTCCCTTCTTTCCAGCACCCTGCAGCCTCTCTATGGCCACCAGCGACCACCCCTACACGCGTCTGCGTCGCCCCTGGTCGTTGCCGACGATCACCGGACCACCTGTGATCGCCTCTGTAAGCCTTTTCTCCCTCTCCTCCTCCTTCCTTTCCTTCTTTCCCTTCTCTGCTAAGGTATTTCTTGCATCGGCAGTTTCCCCCGCGGTCATTGTAGGCCACCGCCGGAGCCCGTCGACCTCGTCGTCGTTCTCGCGTCTCCTCTCTGTAACCACAGAGCAGCCCCTTGTAAGCTTCCTCTTCTTCTTCTTCATTCCTTTCTTGTTGCAAAGTTCTTGACTTTCACTGTTCACTTTCTCGTCGGAATCCGGCCGTGCCGACGATATGATCCGACGTTCCAGCGAAGTACCCCGATCCGTGTGGTTCCACTGTTCGTTGTTTGGGTTCAATCCGTGAACCGTGCGTCCGTCGCGAGTTTCCCCGCCTACGTTACGTTCCGTTTTTCCCGGTTCACGACCCGTCGAGGCAAGTACCCCTTGCTACATGCTATACAATATTTACATATATATTATGACACCGTAAACCTGTAAATTTAACTTGGTATGATCATTTCTCATTTCGGTACAATATTGCATTATATCATTTTACCGCTACTCCTGGAACCTACAGTTTGGAAATTGAACCTGATAACCATATTTACCTGTTTAATCACATTTTTAATGTTAACGTAGCTTATGGCATTTATCCCGGTAGTTCTGTTCCATTCAGACACTTGTATGCATTTAACCTAAAATAGCTGTACTGAACCGTTACATAAATCATTGCACCTCTAAGGGTTCTTAAACCTGTTAACATGACTAAACGGCGAAACTTGTCTTACTGCACTCTTGTAATCATCTCTGTAACAAATTTGATAACTGTATTGCAAATTGAATGAAACTGCCTATTACTTAGTTCATTGCTTATCTCATCTTGTTGATACCCATGCTAGATTATATAACTAATTATGAGCACACCCACGATATTGTTTACATCTTGACCTGACATTGCTACATATATATATATATATATATATATATTGATATACCTGACATGGTACCGTATACTGTTGACTTGACCTGATGTACCATGAACCGACCCGTTACCTGATCTTGTGTCTAATGCCAACAAACCTGACATGTAGTCCTCATAGACCTTTCCTATTTTCTATCCAGACAAACCTGCTTTTACCTGATCCTGTGTTGGCATTAGTTTTTGATTACTGAATACCTGACTCGACATACATAACTTGGGGGTATGGGGAAATCAAAGTTGAAACCTGACATGTAACTCAACAGTTCGATACCTGTTCTGATCAGTCTTACGGGCTAGGCCAGCCCCGGAGTGATGATGCTGACATCACTCGCCCATCCTGCTACCTGTTACTATCTAGCTGCACGTCTCGGATTCAGCCCCGAGGGTCTTGACCGTGGTCCCGGGCATGCATGGGATACTATTGAGTTGCATCGATGATTCATTAATTTGGTTTCAAAGACTCTAGAATAGAAAACCTGATAGAACAGTTTAGTTACCCACTGCACACTACCCTGCACTGCTTGATTCACATTATTGCTACTCTCGTTTTATTCATGTTTATATTACATTGCCTGCTACACTGTTCATATTATATTACTTGATGACATGACGCGCTGACGTCTGGGTTTTGCATGGCCCAGATTCTGTACCGCTGTCGCAGTCCGAGCAGGAGTACTTCAGCCAGCAGGCTGAGCTGTGAGTTCAGTAGTAGTTAGTTTTATTTCCTGCATTTATTTCCTGATGTGAGCCCGTATTATGGGACACACATTTCAGTTATTTGTATTGGATCATTTGCTTCCGCATTTATTTATTATTGACTCCTGTTATTCTGGATTATGGACATATTTTAGATAGTGTTATTCTTGTTCTTGATATCTCTACAGCCGTAATGTGACTGTGGATGGATACTTCCTACCCACAGGTAGCATGGTTGGCTATGTCACGTGCCCATTTTAGCATACTCTGGGAAGCGGGGCGTGACATGGTTCTTTTGGTATCAGAGCCATAGGTTAGTTGGATTGATTCTTTTGTAGTTGGGTATTGTACCCAATACACGAATCAGGATACCCGTGTTTAGGAAACATATCCTGCCACTTTGCCGTTTACCATTCTTGAATCACATTCTTCCTGATTATATCTTTTACGATGTGCAAACTTCTTTTGCATATCGACTTGAAAAAAATGATTTCTTGTTATCTCTAGGACTTAGGCGACTTGGGTGGAGTTAAGTAATTGTGGCTATGATACCGCGGCATAGTTACAATGCGGTACTCTATTCAAGTATCTTGGAGTTCTAGCTTTGATCTATATATTGAATCTATCATCATACTAATGTTGAGTGTTTTGATTTCAGGAATATGGCAGATAAGAATTTCAAGACGTACCAGAGGCATGTGGACGAAGCCGCCATGCTTGGAGTGATAAGGGAAATGCTGGAGAATCAAAAGAAGCAGACTGAGCTGATCCAGCAGCAAGCAGACTCATTTCAGGAAGGTTTGCAGATCGTTTAGCAGTCTGTAAACAACGTTAGAGCTAAACCAGTTGACCGAGTAGGGACCGTAGCAGATTTCAGGCGTTTGGATCCGTCTACATTTACTGGTTTGGAGGAGCAGTTGCCAGCCGAGCAGTGGCTAGTTGACACGGAGAATTTGCTGATTGCGGCATAAATTCCAGATGACAAAAGGGTTGATGTGGTACGTATTCAGTTAGTGGACTACGCCCGAGAATGGTGGCTTGTGGAGGAGACCCGCTTGCCCAAGCCGATCAAGTGAGCGGATTTTTCTAAGAGTTTCCTGGAGAAGTTCTTCCCGCGGACTGCAGGGAGGAAATGGAAGAGAAATTTATTGGGCTAAGGCAGAATGGAGCACCCGTGGATATGCATGCAGCAGAATGGACGAGACTCAGCAGATTCGTTGGACCTTTAGTCGCTAACGATGCAGACAGAGCACGGAGATTCATGCGCAGCTTGGATGCGGACATCCAGAGGCAGATTGTCTTCCTGAGTTTGACCACTTTCTCATAGGTTCTTACGGCAGCTCGGGAACAGCAGAGTTTATCTGGGATGAAAGGGAGCTTGCAGCAGACAGCAGTTGCGGCAAGGAAGCCCTCATTTGTACCTAACCGAGCTCATGGTCGCAGAGGTATTCCAGTGGACCGTCGAGGTGTAGCACCCATGAAGAAGCCTGTGATCGTTGATCGAAGAAAGAGCGTGATTTGTGACTACTGCCGTTTACCTGGGCACATGCAGAAGGAGTGTCGAAGGAGGCTGGGACTTTGTTTGGTTTGTGGAGCGGCTGATCACGCCGTTGGTGTTTGTCCGTCGAAGCTTCGCACGAGGGATGATATTCAGAAGCCTCCGCAGAAACCGTTCCAAGGGCAGAAGCAGCTGACTCAAGGACCTAATCAGGCTCGAGCTTTTACCTTTACAGCAGAGGAAGCTAAGGCGTCAGAAGAAGTCGTGTCAGGTATTCTACTCGTTCATGGTTTTCCCGCATTGGCATTATATGATTCTGGTGCATCCTATTGTTTTATGTCATCCAAGTTTGTGACTACACACTCGATTACCTGCACGACCCTATCTAGTTTCTGGGACACACACTGGGAATGGGAAAATCATATCTAGTAGGGAATGTAAAGATTGTACAGTTGTTGTGTGCGGACGGGAGCTTTTTGCAGATTTCTTGGTGATTGATACGGGAAGCTATGAAGTCGTCTTGGGAATGGATTTTCTTGGCACTTTCCACGCTCACATTGACTGTGGGGAAAAGAAAGTAAATTTCCAGATTCCCGGAAATCCCGAGTTTACCTTCACTGGAGGGAGCAGTTCTGTCGGGCCAGTCGAGTTTAGGGCTAGGCCGACAAACAATATTCTTACAGCAATGGAAGTTGATAATAGTGAAGAGCCGGCTGTTGTTCGCAATTTTATGGATGTGTTTGAAGATATATCGGGTTTACCACCGAAGCGAGACGTGGAGTTCGCAATTGATCTTATTCCTGGTGCAGTGCCAGTATCCAAAGCGTATTATCCAATGGCACCAATAGAGTTGGAAGAAGTTAAGAAACAAGTTGCCGAATTGCTTGAGAAGGGTTGGATCCGCAGCAGTAACTCGCATTGGGGAGCTCCAGTTCTTCTAATAAGAAGAAGGATGGCACGAGAAGGATGCGCATCGACTATCGAGAATTAAACCGGGTGACTATTAAAAACAAGTACTCGCATTGGAGAACTTTTTGAGCAGCTTAGTGGCGCGAGGGTATTCTCGAAGCTGGATTTGGGATCCGGATATCATCAGGTTCGAGTGAAAGCAGAAAATATTTGCAAGACGGCGTTCCGAACTCGGTATGCACATTATGAATACTTAGTGATGCCCTTCGGAGCAACGAATGCGCCGGCAGTATTCATGGACTTGATGAACCGAATCTTTTCACCGTTATTGGACCAGTTTATTGTGGTATTCATTGACGATATTATGGTTTACTCGAAGAGTTTTAAGGAGCATGCTGAGCATTTGAAGATCGCACTGCAGACGTTGAGACAGGAGAAATTGTTTGCGAAGATGAGTAAGTGCGAGTTTTGGCTGGAGGAAGTAAAGTTTTTGGGGCATGTTATGTCGGGCAATGGAATTGCCGTCGATCCAGAAAAGATCGCAGCAGTTCGAGATTGGCCTATTCCAAAAAAAGTTGCTGAGATAAGAAGTTTCCTTGGATTAGCCGGATATTACAGGAGATATGTGGAGAACATTGCTCGTCTGGCAGAGCCGCTAACCAAGCTTACGCGCAAGGAAGTACCTTTTGTATGGACGGATAAATGTGCGTTAGCTTTTGAGACGTTGAAGCAGAAGTTGATAACGGCCCTTATTCTGACCATGCCAGACAATTCCGGAGGATTGGTGATTTACAGCGACGCATCTTGGAAAGGATTGGGTTGTGTTTTGATGCAGCATGGGAAGGTTGTAGCGTACGCATCGAGACAATTGAAGACCCATGAGAAGAATTATCCAACTCATGACCTGGATCTTGCGGCTGTGATTTTCGCTTTGAAGATTTGGAGACACTACCTTTTAGGCGAAAGGGTCGAACTTTTTACAGATCATAAGAGCTTGAAGTATGTGTTCACACAGAAGGAGCTTAACATGAGGCAGCGTAGATGGTTGGAGCTGATGGATGAATACGATCTTGATCTTAAGTACCATCCGTGGAAGGTTAACGTTGTGCCGGATGCGCTTAGTCGGTTAACAGCAATTCAGGTGTTAACTACGCAGAAGGAGATCGTTGCAGATTTTCAAAGATTTGACTTGGAGGTTATGCTACCGCGTTCTACGGGATAGTTGATGCAGCTGCAAGTACATTCGTCATTGATTGAGAATATTAAAGCAACATAATCGCAGGATCCTAGACTGCAAAAGTTTCGAGAGCAGGTTGAAGCCGGACTACGAACAGATTTACTGATCCACGAAGATGGTTCGTTGAGGTATGGCAGCCGTTTGTGTGTGCCAAAGGGTGATGTTCGTGAAGAGCTTATGAAGGAGGCACACAGTTCAGCTTATTCTGTACACCCAGGAGGCACCAAGATGTACCGAGATATTCAACAGCATTTCTGGTGGGAAGGCATGAAACGGGAGATTGCTTGCTTTGTGGCTAAATGCTTGGTGTGTCAGCAAGTTAAGGCTGAACATCAAAGGGTTGCTGGTTTATTGCAACAACTTCCGATTCCTTAGTGGAAGTGGGAACATATAACCATGGATTTCATGACGGCTTTACCGCGGAGTCCAAAAGGCAACAATGCTGTATAGGTAATTGTTGATCGGTTGACCAAGACAGCCCATTTTATTCCTTTCCGGGTTGGTCAATCAACAGAGACCTTGGCAGAGCGGTACATGCAGGAGATTGTAAGATTGCATGGAGTACCGGTGAGCATCGTGTCCGATCGTGACACTCGGTTCTTATTACACTTCTGGAGGAGTCTACAGGAAAGTTTGGGGACTCGATTGAAGTTTAGCACAGCTTATCATCCTCAAACTGATGGTCAGTCAGAGAGAACGATCCAAACTCTTGAAGATATGTTGAGAGCATGCATGTTGGACTTCAAGGGTTCGTGGGAGGATCATTTACACTTGGTGGAGTTTTCTTACAACAACAGTTTTCAGGCAACTATCCAGATGGCTCCATTTGAAGCTTTGTATGGTCGTAAATGCCGTTCACCTGTGTGTTGGGATGATGTCGGTGAACGTAGGTTATTGGGACCAGATTTGGTTGTGCAGACTGTTGAGAAGGTTAACACTATCAGAAATCATATGAAAGCAGCTGAAGACCGACAGAAGAGTTGGGCAGACACGTCAAGAAGACCTCTAGAGTTCGCCATGGGTGATTTGGTATTCTTGAAGAAATCACCGACTAGAGGGATGATTCGTTTTGGGAGTCGAGGAAAGCTTAGTCCTCGATTCGTTGGACCCTTTGAGATCTTGGAGCATGTTGGTGAGGTAGCGTACCATTTGGCGTTACCGCAGTCCTTGGCAAGTGTGCACGATGTGTTTCACGTATCTCAACTACGAAGGTATGTTCGAGATGAAACGCACGTATTGGATCATTCGGAGCTAACAGTACGAGAAGACTTGACTTTTGAGGAGCGACCGATTGAAATCGTGGATCGAAGGGAAAAGGTTTTTAACAACAAGGTTATCCCCCTTGTGCTGGTTTCTTGGGGAAATTGCTCGCATGGAGAGTCCACTTGGGAATGAGAAGATGAAATTCGGCAGAAGTTTCCTCACCTTTTCTTGTAGTTATCCATCTTTGTATTCTTGGAATTTCGAGGACGAAATTCTTTTTGTAGTTGGGTATAATGTAACACCCGAGCCTAATACTACTAATTTCTGTTACTGTTTGAGCATAATATGGTACTCATTTCATCTAGCTTGCTGTAGGGTGTTTTTCGTCACCCCATTGAGATGGGAATACGCGCACGCTTGTCAGGCGTACTATAGATTCCCCCTGCCGCCGGGGTTTAATGATTATGGGGATCCGAATCTCCGGCAGCCGCGGACTAAGCTGCCGTTAATTACCCCCCGCCTTTGGGGCGAGGGAATCTCCGATTAATGGGTCAAACTGGTCATGCGAACTCAATGTGCAGTATACGTGTGTTGTGTTTTGGAAGGGGGTTTAAATATATCGAGAGCCATGCAGAGTTTTTACGGGGGTCCCGCTACCCGGATAGCGGCCTGGGGGTCAAAGGGGCTAGCAGCCCCCTTATGGGGTGCGGGGCAGCGTCCCGTTAGAAATTTTTTTCTAACAGGGACAGTGTCGTAGAGTATGTGTATGTGTACATTTGTATACATATGTATATATATAAAAAAAAAGGGGAAAAAAGACATCCAAAGGATGCGTGGGGCCAGCGCCTGGGCGCTTGAGCGCAAGCGCGCCACGTGTCGGCACGTGGGCGCTTTGCGCTCGAGCGCAGAGCGCTGGAGCGCAACGCGCCACGTGTCGGCATGCGGGCGCTTTGCGCTCGAGCGCAGAGCGCTGGAGCACAAGCGCGCCACGTGTCGGCACGCGGGCGCTTTGCGCTCGAGCGCAGAGCGCTGGAGCGCAAGCGCACCACGTGTCGGCACGCGGGCGCTTTGCGCTCGAGCGCAGAGCGCTGGAGCGCAAGCGCGCCACGTGTCGGCATGCGGGCGCACCAGCAAGAAAAAATGGGGTTTTAAGCCCCGGAAATTCTCTAAAGAGAAAATAGGGTGGAGTTAAACTCCTAAGATGCTTTGGGTTATGGAAAAGGGTCTTTCTTCTTCCTTTGCTGGCCGGATCTTAGAGATAAAGAGATGTGAGATTTAAAAATCTTTTCTTTTTGAGATCTGATGGCAGATCTGAGTTCCCCTTAATGGGTTTTGTGGTGGAAAACTATTTAGTTTTGAAAAAGGAAGAGTAAAACTCTTGATTTAATTCAAAAGAAAGAAGAAGGTTTTGGAACCTTGAAGAAGGAAGAAAGAGCTCAGATCTGAAACTTTTTTTTGGAGAGAGAAAAAGTTGTTGAGATATTTCATTATCTTTGCCTTTATAGGCTATACACTTTACACATAGCCCCCTGGGCTTCACAAAATGGCATTTTGCCTATTTCATGACTCGTGTGCCATTTCTTTTTGCACATAAGCCGTGGGCTATACAAAAATTTGGCTTTATGCATATTTTTCTTACATTTATGCATAAATAAAATAAAAGAAATGCAACAAAATTGTTTATTACAAAATTTTTATCTTGGCATGGGGGGAGGCCGGCCGCTTCATGTTTGGGTTCGACCCGGGCATGGGCCCACTGGATCTGGGCTTGGGCCCACTTGGCTTGGGGTTGACTTTGATTTTGACTTGGTCAACCGGGGTGTAAGTTTTTACCCCAACAAATTGCCCCCCATCAATAAATGCACACCACATATGTGGGTCGTGTGCATGAAATTGATGGATCTTCTTTCACGTGGAGGTGACTTGATTTGGTTCCCGCTTTTTGGGAAGCTGGCACTGCCCTTTTTACGACATGGACGGTCGTTGCTTGACATGTCTCCGAGACGGAGTGTCCATGATAGACGTTTTCCCTGGCCCGGAGTGATCTGGTTCCCGCTTTGTAGGAATCCTGCGCTGCCCTTTTTGCGACTTGGACGGTCGATGCTGCCATTTTAGCAATTTGGACGGTCGATGCTGCCATTTTTGCGACTTGGACTGTCGGTGCTGCCATTTTAGCGACATGAACGGTCGATGCTGCCATTTTAGCGACTTGGACGGTCGGTTCTGCCCTTTTTGCGAAATGGACGGTCGGTGCTGCCATTTTAGCGACTTGGACGGTCGGTACTGCCCTTTTTGCGACTAGGACGGTCGATGCTGCCCTTTTTGCGACTTGGACAGTCTGTTCTGCCATTTTAGCGACGTGGACGGTCGGTTCTGCTCTTTTTGCGACTTGGACGGTCGATGCTGCCCTTTTTGCGACTTGGACGGTCGATGCTGCCCTTTTTGCGACTTGGACGGTCGATTCTGCCCTTTTTGCGACTTGGACGGTCGGTACTTGATTTGACTTGCTCTGCTTCTTGCAGTGTCAGGGGTAGACTTGACTTGCTCCGCTTCTTGCAGTGTCGAGATTGGATTCTGACTCGCTCCGCTTTCTGCGGTGTCGGAGTGAAAGTTGACTTGTTGATTTTGATTTGGGTTAACATCAGCATCGCTATACTGGAATATGGTAGCAGGAGCGAATCATCATCTGTCATTGAGAGGATTTTGGGATTTTGGTTTTTGTTTGGCATCTGCATTGCTGCACTGGAATAATGCCAGGAGCAACTCATCATTTGCCCCGAGAGGATTTGGGAATTGATGGCTTAGGAGGCAGGTTTAGATCCCTATCACCTAAGACTTTTCAATTTTATGGGTAGTAAGGGTCCCATAAAAGCATTTTCTCCCTACGAGTCGAAAGGATCTCGTAGGTGTGTTTTCTCCTTAAGAGTCGTGGGGACTCCTAAGTGTGTTGCTCCTTGGTGAGTCGTAGGGATCTCACGCGGGAATTTTCTCCTCACAAAGTCGAGAGGACTTTACGAGTGCATTTCATTTCTTTTCTTTTTTACGAGTTTGCGCCCTTTCGGGTTTTCACAAACTCGCCGGCAGTCCCGCTGTTTTTACTCATAGAGCCCTTTCGGGTTTTCATCCGTGCCCATTTTGCTTATGGACATACCGTTATTTTTTTTTTTTTTTTGCTTCTTCTTTTTCTCTTTTTTTTTGGAGAGATCGGGATTGTTTTACGCCCGTGGATTGTATACGGTTTTGCAGGATGTATGATCCAGACCGTAGGGCAGGAAAAATTTTAGGGCTTTGTTGGCGTCTGCATCGCTGCACTGGAATGTGGTACCAGGAGCGACTCATCATTCGCCGTTTGGGGACTTAGAATTTGGATCTTGTTTGGCATCAGCATTGCTGCACTGGAATAATACCATGAGCAACTCATCATTTGCCTTGGGAGGACTTGGGATTTGGGTTTTTGGTCGGCATCAGCACCGCTAACACTGAAGCGAAATGCCAGGAGCGACTCATCATTTGCCGTTGCCCGTTGGGGAATGATGGCTTAGGAGACAGGTTTGGGACCCTACCACCTAAGGCTTTTCAATTTTATGGGCCGTGAGGGTCCCATAAAAGCATTTTCTCCCTACGAGTCGTAAGGATCCCACAGGTGTATTTTCTCCTTAGGAATCGTGAGGATTCCTAAGTGTGTTGCTCCTTTGTGAGTCGTAAGGATCTCACGTAGGGGTTTTCTCCTCATAAGGTCGAGAGGACTTTGCGAGTGTATTTCATCTCTTTTCACGAGTTTGCGCCCTTTCGGGTTTTCACAGACTCGCCGGTAGTCCTGCTGTTATTTCTCACGGAGCCCTCTCGGGTTTTCATCCGTGCCCATTTTGCTTGTGGACATACCGTTTATTTTTTATTTCTTTTATTTTATTTTATTTTATTATTTTTTTTCTTTTTGCCGCTGGTGGGACTTTAAAAGTAGTCTCACCGGCAGGATTTGGGAGAGATAGGGGTCATTTATACCCGTAGATTGTATACGGTTTTGCAGGATGTATGATCCAGACCGTAGGGCTGATGTGCTCAATTCGCCTGCGACTTGGAGCATTCATGTGTAGTATTTCTTGAGATATCGGCCATTGATGGGTGGCATGGGCCTTTCTCCCTCGGCACTTATTAGTTGGTAGGATCCTCCGTCGAACACTTTCTCGATGACGTATGGTCCTTCCCAGTTCGGCTCGAATTTTCCCTTGGCATGTCGATTGGGGATGATCGGTCTTTTGAGGACCAGCACCAATTCACCTTTCTTGAAAGCGCGGAGACGGGTTATCTTGTCATAGGCCCGTGACATTTAGGCTCGGTATAGCTCCAGATTTTGCTGCACCACGAGCCTCTTTTCTTCGAGGGCATCGAGTTCTTCAAGTCGAAGGAGCATGTTTTCTTCCTCCGTCAACTCATGTTGGACGGCCATTCTTAAGCTTGGAACTTCAACTTCGAGGGGGAGGACCGCCTCCACTCCGAAGAGCAATGAGTATGGAGTGGACTGAGTTGGAGTACGGTGCGTGGTACGATATGCCCACAATGCCTCGTGAAGCTTGAGATTCCAGTCTCTCTTGTTGGCTGAAGCATTTTTCCTCAGGAGCTTGCATAGAGTCTTATTGAAGGCTTCGGCTAGCCCATTGGCTCTTGGATTATAGATGGAGGAATATCTTCAGTCTATCTTGTGCTGAGTAGCGAACCTTGAGACATTGAAGCTCTTGAATGAAGACCCGTTGTCAGAAATGATTCTTCTTGGTGTACCGAAGCGGTATAGAATATTATGCTGGAAGAATGTCAGAATATCTTTTGTCTTGACTTCTTTTAGCGGGATAGCTTCAGCCCATCTGGAGAAGTAGTCTGTCGCGGCCAGTATGAACCGGTGGCCTTTGGATGACGGAGGATCAATTGGGCCGACAATGTCGGTGCCCCAGACTTCGAAGGGCCACGACGCCACCGTAGGATGCAATGGGTTGGGATGCCTGTGAATGAAATCACCATGAATTTGGCAGATATAACATTTTTTTTCATGCTCTCCACAATCCCGTATCATGGTGGGCCAGTAATACCCATGCCGTTTGATCTGAAGTCGCATCTTGGGGCCTGATTGGTGAGAACCGCAAACGCCCGAGTGAACATCTTTCATGACCTTTTGGGCTTCGGCCGATGACAGGCACCTGAGCCAGAGTTGGTCATATGACCTGTGGTATAGCGTGTTATTTACAAACACGTATCGGAGAGCTCTCTTCTTCAGCTGAACCCTCGCAGACCTTCCTTCGGGCAGCTTATCGTATCGGAAGTACTCTATGAAGGGTTCTCTCCAATCGGGCTCGTCTTGAACAATCGAAGCTTCTTCGGCGGGACTGCTCTTCTATTCCGCGCTTTCCACTTCTCGTAGAGAGACTGGGGGTAGAATTTGCCGGCTCCTGACTGTGATCAGAATTTCGTCCATGTCAGGATCAGCCAGCTCCTTAGCTAAGCGAGTGTGTATGTCGGCTTTTCCGTTCAACGCTCTGGGGATTCTCAATAGTTCAATATGAGTGAACCGTTTCATGAGTTCCACCACCCGGCCTCTGTACCGAGCTAACTCGGGTTTGTATATCTTATAGTCGCCGCTTACTTGGTTGACGACAAGCTGGGAGTCACCATAAACCCATAGCCGAAGGATTTCCATTTCTATGGCGAGTTCCAAACCAGCTATCAGAGCTTCATACTCAGCTTCATTGTTTGTCCGAGGCTCGGTGAGAGAAAAATAACGCCGTAGGGTTCCCATTGATGGCGTAATGAACACCAATCCTATCCCCGCTTTTACCTCCGGGATGCTTGATCTGCCGGAGCTCCTTATTGATGAGGCCCCATCGAAGTAGAGCTCCCAACATGGCTCATCTTCCTCGAGGTGCAGCACTTGTTCGTCGAGTAACTCACAATTTAGCGGCGACCCTTCTGGTATGGGATGAGCAGCGAGAAAGTCTGCAAGAGCTTGCCCTTTTACTGCTTTCTCAGGGGTATAAACTATGTCAAACTCAAGTAGCATGACAGCCCATCTTGCCATTCTGCCGGCTAGGCTTTCTTTGGTTATCAAGTGCTTGAGCGGGTCGACCTTGGAGATCAGCATAACCCGATAAGCCAGCAGATAGTGCCTCAGCTTCTTTACAGCAAATATCACAGCCAGGCATTGCTTTTCGATTGGGGAATAGTTGTGTTCCGCCCCGACTAGAGTTCGACTGAGGTAGTAGAGGGCATTTTCTTTTCCATCCTCGTTATTCTGGGCAAGGAGCGCACCGAGTGACTCGCCCAGCGCGGCAGTGTAGAGAATCAGCGGTTTATTTGGAATGGGAGCGGCCAGCAGTGGAGGGTGCAACAAGTATTTTTTGATGCTTTCGAACGCTGCTTGACATTCGGAATCCCAGATAAAAGGAGCTCCTTTCTTCATGAGCTTTGAGAAGGGCCTACATCTCCCCGATAAATTTGAGATAAACCTCTATATATAAGCAAGCTTTCCTTGAAAAGATCTTAGCTGCGTCAGACTCTTCGGAGGGGGCATCTCCATGATGGCCTTTATCTTTGATGGGTCAACTTCGATCCCTCGATGTCGGACTATGAAGCCCAGGAATTTTCCCGATGACACGCCAAAAGCGCACTTCAGAGGATTCATCTTCAGATCGTATTCCCTCAGTCTGGAGAGAACGGTCCTGAGATCTTGGATATGATCGGCCTTGGCTTTAGTCTTGATGACCAGATCATCAACATAGCATTCGACGACTTTATTGTTAGTGTTTATGCCCTAGAAGGCCATTACTGTATCATACTAGTTTGTATATTACTTAATGGAAGCTTGGGATATTCACATGTATATAACAGTCTTGCTAAACATGGTAGTATGCTACTTGGTTTTTCTATCTTAATATGTGAGTGTACGTATTGATAGAGCTCTTAGGATCTTGCTTGTCTACCAGCGTTGTGATGGCAGTCACACTAGTGGGGGCTGGGTAGTCTACAAGCACATCCTTATTCAGGTCCCTGGTCGTTGGATTATCGAGACAGAGCATCGATACTCCGGAGTAGACTAGTGTGTACGCTTCTCATCCCAGTTGGGGAGATGGTCTGTCCCACAGCCGTCAGTACGTCGTACTGGAGATAGTATGCAGGTGCTCGTTAGGTTATGGGTACACCGGACAGGACTCACAGGGAACTGTTGGTTGGTTTGATACCAGTCGTCAGTGAGCAGTTCCCAGGTGACATGAGTACAGCATAGTCCGCAGACTTGACACTGCTGCTTCGCCTCGAGTGTGTCCCACTGTTCTTAGATTGCTACCCTACCACGGCTCAAAGGAGTCGTGCAAACAGGTAGCTGTTGGGTGCAGTCCCGAGCACTTGGAGGCAGGGCGGTTAGACAGGATTCGTCCCTCCCGGTATTGGGAGTAGATATCGTGCTGTGTCAGAGAGCCATTACGCAAAGTCCCTGGCCAGGGCAAGCGAGATTTGCTGGTAGGTTCCAGTAGTTTCTCAGGGTGTAATGGGCTTCGCTCCGACACGACTTATACCGCTATTAGGGGACTGACGCTTGCCGCCCCCCTAGGCCCGATATGCGATAGTCTTGGACGAACGGACCGGACTGTATGGAGATTGTCACATCAGACTCAGTAGGAGTTCGGATGGGTTTCCTCATCGGCCTTCTTATCGACAACTACCTGGGGACCGTTACGTACAGCTAGTGCCGCTTGCGGTCTGTGGTTAAACCCACTGCCAGCGTAGTAGTCGAGTCTCTAGAGTCCCACACAGAGAGTTTCCTACTCCAGGCGAAACGATATAGAGGTCGCATGGTTTTGCGACAAAGGGTTCGGACGCATACGTGCGTTTACGCGCGTACGACTTTCGGACAGTTTTTACCAGTCGGCTTTGGTTTAAGCCAGTTACTGGTATCCGGTTATTGGATTTATACAGTCTAAAGTTTTTCCGTATTTTTACGGATCGGAGGGGCGTTCTCGTAATTACTCGAGAAGCTTCTAGAAGATGGTGACTAAGGAGGGTTATGTGTCATTTGCGTTAAATAAGTTTAGTGAGTCATGAGGGTGATTCATGCATATCATTAATGCATGATAAATGCTTAGTGAGTCATGACAATGAATCACCATTAGATATTTGTGAAGCATGCTTATTCATTATGCATTATTCTTTTTCTCATAAATAAGAATGCTTCATATTTATTATGATAGATTTACTATTCTCATTTGATATTCATTCTCACCTTCTCTCTCCTCAAGCTCTCATCTTCAAACCCTAATCCTTACACCTCATGTGTTGAGATCAAAGGATTAGAAAGACTAATCAATCCATAACCATCACTCTATTTCATTCTATCTTCTTTGATTAGCAATCCAAGAAGATTAGTTACCTCAAGTTAGAGGTTTAGTTTGGAGTTTTGCTCTCGGGTGGATCGTCTACTACCTAGAGAAGGCCGAGGAGAACATGGAGATCGTAAAGATGAAGGACTGGTTTCATTAGGTATAATCCCTAAACACAATAGTTATGAAACTCTTTGTGTACGGTTATTTGTAGTTTAGCTTCGATTCAAGCGGTTAGTCGATGTTCGTTCAATAAACAAGATCGTTTTTTGAAAATTCCGCCTCCCCACAAGTTCTGGGGTGTAGTACATCGACTTACAGTGGTATCAGAGCCTCGCTAAACAATAAATAACTTTATTGCAAATTTGTACGAATTTCGAACGGAAAAACGAAGCCGGAAAACCCTAAAAAATATCAGTTTCTGTCGAATTTAAAATGATGTATTAAAATTTTTCAGGTAAGTGCAGAAAGCTTGAAATGAACACAGAAGAACACCCAAGAAATTTGGGTTCCTGATTCGTCTACAGTGCCGCGGAACCGCGGCGGATCCCACCGATCCGCCGCGCTTCCGCCGCCGATTTGACGAGTCAGGAACTCGTTTTTCTTGTGTGGGTCCCCTGTGGTTTTTTGGATTTTCTGGGATATTTAATATTTGCTCAGGTTTCAGTTTTACAGAGCAGTTTTTGGAGCAATATTAAAGATGTTTAATCGATCGAAATTGTACAGTATTTGCATATTGGATTATATCTGTAATTGATAAATGTGTTCGTAAACCTCCCCTAACTGCTAGTATGTCGGTTGGCAGGGGGTTGCACATTTCTGTAATGGTTATATCTGTTTGTGCATATGAACTGTATTGGACTGTTGTGGTGTATAGTCGGGGTTTAGCAATAGGTTATTGTTTAATTCATTTGTTGTAAATGTAATTTGTTGTAATATTATTTTTGCGGGGCACATCCAGGTTGCGGTTGTAGCCACCGTTGTATTATTTCATTTTACTGTTTTTGCTCCTAGGACTGACCCAAGGTGGAGTACACAAACTGCCGGGCGGGTAGTTTGCCGTACCCGTAGGGGTCGAGGGTGGGGTAACGGCTATTCATCACAACTGTGTAATCTGTCTTTTCTTGCAGGCTCAAAAGAAATACAGATTGCTTGCAAATCCAATATTGTTTATCTGTGTTCTGGAATGTATATCATTGCGTCAGACGAATGTAAAATATCTATATATATGATAGCTATTTAGACGTCACTTATGTTTTACACCCGCGCTAGCCCAGCCCCCGCTCTGTCGTTAGTTAAGTAACCTAACGGGTGATGACGGGACCCCGTGGCGAATGCGGATGGCATAAGAGGACGTTGTATTTTCGTTGTTTTCTGCAATGATAGGTTAATGATGGGACGCATTATCTATAAAGCAAAGAAAAACAAACCAAAGTTTAAATCGTTGGAACAATTTAAAAGAAACCACTCGGTTAATTTTAAAAACAGATATTTTTAAATGCGGAGCTTTAACCACTCCTTTTAGAAGCTATCAGGTTCCTTCGGTTATATCAAGTTCACTACGTTCACGGTTTCGCCAAAACCAGTCGTAGCCCTCCGTCATTTCTTATGGATAGTCAGTAGTATTCAAGCTATGCTTGTTGGCATACGTCAAGGCATAGTGTTTGGTAGCTGCTGGGGTATTCATTTGTTGCATAGATAGATGTGTTGGTTTGGGACAGTCGCATTACCTTGTTGGCATACGTCAAGGGTATATACGGGTGGGTTCAAATTAACAAGATAATGATGGGCAGAACTTGACATGTGACTTATGATTTGTTGGCATACGTCAAGGTCATAAGAGCATGGGGCAAAAACTTATATCGGGAATTTCTAAAGAAACTGAAATTTGCAAAGAGATGCATACCATTTGGAGTTTGATGAATGTTGGTAGGATTCCTTCAACATTATCATACGATGATATTTGGATCCCGATCCTACTGTGAGTATATGCTACTTATCAGGATATTCGTCACTTAACGATCAATGCTATAAACCTAGTAGGTGTCCAGAAAGGTGTCAGCGGGATTACGCCCCCAGAGAAAAGAGGTTATTTAATTAAGGAACTTCGCGAAAGCGTTGGAAAACCTCCCTCGAAGTATCGACACTGGCCTGGCTGAACGGTTAAGCAAATATTGTACGGTGAGAATAGTCCTGGCTAATTCTTCTTTTATGGTTTGAGGAAGGATTCGAGAAACAGTGGGAGCCATCCAGTTTAGATAAACTAAAAACCACTCTAAACTTGCAAGAGCATCATGCTAAAGAGTTTTTCTTCTCTCTCTCCTAATTGCAGCGACCCTGAAAATGACTGGACTTAAGTTACTTTTAGAGAAAAATATACTGACAGGGCCAAACTATAAAGATTGGCTGCGGAATGTCAAAATGGCATTGACCTATGACAAACTGGGGTACGTCCTCACCGCTACGGCACCTGCTGTCCCTGGTCCCAAATCCAGCAATGCGGATAAGGAAATCCGCAAAACCTGGGATTTAGATTGCGCGAGAGCCAAGTGCATCGTGCTTGCCTCAATGAACAATGAACATCAGAGGAGGCACGAGGATATGTCCCTAGATGGCATATTTCTCCATACAAAGGAACTTTATGGAGAGCAATCTCGTATAGCAAGATACGAGACCTCTAAGAACTTGTTTCGAGCGAGGTTGGCTGTCGGGTCATCAGTAGGTGAACATGTCCTACAGATGATCGGCTATATTGAAGAGTCGCAGACCTTGGGACGACTTTGGATAATGAGCTGTATACAGACCTTATTCTCCAGTCCCTTCCTCCCACCTACGCCCAGTTTATCCTCAACTTCAACCTTCAAGGAAAAGAAGTTGAACTTGCGGAACTCCTGAACATGTTAAGGAGTGCAGAGGGCACCTTGCAGAAGGCAAGGGAAACACCCGCTATGTTTGTTGGCGGTGCATCTTCTTCCGGGTCCAAGGCTAGGGCCAAAGGAAGGAAGAAGAAAGCCGCACCCAAACCTAGAGGAGGTGTTAGTAAGGTGGGAAAGAAGGGAAAGAAAAAGTTTGCAGTACCGGTAGTTGGCCAGGATGAGTGCTTCCATTGTCACAGGAAAGAGCACTGGAAGAAGGATTGCAAGGCGTGGAACGCCAAGAACCAGGAACCGAAGCAAGCTGTGGCTTCGACTTCAGGTGTGTTTGTAATTGAGAATTGTCTGTCGATCAACTCTACTTCCTGGGTATTGGATACCGGATAAGGATCTCATATTTGCAATTCATTGCAGGCACTGAGAAACCGTAGAGTGCTGAAGGAAGGTGATATGATCCTCAGGGTTGCTAACGGAGCTAGCGTGGGAGCTGCGTCCGTCGGGGATTATCACCTAGGATTGACGAGTGGACATATTTTGGTTTTACATAACTGTTATTTTGTACCAAGCTTAACGTGTAATATCATATCAGTTTCCTTGTTATCAAATAAAGGTTATGATTTCACGTTTGTAAGAGATGTTGTTAACATCCACCTTAATCATGGTTTGATTGGGTCCGGTACTCTAAATAACGGCATATATGTTTTAAACCAACTCCAAATTTTCAATGTCCAGAACACACTAAAAAGAAAGTCTCCAGATTTAAATAAAGCTTTCTTATGGCATTGTAGACTGGGTCACATCAATGAGAGAAGGTTGACTAAGTTGCATAGAGAAGGATATTTGGACTCGTTCGAATATCAAACTTATGACACTTGTCAATCTTGTCTCAAAGGAAAGATGACAAAGACTCCATTTACTGGACAAGGAGTAAGAGCGAGCGAGCTCTTAGGACTCATACACAGTGATGTATGCGGTCCAATGTCTACACATGCGAGAGGTGGTTATTCCTACTTCATTACTTTTACAGATGATTTCTCTAGGTTTGGACATGTCTTCTTGATGAAGCATAAATCCGAGGTCTTTGAGAAATTCAAGGAATACAAGAGTGAAGCGGAAAACCAAACAGGCAAAAGTATTAAGACACTGAGATCTGATCGAGGTGGAGAATACATAAGTGCCGAGTTCCTAGGTTACCTAAAAGAGAAAGGAATTCTCTCTCAGCTTACTCCTCCATACACTCCACAGCATAACGGTGTATCGGAGAGACGGAATCGAACCCTATTGGATATGGTACGATCCATGATGAGTAATGCTGAGTTACCGCGATCTTTCTGGGGTTATGCGCTAGAATCAGCGACATATCTTTTGAACAGAGTTCCAACCAAAACTGTGCCTACCACACCATATCAGATGTGGAGTGGGAAGAAACCCTATCTTCAGTACCTGAAGACATGGGGATGTCCAGCTTTTGTAAAAAAGCAGCATCCGGACAAGCTCGAGGCACGCTCAGTAGAGTGTAAGTTTGTGGGATATCCAAAGAACTCTCATAGATATTGTTTCTATTACGCAGAGGAACAAAAGGTTTTTGTTTCTCGTCATGCCCGCTTCTTAGAAACTGAATTTTTGGAAAATCAGAAGAGTGGGAGCGTAGTAGAACTGGAAGAAATTCCAGAACCACAAACTGCTACTGAAAGTTTGGTAGAACCAGTAGTTCAAGAAGAACAGGACATTCCCGCACCCCTCCGCAGGAGTAGTAGGCCGTCTCATCCGCCTGAGAGATACTATGGTTTTCTCATAGATGGGGATAGAGAGGATTGCATCATAGATGATGATGAACCTACTGACTTCCGGCAGGCCATCCAGAGCGGCGACTCGGTACGATGGCTAGATGCAATGCGGACCGAGATGGAGTCCATGTACACCAACAAAGTATGGACTTTGGACTTTGCTCCAGATGGGGTAAAACCCATAGGATGCAAATGGATCTTCAAGAAAAAGATTGGTGTAGATGGACAGGTGGAAACCTATAAGGCTAGACTTGTTGCAAAGGGTTTTCGTCAAAGACCTGGTTTGGACTATGACGAAACCTTTTCTCCAGTGGCTATGCTCAAATCCATTCGGGTCCTTCTTGCTATTGCTGCCTTCCATGATTATGAAATCTGGCAGATGGACGTAAAGACGGCTTTTCTAAATGGAAATTTAGAAGAGAGCGTCTATATGGATCAACCAGAGGGTTTCAATCAGAGTGGGAGCAGCGGGAAAGTATGCAAGCTGCTTAAGTCTATTTATGGACTAAAGCAGGCATCGCGGAGTTGGAACATCTGTTTTGATGAGACAGTCAAAGAATATGACTTTATCAAAAATCCAGATGAACCGTGCATATATAGTAAAGTTGTAGCCAGAAGTGTCGTATTCCTCGTCTTGTACGTGGATGACATTCTATTAATAGGAAATGACATTCCTATGCTACAATCTGTCAAAGGATTCTTGTCACACAGGTTCTCCATGAAAGACCTGGGTGATGCCTCTTACATTCTGGGGATCCGGATCTATCGTGATAGATCTAAGAGGATGTTGGGACTTTCGCAGTCCAGGTATATCGACACTGTACTGAAAAGATTCAGTATGGAAGATTCTAAGCGCGGTAATCTACCGGCTTGTCACGGAATCACCCTCTCCAAAGAGATGTCTCCCAAGACTGATTTGGAAAGGGAACGCATGTCTATTATACCCTACGCTTCTGCGGTAGGCTCTATAATGTATGCGATGTTGTGTACCAGACCAGATGTAGCTTACGCACTGAGCGTGGTAAGCCGGTATCAGTCAGACCCAGGGGAGAAGCACTGGATAGCAGTAAAGAACATTCTCAAGTACCTGAGGAGGACTAAGGAGATGTTCTTGGTTTACGGCGGAAAAGACCTCAGGTTGGAGGCCTTTGCTGATTCCGGCTTCCAGAGTGATAAGGACGATTCCAAGTCCATGTCGGGATATGTCTTTACCCTCAATGGAGGGGCGGTGTGCTGGAAGAGCTCCAAGCAGGACACCGTTGCTGACTCGACGATGGAAGCGGAGTATATAGCAGCTTGCGATGCCGCAAAAGAAGCAGTCTGGATGAAGAAGTTCCTAACAGAACTTCAGGTGGTTCCTACCATAGTTGATCCAATACCTCTGTATTGCGACAACAACGGAGCTATAGCTTTAGCGAAGTAACCAAGGTCCCATCAGAAGTCCAGACACATCTTAAGGCGGTATCACCTGATCAGGGAGATCATTGATCGTCAGGAGATCGAGGTTCGGAGAGTTGCTTCTGAAGAGAACATTGCTGATCCATTCACGAAGGCCCTACCTCAGATTCAGTTCGAGAGGCTACTCGAGATCATCGGTCTACGATATGCCAGTACATGGCCCTAGTGCAAGTGGGAGATTGTTAGTGTTTATGCCCTAGAAGGCCATTACTGTATCATACTAGTTTGTATATTACTTAATGGAAGCTTGGGATATTCACATGTATATAACAGTCTTGCTAAACATGGTAGTATGCTACTTGGTTTTTCTATCTTAATATGTGAGTGTACGTATTGATAGAGCTCTTAGGATCTTGCTTGTCTACCAGCGTTGTGATGGCAGTCACACTAGTAGGGGCTGGGTAGTCTACAAGCACATCCTTATTCAGGTCCCTGGTCGTTGGATTATCGAGACAGAGCATCGATACTCCGGAGTAGACTAGTGTGTACGCTTCTCATCCCAGTTGGGGAGATGGTCTGTCCCACAGCCGTCAGTACGTCGTACTGGAGATAGTATGCAGGTGCTCGTTAGGTTACGGGTACACCGGACAGGACTCACAGGGAACTGTTGGTTGGTTTGATACCAGTCGTCAGTGAGCAGTTCCCAGGTGACATGAGTACAGCATAGTCCACAGACTTGACACTGCTACTTCGCCTCGAGTGTGTCCCACTGTTCTTAGATTGCTACCCTACCACGGCTCAAAGGAGTCGTGCAAACAGGTAGCTGTTGGGTGCAGTCCCGAGCACTTGGAGGCAGTGGCGGTTAGACAGGATTCGTCCCTCCCGGTATTGGGAGTAGATATCGTGCTGTGTCAGAGAGCCATTACGCAAAGTCCCTGGCCAGGGCAAGCGAGATTTGCTGGTAGGTTCCAGTAGTTTCTCAGGGTGTAATGGGCTTCGCTCCGACACGACTTATACCGCTATTAGGAGACTGACGCTTGCCGCCCCCCTAGGCCCGATATGCGATAGTCTTAGACGAACGGACCGGACTGTATGGAGATTGTCACATCAGACTCAGTAGGAGTTCGGATGGGTTTCCTCATCGTCCTTCTTATCGACAACTACCTGGGGACCGTTACGTACAGCTAGTGCCGCTTGCGGTCTGTGGTTAAACCCACTGCCAGCGTAGTAGTCGAGTCTCTAGAGTCCCACACAGAGAGTTTCCTACTCCAGGCGAAACGATATAGAGGTCGCATGGTTTTGCGACAAAGGGTTCGGACGCATACGTGCGTTTACGCGCGTACGACTTTCGGACAGTTTTTACCAGTCGGCTTTGGTTTAAGCCAGTTACTGGTATCCGGTTATTGGATTTATACAGTCTAAAGTTTTTCCGTATTTTTACGGATCGGAAGGGCGTTCTCGTAATTACTCGAGAAGCTTCTAGAAGACGGTGACTAAGGTGGGTTATGTGTCATTTGCATTAAATGAGTTTAGTGAGTCATGAGGGTGATTCATGCATATCATTAATGCATGATAAATGCTTAGTGAGTCATGACAATGAATCACCATTAGATATTTGTGAAGCATGCTTATTCATTATGCATTATTCTTTTTCTCATAAATAAGAATGCTTCATATTTATTATGATAGATTTACTATTCTCATTTGATATTCATTCTCACCTTCTCTCTCCTCAAGCTCTCATCTTCAAACCCTAATCCTTACACCTCATGTGTTGAGATCAAAGGATTAGAAAGACTAATCAATCCATAACCATCACTCTATTTCATTCTATCTTCTTTGATTAGCAATCCAAGAAGATTAGTTACCTCAAGTTAGAGGTTTAGTTTGGAGTTTTGCTCTCGGGTGGATCGTCTGCTACCTAGAGAAGGCCGAGGTGAACAAGGAGATCGTAAAGACGAAGGACTGGTTTCATTAGGTATAATCCCTAAACACAATAGTTATGAAACTCTTTGTGTACGGTTATTTGTAGTTTAGCTTCGATTCAAGCGGTTAGTCGATGTTCGTTCACTAAACAAGATCGTTTTTTGAAAATTCCGCCTCCCCACAAGTTCTGGGGTGTAGTACATCGACTTACATTTATGGATTAGGTCATCAAAGATATTAGTCATCGCCCTTTGATATGTAGCACCTGCGTTCTTCAGTCCGAATGGCATTACCTTGTAGCAATATATTCCGGTCGGGGTTTGAAATGCTGTGTGCTTCTCATCCTCAGGCGACATCTTGATCTGATTATATCCAGACGAGCTATCCATAAAGGTGAACAGTTCGTAATTTGAGGTGTCATCGACTATCATTTCCATGACCGGTAGCAGGAAGTCGTCTTTAGGACATGCCTTGTTGAGGTCCCTGAAATCGACACAAACTCGGATCTGCCCATTTTTCTTCTTCACTGGGACTATGCATGCGATCCAGTCTGCATATTTCTCTTCCCTGATGAAGCCGGCATCGATGAGTTTCTTGGTTTCCTCGATGAACATTTCTTCCAACTCCCTTCTCATTCTTCGAGGAGCTTGTTTGACTGGCTTAGCATCAGGAGATATAGCCAGCTTATGCACGGCAACCTCAGGGGAAAGGCCAGGCATTTCTTTGTACATCCACGCGAAGCAGTCGACGAACTCACGCAGCAGGGAAATTATCTGCTCTTTAATTTCCTCAGACAAGAGTGAGCTGATGTAGGTCGGCCTTGGATTATCGGGCGTTCCTAAGTCAATCTTGGTTAGCTCATCAAAGGTTGATTGTCCGCCATCTTCGAGCTCTTGAGGAGCTTCTTCTAGCTCGGCTATCTCGTCATCCTCATTTGATCTTTCGTTGGCCTCACCAACATGGATCATGTAGCACGCTTTGGAATCAGGTTGAATGTAGCCTATGCCCCGTTTATCTGGAATTCTTCCATCGATGAGTGCTCGGACCTGGGGCGGATACCATATCCCTTCGTAAAACTTTGCTTCGGGCTCTGTTTATACAACCGGCATCCGCACTTCTTAAAGTATTCCCGCATCTCGGGCGCATAGTATCGGGGATTGAGGACGGCTCTTATGCCTCTCTCATAGGGAAGGCACGCGACAGAAAGATCGTCCGGGTGCACAACGGGGTTTGACCTGTAAAACAGGATGCCCTTCTGTCCATTTTTCCTCCCGGGCACGTAGAAAGTTTTCACCTGGTCCACGGTAGAGACTGACAATGCGTCGAGCTCTTTGCACATCTGTTCCGGCACCCTTGTGATGGCCAGGGACCCTTCTGCGACTTCGAAGGTCTCTCGTAGTTTCGCTTGCTGCATGGGGGGGCGATCTGCACAGCTGTTGCACGGCAGGTCCTCTTCTTCTGACTCTTCAGTGTCACTGCCAAGATGAGGGCGGACTTTGCTGCTAGATGGGCCTTCAGTAACAGATTCGTCCGTATCGCTGCCGAAATGAGGGCGAGTTTTACGGAAGGACGGGCTTCCAGCGTCGGACTCATCAGTGTCGCTGCCGAAATGAGGGCGCACTTGGGTATTTTTGCTTTTGAAAGTGACAGCCGGCGCAGATTTGCTTTTGAGTCTTGGGGCCGGTCTATCCTCAGTCAGTTGTGGCTTAGCATTTTGGTGGTTCATAAAGTACCGAGAATCTTCATATCGGACTTCATGCACACCGAACGGCTGGATGTCTCCGTCAATGTGTCTTTCCTCGCCATTTTTAGTATACTTCATGCATTGATGGAGAGTTGACGGAATGATGCCGTAATCGTGGAGCCACGGCCGCCCCAAGAGATCTTATAAGATATGTCGGCGTCGATCACGTATATCTTAGCTTCAGTTTGCAGATCCCCCAATTTGATTGGCAAAGCTATAGACCCCAGAACTTGCTGGCAATTTTGGTTGAAGCCTTGAATGACAATCCTTTCCCTTGACAAGTGTCGGACGTCCATTGACAAACTCTTCAGAGTTCGCAAGTTCATGATGTTCACTGAGGACCCCGGATCAATCAATATGCCATTAATTCGATCTCCGTCGCTGTACCCGGTCACGTAAAGCGGCCGATTATGCTCAGCCGTTCCCAGTAGCAAGTATTCATCCTTAAATGTGACTGCGGCGGCATGCAAAGCGTGCTAGGATTCTTTCATATTAATTTCCGCAAAGTGAGCCTGATACCGCTCGGGGTTTTGTAGAGCGTGAATGAGAACATCTCTAAGCTCTTTAGATAGGACCAAGGCGTCGTAGATGCTCAGGAGAGACGGAAGCTTCCGGAGATGTGCCAAGACATTATACTCCACCGAGAAAGGACTTATGTTTTCATCGGCCGGTTCTCCGCCATCTTCTTCATTAGCGACTTGTTTTTCCTTCCCTTTTGGGGCGTTGCCCTGATTTTGCGGTAGAGCCCTGCCGCTTCTGAGTTGGATTTGATTGGCCTTTGTGGTGAGCTCCTCGTCTTCTTCGGGAAAACAGAGCTCATCCTCGGAGTCGCTGCCAAGATGGATGGCGTAGCAGGTCACTACTGGGACCTCTTTATTGGAGTATTCTTCTAATTCCTCCAGAATTTCAGCCGCTTGTACAGGGAAGAACTCCTTCAATTGAATCAATGTTCTTTCCTTTTGTTCATATTCTTCGAGGGAATCGATATATTTTTGAATGGTCGATCTCCCTGCAGACTCTTTTTCGCGCCGAGCTGCACTTTTCTTCTTTTTGAGCTTCTTGGATTTTGAGCCTGATGGAGCCGCGTTGGCAGCTGGACTGGTAGGCTTCTTCTTCCCTTCCTATTCCGTCCTGGGTTCTTTCTGAAGTAGCTTTATCATCTTCTTCGTCTTATTAGATATGTGCGTACTCCACGGAGGCCGCGATGAGTCCGTTTCATTTCTCAGGGCAGCGGGTTCGGCTGTCGGCTCCCAGAAGGCTTCCGTTTCTGTCTGTATAAAGTTGGTGGTTGCAACTTGATTGTTCACCAACACACTTTTGGACAGCTCGATCAATCCAGCCTTGTACTACTTCTCGACCCAATCTTTGAAGATATAGCAATCCTCGATCGCATGGCTCACTACTCGGTGGTACGGGCAATACAGAGGACTGTCGGTCATTTTTGCTTCTTGGGGTCTTTTCGACTCCGGCAATTGTAGGCCGTTGTTCAAGGCATCTTTAAATATCTTGCGGACCTTGTCCCTTCTGAAAGAGTAAACCTTGTTCTTTTTCTCCTCTAGGGAAGGCCCATCTCCTCCCAGCAATGGCTTTCGAGACCGGTTGGTTTTGGATTCGCCCGCCCTTCGTCTTTCTTCATTGTCCGAGGCATTGAAGACATTGGTACTGCTGGAACTCCCGCTTCTACGGCTGTCGTCCCGCTTGCTTTTCCAAGTTTTGTCTCTCTGAGAGTCCGGCGGGGACTCTTGCTTCGAGCGTTCCAGCATTTGGACTTTCTTGGTTAGCTCCTGAAATGTCTTGAGGCCCGCTGTACACAAGAATGGGACCATCCAATTGCTGAGGTTCCCGATGAGAAGGCTGACGGACTGGTCCTGCTCCAGCGGTGGTTCGCACTTGACCGTAAGATTACGCCATCGGACGATAAAGTCAGTATTGCTTTCATTCTTCCCCAGCTTGGTCCTCACAAGGTCGGCAATGGAGATTTTATCCCTTACGCTTATGAACCTTTGCCAGAATAGAGATTCCATTTGGGCAAAGGTAATGACGGACCCGTCTGGTATACTCGCGTACCAGTCAAAGGCGACACCGGTCAGGCTGTTGACAAACTGACGAAGAAGGAGCGCGTCATTGCCCCATGTATTTCCGCACGATGCATTGAAGTGGGCGACGTGCTGATTTGCATTCCCCGTTCCATCAAATCTTCCGAACTTAGGAATGACGTAGCCGCTTGGGAACTCAATCAGATCGTACTGCGCGGGGTATGGCCGCCCACTACAGCCGATTTCTTTCTGAGCTTCAGCTTCGGCCACCAATGTTTTAACCTTGCTGTTGACCAAATCCATTATCCGATCCTGTGTTAGCGGGATAGTGCTATCTGGGGCCAAGGCGTCCCCAGAAGTGGAGTGTGGCCGTCTTTCATGTGGCTCGACCAGTCTTGGACCCGAAGGAACAGGCATTGGCTGCCTCGGATTGTCATCACCCGGCTGATTAGTAGCGGCTTGTGCTTGATTGGGAGGCGCTCGAGTAATTTGAGCCGTAAGCTGCATCACCATGTTCGTTAAGTCGTCAATCTTCGAATAGAGCTTGGCCATCTCTTTATCTTTGCTCCTGAGCTGTTTTCGAAGCTCTTGAAGCAGCTCTTGCTCCGCAGTCCTGGGGCGGAAAGTCGGCTCTTCCTCGCTGTCCGAGCTTGACTCTGCATGGACCGAGGGGTCTTTCTGCCTATCATCCTCATCGAAAGGGTTTTCTTCATCCAGCGGGGGTGGCTGTTCTTGGGCAGCGGCAACCACATTCAGGCTAGATTGGGCTTGGGATGTGGTGGCCCCATCCTTGTTTTCGCTGCGAAGGTTGCCGCTGGGGCGCCCGCCCGCCATATAGACCGTATGGATGATATATCCGGCCGTCTTTCTATCATTGGCAGCTGATTTCACGGATCGCTGTCTTGACCCCCTTGTTTCGGTAGCTGGTAGTCGATTGAAGGCGGCTGGCCTAACCAGGTTCTTGAATGGTGCTGGCGCTTCTTTTCTGGATTTGCCCCGCTGCTTTCGTGCGGCACAGTGCGCTCGATAGACTCTTGAAGAGACAGTGTCATACTTTTTCTGTTGGGGCCGGGACACGTCTCTTTGTGGCACTGTTCGGACCGATGTCTTCTTGATTCTGGCGGTCATGGCATTTTTCTGAACCCAATTCAGAGGCTCGAAGGAATTGCTGATTCTTACGTCCGACTCAGCCGTCGCCGCCGGGCAACCCTGCACTTGGAACTTCACACGATTCCATTTGGCCGAAGCATTAGCCCTCTTGTTGGCTCGATACCTGAGCTGCTTCTACCTTAACTTTTCTGTTCTAAGCGCCTGGCAGACTTCGGCTCTTTGGGAAGACACCGTAGACCAGGCGATGGAGGGCCTTGGAGATACCCTCGATTGTGCATTTGTTGGAGTCATCGCCTGAGCTTGTCCACAACATTTGATGTTGCCCTTTGTACCGAAGTTCTTGCCCCCCACTGGAGCACCAGAGAATCGTTCAGATACCGTCTTAAGTTTCGGTTGTGCCTTGGCGATCACGACATTCGGCCTCTTACCCCTTGAGACCAGCTTGGCCACCTGTTCCGCCGGGATCTCCGCCTGATGAGCGCTTCCGGCAGGGTAGATGATGACGGAGCCGAACTGGCGGGGCGGTTCCTCCCACTATCGACTGAGGCTTATGGGGAGAACCACACGAGCATTGATCTTGACCACGTATGGAATCGGGGTCACGTTGGAAACTGACTTCGTCTGGGGAGACATTGTCGTCGAAGGTTGATTGCTGCATGGAAAAAAACATCATTTCAGTATAGGCAATCGATATGTGTATTGATTGAGTTCGCATGAACGTTTAATCCGAAATATGGGAGGAGAGATTGGTCCCACCGGGCTTGCCAGAATCTGTAGGGAGTTTTTCGTCACCCCATTGAGATGGGAATACGCGCGCGCTTGTCAGGCGTACTACAGATTCCCCCTGCCTAGGGTAGGCCGGTGTTTAATGATTATGGGGATCCGAATCTCCGGCAGCCGCGGACTAAGCTGCCGTTAATTACCCCCCGCCTTTGGGGCGAGGGAACCTCCGATTAACGGGTCAAACTGGTCATGCGAACTCAATGTGCAGTGTCGTGGAGTATGTGTATGTGTACATTTGTATACATATGTATATATATATATAAAAAGGGGGAAAAAGACATCCAAAGGGTGCGTGGGGCCAGCGCCTGGGCGCTTGAGCGCAACCGCGCCACGTGTCGGCACGTGGGCGCTTTGCGCTCGAGTGCAGAGCGGTGGAGCGCAACGCGCCGCGTGTCAGCACGCGGGCGCTTTGCTGCGCTTTGCGCTCGAGCGTAGAGCGCTGGAGCGCAAGCGCGCCAAGTGTCGGCACGCGGACGCTTTGCGCTCGAGCGCAGAGCGCTGGAGCGCAAGCGCGCTACGTGTCGGCACGCGGGCGCTTTCTGCTCGAGAGCAGTGCGCTGGAGCGCAACCGCGCCACGTGTCGGCATGCGGGCGCTTTGCGCTCGAGCGCTAGCGCACCAGCGAGAAAAAGGGGGGTTTTAAGCCCCGGAAATTCTCTAAAGAGAAAATAGGGTGGAGTTAAACTCCTAAGATGCTTTGGGTTAAGGAAATGGGTCTTTCTTCTTCCTTTGCTGGCCGGATCTTGGAGATAAAGAGATGTGAGATTTAAAAATCTTTTCTTTTTGAGATCTGATGGCAGATCTGAGTTCCCCTTAATGGGTTTTGTGGTGGAAAACTTTTTAGTTTTGAAATAGGAAGAGTAAAACTCTTGATTTAATTCAAAAGAAAGAAGAAGGTTTTGGAACCTTGAAGAAGAAAGAAAGAGCTCAGATTTGAAACTTTTTTTTTGGAGAGAGAAAAAGTTGTTGAGATATTTCATTATCTTTGTCTTTATATGCTATACACTTTACACATAGCCCCTTGGGCTTCACAAAATGGCATTTTGCCTATTTCATAGCTCGTGTGCCATTTCTTTTTGCACATAAGCCATGGGCTTTACAAAAATTTGGCTTTATGCCTATTTTTCTTACATTTATCCATAAATAAAATAAAAGAAATGCAACAAAATTATTTATTACAAAATTTTTATCTTGGCATGGGGGGAGGCCGGCCGCTTCATGTTCGGGTTCGACCCGGGCATGGGCCCACTGGATCTGGGCTTGGGCCCACTTGGCTTGGGGTTGACTTTGATTTTGACTTGGTCAACCGGGGTGTAAATTTTTACCCCAACACTTGCTTGTTGTTGCTTACTGTAAAATTTTACGCGGCAATGTCATTTTTGCATATAACAAATTTTGGTATCTAAAATAAAATTAAAAATATCTATCTTAGCCTACTTGACACCCCTAACCCCGTTGTAGCGTCCGTGCATCGTGTTCTCGTCCCGTTCAGTGAAACGGGCGAGTTTGGATGGCTACGTGCACGAACGTGTGTCCGTTTTGGAGGTATGCTTTTTAATCATAAGACACTTAATTTTAAAATTCGGATCCCGCTTAAAATCCTATTATTTCAATTTCAAATTTTTGGACCCGACCCGGGCGCGATTTGGAAATGTTTTATTTTGCGCCAAAAACCCAAATCTTAGAATATTTAATCAGCACATATTTTTTTTACTAACCTTATATTTACTGTGCATTCATAATCCTTAAATCTTTTTTTTATATTTTCTTAACCAACATTTTTCCCATTCAGCCAATCGAATTCCCCATTTCGTGGGCCCCATTCCCATATTCTCTCTCTCCAATCCCCTTCTCTCTCTCTCTCCAATCCCCTTCTCTCTCTCTCTCCCTCAAATCTCTCTCTCTCCCTTATATTTTAAACTCTATTTCCCTCCTCCTTCATTTTTAAAGAAACGCAGAGAACCCATCCGAGCCCCTCAGCGAACCCTAGCCTTACCCTCGCCGTCGCAGCCCAACGCCGATGCCGCTACCACCAGCACCCTCGCCTCCTCTGCCTCGCCTCGCCCGCACCCTCCTTCTTCCCTTCTTTCCAGCACCCTTCAGCCTCTCTGCGGCCACCAGCGACCACCCCTGCACGCATCTGCGCCGCCCCTGGTCGTTGCCGACGATCACCGGACCACCTGTGATCGCCTCTGTAAGCCTTCTCTCCCTCTCCTCCTCCTTCCTTTCCTTCTTTCCCTTCTCTGGTAAGGTATTTCTTGCATCGGCAGTTTCCCCCGCGGTCACTGTAGGCCACCGCCGGAGCCCGTCGACCTCGTCGTCGTTCTCGTGTCTCCTCTCTGTAACCACAGAGCAGCACCTTGTAAGCCTCCTCTTCTTTTCTTCATTCCTTTCTTATTGCAAAGTTCTTGACTTTCACTGTTCACTTTCACGCCGGAATCCGGCCGTGCCGACGACGTGATCCGACGTTCCAGCGAAGTACCCCGATCCGTATGGTTCCACTGTTCGTTGTTTGGGTTCAATCCGTGAACCGTGCGTCCATCGCGAGTTTCCCCGCCGACGTTACGTTCCGTTTTTCCCGGTTCACGACCCGTCGAGGCAAGTACCCCTTGCTACATGCTATACAATATTTACATATATATTATGACACCCTAAACCTGTAAATTTAACTTGGTACGATCATTTCTCATTTCGATACAATATTGCATTATATCTTTTTACCGCAACACCTGGAACCTACAGTTTGCAAATTGAACCTGATAACCATATTCACCTGTTTAATCACATTTTTAATGTTAACGTAGCTTATGGAATTTATCCCGGTAGTTCTGTTCCATTCAGACACTTGTATGCAGTTAACCTGAAATAGCTGTACTGAACCGTTACATAAATCATTGCACCTCTAAGGGTTCTTAAACCTATTAACATGACTAAACGGCGAAACTTGTCTTACTGCACTCTTGTAATCATCACTGTAACAAATTTGATAACTGTATTGCAAATTGAATGAAACTGCCTATTACTTAGTTCATTGCTTATCTCATGTTGTTGGTACCCATGCTAGATTATATAACTGATTGTGAGCACACCCACGATATTGTTTACATCTTGACCTGACATTGCTACATATATATATATATTGATATACCTGACATGGTACCGTATACTGTTGACTTGACCTGATGTACCATGACCCGACCCGTTACCTGATCTTGTGTCTAATGCCAACAAACCTGACATGTAGTCCTCATGGACCGTTCCTGTTGTCTATCCAGACAAACCTGCTTTTACCTGATCCTGTGTTGGCATTAGTTCTTGATTACTGAATACCTGACTCGACATACATAACTTGGGGGTATGGGAAAATCAAAGGTGAAACCTGACATGTAACTCAACAGTTCGATACCTGTTCTGATCAGTCTTACGGGCTAGGCCAGCCCCGGAGTGATGATGCTGACATCACTCGCCCATCATGCTACCTGTTACTGCCTAGCGGCACGTCTCGGATTCAGCCCCGAGGGTCTTGACCGTGGTCCTGGGCATGCACGAGATACTATTGAGTTACATCGATGATTCATCAATTTGGTTTCAAAGACTCTGGAATAGAAAAACCTGATAGAACAGTTTAGTTACCCACTTCACACTACCCTGCACTGCTTGATTCACATTATTGCTACTCTCGTTTTATTCATGTTTATACACTGTTCATATTATATTACTTGATGACATGACGCGCTGACGTCTAGGTTTTGCATGGCCCAAATTCTGTACCGCTGTCGTAGTCCAAGCAGGAGTACTTCAGCCAGCTGGCTGAGCTGTGAGTTCAGTAGTAGTTAGTTTTATTTCCTGCATTTATTTCCTGATGTGAGCCCGCATTATGGGACACACATTTCAGTTATTTGTATTGGATCATTTGCTTCCGCATTTATTTATTATTGACTCCTGTTATTCTGGATTATGGACATGTTTTAGATAGTGTTATTCTTGTTCTTGATATCTCTACAGCCGTAATGTGACTGTGGATGGATACTTCCTACCCACAGGTAGCATGGTTGGCTATGTCACGTGCCCATTTTAGCGTACTCTGGGAAGCGGGGCGTGACACTTATTGAATTGGGTTCCAACCAAATCAGCTGCCTACCATTCCATATGTGATATGGTATGGGAAGAGCTCATCTCTTAAGCAAGTTAAGATTTGGGGTTGTCCGGCCTATGTCTAAAAACAAAATACGGAAAAGATCGAGACAAAGTCAGTTCTGTAGAACTGGAAGGAGTTCCAGCTATACAAACTACAACTGATGATTTGATAGAACCAAAGGATTCAATAGTCCCCGACGAACCTCAGCCTCTCCGCCGATCTGGCAGGGTTCCTCATCCGCCTGAAAGATACTTCGGTTTCTCGATGACAGTGGGAGCAAGGATTGCATCATGAGATGATGACCCAACTAGTTTCGAGCAGGCCATGAAGAGTGGGGACTCTGTATGAATGGCTGGATGCTAAGCGATATGAGATGGAATCTATATACACCAACAAAGTATTGACTTTGGTTGCCATATCTGAAGGGTTAAATCCCCATCAGGAGCAAGTATATCTTGAGATGATTACTTGGTATAAATGGAAAAGTTGAGACTTTCAAAGCTAGACTTGTTGCAAAAGGTTTTCGTCATTAACCAGGCTTGGATAATAATGAAACCTTTTCTCCAATAGCTATGCTTAAGTTCGTCCGGATCCTGCTTGCCACTGCTACATACCATAACTACGATATCTGGCGGTTGGGTGTCATGACTGCTTTTCTAAATATTGATTTAGAAGAGTGTGTCTTTAAGTACACAGCCAGATGGCTTCGTAAACAGTGGGAGCAGCGGAAACGTGTGCAACATGCTTTATGGGATAAAGCAGGCATCGCGGAGTTGGAACATATGTTTTTATGTGGTAGCCAAAGAGTTTGACTTCATCAAAATGGTAGATGAACCTTGTATTTACAAAATGGTAGTAGAGAGTAAGGTGGTCATCCTCGTGTTGTACATGGATGACACACTCTTGATAGGAAAAGAGTTTCCTATGCTCCGTACGGTCAATCTCCTCCTATCACATTGATTCTCTATGTAAGATCTAGGTGATACTTCCTAAATCCTGGGTTTTGGATCTTTGAGATGTTAGGATTCTCACTAGGTGTAGTGAGATGGTATCAATCGATCCTGGGGAGAATCACTGGATAGCTTCCAGGATGGTAAGGTTGATTGAATGTCAGTCACAGGCTTTTTCTTTACCCTCAGTGGAGGGGTGGTATGTTGGAAGAGTTCCAATCTAGATACCGTGGCAAACTAGACGATAAAGGCTGGATACATCGCTACCAAAGATGATACCAAAGAGGTAGTCTGGGTGTATATTTATTCATGAGATGAACAAGGTTCCTACCATTGTGTGACAATGGTGTTAGTTATATGTATGCCCTAGAGGCCATTACTGTACATACGATGTATATTATAGTGGATGCTAGGACATATATAGGGAGGACTTTCTTGCTCGACATGATAGTATGCTATCTGGTTGTACTTTATCTTAACATGTACTATGATTATCTCTATATTACATGTTGATAAAGCCCTTAGGATATGTACTCGACTACTGGGACTATGATAAGATCATACTAGTGGGGCCACGGTAGTCGACGAGTACATCCTATAACTGTTCCTAGTCGAGGGTGTATCGAGACAGGGTATCGATACACCAGAGTAGACTAGCGTATACGCATCTTGACCCATATGATGGGCGATGGATGATCCCATATCTGTTGGAGATAGTGCCCTCAGAGTCAATTATTGGATCACAGGCACGTGATTGCAATGATTGAGGGAGGACCTATCCCGGTACGACAGTCTTACTCGAGATGATAGTATGCTATCTGGTTTACCTTTATCATCGTGTACTGCTTTAGGTGACCTGACAGGTCGCTATTGCACGTTGATAGAGCCCCTAGGATTCTTGCTTGACGACCAGCAGTATGAGGGCGATCATATACGTGAGAGCTGGGGTCTACAAGCATATCCTTAAAAGGTCCCTAGTCGTGGGAGTTTCGAGACAGGGCATCGATTCTCCAGAGTAGACTAGTGTATACAGTCGAGACCCCGACGAGGGGCGGTGGCCGGTCTCACAAGCCACTGGTGTCAGTTGGTTCACCTAAGATGTATACAGGTGCTCATTGGGTTATGAGTACACCGGACAGGACTCGCCGGGAACATGCTAGTTGGTCTTATACCTGACGTCAGATAGCAGTTCCCAGGTGACATGTGTATAGGTTAGTTCATCGACCTGGGGATCGTCATTTGTCTCGTGTGAGTTCCCACTGTGCTTTGATTACTACCCTACCACGGCTCAAAGGAGTCGTGCAAACAGGTTTTAGTTGGGTACAGTCCCGAGCCACATGGAGGCAGTGAGCGGATCTTCGGGGGTTTCGTCTCTCCCGGTATTGGGGGTGAGGTCGCGCTGTGTCTAGGAGAGCCATTACACGAAGTCCTTGGCCAAGGCAGGAGATTTACTGGTAGGTATTCCAGTAGTATCTCAGGGTGTTCTGGGCTACACTCCGACACGACTTGTACCGCTTTTGGGGGTCTGACTTTTACCCACCCCCTAGGCCCGACATGCGATACTCATAGACGAACGGACCGGACTGTACGGATATTGTCACTGACAGGCTCAGTAGGGTATCAGGATGAGTTCGCTCATCGACGTCCCTTTTAGTCAATAGCTGGTGGCCCGTTACGTATTGGCTTATACCTCTGACGTGCTAGTGGTTAAATCCACAGCCATAGTATTGACGAGTCTTTAGAGTCCACCACACTTTCAGTTATTCAAGCTTTCGGGCGAAACGCTATAGAGGCCGTATGGAGATATGGCAGGGTCCGATCAGATACGTGCGGTATTGCACGGATCAGGATCAGACAGTTTTGTACTAGTGGCTATATAGTTATATGGCAGGGTTCGATCTGATACGTGCGGTATTGCACGGATCAGGATCGGATGGACATTACTAGCCGGTTTTGGTTTAAGCCGGATCCTAGTTTAGTACAGTGTAGATTTTGTCTCTTTGCATTTGTATCCGGACGGAATACAGATGCGGGTGTGTATGCACAGTATCGGGGTTTTCCTGTAATTTATTACGGGACCAGTTTTCTGGAGTTGCCAGTTTGCATTCCGTTCCGGCCGGTTTTCCTTTGTTCTTTCCCGGCCGGACTTTTCCGATGGAGGGGGTTATTTGCATTTGTGCAAATAACTTTTATGGAGGGGGTTTCTTGCATATGTATTCATTATGATAGGATATGCATCTTATTCTTCCATGATGGTGCATTTATGAGATTTGATGTGATTAAGGTGTAAGCATGGTTGATGTTTTCTTGTCTTTGGATATGGTCACCTTCTCTTTCTCCTACACTCACCTCCCTCTTGATTTTGTTTCATATCCCTCCACCATTCCTCATTTGAAGAGGCCGGCCACACATTTGATGAGGGGAGAAAAATGAGAGAGTTTCATTTATGAGCTTGTGGCATATTTCCTTCATCTCATTCTCATGTAATGAAAAATGAAAGCACCATTTTTCATACCTTCATTCCTCCACATCCATGGCAACCAATACCCCAAAGTGAGACATGCACTCTACACTATATTCTACAGCACATCTTGGGCACGTCGACTTGCCAGCTTCGTGCCCGAGTTGCCTCGGTATTGAGGTGGGAGCCCGTAAAAGATGCAGACGATGTGGTGCCCTTCCGGCAAGGACGTGACGACCGGAGGATCCGCGGGAGATCGGAGTGGAGATGAAGACCGGAGGACTCGGATCAGTCGGTATATCTCTTCCCTATCTTGTTAGTTAGCTAGGACAAGTTTAATGGCCCGATCCGGCGTTTAGTGCGCGGTGGTGCCGGTTTGCAAAGTTCGCAAAATTAAAGTTTATCACCGTTTCCGCATTTGGCTGTCGGATTGACGGCCGGGGCGCCGCCGTGCACTTACAATATCCATCGGTGTTTGACATCAAGGATGGTGTACGGGTAATCAGTGGAGACTGGGTACACTGGACGGACTCGCCGAGAACTCCAAGATGGTATTATACCATACGTCAGATGGCAGTTCTCCGGTGACACTGGTACAGAGTAGTCTGTCGACCCGAGATCGTCATAGAGTCTTGTGTGATTCCCACTGTGCTTTGATTTCCATCATACCACGTCCAAGAGGGCGTGCAAAAAGGTGGCTTTTGGGTACAGTCCCGAATCATATGGAGGCAATGAGCGATAGGAGGGGATTCGTCTCTCCTGGTATAGGGAGTTGATGTTGTGCTGTGTTCGATTGGCTATAACCGGAAATCCCTGGCCAGGATTGCTGAGATTTACTGGTAAGTGTTATCAGTAGTTTCTCGAACTGTTATAGACCTCAAATCGACACGACTTATCGAGCTACTGGGGTCTGACGTTTACCACCCCTAGGCGAGATATGCGACATATCAGACGACGAGACCGGACTGTACGGGAGTGTTACTGTTTGGATTCACAGGAGAAGTTGCAGGCTTGCTTGTTGATCTTCTGAGCGCTCAATACCTGGGTAGCTGTTACGTTTAGCTGACCGCTTGCAGCTTGTGGGTGTTTGATATGATCATCACCTACTGCCGGCGTATTGACGATTCTTTAGAGTCCTACACAGAGGTTTCTTGACTCAGGCAAAACGGAGTAGGAGCACATATGTGATATGTGCCGGACCGAGGATAATGCGATATGTGATACCGTATTCTATTCTCGCGTTATTTGATATCAGCCGGATCATCGGATCAAGTGTTGATTCGATGAATCGGTACGGATAAATATTAGTCGGTTATATGCGATATAGCCGGATTGTCGGATCAAGTGTTGATTCGATAATTTAATGTATAATAATATATATGATGTATTAAATTACATTAACTAATATTTGCTCACTAAAAGATTCTTTTTCTCACTCGGGTAATACATTGATATATATGCGATATATGTTAATTGTATTATTTTATTTGGTTACGATAAATATTATATATGTGATATATAATATTGTAACATGATATGATAACTAATGCAACTTGTTTAGTGGAGTTTAAACATGATTAGGGTTTGGATTAGGGTTAAGCTTTCTAGATGTTTCTAGAAGGTTTTCTTTTTGTCATGATAAAGATATTTACAAGTGACTCATGCTTTAACCCAACCCAAACCCTAACCCTAGTCAATTCTCTACAATGGTTAAGTCAACCATGGTTGCATTATTCTTCATATTAATCCTTTCTTATTCATCACAAAAAGAAAATGGATCACTATTCTTCTTCTTCCTTGATTCTTTCATGAAAAAGCTTGCTTGATTTTTCCAAAGTGATGAATAAATATGAGAAAAAGATAAATAAAGAGAGCAAAAATCCTACTTCATCATCCTCATCTTCCCTTGCCATTTAGATGAGGGTGTTCACATCATTTCATGAGTGTTAGCTTGTGTTAAAGAAACTTCAAGGTAGATCATCTTAGTATCGAAGATCGGAAGCAAAGGTTGCGTCTTTCTCTTCGTGGAACCTCTCGAGAGTCCGGATCCCGATGATCGCAGCGAAGGGACCACAACACGGAGCATATGAAGTGAAGGACCGGATCTACAAAGGTTGTAATCCCTCTCACTTTGTGTTAAAGTGTTTAGCATGCTTGTTTTCGCCTAATCTCTAGTTTAAAGTTCCGTATTCGGGTTGTTCGGCACGGCTAAATTTTTAATCGGGCATGGTTGATGCCTCGTAGACCCTTGTGCGCGTGCCTAGCAACCCTACAGTGGTATCAGAGCCAAGCTAGAGCTTTAGGCGAAGTCTAGACAAAGTTTAAAGTCCGATCGAACCCGAAACCCCGACTCCAAAATGCTCTCTGGAAATTTTCTGAAAATTTGGATTTTTGTCAATTAAAAATTTCTAAAAAATTCAGCAGGGTCTTATTAGAATTACTGTGAAATTCGTGGGGCTAATTCGTCAAAAGTGCGGTGGAACCGCGGCAGAAGCCTGGCTTCTGCGGCGGTTCCGCGGCCATTTGATGACGTCACCCCTCCTATTTTGCACAGTAATTCCTATTACACAGTGCTGAGTTCTCTAGGAATTTTTAATATTTATTCTACAGTTGAGTTTTCTGGGGTTGTTTTGGGGATTCGATGTTTCGATCGGAGTATTAGATTTTGTCTATGTGGCTTTCCGGATAAATTTTAGTAACTGTTAAAAAGTTCGAACGGATATCAATAACTCACTTTTTCCCCTGTCGGAAAATTTTTCAAAAGTTGGATTTTTCCTCGTGTTTAAGAATGTTCTAAGTCGTGCAAGTAACTCGATGGACCCTCTAGAAGACAACAAACCTTAACTCGATTATGTGACCGTCTTGAACTGCCTTTTGAACCTTTGGGTTTGGGGCAGTACGGCATGCTACATGTGAGGCGTTTGCTTGACCCTTCTACGGCTGGACCATTGGTACTGTGGCATGTGATGGATGTTTTTAAACTGTTTTCAAGTCTTGAGATATATTGGGGAAATCTTGGGTGTTTGATGATTCGATCGGAAAGTTTAACTTTGTCTATTTATCTGGAATGTGATACAATATTTGGAATCCACAGGTAGTTATGAGATAACTAATTTGAATATTATAAACATACCAGTTTAGTCTCAGATGATCGGTTGCCACGGAATTTTGATGTGATCAAAAGTCCGTCGCAATCACGTAGCGTACGCGGATACTCACCGGTAAACTTAATAGACAGCCTCACTCCATAGCCCCGACCAAGTGACTGTAGGAGAACCCCGTCGCCGAAAGCATCCGTTCGGGTGCTCACGGTAGCGGTGTTCCGCCTTGGTGCACTTCGTCGACGGTATCAGGGGTGCGGCCGTCTACTAAAGTTTGCAACGAGCATTCGATCAGGACGTCGGGAATCTTGTTGAATTGCCCGACTTGATATTGAAAAGAGTTTTCGATAATGAGACTGAAATGCGGGGTTTATAATAGTTAGGCATGCGATGTCTAAGGAATTCATTTGGTTAGGCATGTGATGTCTAAGGAGGTTGCGGATTCCAACTGTTGTAGTTTTACACTTTCTTTTCTGTGACCGTAAGCGTAGTATGTGGTGTATCGCCGGCTTCGTTGCTATACATCAACGACAATCGGGATACGCATACTTGCTTACGTTGATGATATGTGATATTATGTGTTGCTGTGATATGTTGTATTGGATCGTCGCGTTTGAATAGAAGGGGGTTTTATGTGAGATGAGAGTTTTTCTTTTTTCATTCATGTAAAATTCATTTGTATGTAATATTCTTTTATTGGGGCACTTCCAGGTAGCGGAAGATGTCACCGTTGTATATTATTTACTTTTCCGCATTAGGTAGACCCAAGGCGGGGAGCACAAGTAACCGGGTTCTAGGGTCCGGTGGGAGACCATCTCAAGGAGTCGAGACCGGGTCTCCTAACCCTAGAATTGGCAGTGTTGCTTGCCGCTCTCGTCGGGGTCTAGGGATGTGGGTTTGGCTATTCATCGCGACCGTGGAATCCGTGTTTTATACAGGCTCGTATTGAAAACACGGACGTCCTAGTATATCCAATATTTCATATATGTTCTTCTGCTGCAATGTTCTGTGATGAGATCATATTACTGCCTGAGACGAATGTTTATATTATATATGAGATATATGTTATATTGCAGATTTTGTTTTCAAAAGAGTTGCTTGTGAAGCATATTAAAATGGGACTTCATTAATGAGATTAATGAAATAAAAGAAACCTAAGATGTTGTAGAAACTTGTTTACAAAAACTGGTAGCTACAGTTCTTGCTTTCCATCGCGGTGTTCCTTGTAGAACATCCAGCACCTTATTCGATAAGGAAAGGACCGAGATCCCTTCACCGGGAGTGACTCCTTTAGCAATAACTGGCAGATGCTACAAACTCGGTTTGTCTTTTGATTGCTTCTATAGTTCTTGCTTTGCACAGTGATATATATGATATATCCCGCACCTCATTCGACGAGGAAAGGGCCGACGATCCCTTCGCCGGGAGTGACCCCTTTAGCAAAACTAGAAAAGCCTCAAAAACACTCCATTTAAAATCACTCGATTCTACGACGATATCAAGTTCATTATGCTCAGGGTTTTCTGAAAAACCTGCGTAGCCCTCCGTCATTTCAGATAGATATTATTTAGTATTCGTGCTATGTTTGTTGACTTAGTTAAAGCATAGTGTACGGTAGCTAAGTAATGTTTATCTGCTAAAACATAAGATGTGATTGGATTAGGGTATTCGTACAGCCTTGTTGACTCAGTTAAGGGTCGTACGGGTGGGTTTAATTCAATCGGGAAATGTACGGGTTGAACTTGACTTGCGATTTATGGTTTGTTGACTTAGTTAAGGTCATAGATCGCTAGGGAAAAATATTATTGGGAATTTCAAGTGTTGAAATTTGCAATGAGATTGCATACCTTCTATGAGATAGTTGGATCCCGATATCCGCTGCGAGTAAGAGTTACTCCTGGGAGAGTTTTACACATTACAATTAGCCGATCAAGTAGGTGTCTAGAAAGGTGTTAACGGGGTTACGCCTCTGGGAAAACGAGGTTTACTTTAATTAGGTTCGTGCGAAAGCACGGGGGACCTCCCTCAAAGTACCGACACTGGCCTGGCTGAAAGATTGGTGAACTTGTAGCGTGTAATTAATCCCGGCTAGTCTTTCCTTTTAGGGTTTGAAGGAAGATTTGATTAAAACAGTGGGAGACATCCTGATTAGATATATTAGATAACCAATCTAATCTTGCAAGAGCATACGCTGAGTGTTTTCTTCTCTCTCTCTCAAGATAGCGACCATATCATGCCTTAATCAAGATAATAAAACGGATATATTGACCGAACCCGCTTGTTATACTGAGCTGGGGAACGTTGGTCCCGCTCCAACTTATAATTGTTATAAGACAGAGCAGGAAATTGGGGATTACCAGAATTCCCGTGCCGCCCAAACGAAGAAAGTGCATGTTGATGCATCATCTTCGGGTATGTTCATTACACAGAACTGTTTCTCAGTATCCTTTACGTCCTGGGTATGTGATACCGGATCAGGATCCCGTATATGTAATCTGTTACATGGACTACAGATGGTAGAGAACTGAGAACGGGTGATAAGTTTCATGAGACAGAAAATGGTGCAAGTGTTGCAGCCAAGTCTGTTGGTCACTATCACCCTGTATTACCTGAATACATTGATTCTGAACAAATGCTGTTGGATACCGAACCTGATATACAAAATCATATCAGTTTCTTTATTAGTAAAGAAAGGATATAATTTTGTATTGTTGGATAATGTTTTGAACATTTCCTATATCAATAGTTGATCGATTCAGGCACGTTATCTAAAAGCATTGTCGTTCTAAATCAAACCACAGTTCTTAGTGTATAGAACACATACAAGAGGAAGAGTTCAGAAATGAATGAATCCTTCTTGAGGTATTGTAGACTAGGTCATATCAATGCGACCCGACTGGCTGAAGTTACATATAGATGCATATTTAAATTAGTTTGAATTTACATCTTGTGAAACTTGCCTGTCATGTCACAAAGATAAGATGACCACAGCTCTGTTTATTGGAAACAGAGAAAGAGTTAGTGAACTCTTGGGATTGATACATGCTGATGTATGAAAGTCCCCTGTCTACACATGCCAAGACCGGTTCTTTGTACTTCATTACATTCTCTGATGATCTCTCAAGATTCAGACATATGTTTCTGTTGAAACACAGGTCCGAACCTTTTGAGATATTCACAGAATATAAATTAGAAGTAGAGAACCAAAATACGGGTAAAAGTATTATGTCCTTTGATAAGATCAAGGAGAAGAATACTTGAGCACGGATTTCCTGGACTATTCTAAAGGAGAATGAGATTCTCTCTCAGCATTACTCCTTCGAATACACCACAGCACGTCGGTGTATCGGGGCGGAGCAATAGCACCCTATGTGATATGGTGTGCTCTATGATGAGTACTACTGAGTTTCCTATTTCCTTTTGGATGTTATGCGCTTGAGAAGCTGCATACCTATTGAATAGGGTTCAAATCAAATCAGTTGCCTACCACTTCATATGTGATATGGAAAGGGAAGAGCCCATATCTTAAGCTTGTTAAGATTTGGGGTTGTCCGGCCTATGTCTAAAAGCAAAATCCGGACAAGCTCGAGGCAAGGTCTGTTATGTACAACTGGAAAGGTTCCAGCTATACAAAAACAGCTGATGATTTGGTAGAACCAAAGGATTCAATAGTTTCCAACGAACCTCAGCCACTCCGCCGATCTAGTTGGGTTCCTCACCCACCTGAGAGATACTTCGGTTTCTCTATGACAGTGGGAGCGAGGATTGCATCATGAGATGATGACCCAACTAGTTTCGAGCTGGCCATCAGGAGTGGGACTCTGTAAGAATGGCTGGGTGCTTATCGATCTGAGATGGAATCCTTATACACCAACAAAGTATGGACTTTGGTTGCTTTATCTGAAGGGTTAAATCCCCATCAGGAGCAAGTATATCTTGAGAAGATTACTTGGTGTACATGGAAAAGTTGAGACTTTCAAAGCTAGACTTGTTAAAGGTTTGCATCATAGACCAGGTATGGATTATGTTGAAACCTTTTCTAAGGATCTATGCTTAAGTCCATCCAGATCCTACTTGCCACGGCTACATACCATGACTACGATATCTGGTGGTTGGGTGTCATGACTACTTTTCTAAATGATGATTTAGAAGATAGCGTCTATAAGTACACAGCCAGAGGGCTTCGTAGACAGTGGGAGCAGCGGAAACGTGTGCAAGATGTTTTATATGATAAAACAGGCATCGCGGAGTTGGAACATTTGTTTTGATGTGATAGTCAAAGAGTTTGACTTCATCAAAATAGTAGATGAACCTTGTATATACAAAAAAGGTAGTAGAGAGTATGATGGTGATCCTCGTAGAGTACGTGGATGACATACTCTTGATAGGGAAGGGTTTTCCTACGCTACGCTCGGTTAATCTCCGCTTATCATAAGGATTCTTCATATAGGATCAAGGTGATACCTCCTAAATCCTGGGTTTTTTGGATCTACGAGATAGATCTAATTGGATATTAGGATTCTTACTAGTTGTAGTGAGATGGTATCAATTGATCCTGGGGAGAATCACTGGAAAGGTTCCAGGCTGATAAGGACGACTGAATGTCAGTCACAGGCATTGTCTACACCCTCAGTGGAGGGACGGTATGTTGGAAGAGTTCCAAGCTAGATACCGTGACATACTAGAAGATTAAAGGCAAGATACATCGTTACCAAGAATGCTACCAAAGAGGCAGTCTGGATATATATAAGTTCATAAGATGAACTTCGTTCCTACCATTGTGTGACAATGGAGTTGTGGCTTTAGCCAAGCAACTACCGTCCCATCAGAAATCCAGATATAATTCTTAGGCAGTATCACCTGATCATGGAGATGGTTGATCTCCAGGGAGATCGAGGTTAGGAGAGCAGACACAGAGGACGACAGCGCGGGTCCATTCACAAAGGCCTTTTTCCCAGTAGAGACTTTTATGGGATGGTTGAGTATGAGATACTTCAACCGCAGCTAATTGTTGGGTATGCGATACCATAACAGATGGCCCTAGTGCAAGTGGGAGATTGTTAGTTATATGTATGCCCTAGAGGCCATTACTGTACATACGATGTATATTGTAGTGGATGCTAGGACATATATAGGGAGGACTTTCTTGCTCGACATGATAGTATGCTATCTGGTTGTACTTTATCTTAACATGTACTATGATTGTCTCTATATTACTGTTGATAAAGCCCTTAGGATATGTACTCGACTACTGGGACTATGATGAGATCATACTAGTGGGGCCACGGTAGTCGACGAGTACATCCTATAACTGTTACTAGTCGAGGGTGTATCGAGACAGGGCATCGATACACCAGAGTAGACTAGCGTATACGCATCTTGACCCATATGATGGGCGATGGATGAACCCATATCCATCGGTGTTTGACATCAAGGATGGTGTACGGGTGCTCAGTGGAGACTGGGTACACTGGACGGACTCGCCGAGAACTCCCAGATGGTATTATACCATACGTCAGATGGCAGTTCTCCGGTGACACTGGTACAGAGTAGTCTGTCGACCCGAGATCGTCATAGAGTCTTGTGTGATTCCCACTGTGCTTTGATTTCCATCATACCACGTCCAAGAGGGCGTGCAAAAAGGTGGCTTTTGGGTACAGTCCCGAATCACATGGAGGCAATGAGCGATAGGAGGGGATTCGTCTCTCCTGGTATAGGGAGTTGATGTTGTGCTGTGTTTGATTGGCTATAACCGGAAATCCCTGGCCAGGGTTGCTGAGATTTACTGGTAAGTGTTATCAGTAGTTTCTCGAACTGTTATAGACCTCAAATCGACACGACTTATCGAGCTACTGGGGTCTGACGTTTACCACCCCTAGGCGAGATATGCGACATATCAGACGACGAGACCGGACTGTACGGGAGTGTTACTGTTTGGATTCACAGGAGAAGTTGCAGGCTTACTTGTTGATCTTCTGAGCGCTCAATACCTGGGTAGCTGTTACGTTTAGCTGACCGCTTGCAGCTTGTGGGTGTTTGATATGATCATCACCTACTGCCGGCGTATTGACGATTCTTTAGAGTCCTACACAGAGGTTTCTTGACTCAGGCAAAACGGAGTAGGAGCACATATGTGATATGTGCGGGACCGAGGATAATGCGATATGTGATACCGTATTCTATTCTCGCGTTATTTGATATCAGCCGGATCATCGGATCAAGTGTTGATTCGATGAATCGGTACGGATAAATATTAGTCGGTTATTTGCGATATAGCCGGATTGTCGGATCAAGTGTTGATTCGATAATTTAATGTATAATAATATATATGATATATTAAATTACATTAACTAATATTTGCTCACTAAAAGATTCTTTTTCTCACTCGGGTAATACATTGATATATATGCGATATATGTTAATTGTATTATTTTATTTGGTTACGATAAATATTATATATGTGATATATAATATTGTAACATGATATGATAACTAATGCAACTTGTTTAGTGGAGTTTAAACATGATTAGGGTTTGGATTAGGGTTAAGCTTTCTAGATGTTTCTAGAAGGTTTTCTTTTTGTCATGATAAAGATATTTACAAGTGACTCATGCTTTAACCCAACCCAAACCCTAACCCTAGTCAATTCTCTACAATGGTTAAGTCAACCTTGGTTGCATTATTCTTCATATTAATCCTTTCTTATTCATCACAAAAAGAAAATGGATCACTATTCTTCTTCTTTCTTGATTCTTTCATGAAAAAGCTTGCTTGATTTTTCCAAAGTGATGCATAAATATGAGAAAAAGATAAATAAAGAGAGCAAAAATCCTACTTCATCATCCTCATCTTCCCTTGCCATTTAGATGAGGGTGTTCACATCATTTCATGAGTGTTAGCTTGTGTTAAAGAAACTTCAAGGTAGATCATCTTAGTATCGAAGATCGGAAGCAAAGGTTGCGTCTTTCTCTTCGTGGAACCTCTCGAGAGTCCGGATCCTGATGATCGCAGCGAAGGGACCACAACACGGAGCATATGAAGTGAAGGACCGGATCTACAAAGGTTGTAATCCCTCTCACTTAGTGTTAAAGTGTTTAGCATGCTTGTTTTCGCCTAATCTCTAGTTTAAAGTTCCGTATTCGGGTTGTTCGGCACGGCTAAATTTTTAATCGGGCATGGTTGATGCCTCGTAGACCCTTGTGCGTATGCCTAGCAACCCTACAAATGGAGGTATGGCTTTGGCCTAGGAACCCTGGTCCTATCAGTGACCCAGACATATTCTAAGGCAGCATCACCTGATCATGGAGATGGCTGACTCCAGGGAAATCGAGGTTAGGAGAGTAGACTCAGAGGAGAACACGGCGGATCCACTCACAAAGGCCTTTTCCCAGATAAAGACTTTTTTGGGATGGTTGAGTATGAGATACTACAACCACTGCTATATGATGGCCCTAGTGCAAGTGGGAGATTTTTAGTTGTATGTATGCCCTAGAGACCATTGCTGTACATGAGATGTATATTATAGTGGATGCTGGGACATATATAGGGAGGACTTTCTTGCTCGACATGATAGTACACTATCTGGTTTCTCTTTATCTTAACAAGTATACTTACTGTCTCTCTGTTACATATTGATAAAGCCCTTAGGATGTGTACTCGACTTCCAGGATTATGATGCAGATCATACTAGTGGGGCCTTGGTAGTCCATGAGTACATCCTTCAATGTTCCTAGTCGTGGGAATATCGAGACGGGGCATCGATATTCCAGAGTAGACTAGCGTATATCTTCTCGACCCATGTGATGGGCGATGGATGTTCCCATATCCATTGGTGTTTGACATCATAGATGGTATATGGGTGCTTAGTGGAGACTGGGTACACTGAACGGACTCGCCGAGAACTTCCAGATGGTATTATACCTCACGTCAGATGGCAGTTCTCTGGTGATAGTAGTACAGCTTAGTCTGTTGACCCGAGATTGTCATAGAGTCTTGTGTGTCTCCTACTATGCTTTGATTTCCATCCAACCACGGCTCTACTGAGTCATGCAAACAGGTGGTTTTTGGGTACAGTCCCGAGTCACATAGAGGCAATGAGCAATAGGAGGGGATTCGTCTCTCCTGGTATTGGGGGTTGATGTTGTGCTATGCTCGACTGGCCATAACTGGAAATCCCTGGCCAGGGTTGATGTGATTTACTGGTAAGTGTTATCAGTAGTTTCACGCTCGTTATGGACCTTACATCGGCATGACTTATCAAGCTACTGGGGTCTGACGTTTACCACCCCTTGGCGAGATATGCGACATATCAGACGAATAGACCGGACTATGAGGCAAGTGTTACTGATTGGATTCATAGGAGTATGAGCAGGCTTGCTCGTTGATCTTCTGATCGCTCAATACCCGGGTCGCCGTTACGTTTAGCAGACCGCTTGCGGCTTGTGGGTGACTGATATGATCACCACCTACTGCTGGCGTATTGACGAGTCTTTAGAGTCCTACACAGAGGTTTCCTGGCTCAAGCGAAACGAAATAGGAGCATATATAAGATATGTGCAGGACCGAGAATAATATGAGTATGTGATACCGTATTCTATTCTCGCGGCTTGTATCATCGGTCGGTTATATACGATATAGCCGGGTTATCGAATCAAGTGTTGATTCGATATATTGATACACTAGATATTAGTCGGTTATATGCGATATGACCGGATCATTAAATCAAGTGTTGATTTAATGATTTAATGTAAAATTATATATTTGATATATTACTTTACATTAACTAGTTTTGGTTCACTTAAGATTATTTTCTCACTTGATTTGCACATGATGTATATATGATATATATTTGTGTAAATGATTGTATCATGCTTGATGATACATGCAAACATGGGTGGGTGTGTGACATACACCATGCTAATTATAATTTAGGTTTTTATTTATCTTAATTATTCAAAATGGTGGCTTCTTTTGTCATGCCTCAAAGCTTCATCAAGCTTAAAGCATCTTTGACAAAGTCCACTCATTTTGTCATAATTAAGATATTTCTTAACCAAACCATTATAATTAGCCATGGTTATGTCTCTACAATGGTTAGTGGATAAAAACTAACTCACTCATGGTTGCTTGATGATAATTCACTTCACTTCATTTGTTCTTCTTCTTCTTCTTCATCCAAAAGAAAAAGGTTGCTAGATTTTTTCTAAGTGAAGAAATAAAGTGAGAAATCAAATTCTAAAGTGAACCCATTTCCTATTTCATCATCCTCTACTACTTGCCATTTAGTTTAGGGTGTTCTCTTCACAAAGTTCTTGACCTAGTGAAGAGGAAGCTTGAGTTTGAGTCATCTCGACGTAGATCATCTTCGGCCTCGAAGTCAACGAGCTAGCTTGTTCATTTCTCCGGGGAAATCCTTTCTAGAGTTCGGGACTATGATGATCGCAGCGAAGGGACATCAACACGGAGCTTTAGAAGTGAAGGAACGGATCTACAAAGGTTGTATTTTCATTCGCTTCTCTTTGTAATGATGGATTACATGTTTTGTTACCCTAGTTTTCTAGTATGTATCCTTGGTTGATTGCTTAGCATCCCATTTAATTTTTGTTGTGGTATGAGTGATGCTTGCAAACCCTAGGCTAGGTACTGAGGAATCCCAACATAAGTCTCCAAGTGAATGAGTGAATGAAGTGAAGAGGCAACTGTACCAAAATGAGCAAGTCCAAGTGAAGTGGCTGCCTCTCTTTTCCTCTCAATCATTCACACAAAAAATCTACTCATTTTTCAATTAAACAAATGCAAACCCATAACTCTCTACATGCTAAAACAATGTTCATGCCACCTCACCCCCTCCGCCTCATTTCCCAAATTAATTTTCTAAAATAGAAAATCAATTAATGAAGTGGACATCTTCTAGAAACTATTCCGTATAAATACGGAATGCAAGCCGGTATATGTATCGAAATACATATACGCGTATTCGTACAAAAATACGAATAGCCAAGAGAGAAAATGAATAGTGAACAATAATACTAGAATATAAATACATATATAAATTATTAAATCAAAACCTGATTTAATAATCCGGCTTAATCCTAAGACGCTAGTATTATCAACCGTCCGATTAAAGTCTGTGTAGCATGTACACAAATTTAATCGGACACCTGTATGTACCAACATACGTCATCTACACCATATCGCCTGAATCGTGAAAACCCTCTGTGTGGTACTCTAAAGACTCGTCAATACGCTGGCAGTGGGTTTAACCACAAGCACGTCAGCGGCACTAGCTGTACGTAACGGCTACCCCGGTATTGAGCGAAAGGGAGGCCGACGAGCAAACTCATCCTGAACGCCTACTGAGCCTGACAGTGACAATATCCGTACAGTCTGGTTTGTTCGTCTAAGAGTATCGCATATCGAGTTTAGGAGGTGGGTAAAGTCAGACCCCTAACAACGCGACATTTAGTGTCGGCATGAAATCCATCACCACCTGAGAATTTATCGATCCTGGATCGGTAATTCTCGTCTACCTTGTCCAAGGATTTCTGGTGATGGCCACCCGTGCACCGCGCGACATCAACCCCTAATACCAACGAATCCCCGACGATCCGATCACTGCCTCCATATGGCTAGGGACTATACCCAACTAAAACCTGTTTGCACGACTCCTTTGAGTCGTGGTAGGGTAGTAATCAAAGCACAGTAGGGACTCACACGAGACAAATGACGATCTCAGGTCGACGGACTAACCTGTACACATGTCACCTGGGAACTGCTATGTCACGACCCGAAATAGCCCGTGACTGGCACTTAAATCATATGAAGTCTATAGGACCCCATCTAATCCAAGTAAGCCAAAAACCCAAAAATCTAGGACCATTTTAGGGAGTAAATAAAGAAAACTAGTTTAAAGGAATGAAGAAAACATGTTTTAAATCATGGTTTTTAAATAACTAAGCCGAATATGCATTTTTAAAATGTATAGTCTTTTCTGAAAATTTTGGCAGAGTTTCCTTTGTAAAAACTGGCCCCGAACAGGGTACAACAAGGATAATATATAAGTAATGATAAAAGGCATCCCCAAGCGGGAGCTAGCTCTTCGTCAATTGACGGTCACAACCACGCAAGCAATATAATATACAACGCCGAAAGGCGAGGATCAAAACTCAGAAAGAAATTTAAAATCAACATGAAAACCATAATACTGCTACGCGCGACTCTAAGGTCGAAATAGTACATAACTGATTTCTAAGTCTGAAATAATATACAAGTTTTGGTTGATGGAATTTCTAGATACAATGATTAATACATGTACAATGGTGGTTCTGATGCAAAAGAACCCACCTACCAAAACATGTCACCCGTAATGGAAGCAATGTGCCAGAAAAGCCGCAATGAAACCTGTACGGCAAAACCTGCAAGAACTGTGACACAACGGGGGTGAGTTGCCAACTCGTGAATAGAAAATATTTACAAGCAGAAATCGTATGTATGACTCATCCTAGGTCAATACGATCAGATATATATAACCTCAATATGAATAAGTCTGAAGCATGCTAAAGTGGCAGTATAACCTCTATATATGAGTGTAGTGCCAAGTGCTCGTTCCAGTGCCTCAGGTAATAACACATCATAAATATGAGGTATGATCAATGTAATCAAATATGTAAATATGTGGATCCCGTCCACTCGTCACCCAATGACAATAACCATCATACATGTAAATATCATGAAGCATATGCTTGGAAATATCAGGATATAACCCATCTGTGTCCTTCGCGACACGTCAAAATCATGGAACCGGAGTGTCCAGCATCGGCACTTGAAAACATCATGAAAGCTATGCCCAGCATCGGCACGTAAATCCTCATATATCTGGCATCCGTCAGTCCGGGTCAGCCCCCTCTCTCTCATATATCGGGAATCCGTCAGTCCGGGTCAGCCCCCTCTCTCTCATATATCGGGCATCCGTCAGTCCGAGTCAGCCCCCTTTCTCTCTTATATCGGGCATCCGTCAGTCCGGGTCATCCCCCCTCTCATATATCACTCTAGCACCGAGAAAACACATGGTGGACGCACTGAAATATCATATCAAGGGCAACCGAGCTTTTAAAACAATCACATATTCTCTTTTGAAATACCCACGGTTCCCAAATCAAGAAATATCATGGAAACAACATATCTCAATGCGTATAATCAGAAAGCATGATGTATGCGACATGTAAAAGAAATGTAAACATATCAGTATGTCATGCAGCATGGAATGGTAATATGCACATATGTAGGGAAGACCGCTTCTTTAAAATGAATCAGCTTTTAAAGGTATTTTGCGGTTCCTAAATCTCTCATCAAGCCTAAACCATCAATGTAAGTGCAAATACGTATGTATGCACGTATGGGTGCACAGTGTATAGGTACACAAGTATGCCATACAAGAGTCATATCCTGAATGCAACAGTACTATAATGTAGTGACATGGCAATTATCGATGATGAAGTGTGTGAGCCGGCGAGCAGTGTACGTGGAAAATATGCATCATCGATAATGGTGCTGGTATCCTAGCAGCATAATAGTAATATATCAATAAACACAAGCAATGCAATGCAAATAGCATGAATATGCGGAATCGAATAATCAACGCAACAGTGAAGAATCTACCTCAATAAATATATCATGCGGCTTTGCCATTGGAAATAAGACGGATCGGGGTTTTTAATAAAATACGGGCTACTGTGTTTTGAGAAAAGATGCTTCGTTTGAAAATACCCGTAGATCCCTTTTGCCTACCTTTAAAATATCTCTGATTCATTACTTTTGAAATAGGTATGACTCGGGTCTAGTCTAATGTCTACTAAGTAATCTAAACAGGACGGGTATGAAACCACCTACGTCTGAGTCGATATATATAAATATAATAGTCAGTAATCCCGCCTCAATAGTATCACAAACGATATAACATCCTCGAGTCATGAGCGCGGATCTATCATCAATGTAGGCTCGTACGGTAAATCGTCGTACGGTATCCCAATAGCTGGGTACGGGTCAATATCACACCATCTCATCACATATCTGGTATCACTACCATCATACCACATAATCTAGGGTACAGATCTAAGTCTAGTACAATCGATACCATCTACATAAATGCGTGTGTAAACACACGTCCCAAAGCCCGCCAAAGCATTTCGTCGTATCTCTCATACGAATCCTGTCATATCGCCGATCTCACGGCCTCAAATCAAATCTCATCGACTCAACTTACATCCCAAGTACTATCCTCATAATCTAGTATATGTACACATAGTCCCATACCCATGTGAACACATACAAATATATATATATATATTCCCGTATACACATGCGAAAGAAAGTATGTATGCAAGTGTGTGCGTGCGTGTATGGGTGCAATCCCTACTCTAGGGTTTCGCACTACACTAAATCAATCCATCCTATCATCAATAATCTAAAAGAACATATAGTAGATATATGTGTGTATACGTATTCGTATACATCACCAAGGACTGCGGGGGTGCTATATGCCATCCACCCGACTTCCCCCGTAAATATAATCTACTCACCTTGCGTCTTTATCTGCCGACGTCACCACTCTTTTGCTTGTCGTCCCAAAGTCTTCATGGTGTACCTACACATTAACGTATCGTAAATTCGTATCAAAACCAATTCAAAACTAAAACGTCATACGAAACCCCAAAACGATACACTATGGTCTATAGGTTAGAACCTATGGACAACGCCTTCCAAAACCATCAACAACCCTCGATATCATCATATAAACGCCAAGTAGTCGAGGTAAAACACCATACGCAAGTTCAGAATTAGAAATACGGAATACGGAAACACGAATCCAAAACAGCAACTAAGGAAATAGGCTCCAGATTTCACCCTAGGTCAAATTAGACAAATCTACACATGCCAGGGGTCTAATCTAACATGTAGGAGCTACAGAACCAGAACGGGGCAAAATGGTGGGGTCCAGGCCGCAATTTGCGGCCAAACAGGATAAATCTGCGTCCTGAAGAAGGAGTTGGGGGGTGGGGTTTTGTGTGGTGGTCCTACGGTGCCTGCATATCTCACTGTCCAACCAGATTTATTTTAGGATGTCTCGGGTGATAGCAGATTACAAAATCCACTCCCAGATTTACAGTTTTCCCCGATATCGATTTCGTAAATCCGTATTCTGGTTTCTAGTTCAGGTTCGGGTCCAAAATAACATCACTAGGGTGTTTGTGTGGCCTCTACTAAGCTTAATTTCACCTTACCACGCACAATTCCTCAAACCCTAACTAGGTTTTCTTTAAGTCCACAAACACACACAATATTGGTTCTAAACTTTCATGGGGGTATAAGTAATGCTAAAATTAAACTAATGATCCAGAAATTACCTCATTTGGCAACTCAAGAATTTTCTTGAGTTGCCCCTAGTGGCCAAAATCCTCGTTTTCTTGGTCCTATGTGTAGATCTTGATCTTATGCACACTTTTAATGAAATGGGGGTAGGGTTTTGGTGATGTTATAGAGGTGTTTTTTGTGGCTTGGAGATGGAGGAAAAATGAGGAGCAAGAGCAGCAGCAACAATGGAGAAAGAGGGAGAGAAATGAAAGAAAGAATGAAGAGAATGGCTAAGTCTTTGGTCAAAATAACCCATACCTCTCTCTCTCTCTCACCAACACTCATATTATATTACTTTTCCATTTTCTTTTCCCTCAATTTCCTTCTCACTCAAATAGTGAACCCAAATGAACAACCATGGCAAGAAAAATGTAACACAAGTGTAGAAAAAGGTATGTGCATGTTTTGCACAAAATTTGCTAAAAATCCGATTAGCGATTTTTAATCGCGATTAGCACTTAATTAGCATATAAATGATCACAAAAAATTAAAAATGGCATAATTCCAATAAATACCCCATTTTAGAATTTTCCATGATTTTCCCCCATTTATTTGTATTTAACTATACCAGAATATTAAAATATTCATTAAAATAATATTAAATTATAAAAATTCCCCCAAAAAATAATATTTTATTATTTTGAAACGTTTCAATCTACCCCCCCTTAAAGAAATTCGGTCCCCGAATTTAAATTTAAACCCCCAAATACTAAAATATTTTGATACAAATTCCAAGTCGTCGGGGCTCCGAATCATCAATACATAAAACATCATAGCGCAATGCATGCGCAAGATTACTAAGAAGATAACTCAAAAGCAAAACTCCGTCAAGCATCCCGCAATCATCGGAGTCATGGTAAAGACACAAATGTCAAATCCAATACAAAACCAATATGATATAGATCAGAACTATACATGTAGACATCCAATCTATACATGTGAATAGCTGATGTAAATGCATGCCAAATCTCTTTTAAGTCGCTGTGCGATGCGCATAACACTGCACAGTGGCGGACGTTTTTCATAAGAAAATAACCATATTTGTAAATATCTTTTGTTTACTATATACGTTCCGCCATTTTGAAAACAATTTAGAAGGGTTTCTTTGTTTTTAAAACGTTTCGTGTCATATCGGACATGTAGGTATATATGCTGAGACTATAGCTCGCCTTTTTTTTTTTGGAAATCCCTTCGATAACTATCAATGCATGCAAAATATATCCAGGTACTGTCCTCTGACTAGTCCTGCTCAGTACAAAACAAATATCAAATATCATAAAAATGTACTGCTCCAAAAGAAATAAATCCCAATAATGCACATAACACCACCCTGTGCGTCTGGTGCGCACGGAATTCAAAATCCATATATGTACCATACAAGTGCACAAAACAACATCTAGGTGCAACGGGTGTGCATGAAGTATCTGTCATAGGCAACGAGTGTGCCTGACAGCCAAATCAGGTGCATCTGACATGTACGAAGAATCTCGATTTAGTGCATCTGGTGTGCACCAAAATCGTATCTCAAAACATACGCCTAACATGCGCGAAAACCCAAATCGGTGCATCCATCATGCACGAAATCACGAAATCCAAAATCGACATATCGGATGACATCAAATAAACCATATGAAATCCATGAATCTCAGTCATCAAGACTAAATCATGCGAATAGATCGCCCAAAATACTGAAATCCAAGTGACGGATACGTGATAGTCAAATCACAAAATCACAAACCAAAAATACTGTCGTCGGTATAAGTACAGAAGGTGCCGGTACATCCAATGCTAGCAGCGCAAGATATCTACCTGCCTCTTGCTCACGGTCTGGCGTCCTCATCTTCTCTGTGGATTACCAATCTAGCAATCCATCGGTTCATCGAACCTATCAGGTGTGCTAACGGAAACGATTCCGTCCTGGCACTTTTCTAGTCATCTCTTGATCAATCCTCACGACCACTCCTAAAGCAGCACGTCACTGGTGCCGACCTCTGGTCCTCCGAATACACGTCTCACATCTGCTCCTGATGCAAATCTTATTGCAGCAGTGCCTTGTAAGGAATCCTGCTTAAGGTTTCTTCCAATCTCGCCTAAGCCGAACTGTACGGAGGCTGGTACTCATACACAATCTCTTCTCGCTCTCTGGACAATCTGCATTCTCAGTACAGCATTTCCTCGGAAGCTGGTCGCATCCCAATGCCTCTGTAGACACATCGTATCTCTGATGTCAGCGGAGTGGAACGTCATCTCGTCGAAATTTCGTGCGAACGCTTTACTCCACTTTGTTCCAATGTCGCCTGATTCGGACTCGTCTACTCGTGACTGCATGGACTACGCTCCAATGGCTATACTCGTATCTGGAGTCTCCCAAGAAATGTGTCCCATCACATAATATCCGAAAGGTGCCGAACCATACGATCGATTTGTCAAAACCTCAGAATCCCCCAAGAGCTCAACATCTTGGGTGTAGTTTAATAGTATCGAGTACATGCCACAGCATCGGTGGTCCAACCGTAGAAGGGCAAACCCAAGCCTCACTAATGGCGCCGCGGAACCGCCGCAAACCCTAAGGTTCAAAGGCTTTCACACGGTCATTATGTCGAGTTAGGGTTTCATTCTTCTAGAGGGTCCATAGAATCACTTGCATGTCTTTCCGAATACTTTAAACTTAGAATATGGGTTTCTGACATTCGATCGTCGCTATCGACTCTCAACAAATCTGCGTGAATTCGTCTCTAGCTGGAATCAATCTATCTGATGACCTCGCATCGGGGTAAGCGAGCGAACCACATGTCCTAGTCATTCATCCTCGGGTGACTAGTGACTCACCATCATATCTCTAAATATATACTCCTGCTACAGTAGCTCCAATCATCTGGGAGATATCTCTTCATTTGCAGCAACAACTGGCTCATTCGTCTGTATGCTAAACTGCGCCTCAATCATCATGAATAAGCGATATATCAATGGTCATCACATCCTGGCTGGCCTCTATCAGTGGCTCAATCTTTTGGTACCAATCGGCACGTCCGAGAAATCTCGTAAAAGATATATGTCAAACGCTCAAGGCACGAAAACACAATAAAACGAAGCCTCTATATGCAATCGTATGTCTCTGGAATCATGCCCTGGTTAGTCCTCGTCCACGACGAGCTTATGCTGACGCAACTCGAGCCCTAGCTCACTTTTCTCGTGCAATCGTGGCGGCAAAATCATAACCAGAATCGATGAGGATAGATCAGAGGAATGAATATAATACTGTGCAAGGAAATGTACATCCTAAGGTTTCTTAAGCGGAGTGGCGTGTCATAAGTATGCCGCAGAACATACGTACGGTACGTCCCTCTACTCAAGCTACCTACTCCATCAACCAAGGGTCATCCTACGCAACGAAAATTCGGGTATAATACCCCCTCAACTAAGTCTAAGTTCCGTAAGGTCAAGCCTAAGTTCCGTATATATATAAACGCCCTAGGCTCCCCATAGTCAAACTTAGACTCGAACCAAGGTTAACCTAGCGCTCTGATACCAACATTGTCACGACCCGAAATAGCCCGTGACTGGCACTTGAATCATATGAAGTCTATAGGACCCCATCTAATCCAAGTAAGCTAAAAGCCCAGAAATCTAAAACCATTTTAGGGAGTAAATAAATAAAACTAGTTTAAAGGAATGAAGAAAACATGTTTTAAATCATGGTTTTTAAATAACTAAGCCGAATATGCATTTTTAAAATGTATAGTCTTTTCTGAAAATTTCGGCAGAGTTTCCTTTGAAAAAACTGGCCCCGAACAGGGTACAACAAGGATAATATATAAGCAATGATAAAAGGCATCCCCAAGCGGGAGCTAGCTCTTCGTCAATTGTCGGTCATAACCACGCAAGCAATATAATATACAACGCCGAAAGGCGAGAATCAAAACTCAGAAAGAAACTCAAAATCAACATGAAAACCATAATACTGCTACGCGCGACTCTAAGGTCGAAATAGTACATAACTGATTTCTAAGTCTGAAACAATATACAAGTTTTGGTTGATGGAATTTCTAGATACAATGATTAATACATGTACAATGGTGGTTCTGATGCAAAAGAACCCACCTACCAAAGCAAGTCACCCGTAATAGAAGCAATGTGCCAGAAAAGCCGCAATGAAACCTGTACGGCAAAACCTGCAAGAACTGTGGCACAACGGGGGTGAGTTGCCAACTCGTGAATAGAAAATATCTACAAGCAGAAATCGTATGTATGACTCATCCTAGGTCAATATGATCAAATATACATAACCTCGATATGAATATGTCTAAAGCATGCTAAAGTGGCAGTATAACCTCTATATATGAGTGTAGTGCCAAGTGCTCGTGCCAGTGCCTCAGGTAATAACACATCATAAATATGAGGTATGATCAATGTAATCAAATCTGTAAATATGTGGATCCCGTCCACTCGTCACCCAATGACAATAACCATCATGCATGTAAATATCATGAAGCATATGCATGGAAATATAAGGATATAACCCATCTGTGTCCCTCGCGACACGTCAAAATCATGGAACCGGATTGTCCAGCATCGACACTCGAAAACATCATGAAAGCTATGCCCAGCATCGGTACATAAATCCTCATATATCGGGCATCCGTCAGTACGAGTCAACCCCCTCTCTCTCATATATCGGGCATCCGTCAGTCCGGGTCAGCCCCCTCTCTCTTATATCGGGCATCCGTCAGTCCGGGTCAGCCCCCTCTCTCTCATATATCACTCTAGCACCGAGAAAACACATGGTGGACGCACTGAAATATCATATCAAGGGCAACCGGGTTTTTAAAACAATTACATATTCTCTTTTGAAATACCCACGGTTCCCAAATCCAGAAATATCATGGAAACAACATATCTCAATGCGTATAATCAGAAAGCATGATGTATGCGACAAGTAAAAGAACTGTAAACATATCAGTATGTCATGCAACATGGAATAGTAATATGCACATATGTAGGGAAGACCGCTTCTTTAAAATCAATCAGCTTTTAAAGGTATTTTGCGGTTCCCAAATCTCTCATTAAGCCTGAACCATCAATGTAAGTGCAAAAACGTATGTATGCACGTATGGGTGCACAGTGTATAGGTACACAAGTATGCCATGCAAGAGTCGTATCCTGAATGCAACAGTACTACAGTGTAGTGACATGGCAATTATCGATGATGAAGTGTGTGAGCCGGCGAGCAGTGTACGTGGAACATATGCATCATCGATAATGGTGCTGGTGTCCTAGCAGCATGATAGTAACATATCAATAAACACAAGCAATGCAATGCAAATAGCATGAATATGCGGAATCGAATAATCAACGCAACAGTGAAGAATCTACCTCAATAAATATATCATGCAGCTTTGCCATTGGAAATAAGACGGATCGAGGTTTTTAATAAAATATGGGCTACGGTGTTTTAAGAAAAGATGCTTCGTTTGAAAATACTCGTAGAATCCCTTTTGCCTATCTTTAAAATATCCCTGATTCGTTAATTTTGAAATAGGTATGACTCGGGTCTAGTCTAATGTCTACTAAGTAATCTAAACAGGAGGGGTATGAAACCACCTACGTCTAAGTCGATATATATAAATATAATAGTCAGTAATCCCGCCTCAATAGTATCACAAACGATATAACTTCCTCGAGTCATGAGCGTGGATCTGTCATCAATGTAGGCTCGTACGGTAAATCGTCGTACGGCATCCCAATAGCTGGGTACAGGTCAATATCACACTATCTCATCACATATCAGGTATCACTACCATCATACCACATAATCTAGGGTACATATCTAAGTCTAGTACAATCAATACCATCTACATAAATGCGTGTGTAAACACACGTCCCAAAGCCCGCCAAAGCATTCCTTCGTATCTCTCATGCGAATCCTGTCATATCGCCGATCTCACGGCCTCAAATCAAATCTCATCGACTCAACTTACATCCCAAGTACTATCCTCATAATCTAGTATATGTGCACATAGTCCCATACCCATGTGAACACATACAAATATATATATATATTCCCATTTACACATGCGAAAGAAAGTATGTATGCAAGTGTGTGCGTGCGTGTATGGGTGCAATCCCTACTCTAGGGTTTCGCACAACACTAAATCAATCCATCCTATCATCAATAATCTCAAAGAACATATAGTAGATATATGTGTGTATACGTATTCGTATACATCACCACGGCCTGCGGGGGTGCTATACGCCATCCACACGACTTCCCCCGTAGATATAATCTACTCACCTTGCGTCTTTATCTGTCGACGTCACCACGCTTTTGCTTGTCGTCCCGAAGTTTTCATGGTGTACCTATACATTAACGTATCGCAAATGCATATCAAAACCAATTCAAAACTAAAACGGCATACGAAACCCCAAAACGATACGCTATGGTCTATAGGTTAGAACCTATGGACAACGCCTTCCAAAACCATCAACAATCCTCGATATCGTCGTATAAACGCCAAGTAGTCGAGGTAAAACACCATACGCAAATTCAGAATTAGAAATACGGAATACGGAAACACGAATCCAAAACAGCAACTAAGGAAATAGGCTCCAGATTTCACCCTAGGTCAAATTAGAAAAATCTAGACATGCCAGGGATCTAATCTATACATGTAGGAGCTACAGAACCAGAACGGGGCAAAATGGTGGGGTCTAGGCCGCAATTTGCGGCTAAACAGGATAAATCTGCGGCCTGAAGAAGGAGTTGGGGGCTGGGGTTTTGCGTGGTGGTCCTAGGGTGCCTGCATATCTCACTGTCCAACCAAATTTATTTTAGGATGTCTCGGGTGATAGCAGATTACAAAATACACTCCCAGATTTACAGTTTTCCCCGATATCGATTCCGTAAATCCGTATTCTGGTTTCTAGTTCAGGTTCGGGTCCAAAATAACATCACTAGGGTGTTTGTGCGGCCTCTACTAAGCTCAATTTCACCTTACCACTCACAATTTCTCAAACCCTAACTAGGTTTTCTTTAAGTCCATAAACACACACAATATTGGTTCTAAACTTGCATGGGGGTATAAGTAATGCTAAAACTAAACTAATGATCCAGAAATTATCTCATTTGGCAACTCAAGAATTTTCTTTAGTTGCCCTAGTGGCCAAAATCCTCGTTTTCTTGGTCCCATGTGTAGATCTTGATCTTGTGGACACTTTTAATGAAATGGTGGTAGGGTTTTGGTGATGTTATAGAGGTGTTTTTTATGGCTTGGAGATGGAGGAAAAATGAGGAGTAAGAGCAGCAGCAGCAATGGAGAAAGAAGGAGAGAAATGAGAGAAAGAATGAAGAGAATGGCTAAGTCTTTGGTCAAAATAACCCATACCTCTCTTTCTCACCAACCCTCATATTATATTACTTTTAAATTTTCTTTTCCCTCAATTTCCTTCTCACTCAAATAGTGAACCCAAATGAACAACCATGAAGAAAAATGTAACACAAGTGTAGAAAAAGATATGTGCATGTTTTGCACAAAATTTGCTAAAAATCCGATTAGCTATTTTTAATCGCGATTAGCACTAAATTAGCATATAAATGATCACAAAAACTTAAAAATGGCATAATTCCAATAAATACCCCATTTTAGAATTTTCCATAATTTTTCCCCATTTATTTGTATTTAACTATACCGGAATATTAAAATATTCATTAAAATAATATTAAATTCTAAAAATTCCCAAAAAAAATAATTTTTTATTATTTTGAAACGTTACATGCTATCTGACAAAAGGTATAATACCAACTAGCAGGTTCCCGGCGAGTCCATCTAGTATACTCATAACGCGATGAGCACATGTATACTATCTTAGGTGAACAAACTAACACCAATGGTTTTGTGAGACCTGGACATCGCCCCTTGTCGGGGACTCGATCAGTATACACTAGTCTACACTGGAGTATCGATGCCTGGTCTCGATAATCCCACGACTAGGGACATTTTTGGATGTGCTTATAGACCCCCGGCTCCCACGTATATGATCGTCATCATAATGATGGTAGTCAAGCAAGAATCCTATAGGCTCTATCAACATGTACATGATGATAAAGTCAAACCAGATAGCATACTATCATCTCGAGTAAGACTGTTCTATCGGTATAGGTCCTTCCTCAATCATCATAATCACCTGCCTGTGACTAGGATAATTGCCTTGAAGGCACTATATCCAACATCCAACACCTATATGTGCGTAATAAATCTCTGACATCAACGGAGTAGAACGTTAACTCGTTAAAACCTCGCACGAATCTCTTACATCGCTTCCCTTAAATATGGATCAATTCAGAATCATCTCTCCGTAGCTGTGTGGACTGCGCTCCAATTGGCTATACTCATATCTAGAGTCTCTTTCGAAGCTACGAACTCGACATCTCCAATATCCTGTAGAAGGCATCTGGACAATACGTCCTCGAGAACTCGTCAAAGTCATCGGAGTAATGCACTCTCGCTCGTCCTTTCTTGATTGACTCACAACACGTCTGTGTGAGGTCCCCTTCTAACTGAAGCTAGTTATTTGATGACCTCGTATCGGAGCATCCAAACGAACAAACTGTCCTAGTCACTTATCCAGAGGTGACTAGCGATCTTCCATCATGTCCCTACCTGGAAACTCATGTTACATTAGCTTCAAGGGTCTAGGGGCGATATCTTGTCAACTTCAGCAACGGCTGGCTCATCTGTCCGCACGGTAAACAACGCATCAATCTTCTGGAGTAGACGGTTCATCAATAGTATTCACAACCTTGCTGCCTCTAGCAATGGCCCGGTCATCTGTGCAGATCCCGAACGCTCGTGTCAATGGAAAGATCCTAGTAAAACAATATATTTATGCTTTCGTGTATCACCAGAATACATCCTAGTCAGTCCTCTTCCCTGACGAGCTCGTGCTGACCGCATCTCTAGCCGCAGCTCTCTCTACTCGTGCAGCCAAGGTAACGGAAACCACAATCCGATATCGATGAGGATAGATCATAGAAACGAATAGAAATACAATGCATAAGAAATGTACATCCTAAGGCTACTTAAGCGAAGTAGCGTATCGTAAGTATGCCGCGGAACATACACACGGTATGTCACTCTACTTAAGTCACCTACTCCTTCAACCAAGGTCAACCTACGTAATGAAAGTTCGGGTCTAATACCCCCTCGGCCAAGTCTAAGTTCCGTAAGGTCAAGCCTAGGTTCCGAATATATATATATATATATATATATATATATATATATATATATATATATATACGCCCTAGACTCCACATAGTCAAACCTAGACTCGAACCAAGGTTAAACCTAACGCTCTGATACCAACTTTGTCACCACCCGAAAAAGGTACGCGACTGGCACTTGAATCATGTGAAGTCTATAGGACCCCACCTAATTCAAGTAATCCAAAAGCCCAAAAATCTAAACCTTTTCAGGGAAAATAGTGGAGGTGAAGTTTTGAAATAACGGCATAATGAAATCAAGATCTTTCTTTTAAACATAAGTTATAGTCTATGAAAATGCAATACTTTATATCTATCTTGAAAACATTTTGCGTCGTTTGAAATTTGGACAACACCTCCTTTGTAATATTTAACCTGAAAACAATATAACAATAATAATAGTAGGCATCCCCAAGCGGGAGCTAGCTCTTCTCCAAAAGGTGGAACAACCACGCAAAGATATAAATATACAACGCCGAAGGCAAGGATCAAAACTCAGAAGTAAAGCAAAGAAAATGTAACATCATCAAGAAACCAAATACATTAATAAATACATGAGCGTGACTCTAAGGCCGAAAGAATATACAACAGCATTTCTAAGTCTGCAAATATTCAAGGTCTGGTTGATGGAGTTTTTAACTAGATACAACTGAAATAAAATATACAAGTATATAATGGTGGTCATGATGCAAGTGAATCCCACCTATCAATGCAATCACCCTAGAGAAAGCAGTGTGCCAGTAAGCCGCAATGGAACCAGTGCGGTAAAAACCTACAAGAAAACTGTGGCACAACGAGGGTGAGTTGCCAACTCGTGAGTAGAAGACATCACCGAGTAGAAACCATGTATGACTATCTCCTAGGTCATACAGTAAAATAATAATATATAAAGACATAGAGTAATAACCAGGGTAACGGTATAAGCAAAAGTATAAACCAAGGTACACGTGTCAGTGTCATAAAGTGGTAACAAGACATATGTAAATGTATGTATGAGTGTAAATGCATCAATCAATGTGTGTCCAGCAACGACACACTAAATCATGATAAAACCAGAGTGCCCAGCATCGACACTCGAAAACATCATGAAAGTCGTGTCCATCTGTGATACAATATCCTCATATCTTAGGCGTCGCATCCTCAGGTCGGCCCTCAAATCCTTCTCATGACTCCGGTCGGTATCTTCCGGATAACCGCCGAGTCCAAACTATCACCAGTCGGTAGTGCCCCCTGTCGGGCTCAACGTCTCAATCTCTATACGGCCTTCTTGCCCCGGGGCACCGTACCAGATCCACTATGTACCCACAGACGGTGTCGCCTTGCTCCTCGTGGTGGGTAATCATATATCATATATGCTCCAGAACCGAGAAATCTTATGGTGGACGCCATACATCATATCAAGGGAAAACCGCAATTCTTTTCTTTTAAAATGAGCATAAGTTTTCAATTTCACATACGGTTTCCCAAATCCAGAAATCTCATAATCATGAGCTAAATAATGAACAATGAATATCGGCATAAAGCCCAGCTGCAGTACATAACCAGAATGTTGGAATAGAAATGCATGAGGCCTCTAAGTAAGAAATGCAATATCTAAACTAGCATGTGAGAGCAAGAATACTAACAATATAATTAAACTACCATCTATCATGTTATACGAGTAAGATAAGAGTTTCTAATGTGTACGTGACATGGCAATTACCGATGCTGATGTGTGTGAGCCGGCCAGTAAGTGTACGTCCAATATACGCATTATCAGTACTGGTGCAGGTGTCCTGGCAGACGAGATCATAACAGAAAGTAAAAAGTAAAAGCAACCATAAGGTATATAAATCTATATACGAGCCATACCATTTATCGTGTTTAAATAGCACGAATCGTTGTTTTTAGAAAAGTAGGGACTACGGTGTTTTTTGAGAAAAGAAATATCATTTTGAATCCATAGCGTCCCTAGGTTTGCTCTTTTGAAAAAACCTACGATTCTTTAGTTTTGAAAATAGGTATGACTCGAACTTTATTCTAACACCTACTTAAGAAATTAAGAAACTAAACTAAAACAGTGTCAAAAGTGAATAGAAATCTAAACATATCCGAGTTGATATATCTAATAGTCGGCGATCCAGCCTCATAGCATCACGTACGATAATATCCATCGTACGGCATCCTCAAGTCAAGAGTGCAGATCAATCATCATATAAAAATTTGGTACGGTATAGTCCGTCATATGGCATCCTCAAAATCGAGGGTACAGGTCAAACATCATATATGTCGTATATAGATCATAGTTCATACGGTATCATTCATCGTACAATATCATAATCAAGGGTACGGATCTCAGGTCATATACAATCTATTATTCATCAAATCACATGTTATCCCATGTCATGTGTATTTCTCCTATCGATCCTTTAATATGTCATATCATAAACGAGATCTAAAGTCGATCATAAATCATGACCTCACGACATCATGTCCGATCATATCGACTCATATCCATATATTATAACATAACATCCTCACCACACGTGTATATGTATATATATATATATATATATGAAAATACACACCCACATACACACACACACACATATACACCCACATAAACCAAGTGCGTGTGTGCGTGTGTGTAACAACACATATCCTAAGGTTCACGACTAAGGTAAATAAGGCTAAGGGTATGTCTTCCGCTAACTACGCTTAATATATCCTATGGTCTCCTAGAATTTTACTCGCTAAGTATCCAACATTCACGTCGACGTATATATAAATTTATATAACAACCCTAAGCAACGGTTGCGGGAGTGCTATACTGAAAGTCTACCCTAGCACCATTATGAGGTTTAAACCGGCATCAAGCATCCAATTTTAAAAATTTCTTGGTGCTAAGCTATATTAACTAAGGATCAAACTAGATTATTAAGGTTTACATGATGATATCAAAAGAACTAATCTAAGAGATGGAAACAACAACCTTTGTAGACCGTGTCCTTCTCTTCAAAAACTCCGTGTAGTAGTCCACGCGACTCCACTAGGCTCCACTTGAAGTTGGATCGAGCTTCCTACGTGACCTTCGTGCCGAAGATGATCCATCCGAAGCTTCGCTAATCCAAGCCACCTCTTCACTAAACATACTTTAGTGAAGGAAACACACTACACCTGAGTGCTAATCAAGTGTAAGATAGTGAGGTAGGGGTTTTAAACTCACTAAGGATTTATTCAAAACCCTATGATTCACATCACATGTGAGGGTTAGGGTTTTGTAAATGAGGAAGAAGATGGAGTGAGCATGAAGGAGATGAGCTCTCAAAATGAAAAATGAACCACACTTGAAAAAATGAACCATGGCTCACATAATATCCTCACTCATTGAAGCATGGAATTTATTTCAATAAATAAATTGTACCATGCTTCAATAGTGCAAGCAAATGAATAAAGAAACATAAAAGCCATGTTTCGCCCCATTCCTCATTTTCCACCTCATTTCTATTTTGCACAAAAATAGAAAATCCTACCTTGCTTCTTAATATATATATGTAAATATATATATATGTAAATATATATATATATGTAAATATATATATATATATATATATTTACATATATCAAATATATATATTAATATATATATATATATATATTAAGAAAATAATTAGTGAGCAATAATATTAGTTAATATATAATTATATCAAATAAATATATATCTTATTATTGAATCAACACATGATTCAACAATCCGGTTATATCTCATATAACGGACTAATATCATTTATCTGTATATCACATTATCAAATCAACACTTGATTCAATAATCCAGTTATATCATATATAACCTAACTGATATCAAATAACCCCCATATTAGAATACAGTATCACATACTCGTATTTAATCAGGCCCTCCGCACATATCATCGTATGTGCCTTACTTCGTTTCACTTGAACAACTTATGTGTGGTATTCTAAAGACTCGTTAATACGCCAGTAGTAGGTGATGATCACATCAGTCACCCACAAGCCGTCAGCGGTACTAACTGGACGTAACGGCTACCCAGGTATTAAGAGAATAGAAGATCAACAAGCAAGCTTGTCCAAACTCCCATGAAGCCTATAAGTAACACTTACCGTACATTCCGGTCTCTTCGTCTGATATGTCGCATATCGAGTCTAGGGATGGAATCGTCAGACCCCAGTAACTTGAAAAGTCATGCCGATGTATAGCTCATAACGGTTCGAGAAACTACTGATAACACTTACCAGTAAATCTCATCAGCCCGGGCCATGGACTTACTGTTATAGCCAATCGAGCATAGCGCAACATCAACTCCCAATACCGGGAGAAACGAAATCCCTCTTATCGCTCACTGCCTCCATGTGACTCGGGACTGTACCTAAAATCCACCTATTTGCACGACTCATTTTAGCCGTGGTAGGGAGGAAATCAAAGCATGGTGGGAACCACATAAGACACTATGACGATCTCGGGTCTACAGACTAACCTGTACCAGTGTCACCAGAGAACTGTTATCTGACGATAGGTATAGTACCAACTAGGAGTTCTCGGCGAGTCCTGTTCAGTGTACCCATTCTCTAATAAGCACATGTGTACAATCTTTGATGTTAAACACCAATGGATATGAGATCAACCATCGCCCCATACAGGGTCAAGAAACGTACACACTAATATTCTCTGGAATATCGATGCCATGTCTCTATACTCCCTCGACTAGGAACAATTAAAGGATGTGCTTGTGGACTACACAAGTCCCAGTAGTATGATCTGCATCATAGTCCTGGTAGTCAAGCAAACATCCTAAGGGCTTTATCAACATGTATCAGAGAGACAGTATAATAATACTAGTGTACATGTTAAGATAAAGAGCAACCAAATAGCATACTATCATGTCGAGCAAGAAAGTCCTCTATATATATGTCCAAGTATCCACTATATCATACAATAATGGCCTCTAGGGCATACATATTGCTAACAATCTCCCACTTGCACTAAGTCCATGTGTTGTAGTATCTCATACCCAACATCCCAAAAAGTCTCTCAAACTGTGTCTGGGGGAGGTCCTTCGTGAGTAGATCCGCTACGTTGTCCTTCGTGTCAACTCTCCTGACCTCAATCTCCTGTCAATCTACTATCTCCCGGATCAGGGGATACCGCCTAAGAATATGTCTGGATCGCTGATGAGACCGGGGTTCCTTGGCCAAAGCCACAGCTCTATTGTTATCACAATACACAGGTATTGGATTCTCAATGGATGGAACCACACCAAGTTCAGTAATGAACTTCTTCATCCAGACAGCCTCTTTGGCAGCATCGTTGGCAGCGATGTATTCAGCCTCTATCGTCGAGTCTACAACGGTATCTTTCTTGGAACACTTCCAACATACCGCCCCTCCATTGAGGGTAAAGACAAAACCCGAGACCGACTTACTGTCGTCCTTATCACTCTGGAAGCTCGAATCGGTAAAGGACTTCACCTGGAGTTCTCCGTTACCATACACCAAGAACATTCCTTTAGTCCTTCTCAAGTACTTAAGAATGTTCTTCACAGCTATCCAGTGTTTTTTCCTAGGATCTGACTGATACCTACTCACTACACCTAGTGAGTAAGCTACATCCGATCCGGTACATAACACCGCATACATGGTTGACCCGACTGCCGAAGCATAGGGTATCCTTTGCATTGCGAGCCCTCTCCAAATCAGTCTTGGGAGACATCTCTTTAGAGAGAGTGATTCCTGAGCAAGCGGGTAAATTACCACGCTTAGAATCTTTCATACTGAACCACTTTAGTATGGTGTCAATGTACCTGAATTGGGACAATCCCAACATCTTCTTAGATCTATCTCGATAGATCTTTAGCCCCAGTATGTAGGAGGCATCGCCTAGTTCTTTCATGGAGAACTTGTGTGATAAGAAGAGCTTGACCAAGTGTAGCATAGGAATATCGTTTCCTATCAAGAGTATGTCATCCATGTATAATACAAGGAAGACAACCTTACTCTCTACAATCTTCTTGTATATACAAGGTTCATCTACATTTTTGATGAAGTCAAACTCTTTGATAGCTTCATCAAAATAGATGTTCCAGCTCCGCGATGCCTACTTTAATCCGTAGATTGATTTAAGCAGCTTGCACAATCTTCTGCTACTCCCACTATCTACGAAGCCCTCTGGTTGTGTCATGTACACGCTCTCATCTAAATCACCATTTAGAAAAGCGGTCTCGACGTCCATCTGCCAGATCTCGTAGTCATGGTATGCTGCAATGGCAAGTAGGATCCTGTTGGACTTAAACATAGCGACAGGAGAAAAGATTTCATCACAGTCGTCGCCTGGTCGTTGACAAAAACCTTTTGCTACAAGTCTAGCTTTGAAAGTCTCAACTTTTCCATCTACACCAAGTTTCTTCTTAAAGATCCACTTGCTCCCGATGGATTTTACCCCTTCAGGAGCAACTTTCAAAGTCCATACTTTGTTGGTGTACATGGATTCCATCTAAGATCGCATAGCATCCAACCATTTCATAGAGTCCCCACTTATGATGGCCTGCTCAAAACTAGTTCGGTCATCATCTTCCATGATGCAATCCTCGCTCCCACCGTCTATGAGAAAACCGTAGTATCTCTCAGGTGGGTGAGGAACCCAATTAGATCTGCGGAGTGGCTTAGGTTCGTTGGGGACTATTGAATCCTCTGGTTCCACCAAATCATCAGTTGTAGTTTGTTCTGCTGGAACATCTTCCACTTCTACCTCATTACCACTAATTTCATTCACAAGAAATTCCTTTTCTAAAAAGGTGGCATGTTGAGAAACAAACACTTTTTGTTTCTCGGTATAGTAGAAAATATATCCATATGAATCCTTTGGATATCACACAAACTTGCACAAAACAGACCTTGCCTCGAGCTTGTCCGAATTTTGCTTTTTAACATAGGCCGGACAACCCCATATCTTAACTCGTTTAAAAGATGGTCTCTTCTCATTCCATATCTCATATGGAGTGGTAGGCACGGATTTGGTCGGAACTCTATTCAATAGGTATGCAGCTGTCTCAAGTGCATAACCCCAAAAGAAAATAGGTAACTCAGCATTACTCATCATAGAGCATACCATATCTAATATGGTGTGATTCCTCCGCTCCAAAACTCCATTGTGCTGTGGTTTATACGGAGGAGTAAGCTGAGAAAGAATCCCATTCTCTTTTAAATAGTCTCGGAATTCCGTGCTCAAGTATTCTCCTCCCCGTTCAGATCGAAGGATTTTAATACTTTTACCCGTCTGGTTCTCAACTTCGTACTTATATTCCTTGAATTTCTTAAAAGCTTCAGATTTGTGTTTCAACAAGAACACGTGTCCGAATCTTGAGAGATCATCGGTGAATGTAATGAAGTACGAGAAACCATTCCTGGCATGTGTAGACATAGGACCGCATACATCACTATGTATCAGTCCCAAGAGTTCAGTAGTTCATTCTCCATGTCCAGTAAACGGAGTTTTGGTCATCTTGCCTTTGAGACATGACTGGCAAGTTTCATAAAATGTAAATTCAAACTGATTAAAATATCCATCTTTATGCAATTAGCTAGTCTTGTCTCATTGATATGACCTAGTCTACAATGCCATAAGAAGGCTTCGTTCATTTCTGAACTTTTCCTCTTATGTGTGTTCTGTACGATTAGAACTGTAGTTTGATTTAGAACGTATATACCGTTACATAACGTACCAAATCCAATCAACACTTGATTTAGGAAAATGTTCATAACATTATCCTCCAATATAAAGTTATATCCTTCTTTATGCAACAAAAAACAGATATAATATTGCACATCATATTTGGTACGTAATAACAGTCGTTCAGAATCATTGTATTACCAAATGGTAATACTAGGTGATATTCTCCAACTGCTTTGGCTGCAACAATTGCTCCATTCCCTACTTTTAGAGACATATCACCATTTCCCAGTTCTCTACCTCTTCTTAGCCCATGTAAAAAATTACAGACGTGGGATCCCGATCCGGTATCCAATACCCAAGACGTAGAGCAAACTGAGAAACGGTTCTCGGTAACGAACACACGTGAAGAAGATGCATCAGCATGCTCCTTCTTTGTTCTAGTGGCGTGGGAATCTGGGTATTCCCCTATTCCTTGCTCAGACTCATGACAATCTTAAGAAAAAGCGGAGCCAACGTTCCCCAACTCAGTATAATAAGCGGATCCAGTCAATACATCCATATTATTATCTTGATTAAGGCTTGTCATGGTCGCTAGCAGGAGAGAGAGAGAAGGAAACGCTTTAGCATGCACTCTTTGCAAGATTAGATTGGTTATTATTTTATCTAATCAGGATGGCTCCCACAGTTTTTATCAAATCTTCCTTCAACCCATAAAAGGTAAAATTAGCCGAGATTAATTACACCCTACAAGTTCGCCAATCGGTTAGCCAGGCAGGTATTGGTGCTCCGAGGGAGTCTCCCCATGCATTCGCATGGAACTAATTAAATAACCTCGTTTCCGCCGGGGCATAACCCCGTTAACATCTTTCTTAGACACCTACTGGATCAGCTAATTGTAAAGCGGAAAACTCTCCCAGGAGTAACACTTACTCGCAGTGGGTATCGGGATCCAACTATCTCATAGAAGGTATGCAATCTTATTGGAAATTTCAACACTTGAAATTCCCAATATCTGTTTTTATCCCTAGCGACTTATGACCTTAACTATGGTCAACAAATCATAAGAGCTTGCCAAGTTCAACCCGTCATTTCGTGATTGAATTAAACCCACCCGTACGACCCTTGGCTAAGGTCAATAAAGCCGTACGACTACCCTATCCAATCGCATCACATGCGGCGGATAAGCACTAATCAGCTACCGTACACTGCGCCTTGGCTATGGTCAACAAACGTAGCACGAATACTAAATAGCATTTATCCGAAATAACGAAGGGCTATGACTGGTTTTGTAGAAAAAGTTTAATGTAATGAACTTGATATCATTGCAGAATCTACTGATTTGAAAAGGAGTGTTTTTTGTAGCTTTTTCTAGTTTAGCTAAAGAGGTCACTCCTGGTGAAGGGATCTCGGCACTTTCCTCATCGAATGAGGTGCTGGATATTCATCAAGGAATACCACAATGCAAAGCAAGAACTAGAGAAGCCATAAAAACAAAACCAAGTGGGTTTTAGCATTTGCTAGTTTTGCTAAAGAGGTCACTCCCACTGAAGGGATCACGGCTCTTTCCTGATCGAATGAGGTGCTGGATATTCATTAAGGAATACCATTATGCAATGCAAGAACTAGAGCTGCCTTTTTAAAATTTCGATTCCACAACATCTTTAGGTTTCTTTTCGTTCCATTAATCTCATTAATGAAGTCCCATCATTTATGTTTCCCTAAACATCAAAGAAAAGAAACGAAAATAGAATATACGCTTATGCCATCCGCATTCGCCACGGGGCCCCGTCATGCACCGTTAGGTTACTTAACTAATGGCAGAGCGGGGGCTGGACTAGTGCGGGTGCAAAACATAAGCAACGTTTATTATATATAGCATTCGTATCACGTAGTTATATGATCACATCACAGAACCATGCAGCAAAAGTCAACATATGAAATATTGGATATACTAGGAGGTCTGTGTTTTAAATTTAGCCAGTAATGAAAAACACGGATTCCACGGTCGTGATGAATAGCCAAACCCACATCCCTAGACCCCTGCGAGAGCTTCATGCAACCCTGCCAATTCTAGAGTTAGGAGACCCGGTCTCGACTCCTCGAGATGGTCTCCCACTGTACTCCAGAACCCAGTTACTTGTGCTCCCCGCTTTGGGTCGATCCTAAAGCGAAAAAGTAAATAATATACATCAATGGTGACATCATCCTCAACTCGGAAGTGTCCCAATAAAAGAATATTACATATATTTTTACATGAATGAAAATTAAAAAACTCCCATATCACACAAAAAAACCCGGCTAATCCATCACGACGATCCAATATAACATATCACAGCAACACATAACCTCACATGTCATCAACGTAAGTAAATATGCGTATCCCAAATTCCATTGACATATAGCAATGAGATCGGGGATACACCACATATAACACTTACGGCCGCAGAAAAGAAATGAAAAACTACAATATTTAGAATCCGCAGACTCCTTAGACATCATAAACCCGGAATATCTCACATTCCGAATTTCATGCTTAACCCTATAAACTTTGCATTTTAGTCTCAAATTGAAAACACTTTTCAATAAGCAGTCGGATAATTCAACAAGATTCCCGACAAGTTGTTTGCGTACTATACGCTATTGCGACGGAGTTTTGATCCAAATAGAAACTCCGTGGTGATCGACCAACCAAGACTAAAATGCTAGATTTAAAAAATACTAACTAGTTTTCACAAAACTAATTATTTTGGATTCTAAAAATTGTATCACATATCATCATAATCTATACAACGCTAAACATTTCGATCGACTCATCAAATACCGACAAATCCCAGAGACCTCAACAACTTGAGCATCACTAAAAACACCCAGAAAATGGCAAATTTGTTATTGGAGCAGCACAAGAAAAACGAAGCTAGAAAGCCATAAAGTTGCGGCGGAACCACGGCCAAACTAGGTGTTTGGCCGCGGTTCCACGACACTTTAATAGAATTGGTGCGTCGAATTTCTTGGGTCTCCAACAAAAACCCTGAACGATTTTCTGCATATTTTTAATCTTGAAAATTTCAACGTTTGAAAAATGGACAGAAACTTGGTGAAAAATGGGTTTCGAAGTTCGATCGAACACTTTAATGTCGTAAAGACATTCTCTAATGTTCTAGCTAGGCTCTGATACCATGAAAGTCTACCCTAGCACCACCATGAGGTTTAAACCGGCATCAAGCATACAACTTTATAAATTTCTTGGTGCTAAGCTACACTAACTAAGGATCAAACTAGAATATTAGGGTTTATATGATGATATCAAAAGAACTAATCTAAGAGATGGAAACAACAACCTTTGTAGACCGTGTCCTTCTCTTCAGAAGCTCTGTGTAGTAGTCCACACGACTCTACTAGGCTCCACTTGAAGTTGGATCGAGCTTCCTACGTGATCTTCGCGCCGAAGATGATCCACCCGAAGCTTCGCTAATCCAAGCTACCTCTTCACTAAATTTACTTTAGTGAAAGAAACACAGTACACCTAAGTGCTAATCAAGTGTAGGATGGTGAAGTAGGGTTTTTTAACTCACTAAAAATTTATTCAAAACCCTATGATTCACATCACATGTGAGGGTTAGGGTTTTATAGAGGAGGAAGAAGATAGAGTGAGCTTGAAGGAGATGAGCTCTCAAAATGAAAAATGAACCACACTTGAAAAAATGAACCGTGGCTCACATAATATCCTCACTCAATGAAGCATGGAATTTATTTCAATAAATAAATTGAACCATGCTTCAATAGTGCAAGCAAATGAATAAAGAAACATAAAAGCCATGCTTCACCCCATTCCTCATTTTCCACCTCATTTCTATTTTTCACAAAAATAGAAAATCCTACCATGCTTCTTAATATATATATATAAACACATATATCAAATATATATATTAATATATATATATACACACACACACACATATATCAAATATATATTAATATATATATATTAAGAAAATAATTAGCGAGCAATAATATTAGTTAATATATAATTATATCAAATATAAATATATATCTTATTATTAAATCAACACTTGATTTAATAATCCTGTTATATCTCATATAACCGACTAATATCATTTATCTGTATATCATATTATCAAATCAACACTTGATTCAATAATCCGGTTATATCACATATAACCTAACTGATATCAAATAACCGCCAGATTAGAATAAGACATCACATACTCATATTTAATCAGGCCCTCCGTACATATCAGCATATGTGCCCTACTTCGTTTCGCTTGAACTAGGAAATTTCTGTGTGGGACTCTAAAGTTTCGTCAATACGCCAGCAGTATGTGATAATCACATCAGTCACCCACAAGCCGTCAGCGGTACTAGCTGGTCGTAACGGCCGCTGGGTTCGCTTAGCACCCCCGACGGGTTTCGGCAAGCATCAAGTATGCTATTTCAAAAATTTAGGCTGCCGAGCGAGCCCGACCAAGGATCTAACTAGAGAATTAGGGTTTTTATAAGCAAGTAAACAACTTTACTCTAAGTGAACAAGGAATACAACCTTTGTAGATCGGTCTTTCACTTCTAAAGCTCCGTGTAGTAGTCCCTTTGCTCCAAGTAGTGGTCTCCCGGACACTCCTTAGACTCCACTAGGCGAAAGGAACGAGCTTGCTCAAGGATCTTCGAGGCCGAAGATGATCTACGTCGAAGAATCTCTAACTCAAGCTCCCTCTTCACTAATTGAGAATTAGTGAATGAAACAACCAATACTAAATGGGTAGTTTGGTATAGATTGGTGAAGTAGGAATTTTTCTCACTTTAGAATTATTTCTCTCTTTCTTTTCTTCACTCATGAAAACCTAGAGAGCTCAAAATGAGATGAAGAAGAAGAAGAAGAAGAAGTGGTGAATTATGGCAACCATGGATGAGAAAATATCATATATGATATTTGTAGAGACTTAACCATGGCTAAAGATAATGGTTGGGTTAATAAATATCTAGAGTAAAACAAAATTAGTGAACTAAGTCAATGTTTCCACAAGTTTCTAAAAGCATCTTAAACCATGACTTTTTCCACCTGATTTTGTTTTTCACTTAATAATTAAATCCCTAAATTATCTTAAGTATGGTATGAGTCTCATACACCCATGTCCAATGTATCATCAAGCATGACACAAAATAAATACATTACCATATATCACATATATATTAAATGTATAAGTAGAAAAGAAATTCTTAAGTGAGCTAATATTAGTTAATATATATTAATATATCAAATATATAATTATATATTAAATTATTAAATCAACACTTGATTTAATAATCCGGATATATCATATATAACCGACTAATATCATATATCGCGAGATTAGAATACGATATCACATACACGTATTAATCTCGGTCCCGCACATATCACATATGTGCCCTACTTTGTTTTGCTTGAGCTAGGAAACCTCTGTGTAGGACTCTAAAGACTCGTCAATACGCCGGCAGTAGGTAATGATCATATCAGTTACCCATAAGCCGTCAGTGGTACTCGCTGGACGTAACGGCTACACGGGTATTGAGCGATCAGAAGATCAACAAGCAAGCTTGTTCATAGTCCTGTGAATCCAATAAGTAACACTACCGTACTGTCCGGTCTCTTCGTCTATTGTGTCACATATCTGGTCTGGGGGTGGTAAACGTCAGACTCCAATAACTTTAAAGTCATGCCGATGTAAGGCTCATAACGGGTCGAGAACTACTGATAACACTTACCAGTAAATCTCAGTTTCCGCCCTGGCCAGGGACTTCCAGTTTTGCCCAATCGAGCATAGCACAACATCAACCCCTAATACCGGGAGAGACGAAACCCCTCCTATCGCTCATTGCCTCTATGTGACTCAGGACTGTACCCAAAAACCACCGTTTTGCACTCTCTTGAACGTGGTAAGGTGGAAATCAAAGCACAATGGGAATCACACAAGACTCTATAACGATCTCGGGTCTACAGATTAACCTGTAACAGTGTCACCAGAGAACTGCTATCTGACGTTAGGTATTATACCATCTAGGAGTTCTCGGCGAGTCATGTTCAGTGTACCCATTCTCCAATGAGCACATGTGCACATTCTCTGATGTCAAACACCAATGGTTGTGGGATCAACCATCGCCCCATCAGGGTCAAGAATCGTACACACTAGTCTACTCTGGAATATCGATGCCTCGTCTCGATACTCCCTCGACTAGGAAAAATTAAAAGATAAACTTGTGGACTACCCTGGCCACACTAGTATGATCTGCATCATAATCCTGGTAGTCAACTCCATAACTTAAGGGCTTTATCAACTTGTAACAGAGAGACAATAAAAGTATACATGTTAAGATAAAGAGTAACCGGATAGCATACTATCATGTCGAGCAAGAAAGTCATCCCTATATATGTCCAAGCATCCACTATAATATACAATCATATACAATAATGGCCTCTAGGGTATACATACAACTAACAATCTCCCACTTGCACTAAGGCCAGTTGTTGTAATATCTCATACCCAACATCCCTTAAAGTCTCTTTAGGGAAAAGGCCTTCGTGAGTGGATCCGCCGTGTTATTCTTCGTGTCAACTCTCCTTATCTCGATCGCCTGGAGATCAGCCATCTCCCTGATCAGGTGATACTGCCTAAGAATATGTCCGGATCATTGATGGGACCGGGGTTCCTAGGCCAAAGCCACAGTTCCATTGTCATTATAATAGTAGGAACCTCACCAAGTTCATCTCTTGAACATCTTCATCCAGACAGCCTCTTTGGCAACATCGTTGGTAGCGATGTATTCAGCCTTTATCGTCGAGTCTACTACAGTATCTAACTTGGAACTGTTCTAACATACCTTCCCTCTACCGAGGGTAAAGACAAAACCCGAGACTGACTTTCAATCGACCTTATCACTCTGGAAGCTCTAATCGGTAAAGGACTCCATCTGAAGTTCACCGTTACCATACACCAAGAACATTTCTTTAGTCCTTCTCAAGTACTTAAGAATGTTCTTCACAGCAGTCCAGTGTTTCTCCCCAGGATATAAGAGGCATCACCCAGATCCTTCATGGAGAAACTTAGTGATAAGAAGAGCTTGACCGGGTGTAGCATAGGAACATCATTTTCTATCAAGAGTATGTTATCCACGTACAATACGAGGAAGACAACCTTACTCTCTACAACCTTCTTGTATATACAAGGTTCTTCTACGTTTTTGATGAAGTCAAACTATTAGACTGCCACATCAAAACAGATGTTCCAACTCCGCGATGCCTGCTTTAATCCGTAGATTAATTTAAGCAGCTTGCACACCTTTCCGCCGCTCCTACTGTCTACGAAGCCCTCTGGCAGTGTCATGTACACGCTCTCTTCTAAATCACCATTTAGAAAAGCGGTCTTGACGTCCATCTGCCAGATTTCGTAGTCATGGTATGAAGCAATGGAAAGTATGATCCGGATGGACTTAAGCATAGCCACTGGAGAAAATGTTTCATCTAAATCCACACCTGGTTATTGACGAAAACCTTTTTGCTAAAAGTCTAGCTTTGAAAGTCTCGACTATTCCATCTACACCAAGAATCTTCTCAAGATCCACTTGCTCCCAATGGGTTTTACCCCTTCAGGAGCAACTTCCAAAGTCCATACTTTGTTGGTGTACATGGATTCCATCTCATATCGCATTGCATCAAGCCATTTCACAGAGTCCCCACTCGTGATGGCCTGCTTGAAGCTAGTTGGATCATCATCGTCCATGATGCAATCCTCGCTCCCACCATCAATGAGAAAACCATTGTATCTCTCCGGTGGATGAGGAACCCTATTAGATCCGCGGAGAGGCTGAGGTTCGTCGGGGACTATCGAATCCTCCGGTTCCACCAAATCGTCAGTTGTAGTTTGTGTAGCTAGAACCTTTTCCAGTTCTACCTCATGACCACTAATTTGTTTTTCAAGAAATTCCTTTTCCTAAATAGGTGGAATGCCGAGAAACAAAACATCTTTTGTTCCTCGGTGTAGTAGAAGATATACCCTCGCGAATGTTCGGGATATCCAACAAACTTACTCAAAACTAACCTTGCCTCGAGTTTGTCCGGATTTTGCCTTTCAACATAGGCTGGACAACCCAATATCTTAACTCGTTTAAGACATGGTCTCTTCCCATACCATATCGTATATGGAGTGGTAGGCACTGATTTGGTCGCAACCCTATTCAATAAGTATGCAGCTGTCTCAAGTGCATTGCCCCAATAGGTAACTCAGCGGTACTCATAATAGAGCGCACTATATCTAATATGGTGCGATTCTTCCGCTCCGATACACCGTTGTGCTGTGGTGTATACGGAGGTGTAAGCTGAGAGAGAATCCTATTCTCTTTTAAATAATCCAGAAACTCCATGCTTTAGTATACTCCTCCCCGATCAGATCGAAGGCTTTTAATACTTTTACCCGTCTGGTTCTCAACTTCACACTTATATTCTTTGAATCCCCCATAAGCTTCAGACTTGTGTTTCAACAAGAACACATGTCCGAATCTTGAGAGATCGTCAGTGAATGTAATGAAGTACGTCGAACCATTCCTGGCATTTGTAAACATGGGACCGGATACATCACTATGTATAAGTTCCAAGAGTTCAGTAGCTCTTTCTCCGTGTCCAGTAAACGGAGTTTTGGTCATTTTACCTTTGAGACATGACTGGAAAGTTTCATAAGATGTAAATTCGAACGGATTCAAATATCCATATTTATGCAACTTAGCTAGTCGTGCGCATTGATATGACCTAGTCTACAATGCCACAAGAAAGATTCGTTCATTTCTGAACTTTTCCTCTTGTGTGTGTTCTGTACGTTAAGAACTGTAGTTTGATTTAGAACGTATATGCTATTACATAACATGCTTGATCCAATCAACTTTTGATTCAGGAAAATGTTCATAACATTATCCTTCAATACAAGATTATATTCTTCTTTACTTAATAAAGAAACTGATAAAATATTGCATATCAGGTTCGGTATGTAATAACATTCGTTCAGAATCAGTGTATTACCAGTTGGTAATACAAGGTGATATTCGCTAACTACTTTGGCTGCAACAGTTCCACCATTCCCTACTTTTAGAGAATGATCACCTTTTCCCAGTTCTCTACCTTTCTTTAGCCCATGTAACATACACATATGGGAAACCGTATATTCCCCTATTTCCTGCTCAGACTTATAACAATTATAAGATAAAGCGGAACCAACGTTCCCCAGCTCAGTATAACAAGCGGGTTCGGCCAATACATTAATATTATTATCTTGAATAAGGCATGTCACGGTCGCTACCTGGAGAGAGAGAGAGAGAAGAAAACACTCTGCGTATGCTCATGCAAGATTAGATTGGTTATTATTTTATCTAATCAGGATGGCTCCAGCTATTTTTATCAAATCTTTCTTTAAACCCTAAAAAGTAAGACTAGCCGGGATTAATTACACCCTACAAGTTCGCCAATCTTTCAGCCAGGCCAGTGTCGATACTTTGAGGGAGGTTCCCCGTGCATTTGCACGGACCTAATAAATAAACCTCATTTTCCCAGGGGCGTAACCCTATTAACACCTTTTAAGACACCTACTTGATCGGCTAATTGTAAAGTGCAAAACTCTCCCAAGAGTAACTCTTACTCGCAGTGGGTATAGGGATCCAACTATCTCATAGAAGGTATGCAATCTCATTGCAAATTTCAACACTTAAAATTCCTAATAATATTTTGCCCCTAGCATCCTATGACCTTGACAAGGGCTAACAAACCATTGGGCGCTAGTCAAGTTCAACCCGTACATTTCTTGATTGAATGAAACCCACCCGTACGACCCTTGACAAAGGCCAACAAGGTCGTACGACTACCCTAATCCAATCGCATCATATGGTTGCAGATAAGCACTAATCAGCCACCGCACACTACGCCTTGACAAAGGCCAACAAACGCAGCACGAATACTAAATAGTCCTTATCTGAAATGACGGAGGGCTACGACAGGTTTTTAAGAAAACCTTTTTCTTAATGAACTTAGTATCGTTGTAGAATCGAGTGATTTGAAAAGGAGTGGTTTAAGCTCCTCTTTTAAAATCGAGTTTTTCAAAATAAACTGAGTGGGTTTAGCATCTTCTAGTTTTTTCTAAAAAGGTCACTCCCGGTGAAGGGATCTCGGCTCTATCCTCATCGAATGAGGTGCGGGATATTCATCAAGGAATACCACTATGCAAAGTAAGAACAAGAGCTACCAGTTTTTAAAATTTGATTCCAAAACATCATTGGGTTTCTTTCCTTTTCATTAATCTCATTAATGAAGTCCCATCATTTATGCTTCCTAAGCATCACCGATAAAGAAACAAAAATACAACATACGCTTATCCCATCCTCATTCTCCACGGGGTCCCGTCATGCAGCGTTAGGTTAGTTAACTAACGGCAGAGCGGGGGAAGGACTAGCACGGATGCAAAACATAAACAACGTTTATTATATATGATATATATAATATAAAGCATTCGTCTCACGCAGTTATATGATCTCATCACAGAACATTGCAGCAGAAGTCAACATATGAAATATTGGATATACTAGGAGGTCCATGTTTTAAATTAAGCCAGTAAAAAATACGGATTCCACGGTTGTGATGAATAGCCAAACCCACATCCCTAGACCCCTACGAGAGCGGCGAGCAACCCTACCAATTCTAGAGTTAGGAGACCCGGTCTCGACTCATCGAGATGGTCTCCCACTGGACTCTAGAACCCGGTTACTTGTGCTCCCCGCCTTGGGTCTATCCTAATGCGGAAAAGTAAATAATATACATCAACGGTGACATCATTCTCAACCCGAAAGTGTCCCAATAAAAGAATATTACATACAAGTTTTTACATGAATGAAAATGAAAAACTCTCATCTCACGCAAAAAAAACCCGGCTATTCAAACACGACGATCCAATATAACATATCACAGCAATACATAACATCATATGTCATCAACGTAAGTAAATATGCGTATCCCAATTGTCGTTGATGTATAGCAACGAAACCGGCGATACACCACATATTACACTTACGGCCGCAGAAAAAACAAGTGAAAACTACAATAATTTGAATCCGCAACATCCTTAGACATCATAAACCCGAAATATCACATACTTCGGATTTCATGCCTAACCGTATATAAATTCCTTAGACATCATAAACCTGGAATATCACATATTCCGAATTTCATGCCTAACAATATAAACCCGGCATTTTAGTCTCAAATTGAAAACACTTTTCAATATCAAGTCGGGCAATTCAACAAGATTCCCAATTGTTGATCGAATGCTCATCAGAAACATTAGTAGACGGCCGCACCCCCGATGCCGTCGACGAAGCGCACCTAGGCGAAACACCTAGGCCGCGAGCACCCGAACGGATCTTTTTGGCTACGGGGTTCTCCTACAATCACTTAGTTAGGGCTATGGGGCGGGGCTATCCATTAGTGCTACCCGGCGAGCGTTCGCGTACAATACGAGATTGCAACGGAGTTTTGATCCGGATCAAAACCCCGTGGAAACCGATCAAGTGAGAATAAATTGCTAGATTTACAAAATTCTAATTAGTTTTCACAAAACTAATTATTGTGGATTCCAAATATTGTATCACTATCACAGATATCTAGACGATGTTAAACATATCGATCGATTTATCAAACACCCAAAATTCCCAGAGACCTCAACACTTAAGTCACTGTTAAAAATACCCAGATTTCCTAAGGACCTACATAAGAAAGCACGATCCCTGCCCCACCAACGACGCCGCGGAACCGCCACCAAAGGCATGCTTTGGCCGCGCTTCTGCGGTCGTTTGGTCGAGTAGGGCCGTCGTTTTTCTTGTGGGTCCATAGAAAAACCTGCACAATTTTCTTAACATTTTTAATTAGAAAAATTCCAACTTTTGAAAAAATTTCCAGAGAGTGCGATTTTTCGGGTTTTCGAATAGTCGATCGAACACTTTAACTTCGCCTAGACAACTCCTAATGCTCTAGCATGGATTTGATACCACTGCTGGGTTCGCTTAGCACCCCCGACAGGTTTCGGCAAGCATCAAGTATGCTATTTCAAAAATTTAGGGTGCCGAGCGAGCCCGACCAAGGATCTAACTAGAGAATTAGGGTTTCTATAAGCAAGTAAACAACTTTACTCTAAGTGAACAAGGAATACAACCTTTGTAGACCGGTCCTTCACTTCTAAAGCTCCGTGTAGTAGTCCCTTTTCTCCAAGTAGTGGTCTCCTGGACTCTCCTTAGGCTCCATTAGGCGAAAGGAATGAGCTTGCTCAAGGATCTTCGAGGCCGAAGATGATTTACGTCGAAAAATCTCTAACTCAAGATGCCTCTTCACTAATTGAGAATTAGTGAATGAAACAACCTATACTAAATGGCTAGTTTCGTATAGATTGGTGAAGTTGGAATTTTGCACACCTTAGAATTATTTTTCTCTCTTTGTTTTCTTCACTCATGAAAACTTAGAGAGCTCAAAATGAGATGATGAAGAAGAAGCAGTGGCGAATTATGGCAACCATGGTGAGAAAATATCATATATGATATTTGTAGAGACTTAACCATGGCTAAAGATAAAAGTTGGGTTAATAAATATCTAGAGTAAAACAAAATTAGTGGACTAAGTCAATGTTTCCACAAGCTTCTAAAAGCATCTTAAACCATGGCTTTTTCCACCTGATTTTATTTTTTCCCTTAATAATTAAATCCCCAAATTATCTTAAATATGGTATGAGTCTCATACACCCATGTCCAATGTATCATCAAGCATGACACAAAATAAATACATTAGCATATATCACATATATATTAAATGTATAAGTAGAAAAGAAATTCTTAAGTGAGCTAATATTAGTTAATATATATTAATCTATCAAATATATAATTATATATTAAGTTATTAAATCAACACTTGATTTAATAATCCGGCTATATCACATATAACCGACTAATATCATATATCGCGAGATTAGAATACGGTATCACATATATGTATTAATCTCGGTCCCGCACATATCACATATGTGCCCTGCTTCCTTTCGCTTGAGATAGGAAACCTCTATGTAGGACTCTAAAGACTCATCAATACGTCGGAAGTAGGCAATGATCATATCAGTTACCCACAAGCCGTCAGCGGTACTAGCTGGACATAACGGCTACCCGGATATTGAGCGATCAGAAGATCAACAAGCAAGTTTGTTCATACTCCCGTGAATCCAATAAGTAATACTACCGAATAGTTCGGTCTCTTCGTCTGATATGTCACATATCTGGTATGGGGGTGGTAAACTTCGGACCCCAATAACTTGATAAGTCATGCCGATGTGAGGCACATAACGTGTCGAGAAACTACTGATAACATTTACCAGTAAATCTCAGTTTCCGCCCTGTCCAGGGACTTTCTGTTATGTCCAATCGAGCACAGCGCAACATCAACCCCCAATACCAGGAGAGACGAAACCCCTCCTATCGCTCATTGCCTCCATGTGACTCGGGACTGTACCCAAAAACCACCATTTTGCATTCTCTTTTGAACGTGGTAAGGTGGAAATAAAAGAACGGTGGGAATCACACAAGACTTTAAGACAATCTCGGGTCTATAGACTAACCTGTACCAGTGTCACCAGAGAACTGCTATCCGACGTTAGGTATAATACCATCTAGGAGTTCTCGGCGAGTCCTGTTCAGTGTACCCATTCTCCAATAAGCACCTGTGAACAATCTCTGATGTCAAACACCAATGGTTGTAGGATCAACAATCGCCCCATACATGGTCAAGAATTGTACACACTAGTCTACTCTGGAATATTGATACCCCGTCTCGATACTCCCATGACTAGGAATAATTAAAGGTTGAACTTGTGGACTACCCTGGCCCTACTAGTATGACCTGCATCATAATCCTGGTAGTCAAGTGTTACGCCCTGCTTCCTGGTATACGGCGAAGGGGACGGGACCGGTCCGCTACGTATTTACTGTGAAGTAAATACGCTAAGCGTATCTAAGCAATATAAAAGTAATCACAAGAGACAAGAGATATAAAAACAATAGCAACTTTATTAATTAATATTCTTTTGTACAATGCATGAAAAGTAAATACAACGGGAATAAAAGCGATGCCTAAACAGTGGCATAACAGGAATTGAAGAGTACTGAATGGAAATGTACAATATCTAGAGCTCAGGGTCTTCGAGGAACTGATCCAAGTCTTCACTGGTGGGCTCGATCTCTGCTGTGTCCAGAGCACCTGACGACATTCATAGAAGAAATAAATAGAATGTCGTCAGCGAACAGGTCGCTCGGTAAGTCCCAAAGATAATGGAGAAATAGAAAAGACAGAATAAGAAGATATCTTTTAAAGTTGTAGAATATTGTAGAATATTGTGTTAACGCTGTTGTTTGTAGCTTGGTACAGAAGGATGCAAGTGTATACGAGAGGGGTCTCAGTATGCTAGAGACCAGGGCAAACGGAATGTACAAGGAACCGTTAAGCCACGGTACAACAGCAACGAAATATAGGTTAGGTGTCTTAATCATACTGTCTCGTGCCACTTTTAACACCTTCCGTACCAATCTACCCCTTAAACCCCGTATTGTTTTAATTGTATTGTTATATTGTATTGTATAGATTGTATAGTTGAATGACTGACCAAAACCATGATATCAGTAAACGGATGTGACTGAGTAATCAGGTAAATGGAATAACTATAGAATCATGTAAATGGATGTATATCCATGGTTCGGTTCGGTCAAGTTGTATAGATTGATAACTGAATTCATGGATTCATGTGTTCTTATTGAATTGGAATATTGTAGATTGTACTTGAATCATATTCAAGTCAGATATAATCAGACTCAAACTCGAGTCAGACAATTAGAAATGTAAATCGAAGTCTTGATTATTTCTTAAAGCTATATTTACTAGGGTTCTTAGGGTAATTAATAAAACTTGAGGGGGGCTTATATAAAAATACTTTTATTTACTTTTTCAAATGCACCCCAAGTATTTATTAATCGTCTTTAGAGTTGTAATGAATTTAGATTTTATATTGTGATATTTCTAGTGAAAATATCCTATTTTCATAATAAGTGGTATTTATTTGTAATATTGGTTTTGTATGGAATTCATGGTAATTTAGTGTAAAATTGATTCTTGTAATTTTTAGAAAAATGTGGAATATTTATATCATAACAAAATAGGTATTTTAAATATAAATATACATATATTTATAAAAAAATAATTTTAATATATATATTTTATATTCTAAAAATCTCATTTTCTCAAGATGTCGTATTTTAAATCTTTCGAGACCGAATGCTCCTTGCGGAGGTCTGAATCTCGCACTACTAAGCCTGAGGATGTGCGATAATCCGCACCATCCCGAACGGGTTCCCCAAAATGGGTTGTAGCGGCGCTTTGCAAAGATTGTATAAATACTAAATCCTTTAGAAAACAGTTTTATTAAGTAAAAGGTATTTAAATGAAAAAGTGTCGTTTTCCCGTATTCTATGTTCTAGAGTCTCCTAAGTCAACTAGACTGCTCCTAACTGGTCTAAAGTGACATGTTGTGAGATACCTCAAATTGCCTCTTCACCGCCAATTGTAGCCAGGTAAGTACAAGTGAAGAAAGGAGGGATCTGCTCACGAATCACCGTGAGACGGGCCTTTTGAAGTTACCTTTCTTACTTGTCTAGCCTAGACACCACAAAGTCAGGTTTAGATAAACGACTGATGCCCACAACCTTGCTCTGTCCTAATGAATGTGACAGTCCTTAATTGGCTGAGTCTAGATATTTTTTATTAGTTCAAAAGTTATTTATTTATAAAGATGTATCAATACTAAATCTTTTAGAATTGGTTTTTTATTAAGTAAAGGGTATTTAAATGAAAATGTTTGTTTTCCCGTATTCTAAGTTCTCGAGGTATCGTGTTATGTTTGCATATGAGTTTGTGAGGAGGTAGGTCGTTACCTCGTGATCTACTTAATGGTATAGAAAGTTTAATGGAGTTAAATGTTTAATTGAAACAATGTGGTATTTAAGTGAAAAATACGATAAATGGAAATAGCAATCATTTTATGAATTTAAACTTGATCAATTTAGTTGAATAGCGTTTAATAGTTAACATGAGAGTGTTTAAACATAATTGAAATAACGAGAAGTGAAGTTTATAAGAAAACCGAATCAGAAATCGGATTTGTGCCGATTCCGTCGGGCTTTGTAATTCCGTATTTTTTAGAAAAAGAATAAAGAAGAGGGATGGGGACTTACGGGTTTTAGGACACACAAGAGGGTGAGAGGGAAGTAGTGGAATCACCGATGTGTTGCGTCGTCGCTGGGAAATCCTAGAACGATCGCCGGAAGTTCCGCCGGGAATTCGTCGGAGCTTCGACTCGACCTCGTTTTCAAAGTGCACAAGATTCTTGGAAATTTTGAGAGAGTGGGCTCAGAATTTTGGGGTGAGAGGATAGGGTGTAGGGGTGTATTTATAGGGTTAGGCTAGGGTTAGGGTAGGTGTAGGGTTTTTAATTAAAAAATTGTAAAAAGTGTGAAAAAATGTATTAAAATGAAGTAATTGAGAGTTATTGGGCTCTCTGGAATTTATTACAGAATTTAGAGTATACAGTGATGTTGAGAAGACCAAGGGGCTCAACTCCCTAGTTGATGACTCTGCCGTCTGACCGAGTCCGGCTGGCGGCCCCGGCCCGAGTCGGCCGGTCCGCCGGCCGACTCGGCCGAGTCAGGCCGAGTCGGGGTCTTGGGAGGTAGGGGTCTCCTGGGGTAGGCACTGGTATATTCAGATTTTCAGGTTCAGTAGACATTTTGGGAGTTATTGTGTGTGGACTGTTGGGCTTCTAAAGAATTTAAAATAAAATAATATTAAAAATAATGTTGGGCTGGGGATTTGAACTCTGGTGGCTTGGTTCAGCAGTGTAAGGTATTACCAATGAGCTACAAGGTCCTTCTTGTAATTATGGTGTGAATTAATTACTTAAAGAGATATCAACAATATTAAATACTCCGAGTATACTTTAATTTTAAATCAAATTTATGTACACTAAAAATGGAGTTGTTACAGTCTACCCTCCTTATAAAAATTTTGTCCTCGAAATTTATAACTTTTATTTGAGGACTGGTTTACAAAGAGGTGTGGATATCTTGCACGCATTTCATCTTCCCTTTCCCAAGTAGACTCTCCTGGAGTGTCTTTCCTCCACATCACTCGGACCAAGTTGACTTCCTTGTTCCGAAGTGTCTTCACTTCCCTGTCCAGGATCTCCACAGGCTGTTGCTCACAAGATAAATCAGGCTGTATAGTGAGCTCGGAATGATCGAGAAGATGGCTGGGGTCACTCACATACCTTATGAGTTGGGATATGTGGAACACATTATGCACTCCTTCCAATGAAGGTGGAAGCGCTAAGCGGTATGCCACTTCACCGACTCGTTCGTGTATGTTGAACTGTCCAATATATCCCGGACTTATCTTACCCCGTCTTCCAAATCGGATCACTCCGCGGTTCGGAGATATCTTCAAGAATACGTGATCTTCTGGCTGGAACTCCAAGTGTCGTCTCTTTGCATCACCCCAGTGCTTCTGTCGATCTTGGGCTATGCGCATCCTTTCCCTGATAGTATGAACCACATCAACAGTCGCTACTATCATCTCTGGTCTAAGAAGTTCCCTATCTCTGATGTCGTCCCAACTTAATGGTGATCGACACTTCCTTCCATACAATGCTGCAAAAGGTGCCATTCCCATGCTTGCTTGGTAGCTGTTGTTGTACGAAAACTCCACAAGATGTAGGTGATCTTCCCACGATCCTTTGAAGTCTAACATACATGCTCTGAGCATATTATCCAAGATCTGAATAGTTCGTTCCGACTGACCATCTGTTTGTGGATGATAAGCCGTGCTGAAGTTCAGACTTGTTCCCAAGATTGCTTGCGGACTCTACCAAAATTGCGATCAAAACCTGGTGTCACGATGGGAGACAATGCAGACCGATACTCCATTAAGTCTCACAATTTCCTGTATGAGTTCATGGGTATCAGAGATAGTACATTATGAAGAGTTTAAATTTTAAGTAGATTATTACCTCCATGTACTTCTTTGCTAGTGTCTCAGTAGATTGGCCAACTCGAAATGGGATGAAGTGATCCGACTTTGTGAGTAGATCCACAATGACCCATACGGCATCGTTACCCTTTGTGCTGCGAGGAAGAGCAGTCACAAAATCCATCATGATGTGTTGCCACTTCCATTCTGGAATTGGTAACGGTTGATGTAATCCAGCAGTCCTGTGATGTTTAGCCTTTACTTGCTGACACACCAAGCATTTTGCGACGCTTCTGGCTACTTCACGCTTCATTCCATGCCACCAATAATTCTGACGTAGATCTTTGTACATTTTGGTACCTCCAGGGTGTATTGAGTAGGGAGAGCTGTGAGCTTCTTTCAATAACTCTTCCCGAACAGGACCTTTTGGTACACACAATCTGCTGTCGTATCTCAAAGATCCATCTTCATGGATGATGAAGTCTGTTCTGAGTCCATTCTCCACTTGTTCTCTGATCTTTTGCAACTTAGCATCGCTTGCTTGAGCTGCTTTGATCTGATTGACAATGGTTGATTGAACTTGTGAATTCATCAAACTTGAAGTATTACCTGGCATGACTACTTCAATCTCCATCTGATGCAAGTCATGTTGAAGCTTCCACTGAGCGGTGAGATTCATCGATAAAGGTTGACGACTAAGAGCATCAGGTACCACATTCACCTTCCCTGGGTGATATTGCAAGTTGATGTCAAAATCCGCCATGAGTACTAACCATCTTCTCTGCCGCATATTCAACTCCTTTTGAGTAAACACGTACTTCAGGCTCTTATGATATGTGTAGATGTTTACTCGTTCCCCAAGTAGATAATGGCGCCAAATCTTGAGAGCAAAAAAGACGGCCGCTAACTCCAGATCATGCGTCGGATAATTGTGCTCATGAATCTTCAGTTGTCTTGAAGCATAAGCCACAACTTTACCGTGCTGATGTAGAACACATCCTAATCCCTTACCGGATGCATCGCAATGCACTTCGAATCCTCCAGATTGATCCGGTATGACGAGAATAGGCGCTGATGTCAACCTTGACTTGAGTTCTATGAAAGCTTGTTCGCATGCTTCTGACCACACAAAATCTTCATCTTTACGTGTGATCTTGGTTAGGGGTGTTGCTATCTTTGAAAAGCCTTCAATAAACTTTCTGTAATATCCAGCTAAACCCAAGAAACTCCGAATTTCATTCACTGACTTTGGTGTAGGCCATTCGCTGACTGCTGAAACTTTCGCTGGATCCACAGAGATTCCATCACCTGATACGATATGTCCAAGAAAACCAACTTGCTTTAGCCTAAACTCGCACTTGCTGTACTTGGCATAGAGCGGATGTTGCCGAAGAGTTTCCACGACAATTCGTAGGTGTTCTGCATATTCTTTCCGACTCTTGGAATACACCAGAATGTCGTCGATGAAAATGACAACAAACCTGTCTAAGTATTCCCGAAAAACTTGATTCATTAGGTTCATGAATATTGCTGGTGCGTTGGTCACTCCAAATGTCATCACTAGAAATTTGTAATGTCCATAGCGAGTTCTAAAAGCTGTTTTATGAATATCAGCTTCCTTGACCTTCACCTGATGATAACCTGAACGAAGATCCAATTTAGAGAAAACACAAGATCCACTTAGCTGATCGAATAAATCGTCGATGCGCGGAAGTGGATACTTGTTCTTTATAGTGACTTCATTCAAGGCTCTGTAATCGATGCACATTCTGTATGAACCTTCCTTCTTCTTCACAAGCAGTACAGGTGATCCCCAACTTGAAGTGCTGGGACGAATCCATCCTTTTGCTAGTAATTCGTCCAACTGTGTTCGAAGTTCCTTCAATCCTTCTGGACTTAGTCGATAAGGTGCTTTGATCACTGGTTGTGCTCCTGGTACTAAATCAATACTGAATTCAAGAGCTCGATCGGGAGGCAAACCTGATATATCGTCAGGAAACACATCGTCGAACTCTCGAACCACATCTGGTCTTTATTCTTCCTCCGCATGAGCTGCTGCAACTACTTTTTCCCGTGGCTTCGCTTTGTAGGTACTTGGCTCCAGGGTACGGTCTCCGCTTTTGAAATAGAAGACCGGATGGTCTGGAATCTCGAATACTACCCTCCTTTGACGACAGTCGATGGTAGCATAAAAAGTTCTGAGCTAATCCATACCTAGAACCACATCGAAGTTCGGTATGTCCAGCACTTTGAAGTCAGCATAGAACTCTCTACTGCAAACGACTACTGGACACAAGCTGTATCCCATGGTTGCCTTCAGAACGCCATTTCCGGAACTGACATTCCAGCTAGATACAAGCGGTAAGACTGGAATCGCATGGGTTCGGACAAATCGTTGCAACAAAAAACAGTGAGATGCTCCAGTATCAAACAGTGCTAGTGCAGGTATTGAGGATACTAAGATTGCACTTAAGGTATGTGGGATATTCTTTATGTATAGGAAAAGTATGTAGGATAAATATCAAGACTGAAAGAAATTTACCGACTTAGCATGGTGACTTCAGCGTCATACTCATCTACTGACTTGTCCCACATCGAACCTTGTTGTAGATGAATGAATTGCTGTTCCATAGCATACCTGGCAGTCACAGGGAAGTACTTCGCGTCGAACTTATTGCGAAAAGTCTTCCATTCAATAGGCTGTTCAAGACGGCTTTCTTCCGCCTTCCACCAGTTGCGAGCATTGTCCGTGAGCTGCAGTTTCGCGACACGGACCCAAGCAATGTCTGGCACTTATGCTGACGCCAGATCATCCTCTATGCCTTGTTCCCATTCCTCAGCTTCAAGTGGGCTTCCCTTTCCGGAGAACTGCTTGGGATGTAAAGCCCTGAATTTCTTTACCCCAGGTGCGTCAGTCTCGGGACAGTTCAGGAGTTGTTGCTGTCCCTCAAGGAGGCTGCGGACCGCCTCAAGCAGAACTGTTTGCTCGTTGGGTGGAGAAGGAACAGTAGGTACAATGGGTAGTGTAAGTGGAGTGTTGTTGAAGTTGGCGCTTGTGTTGTTTGGTGAATCCATAACCTTGAAGAAAAATTTAGGTTAGGACAGATTTAAGAACATGAAATGATAAGATTCAAAGAATATGAAATTGTAAGATTCAAGAAATATGAATTGTAAAGAATGTTTTAGTTGCTGGTTCTTGTGTTATATTGCTTAGGTTGTTCACGCAGAACAGAACTGCACAGTAGGGTTCTATACAGCTCTGACATGCATATGGCCACCAACAAAACCTGTCACGCCCCGCTTCCCGGTATACGACGAAAGGGACGGGACCGGTCCGCTACGTATTTACTGTGAAGTAAATACGCTAAGCGTATCTAAGCAATACAAAAGAAATCACAAGAGACAAGAGATATAAAAATAACAGCAACTTTATTAATTAACATTCTTTTGTACAATGCATGAAAAGTAAATACAACGGAAATAAAAGCGATGCCTAAACAGTGGCATAACAGGAATTGAAGAGTATTGAATGGAAATGTACAATGTCTAGAGCTCGGGGTCTTCGAGGAACTGATCCAAGTCTTCACTGGTGGGCTCGATCTCTGCTGTGTCCAGAGCACCTGACGACATTCAAAGAAGAAAGAAATAGAATGTCGTCAGCGAACAGGTCGCTCGGTAAGTCCCAGAGATAAGGGAGAAATAGAAAAGACAGAATAAGAAGGTATCTTTTAAAATTGTATAATTTTGTAGAATATTGTGTTAACGCTGTTGTTTGTAGCTTGGTACAGAAGGATGCCAGTGTATACGAGAGGGGTCTCAGTATACTAGAGACCAGGGCAAACGGAATGTATAAGGAACTGATAAGCCACGGTACAACAGCAACGGAATATAGGTTAGGTGTCTTAATCTTACTGTCTCGTGCCACTTTTAACACCTTCCGTACCAATCTACCCCTTAAACCCCGTAGTGTTTTAATTGTATTGTTGTATTGTATTGTATTGTATAGATTGTATAGTTGAATGACTGACCAAAACTATGATATCAGTAAACGGATGTGACTGAGTAATCAGGTAAATGGAATAACTGTAGAATCATGTAAATGGATGTATATCAATGGTTCGGTTCAGTCAAGTTGTATAGATTGATAACTGGATTCATGGATTCATGTGTTCTTATTGAATTGGAATATTGTAGATTGTAGATTGTACTTGAATCATATTCAAGTCAGATATAATTAGACTCAAATCCGAGTCAGACAATTAGAAATGTAAATCGAAGTCTTGATTATTTTTTAAAGCTATATTTACTAGGGTACTTAGGGTAATTTATAAAACTTGAGGGGGTTTTATTTAAAAATACTTTTATATACTTTTCCAAATGCACCCCAAGTATTTATTAATCGTCTTTAGAGTTGTAATGAATTTAGATTTTATATTGTGATATTTCTAGTGAAAATATCCTATTTTCATAATAAGTGGTATTTATTTGTAATATTGGTTTTGTATGGAATTCATGGTATTTTTGTGTAAAATTAGAAAAAGGTGGAATATTTATATCATAACAAAATAGGTATTTTAATGATAAATATACATATATTTTTACAAAACTAATTTTATTATATATATTTTATATTCTAAAAATCTCATTTTCTCAAGATGTCGTATTTTAAATCTTTCGAGACCGAATGCTCGCGGAGGTCAGAATCTCGCACTACTAAGCCTGAGGATGTGCGATAATCCGCACCATCCCGAACGGGTTCCCCAAAATGGGTTGTAGCTGCGCTTTGCAATGATTGTATAAATACTAAATCCTTTAGAAAACGGTTTTATTAAGTAAATGGTATTTAAATGAAAAAGTGTCGTTTTCCCGCATTCTATTTTCTAGGGTCTCCTAAGTCAACAAGACTGCTCATAACTGGTCCAATGTGACAAGTTGTGAGATACCTCAAATCGCCTCTTCACCGCCAATTGTGGCCAGGTAAGTACAAGTGAAGAAAGGAGGGATCCGCTCACGAATCACCGTGAGACGCGCCTTTTAAAGTTACATTTCTCACTATTCTAGCCTAGACACCACAAAGTCAGGTTTAGATAAACGACTGATGCCCACAACCTAGCTCTGTCCTAATGAATGTAACAGTCCTTAATTGGCTGAGTCTAGATATTTTTTATTAGTTCAAAATTTATTTATTTATAAAGATGTATCAATACTAAATCTTTTAGAATTGGTTTTTTTATTAAGTAAAGGGTATTTAAATGAAAATGTTTGTTTTCCTGTATTCTAAGTTCTCGAGGTATCGTGTTATGTTTGCATATGAGTGTGTGAGGAGGTAGGTCGTTACCTCGTGATCTACTTAAAGGTATAGCAAGTTTAATGGAGTTAAATGTATAATTGAAATAATTTGTTATTTAAGTGAAAAATATGATAAATAGAAATAGCTATCATTTTATGAATTTAAACTTGATCAATTTAGTTGATTAGTGTTTAATAGTCAACATGAGAGTGTTTAAACATAATTGAAATAACGAGAAGTGAAGTTTATAAGAAAACCGAATCGGAAATCGGATTTGTGCCGATTCCGTCGGGTTTTGTAATTCCGTATTTTTTAGAAAAAGAATATAGAAGAGGGATGGGGACTTACGGGTTTTAGGACACACAAGAGGGTGAGAGGGAAGTAGTGGAATCACCGATGTGTTGCGTCGTCGCCGGGAAATCCTAGATAGATCATCGGAAGTTCCGCCGGGAATTCGTCGGAGATTCGCCTCGAGCTCGTTTTCAAAGAGCACAAGATTTTTGGAAATTTTGAGAGAGTGGGCTCAGAATTTTAGGGTGAGAGGGTAGGGGGTGGGGGTGTATTTATAGGCTTAGGCTAGGGTTAGGGTAGGTGTAGGGTTTTTAATTAAAAAATTGTAAAAAGTGTGAAAAAATCTATTAAAATGAAGTAATTGAGAGTTATTGGGATCTCTGGAATTTATTACAGAATTTAGAGTATGTAGTGATGTTGAGAAGACCAAGGGGCTCAACTCCCTAGTTGATGACTCGGATGTCCGGCCGAGTCCGGCCAGCAGCGCCGGCCCGTGTCGGCCGGTCAGCTGGCCAACTCGGCCGAGTTAGGCCGAGTCGGGGTCTTGGGAGGTGGGGGGTCGCCGGGGGTAGGCACTGGTATATTCAGATTTTCAGGTTTAATAGAAATTTTGGGAGTTATTGTGTGTTTACTGTTGGGCTTCTAAAGAATTTGAAATAAAATAATATTAAAAATAATGTTGGGCTGGGGATTTGAACTCTGGTGGCTTGGTTCGGCAGTGCAAGGTATTACCAATGAGCTACAAGCTCCTTCTTGTAATTATGGTGTGAATTAATTACTTAAAAAGATATCAGCAACATTAAATACTCCGAGTGTACTTTAATTTTAAATCAAATTTATGTACACTAAAAATGGAGTTGTTACACAAGTCCATATCCTAAGGGCTTTATCAACATGTAACAGAGAGACAGTACATGTATACATGTTAAGATAAAGAGTAACCAGATTGCATACTATCATGTCGAGTAAGAAAGTCCTCCATATATATGTCCAAGCATCCACTATAATATACAATCATGTATAATAATGGACTGTAGGGCATACATATAACTAACAATGGCTATCCAGGTATTGAGCGAATAGAAGGTCAAGAAGCAAGCTTGTCCAAACTCCCATGAAGCCTATAAGTAACACTTACCGTACAGTCTGGTCTATTCGTCTGATATGTCGCATATCGAGTCTAGGGGTGGAATCGTCAGACCCCAGTAACTTGATATGTCATGCCGATGTATGGCTCATAACGGTTCGAGAAACTACTGATAACACTTACTAGTAAATCTCTACAGCCCTGGCCAGGGACTTACTGTTATAGCCAATCGAGCATAGCGCAACATCAACTCCCAATACCGGGAGAGACGAAACCCCTCCTATCGCCCACTGCCTCCATGTGACTCGGGATTGTACCCAAAATCCATATGTTTGTACGACTCCTTTTAGCCGTGGTAGGGAGGAAATCAAAGAACAGTGGGAACCACACAAGACACTATGACGATCTCGGGTCTACAGACTAACATGTACCGGTGTCACCAAAGAACTGCTATCTGACGATAGGTATAGTACCAACTGGGAGTTCTCGGCGAGTCCTGTTCAGTGTACCCATTCTCTAATGAGCACCTGTGTACAATCTTTGATGTCAAACACCAATGGTTATGGGATCAACCATCGCCCCATACAGGGTCAAGAAACATACACACTAGTCTACTCAGGAATATCGATGCCCTGTCTCGATACTCCCTCGACTAGGAACAATTAAAGGATGTGCTTGTGGACTACACAAGTCCCAGTAGTATGATCCGCATCATAGTCCTGGTAGTCAAGCAAACATCCTAAGGGCTTTATCAACATGTATCAGAGAGACAGTATAATAATACTAGTGTACATGTTAAGATAAAGAGCAACCAGATAGCATACTATAATGTCGAGCAAGAAAATCCTCTATATATATGTCCAAGCATCCACTGACCTCTAGGGCATACATATTCCTAACATATACGCCACCCACCCGATTTCCCCCGTAGATATACATCTACTCACCTTCGATCTTCGCTTTGCCGAAGTCGATGATGCTTTGCTCTTTCTTTTCGTTCCGAAATCCACGCGAAGGTACCTACAGTTTCAAGGAATATCATATCGTAAACAAGAATCAATACAAGAAAACCGATACGGCATACAAATCACACATAGGTTAGAATCCATGGTCCATGCATGCAAGAATAGCCAAATAACCCTCGACGTTGACGTTCAAACGTCAAATGACCGAGTCAAAACCCAAATACCAAAATTTAAGTTAACAAAACTCGCAAACCGAAATCAAAAACTTTGAAAAACACTTCCAGATTTTGCCTCAGGTGAAATTAGGATATTTTGCATATGTGGAAGGTCTAATTACTGGATAAAAGAGCCATGGTACAAACACGAACCCTACCCTACCTACCCAAGCCGCAAATTGCGGCCAAACAGATTAAATCTAAGGCCAAGTCTGGGGTTTTGGGTCTCGGGTCTCTGGTGTAGCTTCTAGGTGGCTTTCTTGTCTCACCGTGATTGCTAAATATTTTTCAGGGTCCCCGGGTTAGAGCAGATCTCTATATATAATCACAATTCCCACAAAATCCGATATCGGAGATTTTCAAGTTGAAGTCTTGGGGTTTTTATACTTGGTTTGGTCCAGGTTTTGACACTAGAGGGGTCATAGTCATATCTAAACCTCAATTACACCCTTACAACATCCAAATATTCCCTAACCTCATCATGGAAAATTCTAACTTCACTAAACTACATCGGTTTAACTAACTACACTATGATCTGTGGAAAACAAGATACTTAACCAAAAGTGTCGGAATATACCTCATTTGGCAACTGATGAAAATTCTTGGGTGCCCAAAGTGCCCAAAGTTCCAACTTGATGCATCCAAGTGTTTTGTAGTGAGGTTGGGATCATTTTTTGTTAAGGAAGTATGGTGTTTTGGGGTGGATTTGGAGGTAGTGCATGGTGGAAGAGGAGGTGGAGGGTGCGGAGAAGGAGGAGAAGAGAATAAGATGAGGATGAATGGGAGGTGAATAATGAGAAGAGCTATGGTCAAAGACATCCCGCTCTCTCTCTCACCTGCCCTTTCCTCCATGTCCCCCCTCACACAAATATCTCCTCTTTATATTTTTCTTTTTTAAAATAAAAACCATATATAAGTGCAAATGAAGAATGGTTCAAAATATGTAACAAGTGTTTGCAACATGTTATGTTGCATGTCATATACATAAGCAAGGTTAATGCATAATTAGTTAAATATTAATCAAGTTTAGCATTAATTTATATACAATTAATTGTATAATAACTTGTAAAATGCCCAAATCACATAAATTCTTTCAAAATCAATAATTCATAAATATTTTCCAAACTATCGGTATATAATTATACCATTTCATCAAAACTAATTCCCATACTTTAATAATATTCATGAAATTCATTATTTTGATTATTTAAATTCCCGAAAATAATAATTTATTTTCTAAAATGTTACAGGGTAGTCCATAGACCTGAAATCACCACAGTGTCTTATGTGTGTTCCCACTGTACTTTGATTACTACCCTACCACGACTCTACTGAGTCATGCAAACAGGTTTTTGGTTGGGTACAGTCCCGAAGCATATGGAGGCAGTGAGCGGTCGAGGGAATTCGTCACTCCCGGTATTAGGAGTCGATGTCGCACTGTGCAAGACACGACTATAACCAAAGTTCGTGGTCACGGCAGTAAAGATAAACTGGTAAGTGTTACCAATTGTATCTCTTTGGTTATGAGTCCTCTGTCAGCACAACTTATCGGGTTATTGGGGGTCTGACAGATTCCACTCCCCAGACCCGGTACATGATACTCATTGACGAAGAGACCGGACTGTACGGTGACTGCCACTTATAGACTTTGTTGGGTCCGGATGAGTTCGCTCGTCTACCTGCCTTTATCTTGCTCATACCTGGGTAGCCGTTACGTACAGCTAGTACCACTGACGAGCTTGTGGGTTAACCCGAAAGGGGGTTGAATCTGAAAGTGTTTCAGATTCAATCGGATACAATCCTGTATAACCTACTGCCAGCATATTGACATGTCTTTAGAGTCCCGCAACGAAAGTGCCTGCTGGGGAAAAACGCGATGTGACATACGTATTGGGATACGTACATGAGTTCGATAAAACATGTATATTGGATATACGTGTTCAAGCGGACGACTATTATACTAGCCGGTTTTACAGTCGGAATACCAAATAAAGTGTTGACTTGATAACCGTATTAATGATACGGTTTCTAGTATAATCGAACGGTTGATAATATTAGCGGCTTAGGATTAAGCCGGATTATTAAATCAAGTTTTGATTTAATAATTTTTATATATATTTTTATATATGTATTCTAGTATTATTGTTCACTATTCAATTTCTCTCTTGGTTATTATTATTTTTATATGAATACATGTAAATTTATTTCGATACGGTCTTTATACGGAATTTGTTCTAGAAGATGGACACCTCATTTGTGAATATTCATGAAATGAGGTGGAGAGAGTGGTGGCATTGAACATGGTTAAAGACATGTAGAGAGAAATTGGTTTCATTTGTTTATTCACTAATCGGTTATGATATTTTATTTTTCCATGGTTGTAAAAATAATGACGTCATTCCACTCTTTTCTCTTCTTCATTCATTCTCTCATTTTTCTTGACTTGCTCATGGCTATCTTTCCTCACCTCCTCCTCTTTATTCTTTGGATACTCTCTTAAGCTTAGATATGAGAGAAAAAGATAATGGAAAATTCCTACATCCACACTCTCCATTCCTAGCGAGCTTGGAGCGTCGGTTGCTTCACTATGTGAAACCAGAGCTTGGATCGGTTCTCTCGGGTGGATCATCTTCGGAGAAAGAGGACCGCCTTGCAAACGTGACCCGGAGCGCTTCATAGCATGCTAGAGTCTAACCTAATTGGAGCAAATGAAAACGCTACAAAGGTTGTGATTTCTATCATGTTATGGTTCTAGTTTATGTATTTGGTTTGATTCATGAGTTGTAGTTTCTAGTGTCATGAAAGTTTTTGTTTTTGAATTACGCATTGGCCACGGGTTAGCGGCGAGGACAATAGGAACTTTCAATGGTATCAAAGCCGACAAAAATAAATACGACTCCTGAATCCCGTCAGTTTTGGCCCCGCAAAAACTGCCAAAAAAACATTGAGAAATTTCATGCTAACTTAATATTTTGACTCCCCGTGGGCTCTCGGTTTGGACTGAGTGTAGGGTTCCTAGGCACTCTAATGGAGTCTCACAAGTGATCAAACATGCATATATCAAATTTTACGGGTGCCTACAAACCCTAATACGGATCGTCAACTAGATATATAGACGATGCAAGCAAGTAAACGGAAATATAGCTAAAGGAAAGGGGCTACAACCTTTGTAGATCCGGTCCTCCACCTCCTAGGCTCCGTGATGAAGTCCTCTCCGCTGTCCAAATCGAACCATGACTCTCACGGTGGTTTCATCTGAGAAAAAGGCGGGCTAGGTCGTCGACAACGTGCCGAAGATGATCTACGTCGAGGCATCACTAGATCAAGCTCCACCTTCACCAAGCCATGAAAACTTATGAAGGAAACACCCTATACTACTTGGCAAGAGGTAGAGGATGAAGAAATAGGAAGTGGGTTAACTTTAGAATTGGATTTCTCACACTTTTTCATCACTTGCCATTGATGTAGCAAGCTTTCTTCATGGAAGAAGAAGATGAAGAAGAAGAAGAAGATATGATAAGTCTTTTTTAAAAAGGAAAATAAATGAATACTTATCATTTCTTCAACCATGGTTTAGTGTAGAGATTTAACTAAGGTTAGATGAGTGGTTAGGGTTAAAGAAGAGACAAGAATGGTGACTTAGTCAAGGTTTCAAGAAGCTTCAACTAAAAACAAAACAAGTCCACCATTTATCTTTCTCTTTATCATTTTCTTTTTCCAAAATAAACAAAAAGAATAAATAAATGATTAAGTAAATAAAATGATACCCTAACCACTAACTAACCATGGTTTAATACTTTACACAAAGCCAAGCTAGAATGTATCATCAAACATGATACAATCATGTGCACAAAAAATATATCACATATACAATGTGCAATACAAGCGAGTAAATCCATTTAAAGTGAACCAATACTAGTTAATGAAAAGTAATATATCAAATATATAATTATACATTAAATCATTAAATCAACACTTGATTTAACGATCCGGTCATATCGCATATAACCGACTAGTATCATATGTATCGGCTTATCGAATCAATCCTTGATTCGACAACTAGGTTATATCGCATATAACCAATCGATACATTCATCGCGAGAATAGAATACGGTATCACATACACGCATTATTCTCTGTCCCGCACATATCTCATATGCGCTCCTATTTCGTTTCGGTTGAGCTAGGAAACCTCTGTGTAGGACTTTAAAGACTCGTCAATACGCCGGCAGCAGGTGATGATCATATCAAACACCCACAAGCCGCAAGCGGTCTGCTAAACGTAACGGCCATCCGGGTATTGGGCGATCAGAAGATCGACGAGAAAGCCCGCTCACACTCCTGTGAATCCAACCAGTAACACTTACCATACAGTCCGGTCATGTTCGTCTGATATGTCGCATATCTCGCCTAGGGATGGTAAACGTCAGACCCCAATAGCTCGATAAGTCATGCCGACGTAGGGTCCATAACTATCGTGAAACTACTGATAACTCTTACCAGTATATCTCTGCAACCCTGGCCAGGGATTTCCTGTTAAGGCCAGTCGTGCATTGCGCAACATCAACCCCCAATACCGGGAGAGACGAATCCCCTCCTATCGCTCACTGCCTCCATGTGAATTGGGATTGTACCCAAAAACCACCTGTTTGCACGACTCAGTAGAGCCGTGGTAGGGTGGAAATCAAAGCACAGTGGGAGACACACAAGACTCTATGACGATCTCGGGTCAACAGACTAAGCTGTACCAGTGTCACCAGAGAACTGCCATCTGACGTGAGGTATAATACCATCTGGGAGTTCTCGGCGAGTCCGTTCAGTGTACCCAGTCTCCACTGAGCACCCGCATACCATCTCCGATGTCAAACACCAATGGATATGGGATCATCCATCGCCCATCACATGGGTCGAGAAGATATACGCTAGTCTACTCTGGAATATCGATGCCCCGTCTCGATATTCCCACGACTAGGAACAATGAAGGATGTACTCATTGACTACCCAGGCCCCACTAGTATGATCTGCATCACAGTCCTGGAAGTCGAGTACACATCCTAAGGGCTTTATCAACATTTAACAGAGAGACAGAAAGTATACACGTTAAGATAAAGAGCAACCAGATAGCGTACTATCATGTCGAGCAAGAAAGTCCTACCTATATATGTCCCAGCATCCACTACAATATACATCCAATGTACAGTAATGGCCTCTAGGGCATACATATAACTAACAATCTCCCACTTGCACTAGGGCCATCTGTAGCAGTGGTTGCAGTATCACATACTCTACCATCCCATAAAGTATCTCTTTGGGAAAAGGTCTTCATGAGTGGATCCGCCGTGTTGTCCTCTGAGTCTACTCTCCTAACCTCGATCATCCTGGAGATCAACTATCTCCATGATTAGGTGATGCTGCCTCAGAATATGTCTGGGTCACTGATGGGACCAGGGTTCCATGGGCGAAGCCACACTTCCATTGTCATACAATGGCAGGAACCTAGTTCATCTTATGAACCAATATACACCCAAACTTCCTCTTTGGTAGTATCTTTAATAGTGATGTTACCAGCCTTTATCGTCTAGTTTGTCATGGTATTTAGCTTGGAAATCTTCCAACATACCGTCCCTTTACCGAGGGTAAAGACAATGCCTGCGACTGACATTCAGTCGTCCTTATCACTCTGGAACCCTTCCAGTGATTCTCCCCAGGATCGATTGATACCATCTCACTACAACTAGTGAGTATCCTAACATCCAATTAGATCTATCTCATAGATCCAAAGCTTAGGATTTAGTAGGTATCACTTTGATCCTATATGGAAAATCTTTGTGATAAGCGGAGATTGATCGAGCGTAGCATAGGAAACTCCTTCCCTAACAAGAGTATGTCATCCACGTACTCTACGAGGATCGTCACCATACTCCCTACTACCTTTTTCTTTATACAAGGTTCATCTACCATTTTGATGATGTCAACTTCTTTGACTAATCCATCAAAACAGATGTTCTAACTCCGCGATGCCTGCTTTATCCTATAAAGCATCTTGCACACGTTTCCGCTGCTCCCACTGTCTACGAGGCCCTCTGGCTGTGTTCTTATAGACATTCTCTTCTAAATCATTATTTAGAAAAGTTGTCATGGCACCCAACCACCAGATATCGTAGTCATGGTATGTAGCCGTGGCAAGTAGGATCTGGATGGACTTAAGCATAGTCCCTGGAAAAGGTTTCATCATTATCCGTGCCTGGTTGATGACGAAAACCTTTAACAAGTATAGCTTTGAAAGTCTCAACTTGTCCATCTACACCAAGTAATCTTCTCAAGATATACTTGCTCCTGATGGGGATTTAACCCTTCAGATATCGCAACCAAAGTCCATACTTTGTTGGTGTATATGGATTCCATCTCAGATGGCTAAGCATCCAGCCATTCTTACAGAGTCCCTACTCTTGATGGCCTGCTCGAATTTAGTTGGGTCATCATCTCATGATGCAATCCTTACTCCCACTGTCATCGAGAAACCGAAGTATCTCTCAAGCAGGTGAGGAACCCTGCTAGATCGGCGGAGAGGCTGAGGTTCGTCGGGAACTATAAAATCCTTTGGTTCTGTCAAATCTTCAGCTGTAGTTTCGAATAGCTGGAACCTTTCCAGTTCTACAGAACCGACCTTGCCTCGATCTTGTCCGGATTTTGCTTTTGACATAGGCCGGACAACCCCAAATCTTAACTAACTTAAGATATGGGCTCTTCCCTTTCCATATCACATATGAAGTGGTAGGCAGTGATTTGATTCGAACCCTATTCAATAGGTATGCAGCTTCTCAAGCGCATAACTCCCAAAAAGGAAACAGGTAACTCAGTAGTACTCATCATAGAGCACACCTTATCATATAGGGTGTGATTGCTCCGCCCCGATACACCAATGTGCTATGGTTATTTGGAGCAGTAATGCTGAGAGAGAATCTCATTCTCCTTTAGAATAATCCAGGAATTCCATGCACAAGTATTCTCCTCCTTGATCTCATCAAAGGACATAATACTTATACCCGGTTATTGGTTCTCTACTTCTAACTTATATTCTGTGAATACCTCAAAAGGTTCGGACTTATGTTTCAACAGGAACATATGACTGAATCTTGAGAGATTATCAGAGAATATAATGAATTATAAAGAACCAGTCCTGGCATGTGTAGACAGGAGACCTTACATACATCATCATGTATCAGTCCCAAGAGTTTACCAACTCTTCCTCTGTTTCCAATAAACAGAGCTATGGTCATATTATCTTTGTGACATGATTGGCAAGTTTCACAAGATGTAAATTCAAACTGATTTAAATATACATCTAAATGTAACTTCAGCCAGTCGGGTCGCATTGATATGACCTAGTCTACAATGCCTCAAGAAGAATTCGTTCATTTCTGAACTCTTCTTCTTATGTGTGTTCAGTATACAAGGAACTGTAGTTTGATTTAGAACGTTAATGCTTTTAGATAACGTGCCTGAACCGATCAACTTTTGATATAGGAAATGTTCAAAACATTATCCATCAATACAAAATTGTATCATTTCTTTACTAATAAAGAGACTGATATGATTTTGTATATCAGGTTCGGTATCTAATAGCATTTGTTCAGAATCAATGTATTGGTAATACAGGGTGACAGTGACCAACAGACTTGGCTGCAACACTTGCCCCGTTTTCTGTCTCATGAAACTTATCACCCGTTCTCAGTTTTTCTACCCTTTTGTAGCCCTATGTAACAGATTACATATCTGGGATCCTGATCCGGTATCATATACCCAGGATGCAGAGAATACTGAGAAACAGTTCTTTATAATGAACATACCCGAAGGAGATGCATCATATGCACTTTCTTCGTTTGGGCGGCATAGGAATTCCGGTATTCCCCTATTTCCTGCTCTGTCTTATAACAATTATAAGTTGGAGCGGGACCAACGTTCCCCAGCTCAGTATAACAAGCGGGTTCGATCAATACATCCATTTTATTATCTTGATTAAGGCGTGATATGGTCGCTACCAGGAGAGAGAGAGAAGAAAACACTCTGCGTGCGCTCTTGCAAGATCAGATTGGTTATATATTTTATCTAATCAGGATGGCTCCCACTGCTTTTATCAAATCTTCCTTCAAACCTTAAAAGGAAAGACTAGCCGGGATTAATTACACTCTACAAGTTCGCCAATCTTTCAGCCAGGCCAGTGTCGGTACTTTGAGGGAGGTTCCCCGTGCTTTCGCACGGACCTAATTACTGTAAACCTCGTTTTCCCAGAGGCGTAACCCCGTTGACACCTTTCTAGACACCTACTTGATCGGCTAATTGTAAAGTGCAAAACTCTCCCAGGAGTAACAATTACTCGCAGTGGGTATCGGGATCCAACTATCATATAGAAGGTATGCAATCTCATTGCAAATTTCAACACTTGAAACTCCCGATAAAGGTTTTTACCCCTAGCACCTATGACCTTAACTATGGTCAACAAATCATAAGTACTAGTCAAGTTCTACCCGTCATTTCATGATTAATTAGACCCACCCACATGACCCTTAACTAAGGTCAACAAAGTCACGCGAATGTCCTAACTAATCGCATCATATGCGGTGTAGGAAGACATCACTTAGCTACCGTACACTGTGCCTTGACTATGGTCAACAAACACAGCACGAATACTAAGTACTCTACTTCCTAAAATGACGGAGGGTTGCAAATGTTTTTATGAAAACCTTTAACGCTTTGAACTTGATCTCGTTGCGGAATCAAATAGTTTTTAAATGGAATGTTTTTGAGGCTTTTCTAGTTTTGCTAAAGGGGTCACTCCCGGTGAAGGGATCGTCGGCCCTTTCCTCGTCGAATGAGGTGCGGGATATATCATATATATCACTGTGCAAAGCGTAAACTATAGAAGCGATCAAAGGACAAACCGAGTGTGTAGCATCTGCCAGTTATTGCTAAAGGAGTCACTCCCGGTGAAGGGATCTCGGTCCTTTCCTCATCGAATAAGGTGCAGGATGTTCTATAATGAACACCGCGATGCAAAGCAAGAACTGTAGCTACCTGTTTTTATTTTGAAATTCGATTCCACAACATCAATTAGGTTTATTTTCTTTCATTAATCTCATTAATGAAAATCCCATCATTTAATTCCACCTAATCATCACAGATAAATATAACGTACGCTTATGCCATCCGCATTCGCCTCGATGTCCCGTCTGCACCGTTAGGTTAGGTAACTAACGCCAGAGCGAGGCAGGGCTAGCGCGGGTGTAAAACATAAGCAACGTCTATATAATATATCATATATACTATATATAATATCTGTCACAGAACATCACATGATCACATCACAGATAACGCAACAGAAAATATCATATGAAATATTGGATATACTAGGACGTCCGTGTTTTCAATACGAGCCAGTATAAAACACGGATTCCACGGTCGTGATGAATAGCCAATCCCACACCCCTAGACCCCTACGAGAGCGGCAAGCAACCCTACCAATTCTAGGGTTAGGAGACCCGGACTCGACTCCTCGAGATGGTCTCCCACTGGACCCTAGAACCCGGTTACTTGTGCTCCCCTCCTTGGGTCTATCCTAGTGCAGAAAAGTAAATAATATACATCAACGGTGACATCTTCCGCAACCTGGAAGTGCCCCAATAAAAGAATATTACATACAAGTTTTTACATGAATGAAAATGAAAAACACTCATCTCACATAAAAATCCCCCGGCTATTCAAACACGACGATCCAATATAACATATCCAGCAACACATAACATCACATGTCATCAACGTAAGTAAATATGCGCATCCCAATTGTCGTTGACATATAGCAACGAAACCGGCGATATCACATATTACACTTACGGTCACAGAAAAGAAAGTGTAAAACTACAACAGTTGGAATCCGCAATCACCTCAGACATCGCATGCCTGATCAAATGAATTCTTTAGACATCGCATGCCCAACAATTATAAACCCCGCATTTTAGTCTCATTATCGAAAACTCTTTCCAATATCAAGTCGGGCAATTTAACAAGATTTCCGAAAAACTGATCGAATGCTCGTCGCAAACTTTAGTAGGCGGCCGCACCCCCGACGCCGTCGACGAAGTGCACTAAGGCGGAACACCGCTACTGCGAGCACCCGAACGGATGCTTTCGGCGACGGGATTCTCCTACAGTCACTTGGTCGGGGTTATGGGGTGAGGCTGTCTATTAAGTTTACCCGGCGAGCATCCGCGTACGCTACGTGATTGCGACGGACTTTTGATCACATCAAAACTCCGTGGCAACCGATCAAGTGAGACTAAACTGCTATGTTTATAATATTCATTCCGTTATCTCATAACTACTTGTGAATTCCAATTATTGTATCACATTCCGGATAAATAGAAAATGCTAAACCTTTCGATCGAACAATCGAACACCCAAGTTATCCCGAAATAGATCAACACATGAAATAAGTCTAGCAACATTCAGTTCGTGCCTCAGTACCAACGGTCCAGCCGTAGAAGGGTCAAGCCAACGCCTCATATGTGGCACGCCGTACTGCCCCAAACCCGAAGGTTCAAAGGGCAGTTCAAGACGGTCACATAATCGAGTTAAGGTTTGTTGTCTTCTAGAGGGTCCATCGCATTACTTGCACTACTTAGAACGTCGTTAAACTACGGAAAAATCCAACACTTGGAAATTTCCCGACAGGGGAAAAATTGGGTATTTATATCCGGTCAAACTTTTTAACATAGTCTAAAATACCCGGAAAAACACACTGACAGAATTAGACAATCCGATCGATATACCGAGTCCCCAATACGACCCAGAAAATGCAACTCTGGAAAAAATTATTAAAATCCCCAGGAAAGCCAGCACAGACAACTAAGAATTACTGTGCAAAATTGGATGCACAAAACGACAAAATGGCCGCGGAACTGCCGCATGAGCATGCTCATGCCGCGGATCCGCGGCGCCTTTATGGAATCAGGCCCTCGAATTTTACAGTAACCCTTAGATCTTCCTGCTGATTTTTCTGAATATTTTTAATCTACAAAAATCCACATTTTACAGAATTGTCCAGAGAGCATTTTCAAGTCGGGGTTTTGGGTCGATCGGACTTCTAATTCCGTCGGGACATCGCCTAAGGCTCTAGCTAGGCTCTGATACCACTGTAGGGTTCCTAGGCACTCTAATGGAGTTTCACAAGTGATCAAACATGCACATATCAAATTTTACGGGTGCCTACAAACCCTAATATGGATCGTCAACTAGATATATAGGCGATGCAAGCAAGTAAACGGAAATATAGCTAAAGGAAAGGGGCTACAACCTTTGTAAATCCGGTCCTCCACCTCCTAGGCTCCATGATGAAGTCCTCTCCGCTGTCCAAATCGAACCATGACTCTCACGGTGGTTTCATAAGAGAAAAAGGCGGGCCAGGTCGTCGACAACGTGCCGAAGATGATCTACGTCGAGGCATCACTAGATCAAGCTCCACCTTCACCAAGCCATGAAAACTTGTGAAGGAAACACCCTATACTACTTGGAAAGAGGTAGAGGATGAAGGAATAGGAAGTGGGTTCGCTTTAGAATTGGATTTCTCACACTTTTTCATCACTTGCCATTGATGTAGCAAGCTTTCTTCATGGAAGAAGAAGATATGATAAGTCTTTTTTAAAAAGGAAAATAAATGAATACTTATCATTTCTTCAACCATGGTTTAGTGTAGAGATTTAACTAAGGTTAGATGAGTGGTTAGGGTTAAAGAAGAGACAAGAATGGTGACTTAGTCAAGGTTTCAAGAAGCTTCAACTAAAAACAAAACAAGTCCACCATTTATCTTTCTCTTTATCATTTTCTTTTTCCAAAATAAACAAAAAGAATAAATAAATGATTAAGTAAATAAAATGATACCCTAACCACTAACTAACCATGGTTTAATACTTTACACAAAACCAAGCTAGAATGTATCATCAAACATGATACAATCATGTGCACAAAAAATATATCACATATACAATGTGCAATACAAGTGAGTAAATCCATTTAAATTGAACCAATACTAGTTAATGCAAAGTAATATATCAAATATATAATTATACATTAAATCATTAAATCAACACTTGATTTAACGATCCGGTCATATCGCATATAACCGACTAGTATCATATGTATCGGCTTATCGAATCAATCCTTGATTCGACAACTAGGTTATATCGCATAAAACCAATCGATACATTCATCGCGAGAATAGAATACGGTATCACATACACGCATTATTCTCGGTCCCACACATATCTCATATGCGCTCCTATTTCGTTTCGCTTGAGCTAGGAAACCTCTGTGTAGGACTCTAAAGACTCGTCAATACGCCGGCAGCAGGTGATGATCATATCAAACACCCACAATCCGCAAGCGGTCTGCTAAACGTAACGGCCACCGGGTATTGAGCGATCAGAAGATCGACGAGCAAGCCCGCTCACACTCCTGTGAATCCAACCAGTAACACTTACCGTACAGTCCGGTCATGTTCGTCTGATATGTCGCATATCTCGCCTAGGGGTGGTAAACGTCAGACCCCAATAGCTCGATAAGTCATGCCGACGTAGGGTCCATAACTATCGTGAAACTACTGATAACTCTTACCAGTATATTACTGCAACCCTGGCCAGGGATTTCCTGTTATGGCCAGTCGTGCATTGCGCAACATCAACCCCCAATACCGGGAGAGACGAATCCCCTCCTATCGCTCATTGCCTCCATGTGAATCAGGACTGTACCCAAAAACCACCTGTTTGCACGACTCAGTAGAGCCGTGGTAGGGTGAAAATCAAAGCACAGTGGGAGACACACAAGACTCTATGTCGATCTCGGGTCAACAGACTAAGCTGTACCAGTGTCACCAGAGAACTGCCATCTGACGTGAGGTATAATACCATCTGGGAGTTCTCGGCGAGTCCGTTCAGTGTACCCAGTCTCCACTGAGCACCCGCATAGCATCTCCGATGTCAAACACCAATGGATATGGGATCATCCATCGCCCATCACATGGGTCGAGAAGATATACGCTAGTCTACTCTGGAATATCGATGCCCCGTCTCGATATTCCCACGACTAGGAACAATGAAGGATGTACTCATTGACTACCCAGGCCCCACTAGTATGATCTGCATCATAGTCCTGGAAGTCGAGTACACATCCTAAGGGCTTTATCAACATGTAACAGAGAGACAGAAAGTATACACGTTAAGATAAAGAGCAACCAGATAGCGTACTATCATGTCGAGCAAGAAAGTCCTACCTATATATGTCCCAGCATCCACTACAATATACATCCAATGTACAGTAATAGTCTCTAGGGCATACATATAACTAACACTGAGAAGCTACGGGGAGCTATGTGTGGACCCCAGGGACGTTCCAGTAGGAGCTAGGAAGGGCCCACACCCCCGAGACCACCAAAATGGTGGCCTTAGGGGGTGGGGACCCGAAACTGCCTCAAAAAGCAGTTTCGGGTCTGCCAACCCCTATGGCCCCCTTAGGGTGGCCTAGGGGGTGGGTAGCCCCACCCTATGTGCCCTCTGGGTAGACATTAATTTTATGTCGGGGCCCTCCATGAAGTTTCAGCTCAATCCGAGCTCTTTTCGGACTCCCGGGGTGGGTTTTAGCATGAAATTTCTTGTCGGTTTTTAACACACTTGATTTTTGGTGTTTTGAAAAATTGAAGTGTTAGCTATTTGTGTGCGGTATTCAATTGGCGTAGGCTTAGTGATGGTTGCATGTATTATATCATTTGGTAAAACATCATCTAATTTCGATACGTATCAATTAGATGGCATTACGAAATTGATACTCACAAGTTTGCATGTTTTGTGATGGATATTGCTTTGTTGGTTATGGTTGTGTTGGATTTGTCGCAATGGATAGCCCAGTGTATGTAGTATTTTATGTAGTTTTCTGTGATGTAATGTATATTCCTATTGTGTGGCAAGCGTCCGACATGTGGACTACCGTCATAGCGGTTTGAATTATTCTTTGGGGCACGTCCAGGTTGCGGACATAGTCACCGTTGTATATTCAGTTTTTCATTACATGCACTAGGATTACCCGATGGCAGAGTGCTCAAGTAGCCGAGTTTTAGAGGGTAACAGGCCTCCATCTCATGGAGTTAAGACCGGGGTGCCTTACACTAAAATTGGCGGGCTATTTGCCGCATTCGTAGGGGGTATAGGATTGACCCGCGGAGGGGTGCCCAAATCACCGGATTTCGGAAGTGCTGGGAGGCCCACTCACTTCGTTTATTGGGTTACCCCACTTCGGAGATTGGCGGGTGGCTTGCCGCACTCGTAGGGGTCTAGGATCCGATACTATGGGCTATCCATATGACCAAAAAAATTGCATTTCATATTCGGCTCCATTGAAATGTACTTTTCCTAGATTATCTGCATTTCCATATTGTGGTTGCTTCTATGCTTCTGCTATGATGCTTCTATGATGATACTTGATATCATGCGTGAAACGAATGTTCATATTATATATATATATATATATAGCAGACGCTATATATGTTTTTCATCCGCACTAGTCCTGTCCCCACCCTGCCGTAAGTTAAGTAATCTTGCGGTGAAGACCCAGCACCCTGTGGCGAATGCGGATGGCATATATGTGCGTACTTATTTTCGTTTCTTTCTGGCATGATATGTTTAATTGATGGGACTACATTAATTCTGATTAATGCAAGGAAAACAAACCTAAATGATGTTGTTGGAACCAATTTTTGAAAACTATAGGCGTTTACTTTTGCTTTGGGTCGAGATATTCAGTTAGGAATATCCTGCACCTCATTCGATGAGGAAAAAACCTATATCCCTTCACAGGGAGTGGCCTTTTTGGCAAAAGTTTACGTGACTATAAACTACCCAGTTTTCTACAAAACCACTCGTTTAAAAAATGCCGAGCCTAAACCACTCCATTTCAAAACTGCTCGGGTTCCTCCAACGATATCAAGTTCATTAAGTTAAAGGTTTTTCGCCAAAAACCAGTCGTAACCCTCCATCATTTCAGATAGATAGCGCCTAGTATTCGTGCTATATTTGTTGGCAAGCGTCAAGGTATAGTGTATGGTAGCTGAGTGATGCTTATCTGTTGCGTAGAGATGCGATTGATTGGGACAGTAACACTGCTTTGTTGGCAAGTGTCAAGGGCTAGTGCGGGTGGATTTGATGCAATCAAGATAATGACGGGTTGAAATTGACTAGGACTCTTGATTTGTTGGCAAGCGTCAAGGTCCTTGGGTCCTAGGGGTAAAAACCACATCGGGAGTTTCAAATATAGAGGAAACTTGCCAGGCATACGCATACCTTCTAGAGTGTGGTGACTTGAGTGGGTTCCATCAAGTTATCACGCAATGATAGTTGGGTCCCGATTACAACTGATGAGTAAGTGTTACTCCTCGGCTGATTTTCAGATGATCCCGACTAATTCTCCTTTTAGGTTTTGAAGGAGAATTCGAGGAAACAGTGGGAGCCATCCTGGTTAGATAAAGTGATTAACCAATCTAATCTAGGTTAGAGTGCACGCTGAGTGTTTCTTTTCGCTTTCTCTTTTGTAGCGACCATGACCTGACCTTAAATTAAAACTCACGAACCAACTTAACTGAACCTTCTTACACACTTTGGCTTTTGGATTGTCATGATTCACGACAAAGTCACATATATCCCTACCACTCCTACTTCCCCTTTGCATTTATTTAGAACACTCTATATCACTACGAAGATCCATATTTTTTGGTTATGCCATCGTATAGTTACATACGAACTCGAAGAAACTTGTTTCAGTTCGAGAATAGTTTCTGGTTCTGGAGAAATTGAATAGAATTATTCGGTTGTCTTTTCTCTTTACCTTCTCTCATGTTGCGAGGGCTCCTAGTATTAGGAGAGTACACCTATTACGCTTATTGGATAGTCTTCTTCCAAACCTTAGGCTGATGCCGAAAGGTAGAGAAGGAAGAAAATCAATTAGCCTAAGTATAGTATACAGAAGGTAAGAAATAAAGATATATAAAGGGATTAGAGTGAGGGCAAGGAAAATTGCGACTACTGTCATGAATTTGGATAGTGGAAGAGGCATTACTAGGAATACCCGGCCATCCCCTCGAAGCATTTTCATGTTTCAGTTTTACTGTGCAGTGTTAATTGAAACTGCTTTCCCAGTAAAATTCTGACTCCAGGGTATATATTCACCGGAAATGATTCTCATATCTGTATGGCGTTACAGATGCTGAGTGGGAGTAAGATATTGATAATTGAGTGATTAGATCCTCAATATCAGAATTCTTTGTAATTGGTGATATTTGAGAAAATAACCAAGGTTTTGCCGAACGACATATATTTGGTTTTGAATATCCGTTATTATGCACCAATTTCAAAATGATATATCTGTACGTTTATTTTATAAACTGAGATATAACTTTTTGAAATTATGTTTATGACATTTACCTTTATTAGTTGATGATTAGGTAAGGGGCATTCAATAACAATATAATTCTTTTTAACCATAATACAATTTTCAACCTACGACGCACAGAGTTTGCGTTATTAAACTCAGAGGACTTAGACAAAGTATTGTATGTCGTCCGATGTCCATTAGGACAAAGGGGTTGGTACCCGTACTATATTCCGTTTACATATGACTTCTTTGGATTTAGATAGGTATTTTGTTGAAATGCAAGGTCCAAATTTTGAGAAGATATAGGTATAAGAATAAAGTAGAAAACCATGCGTTGGAAGTATTAGGATTCTTGGAGGTGATCCAAGTTGTAGATACTTATGCTAGGTATTCCGTCGTAAGTAATATATTTGAGAACTTGCTTCTCTCTCAGGTTACTCATTCGTGGGTGCGCTCCTTGATGAGTAATGTTGCATGACATTCTTCCATTTTGTCGATATGTACTGGAAACAGCTACATGTATTTTGAATCTGCTTCCAATTAAATTTGTGTCTTTGTTTCTATATTGGATATAGAATGGATTCATATCTTAACTATGTTAAGGTATATGGAGTAGTCCGGCTTATGCTTAAAACTAGAATCCGGATAAACTCAAGGTACGTTTCAGTAATGGCAGTTTGTGGGTTATCCCGGGCTTTGACGAGGGTTAACTTTCTACCATTTGCAGGATCAATAGTTATATTGTTCTTGACTCGCCACCCGTTTTAGTAAAATGAATTCTTTTCAGAAAACATTAATGGGAGTATGGTAGAACTGAAAGTGGTTCCAAAACCACAAGCGGTTACTGAAAATTTAGTAGAACCTAAGGTTCAAATGGATTTGACAATCTATTAGCCACTCCGCAGATTTGGTGGGTAACCTCAGCCACCCGAGAGATACATCTGTCTTCTCAAAGATGGTGACAGGGAGGTTTTGATGACCCATGCTTGATACTACTTCTATCCTAGACTATAAGATCTGGCAAGTGGATGACTATAACGTCGTTCTAAATTAGCTTTAGAAGTGCACGCGTATATGACTCTGCCAGAGGGTTGTTGTAGTCAGCGGGAACAACGGAAGCGTGGTGGGTCAGTAGCTTATGTCTATTTATAGAGTAAAACAAGAATAGCGGAGATAGATCATCTATTTTTGATGTGACAGTCACAGAGTTTGACTTCATCAAAACAACAGATAGACCTGGTAAGAAGGTAGTAGGGAGTGATGTCCAGGTATTTGGATGACTTACTCCTTTGATAGGAAGTGATATTCCTATACTACAATCGGTTATACTTTGGTTGTCACAAGGTATTTCTGCATATAGGATCTGGAAAAATATCAGAGATCCCAGTGACTACATCTATGCTTTAAGATCTAGATTTAGAAAGTGTCTCAATTCGGGTACTTTGACACTATTCTACAGTGTTTTAGAATGGACGACTCCTGGCGTGGTGGTGTACCCGCAGGTGATGGAGTACTCTCTCTAAAGAGATATCTTCTAGACTGATGAGGAGAAGGATTTGCATGAATGGCATATCACTTGCTTAGGCAATTGAGTCAATCATGCTTTGTCAAGTACCACACCGGATATTGCTTTTGCACTAGCTGCAATAAGCACATATTAATCCAATCTTGGAGAAACATTGGTAAGCAGTTATGAAAATAAGAGAATGTTCTTGGTATATGGTAATGACAGCCTTCTTAAGGAGGCGGTTATCATTTCAGGCTTCCAAGGTGACCTAGATGACAGAGTGATTGTCAGATTTGATGTTTACCCGCTTTTGAGGGGTAGTATGTTAGACAGGGGGTCCAAATGAATACTGAGGAAGGCGTTCTAGGGTTTCCTAGTGCCCGCGGTGCAACAGAAGTGCTAATGGAGAACAAAAATTTTCAAGCAAACACGAAGGAACCCCAAACCTAGAATCGATCAAAACTCTTAAACTAGCAAACCAAGCATGCAAAGATACAGAATACTACCTTCGACACGTATCCACCCAATCATGGAAAACCCCTCCAAGCTCCATGTATGCTGTCTGGATCGAGCTTGAGTGGAAACCGCCCTTGCCGAAGAAGATCCACCTAAAGGAAACCGATCCAAGCTCCGGCTTCACCTAGTGAAGCGACCGACGCTCCAAGCTCACTACAAATAGAGAGTGGGGATGTAGGAATATTTTCACTATCTTTTTCTCACTTTTCTAAGTTCAAGAGAGCTACCTAGAAGGAGGAGGAGGTGAAGAAGAAGAAGATACCATGGAAAACGGCTAAGTCTTTTTTGTGAAGAGCTAGTAGAAAAACTAGAAAAGAGAATGGCCCATTATCTTTTTAGCAACCATGCCACAATAGTAAATCCAAATGATTATATAATATAATAACCAAGGCCATCCCACTCTACCATGCTTTTTAACACCTCATCCTCCACCTCATTCTTGATTTTCTTTTAAAGGAAAATCAAGAAATGAAGTGTCCAACTTCTAGAACAAATTCCATATAAATACGGAATATAACCGGTATACATATCGAAATACATATACGCGTATTCATACAAAAAATTTGAATAGCCAAGAGAGAGAAAATGAATAGTGAACAATAATACTAGAATATACATATTAAATATATATATATATATAAATTATTAAATCAAAACATGATTTAATAATCCGGTTTAATCCTAAGCCGCTGCTATTATCAACCATCCAATTAAAATCCGTGTAGCATGTACACATATTTAATCGGACACCCTATATGCACCAACATACGTCATCTACATCATACCGGAAAACTCTCTGTGTGGGACTCTAAAGACTCAACAATACGCTGGGAGTGATTTACTGGATAAATCCAAAAACCATAAGCACGTCAGCGGCACTACCTGTACGTAACGGCTGCCCAGGTATCCGTCGAAAGGGAGGTTGACAATCAAGTCCGTCCGAACCCTACTGATCCTGAATGTGACAATCTCCTTGCTGTCTGGTCTCTTCGTCTAAGAGTATCGAATACCGGATCTAAGGGGTGGAAACGTCATATCCCTAATAACTCGATAAGTTGTGTCGGAGTCAAGCTCATCACCAATTGAGAAACTACTGAACTTGTTGGATATGTATGCCCTAATGGCCTGTATTGTATAGGATGCAAGAGATATGTATGTACATGACAATCTTGCTCAGTTGTATATAATATATTATTTGAGTTGTCGTTATCCCGATATGTGCATTTCTTTCTATTGATGCTTTATGTTGCTTGCACATATTGGTAAAGACGCGATACAGTAGTATACTATTATTGTTTGACTTTATCTTAACATTTTTATATGTTATACTTGATATAACATATTGCGGTTACATATTGATAAAGCCCATAGAATTTTGCTTGACTACCAGCGTTATGATGGAGATCATACTTGTAGGAGCTGGGTAGTCCATAAGCACATCCTTAAAGGTCCCAAGTCGCAGGAGTATCGAGATCGGGTATCGATACTCCAGAGTAGACTTGTGTATACATTTCTAGACCCCGACGAGGGGCGGTGGTTGGTCCCACAACCATTGGTGTGATCACCTAAGATTGTATACAGGTGCTCACTAGGGGTGCGTTCACTGGACGGACTCACCGAGAACCTCTAGATAGTATTACACCTATCGTTAGATAGTGGTTCTCAGGTGACATGAGTACAGGTTAGTCTTAGGACCTGAGGTCATCATTTATCTCGTGTGAGTTCTCATTGTTCTTTGATCACTACCCTACCACGTCTCTACTGAGTCATGCAAACAGGTTTTGGTTGGGTACAGTCCCAAGCCACATGGAGACAGTGAGTGATTTTCAGGGATTCGCCTCTCCCGGTATTCGGAGTCGATATCGCACTGTGTCCAGTTGGCTAGAACCATAAGACCTTGGCCAAGGCAGTTGAGAACAACTGATGGTTAGATCAGTAGTTTCTCGGATTGTTCCTGAGCCAAATCAACATGACTTATCGGGTCAGTAGAGGTCTGACGTTTACCACCCCCAAGACCCGGTATGCGATACTCTTCAATGAAGAGATCGGACTATACGGAGATTGTCACGGATAGGCTCAGTAAAGGTTCGGATGAGCTTGCTTGTCGGCCTTCTTTTCAATAGATACCTAGGTAGCCGTTACGTACAGCTAGTGCCACTGACGTGCCTATGGTTAAACCCACTGCCAGCGTACTGTTGAGTCTTCAGAGTCCCACACAGAGGGTTTCTGTGATTCAGGAGAAACGATGTGGTGGTCGTATGTTTATACGTGCCCGGTTTCGATCGAATGATAATACTAGCTGTCTTAGGATTAAGCCGGATTATTAAATCAGGTATTGATTTAATAATTTACGTCTACATATTTCGATATGTATATTCTAGTACTATCCAGATTTTTCGATCGGACGGTTGATAATACTGGCGAGCTTAGGATTAAGCTGGTTTATTAAATCGGATATTGATTTAATGCTAGTATTATTTTGGTGGTGTTATTCTATCTCTTGGGTGTTCGTATTTTGATACGAATACGGGTATGTATATACAGTAAAATGTTTTCCGTATTTATACGGAAAGACATTCCAGAAGGAGGACACCCCATCATGTATTTTCCATTTTATTTGCAAAATGGAAATGAGGTGTAAAATAGGAAATGAGGTATAAAGGAGAGAATGGGGAGAGAATGGTGTGAACCATGAATGAATTATAAATTCATTTGTGCAAACTATTCAAGTATGGTTGTATTATTTTTATTGAAAAATGGTTTTTACAAAACCATGCTTCAAGATTTTTCTACACATGAGAAATTTCATTTTTAACACAAGGTTCTCTCTTCACTTACCTAGCTCTCTTGAGTTCCTCCTCCTTCATCTTCATCTTCCTCCCCCTTCATCTTCATCTTCCTCCCTACCATCTCATGAGTTGAGAATCAAGGGAGGAGGAGAGATAGAAATACACTAGATAAATCACCACATCTCCTTAGTAACCTAGAATAGCAAACTAGATCACTAAGTTGCTTCATTTGTGAAGCCAAGCTTGAATCTAGAACTCTCGGGTGGATCATCTAGGATCAAGAAGGCGATTTAGCAAGGTTGATCAAGCACCTCGAGGAGCTCTAGAAGAGGAGTAAAGACCTGAAGGACACAACTCTCTAGGTATAACTCCTCATCACAGTAGATAGATCTCTGTAGAAATCTAGTTTCGGTTTATGGTTAGATTCTAGGACGAGTTTTCTAGTGCCGGATTCTTTAAAAGTTAAAGTTTTTCGTTCCGCAACGGCCGCGGTAGGCGGCCAGGGCACTAGGAAACCCAACATGGTATCATAACCGGTCCATAAACCTTAACTAGCTAATTTGCACTAATTTAGAACGTCAATCAACAAAATTATCCGAATCGTATTTCCAAAAACCGTGCTTGCTGTTCGAATTTTGAAGTTGTTCAAAAAATATTTTCAGTGAGCTTAAAAATATGTGCAGAGTTTTTCTGAGCCAAGAAAAAAATTTGAGCTTTCAGTCACCAAAACGACCGCTAATCCATGGCCATATAGCTTGTTTGGCCGTGGATCCGCGGCCAATTAGTGGCAAAAGGGCTCCAAATTTTTTCTGGGGTTCTTACTTCTGGAAATGTGATTTTTGGTATATTTGGTTTCTGCCCAGATTTGTTTGTGTACTAATTTGTATATGGGGCATATGCGGAAAGTTTTAATTGATCGAAACTCTATATTCTTGCTTTTCTGTGTATTTGTTTCTGCGACCGTGAATATCATTGAGCGGTATAACCCGACTAATTCCTATATGTACAATCAGACGGGTTTACGAACATGATATTCACGTTGATGTTCTGTGTTGCACTAATGTTGTGCATCGATTGTCGTGGTGGATAGCATTTAGTGCAATGGTAGTTGTACAGTTCAGATTCATTTGTATATTCATTATTGCGGTGCGAGCGTCCAACATGTGGACTGTCGTTTCTGACGGATTGTATATTCTATTATTGGTGCACGACCGGGTTAAGGTCGATGTCACCATTGTATATATATTTTTTCTTTTCTGTACTAGGATTACCCCGCGGTAGAATGCTCGAATAGCCGGGTTTTAGAGGGCAATAGGCCCACATCTCATTGCATTGAGACAGAGGGGGCCTTACTCTAGAATTGGTGGGCTGTTCGCCGCACTCGTAGGGGGTATAGGATGAGCCATGGAGGGGTGCTCAAGTTACCGGATTCCGTGAAGTGCTGGGTGTCACTTTGTTGATTGGGGTTGCCTCACTTCCGGGATTGGCGGGTAACTTGCCGCGCTCGTAGGGGTCTAGGTTTTTCATTGCACGGGCTATCCACACGACCGGGAATGTCGGGTCTCATTTGCGGCTCAAATGAAACACGAGGCTCCAAAATTATCCGCTATTCCATGTTGCTTATTGTTGTTCTGTGATGTTGCTTATATCATACCTGGGACGAATGGTTATATATATATATATATACTAGTAAATATTGTATATGTTTTGCATCCACGCGCTAGTCCTACCCCCGCTCTGCCGGTAGTTAAGTAACCTAACGGTGCATGACGGGGCCCCGTGCCGAATGCGGATGGCATATACGTACATTTTATTTTCGTTCTTTTCTGGTGTGATAGGAATTAATTGATGGGACCATATTAATTTTAATTAATGCAAGAAAAGAAACCTAAAAGATGTTGTTGGAAAAAATTTCGAAAAACTATAGTCATACTCTTTCTCTTTTCATAGTGGTATTCGGTTAGGAATATCCAGCACCTCATTCGAAGAGGCAAGAGCCTAGATCCCTTCGCGGGGAGTGACCTCTTGAGCAAAAGTTTATGTTACTATAGATTACTCGATTTTCTTCAAAACCACTAGTTTTCAAAAGCGGAGTCTAAACCACTCCTTTTCAAAATTACTCGGTTCTTTCAACGATATCAAGTTCATTACGCTAAGGGTTTTTTGCCAAAAACCAGTCATAGTCTTCCTTCATTTCAGAATAGTAATATTTAATATTCGTGCTGCGTTTGTTGACTTAGTCAAGGCGCAGTGTACGGTAGCTAAGTGTTACTTTTCTGTGCATTGTAATGCGATTGGTTAGGACAATCGTGCGGTCTTATTGTCCTAGTCAAGGGCACGTACGGGTGGGTTTAATGCAATCAAGAAAATAACGGGTTGAACTTGACTAGCGGTTTATGGCTTGTTGACCTAGTCAAGGTCATAAACCGTTAGTGGCAAAAACCACATCGGGAGTTTCAAATATACAAGAAACTTGCTAGTGTTGCATACCTTATGGAGTGTGGTGACTAAAGTGGTTTCCATCTAGGTACGCAATGATAGTTGGATCCTAATCCCATTGATGAGTAGGATTACTCTTGGAAGATATTTTTCACTTCACAATTAGCTAACATATTAAGTGTCTATAAAAGTGTTAACGGGGCTACGCCTCTGCAGAAACGAGGTTTATTTTAATTAGGACCGTGCAAGAGCATGGGGAATCTCCCTCGGAGTACCAACACACACCTGGTTGAACGGTTAGCGAACTTGTAAGGTGTGAATGATCCCGACTAGTTTTCCTTTTGAAGATTTGAAGGAAAATTTGAGGAAACAGTGGGAGCCATCCTGATTAGATAAACTAATAACCAATCTGATCTTGCAAGAGTGCACGCTGAGTGTTTCTTTTCTCTCTCTCCGGGTAGCAACCATTTGACACCCTAATCAAGATAATAAAATGTTTGACTTGACCAAACCAGCTTGTTACACTGGGTTGGGGAACGTCGGTTCGGCTCTAACTTGTGACAACTGTCACGAGTATGGGTAGGGGAAAGTGGACTATAAGGAATTCCAGATGACCCTATTGAAGGAGAAGCATTCTAATGCATCTTCTTCGGGTTTATTTGTTATTGAAAACTGTTTTCGGTCAATCCTACCTCCTGGGTACTAGATACCGGATCAAGATCTCACATATGTAATTTATTACAAGGATTGAGAAAAAGTAGAATGGTTGGACCGGATGATATGTCCCTCAGAGTGGGGAACGGAGCATAGGTTGATGCTACCGCCGTCGGTGAATATCACTTACTATTGCCAAGCAGCAAAACTATGATTTTGAACAATTGTTACTATATACCTTCTATGCTTTGCAACATCATATCAGTATCTTTACTTGATAAAGATGGATATAACTTTGCTCTGGATAGAAATATCATGAACATTTACCTTAATCAGGGATTGGTTGCAGAAGGTACACTGTGTAAGGGTATCTATGTTCTAAATCAAAACACAGTCTTCAATATACAAAACACACGCAAGAGAAAGAGTTCAGATACAGACGAAACCTACTTGCGGCATTGTAGACTTGGTCATAACGGTGATAAAAGACTAAGTAAGTTGCATAAGAATGGATATTTGAATATATTCGAATTTTCATTTTATGAAACTTGTCTGTCTTATCTAAAAGGAAAGATGACCGAATCTCTGTTCACCGGACATGGAGAAAGATCTACAAAGCTCATGGGACTCATACACAGTGATGTATGAGGTCCGATGTCTATACATGCGAAGGGTGGGTTCTCGTACTTCATTACATTCACTGACGATCTCTCTAGATTCGGATATGTGTATCTTTTAAAACATAAATATGAAGCTTTTGAGAAATTCAAAGAATATAAGAGCGAAGTAGAGAACCGGACTGGCAAAAGTGTCAAAATCTTTTGATCTGATCGAGGAGGTGAGTACTTGAGTATGGAATTCTGTGATTTTCGAAAAGAGAATGGTATTCTCTCTCAGCTTACTCCTCTATACACACCACAACACAATGGTGTATCGGAGAGGAAGAACCGTATTCTTTTGGACATGGTTCGCTCTATGATGAGTAGTGTTGATCCGCCTCTTTCATTCTGAGGATATGCGCTTCAAACAGCAGCATATCTATTGAATGACGTTCCATCCAAATCCATGCCTAAGACACCATTCGAAATATGGAATGGGCAAAAGGCCATATCTAAAAAGATTTAAGATATGGGGTTGTCCTGCTTACGTTAAAAAGCATAATCCAGACAAACTAGAGGCACAGTCAGTTCTATATAAGTTTATGGGATATCTAAGAAATGGTTATGGATATCTGTTCTACCACACCGAAGAACAGAAGGTGTTTGTTTCTCAGCACGTCGTTTTCTTAGAAATGCAGTTTCTTGCAAAAGAAACTAGTGGGAGCACGGTAGAACTGGAAGAAATTCCAGAAGGACCAATTATAACCGAAGAATTGGTGGAACCAGAGGATTCAATAATCACGGACGAACCTCAGCCACTCCGCAGATCTAATAGGATTTCTCGTCCTCCTGAGAGATATTACGGCTTTATCATAGATGAGAATCGAGAGGATTGCATCTTGGAAGCGGATAATCCTACTAGTTATAAGCAAGCCATTAACAGTAGGGACTCTGTAAAATGGCTTGATGCTATGAAATCCGAAATGGAGTCCATGTACACCAACAAAGTTTGGACTTTGGATGTTGCTCCTCCTGGGGTAAAACCCGTTGAATGCAAGTGGATCTTCAAAAAGAAGGTTGGTACAGATGGGAAGGAGAAAACCTATAAGGCTAGACTTGTTGCAAAAGGTTTTTGTCAAAGACTAGGAGTGGACTATGACGAAACCTTTTCTCCAGTGGCTATGCTGAAATCCATTCGGATCCTACTTGCCATTACTGCCTATCATGACTACGATATCTGGCAGATGGACGTAAAAATGGCCTTTCTAAATAGAAGTTTAGAAGAGTGCGTTTATATAGATCAGTCGAAGGGATTCGTAGACATTTAGAGCAGTAGGAAGGTGTGCAAGTTGCTTAAATCCATTTATGGATTAAAGCAGGCATCGCGGAGATGGAAAATCTATTTTGATGAGACAGTCAAGAGATTTGACTTCATCAAAAACGAAGATGAACCATGTATCTACAAGAAGATTGTAGGGAAAACTGTTGTATTCCTCTACCTGTACGTGGATGACATTCTTTTAATAGGAAATGACATTCCTATACTGCAATCAGTTAAGCTGTTCTTGTCACAAAAGTTCTCCATAAAGGATCTGGGTGATGCCTCCTACATTCCGGGGATTAAGATCTATAGAGATAGATCCAAGAGATTGTTAGGACTTTCACAGTCCAGGTATATAGAGACTATACTAAAGAGATTTAGTATGGAAGATTCCAAGTGCGGTAATATACCTGAATTGCACGGAATCACCCTCTCCAAAGAGATGTCTCCCAAGACTGATGAGGAGAGGGTTCGCATGAGCACTACAGGGTTTCGTAGCGCGGCCGCTGGGTTTCGGGAGGTATCGACCATGCCGTTTTCAAAAATTTGGCACACTAAAGAACCCTAACGCTAGAATCTGAACTAGAGAATTAGACGAACAAGCATGTAAACATCTTTACATCTAAGTGAACAAGGAATACAAACTTTGAAGACCGGTCCTTCACTTCAATGGCTCCGTGTAGTAGTCCCTTTGCTCCAAGTAGTGATCTCCCGGGCTCTATTGAGGCTCCACAAGGTGAAATGAACAAGCTTGCTTGAAGTCTTCGAGGCCGAAGATGATCTACGTCGAGGAGACACTAACTCAAGCTACCTCTTCACTAAGTGATGAACTAGGGAAGAAACAACCCAATCTAAATGGCTAGTAGAGAAGAGGTTGATGAAGTAGGAATTTTTCTCACGAAATAATTTTCTCACTAATTTTCTTCACCTCTCATGAAGCTAGAAAGCTTGAGGAAGGAGATGAAGAAAGCTCTCATGGAATGAAGCTACTGAAGAATGAATCAAGTGGTGAGAATAGCAACCATGGGTGAGTTAATATCATATACTAACTTATGTAGAGACTAAACCATGGCTAACAATAATGGTTAGGTTAATAAATATCTACAAGTAAAACAAAATTAGTGGACTTGGTCAATGATTCCATAATCTTCTACAAGCTTCAACCATGTTACTAATTTCCAACTAATTTGATTTACTTTAAATAAATAAAACCCAACATTATTATAAGCATGGAGTGAGTCTCATACACCCATATAGCATGTGGCATCTAGTATGACACAAAAGATGTACATTAATATATAGCACATATTTACTAAGTGTACACTAGTGAGAAAAAGAAAACTTAAGTGAGCTAATATTAGTTAATCTAAATTAATATATCAAATATATAATTATACATTAAATCAACAATTGATTTAATAATCCAGCTATATCACATAGAACCGTCTAATATACTATGTATCAACTTGTCGAATCGACACTTGATTCGACAGCTCGGTTATATCACATATAACCGACCGATATCACATATCGCGAGAATAGAATACGGTATCACACACGCATATTAATCTCGGTCCCGCACATATCACATACGTGCTCCTACTTCGTTTCGCTTGAGCCAGGAAACCTCTGTGTAGGACTCTAAAGACTCGTCAATACACCGGCAGTAGGTGGTGATCATATCAGTCACCCACAAGCCGCAAGCGGTCTGCTTGTTAGGTTTACCTAGCACCCTATGAGAGGTTTGGAAGTATCACATGTCACAAAGATTAAATTTTTAGAGTGCTAAGTGAACACACAAAGAATCAATCCTAGAAAATTAGGGTTTCATAACATTAAACCACACTATAAGTAACAAAGGCTAGGGTTTTGAGAGTACAACCTTTGTAGCTCCCTATTCTTGACTCCTTGGCCACTTGAGAGTTGGAAAACTGTTGGCTTGAGGTCTTCTAGCGTCCACGACGATCCACCCGAAACTCCTTTTTCCAAGCTTGCAACTTCACTTTATCAAGAGAAAGAAATGAAGCTAACACTCTAAACAAATGGGCAAGACTTGTGTAGAATGGTGTTGTGGTTCTTTTTCTCACTTCAAAATCCTATCTTGTTGAGTATTTTGCTCACTTGAAAGATCTAGAGAGCAAAAGAAGAAGGAGGAAGAAGATGATGGCTTTTTTAAGAAGAAGAGAAAAGATAATCTCATGAAAAGAAAATAGAAAATATATGTATATATATTTTTCTCTTCTCATCTCAAACCTTGGTTAAATGATAAAGATATTATTTAATTTGAGTTAAAACATAAAAGGAGAGTTTAATCCATGATTAAAAGTAGGTGAGCATGGTTAGGTCAAAGAAGAGTGTAGAAACAAACCATGAATTATCCTTTCCTTTTTCATTTTGTTTTAAAACAAATAGAAATAATTATCCATATAAATAACCAAAGTGTGAGTCTTATATTGCCACCATTTTCTATATATAAACAACCATGAAGGATGATGTATGTATGTATGTGTGCATGCACATCCATATGTTCATGAATCAAGAAAGAATGCATATATGCATGCATACATCAAAAATACAAGAAAGGATTTCTAGTGAGAAACTAATGGTTAAATGATAAATCAACACTTGATTTATCAATCTGGCAATATCACATACGACCTATCCAAAAGCAAGCCGCCCGATTAATATACGGTATCTCATACGCGCATTTTAACCGGGTCCATGCGCATATCGCATACGCGCACCACAACGTTTCGCCTGGACTAGGTAACTCCTTTGTGGGACTCTAAGACTCGTCAATACGCCGGCAGTGGGTGATGATCATAGCAAGCACCCCCAAGCCGCAAGTGGTCAGCTAAACGTAACGGCCACCCGGGTATTGAGCGATCAGAAGAAAACAAGCGAACCTGCTACAACTCCCGTCGAGCCAACCGGTAACACTATCGTACAGTCCGGTCTCTTCGTCAGATATGCTGCATATCGAGCCTAGGGATGGTCACGTCGACCCCAATAACTCAATAAGTCATGCCGGTGAATGGTCTATAACAGATCGAGAAACTACTGATAACACTTATCAGTAAATCTCAGCAGCCCTGGCCAGGGACTTACTGATATAACCAGTCGAGCACAGCACCGTATCAACTCCCAATACCGGGAGAGACGAAACCCCTCCTATCGCTCATCGCCTTCGTGTGTCTCGGTACTGTACCTAACGGCCACCTGTTTGCATGACTCAGTAGAGCCGTGGTAGGGTGGTAATCAAAGTACAGTGGGAGAGCACACAAGACTCTATGACGATCTCGGGTCTACAGACTAATCTGTACCAGTGTCACCTGAGAATTGCTATTCGACGATAGATATAATTCCATATAGGAGTTCTCGGTGAGTCCGTCAAGTGTACCCAGTCACCACTGAGCACCCGTATATGATCTTGATGTCAAACATCGATGAATGTGGGAATATCCATCGCCCATCATATGGGTCTAGTATCATATACGCTAGTCTACTCTGGTATATCGATGCCCTGTCTCGATACACCTACGACTAGGGACATTTCAGGATATGCTTATAAACTACAGATGTCCCACTAGTATGATCTCTATCATAATCACCGTAGTCAGGCCAATATCCTTAGGGCTTTATCAACATGTATGAATGAGTAAAAACATGATCAAATCAACATGTCAGATAAAGAAGAACCAGATAGCATACTATCATGTCGAGCAAGAATGTACACTGAATATATATATACATGTACAGATACATCCACTATCATATAATGGCCTCTAGGGCATACATATATCCAACAATGCTAAATGTAACGGCCATCCGGGTATTGAGCGATCAGAAGATCAACCAGAAAGCCTGCTCATACTCCTGCGAATCCAATCAGTAACACTACCATACAGTCCGGTCTGTTCGTCAGATATGTCGCATATCACAGTCTGGGGGTGGTATAACGTCAGACCCCAATAGCCTGATAAGTCATGCCAATGTGAGGCCCATAACGGTTCGAGAAACTACTGATAACACTTACCAGTAAATCTCAGCAACCCTGGCCAGGGATTTCCTGTTATGGCCAATCGAGCATAGCGCAACATCAACCCCCAATACCGGGAGAGACGAATCCCCTCTTATCGCTCATTGCCTCCATGAGACTCAGGAATGTACCCAAAAACCACCGCTTTGCACGATCTCTTGGACGTGGTAAGGTGGAAATCAAAGCACAGTGGGAATCACACAAGACTCTATAACGATCTCGGGTCGACGGACTAACCTGTACCGGTGTCACCAGAGAACTGCTATCTAACAATAGGTATAATACCATCTAGAAATTCTCGGCGAGTCCGTCAAGTGTACCCAGTCTCCACTGAGCACCCATATACCTTCTCTGATGTCAAACACCAATGGATGTGGGATCATCCATTACCCATCATATGGGTCAAGAAGCATATACGCTAGTCTACTCTGGAATATCGATGCCCTGTCTCGATACTCCCACGACTAGGAACATTTGAAGGATGTACTTACCGACTACCTTTGCCACACTAGTATGATCTGCATCATAATCCAGGTAGTCAAGTACTCATCCTAAAGGCTTTATCAACATGTAATAGAGAGACTATAAGTGTACATGTTAAGATAAAGAGCAACCGGATAGCTTACTATCGTGTCGAGCAAGAAAGTACTTCCTATAAATGTCCAAGCATCCACTATAATATACATCACATGTACAATAATGGCCTCTAGGGCATACATATAACTAACAATCTCCCACTTGTACTAAGGCCATTTGTTGTATCTCAAACCCAACGTCCCATAAAAGTTTTTCCTCTGTGAGTGGATCCGCAATGTTATCCTTCGCGTCAACTCTCCTTACCTTGATCCCTTGGAGATCAACCATCTCCCTGATCAGGTGATACCTTCCTCAGAATATTTCTGGATCGCTGATGGGACCGGCGTTCCTAGGCCAAAGCCGCAACTCCATTGTTGTCTCAATAAAAGTTATTGGACGCTCAATGGTAGGAACCATGTTCATCTCATGAATAAGAATTATCCATACATCCACTTTGGTAGCATCGTTGGTAGCGATGTATCCAGCCTTTATCGTCTAGTATGTCACGGTATCTGGCTTGGAACTCTTCCAACATGTCGTCCCTCCACTGAAGGTAAAGACAATGCCTGTGACTGACTTTCAGTCGACCTTATCACTCTGGAAGCTCGAACCAAGAATATTCCTTTAGTGCTTCTCAAGTACTTAAGAATGTCCTCCACAGCTGTCCAGTGATTCTCCCAAAATCCGATTGATTCCTTATCACTACACCTAGTGAGTCAGCTATATCTGGTCTGGTACATAACATCGCATGCATGATAGAGCCTAGTGCCGAAGCATAGGGTATCTCTTGCAAACGAGCTCTCTCCAAATCAGTCTGGGGAGACATCTTTTTGGAGAGAGTGATTCCTAAGTAAGTAGGCGAACTACCACGCTTAGAGTCCTCCATACTAAACCCCTTTAGTATGGTGTTAATGTACCTGGATTTGGGACACTCCCAACATCCACTTAGATCTATCACCATAGATCATAATCCACAAGATTTAGTACGTATCATCCAGATCTTTCATGGAGAATCCTCGTGATAAGAGGAGCTGGACCGAGTGTAGCATAGGAAACCATTTCCTATCAAGAGTATGTCATCTACGTACAATACGTGGAAGACAACCTTACTCTCTACAACCTTCTTGTATATACAAGATTCATCTATCTTTTTGATGAAGTCAAACTCCTTGACTGCCACATCAAAACAGATGTTCCAACTCCGCGATGCGTGCTTTAATACTGATGGACTTAAGCATAGCCACTGGAGAAAAGGTTTCATCATAAACCACACCTGGTTATTGACGAAAACCTTTTACTAAAAGTCTAGCTTTGAAAGTTTCAACTTTTCCATTTACACCAAGAATATTCTCAAGATCCACTTGTTCCTGTTGGGTTTTACCCCTTCAGGTGAAACATTCAATGTCATACTTTGTTGGTGTACATGGATTCCATCTTTGATCACACAGCATCCAACCATTTCACAGAGTCCCCACTTGTGATGGCTTGCCTGAACCTAGTTAGGTCATCATCTACCATGGTGCAATCCTCGCTCCTACCGTCACCGAGGAAACCATAGTATCTCTTAGGTGGATGAGTAACCCTACCAGATTCGCGGAGAGGCTGAGGTTTGTCGGAGTCTATTGAATCCTTTGGTTTCACCAAATCATCAGCTGTTAGTTTGTCTAGCTGGAATTCCATCCAGTTCTACCTCATATCCACAAATTTCTTCACAAGATATTCCTTTTCTAAAAAGGTGGCATGCTGAGAAACAAAACACCTTTTGCTCCTCAGTGTGGTAGAAGATATACCCTTGCAAATGTTCAGGATATCCAACAAATTTATACGGAACTGACCTTTCCTCGAGCTTGTCCGGATTTTGCTTTTCAACATAAGCCGGACAACCCCATTTCATAACTCGTTTGAGACATGGTCTCTTCCCATTCCATATCTCATATGGAGTGGTAGGCATTGATTTAGATGGAACCCCATTCAATAGATATGCAGCTTCTCAAGTGCATAACTCCAAAAGGAAACAGGCAACTCAGCAGTACTCATCATAGAGCATGCCATATCTCATAGGGCGTGATACCTCCACCCCGATACACCGTTGTGCTGTGGTGTATACGAAGGAGTAAGATTAAGAGAGAATCTTATTCTATTTTAAATAATCATGGAACTCCATGCCCAAGTATTCTCCTCCTCGATCACATCGAAGGACTTTAATACTTCTACCCATCTGGTTCTTAACATCAAGCTTATATTCCTTGAATTTCTCAAAAGTTTCAGACTTGTGTTTCAACAGGAACACATGTCCGAATCTTGAGAGATCGTCGATGAATGTAATGAAGTGCAAAGAACCAACCCTGGCATTTGTAGACATAGGACAGTATACATCATCATGTATCCATACTTAGAGTTCAATAACTCTTTCTCTGTTTACAGTAAACGGAAATTTGGTCATTGTACCTTTGAGACAAGACTGGAAAGTATCATAAGATGAAAATTAGGACAGATTCTAATAGTCATCCTTATGTAACTTAGCTAGTCGTGTCGCATTGATATGACCTAGTCTACAATGCCTCAAGAAGGATTCGTTCATTTCTGAACTATTCCTCTTGTGTGTGTTCTATATACTTTGAACTGTGGTTTGATTTAGAACGTATATGCCATTACATAGCGTGCTTGATCTAATCAACTCTGATTAAGGAAAATGTTCACAACATTATCCATCAATACAAAATTATATCCTTCTTTAACTTAATAAAGAAACCGATGTAATGTTGTATATCAGGTTTGGTATGTAATAACATTCGTTTAGAATCAATGTATTAATACAAGGTGATATTTGCCAACTGATTTGGCTGCAACACTTGCACCATTCTCTACACTTAGAGACATATCACCCATTCTAGTTCTCTACTTTTCTGTAGCCCATGAAACATATTAGATATGCGGGATCCTGATCCGGTATCACATACCCAGGACGTAGAGGTTACTGAGAAACGGTTCTCGGTTAATGAACACACCCAAAGAATATGCATCAACATGCTCTTTCTTCGTTTGGGTGGCAAAGGAATCCTGGTATTCCCCTATTTCCTGCTCAGACTTATAACAATTATAAGAAAGAACGGAACCAACGCTCCCCAGCACAGTATAATAAGCAGGTTCGGTCAGTGCATCCATATTATTATCTTGATTAAGGCGTGACATGGTCGCTACCAGAAGAGAGAGAGAAGAAAACACTCTGCGTATGCTCTTGCAAGATCGGATTGGTTATTATTTTATCTAATCGGGATGGCTCCCACTGTTTTTCCCAGGGGCGTAACCCTGTTAACACCTTTCTAGACACCTACTTGATCGGCTAATTGTAATGTGTAAAACTCTCCCAGGAGTAACTCTTACTCAGTGGGTATCGGGATCCAACTATCTCATAGAACGTATTCAATCTCATTGCAAATTTCAACACTTGAAATTCCCGATAATGTTTTTCCCCTAGCGTCCTATGAGCTTGACGCAGGCCAACAAACCATAGTCCGCTAGTCAAGTTCAACCCGTGCATTTCCTGATTGAATTAAACCGACCCGCACGACCCTTGATGCAGGCCAACAAAGTCGCACGACTACCCTAATCCAATCGCATCATATGCAGCAAATAAGCACTAGTTAGCTACCGCACACTACGCCTTGACGCAGGACAACAAACGTAGCACGAATACTGAGTAGTACTTATCTGAAATGGCCGAGGGCTACGACAGGTTTTTAAGAAAACCTTTTTTCATAATGAACTTGATATCGTTGTAGAATCAAGTGATTTTGAAAAGGAGTGTTTTTGAGGATTTTGCTAGTTTTGCTAAAGAGGTCACTCCCGGTGAAGGGATCTCGGCTCTTTCCTCATCGAATGAGGTGCTGGATATTTCATAAATACCACTATGCAAAGCATGAATTAAAAAAGCAATCAAAAACAAAACCGAGTGGGTTGTAGCATCTGCCAGTTTCGCTAAAGAGGTCACTCCCAGTGAAGAGATCTCGGCTCTTTCCTCATCGAATGAGGTGCCGGATATTCTACAAGGAATACCGCTATGCAAAGCAAGAACTAGAGCTACCAATTTGTAAAATAAATTTCTACAACATCTTTAGGTTTCTTTTATTTCATTAATCTCATTGATGAAGTCCCATCAATTATGCTTCATAAGCATCACAGAAGAAACGAAAGCAGCAATATTTATTATATATCATATATATAAAATATAAGCATTCGTCTCATCATATAAAGTGATCACATCACAGAATATCAGCAGCAGAAGAATACATATGAAATATTGAATATACTAGGAATTCTGTGTTTTAATTAAGCCAGAAAAAAACGCGGATTCCATGGTCACGATGAATAGCCAAACCCATATCCCTAGACCCCTACGAGAGCGGCAAGCAACCCTACCAATTCTAGAGTTAGGAGACCCGGTCTCAACTCTTTGAGATGGTCTCCCGCTGGACCCTAGAACCCGGTTACTTGTGCTCTCCTCCTTGGGTCTATCATAATGAGGAAAAGTAAATAATATAAATCAATGGTGACATCATCCTCAACCCGGAACTTCCCCAATAAAAGAATATTACATTCAAGTTTATACATGAATGAAAATGAAAAACTCTCATCTCACATAAAAACCCCCGGCTATTCAAAAGACGATGATCCAATATAACATATCACAGCAACACATAACATCACATGTCATCTGTAAGTCCACGTTACCTCTCCCGGTTCTTACGGGCTTGTGGAAATGATGAAAAACGACTTTTCATAGGGTGGTAACATGGACTCAAAATACGGATCTTTGTTAAACAACTACCTAACAACCTAACTTGTGATTTACCTACTCGGTTAGGGGGTTATACCTTTCTTGAACTCTATCGTCTTCATCTCTTTACGGTGTACGGATCGGCTTCACCTCGTCGTCTCCTTGCGCCGAAGATGGATCCACCTGAAGGCTTCTACCTTTGGCTTCTTCTTCGAACTTGAAGAAACTAGAACACTTGGTTTGCTAAACCTTGTGAACTAGGATAAGTAGAGATGTGATATGGGTTTTCTTTTATCTCTAAGGCAATGTTTCTCAACTCATGAGAGGGAGTTGCTTTAAGCTAGAGAGAGAGCAAGAGGAAGAGCAAGAGGAAGAGCAAGAGGGAGAGCTTGAGCATGAGAGAGAAGAAGAATGATAGAATGAGCCAACCCCTTTTCCTCCCATGCTCCCATAACAAAATAATAATCATAATAATAATAGAGTATTATGTGATGGTTCATATCATATCAAGTGGCATTATCATTTCATGCACTCATTTTGCAAAGCACAACAAGCAAGCAAAAGTCTTTGCATGAAATGACAACCATTGCAATGATGATGGTCAACTAGTCGAGCCTAGTCAACCGGTCAAACAAGTCAACAAGTCAACAAAGTCAACCATTCAACCCAACCATGGCACAATAATACTTAATTAATATTATCATTATTCATATTTCTTATTCTCATTATGGTTTAGAAAAAGTCAATGGTCAACAGTCAACAGTCAACAACCCCAATGAGAATCCTCTGCCTCTGTCTCTCTGTCAACTGTGCATACACAACCGCATCCGCGTTCCGAGGAACACGAATACAAATGAGATAAAACCAATCCCAAAACGTACACTAGGATCGGGCTTAAACCAAAGCCCGCTAGTGTTAACTGTTCGGACACCAAACGTGCACAAGTGCACGGATGTGACCGAACCATGTCGCAAAACCATGCGACCTCTACTCTTTTGCCTAAAGGCTAATAACTTTCTGTGTGGGACTGTAAAGACTCGACACTACGCTGGCAGTGGGTTTAACCACAGACCGCAAGCGGCACTATCTGTGCGTAACAGTCCCCAGGTAGATGCCTGTAACACCTTAGAATGTGTTTAGTGGCTATTTATATTTAAATAAAGGGTTTTTAATAAAAAGTTTACCAAATTGAGTTTCAAATATTTTTCCTAATTTAATGAATATTTTTCTAGAATTTTCCTAGGCTTGCACACACATGTGCATGTAAACTAGGGTTTTTAAACGAGGTAATACCATGATTAGCAACCATGGTGGGGTTAATCATGGGGATTAAGTCTTTTGGGCTTTAATTAAGTTCAATTAGTTATTTGAGGGTTGCTTTAATTTGAATTTCCCTTTTAGTGTTGACTTGGTGAGAATAAGAGAGAGAAAGAGAATGCATCATGGCAAAAGCCATGCTTGCATTTAACGAAGAGAGAGAGTGGAGGGGTTGGCATTTGGGGTTATGATTACCTCTCATTCTTGTAATCTTTTCTCTCAACCTCACTCTCACACTCACACACACACACACTTACCTCCACAACAGCAGTAGCAGCAGCAAACACAACAGCAGTAGCAGCAGCAAACACAACAGCAGCAGCAGCAACTTCAGCCTCAGCAACAGCAGCTACAGGCAGCAGCAACAGCTCCAGGCAGCAGAACAGCACCCCAGCAGCTCCATTCCCTCTTCATCTTCTCCTTCTACTGGCTTGTGAGATTTCTTGAGGGTATAGCTTCTAAACTTATTCCTACTTTCGCTTAATTGAGTAGATTAGTTTCGATTAGCGGTAGTTTTGTGTATTTAGTGCTTTTTGTGGTGATTGGTGGGAACCTTGACCAAGTGTTGCATGATTTGGTTTTAGTAAGTTGATGGAGTATTGTTAGGACCATATTAACCCAGCTTAACCCCCAATTGCACTAAAATACCACCAGATCCCTATTTGATGCAAATTCATCGTTTTTAAGTAAATTTTGAGCATCTGTAATCTGCTATCGACCCGGTAAGTTCAGATTGATTTTGAGAAGACTGCAGTATGTAGGCTAGGTGCTGATCCCCCAGGTAGAACCCGACCCCCAAATGCCGTACTATGGCCGCCAGAAAATTCGATCTGGCCGCAAATTGCGGCCAGATGGGGAGGGTTTTGGTTCGGGTTTGGTCCTATAGGTGCCTGCTGAGACCCTTAGACTCCTGGCATGTGTATTTTTGTGTTATTCTTGCTGTAGGAAAATCTGGAACTATTTACCTATTTCTCGTATTTTTAAACCTTCGCGACACGCGTGATACGCATGTGGTTTGGGATTTCTGTGTATCGCGACGCGTCAGGGTAGTTTCAGGCGCGTAATCACACGTTTTTACGTATCGCGCACACGCGCGCTTGGTTTGCGACACGGGTTTCTAGTTTGACCTTAATGTCATGTTTTTGTGGATTTGAGCTTATGTGTGATATATTGTGTGATTCTAGGTTCGCAGGCGAGTGAGGCGGACGCTGTGAAGAAAGGAAAGCAAGTCGTCGGCTACAATTAGCGTGAGACTTCTGTGAGTAGATTTAACATCTACGGGGATATCGCCCGCATGGCGTTATGCGTCAGGGCTGATAGGACCTTATAGTTATACATTGCATTTTTCCTACATTGACTGTCATGTACACTACTGTTGCATACTGCATTCCCTGCTATATGTATGTAAACTTAGAATTGATGGAACACCGCACTATTACTAACGGTTCATATTGCACGAGCACTAATCTGCATGTTACACACACACCGTTAGTAATTGCCTTGACACACTCACTGTAGAATTGCCATGATTACATTGCTGTAGTTCATTTCATATATGATTCGTTATGATCTTCATAGAAATTGGGAGCCGCAAGATGTCTTTAAAAACTGAAACTATTTTAAAAAGCGGTTCTCCCTTGTACCTACATTATGACTTGATACGCATAACATATCGCATTTGATTTACTCATTGGTGTTGGATTTCCATGTGATTTCTGGTTTTGAGGACCGTGGAATTTATTAAAGAAAAGATGCACCATTTGAAAACCCGGTTTCTCGTGATATGATATTTTGGTGCGTCCACCACGCGTTTTCTCGGTGCTGAGACGTGTGCTTGAAACCCGATTCGAGGAGTTGGATGATCCGTTTGCGGGTTCGTCGTGGACCCGGTATGGTTCCCCGGGGCGAGAAATGTTTTTCGTGGAGTAGACGATGAGCCTGGAAGGGTGGCGAGTACCTACCGGTGATTGGTTGGACCTGGCGGTTGTCCGGAGGATACTGACAAGAGTCGAGAGATGTATGCGGGATGATCCGTACTGCCGGGACCGAGGACCGATACCGCAGACGGAGCCCGTTGGCTGATCCGGACTGACGGAGCCCGATAGATGAGGATTTGCATGTCGATGCTGGACACGAGTGTTTTATGATATTTTGAGTGCCGATGTTGGGCACTCGTGATTTTCAGAGATTTACAGGATTTGAGGGCCGAGGAGAGTGTCGGCGCATGAGTTTATTTGGGATTTGGATGCAGTTTGGGGCACCGATTATTTTTCCATGTTGATATTTCCATGTAGATGTTGTTTATCCCATGCTCAGCATTGATTATCATGTATCTTATCCTGTAGTTATTTTACCTGACAGGGCATTTGCATGATTATTGCACATACTGCTTATCACGCATTGATATCATCTGCTGGCATTTGATAGAGTAGCGCAATACGTGCATGCTCGCGATTACCTTTATATGTTATCTTTATTCATGAGTTGGCAACTCACCCCCGTTGTGCCACAGTATTTGCAGGTTGCCCTTCAGAGTAGTCGCGGCAGGCTGCCTTTTGCATCTTTTGGCTACAAATACCACTACAGTTGGTGTGAGAGCTGTTTTGCATTATAGGTGGGTTGTGATATCTGATTACTTTTATTGTACTCCTTTTGTATCTAGTATTCTCCATCTACCATTTATGTTCTGGACTTAGATACTGTGTGAGGACGATGATGTATATTTTGTTTTCTGGTGTCGAGCTCGTAGGAGCCGACTGTTTTTATATGCAGTTTATATTCCTGTGATGTTTACTTATTGCTTATTCTTCGCTACGGCGTCGTATATTATTCTTGTGATGATGGTTTCCGCCGTTAGGCGTGATTGCTCCCGTTTGGGAATGTTTCATTTCATTATATTTCATCTTTACTTATATCATGTTTTATACCCGATTTTCGGGGGTTACTTTTACAAAGGAAATGCTGCCAAAATTATTTAAATGATTACGTAACTTTAAAAGAACTTATCGAATTATGTAAGGTTTTTTCTAAATATTTTAACTAAATGTTTTCAACACTCGCTACTTTTAAATGGTTTTGATTTCTGGGTTCGGCTTACTTAGTCGCATTACGCCTGTAGACATAGCATGGTTAAGTGCTGGTCACGAGTCGAAATATTCGGGTCGTGACAAAGTTGGTATCAGAGCGTAGGTTTTACCTTTCGGAGTGTAGGATGACCTTGGTATGATGGAGTAGGTAGCTGAAGCAGAGTGGCGTAGCGTGTGTATGTTCCGCAGCATACTCACGACACGGTACTCCGCCAAAGTGACCTTAGGACTTATTGATATAAATTCCTTTTGAGTATTTACATTCTTGCGATTCGATTTCTGCATCCTTATCGAATCCTATTTACCTTTCAGCCATTATGCCGCCAAAGACTACGAGGGCGCAGAGAGCGGCTGCGAGGGCCGAGATTCAAGTTGACTCGTCCGAGACGAGGACTAATCCGGGCAGTGCACCCGTTGTACCCGAGCAGACTGTTCCACCCGTGACAGATCAGATCGCCACGCTAGGGGATGGTATGCAGGAGATGCGCCAGACGGTGGGATCCAGCATGCAGGAGATGCGCCAGATGATAGGATCGCTAGTTGAGACGCTTCGAGCACAGCGACCAGAGGTAGCTCCACCCGTTCCAGAGACCGCGATGGTACCTACCGCACAGCCAGTTGCCCCTGCAGCCACGGAGGTGATTACAGTATCGCTATCAGAGTTCATGAGGCTGAAGCCTCCGGTCTTCACAGGCACCGATACAGCCGAGGACCCACAGTCTTTCATTGATAGGATGGCCCGGATATGTCGTTCCCTCAGATGCGCAGATGCGAGATGGGTTGAGTTCGCGAGCTTTCGCCTGGAAGGACTTGTGCAGAAGTGGTGTGATTCAGTTGAGAAGGGCAGAGCGTCAGGTCTTCCTCCTATGACCTGGACAGAGTTTGTGGCACTATTTCTTGCCCGCTTTCTTCCACTGAGTGTCAGAGATGCTAAGGCACGCAGGTTCGAGTCCTTACGCCAGACTCCGGAGATGTCAGTGGCAGAGTATGACGTGCTGTTTACAGAGCTAGCAGTTTATGCTCCGTACCTGGTGGTTACCGAGGAGATGCGAGTCAAGAGATTTGTTCGAGGCATGCTTATGCCACTGTTCCTCACGATCAGTGCGCAGCATTACGAGACATACGCAGCAGCTGTAGACGCAGCCCTATTAGTCGAGGAGCGCCTTGCTGAGACTTCGGTTGTTCCAGAGCCGAAGAGAGTTCGTACTAGTATATCAGCACGGAGGCAGTCATTCAGACGCCGCGACAGGTATCATTCTGGTACGAGGAGTAGCAGAGATTCGGGGCGAGGCCAGATGTTTAGTTCGTATATCCAGGAGAGTCAGCAGTCATCGCGGGGTTGCTTTAGATGCGGCAGTCTACTTCACCTCGTTAGAGATTTTCCTGAGATACACCGGAGGGAGGCGGCAGCACCGCATGTTACTTTACCACCTTCACCACCCCAGAGGGCGTTGCCTGTTGTACCTACCGTTGTTCCGCGTCAGACTCATACTCAGAGAGGTCGTGGGCATGGAGGAGTTGCTCAGAGTGGACGGGATGACCGAGGGAGAGGGCAGTCCGTCACCGGTGGAGGACAGGCGTGGGTTTTTACTTTGACGCATCGGGACGCGCAGGCGTCCAATGCTGTGGTTTCAGGTATCCTTTCAGTTTGTTCTGTTGATGAACACGTGTTGTTCGATCCCGGATCCACGCACTCGTACGTATCCACACACTTTGTGCCGAGTTTGGGCAGAGAGTTCGGTTTGCTTGATCAGCCGCTTGTTGTGACCACTCCTGTGGGAGAGTCGTTTGTTGCTAGGCACGTGTTCCGATCCTGTACCGTCTGTACTGGCGAGAGAGAGTTGCCTGTCGACTTGATCCTTCTTGAGATGTTGTACTTCGACGTTCTTTTGGGCATAGATTGGTTAGCCACGTGCTATGCTTCTGTGGACTGCCGTGAGAAGACAGTTAGATTCTGCTTTCCCGGCGAGTCGGTTTTTGTTGTGTTGGGGGACCGTGGTGCCGCCCCTCACAGTGTGATTTCTTCTTTTCGCGCTGGAAAACTTTTGAGGAAGGGATGTCAGGTATTTCTCGCTTATGTTTGCGATGCTAGTGCTACAGAGGTTCCATTGGATCAGGTTCCGGTTGTTAGCGAGTTTCCTGATGTGTTCCCTGACGAGCTTCCTAGGCTACCGCCCGAGAGCGACATTTTTTTCTGTATTGATTTGGTTCCTGGCACGGGGCCTATTTCTATACCGCCTTATCGGATGGCCCCGGCGGAACTTCGAGAGTTGAAGGGTCAGTTGCAAGATTTGCTGGATGAGGGACTTGTTCGACCCAGTGTTTCTACTTAGGGTGCTCCAGTCCTGTTCGTCAAGAAGAAGGACGGCAGTTTGCGTCTGTGTATCGACTACCGCCAGCTGAACAGGGTGACAGTGCGGAACAGATATCCCTTGCCACGTATCGACGATTTGTTCGACTAGCTTCCGGGGGCAGGATACTTTTCGAGGATCGATTTACGATCGGGCTATCATCAGCTGCGGTTTCGACGGGAGGACATTCCTAGGACGGCTTTCCGTACGCGCTACGGCCATTATGAGTTTTTGGTGATGTCGTTCGGACTCACCAATGCGCCAGCAGCATTCATGGACTTGATGAACCGTATCTTCCGAACATATTTGGATCTGTTCATCATAGTATTCATTGATGATATCTTGGTGTATTCCCGGAGTAGTGAGGAGCATGAGCAGCACCTGCGAATTACACTGCAGATTTTGAGGGAGCACCAGCTTTATGCGAAATTCTCCAAGTGTGCTTTCTGGCTGGACAGCGTAGACTTCTTGGGGCATGTGATTTCACGAGATGGTATATGTGTAGACCCGAGGAAGATCGAGGCCGTTCAGCGTTGGCCCAGACCCACATTGGTTACGGAGATTCGCAGCTTTTTGGGGTTGGCCGGTTACTACAGGCGATTTGTGCAGGACTTCTCCAGTATTGCTACACCTTTGACCGTGTTGACCCGGAAGGGAGTTCCTTTCGACTGGACGGAGGAGTGCGAGCACAGTTTTCAGCAGCTACGGACTCGGCTGACTACGGCACCTGTATTATCATTACCTTCAGGATCAGGCGGATTTGTGGTCTATTGTCATGCTTCTCGAGTGGGGTTAGGGTGCGTATTGATGCCGCATGATAGGGTGATCGTGTATGCTTCGCGACAATTGAAGAAACATGAACAGAACTACCCCACTCATGATTTTGAGATGGCTGCAGTGGTCTTTGCACTTAAGATCTGGCGACATTACTTATACGGCGAGTCGTGCCAGATATTCACTGATCACAAGAGTTTAAAGTATATATTTCAGCAGCGAGACCTAAACCTTAGACAGCGCCGATGGATGGAGTTAGTGAAGGATTACGACTGCGAGAACTTGTATTACCCGGGCAAGGCGAATGTGGTGGCGGATGCTTTGAGCAGGAAGCCCGGGGGTAGTCTATCTTGTTTGAGCGCAGTACAGGGGCAGTCGTCGGCAGATTGCCAGATATTTTGCGACAGCCGGATACAGTTCGAGTTCACGCCGATTGGAGGACAGATCGCGCATGTTCGTGCACGCCGACAGGTACTTGACCGCATACATGAGGCACAGCGCAGTGATGACCGATGTTCGGAGATCATGGCACAGATTGTACAGGGAAGATTTTCCGAGTTCGTGATCGATGATCAGGGGATACTACGATTTGGGGTTAGACTGTGCGTACCAGATGCTGAGGGACTATGGCGCGAGATTCTCGAGGAGGCACATCGATCGGTGTATAGCGTCCATCCCGGTTCCACCAAGATGTATCATGATATGAGAGATGTTTACTGGTGGAAAGAAATGAAGAGGGACATCCCAAATTTCGTATCGAGATGCCTGACTTGTCAGCAAGTCAAGACTGAGCACCATAGGCCCGCGGGAGAGCTACAGCCGTTACCCATTCCGGAGTGGAAATGGGAGCAGATTTCGATGGATTTCGTTGTGGGTCTACCCAGGACTAGGCGAGGGTATGACTCCATTTGGGTGATCGTAGATCGTTTGACGAAAGCGGCTCACTTCCTGTCAGTGAAGACGACTTTCGGATTTGCTCAGTACGCCCAGATTTACATCGACGAGATAGTACGACTACACGGAGTTCCGACATGTATCGTGTCCGACAGAGGCACCCAGTTTACCAGTCGACTATGGCAGAGGCTTCAGGAGGCTTTGGGCACTCGCTTGAGTTTCAGCACAGCATTACATCCGCAGACCGACGGACAGTCAGAGCGGACTATTCAGACTCTCGAGGACATGCTCAGAGCGTGCGTATTGGATTTCGGAGGTAGATGGGATCATCACTTACCCTTAGTAGAGTTCTCCTACAATAACAGCTACCAGGAGACCATTCAGATGGCACCGTTTGAGGCTCTTTATGGGAGGAGATGCAGATCGCCCGCCTGTTGGACAGAGCTCAGTGAGAGCAGTATCTTAAGGCCACAGATTGTTGAAGAAACGACCGCGAAGATCCAGTTGATTCGCCATAGGATGAGAGCAGCCCAGAGTAGGCAGAGATCTTATGAGGACCGTCGGCGGCGTAGACTTGAGTTTTATGTTTGTGATCATGTTTTCTTGAGGGTCTCCCCAATGAAAGGTGTGATGAGGTTTGGGAAGAAGGGGAAGCTCAGTCCCAGATATGTGGGCCCCTTCGAGATCCTCGAGCGTGTTGGTGCAGTTGCATACCGGTTAGCCCATCCGCTCAGTTTTCCAGATGTGCACCCCGTATTTCACGTTTCGATGCTCCGTAGATATCTTCACGATCCTTCGCATGTGATTCAGCACCCGACGATCCAGCTTGAGCGCGACCTTTCCTATGCAGAGCAGCAAGTGATGATCTTGGATCGACAAGTGAAGAAATTGAGATCGAAAGACATTCCGTCAGTCAAGGTACTTTGGCGTGGTCAGAGCAGCGAGGAGGTCACTTGGGAGACCGAAAGCGAGATGGCGAAGAAGTACCCCTGTCTTTTCGAAGGTACGTGTAGTTAGATTTTGAAATTCGGGGACGAATTTCATTAAGGGAGAGAGATTGTAACACCTTAGAATGTGTTTAGTGGCTATTTATATTTAAATAAAGGGTTTTTAATAAAAATTTTACCAAATTGAGTTTCAAATATTTTTCCGAATTTAATAAATATTTTTCTAGAATTTTCCTAGGCTTGCACACACATGTGCATGTAAACTAGGGTTTTTAAATAAGGTAATACCATGATTAGCAACCATAGTGGGGTTAATCATGGGGATTAAGTCTTTTGGGCTTTAATTTAGTTCAATTAGTTATTTGAGGGTTGCTTTAATTTGAATTTCCCTTTTAGTGTTGACTTGGTAAGAATGAGAGAGAGAGAGAATGCATCATGGCAAAAGCCATGCTTGCATTTAATGAAGAGAGAGAGTGGAGGGGTTGACATTTGGGGTTATGATTACCTCTCATTCTTGTAATCTTTTCTCTTAACCTCACTCTAACACTCACACACACACACACACTTACCTCCACAACAGCAGTAGCAGCAGCAAACACAACAGCAGTAGCAGCAGCAAACACAACAGCAGCAGCAGCACCTTCAGCCTCAGCAACAGCAGCTACAGGCAGCAGCAACAACTCCAGGCAGCAGCAACAGCACCCCAGTAGCTCCATTCCCTCTTCTTCTTCTCCTCCTACTGGCTTGTGAGATTTCTTGAGGGTATAACCTCTAAACTTATTCCTAATTTCGCTTAATTGAGTAGATTAGCTTCGATTAGCGATAGTTTTGTGTATTTAGTGTTTTTTGTGGTGATTGGTGGGAACCTTGACCAAGTGTTGCATGATTTGGTTTTAGTATGTTGATGGAGTGTTGTTAGGACCATATTAACCCAGCTTAACCCCCAATTGCACTAAAATACCACCAGATCCCTATTTGATGCAAATTCATCGTTTTTAAGTAAATTTTGAGCTTCTGTAATCTGCTATCGATCCGGTGAGTTCAGATTGATTTTGAGAAGACTGCAGTATGTTGGTTACGTGCTGTTCCCCCAGGTAGAACCCGACCCCCAAATGCCGTACTGTGGCCGCCAGAAAATTCGATCTGGCCGCAAATTGCGGCCAGATAGGGAGGGTTTTGGTTGGTGTTTGGTCCTATAGGTGTCTGCTGAGACCCTTAGACTCCTGGCATGTGTATTTTTGTGTTATTCTTGCTATAGGAAAATCTGGAACTATTTACCTATTTCTCGTATTTTTAAACCTTCGCGACACGCGTGATACGCATGTGGTTTGGGATTTCTGCGTATCGCGACGCGTCACGGTAGTTTCAGGCGCGTAATCACACGTTTTTACGTATCGCGCGCACGCGCGCTTGGTTTGCGACACGGGTTTCTAGTTTGACCTTAATGTCATGTTTCTGTGGATTTGAGCTTATGTGTGATATATTGTGTGATTCTAGGTTCGCAGGCGAGTGAGACGGACGCTGCAAAGAAAGGAAAGCAAGTCGTCGGCTACACTTAGCGCGAGACTTCTGTGAGTAGATTTAACATTTACAGGGATATCGCCCGCATGGCGTTATGCGTCAGGGCTGATAGGACCTTATAGTTATACATTGCATTTTTCCTATATTGACTGTCATGTATACCACTGTTGCATAATGCATTCCCTGCTATATGTATGTAAACTTAGAATTGATAGAACACCGCATTATTACTAACGGTTCATATTGCACGAGCACTAATCTGCATGTTACACACGTACCGTTAGTAATTGCCATGACACCCTCACTGTAGAATTGCCATGATTACATTGTTGTAATTCATTTCATTTATGATTCGTTATGATCTTCATAGATATTGGGAGCCGCAAGATGTCGTTAAAAACTGAAACTATTTTAAAAAGCGGTTCTCCCTTCTACCTACATAATGACTTGATACGCATAACATATCGCATTTGATTTACTCATTGGTGTTAGATTTCCATGTGATTTCTGGTTTTGAGGACCGTGGAATTTATTAAAGAAAAGATGCACCATTTGAAAACCCGGTTCCTCGTGATATGATATTTTGGTGCTTCCACTACGCGTTTTCTCGGTGCTGAGACGTGTGCTTGAAACCCGATTCGAGGAGTTGGATGATCCGTTTGTAGGTTCGTAGTGGACCCGGTATGGTTCCCCGGGGCAAGAAATGTTTTTCGTGGAGTAGACGATGATCCTGGCAGGGTGGCGAGTACCTACCGGTGATTGGTTGGACCTGGCGGTTGTCCGGAGGATACTGACCAGAGTCGAGAGATGGATGCGGGATGATCCGTACTGCCGGGACCGATGGCCCATATCGCAGACGGAGCCCGTGGGCTGATCCGGACTGACGGAGCCCGATATATGAGGATTTTGCGTGTCGATGCTGGACACGAGTGTTTTATGATATTTTGAGTGCCGATTTTGGGCACTCGTGATTTTTAGAGATTTACAGGATTTGAGGGCCGAGGAGAGTGCCGACGCATGAGTTTATTTGGGATTTGGATGCAGTTTGGGGCACCGATTATTTTTCCATATTGATATTTCCATGTAGATGTTGTTTATCCCATGCTCAGCATTGATTATCATGTATCTCATCCTGTAGTTATTTTACCTGACAGAGCATTTGCATGATTATTGCACATACTGCTTATCACGCATTGATATCATCTGCTGGCATTTGATAGAGTAGCGCAATACGTGCATGCTCGCGATTACCTTTATATGTTATCTCTATTCACGAGTTGGCAACTCACCCCCGTTGTGCCACAGTATTTGCAGGTTGCCCTTCAGACTAGTCGCGGCAGGCTGCCTTTTGCATCTTTTGGCTACAGATACCACTACAGTTGGTGTGAGAGCTGTTTTGCATTATAGGTGGGTTGTGGTATCTGATTACTTTTTTTGTACTCCTTTTGTATCTAGTATTTTCCATCTACCATTTATGTACTGGACTTAGATACTGTATGAGGACGATGATGTATATTTTGTATTCTGGTGTCGAGCTCGTAGGAGCCGACTGTTTTTATATGCAGTTTATATTCCTGTGATGTTTACTTATTGCTTATTCTTCGCTACGGCGTCGTATATTACTCTTGTGATGATGGTTTCCGCCATTAGGCGTGATTGCTCCCGTTTGGGAATGTTTCATTTTATTATATTTCATCTTTACTTATATCCTGTTTTATACCCGATTTTTGGGGGTTACTTTTACAAAGGAAATGCTGCCAAAATTATTTAAATGATTACGTAACTTTAAAAGAACTTATCGAATTATGTAAGGTTTTTTCTAAATATTTTAACTAAATGTTTTCAACACTCGCTACTTTTAAATGGTTTTGATTTCTGGGTTCGGCTTACTTAGTCGCGTTACGCCTGTAGACGTAGCATGGTTAAGTGCCGGTCACGAGTCGAAATATTCGGGTCGTGACAAAGTTGGTATCAGAGCGTAGGTTTTACCTTTCGGAGTGTAGGATGACCTTGGTATGATGGAGTAGGTAGCTGAAGCAGAGTGGCGTAGCGTGTGTATGTTCCGCAGCATACTCACGACACGGTACTCCGCCAAAGCGACCTTAGGACTTATTGATTTAAATTCCTTTTGAGTATTTACATTCCTGCGATTCGATTTCTGCATCCTTATCGAATCCTGTTTACCTTTCAGCCATTATGCCGCCAAAGACTTCGAGGGCGCAGAGAGCGGCCGTGACGGCCGAGATTCAAGTTGACTCGTCCGAGATGAGGACTAATCCGGGCAGTGCACCCGTTGTACCTGAGCAGACGGTTCCTTCCGTGACAGATTAGATCGCCACGCTAGGGGATGGTATGCAGGAGATGCGCCAGACGGTGGGATCCATCATGCAGGAGATGCGCCAGATGATAGGATCACTAGTTGAGACGCTTCGAGCACAGCGACCAGAGGTTGCTCCTCCCGTTCCAGAGACCGCGATGGTACCTACCGCACAGCCAGTTGTCCCTGCAGCCACGGAGGTGATTACAGTATCGCTATCAGAGTTCATGAGGCTGAAGCCTCCGGTCTTCACAGGCACCGATACAGCCGAGGACCCACAGTCTTTCATTGATAGGATGGCCCGGATATGTCGTTCCCTCAGATGCGCAGATGCGAGATGGGTTGAGTTCGCGAGCTTTCGCCTGGAAGGACTTGCGCAGAAGTGGTGTGATTCAGTTGAGAAGGGCAGAGCGTCAGGTCTTCCTCATATGACCTGGACAGAGTTCGTGGCACTATTTCTTGCCCGCTTTCTTCCACTGAGTGTCAGAGATGCTAGGGCACGCAGGTTCGAGTCCTTACGCCAGACTCTGGAGATGTCAGTGGCAGAGTATGACGTGCTGTTTACAGAGCTAGCAGTTTATGCTCCATACCTGGTGGTTACCGAGGAGATGCGAGTCAAGAGATTTGTTCGAGGCTTGCTTACTCCACTGTTCCTCGCGATCAGCGCGCAGCATTACGAGACATACGCAGCAGCTGTGGACGCAGCCTTATTAGTCGAGGAGCGCCTTGCTGAGACTCCGGTTGTTCCAGAGCCGAAGAGTGTTCGTACTAGTATATCCGCATGGAGGCAGTCATTCAGACGCCGCGACAGGTATCATTCTGGTACGAGGAGTAGCAGAGATTCGGGGTGAGGCCAGATGTTTAGTTCGTATATCCAGGAGAGTCAGCAGTCGTCGCGCGGTTGCTTTAGATGCGGCAGTCTACTTCACCTCGTTAGAGATTGTCCTGAGATACACCGGAGGGAGGCGGCAGCACCGCATGTTACTTTACCACCTTCACCACCCCAGAGGGCGTTGCCTGTTGTACCTACCATTGTTCCGTGTCAGACTCATACTCAGAGAGGTCGTGGGCATGGAGGAGTTGCTCAGAGAGGACGGGATGACCGAGGGAGATGGCAGTCAGTCACCGGTGCAGGACAGGCGTAGATTTTTACTTTGACGCATCGGGACGTGCAGGCGTCCAATGCGGTGGTTTCAGGTATCCTTTCAGTTTGTTCTGTTGATGCACACGTGTTGTCCGATCCCGGATCCACGCACTCGTACGTATCCACACACTTTGTGCCGAGTTTGGGCAGAGAGTCCGATTTGCTTGATCAGCTGCTTGTTGTGACCACTCCTGTGGGAGAGTCGTTTGTTGCTAGGCACGTGTTCCGATCCTGTACCGTCTGTACTGGCGAGAGAGAGTTGCCTGTCGACTTGATCCTTCTTGAGATGTTGGACTTCGAAGTTCTTTTGGGCATGGATTGGTTAGCCACGTGCTATGCTTCTGTGGACTGCCGTGAGAAGACAGTTAGATTCTGCTTTCCCGGCGAGTCGGTTTTTGTTGTGTTGGGGGACCGTGGTGCCGCCCCTCACAGTGTGATTTCTTCTTTTCGCGCTGGACAGCTTTTGAGGAAGGGATGTCAGGGATTTCTCGCTTATGTTTGCGATGCAAGTGCTACAGAGGTTCCATTGGATCAGGTTCCGGTTGTTAGCGAGTTTCCTGATGTGTTCCCTGACGAGCTTCCTGGGCTACCGCCCGAGCGCGACATTTCTTTCTGTATTGATTTGGTTCCTGGCACGGGGCCTACTTCTATACCGCCTTATCTGATGGCCCCGGCGGAACTTCGAGAGTTGAAGGGTCAGTTGCAAGATTTGCTGGATAAGGGACTTGTTCGACCCAGTGTTTCTCCTTGGGGTGCTCCAGTCCTGTTCGACAAGAAGAAGGACGGCAGTTTCCGACTGTGTATCGACTGCCGCCAGCTGAACAGGGTGACAGTGCGAAACAGATATCCCTTGCCACATATCGACGATTTGTTCGACCAGCTTCAGGGGGAAGGATACTTTTCGAGGATCGATTTACGATCGGGCTATCATCAGCTGCGGTTTCGACGGGAGGACATTCCTAGGACGGCTTTCCGTACGCGCTACGGCCATTATGAGTTTTTGGTGATGTCGTTCGGACTCACCAATGCGCCAGCAGCAATCATGGACTTGATGAACTGTATCTTCCGAACATATTTAGATCTGTTCATCAAAGTATTCATTGACGATATCTTGGTGTATTCCCGGAGTAGTGAGGAGCACGAGCAGCACCTGCGAATTACACTGCAGATTTTGAGGGAGCACCAGCTTTATGCGAAATTCTCCCAGTGTGCTTTCTGGCTGGACAGCGTAGACTTCTTGGGGCATGTGATTTCACGAGACGGTATATGTTTTGACCCGAGGAAGATCGAGGCCGTTCAGCGTTGGCCCAGACCCACATCGGTTACGGAGATTCGCAGCTTTTTGGGGTTGGCCGGTTACTACAGGCGATTTGTGCAGGACTTCTCCAGTATTGCTACACCTTTGAGCGCGTTGACCCGGAAGGGAGTTCCTTTCGACTAGACGGAGGAGTGCGAGCACAGTTTTCAGCAGCTACGGACTCGGCTGACTACGGCACATGTATTATCATTACCTTCAGGATCAGGCGGATTTGTGGTCTATTGTCATGCTTCTCGAGTGGGGTTAGAGTGCGTATTGATGCAGCATGACAGGGTGATCGCGTATGCTTCGCGACAATTCAAGAAACATGAACAGAACTACCCCACTCATGATTTGGAGATGGCTGCAGTGGTCTTTGCACTTAAGGTCTGGCGACATTACTTATACGGCAAGTTGTGCTAGATATTCACTGATCACAAGAGTTTAAAGTATATATTTCAGCAGCGAGACCTAAACCTTAGACAGCGCCGATGGATGGAGTTAGTGAAGGATTACGACTGCGATATCTTGTATCACCCGGGCAAGGCGAATGCGGTGGCTGATGCTTTGAGCAGGAGGCCCGGGGGTAGTCTATCTTGTTTGAGCGCAGTACAGGGGCAGTCGTCGGCAGATTGGCAGATATTTGGCGACAGGCGGATACAGTTCGAATTCACGCCGATTGGAGGACAGATCGCGCATGTTCGTGCACGCCGACAGTTACTTGACCGCATGCATGAGGCACAGCGCAGTGATGACCGATGTTCGGAGATCATGGCACAGATTGTACAGGGCAGATTTTCCGAGTTCGTGATCGATGATCAGGGGGTACTACAATTTAGGGTTAGACTGTGCGTACCATATGCTGAGGGACTACGGCGCGAGATTCACGAGGAGGCACATCGATCGGTGTACAGCATCCATCCCGGTTCCACCAAGATGTATCATGATATGAGAGATGTTTACTGGTGGGACGGAATGAAGAAGGACATCCCAGATTTCGTATCGAGATGCCTGACTTGTCAGCAAGTCAAGGCTGAGCACCAGAGGACCGCGGGAGAGCTACAGCCGTTACCCATTCCGGAGTGGAAATGGGAGCAGATTTCGATGGATTTCGTTGTGGGTCTACCCAGGACTAGGCGAGGGTATGACTCCATTTGGGTGATCGTAGATCGTTTGACGAAAGCGGCTCACTTCCTGCCAGTGAAGACGACTTTCGGATTTGCTCAGTACGTCCAGATTTACATCGACGAGATAGTACGATACACGGAGTTCCGACATGTATCGTGTCCGACAGAGGCACCCAGTTTACCAGTCGAATATGGCAGAGGCTTCAGGAGGCTTTGGGCACTCGCTTGAGTTTCAGCACAGCGTTTCATCCGCAGACCGACGGACAGTCAGAGCGGACTATTCAGACTCTCGAGGACATGCTCAGAGCGTGCGTATTGGATTTCGGAGGTAGATGGGATCATCACTTACCCTTAGTAGAGTTCTCCTACAATAACAGCTACCAGGAGACCATTCAGATGGCACCGTTTGAGGCTCTTTATGGGAGGAGATGCAGATCGCCCGCCTGTTGGACAGAGCTCAGTGAGAGCAGTATCTTAGGGCCACAGATTGTTTAGGAAACGACCGCGAAGATCCAGTTGATTCGCGATAGGATGAGAGCAGCCCAGAGTAGGCAGAGATCTTATGCGGACCGTCGGCGGCGCAGACTTGAGTTTTCTGTTGGTGATCATGTTTTCTTGAGGGTCTCCCCAATGAAAGGTGTGATGAGGTTTGGGAAGAAGGGGAAGCTCAGTCCCAGATATGTGGGCCCCTTCGAGATCCTCGAGCGTGTTGATGCAGTTGCATACCGGTTAGCCCTTCCGCCCAGTTTTCCAGATGTGCACCCCGTATATCACGTTTCGATGCTCCGTAGATATCTTCACGATCCTTCGCATGCGATTCAGCACCCGACGATCCAGCTTGAGCGCGACCTTTCCTATGGAGAGCAGCAAGTGATGATCTTGGATCGACAAGTGAAGAAATTGAGATCGAAAGACATTCCGTCAGTCAAGGTACTTTGGCGTGGTCAGAGCAGCGAGGAGGTCACTTGGGAGACCGAAAGCGAGATGATGAAGAAGTACCCCTGTCTTTTCGAACGTACGTGTAGTTAGATTTTGAAATTCGGGGACGAATTTTTTTAAGGGGGAGAGATTGTAACACCTTAGAATGTGTTTAGTGGTTATTTATATTTAAATAAAGGGTTTTTAATAAAAATTTTACCAAATAGAGTTTCAAATATTTTTCCTAATTTAATAAATATTTTTCTAGAATTTTCCTAGGCTTACACACACATGTGCATGTAAACTAGGGTTTTTAAATGAGGTAATACCATGATTAGCAACCATGGTGGGGTTAATCATGGGGATTAAGTCTTTTGGTCTTTAATTAAGTTCAATTAGTTATTTGAGGGTTGCTTTAATTTGAATTTCCCTTTTAGTGTTGACTTGGTGAGAATGAGAGAGAGAGAGAGAGAATGCATCATGGCAAAAGCCATGCTTGCATTTAATGAAGAGAGAGAGTGGAGGGGTTGACATTTGGGGTTATGATTACCTCTCATTCTTGTAATCTTTTCTCTCAACCTCACTCTCACACTCACACACACACACACTTACCTCCACAACAGCAGTAGCAGCAGCAAACACAACAGCAGTAGCAGCAGCAAACACAACAGCAGCAGCAGCAACTTCAGCCTCAGCAACAGCAGCTACAGGCAGCAGCAACAGCTCCAGGCAGCAGCAACAGCACCCCAGTAGCTCCATTCCCTCTTCTTCTTCTCCTTCTACTGGCTTGTGAGATTTCTTGAGGGTATAACCTCTAAACTTATTCCTACTTTCGCTTAATTGAGTAGATTAGCTTCGATTAGCGATAGTTTTGTGTATTTAGTGTTTTTTGTGGTGATTGGTGGGAACCTTGACCATGTGTTGCATGATTTGGTTTTAGTAAGTTGATGGAGTGTTGTTAGGACCATATTAACCCAGCTTAACCCCTAATTGCACTAAAATACCACCAGATCCCTATTTGATGCAAATTCATCGTTTTAAGTAAATTTTGAGCTTCTGTAATCTGCTATCGACTCGGAGAGTTCAGATTGATTTTGAGAAGACTGCAGTATGTTGGTTAGGTGCTGATCCCCCAGGTAGAACCCGACCCCCAAATGCCGTACTGTGGCCGCCAGAAAATTCGATCTGGCCGTAAATTGCGGCCAGATGTGGAGGTTTTTGGTTGCGGTTTGGTCCAATAGGTGTCTGCTGAGACCCTTAGATTCATGGCATGTGTATTTTTGTGTTATTCTTGCTGTAGGAAAACCTGGAACTATTTACCTATTTCTCGTATTTTTAAACCTTCGCGACACGCGTGATACGCATGTGGTTTGGGATTTCTGCGTATCGCCACGCGTCACGGTAGTTTCAGACGCGTAATCACACGTTTTTACGTATCGCGCACACGCGCGCTTGGTTTGCGACACGGGTTTCTAGTTTGACCTTAATGTCACGTTTCTGTAGATTTGAGCTTATGTGTGATATATTGTGTGATTCTAGGTTCGCAGGCGAGTTGGACGGACGCTGCAAAGAAAGGAAAGCAAGTCGTCGGCTACACTTAGCGCGAGACTTCTGTGAGTAGATTTAACATCTACGGGGATATCGCCCGCATGGCGTTATGCGTCAGGGCTGATAGGACCTTATAGTTATACATTGCATTTTTCCTACATTGACTGTCATGTATACCACAGCTGCATACTGCATTCCCTGCTATATGTATGTAAACTTAGAATTGATAGAACACCGCACTATTACTAACGTTTCATATTGCACGAGCACTAATCTGCATGTTACACACACACTGTTAGTAATTGCCATGACACCATCACTGTAGAATTGCCATGATTACATTGCTGTAGTTCATTTCATATATGATTCGTTATGATCTTCATAGAAATTGGGAGCCGCAAGATGTCTTTAAAAACTGAAACTATTTTAAAAAGCGGTTCTCCCTTGTACCTACATTATGACTTGATACGCATAACATATCGCATTTGATTTACTCATTGGTGTTGGATTTCCATGTGATTTCTGGTTTTGAGGACCGTGGAATTTATTAAAGAAAAGATGCACCATTTGAAAACCCGGTTCCTCGTGATATGATATTTTGGTGCGTCCACCACGCGTTTTCTCGGTGCTGAGACGTGTGCTTGAAACCCGATTCGAGGAGTTGGATGATCCGTTTGCGGGTTCGTGGTGGACCCGGTATGGTTCCCTGGGGCGAGAAATGTTTTTCGTGGAGTAGACGATGAGCCTGGCAGGGTGGCGAGTACCTACCGGTGATTGGTTGGACCTAGCGGTTGTCCGGAGGATACTGACCAGAGTCGAAAGATGGATGCGGGATGATCCGTACTGCCGGGACCGTAGGCCGATACCGTAGACGGAGCCCGTGGGCTGATCCGGACAGACGGAGCCCGATATATGAGGATTTGTGTGTCGATGCTGGACACGAGTGTTTTATAATATTTTGAGTGCCGATGTTCGGCACTCGTGATTTTCAGAGATTTACAGGATTTGAGGGCCGAGGAGAGTGCCGGCGCATGAGTTTATTTGGGATTTGGATGCAGTTTGGGGCACCGATTATTTTTCCATGTTGATATTTCCATGTAGATGTTGTTTATCCCATGCTCAGCATTGATTATCATGTATCTCATCCTGTAGTTATTTTACCTGACAGAGCATTTGCATGATTATTGCACATACTGCTTATCACGCATTAATATCATCTGCTGGCATTTGATAGAGTAGCGCAATACGTGCATGCTCGCGATTACCTTTATATGTTATCTCTATTCACGAGTTGGCAACTCACCCCCGTTGTGCCACAGTATTTACAGGTTGCCCTTCAGACTAGTCGCGGCAGGCTGCCTTTTGCATCTTTTGGCTACAGATACCACTACAGTTGGTGTGAGAGCTGTTTTGCATTTTAGGTGGGTTGTGGTATCAAATTACTTTTATTGTACTCCTTTTGTATCTAATATTCTCCATCTACCATTTATGTACTGGACATAGATACTGTGTGAGGACGATGATGTATATTTTGTATTCTGGTGTCGAGCTCGTAGGAGCCGACTGTTTTTATATGCAGTTTATATTCCTGTGATGTTTACTTATTGCTTATTCTTCGCTACGGCGTCGTATATTACTCTTGTGATGATGGTTTCCGCCGTTAGGCGTGATTGCTCCCGTTTGGGAATGTTTCATTTCATTATATTTCATCTTTACTTATATCCTGTTTTATACCCGATTTTCGGGGGTTACTTTTACAAAGGAAATGCTGCCAAAATTATTTAAATGATTACGTAACTTTAAAAGAACTTATCGAATTATGTAAGGTTTTTTCTAAATGTTTTAACTAAATGTTTTCAACACTCGCTACTTTTAAATGGTTTTGATTTCTGGGTTCGGCTTACTTAGTCGAGTTACGCCTGTAGACGTAGCGTGGTTAAGTGCCGGTCACGAGTCGAAATATTCGGGTCGTGACAAAGTTGGTATCAGAGCGTAGGTTTTACCTTTCGGAGTGTAGGATGACCTTGGTATGATGGAGTAGGTAGCTGAAGCAGAGTGGCGTAGCATGTGTATGTTCCGCGGCATACTCACGACACGGTAATCCGCCAAAGCGACCTTAGGACTTATTGATTTAAATTCCTTTTGAGTATTTACATTCTTGCGATTCGATTTCTGCATCCTTATCGAATCCTATTTACCTTTCAGCCATTATGCCGCCAAAGACTACGAGGGCGCAGAGAGCGTCCGCGAGGGCCGAGATTCGAGTTGACTCGTCCGAGACGAGGACTGATCCGGGCAGTGCACCCGTTGTACCCGAGCAGATAGTTCCTCCGGTGACAGATCAGATCGCCACGCTAGGGGCTGGTATGCAGGAGATGCGCCAGACGGTGGGATCCAGCATGCAGGAGATGCGCCAGATGATAGGATCGCTAGTTGAGACGCTTCGAGCACAGCGACCAGAGGTAGCTCCACCCGTTCCCGAGACCGCGATGGTACCTACCGCACAGCCAGTTGCCCCTGCAGCCGCGGAGGTGATTACAGTATCGCTATCAGAGTTCATGAGGCTGAAACCTCCGGTCTTCACAGGCACCGATACAGCCGAGGACCCACAGTCTTTCATTGATAGGATGGCCCGGATATGTCGTTCCCTCAGATGCGCAGATGCGAGATGGGTTGAGTTCGCGAGCTTTCTCCTGGAAGGACTTGCGCAGAAGTGGTGTGATTCAGTTGAGAAGGGCAGAGCGTCAGGTCTTCCTCCTATGACCTGGATAGAGTTCGTGGCACTATTTCTTGCCCGCTTTCTTCCACTGAGTGTCTGAGATTCTAGGGCACGCAGGTTCGAGTCCTTACGCCAGACTCCGGAGATGTCAGTGGCAGAGTATGACGTGCTGTTTACAGAGCTAGCAGTATATGCTCCGTACCTGGTGGTTACCGAGGAGATGCGAGTCAAGAGATTTGTTCGAGGCTTGCTTACGCCACTGTTCCTTGCGATCAACGCGCAGCATTACGAGACATACGCAGCAGCTGTGGACGCAGCCCTATTAGTCGAGGAGCGCCTTGCTGGGACTTCGGTTGTTCCCGAGCCGAAGAGAGTTCGTACTAGTATATCCACACGGAGGCAGTCATTCAGACGCCGCGACAGGTATCGTTCTGGTACGAGAAGTACCAGAGATTCGGGGCGAGGCCAGATGTTTAGTTCGTATCCCCAGGAAAGTCAGCAGTCGTCGCGGGGTTGTTTTAGATGCGGCAATCTACTTCACCTCGTTAGAGATTGTCCTGAGATACACCGGAGGGAGGCGGCAGCACCGCATGTTACTTTGACACCTTCACCACCCCAGAGGGAGGCGGCAGCACCGCATGTTACTTTAGATGCAGCAGTCTACTTCACTCGTGTAATGGCTCTCCTAGACACGGCGCGATGTCAACCCCCAATATCGGGTGAGACGAATCCTGTCTAACCGTCACTGCCTCCAAGTGCTTCAGAACTGCACCCAACTACTACCTGTTTGCCCGAATCCTTTGAGCCGTGGTAGGGTAGTAATCAAAGTACAGTGGGAACACACTCGAAGCGAAGTGACAGTGTCAAGTCAGCGGACTAAGCTGTACTCATGTCACCTGGGAACTGATAACTGACGATAGGTATAATACTAACCAACAGTTCCAAACGAGTCCTGTCCAGTGTACTCGTAACCTAACGAGCACCCGCATACTATCTTCAGTACGATGTACTGATGGCTGTGGGACAGACCATCTCCCCTGCTGGGATGAGAAGCGCATACGCTAGTCTACTCCGGAGTATTGATGCCCTGTCTCGATAGTCCTACGACTAAGGACCTGTATAAGGATGTGCTTATAGATTACCCAGCCCCCACGAGTGTGATTTCCATCACAACGCTAGTAATCAAGCTAAGATCCTAAGGGCTCTACTAATATGTATAAGCGATATGCTAAAAGAAACACATGCACATATTGAAGTAGAAACAAACCAAGTAGCATACTACCATTTTGAGCAAGATTGTCTATACAACTGTGAATATCCCAAGTTTCCATTAAGTAATATACAAGCTAGTATGATACAGTAATGGCCTCTAGGGCATATACACTAACAATCTCCCACATGCACTAAGTGTTAGTGTATATACCCTAGAGGCCATTACTGTATCATACTAGTTTGTATATTACTTAATGGAAGCTTGGGATATTCACCTTGTATATACAATCTTGCTCAAAATAGTAGTATGCTACTTGGTTTGTTTCTACTTCAATGTGTACATGTGTTTATTTTAGTATATCGCCTATACACATTAGTGGAGCCCTTAGGATCTTTGCTTGATTACCAGCGTTGTGATGGCAGTCACACTAGTGGGGCGGGTAATCTATAAGCACATCCTTATGTAGGTCCCTGGTCGCAGGACTATCGAGACAGGGCATCGATACTCCGGAGTAGACTAGCGCATGCGCTTCTCATCCCAGTGTGGGAGACGGTGTGTCCTACAGCCGTCGGTACGTCGTACTTGAGATAGTATGCGGGTGCTCGTTGGGTTATGAGTACACTGGACAGGACTCGTCGGGAACTGACTAGTTGGTATTATGCCTATCGTCAGTTATCAGTTGCCAGGTGACATGACTACAGCTTAGTCCGCTGATTTGACACTGTCACTTCGCCTCGAGTGTGTTCCCACTGTACTTTGATTACTACCCTACCACGGCTCAAAGGTGTCGTGCAAACAGGTGGTAGTTGGGTGCAGTCCCGAAGCACTTGGAGGCAGTGACGGTTAGACAGGATTCGTCTCTCCCGGTATTGGGGGTTGACATCGCGCTGTGTCTAGGAGAGCCATTACACGAGTAGTCCCTGGCCAGGGCAAACGAGATATACTGGTAGGCTTCCAGAATTATCTCAGGGTGTTTTGGGCTTCACTCCGACACGACTTGTACCGCTATTGGGGGACTGACGTTTACCGCCCCCTAGGCCCGCCATGCGATGTATCAGACGAACAGACCGGACTGTACGGAGAATGTCACATTCAGGCTCAGTAGGAGTTCAGATGGGTTTCGCCTCGTCAGTCTTCTTGTCGGCATCTACCTGGGGACCGTTACGCACAGCTAGTGCCGCTTGCGGTCTGTGGTTAAACCCACTGCCAGCATAGTGTCGAGTCTTTAGAGTCCCACACAGAAAGCTATTCGCCTTTAGGCAAAAGAGTAGAGGTCGCATGGCTTTGCGACAGGTCGCATGGTTTTGCGACAGGGTTCGGTCACATCCGTGCACTTGTGCACGTACAGTGTCTGGACAGTTTACACCAGCGGGCTTTGGTTTAAGACAGATCCTAGTGTAACTTTTGGGATTGGATTTATCCAGTATGTATTCGTGTTCCTCGGAACGCGGATGCGGGTGTGTAAGCACAGTTGACGGAGAGACAGAGGCAGAGGATTCTCATTAGGGTTGTTGACCGTTGACTGTTGACTATTGACTTTTTGGTCAACCCTAATGAGAATATGATATGTGATTAACAATTATATTAATTTAGTATTATGGTGACATGGTTGTTGAGGGGTTGACTTTGTTGACTTGTTGACTTTGTTGACCGGTTAACTAGGTTGGACTAATTGACCATCATGATGACAATGGCTATCATTTCATGGCAAAGACTTTTTACTTGCTTGTTTCTTTTGTGAGAAATGAGTGCATGAAATGATTTAGCCATTTTGACTTGAACCATTTTACACAATACTTGATTATTATTTTTGTGATGATGGTTTTGGATTATGAGAGCCAAATGAGAAAAGTCTTCTCTCATTCTTTCATGCTCACTCTCTCTCTTGTTCTTGAGCTCTCATCTTCCTCCTCTTGCTCTCCCTCTCTTGACTCTATGTTTCACTAGTCTCTTGAGTTGAGAACCAAGAACCATAGATAAAATCCCATACAAACTCTTCTCTACTCACTCTAGCTCACAAGGTTTAGCAAACCGAGTGAACTAGTTTCTTCAAAGTTCGAAGAAGGAGCCAAAGGTTGAAGCTTTCAGGTGGATCTATCTTCGGCGTAAGGAGACGACGGGGAGAAGCCGATTCGGACGACCATCGAAGCTTGAAGACGAAGGAGTTCGAGAAAAAGAAAGGTATAAACCCCTAACCGAGTAGTTAGCAACTCGTAGTTAGGTTGTTAGTTAGATGTTTAACAAAGATCCGGGTTTTGAGTCCATGTTACCACCTCTAGAAAATTGTTTTTCACCAAATTCCGCATGCCCGAAAGTACCGGGAGAGGTAGCATGGACTTACAGTGGTATCAGAGCCTAGTTAAACTTTATCTAACATGTTAGCAAAGTAGCTAGAAGATCGATCAAAGGAAAAGTCGCAAAACGAACCCCGTTTTTTTAAACTTTCTGTCGATTTTAAAAGTGCTGGAAAATTTTTTTGAGATACACCAAAAATCGTCTCAGGGTTTTCTGAAGAAACTGCAAAAATTTGACCCCGTAACTCGATCAAAGCGCCGCGGTTCCACGGCGGGAGCTTGCTCCCGCCGCAGAACCGCGGCCGAGTTGACTCGGTCATGGGGTTTCTTCTTTGCAGTTTGCTCATAGGGGTATTTTGGGATTTTTGAATATATATTTTCTGCCCAGATTTTCCAGAACGAAAATTTTATTTTTGGGGTCCTGAAAATCCGTATTTTTGATCGAACTTCTAAAAGACTTAAGCTGACGGGTTTTTCTGGGATGTGATATTTGTATTGAACGTCTGCTAATCGCTATATGTCAATTAGTGGGGGTTATACAAATCTGTGATCTGTAATGTTATTGGAATGTGTATATGAATATGTTGGATTGTCGCGGGTGAATAGCCGAGGTTTGTGAGACGAGAGTTTTCTTTTCTTTCTATTAATGTAAATTTGTAAATTGATGTAATAATTATTTGTATGGCCGCACAACCGGGTCGGGGTTGTAGCCGTCATTGTATAATTTCTTTTTACTGTTTTTGCTCCTAGGATAGACCCATGGAGGGGGTGCACAAACTACCGGGTATGCCGAAGTGCCGAGTGGCCTACTAACGGAGTTGAGGGAGGTTGCTTCGCTTCGGGTACTTGGCGGGTAGTTTGCCGCATCCGTAGGGGTCTTGGGTGGGGTTTTGGCTATTCACCGCGACCGTGTAATCTGCTTTTCGTTACAGGCTCATACGAATTGCGGATTCCTAGTATATCCAATGTGTTCATCTGTGATCTGAAATGGCTATCATTGCAATATATCTATATATGATATTATTTAGGCGTTGCTTATGTTTTACAGCCGCGCTAGCCCAGCCCCTACTCTATTGTTAGTTAAGTAACCTAACGGGTAATGACGGGGCCCCGTGGCGAATGCGAATGGCATAAGCGTACGTCATATTTAGGTTGTTTTCTACAATGGTAGGATTAAATGATGGGACGCATTAAAAGAACTAATGCAAGAATATCACGCATTAAAAGAACTAATGCAAGAAAATAAACCAAGTTAAAATCGTTGGAACACTTTCGGAAAACCACTCGGTTCTTTTCAAAACTAACTTTTAAATGCGGAGCTTGAGCCACTCCTTTTAAAAGCTATCTCGTTCCATCGATTATACCAAGTTCACTACGTTCACGGTTTTGCCAAAACCATACGTAGCCCTCCATCATTTCAGTTAAATATTCGGTAGTATTCAAGCTATGTATTTTGACCTCACGCCAAGGCATAGTGATTGGTAGCTGCCGGATATTTATCTGTTGCATAGATAGAATGCGTTGGTTTGGGACAGCCGTACTACCATTTTGGCCTACGTCAAGGGTAGGTACGGGTGGATTCAAATTAACCTGGATAATGATGGGAAGAACTTGACATGTGATTTATGACATTTTGACCTCACGCCAAGGTCATAAGAGCATGGGGCAAAAATCCACATCGGGAGTTTCAAAAGAACTGAAACTTGCTAGTGTTGCATACCATTTGGAGTGTGATGATTCTGGTAGGATTCCTTCAGTTTCGTCACGCGATGATATTTGGATCCCGATCCTACTGTGAGTATATGATACTCCTCGGGAAATTTCTCACTAAACGATCAATGTTATAAACCTAGTAGGTGTCTAGAAAGGTGTTAGCGGGGCTACGCCCCCAAGGAAAAGAGGTTATTTAATTAAGGAACTTCGCGAAAGCGTTGGAAAACCTCTCTCGAAGTACCGACACTGGCCTGGCTGAACGGTTAAGCATGTATTGTGCGGTGGGATTGATCCCGACTAATTCTTCCTTTTTGGTTTGAGGAGGGATTCGAGAAACAGTGGGAGCCATCCTGTTTAGACAAACTAAAAACCATTCTAAACTTGCAAGAGCATCAAGCTGAGTGTTTCTTCTCTCTCCTAATTGCAGCGACCAATCGACATGACTGGACTTAAGTTACTTCTAGATAAAAACATACTGACAGGGCCAAACTACAAAGATTGGCTCAGGAATGTCAAGATGGCAATCACTTACGACAAGCTGGGGTATCTTCTTACCACCAAAGCTCCCCCTGTCCCTGGTCCCACTTCCAGCGTTGCGGATAAGGAAATCCGTAAGACTTGGGAGATTGATAGCGCGAAGGCCAAGTGCCTCGTACTTGCCTCTATGGACAATGAACATCAGAGGAGGCACGAGAATATGGACTTGGAATCCATATTTCTTCATACAAAAGAACTGTATGGAGAGCAATCTCGTATCGCAAGATACGAAACGTCGAAAAATTTATTTTCGGCAAGGATGGCCGTCGGATCATCAGTAGCAGAACACGTGCTTAAGATGATCAGCTACCTTGAGGAGCTCGCGGACCTAGGGACCACATTGGAGAGTGAGCTCTATACGGACTTAGTTCTCCAGTCCCTTCCTTCCACTTACGCCCAGTTTATACTGAACTTCCACTTACAAGAAAAAGAAGTTGAACTTTCAGAGCTCCTCAACATGCTGAGGAGCGCAGAGGGCACCCTACAGAAAGGTAGGGAAACATCCACTTTGTTTGTAGGAGGATCATCTTCTTCTTGGTCCAAGGCGAAAGCCAAGGGAAAGAAGAAGAAAGCCCCCGCCAAACCAAGAGGCGGTGTTAGTAAAGTGGATACGAAGGGAAAAGCTAAAGCAACAAAGAAAGCAGGGAAGGTTGTGGATAAGGATGAATGCTTCTATTGTCATAAGAAAGGACACTGGAAGAATGATTGCAGGGCCTGGAAGGCCAGAACACAGGAATTGAAGCAGGTTGCAGCTTCAGCTTCAGGTGTGTATGTTATTGAAAACTGTCTTTCAATAAACTCTACTTCCTGGGTATTGGATACCGGATCAGGATCTCATATCTGTAATTCTTTGCAGGCGTTGAGAAACCGTAGTGTTTTGAAAGCAGGTGACATGACCCTCAGAGTTGCGAACGGAGCTAGCATGGATGCTAAAGCCGTGGGGAACTATCACCTGGGAATGTCAGATGGACATGTTTTGGTTTTGCGTAATTGCTTTTTTGTACCCAACGCAACTTGTAATATCATTTCTGTATCTTTAGTTTCTAAAGAAGGTTATGAATTTGCGTTTGTAAGCAATGTTGTAAACATTCACCTTAATCAAGTTCTGATTTGGTCAGGTACATTGAGCAATGGTATATACGTATTAAACCAACCACAGATTTTCAATATCCAGAATACACACAAAAGAAAGTCTCCGGAAATAAATCAGACTTTCTTGTGGCATTGTAGACTGGGTCACATCAATGAGAGAAGGTTGACGAAGTTACATACAGAAGGATATTTGAATGCGTTCGAATATCAATCGTATGCCACTTGTCAATCCTGTCTCAAAGGAAAGATGACAAAGACTCCGTTCACTGGACACGGAGTAAGAGCGAGCGAGCTCTTGGGACTCATACACAGCGACGTGTGCGGTCCAATGTCTACACATGCGCGAAGCGGTTTTTCTTACTTCATTACTTTTACGGATGACTTTTCAAGGTACGGTTATGTCTTCTTAATGAAACATAAGTCCGAAGCCTTTGGAAAATTCCAGGAATATAAGAATGAAGTAGAAAAAAAAACCGGCAAAAGTACCAAGATTCTAAGATCGGATCGAGGTGGTGAATACTTGAGTGCCGTGTTCCTGGACTATTTAAAAGAGAATGGAATTCTCTCTCAGCTTACTCCTCCATACACTCCGCAACATAAGGGTGTATCGGAGAGACGGAACCGAACCCTATTGGATATGGTACGGTCCATGATGAGTAACGCTGAGTTACCGCGATCATTCTGGGGGTATGCGCTAGAATCAGCTGCGTACCTTTTGAACCGAGTTCCCACTAAGACTGTGCCTACCACACCATATGAGATGTGGTGTGGGAAGAGGCCCCATCTTAATCACATTAAGACATGGGGAAGTCCAGCTTTTGTCAAAAAGCAGCATGCGGACAAGCTCGAGACACGCTCAGTACAGTTCAAGTTTGTGGAATATCCAAAGAACTCCAAGGGATATTTCTTCTACTGCGAAGAGGAACAAAAAGTTATTGTTTCTCGTCATGCCCACTTTCTAGAACACCAGTTCTTAGAAAAGGAAATAAGTAGGAGCGCAGTAGAACTGGAAGAAATTCCAGAACCACAGACTATTACTGAAAGTTTAGTGGAACAAGAGGGTTCAAAAGAACAGGACATTCCTACGCTGCTCCGCAGGAGTAGTAGGCAGTCTCACTCGCCCGAGAGATACTACGGTTTTCTCATAGACGGGGATAGAGAAGATTGCATCATAGATTATGATGAGCCTACTAGCTTCCAGCAGGCCGTTCAGAGCGTTGACTCAGTAAAATGGCTGGATGCAATGCGGACCGAAATGGAGTCCATGTACACCAACAAAGTATGGACGTTGGACATTGCTCAAGATGGGGTAAAACCCGTAGGATGCAAGTGGATCTTCAAAAGGAAGATTGGTGTAGATGGACAGGTTGAGACCTATAAAGCTAGACTTGTTGCAAAGGGTTTCCGTCAAAGACCTGGCTTGGACTATGACGAAACCTTTTCTCCAGTGGCTATGCTAAAATCCATTCGGATCCTTCTTGCCATTGCTGCCTTCCACGATTATGAAATCTGGCAAATGGACGTAAAGACCGCTTTTCTAAATGGAAATTTAGAGGAGTGTGTCTATATGGACCAACCAGAGGGTTTCATTCAGAGTGGGAGCAGCGGAAAGGTGTGCAAGTTGCTTAAGTCCATCTATGGACTAAAGCAGGCATCGCGGAGTTGGAACATCTGTTTTGATGAGACGGTCAAGGAATTTGGCTTTATCAAAAATCCAGATGAACCATGCATCTATTGTAGATTTGTAGCGAGAACTGTAGTATTCCTCGTTTTGTACGTGGATGACATTCTCTTAATAGGAAATGACATTCCTATGCTACAATCTGTCAACGGGTTCTTGTCACACAGGTTCTCCATGAAAGACCTGGGTGATGCCTCATACATCCTGGGGATCCGGATCCATCGTGATAGATCCAAGAGGATATTAGGACTTTCACAGTCCAGGTACATCGACACCATACTGAAAAGATTCAGTATGGAAGATTCCAAGCGCGGTAACCTACCGGCTTGTCACGGGATCACCCTTTCTAAAGAGATGTCTCCCAAGAATGATTTGGAGAGGGATCGCATGTCTATTATACCCTACGCTTCTGAGGTAGGCTCTATAATGTATGCGATGTTGTGTACCAGACCGAATGTAGCTTATGCACTGAGTGTGGTAAGCCGGTATCAGTCAAACCCTGGGGAGAAACACTGGATAGCGGTAAAGAACATTCTCAAGTACCTGAGAAGGACTAAGGAGATGTTCTTGGTGTATGGCGGAAAAGACCTCCAGATCGAGGCCTTTGCTGACTCCAGTTTCCAGAGTGACAAGGATGATTCCAAGTCCATGTCGGGTTTTGTCTTTACCCTCAATGGAGGGGCGGTGTGTTGGAAGAGTTCCAAACAGGAAACCGTTGCAGACTCGACGATGGAAGCGGAATACATCGCTGCATCTGATGCCGCAAAAGAAGCTGTCTGGATGAGGAAGTTCTTGAAAGTGCTTCAGGTGGTTCCGTACATTGTTGATCCAATACCTCTGTATTGCGACAACAACGGGGCTATAGCTTTAGCGAAGGAACCCAGGTCCCATCAGAGATCCAGACACATCTTGAGGCGGTATCACCTGATCAGGGAGATCGTGGATCGCCAGGAGATCGAGGTTCGGAGAGTCGCTTCAGAAGATAACACTGCAGATCCATTCACCAAGGCCATGCCCCAGACTCAGTTTGAGCGGCTGATCGAGATGATAGGTCTTCGATACGCCAGTACATGGCCTTAGTGCAAGTGGGAGATTGTTAGTGTATATGCCCTAGAGGCCATTACTGTATCATACTAGTTTGTATATTACTTAATGGAAGCTTGGGATATTCACCTTGTATATACAATCTTGCTCAAAATAGTAGTATGCTACTTGGTTTGTTTTTACTTCAATGTGTACATGTGTTTATTTTAGTATATCGCCTATACACATTAGTGGAGCCCTTAGGATCTTTGCTTGATTACCAGCGTTGTGATGGCAGTCACCCTAGTGGGGCTGGGTAATCTATAAGCACATCCTTATGCAGGTCCCTGGTCGCAGGACTATCGAGATAGGGCATCGATACTCCGGAGTAGACTAGCGCGTGTGCTTCTCATCCCAGTGTGGGAGACGGTCTGTACCACAGCCGTCGGTACGTCGTACTTGAGATAGTATGCGGGTGCTCGTTGGGTTACGAATACACTGGACAGGACTCGTCGGGAACTGACTAGTTGGTATTATTCCTATCGTCAGTTATCAGTTCCCAGGTGACATGACTACAGCTTAGTCCGCTGACTTGACAATGTCACTTCGCCTCGAGTGTGTTCCCACTGTACTTTGATTACTACCCTACCACGGCTCAAAGGAGTCGTGCAAACAGGTGGTAGTTGGGTGCAGTCCCGAAGCACTTGGATGCAGTGACGGTTAGACAGGATTCGTTTCTCCCGGTATTGGGGGTTGACATCGCGCTGTGTCTAGGAGAGCCATTACACGAGTAGTCCCTGGCCAGGGCAAACGAGATATACTGGTAGGCTTCCAGTGTTATCTCAAGGTGTTTTGGGCTTCACTCCGACACGACTTGTACCGCTATTGGGGGACTGACGTTTACCGCCCCCTAGGCCCGCCATGCGATGTATCAGACGAACAGACCGGACTGTACGGAGAATGTCACATTCAGGCTCAGTAGGAGTTCAGATGGGTTTCTCCTCGTCAGTCTTCTTGTCGGCATCTACCTGGGGACTGTTACGCACAGCTAGTGCCGCTTGCGGTCTGTGGTTAAACCCACTGCCAGCGTAGTGTCGAGTCTTTAGAGTCCCACACAGAAAGCTATTCGCCTTTAGGCAAAAGAGTAGAGGTTGCATGGCTTTGCGACAGGTCGCATGGTTTTGCGACAGGGTTCGGTCACATCCGTGCACTTGTGCACGTACAGTGTCCGGACAGTTTACACTAGCGGGCTTTGGTTTAAGCCAGATCCTAGTGTACCTTTTGGGATTGGATTTATCCAGTATGTATTCGTGTTCCTCGGAACGCGGATGCGGGTGTGTATGCACAGTTGACGGAGAGACAGAGGCAGAGGATTCTCATTAGGGTTGTTGACCGTTGACTGTTGACTATTGACTTTTTGGTCAACCCTAATCAGATTATGATATGTGATTAACAATTATATTAATTAAGTATTATGGTGACATGGTTGTTGAGGGGTTGACTTTGTTGACTTGTTGACTTTGTTGACCGGTTGACTAGGTTGGACTAATTGACCATCATGATGACAATGGCTATCATTTCATGGCAAAGACTTTTTACTTGCTTGTTTCTTTTGTGAGAAATGAGTGCATCAAATGATTTAGCCATTTTGACTTGAACCATTTTACACAATACTTGATTATTATTTTTGTGATGATGGTTTTGGATTATGAGAGCCAAATGAGAAAAGTCTTCTCTCATTCTTTCATGCTCACTCTCTCTCTTGTTCTTGAGCTCTCATCTTCCTCCTCTTGCTCTCCCTCTCTTGACTCTATGGTTCACTTGTCTCATGAGTTGAGAACCAAGAACCATAGATAAAATCCCATACAAACTCTTCTCTACTCACTCTAGTTCACAAGGTTTAGCAAACCGAGTGAACTAGTTTCTTCAAAGTTCGAAGAAGGAGCCAAAGGTTGAAGCTTTCAGGTGGATCTATCTTCGGCGCAAGGAGACGACGGGGAGAAGCCGATTCGGACGACCATCGAAGCTTGAAGACGAAGGAGTTCGAGAAAAAGAAAGGTATAACCACCTAACCGAGTAGTTAGCAACTCGTAGTTAGGTTGTTAGTTAGATGTTTAACAAAGATCCGGGTTTTGAGTCCATGTTACCACCTCTAGAAAATTGTTTTTCACCAAATTCCGCATGCCCAAAAGTACCGGGAGAGGTAGCATGGACTTACACTAAGGCCATGAACTGGCGTATCGAAGACCTATCATCTCGATCAGCCGCTCGAACTGAGTCTGGGATAAGGCCTTCGTGAGTGGATCATCAGTGTTATCTTCCGTATTTACTCTCTTCACCTCAATCTCTCGGCGATCTACGATCCCCCTGATCAGGTGATACCGCCTGAAAATGTGCCTAGACTTCTGATGGGACCTGGGTTCCTTCGCTAAAGATATAGCTCCGTTGTTGTCACAATACAGCGGTATTGGATCAACACTGGTAGGAAGCACCTGAAGCTCCGTGAGGAACTTCTTCATCCAGACAGCTTCCTTTGCGGCATCGCAAGCAGCTATGTACTCCGCTTCCATAGTTGAGTCAGCAACGGTTTCCTACTTGGAACTCTTCCAGAAAACCGCCCTTCCATTGAGGGTAAAGAAATAACCCGACATGGACTTGGTGTCATCCTTGTCACTCTGGAAGCTGGAGTCAGCAAAGGCCTCGATCTGGAGGTCTTTTCCGCCATACACCAAGAACATCTCCTTAGTCCTTCTCAAGTAGTTGAGAATGTTATTTACCGCTATCCAGTGTTTCTCCCCTGGGTCCGACTGATACCGGCTTACAACGCTCAATGCGTATTCTACATCTGGTTTGGTACATAACATCACATACATAATAGAGCCTACCGCAGAAGCGTAGGGTATAATAGACATGCGATCCCTTTCCAAATCAGTCTTGGGAGACATCTCTTTGGAGAGGGTGATCCCGTGACAAGCCGGTAAATTACCGCGCTTGGAATCTTCCATACTGAATCTTTTCAGTATGGTGTCAATGTACCTGGACTATGAAAGTCCTAACATCCTCTTAGATCTATCACGATAGATCTGGATCCCCAGAATGTAGTTGGCATCGCCCAGGTCCTTCATTGAGAACCTCTGCGACAAGAATCCTTTGACTGACTGTAGCATAGGAATATCATTTCCTATTAGGAGAATTTCATCCACGTACAAGACGAGAAATACCACAGTTCTCCCTACAATCTTACTGTAAATGCATGGTTCATCTGGGTTTTTGATAAAGTCGAATTTTTTGACAGTATCATCGAAGCAGATGTTCCAACTCCGCGATGCCTGCTTCAGTCCATAGATGGACTTGAGCAACTTGCACACTTTACCGCTGCTCCCACTCTGAATGAATCCCTCCGGTTGATCCATATAGACGCACTCTTCTAAATTTCCATTTAGGAAAGCCGTCTTTACGTCCATCTGCCAGATCTTATAATCGTGGAAGGCAGCAATGGCAAGAAGGATCCGAATGGATTTGAGCATAGCCACTGGAGAAAAGGTCTCATCATTGTCCAAACCAGGTCTTTGACGAAAACCCTTTGCTACAAGTCTAGCTTTATAGGTTTCAACCTGCCCATCTACACCAATCTTCTTTCTGAAGATCCATTTGCAGCCTACGGGTTTTACCCCTTCTGGAGCAGAGTCCAAAGTCCAAACTTTGTTGGTGTACATGGACTCCATCTCGGTCCGCATTGCATCCAGCCATTTTACCGAGTCACCGCTCTGAATGGCTTGCTGGAAGCTAGTAGGCTCATCATTATCAATGATGCAATCCTCTCTATCCCCGTCTATGAGAAAACCGTAGTATCTCTCGGGCGGATGAGACTGCCTATTACTCCTGCGGAGTGGCGCTGGGATGTCCGGTTCTCCTGAACCTTCTGGTTCTTCCAAGCTTTCAGTAATAGCTTGTGGTTCTAGAATTTCTTCCAGTTCTACTACGCTCCCACTTTCACCTTTTTCTAAAAACTGATGTTCCAGAAAGTGGGCATGACGAGAAACAAAAACCTTTTGTTCCTCTGCGTAATAGAAAAAATACCCCCTGGAGTTCTTTGGGTATCCCACAAACTTACACAGTATTGAGCGTGCATCGAGCTTGTCCGCATGCTGCTTTTTTACAAAAGCTGGACATCCCCATATCTTCAGATATTGAAGATGGGGTTTCTTCCCACACCACATCTGATATGGTGTGGTAGGCACAGTCTTGGAGGGAACCTTGTTCAAGAGATATGCAGCTGATTCTAGTGAATAACCCCAGAAGGATCGCGACAACTCAGCCTTACTCACCATGGAACGAACCATATCCAATAGGGTTCGATTCCTCCTTTCCGATACACCGTTGTGTTGTGGTGTGTATGGAGGAGTAAGCCGAGAGAGAATTCCATTCTCTTTTAAGTAGCCCAGAAACTCGGCACTCAAGTATTCACCACCTCGATCAGATCTCAGTGTCTTGATATTTTTGCCTGTTTGTTTTTCAACTTCATTCTTGTATTCCCGAAATTTCTCAAAGGCCTCGGATTTGTGCTTCATCAAGAAGACATGCCCATACCTAGAGAAATCATCTGTGAAAGTAATGAAGTATGAATAACCACTTCGCGCATGTGTAGACATTAGACCACACACATCACTGTGTATGAGTCCTAAGAGCTCACTTGCTCTTTCTCCGTGTCCAGTGAACGGAGTCTTTGTCATCTTTCCCATGAGACAAGATTCACAAGTGGCATAAGACTGGTACTCGAACGGATCCAAGTATCCTTCTTTATGTAACTTTGTCAACCATGTCTCATTAATGTGACCCAGTCTACAATGCCATAAGAAAGCCTGATTTAATTCCGGAGACTTTCTTTTAAGTGTGTTCGGGACACTGAAGATCTGAGCTTGATTCAATACGTATATCCCATTTTGTAATGTACCTGACCCAATCAGAACTTGATTTAGGTAGATGTTGACTACATCGCTTACAAAAGTAAAATCATATCCTTCTTTAGAAAGTAAGAATACAGATATGATATTACATGTCGCACCTGGTACATAAAAACAGTCACGCAGAATCAATATCTGCCCAGTTGTCAGTCCTAGATGATATTCCCCTACGGATTCAGCATACATGCTCATTCCGTTAGCAACCCTGAGAGTCATATCACCTTTCTTGATAACCCTACGGTTTCTCAGAGCCTGTAATGAATTACAGATGTGAGATCCTGATCCGGTATCCAATACCCAGGATGTAGGGTTAACTGACATACAGTTCTCTATTACAAACACACCCGAAGCCGAAGCCACAACATTCTTCGAATTCTGGCTACTAGCTTTGCAAGCCCTGCAATCCTTCTGCCAATGTTCATTCCTGTAACAATAGGAACATACTTCTTTTACTATATCCAGTTCCGAAACTTCTGCCCTTCCCTTTCTTTCTACTTCCCTGGTTTCCTTCAGGGTAGTAGGTAGAGACTGTTGAACTAAGTCAGCATCTGACCTGTTCTTCAACGTGGCCTTCAGGTCCGAGAGCTCAAAAGAGCTGGTCTCTGTAAGGACGTTGCCCCTTACAGATGACCCGATAGCCAACCTCGCTTGAAGCAATTCTTTCGAGGTCTCATATCTGGTGATACGAGATTGCTCTCCATATAAATCTTTGTTATGGAGGAAGATAGAGACTAAGTCCATCTTCTCATGCTGCCTCTGGTATGCAGCATCAACTGAGGCTAACACGAGGCACATGGCTTTCGCACAGTTCCTTTCCGATGTCTCGCGGATATGAATATCCGTGACAGGGGAAACTGGACCTGAGACGGCAGGGGTTGGATAAGAGGTGTCCCATCTTGTGATGGGAAATGGACATCTGGACAGACCTTTGCCAATCATAACAGTCAGATTCAGTCATTTTATTATCTAGATGTAACCTATGTCTGGTCACTGGGTCGCTGCAATTAAGAGAGAGAGAAGAAACCACACAGCATGATGCTCTTGCAAGTTTAGATTGGTTTTTAATTTATCTAAACATGATGGCTCCCACTGTCTCTCGAATCCCTCCTCAAACCATAAAGGAAGAATTAGTCAGGATCAATCTCACCGTACAATACTTGCTTAACCGTTCGGCCAGGCTGGTGTCGGTACTTCGAGGGAGGTTTTCCAACGCTTTCGCGAAGTTCCTTAATTAAATAACCTCTTTTCCCTGTGGGCGTAGCCCCGCTAACACCTTTCTAGACACCTACTTGGTTTATAGCATTGATCGTTAAGTGAGAAATTTCCCGAGGAGTAGCATATACTCATAGTAGGATCGGGATCCAAATATCATCGCGTGACAAAACTGAAGGAATCCTACCAGAATCTGTAGGGTTCCTAGGCACTCTCAAGAGGTCTCATAAGGCATCAACCATGCCAATTTCATAAAATCTAGGTGCCGAGAAACCCTAATACGGATCGTTGGCTAAAGTTTAGGCGAAAAAGAAACTAGTAAACTATTTTACTAAAGGAACGGAAATACAACCTTTGTAGATCCGGTGCTCCACCTCCATAGCTCCGCAACGAAGTCCCCTCGCTGTCCAATTGAATTCCCGGGCTCTAGCGTCGGCTTCGTCGGAGAAATGGCGAGCTAGGTCGTCGATGTCCATGCCGAAGATGATCTACGTTGAAGCATCGCAAGATCAAGCTCTCACTTCACCAAATCATGAAACTTGTGAAGAAAACACACTCTACTACTTGGCAAGAGGTAGAGGATGAAGAAATAGGAAGTGGGTAGACTTTAGATTTGGATTTCTCACTCTTTTTCTCACTTTGCCATTAAAGCTTTCAAGCTTTTTCTTGAAGTGAAGAAGAAGAAGAAGATGAAGAATATGATAAGTGTTAATTAAAATAGAAAAGAAAATCAAACCTTATCATATTCAAACCATGGTTTAGTGTAGAGAATGAATCATGGTTAAATGGAATGGTTAGGTTTAAGATTGAGACAAAAATGGTGATTTGGTCAAAGTATTCATGAAGCTTCATGAAAGAACAAAGAATGCCACCATTTTATCATTTCCTTTTCTTTTTCCAAAAGAATAAATAAATGAATAAAATGAATAAGGAAAAAGTAAACCCTAACCATTTCATTAACCAAGGTTTAATTCTTTACACTTAACCAAAAGGCATGCATCATCAAACATGATACAAGCAAGTGCACAAAATCATATCGCATATGCAATGCGCACATCCGAGTGAGAAAATCCATCTTAAAGTGAACCAATACTAGTTAATGCAAAGTAATATATCAAATATATAATTATGCATTAAATCATTAAATCAACACTTGATTTAACGATCCGGTCATATCGCATATAACCGACTAGTATTCTATGTATCGGCTTATCGAACCAACCCTTAATTCGATAACTAGGTTATATCGCATACAACCTTTCGATACATTCATCGCGAGAATGGAATACGGTATCACATACACGCATTATTCTCGGTCCCGCACATATCTCATATGCGCTCCTATTTCGTTTCGCTTGAGCCAGGAAACCTCTGTGTAGGACTCTAAAGACTCGTCAATACGCCGGCAGCAGGTGATGATCATATCAAGCACCCACAAGCCGCAAGCGGTCTGCTAAACGTAACGGCCACCCGGGTATTGAGCGATCTGAAGATCGACGAGCAAGCCCGCTCACACTCCAGTGAATCCAACCAGTAACACTACCGTACAGTCCGGTCTGATCGTCTGATATGTCGCATATCTCGCCTAAGGGTGGTAAACGTCAGACCCCAATAGCTTGATAAGTCGTGTCGATATGAGGTCTATAACAATTCGAGAAACTACTGGTAACACTTACCAGTAAATCTCAGCAACCCTGGCCAGGGATTTCCTGTTATAGCCAATCGAACACAGCGCAACATCAACCTCCTATACCGGGAGAGACGAATCCCCTCCTATCGCTCATTGCCTCCATGTGACTCGGGACTGTACCCAAAAACCACCGTTTTGCACGCCCTCTTGGACGTGGTAAGATGGAAATCAAAGCACAGTGGGAACCACACAAGACTCTATGACGATCTCTGGTCAACAGACTACTCTGTACCAGTGTCACCAGAGAACTGCCATCTGACGTGAGGTATAATACCATCTGGGAGTTCTCGGCGAGTCCGTCCAGTGTACCCAGTCTCTACTGAGCACCCGTATATCATCTCTGATGTCAAACACCAATGGATATGGGATCATCCATCGCCCATCTGTATGGGTGGAGAAGGTATACGCTAGTCTACTCTGGTATATCGATGCCCCGTCTCGATACACCCACGACTAGGGACTTTGAAGGATGTACTTATAGACTATCTGTCCCCACTAGTATGATCTGCATCATAGTCCAGGTAGTCAAGTACACATCCTAAGGGCTTTACCAACATGTAACAGAGAGACAATCAGTGTATACGTTAAGGTAAAGATCAACCAGATAGCATACTATCATGTCGAGCAAGAAAGTCCTCCCTATATATGTCCCAGCATCCACTACAATATACATCCTATGTATAGTAATGGCCTCTAGGGCATACATATAACTAACAATCTCCCATTTGCACTAGGGCCATCTGATAGCAGTGGTTGCAGTATCTCATACTCAACCATCCCATAAAAGTCTCTCTCTGTGAACAGGCCTTTGTGAGTGCATCCGCTGTGTTGTCCTCTGAGTCTACTCTCCTAACCTCGATCTCCCTGGAGATCAACCATCTCCATGATCAGGTGACACTGCCTTAGAATATGTCTGGATCACTGATGGGACAGACGTTCCTTGGCATAAGCCACAACTCCATTGTCTCACAATGGTTGGAACGTAGTTCATCTCATGAACTAATATACACCCAAACATCCTCTTTGGTAGCATCTTAAGTAGCGATGTATCCTGCCTTTATCGTCTAGTATGTCACGGTATCTAGCTTGGAACTCTTCTAACATACCGTCCCTTTACTGAGGGTAAAGATAATGCCTGCGACTGACATTCAGTCGTCTTTATCACCCTGGAACCCTTCCAGTGATTTTCCCTTGGATCGATTGATACCATCTCACTACTACTAGTGAGATACCTAACATCCAATTAGATCTATCTCATAGATCCAAAATCCAGGATTTAGTAGGTATCATTTTGATCCTATATGGAGAATCATTATGATAAGCGGAGATTGACCGAGCTTAGCATAGGAAACTCCTTTCTTATCAAGAGTATGTCATCCACGTGCTCTACGAGGATCGTCACCATACTCCCTACTACCTTTTTGCATATACAAGGTTCATCTACCATTTTGATGATGTCAAACTGTTTGACTACTACATCAAAACAGATGTTCCAACTCCGCGATGCCTGCTTTATCCTATAAAGCATCTTGCACACGTTTCCGCTGCTCCCACTGTCTACGAGGCCCTCTGGCTGTCTACTTATAGACGCTCTCTTCTAAAACATCATTTAGAAAAGCAGTCATGGCACCCAACCACCAGATATCGTAGTCATGGTATGTAGCCATGGCAAGTAGGATCTGGATGGACTTAAGCATATATGCTTAGAAAAAGTTTCATCATGATCCATACCTGGTCAATGATGCAAACCTTTAACAAGTCTAGCTTTGAAAGTCTCAACTTTTCCATGTACACCAAGTAATCTTCTCAAGATATACTTGCTCCTGATGGGGATTTAACCCTTCAGATATAGCAACCAAAGTCCATACTTTGTTGGTGTATAAGGATTCCATCTCAGATCACTAAGCATCCAGCCATTCTTACAGAGTCCCACTCCTGATGGCCAGCTCGAAACTAGTTGGGTCATCATCTCATGATGCAATCCTCGCTCCCACTGTCATAGAGAAACCGACGTATCTCTCAGGTGGGTGAGGAACCCTTCTAGATCGGCGGAGAGGCTGAGGTTTGTTGGAATCTACTGAATCCTTTGGTTCTACCAAATCATCTGCTGTAACTTGTATAGCTAGAACTATTCCAGTTCTACATAACAGACCTTGCCTCGAACTTGTCCGGATTATGGTTTTAGACATAGCCCGGACAACCCCAAATCTTAACCAACTTAAGATATGGGCTCTTCCCTTTCCATATCATATATGAAGCGGTAGGCATTGATTTGATTCGAACCCAATTCAATAGGTATGCAGGTTCTCAAGCGCATAATTCCCAAAAGGAAATAGGAAACTCAGTAGTACTCATCATAGAGCACACCATATCATATAGGGTGCTATTGCTCCGCCCCGATATACCATCGTGCTATGGTGTATACGGAGGAGTAATGCTGAGAGAGAATCTCATTCTCCTTTAGAATAGTCCAGAAATTCCGTGCTAGAGTATTCTCCTCCTCGATCACATCAAAGGACATAATACTTTTACCCTTATTGGTTCTCTACATCTAGCTTATATTCTATGAATATCTGAAAAGGTTCAGACTTTTGTTTCAACAGGAACATATGTCTGAATCTTGAGAGATTATCAGAGAACGTAATGAAGTATAAAGAACCGGTCTTGGCATATGTAGACAGGGGACCTTACATACATCAACATGTATCAATCCCAAGAGTTCACTAACTCTTTCTCTGTTTCCAGTAAACGGAGCTATGGTCATCTTATCTTTGTGACATGACTGGCGAGTTTCACAAGATGTAAATTCAAACTAATTTAAATATGCATCTTTATGTAACTCTAGCTAGTCGGGTCACATTAATCTGACCTAGTCTACAATACCTCAAGTAGAATTCGTTCATTTCTGAACTCTTCCTCTTGTGTGTGTTCCATATACTAAGAACTGTAGTTTGATTTAGAACATCAACGCTTTTAGATAACGTGCCTGATCCGATCAACTTTTGATATAGGAAATGTTCAAAACATTATCCAACAATACAAAATTTTATCATTTCTTTACTAATAAAGAGATAGATATGATTTTGTATATCAGGTTCGGTATCTAATAACATTCGTTCAGAATCAATGTATTGGTAATACAGGGTGACAGTGACCGACAGACTTGGCTGCAACTCTTGCCCCGTTTTCTGTCTCATGAAACTTATCACCCGTTCTCAGTTTTTCTACCCTTTTGTAGCCCTATGTAACAGATTACATATCTGGGATCCTGATCCGGTATCATATACCAGAATGCGGAGGATACTGAGAAACAGTTCTGTATAATGAACACACCCGAAGATGATGCATCAGCATGTACTCTCTTCGTTTTGGCGGCACGGGAAATCTGGTATTCCCCAATTTCCTGCTCTGTCTTATAACAATTATAAGTTGGAGCGGGACCAACGTTCCCCAGCTCAGTATAACAAGCGGGTTCGGTCAATAATCCGTATTATTATCTTGATTAAGGCGTGATATGGTCGCTACCTGGAGAGAGAGAGAAGAAAACACTCAGCGTGCGCTCTTGCAAGAATAGATTGGTTATTATTTTATCTAATCAGGATGGCTCCCACTGCTTTTTATCAAATCTTCCTTCAAACCCTAAAAGGAAAGACTAGCCGGGATTAATTACACACTACAAGTTCGCCAATCTTTCAGCCAGGCCAGTGTCGGTACTTTGAGGGAGGTCCCCCGTGCTTTCACACGAACCTAATTACTGTAAACCTCGTTTTCCTAGAGGCGTAACCCCGTTGACACCTTTCTAGACACCTACTTGATCGGCTAATTGTAATGTATAAAACTCTCCCAGGAGTAACTCTTACTCGCAGCGGATATCGGGATCCAACTATCTCATAGAAGGTATGCAATCTCATTGCAAATTTCAACACTTGAAATTCCCGATAATATTTTGCCCCTAACGTGCTACGACCTTGACGAAAGCCAACAAACCATAGCCCGCTAGTCAAGTTCAACCCGTACATTTCTTGATCGAATTAAACCCACCCGCACGACCCTTGACGAAAGCCAACAAAGCCGCACGACTACCCTAATCCAATCGCATCGTATGCTAGCAGATAAGCAGCATATAGCTACCGCACACTGCACCTTGACGAAAGCCAACAAATGCAGCACGAATACTATATACAACTTATCTGAAATGACGGAGGGCTACGACAGGTTTTTCTGAAAACCTATTGCGTAATGAACTTGATATCGTTGTAGGATCGAATGAATTTTGAAATGGAGTGTTTTTTAGGCTTTTCTAGTTTTGCTAAAGGAGTCACTCCCGGTGAAGGGATCGTCGGTCCTTTCCTCATCGAATGAGGTGCGGGATATATCATATATATCACTGTGCAAAGCAAAAACTCTTAAAAGCAATCAAAAGACAAACCGAGTGTGTAGCATCTGCCAGTTATTGCTAAAGGAGTCACTCCCGGTGAAGGGATCTCGGTCCTTTCCTCATCGAATAAGGTGCAGGATATATCACATATACCGCTGTGCAAAGCAAGAACTGTAGCTACCTGTTTTATTTTGAAATTCAATTCTACAACATCTTAGGTTTCTTTTATTTCATTAATCACATTAATGAAGTCCCATCATTTAAGCACCTAAACATCACAGATAAATACGACGTACACTTATGCCATCCGCATTCGCCTCGATGTCCCCTCATGCACCGTTAGGTTAGGTAACTAACGACAGAGCGGGGCAGGGCTAGCGCGGGTGTAAAACATAAGTAACGCCTATATAATATATCATATATACTATATACTGTATCTATCACAGAACATCACATGATCACATCACAGATATCGCAGCAGAAGAATCATATGAAATATTGGATATACTAGGACGTCCGTGTTTTCAATACGAGCCAGTATAAAACACGGATTCCACGGTCGCGATGAATATCCAAACCCACACCCCTAGACCCCTACGAGAGCGGCAAGCAACCCTACCAATTCTGGAGTTAGGAGACCCGGACTCGACTCCTCGAGTTGGTCTCCCACTGGACTCCAGAACCCGGTCACTTGTGCTCCCCTCCTTGGGTCTATCCTAGTGTGGAAAAGTAAATAATATACAAAGGGTGACATCTTCCGCAACCTGGAAGTGCCCCAATAAAAGAATATTACATACAAGTTTTTACATGAATGAAAATGAAAAAACACTCATCTCACATAAAAACCCCCGGCTATTCAAACACGACGATCCAATATAACATATCCAGCAACACATAACATCACATGTCATCAACGTAAGTAAATATGTCCATCCCAATTGTCGTTGACATATAGCAACGAAACCGGCGATATCACATATTACACTTACGGTCACAGAAAAGAAAGTGTAAAACTACAACAGTTGGAATCCGCAATCTGCATAGACATCGCATGCCTAATCAAATGAATACCTTAGACATCACATGCCTAACAATTATAAACCCCGCATTTTAGTCTCATTATCGAAAACACTTTTCAATATCAAGTCGGGCAATTCAACAAGATTCCCGACATCCTGATCGAATACTCGTCGCAAACTTCAGTAGACCGCCGCACCCCCGTTACCGTCGACGAAGTGCACCAAGGCGGAACACCGCTACCGCGAGCACCCGGACGGATGCTTTCGGCGACGGGGTTCTCCTACAGTCACTTGGTCGGGGCTATGGCGTGAGGCTGTCTATTAAGTTTACCTGGCGAGTATCCGCATACGCTACGTGATTGCGACGGACTTTTGATCACATCAAAATTCCGTGGCAATCGATCAAGCGAGACTAAACTGTTATGTTTATAACATTCATTCAGTTATCTCATAACTTCTTGTGAATTCCAATTATTGTATCCCATTCCAGATAAATAGAAAATGTAAAACTTTTCGATCGAACAGTCAAACACCCAAGTTTTCCCGATACAGATCAACACATGAAATAAGTCTAACAACATTCAGTTCATGCCTCAGTACTAACGGTCCAGCCGTAGAAGGGTCAAGCCAACGCCTCACATGTGGCACGACGTACTGCCTCAAACCCGAAGGTTCAAAGGGCAGTTCAAGACGGTCACATAATCGAGTTAAGGTTTGTTGTCTTCTAGAGGGTCCATTGAGTTACTTGCACTACTTAGAACGTCGTTAAACTACGGAAAAAATCCAACACTTGGAAATTTCCCGACAGGGGAAAAATTGGGTATTTATATCCGGTCGAACTTTTTAACATATTCTAAAAATTATCCGGAAAGCCACACAGACAAAATTTGATACTCCGATCGAAACACCGAATCCCCAAATCAATCCCAGAAAATTCAACTCTATAATAAATATTAAAATATCCCAGAAAATACAGCACAATCAACTAGGAGTTACTGTGTAAGATTCACTGAACAATGAGGCAGTACGGCCGCGGAACCGCCGCACGAGCCATGCTCGTGCCGCGGAACCGCGGCAGGTTGATGGAGTTAGACAGTCGAACTTCACAGTAACTCTTAAAATCGCATGCTGATTTTTCTGCATATTTTTAATGTTGAAAAATCCCAGATTTTAGAAAAAGGACAGAGAGCATGTTAGGAATTGGGTTTCGGGTTCGTTCGGACTTCAAATTGCGTCTAGACTTCGCCTAAGGCTCTAGCTAGGCTCTGATACCACTGTAGGGTTCCTAGGCACTCTCAAGAGGTCTCACAAGGCATCAACCATACCAATTTCATAAAATCTAGGTGCCGAGAAACCCTAATACGGATCGTTGGCTAAAGTTTAGGCGAAAAAGAAACTAGTAAACTATTTTACTAAAGGAACGGAAATACAACCTTTGTAGATCCGGTGCTCCACCTCCATAGCTCCGCAACGAAGTCCCCTCGCTGTCCAAATGAATTCTCGGGCTCTAGCGTCGGCTTCGTCGGAGAAATGGCGAGCTAGGTCGTCGATGTCCATGCCGAAGATGATCTACGTCGAAGCATCGCAAGATCAAGCTCTCACTTCACCAAGTCATGAAACTTATGAAGAAAACACACTCTACTACTTTGCAAGAGGTAGAGGATGAAGAAATAGGAAGTGGGTAGACTTTAGATTTGGATTTCTCACTCTTTTTCTCACTTTGCCATTAAAGCTTTCAAGCTTTTTCTTGAAGTGAAGAAGAAGAAGAAGATGAAGAATATGATAAGTGTTAATTAAAATAGAAAAGAAAATCAAACCTTATCATATTCAAACCATGGTTTAGTGTAGAGAATGAATCATGGTTAAATGGAATGGTTAGGTTTAAGGATGAGACAAAAATGGTGATATGGTCAAAGTATTCATGAAGCTTCATGAAAGAACAAAGAATGCCACCATTTTATCATTTCCTTTTCTTTTTCCAAAAGAATAAATAAATGAATAAAATGAATAAGGAAAATGTAAACCCTAACCATTTCATTAACCAAGGTTTAATTCTTTACACTTAACCAAAAGGCATGCATCATCAAACATGATACAAGCAAGTGCACAAAATCATATCGCATATGCAATGCGCACATCCGAGTGAGAAAATCCATCTTAAAGTGAACCAATACTAGTTAATGCAAAGTAATATATCAAATATATAATTATGCATTAAATCATTAAATCAACACTTGATTTAACGATCCGGTCATATCGCATATAACCGACTAGTATTCTATGTATCGGCTTATCGAACCAACCCTTGATTCGATAACTAGGTTATATCGCATACAACCTTTCGATACATTCATCGCGAGAATGGAATACGGTATCACATACACGCATTATTCTCGGTCCCGCACATATCTCATATGCGCTCCTATTTCGTTTCGCTTGAGCCAGGAAACCTCTGTGTAGGACTCTAAAGACTCGTCAATACGCCGGCAGCAGGTGATGATCATATCAAGCACCCACAAGCCGCAAGCGGTCTGCTAAACGTAACGGCCACCCCGGTATTGAGCGATCTGAAGATCGACGAGCAAGCCCGCTCATACTCCAGTGAATCCAACCAGTAACACTACCGTACAGTCCGGTCTGATCGTCTGATATGTCGCATATCTCGCCTAGGGGTGGTAAACGTCAGACCCCAATAGCTTGATAAGTCGTGTCGATATGAGGTCTATAACAATTCGAGAAACTACTGGTAACACTTACCAGTAAATCTCAGCAACCCTGACCAGGGATTTCCTGTTATAGCCAATCGAACACAGCGCAACATCAACCCCTATACCGGGAGAGACGAATCCCCTCCTATCGCTCATTGCCTCCATGTGACTCGGGACTGTACCCAAAAACCACCGTTTTGCACGCCCTCTTGGACGTGGTAAGATGGAAATCAAAGCACAGTGGGAACCACACAAGACTCTATGACGATCTCGGGTCAACAGACTACTCTGTACCAGTGTCACCAGAGAACTGCCATCTGACGTGAGGTATAATACCATCTGGGAGTTCTCGGCGAGTCCGTCCAGTGTACCCAGTCTCTACTGAGCACCCGTATATCATCTCTGATGTCAAACACCAATGGATATGGGATCATCCATCGCCCATCTGTATGGGTGGAGAAGGTATACGCTAGTCTACTCTGGTATATCGATGCCCCGTCTCGATACACCCACGACTAGGGACTTTGAAGGATGTACTTATAGACTATCTGTCCCCACTAGTATGATCTGCATCATAGTCCAGGTAGTCAAGTACACATCCTAAGGGCTTTACCAACATGTAACAGAGAGACAATCAGTGTACACGTTAAGGTAAAGATCAACCAGATAGCATACTATCATGTCGAGCAAGAAAGTCCTCCCTATATATGTCCCAGCATCCACTACAATATACATCCTATGTATAGTAATGGCCTCTAGGGCATACATATAACTAACAGAATCATCACACTCCAAATGGTATGCAGCGCTAGCAAGTTTCAGTTCTTTTGAAACTCCCGATGTGGATTTTTGCCCCATGCTCTTATGACCTTGACGAAGGCCAACATATCATAAGTCACATATCAAGTTCTACCCGTCATTGTCCAGGTTAATTTGAACCCACCCGTACATACCCTTGACGAAGGCCAAAATAGTAGTACGACTGTCCCAAACCAACGCATCTATCTATGCTACAGATAAATATTCAGCAGCTACCAATCACTATGCCTTGGCGAAGGTCAAAATACATAGCTTGAATACTACTGATTATTTAACTGAAATGACGGAGGGCTATGAATGGTTTTGGCGAAACCGTGAACCTAGTGAACTTGATATAATCGAAGGAACCTGATAGCTTTTAAAAGGAGTGGTTCAAGCTCCGCGTTTAAAAGCTGGCTTTTGAAAAAGAACCGAGTGGTTTTGAAAGTGTTCCAACGACTTTTACTTGGTTTATTTTTCTTGCATTAATTTTAATGCGTCCCATCATTTAATCCTACCATTGCAGAAAACAACGAAAATATGACATACGCTTATGCCATCCGCATTCGCCACGGGGCCCCGTCATTACCCGTTAGGTTACTTAACTAACGACAGAGCGGGGGCTAGACTAGCGCGGATGCAAAACATAAGCAACGCCTAAATAATATCATATATAGATATACTCATTCGTCACAAGCAATGATAGCCATTCCAGATCACAGATGAACACATTGGATATACTAGGAATCCGCAATTCGTACGAGCCTGTAACGAAAAGCGGATTACACGGTCGCGATGAATAGCCAATACCCCACCCTAGACCCCTACGGGTGCGGCAAACTACCCGCCAAATATCCGAAGCGGAGCAACCTCCCTCAACAACGTGTGTAGGCCACTCGGCACTTCAAGATACCCGGTAGTTTGTGCACCCCACCTTGGGTCTATCCTAGGAGCAAAAACAGTAAAAAGAAATTATACAATGACGGCTACAACTCCGACCCGGTTGTGCGGCCAAAAATAATATTACATCAATTTACATATTACATGAATTGAAAGATAAAAGGAAAAACTCTCATCTCGCAACCCCCCGGCTATTCATCCGCGACAATCCAATGAATTCATATACACATACCATCAACATTACAGATCACAGATATGTATAACCCCCACTAATCGATATATAGCGATTAGCGGACGTTCAATACGTATAACACATCACAAATATAAACCCGTTAGCTTAAGTCTTTAGAAGTTCGATCAAAATACGGTTTTTCAAGCCCCAAAAACAAATTTTGCTTTCTGGAAGATCTGTGCTGAAAAAACATATTGTAAAAATCCCAAAACAACCCCAGAAATACATGCAATAAAATTGTGCCACGGCCGAGTTAACTCGGCCGCGGATCCGCGACGGGAGCATGCTCCTGCCGCGGTTCCGCGGCGCTTTCACCGTACCAGTGGACTAATTTTCTTGGGCATATTGTAAAAAGCCTGAGTCGATTTTTGATGTATGATTTTTCGATTTTTGTACAGAATACAGAATCGACAGAAACTTGATTTTTCGGGTTCGTTTCGTGACTTTTTCTCCGATCGAATTTCTAATTACTTTGCTAACATTTTAGATAGTGTTTAACATGGCTCTGATACCACTGTAAGTCCACATTACCTCTCCCGGTTCTTACGGGCTTGCGGAAATGATGAAAAACGATTTTTCATAGGGTGGTAACATGGACTCAAAATACGGATCTTTGTTAAACAACTACCTAGCAACCTAACTTGAGATTTACCTACTCGGTTAGGGGGTTCTACCTTTCTTGAACTCCTTCGTCTTCAACTCTTTGCGGCGTACGGATCGGCTTCACCTCGTCGTCTCCTTGCGCCAAAGATGGATCCACCTGAAAGCTTCTACCTTTGGCTTCTTCTTCGAACTTGAAGAAACTAGAACACTTGGTTTGCTAAACCTTGTGAACTAGGATGAGTAGAGATGTGATATGGGTTTTCTTTTATCTCTAAGGCAATGTTTCTCAACTCATGAGAGGGAGTTGCCTTAAGCTAGAGAGAGAGCAAAAGGAAGAGCAAGAGGGAGAGCGTGAGCATGAGAGAGAAGAAGAATGATAGAATGAGCCAACCCCTTTTCCTCCCATGCTCCTATAACAAAATAATAATCATAATAATAATAATAGAGTATTATGTGATGGTTCATATCATATCAAGTGGCATTATCATTTCATGCACTCATTTTGCAAAGCACAACAAGCAAGCAAAAGTCTTTACATGAAATGACAACCATTGTAATGATGGTGGTCAACTAGTCCAACCTAGTCAACCGGTCAACCAAGTCAACAAAGTCAACCATTCAACCCAACCATGGCACAATAATACTTAATTAATATTATCATTAATCATATTTCTTATTCTCATTAGGGTTTAGCAAAAGTCAATGCTCAACAGTCAACAGTCAACAACCCCAATGAGAATCCTCTGCCTCTGCCTCTCTGTCAACTGTGCATACACACCCGCATCCGTGTTCCGAGGAACACGAATACAAACAAGATAAAACCAATCCCAAAACGTACACTAGGATCTGGCTTAAACCAAATCCCGCTAGTGTTAACTGTTCGGACACCAAACGTGCACAAGTGCACGGATGTGACCGAACCCTGTCGCAAAACCATGCGACCTCTACTCTTGCCTAAAGGCGGATAGCTTTCTGTGTGGGACTCAAAAGACTCAACACTATGCTGGCAGTGGGTTTAACCACAGACCGCAAGCGGCACTAGCTGTGCGTAACGGTCCCCAGGTAGAAGCCGACAAGAAGACGGACGAGGTGAAACCCATCTGAACTCCTACTGAGCCTGAATGTGACAATCTCCGTACAGTCCGGTTTGTTCGTCTGATACATCGCATGGCGGGCCTAGGGGGCGGTAAACGTCATTCCCCTACTAGCGGTACAAGTCGTGTCGGAGTGTAACCCAGAACACCCTGAGATAACACTGGAAACCTACCAGTATATCTCGCTTGCCCTGGCCAGGGACTACTCGTGTAATTGCTCTCCTAGACACAGCGCGATGTCAACCCCCAATACCGGGAGAGACGAATCCTGTCTAACCGTCACTGCCTCCAAGTGCTTCGGGACTACACCCAACTACTACCTGTTTGCACGACTCCTTTGAGCCGTGGTAGGGTAGTAATCAAAGTACAGTGGGAACACACTCGAGGCGAAGTGACAGTGTCAAGTCAGCGGACTAAGCTGTACTCAAGTCACCTGGGAACTGATAACTGACGATAGGTATAATACCAACCAACAGTTCCCGACGAGTTCTGTCCAGTGTACTCGTAACCCAACGAGCACCCTCATCTATCTCCAGTACGACGTACTGATGGCTGTGGGACAGACCATCTCCCCTGCTGGGATGAGAAGCTCATACGCTAGTCTACTCCGGAGTATCGATGCCCTGTCTCGATAGTCCTATAAGTAGGGACCTGTATAAGGATGTGCTTATAGATTACCCAGCCCCTACGAGTGTGACTGCCATCACAATGCTGGTAATCAAGCAAAGATCCTAAGGGCTCTACTAATATGTATAAGCGATATGCTAAAAGAAACACATGCACATATTGAAGTAGAAACAAACCAAGTAGCATACTACCATTTTGAGCAAGATTGTCTATACAACTGTGAATATCCCAAGCTTCCATTAAGTAATATACAAGCTAGTATGATACAGTAATGCCTCTAGGGCATATACACTAACATCATCAACGTAAGTAAATATGCGTATCCCAATTGTCGTTGACATATAGCAACGAAACCGGCGATACACCACATATTACACTTACAGTCGCAGAAAAGAAAGTGAAAAACTAAAACAATTGGAATCCGCAACCACCTTAGACATCATAAACCCAATGTATCACATACTTTGGATTTCATGCCTATCCAAATGATTTCCTTAGACATCACATGCCTAACAATTATAAACCCCGTATTTTAGTCTCGATATTGAAAACACTTTCCAATAACAAGTCGGGCAAATCAACAAGATTCCCGACTCCCTGATCGAATGCTCGTCGGAAACTTTAGTAGACGGCCGCACCCCCGATGACATCGACGAAGTGCTCTTAGGCGGAACACCGCGGTCGCGAGCACCCGAACGGATGATTTTGGCAACGGGGTCGTCCTACAGTCACTTGGTTGGGGCTATAGGGCGTTGCTATCTAGTAAGGTTACCCGGCGAGTATCCGCGTACGCTACGTGATTGCGACGGACTTTTGATCCACATCAAAATCCCGTGGCAACCGATCAAATGAGACTAACTTGCTACATTTATAAAATTCAAATTAGTTTTCATAAAAATAAATATTGTGGATTCCAAATATTGTATCACAATCACAGATAGCTAGACGATATTAAACTTTTCGATCGAATCAACAAACACCCAAAATTTCCCAAAGAGCTCAACACTTGAGCAGAGTTTAAAAAGTACCCAGAACATGCCACGGCACCTATGGACCAACCGTAGAAGGTTCAACCCTTGCCCCACCTGTGGCGCCGCGGAACTACCACAAACCCTAAGTTTGGTAGCGGTTTCGACGGTCACAGAATCGAGTTAGGGTTTTGTTCTTCTAGAGGGTCCATAGAGAACACCTGCACGATTTTCTGAAGATTTTAAACACGGAAAAATCGAACTCTTGGAAAATTTCCAGCGAGGGAAAAATTGGGTTATTAATATCCGTTCGAACATTTTAACGTCGTCTAAATAACCCAAAAAGATGTTAGAATTACGATTACGAAACACTCCGAATTGCCTTTACAGAAAGATAACATCACAAGCAATGTTAGCAAAAACAAGCAACACCTGAATTACCAAAACCCAGAGACTGGAACACCGACAAAAATTGAAGCCCAGAACAGTGAACAGGGCTGGCCAGGCCGGATTTTCCCTTGATGTTGTCGGCCAAAATCCGGCTACGAGGGCTCGAAATTCTGTGGTGTTCATGTTATATCTCATATAACATTCTGCAATTGCTTAAAAAAATTTAGACACTCTGAAAAATTTGACAGAAACTGGGTTTATGTTTCGAGTGTTTCAGAGTTGTTTTGGTTTCGTAATACTACAACATCGTCTAATTCTCTAGCACGTCTCTGATACCACTGCAGGGTTCCGTACCGCGGCCGCTGGGTTTCAGGAGGCATCGACCATGTCGTTTTCAAAAAATTTGCACACTAAAGAACCCTAACGCTAGAATCTAAACTAGTTAATTAGACGAACAAGCATGTAAACATCTTTACATCTAAGTGAACAAGGAATACAACATTTGTAGATCGGTCCTTCACTTCAATAACTCCGTGTAGTAGTCCCTTCGCTCCAAGTAGTGATCTCCCGGGCTCTAGTGAGGCTCCACAAGGTGAAATGAACAAGCTTGCTTGAAGTCTTCGAGGCCGAAGATGATCTACGTCGAGGAAACACTAACTCAAGCTACCTCTTCACTAAGTGATGAACTAGGGAAGAAACAACCCAATCTAAATGGCTAGTAGAGAAGAGGTTGATGAAGTAGGAATTTTTCTCTTGAAATAATTTTCTCACTAATTTTCTTCACCTCTCATGAAGCTAGAAAGCTCTCATGGAATGAAGCAAGTGAAGAATGAATCAAGTGGTGAGAATAGCAACCATGGGTGAGTTAATATCATATACTAACTCATGTAGAGACTAAACCATGGCTAACAATAATGGTTAGGTTAATAAATATCTACAAGTAAAACAAAATTAGTGGACTTGGTCAATGATTCCACAAGCTTCTACAAGCTTCAACCATGTGAATAATTTCGAACTAATTTAGTTTACAATAAATAAATAAAACCCATCATTATTTTGAGCATGGTGTGAGTCTTATACACTCATGTATCATGTGGCATCTAGCATGATGCAAAAGATGTACATTAATATATATCACATATATACTAAGTGTACACTAGTGAGAAAAAGAAAACTTAAGTGAGCTAATATTAGTTAATGTAAATTAATATATCAAATATATAATTATACATTAAATCATTAAATCAACATTTGATTTAATAATCCGGCTATATCACATACAACCGACTAATATATTATGTATCAACTTGTCGAATCAACACTTGATTCGACAGCCTGGTTATATCACATATAACCGACCGATATCACATATCGCGAGAATAGAATACGGTATCACATACGCGTATTAATCTCGGTCCCGCACATACCACATATGTGCTCCCACTTCGTTTCACTTGAGCCAGGAAACCTCTGTGTAGGACTCTAAAGACTCGTCAATACGCCCGAAGTAGGTGGTCATCATATCAGTCACCCACAAGGTGCAAGCGGTCTGCTAAACGTAACGGCCACCCGAGTATTGCGCGATCAGAAGATCAATAAGCAAGCCTGCCCATACTCCTGCGAATCCAATCAGTAACACTACCGTACAGTCCGGTCTCTTCGTCAGATTTGTCGCATATCACAGCCTGGGGGTGGTATAACGTCATACCCCAATAGCCTGATAAGTCATGTCGATGTGAGGCCCATAACGGTTTGATAAACTACTGATAACACTTACCAGTAAATCTCAGCAACCCTGGTCAGGGATTTCCTGTTATGGCCAATCGAGCATAGCGCAACATCAACCCCGAATACCGGGAGAGATGAATCCCCTCCTATCGCTTATTGCCTCTATGTAACTCGGGACTATACCCAAAAACCACCACTTTGCACGATCTCTTGGACGTGGTAAGGTAAAAATCAAAGCACAATGGGAATCACACAAGACTTTATGACGATCTCGGGTCGACAGACTACCCTGTACCAGTGTCACCAGAGAACTGCTATTTGACGATAGGATAATACCATCTAGGAGTTCTCGGCGAGTCCGTCAAGTGTACCCAGTCTCCACTGAGCACCCGTATACCTTCTCTGATGTCAAACACCAATGGATGTGGGATCATCCATCGCCCATCATATGGGTCAAGAAGCGTATACGCTAGTCTATTCTGGAATATCGATGCCCCGTCTCGATACTCCCACGTTTGGGAACATTTGAAGGATGTACTTACAGACTACCTCTGCCCCACTAGTATGATCTGCATCATAATCCCGCCGGTAGTCAAGTACTCATCCTAAAGGCTTTATCAACATGTAATAGAGAGACTATAAGTGTACATGTTAAGATAAAGAGCAACCAGATAGCTTACTATCGTGTCGAGCAAGAAAGTCTTTCCTATATATGTCCAAGTATCCACTATAATATACATCACATGTACAATAATGGCCTCTTGGGTATACATATAACTAACAATCTCCCACTTGTACTAAGGCCATTTGTTGTAGTATCTCATACCCAATGTCCCATAAAAGTCTCTCTAGGAAAAAGCCTCTGTGAGCAGATCCGCTGTGTTATCCTTCGTGTCAACTCACCCTACCTCGATCCCTTTGAGATCAACCATCTCCCTGATCAGGTGATACTGTCCTCAGAATATGTCTGGATCGCTGATGAGACCAGCGTTCCTAGGCCAAAGCCGCAACTCCATTATTGTCTCAATAACAGTTATTGGACGCTCAATGGTAGGAACCATGTTCATCTCATGAACAAGAATTATCCAGACATCCACTTTGGTAGCATCGTTGGTAGCATCGTTGGTAGTGATGTATCCAGCCTTTATCATCTAGTATGTGACGGTATCTAGCTTGGAACTTTTCCAACATACCGTCCTTCCACTGAGGGTAAAGACAATGCGTGTGACTGACTTTCAGTCGACCTTATCACTCTGGAAGCTCGAACAAAGAATATTCTTTTAGTGCTTCTCAAGTACTTAAGAATGTCCTCCACAGCAGTCCAATGATTCTCTCGAGATCCGATTGATTCCTTATCACTACACCTAGTGAGTCAGCTACATCTGGTCTGGTACATAACATCGCATGCATGATAGAGCCTAGTACCGAAGCATAGGGTATTCCTTGCATGCGAGCTCTCTCCAAATCAGTTTGGGGAGACATCTTTTTGGAGAGAGTGATTCCTGAGTAAGTGGGCGAACCACCACGCTTAGAGTCCTCCATACTAAACCCTTTTAGTATGGTGTTAATGTACCTGGATTTGGGACACTCCCTACATCCACTTAGATCTATCACCATAGATCATAAACCACAAGATGTAGCAGGTATCATCCAGATCTTCCATGGAGATTCCTCGTGATAAGAGGAGCTTGACAGAGTGTAGCATAGGAAACCATTTCCTATCAATAGTATGTCATCTACGTACAATACGTGGAAGACAACCTTACTCTCTACAACTGTCACGACCCGCAAGGTACGGAACGTGACCGGCCCTTAGATTACGAGACGTCGCAAGGCGTCCGTAAAATAAGTAAGCCGAAGCCCAGAATACAAAACCCAATTAAGATCTTTAGAGTGAAAGAAAAACCAAATTGTTTAAGCATTTACTTCATTACCTAATCAAATTGCCCTTTTTAAAATAACTTTCCTTTTTCCCAAAATTCCAGCAGAATTTCACTTGTAAAATTAACCTCAACGGTGCAACAGATATATAAAGGAATAACAATGCATGAGAAATAGCATGTCGACTCAAGTGAGCTCGACCCAGATATATCATAAGCTAAATTCCCAAGTCTCACAATCTCACATCTAGGTCAATATACAGTAATAAAAATAAAACAGGTACAACCGAAATGATAGTAGCAATAGATGGAGTGTTCTAGATACAACAAATATATAAGGTGGTACAAACTGATAATAACCTACCTATGAGCAAAAGCTTCGAGTCCAGGCAAAAAGTGCAAAGGAAGCAAAAGTATCCGCCGCTACAATGCTGACGGAGTGGACCTGCAGAAAAGCTGTGGCACAACGGGGGTGAGTTGCCAGCTCGTGAGTATTAAATAACATCTACTAAGGCTATCGTATGCATGCACACAAGTGTCTTGGCATCCCTAAAGCAGGTATGACTACATGTTCTAGCAGGTATGTATGCATCAACAGTATGCAAGCAAGTACATATATATGTCACATGGATGTAATACGGGTATGTATGTCACATGATAGTACTATCAAGTATGTATGAGAATTATTCTTTCCTTTGTTTTGAAATTTCCCTTTTTAAACATCAGCATAATATCAAAGAAATCAGTAAAAACCGTGTCCAGCAACGACACCCCAAAACTGTCCAAATCTCATATATCCATGTCCAGTATCTCTGGCCTCAGCCATCCGGCTGATCCATATCAAAATCCATGTCTCAAACCAGCGGCCACGGTCGGTATCCTCTGGATATCCGCCATACCAAATGAAGTCACCGGTAGGTAATCCGTCCCCAGCCAGGCTCAACGCCATCTCCTGCGATCTTCTTGCCCCGGGATACCGTACCGGGCCCACCATGTATCCGTGACGGTTCCTCCACTCCTCGTCACGGATCTCGAAAACCACAGCAAACTCATGGTGGACGACACTTTACATCACTAGAAAACCGCAACTTTTATATTTTTAAACAGTTATCAGTTGAAATCTTGCGGCTTTCCTCCAAAATCCAGAAATATCATAAATCCCATGAAATCATCAAAAATGCATATGTCGATGACTATGGATGCTTATGGTATCAATTTGTAATGTATGATTTGCACTAAGCATGAGTAGATGGTATGATAATACATATGCACAGGTATAGTAATTCTTATGGTTTCATTTTAAATTTTTAATGCAATATCATATTTGTAGGCAATTAACATGTTTCAGGTTAAGGTCATCTAGTGTCGTGACATGGCAATTACCAGGGTGTGTGTCCACATGAATAGTGCTCGTGCTGCATATAAAACCTGGTAATGGTGCATGTGTCCTACAAATGAATTTGCGTATAAGGGTATGACATGTAGATATGACTGCGGTAATATTATGCCAGTTTTATTATTATCATTTTATTGTCACAAGTACTATCAAGTTTACCAACTATAAGTTTATTAATCTAACGGGCAACTCGCGCCATCCAAACGATCGTCCCCCGTAGATGTTAAATCTACTCACCCGTGATCCCGTGCTAAGTGTGTCCGACCACCTTCTTTCCTTTCTCTGCTGCGCTTGAAGTACCCGCCGGCGAACCTAGAATTTACAAATAGTCACCATATAAGGAAAATCCTGCAAAACGAAATATATCGATAAAAGGAATACGCGTGCGTGCAACTAAACGCGTTGTGCACACAACATGACGCGACGCGTACGAACCACCAGAACCTAAGCTGACACGCTGTATCGCGCAACGCGCCACAGAACCACATGTATCACGCTCGTGTCGCACAAGACTTAAAACATCGAAACACAAAACTAGCTCCAGATTTTGCCTCTGGGCCCAAAATGAAAAGTTACAGATACCAAAAACCCTAGCTACCCAGAGAAAACCCACACACCAAAACCCAACACCCCCACCCCCATTCTGGCCGCAATTTGCGGCCGGATATAATAAATCTGCGGCCAGAATAGGGAGAGGGGTCCCCGTGTTTTGTGTGTGTGTGTCTACCAGTCTCACCATGCTACAGTCTTCCCAATTTTATTCTGAAGGGTTCGGGTCAACAGCAGATCCTATAGAGGTTAAAAAGTCACTAAAACTGCCAAAATACGCCAAGTCGGGTAAATTGGGTGGTTTTTATGGAGTCTGGGGAATTTCTCTGGTTGACTGGCCTCACTAGAACCTAAGAGGGTTATTCAAGCTAACGCAACTCTCACTTTGTCCAAAATCCTCACAAATCACCCAAAATCACTACTAAGCGTGATATGGACACCAATTAAGCTAGATTACCGAAACTTTAGCAATTAAGGCTAACCATCTAATTTTAATGACACCACTAGGTTTAAACAGATTAGTTAACACCAAAAAGGGTTCATTAAACTACAAGCACTCGAAAATAACTAAATCTAGCATCACTACACCATTCTAGCTCTAAAATTCTATTTATCACTAAAACTAGCTAATCAAGCATATAATCTACACAATATGGGAAAAGTTTAGGAGTTATACCCCCTAGGACCCTTGCAACCAAGGAGAAGGAGAAGAAGAAGAGAGTAGGTGCATCAAAACGTGGCTGGAATGAGCAGAACTTCACCAGAGCTGATGCTGATGTGCTGCTGTTGCTGTTGCTGTTTGCTTTTGCTGTTGCTGGTGTGGTATGGAGTTGTGGTGTGGCTGATGTGGTGTGGTGTGGCTGATTTGGTGTGGTATGGTATGGAGTGGGCTGATATGGTGCTGCCTTGGCTGATGTGGTGTGGTATGGAGTTGTGGTGTGGCTGATGTGGTGTGGTGTGGCTGATTTGGTGTGGTATGGTATGGAGTGGGCTGATATGGTGCTGCCTTGGCTGATGCTGCAACAAGCTTGGAGGAGTTTGGCTGAAGCTGGAAGTTTGGGGTGGTGTTGCTGAAAATAAAGCCGAGCTGGGCTGTTTTGTGGTGTTGAATTGTGGCTGAAATGATGAAAAATGGGGCTGATGTAGCAGCTGCTGCTGCTGATGTCTTGATACCTGAGCTGATGCTGGTTGTAGGCTGAAGTGAGTGTGTGAGAGAGAGATTTGAGGGTAGGCTGCTTGTAATGATAGTGGGTGCTGAAGGGGCTATTTTGGGGGCTGGAACAGCTGCTATTGCAGCAGTTTAAGTGCTGGAATGTGAAGGGGAGGGGCTGAGAATGGCTGAAGTTCATCACTAGCTGCTGTAGCAGCACAATGTGATGGCTTGGGGGCTGAATTGATGCAATTTCTGGGCTGAACTGATGTGTGAGTGAGAGAGAGATTGAGTGTGAGAAGAATTGCCAAGTTTGAAGTGAAAGAGGGTGACAAATCCTTAAACCATCATGACCCATCACACCCCCCCTCTCTCTCTCTCTAAGTCAACCTTAAACCCTCCAAAACCCCATGGTCAAAGCCAACCATCTTCAACTAAAGCTAATTAGCTCTAAACAACACTATTAACTTAACTAAGGACCTAACCCTCCAAGGTTAATTTAAACATGACTAACCCACAACTCAAATATGTGGCAAACCTTAATCTTAACCCTGGCTAACGTGCACAAGTGTGTGTGGTTGAGATAAAATTCCACAAAAATAACCATAAATCCAGATAAATTACTAGAATCCCATTTTGGTAAACTTTTTACCAAAAACCCCAAATTAACACTTAATTATTACTAACCCTAAAACTCAAGTGTTACAGTCTTCCCCCCTTAAGAAAATTCGTCCCCGAATTTTTAAAATACGCAACTACGCGTACCTTCAAAAAGATGAGGGAATTTCTTCCGCATCTCTCCCTCGGCCTCCCAAGTGATCTCCTCACTGCTCGGGCTGCGCCAAAGAACTTTCCGGACGGCAGGACCTTTGATCGAAGTTTCTTCACTTGCCGATCCAAAATCTCAACTGGCTGCACGGTGAACGAAAGGTCCGGCTCAAGCTGAACTGTCTGATGCTGAATCGTGTGGGAAGGGTCATGAAGATAACGGCGTAGCATCGATACGTGGAATACGGGATGAACATCTGAGAAACTGGGTGGGAGAGCCAAACGATAAGCAACAGTGCTGACACGCTCGAGGATCTCGAAGGGACCTACGAATCTTGGGCTAAGCTTCCCTTTTCGCCCAAAATGCATCACGCCCTTCATTGGAGAGACTTTCAGAAAAACATGGTCGCCAACTGCGAACTCTAGTCTGCGACGGCGCCTGTCTGCATAGGATTTCTGTCTGCTCTGAGCTGCTCTCATCCGGTCTCGAATCAACTGTACTTTTTTGGTCGTCTCCTGCACGATCTGCGGTCCGAAGATACTGCTCTCACTCAACTCGGTCCAACAAATGGGCAATCTACATCTCCTCCCATACAACGCCTCGAAAGGTGCCATCTGTATAGTATCCCGGAAGCTGTTGTTGTAGGAGAACTCCACTAGAGGTAAATGACGGTCCCAGCTACCGCCGAAGTCTAAAACGCACGCTCTGAGCATGTCCTCGAGAGTCTGAATGGTCCGCTCTGACTGTCCATCGGTCTGCAGATGAAATGCTGTGCTGAAACTCAAACGAGTGCCCAAAGCCTCCTGGAGTCTCTGCCATAGTCGGCTGGTAAACTGAGTGCCTCGATCTGACATGATACAAGTCGGTACGCCATGTAACCGCACGATCTCGTCAACGTAGAGCTGAGCATACTGAGCGAAGCTGAAAGTGGTCTTCACTGGTAGGAAGTGAGCCGTTTTCATCAATCTATCCACGATCACCCAGATGGAGTCGTACCCTCGACTGGTCCTGGGTAGACCCACAACGAAGTCCATCGAAATCTGCTCCCATTTCCACTCTGGAATGGGTAACGGCTGTAGCTCTCCTGCGGGCCTCTGGTGCTCGGCCTTGACTTGCTGACAAGTCAGGCATCTCGATACGAACTCCGTAATGTCCCTCTTCATTCCGTCCCACCAGTAGGTCTCTCTCATATCATGGTACATCTTGGTGGAACCGGGGTCGACACTATACACTGATCGGTGTGCCTCCTCAAGAATGTCGCGCCGCAAACCATCAGCATCTGGTACACACAGTCTGGATCCAAATCGTAAAATCCCCTCATCATCAATCATGAACTCGGAAAATCTGCCCTGTCCTAGCTGCGCTATGATCTCTGAGCAACGGTCGTCTCTGCGCTGTGCCTCATATATACGGTCAACCAACTGTGGGCGCGCACGAACATGCGCGAGCTGTCCTCCTGTCGGAGTGAACTCGAACTCGACTCGGCTGTCGCATAGAATCTGCCAATCCGCTGACGTCTGCCTCTGCACTGCACGCAAATAGGATAGACTACCCCCGGGCCTCCTGCTCAAAGCATCCGCTATAACATTTGCCTTGCCCGGGTGGTATAAGATCTCACAGTCATAGTCCTTCACCAACTCCATCCAACGACGCTGTCTGAGGTTCAGGTCTCGCTGCTGAAATATGTATTTTAAGCTCTTGTGGTCTGTGAATATTTGGCACCACTCGCCATATAGGTAATGCCGCCATATCTTCAGTGCAAAGACCACTGCAGCCATCTCCAAATCGTGAGTAGGGTAGTTTTGTTCTGCTTCTTCAACTGCCGAGAAGCATAAGCGATCACCCGGCCATGTTGCATCAATACGCATCCTAATCCCACTCGCGAAGCATCACAGTAGACCATAAATCCGCCTGATCCCGAAGGCAAAGATAATACCGGCGCCGTAGTCAAACATGTCCGCAGCTGCTGAAAACTGCGCTCGTACTCCTCCGTCCAAACGAAAGGAACTCCCTTCCGGGTCAGACCGGTCAAGGGCGCAGCTATATGGGAGAAGTCCTGAACAAAACGCCTGTAGTAGCCTGCCAGGCCTAGAAAACTACGGATCTCGGTAACCGATGTAGGTCGGGGCCACTGCTGAACGACCTCAATCTTCTTCGGGTCCACACAAATTCCATCTCTCGTAATCACGTGACCCAAGAATCCGACGCTGTCCAGCCAGAATGCACACTTGGAGAACTTTGCGAACAGCTGGTGCTCCCTCAGAGTCTGTAACGTAATACGCAGGTGCTGCTCGTGCTCCTCTCGGCTCCGGGAGTACACCAAAATATCGTCGATGAACACGATGATGAACAAGTCAAGATACGGCCTGAAGGTACGGTTCATCAAATCCATAAATGCTGCGGGGGCGTTGGTGAGTCCGAACGGCATCACCAGAAACTCATAGTGGCCATAGCGTGTACGGAAGGCTGTCTTCGGTATATCCTCCTGTCGGACTCGCGGCTGGTGGTATCCTGATCGTAAGTCGATCCTCGAAAAATAACCCGCGCCCTGGAGCTGGTCGAACAAATCATCAATGCGCGGCAACGGATATCTGTTCCGAACGGTCACCTTGTTCAGCTGGCGATAGTCGATACATAAGCGCAAACTTCCGTCCTTCTTCTTGACAAACAGGACCGGAGTACCCCACGGTGAAACACTGGGTCGAATAAGTCCCTTATCCAGCAAATCTTGCAGCTGAACCTTCAACTCTCTAAGTTCCGCCGGGGCCATCCAATAAGGCGGTATAGAAATAGGCCCCGAGCCAGGAATCAAATCAATACAGAACTCGACATCGCGCTCAGGTGGCAGTCCTGGCAGCTCGTCAGGGAAAACATCGGGGAACTCGCATGCAATCGGAACCTGGTCCAATGGAACATCCGTAGCTCTAGTATCACATACACAGGCTAGAAATCCCCGACATCCCTTCCTCATCAGCTGACCAGCGCGAAGGGAAGAAATCAAAATGTGAGGGGCGGCACCACGGTCCCCCTGCACGACAAAAGCTGACTCCCCGGGAAAACAAAACCTAACTGTCTTCTCGCGGCAGTCCACCGTCGCATAGCACGTGGCTAACCAATCCATGCCTAAAAGAATGTCGAAGTCCAACATCTTCAGAAGGATCAAGTCGATAGGCAACTCTCGCTCGCCAATACGAACGGTACAGGATCGGAACACGTGCCTAGCAACAAAAGACTCTCCCATAGGAGTGGTCACAACCAGCGGCTGGTCAAGCAAACCGGACTCTCTACCTAAACTCGGCACTAAGTGGGTGGAAACGTAAGAGTGCGTGGATCCGGGATCGAACAATACGTGTGCATCAATAGAACATACTGACAGGGTACCTGTAACGACGGCATTGGATGCCTGCGCATCCCGGGGTGTCAATGCAAAAACTCGCGCCTGACCTCCTCCAATAGCGGGCTGACCTCGGCCTCGGCCTCCTCGTCCTCTCTGGGTCGGTGCGCCGCGCCCACGGCCTCTGGGTGCGCCTAACTGGCGTGGAGCATCGCCTGTGGCAAGTAGTAGAGCTCTCTGAGGAGGGGGCGGTGATGGAGGTAGAGTCACATGCGGAACTGTCGCCGTACCCTATCGCCTCACTGGACAATCTCTAATACGATGGTACAGACTCCCACACCTAAAGCACCCTGGCGACGACTGCTGTCCCTGTGTATATGATCCGTACAGCTGACCTCCTCCGAACCATCTGCCGGCTCTATCTCTCGGAATGAATCTGGCATGCTGTCTCTGATCTGGTGTGCCGGTACGAATCCTCTTCGGCCCGTGAACGGCCGACGTCGCTGAAATACGTGTCTCCATCCGCAATGCTGTATCCATAGCTGCCGAGTAGGTATCAAAATGCTGAGCGCCCATGGCAAGATATAGCTGGGCATCCAGTCCCTGTATGAACCTCTTCACCCTTTTTGCTTCGGTATCTACCAGGTACGGGGCATATCGGGACAACTGCGTAAACTGAACGTCATACTCAGACACCGTCATCCTAGGTGTCTTGACCAAGGCCTCGAAACTACAAGCTCTGGCGTCGCGAACGCTCTCCGGAAGGAAACGGGAAAGGAAAACTGCTGTGAACTCGGTCCAGGTCATGGGCGGTAGGCCTGTAGCTCGACCTCTCAGAACTGACTCCCACCATATCTGTGCAAGACCCTCTAGTCGGAAACTCGCAAGCTCTACCCAGCGATCATCAGAACATCTCAGCGATCGGCAGATCCTGGCCAAGCTGTCAAGGAACGTCTGCGGGTCCTCCGCCGCATCTGTACCCATGAAAACTGGAGGTCTCAGCCTCATGAACTCCTGTAGCGAAACCGGGATGGTCACGGGGGTAGTAGCAGGAGCAGGTACCAAGGTAGTCTGGGATGTAGTAGGTGCGTCCTCCGGCCTCGGTGTACGACTGGCTGCAACTAGGGATCCTACCATCTGACGGAGCTCCTGCATACTCCCCATCATCTGACGCAACTCCTCCATACCAGTCTCAAGCCTATCCATACGGCCTGGGGAAGGTGGATCGGTCTGTCCCTGTGGCGTAGGCATGCCACCCTGCTCAGTCCTAGTCTCGGATGAGCCAGCTCGAATCTTGTCTCGGGCAGCAGCCCTCTGTGCTCTGGTAGCCCTCTGTGGCATAGCGACTGGTACAGGAAACAGGACAATGAGAACAGCGTAAGAGAATCACAGGATACATGGAATCGAAGAAGGAATTTTCAAGCAAGCATGTCCTAAAGTCACCTAGGCGGAGTATCGCATCGCAAGTATGCCGCGGACATACGTATGCTACGCTACTCTGCTTAAGTCACTTACTCCATCTACTAAGGGTCATCCTACACTCAGAAAAGTGAAACCTATCGCTCTGATACCAACTTTGTCACGACCCGCAAGGTACGGAACGAGACCGGCCCTTAGATTACGAGACGTCGCAAGGCGTCCGTAAAAAAAGTAAGCCGAAGCCCAGAATACAAAACCCAATTAAGATCTTTAGAGTGAAGGAAAACGAAATTGTTTAAGCATTTACTTCATTACCTAATCAAATTGCCCTTTTTAAAATAACTTTCCTTTTTCCCAAAATTCCAGCAGAATTTCACTTGTAAAATTAACCTCAACAGTGCAACAGATATATAAAGGAATAACAGCGCATGAGAAATAGCATGTCGACTCAAGTGAGCTCGACCCAGATATATCATAAGCTAAATTCCCAAGTCTCACAATCTCACATCTAGGTCAATATACAGTAATCCAAATAAAACAGGTACAACCGAAATGATAGTAGCAGTAGATGGAGTGTTCTAGATGCAACAAATATATAAGGTGGTACAAACTGATAATAACCCACCTATGAGCAAAAGCCTCGAGTCCAGGCAAAAAGTGCAAAGGAAGCAAAAGTATCCGCCGCTACAGTGCTGACGGAGTGGACCTGCAGAAAAGTTGTGGCACAACGTGGGTGAGTTGCCAGCTCGTGAGTAATAAATAACATCTACTAAGGCTATCGTATGCATGCACACAAGTGTCCTGGCATCCCTAAAGCAGGTATGACTACATGTTCTAGCAGGTATGTATGCATCAACAGTATGCAAGCAAGTACATATATATGTCACATGGATGTAATACGGGTATGTATGTCACATGATAGTACTATCAAGTATGTATGAGAATTATTCTTTCCTTTGTTTTGAAATTTCCCTTTTTAAACATCAGCATAATATCAAAGAAATCAGTAAAAACCGGGTCCAGCAACGACACCCCAAAACTGTCCAAATCTCATATATCCATGTCCAGTATCTCTGGCCTCAGCCATCCGGCTGATCCATATCAAAATCCATGTCTCAAACTAGCGGCCACGGTCGGTATCCTCTGGATATCCACCGTACCAAATGAAGTCACCGGTAGGTAATCCGTCCCCAGCCAGGCTCAACGCCATCTCCTGCGATCTTCTTGCCCCGGGGTACCGTACCGGGCCCACCATGTATCCGTGACGGTTCCTCCAATCCTCGTCACGGATCTCGAAAACCACAGCAAACTCATGGTGGACGACACTTTACATCACTAGAAAACCGCAACTTTTATATTTTTAAACAGTTATCAGTTGAAATCTTGCGGCATTCCTCCAAAATCCAGAAATATCATAAATCCCATGAAATCATCAAAAATGCATATGTCGATGACTATGGATGCTTATGGTATCAATTTGTAATGTATGATTTCCACTAAGCATGAGCAGATGGTATGATAATACATATGCACAGGTATGGTAATTCTTATGGTTTCATTTTAAATATTTAATGCAATATCATATTTGTAGGCAATTAACATGTTTTAGGTTAAGGTCGTCTAGTGTCATGACATGGCAATTACCAGGGTGTGTGTCCGCATGAATAATGCTCGTGCTGCATATAAAACCTGGTAATGGTGCATGTGTCCTACAAATGAATTTGCGTATAAGGGTATGACATGTAAATATGACTGCGGTAATATTATGCCAGTTTTATTATTATCATTTTATTGTCACAAGTACTATCAAGTTTACCAACTATAAGTTTATTAATCTAACGGGCGACTCGCGCCATCCAAATGATCGTCCCCCGTAGATATTAAATCTACTCACCCGTGATCCCATGCTAAGTGTGTCCGACCATCTGCTTGCCTTTCTCTGCTGCGCTTGAAGTACCCGTCGGCGAACCTAGAATTTACAAATAGTCACCATATAAGGAAAATCCTGCAAAACGTGATATATCGATATAAGGAATACACATGCGTGCAACTAAACGCGTTGTGCACACGACATGACGCGACGCGCACGAACCACCAGAACCTAAGCTGACATGCTGTGTCGCGCAGCGCGCCACAGAACCACGCGTATCACACGCGTGTCGCACAAGACTTAAAACATCGAAACACACAACTAGCTCCAGATTTTGCCTCTGGACCCAACATGAAAAGTTAGAGATACCAAAAACCCTAGCTACCCAGAGTAAACCCACACACCAAAACCCAACACCCCCACCCCCATTCTGGCCGCAATTTGCTGCCAGATATAATAAATCTGCGGCCAGAATAGGGAGAGGGGTCCCCGTGTTTTGTGTGTGTGTGTCTACCAGTCTCACCATGCTACAGTCTTCCCAATTTTATTCTGAAGGGTTCGGGTCAACAGCAGATCCTATAGAGGTTAAAAAGTCACTAAAACTGCAAAAATATGCCAAGTCGGGTAAATCGGGTGGTTTTTATGGAGTCTGGGGAATTTCTCTGGTTGACTGGCCTCACTAGTACCTAAGAGGGTTATTCAAGCTAACGCAACTCTCACTTTGCCCAAAATCCAAACAAATCACCCAAAATCACTACTAAGCGTGATATGGACACCAATTAAGCTAGATTACCGAAACTTTAGCAATTAAAGCTAACCATCTAATTTTAATGACACCACTAGGTTTAAACAGATTAGTTAACACCAAAAAGGGTTCATTAAACTACAAGCACTCTAAAATAACTAAATCTAGCATCACTACACCATTCTAGCTCTAAAATTCTATTTATCACTAAAACTGGCTAATCAAGCACATAATCTACACAATATGGGAAAAGTTTAGGAGTTATACCCCCTAGGACCCTTGCAACCAAGGAAAAGGAGAAGAAGAAGAGAGTAGGTGCATCAAAACGTGGCTGGAATGAGCTGAACTTCACCAGAGCTGATGCTGATGTGCTGCTGTTGCTGTTGCTGTTTGCTTTTGCTGTTGCTGTTGCTGTTGCTGGTGTGGTATGGAGTTGTGGTGTGGCTGATGTGGTGTGGTGTGGCTGATTTGGTGTGGTATGGTATGGAGTGGGCTGATATGGTGCTGCCTTTGCTGATGTGGTGTGGTATGGAGTTGTGGTGTGGCTGATGTGGTGTGGTGTGGCTGATTTGGTGTGGTATGGTATGGAGTGGGCTGATATGGTGCTGCCTTGGCTGATGCTGCAACAAGCTTGGAGGAGTTTGGCTGAAGCTGGAAGTTTGGGGTGGTGTTGCTGAAAATAAAGCTGAGCTGGGCTGTTTTGTGGTGTTGAATTGTGGCTGAAATGATGAAAAATGGGGCTGATGTAGCAGCTGCTGCTGCTGATGTCTTGATACCTGAGCTGATGCTGGTTGTAGGCTGAAGTGAGTGTGTGAGAGAGAGATTTGAGGGTAGGCTGCTTGTAATGATAGTGGGTGCTGAAGGGGCTATTTTGGGGGCTGGAACAGCTGCTGTTGCAGCAGTTTAAGTGCTGGAATGTGAAGGGGAGGGGCTGAGAATGGCTGAAGTTCATCACTAGCTGCTGTAGCAGCACAATGTGATGGCTTGGGGGCTGAATTGATGCAATTTCTGGGCTGAACTGATGTGTGAGTGAGAAAGGGATTGTGTGTGAGAAGAATTGCCAAGTTTGAAGTGAAAGAGGGTGACAAATCCTTAAACCATCATGACCCATCACACCCTCTCTCTCTCTCTCTAAGTCAACCTTAAACCCTCCAAAACCCCATGGTCAAAGCCAACCATCTTCAACTAAAGCTAATTAGCTCTAAACAACACTATTAACTTAACTAAGGACCTAACCCTCCAAGGTTAACTTAAACATGACTAACCCACAACTCAAATATGTGGCAAACCTTAATCTTAACCCTGGCTAACGTGCACAAGTGTGTGTGGTTGAGATAAAATTACACAAAAATAACCATAAATCCAGATAAATTACTAGAATCCCGTTTTGGTAAACTTTTTACCAAAAACCCTAAATTAACACTTAATTATTACTAACCCTATAACTCAAGTGTTACAACAACCTTCTTGTATATACAAGGTTTATCTATCTTTTTGATGAAGTCAAACTCTTTGACTGCCACATCAAAACAGATGTTCCAACTCCGCGATGCGTGCTTTAATCCTGATGGACTTAAGCATAGCCACAGGGGAAAATGTTTCATCATAAACCACACCTGGTTATTGACGAAAACCTTTTACTAAAAGTCTAGCTTTGAAAGTCTCAACTTTTCCATTTACACCAAGAATCTTCTCAAGATCCACTTGCTCCTGATGGGTTTTACCCCTTCAGGTGCAACATTCAAAGTCATACTTTGTTGGTGTACATGGATTCCATCTTTGATTACACAACATCCAGCCATTTCGTAGATCACCAGGAGATCGAGGTCCGGAGAGTAGATACGAAAGACAACACAGCGGATCCATTTACAAAGGCTCTCCCTCAAGCGTAGTTCGAGCGACTTTTTGAGACGTTGGGTATGCGGTACGCCAACAACTGGCTTTAGAGAAGACGTTGGGTATTTGGTACACCAATTACAAGCCTTAGTGCAAGTAGGAGATTGTTGGATATGTATTCCCTAGAGGCCTGTACTGTATAGGATGCTAGGGATATGTATATACAGAACAATCTTGCTCAGTTGTATATAATATATTATTTGAGTTGTCTTTATCTTAATATGTGTATTTCTTTCTATTGATGCTTTATGTCGCTTGCACATATTGATAAAGACTCGATACATGAGAATACTATTATGGTTTGACTTTATCTTAACATGTGCATATGTTATACTCGATATAACATATTGCGGTTACATGTTGATAAAGCCCGTAGGATTTTGCTTGACTACCAGCGTTATGATGGCGATCATACTTGTGGGAGCTGGGTAGTCCATAAGCACATCTTTAAAGGTCCCAAGTCATAGGAGAATCGAGATCGGGCATCGATACTCCAGAGTAGACTTGTGTATACGTTTCTAGACCCCGACGAGGGGCGGTGGTTGGTCCCACAACTATTGGTGTGATCACCTAAGATTGTATACAGGTGGTCACTGGGGGTGAGTTCACTGGACGGACTTGCCGAGAACCTCTAGATGGTATTATACCTATCGTTAGAAAGAGGTTCTCAGGTGACATGAGTATGTGTCACGCCCCGCTTCCCAGAGTACGCTAAAATAGGCGCGTGACATAGCCAACCATGCTACCTGTGGATAGGAAAAATCCTTCCACAGTCACATTACGGCTGTAGAGATATCAAGAACAGGAAAGTAGACTAAACTATCTAGTACATGTCCATGAGCCAGAATAAATGAATCAAGAAATGATAATATGCGGAAGCAAAAGATACAATAAATGAACCACCTGGAAAGTAAAACTGCATACCGATAGGATCTTCACCGCTCGGTCTAACAGCGGTAATACTCCTGATCAGTCTGCAACAAAGGTAGAGGATCTGGGCCATGAAAAACCCAGACGTCAGTGCGTCATGATATCAAGCAATACTATAAACAGGGGTAGCAAGACATACAGGTATGTGCATGAACAGTAAAACAGGTATAGCAGTAATATAAATGAGGACAGTGAGGGTAATGTGTAGTGAGTAATCTAAACTGGTCTATTGGGTTAACTACTCTCAAGTCTTTGAAATCAATTTGATGAATCATCGATGTAACTCAATAGTATCTCGTGCATGCCCGGGACCACGGTCTAAGACTCTCGGGCTGAAACCGAGACGTGCCGCTAGGCACTAAAAGGAAAAGGATACAGACCAACGATGTCAGCAGCATCGTCACGAGGCGGGCCTAGCCTCTAAAACATATCAGTATAAGCAAGCAACTGTCGAGTTACAAGTCAGGTTAATCTATAAATATGAATCAAACAGGTTCAAGCAAGCGGGTCGGGTCCAATGCAATGTAAAATGTAAAAATACCATTCGCACCCAAAACCCGTTAAATCAAGAAAATACCACAGATAAGTAAATACGGGAACTGGAATTAGTATAAATGAACTCGGTTGTTACAGTACGGGTTAGTCTTAGGACCTGAGGTCATCATTTGTCTCATGTGAGTTCCCACTGTGCTTTGATCACCAACCTACCACGGCTCTACTGAGTCGTGCAAACAGGTTTTGGTTGGGTACAGTCTCGAGCCACATAGAGGCAGTGAGTGATTGTTAGGGATTCGCATCTCCCGGTATTGGAAGTCGATATTGCACTGTGTCCGGTTGGCTAGAACCATAAGACCTTGGCCAAGGCAGTTGAGAACTACTGATGGTTAGATCAGTAGTCGGATTGGTCCTGAGCCAAATCGACATGACTTATCGGGTTCATTAGGGGTTTGATGTTTACCACCCCTTAGACCCGGTATACGATACTCTTAGACGAAGAAACCGAACAGTATGGAGATTGTCATGGATAGTCTCAGTAGGGGTCCGGATGAGCTTACTCATCGTCCTTCTTTTCGATAGGTACCTGGGTAGCCGTTACGTATAGCTAGTGCCACTGACGTGCTTGTGGTTAAACCAACTGCCAGCGTACTGTCGAGTCTTTAGAGTCCAAGACAGAAGGTTTCTCTGATTCAGGCGATACGATGTGGTGGCCGTATGTTTATACGAGCAGGGTTTTGATCAAATGATAATACTAGTCGGCTTAGGATTAAGCCGAATTATTAAATCTGATATTGATTTAATAATTTACTTGTACATATTTCGATATATATATTCTAGTGTTATCCAGATTTTTCAATCGAACGGTTGATAATACCGACAGACTTAGGATTAAGCCGGTTCATTAAATCGGATATTGATTTAATGCTGGTATTATTTTAGTGGTGTTATTCTATCTCTTGGGTGTTAGTATTTTGATACGAATATGGGTATGTATATACAGTAGAATATATTCTGTATTTATACGGAAAGACATTCTATAAGGAGGACACCTCATCATGTATTTTCCATTTTATTTGCAAAATGGAAATGAGGTGTAAAATAGGAAATGAGGTGTAAAGGAGAGAATGGTGTGAACCATGCTTGAATAGTGTTGACAAATGAATTGTAAATTCATTTGTGCAAACTATTCAAGTATGGTTGTATTATTTTTATTGAAAAATGGTTTTTACAAAAACATGCTTCATGATTTTTCTACACATGAGAGTTTTCATTTTTAACACAAGGTTCTCTTTCCTCACTTGCCTAGCTCTCTTGAGTTCCTCGTCCTACTTCGTCTTCATCTTCCTTCCTATCATCTCATGAGTTGAGAATCAAGGAAGGAAGAGAGATAGAAATACACTAGATAAATCACCACATCTCCTTAGTAACCTAGACTAGCAAACTAGGTCACTAAGTTGCTTCATTTGTGAAGCCAAGCTTGAATCAAGAACTCTCGGGTGGATCATCTATGATCAAGAAGGCGATTCAACAAGGTTGATCAAGCACCTCGAGGGGCTCTAGAAGAGGAGTAAAGTCCCGAAGGACACGAGTCTCTAGGTGTAACTCCTCATCACAGTAGATAGATCTTTATAGAAATCTAGTTTCGGTTTATGGTTAGATTCTACGACGAGTTTTCTAGCGCCGGATACTTTAAAAGCTAAAGTTTTTCGTTCCGCGACGGCCGCGGTAGGCAGCCAGGGCGTTAGGAAACCCAACATGGTATCAGAGCTGGTCTATAAACCTTAACTAGCTAATTTGCACTAATTTAGAACTTCGATAGACAAAATTATCCGAATCTATTTCCAAAAACCTTGCTTGTTGTTCGAATTTTGAAGTTGTTCAAAAAATATTTTCAGTGAGCTTAAAAATATGTGCAGGGTTTTTCCGAGCCAAGAATTTTTTTTTGAGCTTTCAGTCACCAAAACGACCGCTAATCTGCGGCCATATAGCTCGTTTGGCCGCGGATCCAAGGCCAATTGGTGGCAAAAGGGCTCCAAATTTTTAGGTGTTCTACCTTCTGGAAATGTGATTTTTGGTATGTTTGGTTTCCGCCCAGATTTGTTTGTGTACTGATTTGTACATGGGGCATATACGGAAAGTTTTAATCGATCGAAACTCTAAATTCTTACTTTTCTGTGTATTTTTTTCTGCGACCGTGAATATCATTAAGCGGTATAACCCGACTAATTGCTATATGTTCAATCAGATGGGTTTACGAACATGATATTCACGTTGATATTCTCTATTGCTCTGATGTTGTGGATGGATTGTCGTGGTGGATAGCCTGTTGTGCAATGGTAGTAGTACAGTTCAGATTTATTTGTATATTCATTATTGCAGGGCGATTGTCCAACATGTGGACTGTCGTTTCTACCGGATTGTATATTCTTTCATTGGGGCACGACCGGGTTGAGGTCGATGTCACCGTTGTATATATATTTTTTCTTTTCTGTACTAGGATTACCCCGCGGTGGAGTGCTCGAATAGCTGGGTTTTAAAGGGCAACGGGCCCGCGTCTTATGGCGTTGAGATGAAGGGGGTCTTACTCTAGAATTGGTGGGCTATTCGCCGCACTCGTAGAGGGTATAGGACGACCCATGGAGGGGTGCTCAAGTTACCGGATTCTGTGAAGTGCTGGGTGGCCCATTCACTTTGTTGATTGGGGTTACCTCACTTCCGGGATTGGCTGGTAACTTGCCGCGCTCTTAGGGGTCTAGGTTTTTCATTACACGGGCTATCCACAAGACCGAGAACGTCGGGTCATTTGCGTCCCAAATGTAACCCGAGGCTCCAAGATTATCCGCTATTCCATGTTGCTTATTGTTGTTCTGTGATTTTGCTTATATCATGCCTAGGACGAATGGTTATACACACACACACACAGTGTATATGTTTTGCATCCGCGCTAGTCCTGCCCCCGCTCTGCCGGTAGTTAAGTAACCTAACGGTGCATGGTGGGGCCCCGTGGCGATTGCAGATGGCATATACGTACATTTTATCTTTGTTCTTTTCTAGTGTGATAGGAATTAATTGATGGGACATCGTTAATTTTAATTAACGCAAGAAAAGAAACCTAGAAGATGTTGTTGGAACAAATTTCGAAAAACTATAGTTATACTCTTTCGCTTTGCTTAGTGGTATTCGGTTAGGAATATCCAGCACCACATTCGAAAAGGCAGGAGCCTTGATCCCTTTGCAGGGAGTGACCTCTTGAGCTAAAGTTTATGTTACTATAAATTAATCGATTTTCTTCAAAACCACTAGTTTTCAAAAGCGGGGCCTAAACCACTCCTTTTCAAAACTACTCGGTTCCTTCAACGATATCAAGTTCATTACGTTAAGGGTTTTTCGCCAAAAACCAGTCGTAGCCCTCCGTCATTTCAGAATAGTAATATTTAGTATTCGTGCTGCGTTTGTTGACCTAGTCAAGGCGCAGTGTATGGTAGCTAAGTGGTACTTTTCTGTGCATTGTAATGCGATTGGTTAGGACAGTCGTGCGGCCTTATTGACCTAGTCAAGGGCACGTACGGGTGGGTTTAATGCAATCAAGAAAATAACGGGTTGAACTTAACTAGCGGTTTATGGTTTGTTGACCTAGTCAAGGTCATAAACCGTTAGGGGAAAAAACCACATCGAGAGTTTCAAATATACAGGAAATTTGCTAGTGTTGCATACCTTCTGGAGTGTGGTGACTAGAGTGGTTTCCATCTAGGTTATCACACAATGATAGTTGGATCCTGATCCAACTGATGAGTAGGATTACTCTTAGGAGATATTTTTCACTTCACAATTAGCTAACCTATTATGCGTCTAGAAAAATGTTAACGGGGCTACGCCTCTGCGGAAACGAGGTTTATTTTAATTAGGTTCGTGGGAGAGCATGTGGAACCTCCCTTGGAGTACCAATACTCAGCTGGCTGAACGGTTAGTGAAATTGTAAGGTGCGAATGATCCTGACTAGTTTTCCTTTTAAAGTTTTGAAGGAAAATTCGAGTAAACAATAGGAGCCATCCTGATTAGATAAACTAATAACCAATCTAATCTTGCAAGAGCGCATGCTGAGTGTTTATTTTCTCTCTCTCCAAGTAGCAACCATTTCACGCCCAAATCAAGGTAATAAAATGTTTGACTTGACCGAACCAAGGAGGGGTGCACAAACTACCGGGTTCTTGAAGTGCCGAGTGGCCTACTCATTTCATTGAGGGAGGTTTCTTCACTTCGGGAATTTGGCGAGTAGTTTGCCGCACCCCTATGGGTCTAAGGTGGGGATTTGGCTATTCATCGCGACCGTGGAATCCGTTTTTCATTCTAGGCCAAAACGAAACATGAAAATCCTAGTATATCCAATGTATTCATCTGTGTTGCTCTGATCCGTGATCTGGAATGGCTATTATTGCATGAAACGAATGGCTATATATATATTATATATAATAAACGTTACTTATGTTTTGCACCCGCGCTAGTCCAGCCGCCGTTCTGCCGTTAATTAAGTAACATAATGGTGCATGTCAGGGCCCCGTGGCGAATGCGGATGGCATAAGCGTACATTCTATTTTCGTTTCTTTCTGCAATGACAAGGTTAAATGATGGGACAACATTAATATTATTTAATGCAAAGAAAACAAACCAAAGTTAAATCGTTGGAACAATTTCAAAACCACTCGTTTTATTTTTAAAAACAACTTTTAAATGTGGAGCCTAAACCACTCCTTTTAAAAGCTATCATGGTTCTTTCGACTATATCAAGTTCATTACGTTCACGGTTTTCGCCAAAACCAGCCGTAGCTCTCCGTCATTTCAGACGGATATTCAGTAGTATTCAAGCTATGTATTTTGACCTTCGCCAAAGCATAGTGATTGGTAGTTGCTGGGTATTTATCAGTAGCATAGATAGATGGATTAATCTGGGACAGGCGTACAGTTATTTTGGCCTTCGTCAAGGGTTTGTACAAATGGGTTCAGATTAACCTCGACAATGACGGGTAGAACTTGACTTGTGTCTTATGATATTTCGACCTTCGTCAAGGTCATAAGCACCTGGGGCAAAAATCCACATCGGGAGTTTCAAAAGAAAAGGAAACTTGCCAGTTTTGCATACCATATGGAGTGTGATGATTTTGGTAAGATTCCTTCAAAATTGTCACACAATGATAGTTGGATCCCGATCCCATCGTGAGTTTTGTTACTCCTCAGGAGAGTTTTTCACTTTACAATCAATGTTATAAACCAAGTAGGTTGTAAGTCCATGCTACCTCTCCCGGTACTTTCGGGCATGCGGAATTTGATGAAAAACGATTTTCTTAGAGGTGGTAACATGGACCTAAAAACCCGGATCTTTGTTAAACATCTAACTAACAACCTAACTAGGAGTCGTTAACTACTCGGTTAGGGGGTTTATACCTATCTTGTCTTGAACTCCTTCGTCTTCAAACCTCGATGGTCGTCCGAACCGGCTTCTCCCCGTCGTCTCCTTGCACTGAAGATAGGTCCACCTGAAAGCTTCAACCTTTGGCTCCTTCTTTGAACTTTGAAGAAACTAGTTCACTCGGTTTGCTAAACCTTGTGAACTAGAGTGAGTAGAGAAGAGTTTGTATGGGATTTAATCTATGGTTCTTGGTTCTCAACTCATGAGACAAGTGAACCATAGAATCAAGAGAGGGAGCAAGAGGAAGAGGGTGAGAGCAAGAGTATGAGAGCTCAAGAACAAGAGAGAGAGTGAGCATGAAAGAATGAGAGAAGACTTTTCTCTCTTGGCTCTCATAATCCAAAACCATAATCACAAAAATAATAATCAAGTATTGTGTAAAATGGTTCTAGTCAAAATGGCTAAATCATTTCATGCACTCATTTCTCACAAAAGAAACAAGCAAGTAAAAAGTCTTTGCCATGAAATGATAGCCATAATCATCATGATGGTCAACTAGTCCAACCTAGTCAACCGGTCAACAAAGTCAACAAGTCAACAAAGTCAACCCCTCAACAACCATGTCACCACAATACTTAATTAAAATAATTGTTAATCACATATCATATTCTCATTAGGGTTGAGCAAAAAGTCAATAGTCAACTGTCAACAGTCAACAACCCTAATGAGAATCATCTGCCTCTGTCTCTCCGTCAACTGTGCATACACACCCGCATCCGCGTTCCGAGGAACACGAATGCATACTGGATAAATCCAATCCCAAAAGGTACACTAGGATCTGGCTTAAACCAAAGCCCGCTAGTGTAAACTGTCCGGACACTGTACGTGCACAAGTGCACGGATGTGACCGAACCCTGTCGCAAAACCATGCGACCTGTCGCAAAACCATGCGACCTCTACTCTTTTGCCTAAAGGCGAATGGCTTTCTGTGTGGGACTCTAAAGACTCGACACTACGCTGGCAGTGGGTTTAACCACAGACCGCAAGCGGCACTAGCTGTGCGTAACGGTCCCCAGGTAGATGCCGACAAGAAGACTGACGAGGAGAAACCCATCTGAACTCCTACTGAGCCTGAAAGTGACATTCTCTGTACAGTCCGGTCTGTTCGTCTGATACATCGCATGGCGGGCCTAGGGGCGGTAAACGTCAGTCCCTCAATAGCGGTACAAGTCGTGTCGGAGTGAAGCCCAAAACACCCTGAGATAACACTGGAAGCCTACCAGTATATCTCGTTTGCCCTGGCCAGGGACTACTCGTGTAATGGCTCTCCTAGACACAGCGCGATGACAACCACCAATACCGGGAGAGACGAATCCTGTCTAACCGTCACTGCCTCCAAGTGCTTCGGGACTGCACCCAACTACCACCTGTTTGCACGACTCCTTTGAGCCGTGGTAGGGTAGTAATCAAAGTACAGTGGGAACACACTCGAGGCGAAGTGACAGTGTCAAGTCAGCGGACTAAGCTGTACTCATGTCACCTGGGAACTGATAACTGACGATAGGCATAATACCAACTAGTCAGTTCCCGACGAGTCCTGTCCAGTGTACTCGTAACCCAACGAGCACCCGCATACTCTCTCAAGTACGACGTACCGACGGCTGTGGGACAGACCGTCTCCCACACTGGGATGAGAAGCGCATGCGCTAGTCTACTCCGGAGTATCGATGCCCTGTCTCGATAGTCCTGCGACCAGGGACCTGCATAAGGATGTGCTTATAGATTACCCAGCCCCACTAGTGTGACTGCCATCACAACGCTGGTAATCAAGCAAAGATCCTAAGGGCTCCACTAATGCGTATAGGTGATATAATAAAATAAACACTTGTACACATTGAAGTAGAAACAAACCAAGTAGCATACTACTATCTTGAGCAAGATTGTATATACAAGGTGAATATCCCAAGCTTCCATTAAGTAATATACAAACTAGTATGATACAGTAATGGTCTCTAGGGCATATACACTAACAATCTCCCACTTGCACTAAGGCCATGTACTGGCGTATCGAAGACCTATCATCTCGATCAGCCGCTCGAACTGAGTCTGGGGCAAGGCCTTGGTGAATGGATCTGCAGTGTTATCTTCTGAAGCGACTCTCCGAACCTCGATCTCCTGGCGATCCACGATCTCCCTGATCAGGTGATACCGCCTCAAGATGTGTCTGGATCTCTGATGGGACCTGGGTTCCTTCGCTAAAGCTATAGCCCCATTGTTGTCGTAATACAGAGGTATTGGATCAACAATGGACGGAACCACCTGAAGTTCTTTCAAGAACTTCCTCATCCAGACGGCTTCTTTTGCGGCATCAGATGCAGCGATGTATTCCGCTTCCATCGTCGAGTCTGCAACGGTTTCCTGTTTGGAACTCTTCCAACACACCGCCCCTCCATTCAGGGTAAAGACAAACCCCGACATGGATTTGGAATCATCCTTGTCACTCTGGAAGCTGGAGTCAGCAAAGGCCTCGATCTGGAGGTCTTTTCCGCCATACACCAAGAACATCTCCTTAGTCCTTCTCAGGTACTTGAGAAGTTCTTTACTGCTATCCAGTGTTTCTCCCCAGGGTTTGACTGATACCAGCTTACCACACTCAGTGCATAAGCTACATCCGGTCTGGTACACAACATCGCATACATTATAGAGCCTACCGCAGAAGCGTAGGGTATAATAGACATGCGATCCCTCTCCAAATCAGCCTTGGGAGACATCTCTTTAGAGAGGGTGATCCCGTGACAAGCCGGTAGGTTACTGCGCTTGGAATCTTCCATACTGAATCTCTTCAGTATGGTGTCGATGTACCTGGACTGTGAAAGTCCTAATATCCTCTTGGATCTATCACGATGGATCCGGATCCCCAGGATGTATGAGGCATCACCCAGGTCTTTCATGGAGAACCTGTGTGACAAGAACCCCTTGACAGATTGTAGCATAGGAATGTCATTTCCTATTAAGAGAATGTCATCCACGTACAAAACGAGGAATACTACAGTTCTCGCTACAAATCTACAATAGATGCATGGTTCATCTGGATTTTTGATAAAGCCAAATTCCTTGACCGTCTCATCAAAACAGATGTTCCAACTCCGCGATGCCTGCTTTAGTCCATAGATGGACTTAAGCAACTTGCACACCTTTCCGCTGCTCCCACTCTAAATGAAACCCTCTGGTTGGTCCATATAGACACACTCCTCTAAATTTCCATTTAGAAAAGCGGTCTTTACGCCCATTTGCCAGATCTCATAATCGTGGAAGGCAGCAATGGCAAGAAGGATCCGAATGGATTTCAGCATAGCCACTGGAGAAAAGGTTTCGTCATAGTCCAAGCCAGGTCTTTGACGGAAAGCTTTTGCAACAAGTCTAGCTTTATAGGTCTCAACCTGTCCATCTACACCAATCTTCCTTTTGAAGATCCACTTGCATCCTACGGGTTTTACCCCGTCTGGAGCAATGTCCAACGTCCATACTTTGTTGGTGTACATAGACTCCATTTCGGTCCGCATTGCATCCAGCCATTTTACTGAGTCAACGCTCTGAACGGCTTGCCATCATAATCTATGATGCAATCCTCTCTATTCCCGTCTATGAGAAAACCGTAGTATCTCTCGGGCGGATGAGACTGCCTACTACTCCTGCGGAGCGGCGTAGGAATGTCCTGTTCTTTTGAACCCTCTGGTTCCACTAAACTTTCAGTAATAGTCTGTGGTTCTGGAATTTCTTCCAGTTCTACTGCGCTCCCACTTATTTCCTTTTCTAAGAACTGGTGTTCTAGAAAGTGGGCATGACGAGAAACAATAACTTTTTGTTCCTCTTCGCAGTAGAAGAAATATCCCTTGGAGTTGTTTGGATATCCCACAAACTTGCACTGTACTTAGCGTGCCTCGAGCTTGTCCGCATGCTGCTTTTTGACAAAAGCTGGACTTCCCCATGTCTTAATGTGATTAAGATGGGGCCTCTTCCCACACCACATCTCATATGGTGTGGTAGGCACAGTCTTAGTGGGAACTCGGTTCAAAAGGTACGCAGCTGATTCTAGCGCATACCCCCAGAATGATCGCGGTAACTCAGCGTTACTCATCATGGACCGTACCATATCCAATAGGGTGCGGTTCCGTCTCTCCGATACACCGTTATGTTGCGGAGTGTATGTAGGAGTAAGCTGAGAGAGAATTCCGTTCTCTTTTAAATAGTCCAGGAACTCGGCACTTAAGTATTCACCACCTCGATCCGATCTTAGGATCTTGATACTTTTGCCGGTCTGGTTTTCTACTTCATTCTTATATTCCTGGAACTTTCCAAAGGCTTCGGACTTATGTTTCATCAAGAAGACATAACCGTACCTTGAAAAGTCATCCGTAAAAGTAATGAAGTAAGAATAACCGCTTCGCGCATGAGTAGACATTGGACCGCACACGTCGCTGTGTACGAGTCCTAAGAGCTCGCTCGCTCTTACTCCGTGTCCAGTGAACGGAGTCTTTGTCATCTTTCCTTTGAGACAGGATTGACAAGTGGCATACGATTGATATTCGAACGCATTCAAATATCCTTCTGTATGTAACTTCGTCAACCTTCTCTCATTGATGTGACCCAGTCTACAATGCCACAAGAAAGTCTGATTTATTTCCGGAGACTTTCTTTTGTGTGTATTCTGGACATTGAAAATCTGTGGTTGGTTTAATACGTATATACCATTGCTCAATGTACCTGACCCAATCAGAACTTGATTAAGGTGAATGTTTACAACATTACTTACAAACGCAAATTCATAACCTTCTTTAGAAACTAAAGATACAGAAATGATATTACAAGTTGCGTTGGGTACAAAAAAGCAATTACGCAAAACCAAAACATGTCCATCTGACATTCCCAGGTGATAGTCCCCCACGGCTTTAGCATCCATGCTAGCTCCGTTCGCAACTCTGAGGGTCATGTCACCTGCTTTCAAAACACTACGGTTTCTCAACGCCTGCAAAGAATTACAGATATGAGATCCTGATCCGGTATCCAATACCCAGGAAGTAGAGTTTATTGAAAGACAGTTTTCAATAACATATACACCTGAAGCTGAAGCTGCAACCTGCTTCAATTCCTGTGTTCTGGCCTTCCAGGCCCTGCAATCATTCTTCCAGTGTCCTTTCTTATGACAATAGAAGCATTCTTCCTTATCCACAAGCTTCCCCGCTTTCTTTGTTGCTTTAGCTTTTCCCTTCGTATCCACTTTACTAACACCGCCTCTTGGTTTGGCGGGGGCTTTCTTCTTCTTTCCCTTGGCTTTCGCCTTGGACCTAGAAGAAGATGATCCTCCTACAAACAAAGTGGATGTTTCCCTACCTTTCTGTAGAGTGCCCTCTGCGCTCCTCAGCATATTGAGGAGCTCTGAAAGTTCAACTTCTTTTTCTTATAAGTTGAAGTTCAGTATAAAATGGGCGTAGGTGGAAGGAAGGGACTGGAGAACTAAGTCCGTATAGAGCTCACTCTCCAATGTGGTCCCTAGGTCCGTGAGTTCCTCAATGTAGCCGATCATCTTAAGCACGTGCTCTGCTACTGATGATCCGACGGCCATCCTTGCCGAAAATAACTTTTTCGACGCTTCGTATCTTGCGATACGAGATTGCTCTCCATACAGTTCTTTTGTATGAAGAAATATGGATTCCAAGTCCATATTCTCGTGCCTCCTCTGATGTTCATTGTCCATAGAGGCAAGTACGAGGCACTTAGCCTTCGCGCTATCAATCTCCCAAGTCTTACGGATTTCCTTATCCGCGACACTGGAAGTGGGACCAGGGGCAGGGGGAGCTTTGGTGGTAAGAAGATACCCCAGCTTGTCGTAAGTGATTGCCATCTTGACATTCCTGAGCCAATCTTTGTAGTTTGGCCCTGTCAGTATGTTTTTATCTAGAAGTAACTTAAGTCCAGTCATGTCGATTGGTCGCTGCAATTAGGAGAGAGAAGAAGAAACACTCAGCATGATGCTCTTGCAAGTTTAGAGTGGTTTTTAGTTTGTCTAAACAGGATGGCTCCCACTGTTTCTCGAATCCCTCCTCAAACCAAAAAGGAAGAATTAGTCAGGATCAATCTCACCGGACAATACTTGCTTAACCGTTCGGCCAGGCTGGTGTCGGTACTTCGAGGGAGGTTTTCCAACGCTTTCGCGAAGTTCCTTAATTAAATAACCTCTTTTCCCTGGGGGCGTAGCCCCGCTAACACCTTTCTAGGCACCTACTAGGTTTATAGCATTGATCGTTTAGTGAGAAATTTCCCAAGGAGTAGCATATACTCACAGTAGGATCGGGATCCAAATATCATCGCGTGACGAAACTGAAGGAATCCTACCAGAAGCATCACACTCCAAATGGTATGCAACACTAGCAAGTTTCAGTTCTTTTGAAACTCCCTATGTGGATTTTTTCCCCATGCTCTTATAACCTTGACTTTGGCCAAAATATCATAAGTCACATGTCAAGTTCTACCTGTCATTCTCCAGGTTAATTTGGATCCATCCGTACCTACCCTTGACTTTGGCCAAAATGGCAGTACGACTGTCCCAAACCAACGCATCTATCTATGCTACACATGAATACCCAATAGCTACCAATCACTATGCCTTGACTTTGGCCAACATACACAGCTTGAATACTATTGACTATTCATGTGAAACGACGGAGGGCTACGAATGGTTTTGGCAAAACCGTGAACGTAGTGAACTTGATATAATCGATGGAACGAGATAGTTTTTAAAAGGAGTGGCTCAAAGTCCGCATTTTAAAAGTTAGTTTTGAAAAGAACCGAGTGGTTTTTCGAAAGTGTTCCAACGATTTTAACTTGGTTTATTTTCTTGCATTAGTTCTTTTAATGCGTGATATTCTTGCATTAGTTCTTTTAATGCGTCCCATCATTTAATCCTACCATTGCAGAAAACAACCAAAATATGACGTACGCTTATGCCAATCGGATTCGCCACGGGGCCCCGTCATTACCCGTTAGGTTACTTAACTAACGACAGAGCGGGGGCTGGGCTAGCGCAGCTGTAAAACATAAGCAACGCCTAAATAATATCATATATAGATATATTGCAATGATAGCCATTTCAGATCACAGATGAACACATTGGATATACTATGAATCCGCAATTCGTATGAGCCTGTAACGAAAAGCAGATTACACGGTCGCGGTGAATAGCCAATACCCCACCCAAGACCCCTACGGGTGCGGCAAACTACCCGCCAAGTACCCGAAGTGAAGCAACCTTCCTCAACTCCGTGAGTAGGCCACTCGGCACTTCGGCATACCCGGTAGTTTGTGCACCCCCTCCATGGGTCTATCCTAGGAGCAAAAACAGTAAAAAGAAATTATACAATGACGGCTACAACCCCGACCCGGTTGTGCGGCCATACAAATAATTATTACATCAATTTACAAATTTACATGAATTGAAAGAAAAGAAAACTCTCGTCTCACAACCCCCGGCTATTCACCCGCGACAATCCAACATATTCATATACACATTCCAGCAACATTACAGATCACAGATTTGTATAACCCCCACTAATCGACATATAGCGATTAGCAGACGTTCAATACAAATATCACATCACAGAAAAACCCGTCAGCTAAAGTTTTTTAGAAGTTCAATCAAAAATACGGATTTTCAGGACCCCAAAAATAAAATTTTCGTTCTGGAAAATCTGGGCTGAAAATACATGTACCAAAATTACCAAAATACCCTTGAAAACAAACTGCAGCAAAGAAACACCAGAGAGGAGCCAAGGAGGCCACGGAACCGCGGCAATAGCAAGCTATTGCCGCGTTTCCGCGGTGGTTTAGGGGGATCTCTGGGTGATTTTTCTACAGTAGCTTTTAAAAACCCTGAGTCGATTTTTGATGCATGATTTATCATTTTTACAGAACATAAAAAATCGACAGCAAGTTTGAAAATCGGGTTCATTTCGGGACTTTTTCTTTGATCGATCTTCTAGCTACTTTGCTAACATGTTAGATAGAGTTTAACCAGGCTCTGATACCACTGTAAGTCCATGCTACCTCTCCCGGTACTTTCGGGCATGCGGAATTTGATGAAAAACGATTTTCTTAGAGGTGGTAACATGGACCTAAAAACCCGGACCTTTGTTAAACATCTAACTAACAACCTAATTAGGAGTCGTTAACTACTCGGTTAGGGAGTTTATACCTATCATGTCTTGAACTCCTTCGTCTTCAAACCTCGATGGTCGTCCGAATTGGCTTCTCCCCGTCGTCTCCTTGCGCCGAAGATAGATCCACCTGAAAGCTTCAACCTTTGGCTCCTTCTTCGAACTTTGAAGAAACTAGTTCACTCGGTTTGCTAAACCTTGCGAACTAGAGTGAGTAGAGAAGAGTTTGTATGGGATTTTATCTATGGTTCTTGGTTCTCAACTCATGAGACAAGTGAACCATAGAATCAAGAGAGGGAGCAAGAGAAAGAGGGTGAGAGCAAGAGTATGAGAGCTCAAGAACAAGAGAGAGAGTGAGCATGAAAGAATGAGAGAAGACTTTTCTCTCTTAGCTCTCACAATCCAAAACCATCATCACAAAAATAATAATCAAGTATTGTGTAAAATGGTTCAAGTCAAAATGGCTAAATCATTTCATGCACTCATTTCTCACAAAAGAAACAAGCAAGTAAAAAGTCTTTGCCATGAAATGATAGCCATAGTCATCATGATGGTCAACTAGTCCAACCTAGTCAACCGGTCAACAAAGTCAACAAGTCAACAAAGTCAACCCCTCAACAACCATGTCACCACAATACTTAATTAATATAATTGTTAATCACATATCATATTCTCATTAGGGTTGAGCAAAAAGTCAATAGTCAACTGTCAACGGTCAACAACCCTAATGAGAATCCTCTGCCTCTGTCTCTCCGTCAACTGTGCATACACACCCGCATCCGCGTTCCGAGGAAGACGAATGCATACTGGATAAATCCAATCCCAAAAGGTACACTAGGATCGGGCTTAAACCAAAGCCCGCTAGTGTAAACTTTCCGGACACTGTACGTGCACAAGTGCACGGATGTGACCGAACCCTGTCGCAAAACCATGCGACCTGTCGCAAAACCATGCGACCTCTACTCTTTTGCCTAAAGGCGAATGGCTTTCTGTGTGGGACTCTAAAGACTCGACACTACGCTGGCAGTGGGTTTAACCACAGACCGCAAGCTGCACTAGCTGTGCGTAACGGTCCCCAGGTAGATGCCGACAAGAAGACTGACGAGGCGAAACCCATCTGAACTCCTACTGAGCCTGAAAGTGACATTTTCTGTACAGTCCGGTCTGTTCGTCTGATACATCGCATGGCAGGCCTAGGGGGCGGTAAACGTCAGTCCCCTAATAGCGGTACAAGTCGTGTCGGAGTGAAGCCCAAAACACCCTGAGATAACACTGGAAGCCTACCAGTATATCTCGTTTGCCCTGGCCAGGGTCTACTCATGTAATGGCTCTCCTTGACACTGCGCGATGTCAACCCCCAATACCGGGAGAGACGAATCCTGTCTAACCGTCACTGCCTCCAAGTGCTTCGAGACTGCACCCAACTACCACCTGTTTGCACGACTCCTTTGAGCCGTGGTAGGGTAGTAATCAAAGTACAGTGGGAACACACTCGAGGAGAAGTGACAGTGTCAAGTCAGCGGACTAAGCTGTACTCATGTCACCTGGGAACTGATAACTGACGATAGGCATAATACCAACTAGTCAGTTCCCGACGAGTCCTGTCCAGTGTACTCGTAACCCAACGAGCACCCGCATACTCTCTCAAGTACGACGTACCGACGGCTGTGGGACAGACCGTCTCCCACACTGGGATGAGAAGCGCATGCGCTAGTCTACTCCGGAGTATCGATGCCCTGTCTCGATAGTCCTGCGACCAGGGACCTGCATAAGGATGTGCTTGTTAGTGTATATGCCCTAGAGGCCATTACTGTATCATACTAGTATGTATATTACTTAATGGAAGCTTGGGATATTCACCTTGTATTGACAATCTTGCTCAAAATAGTAGTATGCTACTTGGTTTGTTTCTACTTCAATGTGTACATGTGTTTATTTTGTATATCGCCTATACACATTAGTAGAGCCCTTAGGATCTTTGCTTGATTACCAGCGATGTGATGGCCGTCACACTAGTGGGGCTGGGTAATCTATAAGCACATCCTTATGCAGGTCCCTGGTCGCAGGACTATCGAGACAGGGCATCGATACTCCGGAGTAGACCAGCGCATGCGCTTCTCATCCCAGTGTGGGAGACGGTCTGTCCCACAGCCGTCAGTACGTCGTACTTGAGATAGTATGCGGGTGCTCGTTAGGTTACGGGTACACTGGACAGGACTCGTCGGGAACTGACTAGTTGGTATTATACCTATCGTCAGTTATCAGTTCCCAGGTGACATGAGTACAGCTTAGTCCGCTGACTTGACACTGTCACTTCGCCTCGGGTGTGTTCCCACTGTACTTTGATCACTACCCTACCACGGCTCAAAGGAGTCGTGCAAACAGGTGGTGGTTGGGTGCAGTCCCGAAGCACTTGGAGGCAGTGACGGTTAGACAGGATTCGTCTCTCCCGGTATTGGGGGTTGACATCGCGCTGTGTCTAGGAGAGCCATTACACGAGTAGTCCCTGGCCAGGGCAAACGAGATATACTGGTAGGTTTCCAGTGTTATCTCAGGGTGTTTTGGGTTTCGCTCCGGCACGACTTGTACCGCTATTGGGGGACTGACGTTTACCGCCCCCTAGGCCCGCCATGCGATGTATCAGACGAACAGACCGGACTGTACGGAGAATGTCACACTCAGGCTCAGTAGGAGTTCAGATGGGGTTTCGCCTCGTCGGTCTTCTTGTCGGCATTACCTGGGGACCGTTATGCACAGCTAGTGCCGCTTGCGGTCTGTGGTTAAACCCACTGCCAGCGTATTGTCGAGTCTTTAGAGTCCCACACAGAAAGCTTTTCGCCTTTAGGCAAAAGAGTAGAGGTCGCATGGTATTGCGACAGGTCGCATGGTTTTGCGACAGGGTTCGGTCACATCCGTGCACTTGTGCACGTACAGTGTCCGGACAGTTTACACTAGCGGGCTTTGGTTTAAGCCAGATCCTAGTGTACCTTATGGGATTGGATTTATCCAGTTTGCATTCGTGTTCCTCGGAACGCGGATGCGGGTGTGTATGCACAGTTGACAGGGAGGCAGAGGCAGTGGATTCTCATTAGGGTTGTTGACAGTTGACCGTTGACTTTTTGACTTTATGCTCAACCCTAATGAGAATATGATATGTGATTAACTATTATATTAATTAAGTATTATGGTGATATGGTTGTTGACTTGTTGACTTTTGTTGACTTGTTGACTTTGTTGACTTGTTGACTTTTGTTGACTTGTTGACCGGTTGACTAGGCTTGACTAGTTGACCATCATGATAACCATGGTTATCATTTCATGCCAAAGTCTTTTTCTTGCTTGCTCATTTGAGTAAAATGAGTGCATGACATGATAAGCTTATGGTTGCTTCAAACCATCACATAAGACTTTTTTGATATGATGAGTTATGATCACTTTGGATTATGAGAGGGTGAAAGACAAAAGAGTTGCTCATTCTTTCTTGCTCATTCTCTCTCTTGTTCTTGAGCTCTCTTCTTGCTCTCACCCTCAACCTCTTGCTCCCTCTCTTGATCTATGGTTCTCTTGTCTCATGAGTTGAGAATCAAGAACCATAGATAAAATCCCATTCTATTTCCTCTCTACTCATTCTAGTTCACTAGGTTTAGCAAACCAAGTGAACTAGTTTCTTCAAAGAACGAAGAAGGAGCTAAAGGTTGGAGCTTTCAAGTGGATCTATCTTCGGCGTACGGAGACAACGAGAAGGAGCCATCGAACCACCATCGGAGCTTGAAGAGAAGGAGTTCAAGTTTAGGTATAACCATCTTCATCCGAGTAGCTAAATATCTTTAGCTTAGTATGCTAGTTTTAGTTTAGGTAAAGATCCCGACCTAGCTTAGTCCATGTTGCCTCTTGCGTTAAAATTTTGATTTTATACCGTTTCTGCCTCCCCGTAAGAACCGGGGGTCGCAACGTGGACTTACAGTGGTATCAGAGCCTAACTAAACTTAAACTAGCTTGGTAGTGAAGTGTAACGAAGTTCGGAACCGGAAAAATCCAAAAACCAAACTTTTACAAAAACTGAGTTTCTGTTGAAATTTTTTTGGCTCAAAATGAAAACCTTTACACTTGTAAATTCGGCTCAGGGTTTTGTGTGAACACCCAAGAAAAACGATACAGTAATTCGTCCAAACCGCCGCCCTTCCGCCGCGCGAGCTAGGGATCCGCCGCGGAAACGCCGCGCTTTGTCGTCTTCTGTGCATCGTTTTTCGTGCAGTGTGTGTCTGTGTTGGTTTTGGGATTTTTGAAATATATTATATGTGCCCAGATTTTCCAGAAAAGAAATTTCCTTTTGGGGTCCTATAATTCCGTATTTTTTCCGAACTTCGCTGCACTTTGACTATGATGGTTATATCTGTGATGTTTGCATGTATTGAACGTCGGCTAATCGCTATAAGTCGATTGGTCGGGGTTATACATGATCTGTAATGTGCTGGAATGTGTATATAAATATGTTGGATTGTCGCGGGTGAATAGCCGGAGGTTGTGAGACGAGAGTTTTCTTTTCTTGCAATTCATGTAAATTTGTAAATTGATGTAATAATTATTTGTATGGCCGCACAACCGGGTCGGGGTTGTAACCGTCATTGTATAATTTATTTTTACTGTTTTTGCTCCTAGGATAGACCCATGGAGGGGTGCACAAACTACCGGGTATGCCGAAGTGTCGAGTGGCCTACTCATGGAGTTGAGGGAGGTTGCTACGCTTCGGGTACTTGGCGGGTAGTTTGCCGCACCCGTAGGGGTCTTGGGTGGGGTATTGGCTATTCACCGCGACCGTGTTATCTGTTTTTGTTACAGGCTCGTACAAATTACAGATTGCTAGTATATCCAATGTATTTATCTGTGATCTGAAATGTTTATCATTGCAGTATATCTATATATGATATTATTTAGGCGTTGCTTATGTTTTACAGACGCGCTAGCCCAGCCCCCGCTCTGTCGTTAGTTAAGTAACCTAACGGGTAATGACGGGGCCCCATGGCGAATGCGAATGGCATAAGCGTACGTCATATTTTGGTTGTTTTCTGCAATGGTAGGATTAAATGATGGGACGCATTAAAAGAACTAATGCAAGAATATCACGCATTAAAAGAACTAATGCAAGCAAAACATGCATTAAAAGAACTAATGCAAGAAAATAAACCAAGTATAAGTCGTTGGAACATTTTCGAAAAACCACTCGGTTCTTTTCAAAACAAACTTTTAAAATGCGGAGTTTGAGCCACTCCATTTAAAAGCTATCTCGTTCCATCGACTAAATCAAGTTCACTACGTTCTCGGTTTCGCCAAAACCATTCGTAGCCCTCCGTCGTTTCATATGAATATTCAACAGTATTCAAGCTGTGTTTGTTGGCCTTAGTCAAGGCACAGTGTTTGGTAGCTGGTGGGTATTCATATGTTGCATAGATAGAATGCGTTGGTTTGGGACAGTCGTATTACCTTGTTGGCCTTAGTCAAGGGTATATACGGGTGGATTCAAATTAACCTGGACAACGACGGGTAGAACTTGACATGTGACTTATGATTTGTTGGCCTTAGTCAAGGTCATAAGAGCATGGGGCAAAAATATACATCGGGAGTTTCATAAGTACTGAAACTTGCTAGATTTGCATACCATTTGGAGTGTGATGATTCTGGTAGGATTCCTTCAGTTTCGTCACGCGATGATATTTGGATCCCGATCCTACTGTGAGTATATGCTACTCCTCGGGAAATTTCTCACTAAACGATCAATGCTATAAACCTAGTAGGTGCCTAGAAAGGTGTTAGCGGGGCTACACCCCCAGGGAAAAGAGGTTCTTTAATTAAGGAACTTCGCGAAAGCGTTGGAAAACCTCCCTCGAAGTACCGACACCGGCCTGGCTGAACGGTTAAGCAAGTATTGTGCGGTGGGATTGATCCCGACTAATTCTTCCTTTATGGTTTGAGGAGGGATTCGAGAAACAGTGGGAGCCATCCTGTTTAGACAAACTAAAAACCACTCTAAACTTGCAAGAGCATCATGCTGAGTGTTTCTTCTTCTCTCTCTTAATTGCAGCGACCCTGTGACCACGCCTAGGTTACATCTAGATAATAATATGACTGAACCTGACTGTTATGACTGGCAAAGGTCTGTCCAGATGTCCATTGCCCATGACAAGCTGGAACGCCTCTTAACTAATCAAAACCCTGCTGTCTCAGGTCCAGTTTCCCCTGTCACGGATGTTCACATCCGCAGGACATCGGAAAAGGATTGTGCGAAAGCCAAGTGCCTCGTATTAGCCTCAGTTGATGGTGCAAACCAGAGGCAGCACGAGAAGATGGACTCAGTTTCTGTCTTCCTCCATAATAAAGTTTTATATGGAGAGCAATCTCGTATCGCAAGATATGAGACCTCGAACGAATTGCTTCAAGCGAGGTTGGCTGTCGGGTCATCTGTAAGGGGCAACGTCCTTACAGAGACCAGCTATATTGAGCTCACGGACCTGGAGACCACGTTGGAGAATGGGTCAAGCACTGACCTAATTCTACAGTCCCTGCCCTCTGCTTATACCCTGAAAGAAACCAGGGAAGAAAAAGGAAAAACAAGGGCAAAAGTTTCAGGACTGGATATAGTAAAAGAGGGATGTTCCTATTGCAACGGGAATGAACTATGGCAGAAAGATTGCAGGGCTTGTAAAGCCTGTAGCCAGAATTCGAAGCATGTTGTGGCTTCGACTTCGAGTGTGTTTGTAATTGAGAACTGTTTGTCAGTTAACTCTACTTCCTGGGTATTGGATACCGGATCAGGATCTCATATCTGTAATTCGTTACAGGGTCTGAGAAACCGTGGGGTTATCAGGAATGGTGATATGACTCTCAGGGTTGCTAACGGAATGAGCATGGATGCTGTATCCGTAGGGGAATATCACCTTGGACTGACAACTGGGCAGATATTGATTCTGCGTGACTATTTGTATGTACCAGGTGCGACTTGCAATATCATATCTGTATCCTTACTTTCTAAGGAAGGATATGATTTTGCTTTTGTAAGCGATGTAGTAAACATCCACCTAAATCAAGCACTGATTGGGTCAGGTACATTAAATAATGGTATATACGTATTGAATCAAGCTCAGATATTCAGTGTCCAGAACACACTTAAAAGAAAGTCTCCAGAATTAAATCAGGCTTTCTTATGGCATTGTAGACTGGGTCACATCAATGAGACACGGTTGACTAAGTTGCATAAAGAAGGATACTTGGATCCGTTCGAGTACCAGTCTTATGCCACTTGTGAATCTTGTCTCATGGGAAAGATGACAAAGACTCCGTTCACTGGACACGGAGTAAGAGCGAGCGAGCTCTTGGGACTTATACACAGTGACGTGTGTGGTCCAATGTCTACACATGCGCGAAGCGGTTATTCATACTTCATTACTTTCACAGATGATTTCTCTAGGTTTGGACATGTCTTCTTAATGAAGCACAAATCCGAGGCCTTTGAGAAATTTCGAGAATATAAGAATGAAGTAGAAAAACAAACAGGCAAAAGTATCAAGATCCTAAGATCGGATCGAGGTGGTGAATACTTGAGTGCCGAGTTTCTGGACTACTTAAAAGAGAATGGAATTCTCTCTCAGCGTACTCCTCCATACACACCACAACACAACGGTGTATCGGAAAGAAGGAATCGAACCCTATTAGATATGGTTCGTTCCATGATGAGTAAGGCTGAGTTACCGCGATCTTTCTGGGGTTATGCACTGGAAACAGCTGCACATCTCTTGAACCAAGTTCCTACTAAGACAGTGCCTACCACACCATACCAGATGTGGAGTGGGAAGGAACCCTGTCTTAAATCCTTTAAGACATGGGGATGTCCGGCTTTTGTAAAAAAGCAGCATGCGGACAAGCTCGAGGCACGCTCAGTACAGTGCAAGTTTGTGGGATACCCAAAGAACTCCAAGGGGTATCTTTTCTATTACGCAGAGGAGCAAAAAGTCCTTGTTTCTCGTCATGCCCGCTTCTTGGAAACTGAGTTTTTAGAAAATCAGATAAGTGGGAGCGCAATAGAACTGGAAGAAATTCCAGAACCACAAGCTATTACTGAAACCTTAGTAGAACCAGAAGGTTCAGGGGAACCGGACATTCCTACGCCGCTCCGCAGGAGTAGTAGGCAGTCTCATCCGTCCGAGAGATACTACGGTTTTCTCATAGACGGGGATAGAGAGGATTGCATCATAGATTATGATGAGCCTACTAGCTTCCAGCAAGCCATTCAGAGCGGTGACTCGGTAAAATGGCTGGATGCAATGCGGACCGAGATGGAGTCCATGTACACCAACAAAGTTTGGACTTTGGACTTTGCTCCAGAAGGGGTAAAACCCGTAGGCTGCAAATGGATCTTCAGAAAGAAGATTGGTGTAGATGGGCAGGTTGAAACCTATGAAGCTAGGCTCGTTGCAAAGGGTTTTCGTCAAAGACCTGGTTTGGACTATGACGAGACTTTTTCTCCGGTAGCCATGCTTAAATCCATTCGGATCCTTCTTGCCATTGCTGCCTTCCACGATTATGAGATCTGGCAGATGGACGTTAAGACGGCTTTTCTAAATGGAAATTTAGAAGAGTGCGTCTTTATGGATCAGCCAGAGGGATTCAATCAGAGTGGGAGCAGCGGTAAAGTGTGCAAGTTGCTCAAGTCCATCTATGGACTTAAACAGGCATCGCGGAGTTGGAACATCTGCTTTGATGATACTGTCAAAGAATTCGACTTTGTCAAAAACCCAGATGAACCATGCATTTACAGTAAGATTGTAGGGAGAAATGTGGTATTCCTCGTCTTGTACGTCGATGACATTCTCCTAATAGGAAATGATATTCCTATGCTACAGTCAGTCAAAGGATTCTTGTCACAGAGGTTCTCCATGAAGGACCTGGGCGATGCCAACTACATTCTGGGGATCCAGATCTATCGTGATAGATCTAAAAGGATGTTGGGACTTTCACAGTCAAGGTACATCGACACCATACTGAAACGATTCAGTATGGAAGATTCCAAGCGCGGTAATCTACCGGCTTGTCACGGAATCACCCTCTCCAAAGAGATGTCTCCCAAGACTGATTTGGAAAGGGCTCGCATGTCATCAATACCCTACGCATCTGCGGTAGGCTCTATTATGTATGCGATGTTATGTACCAGACCAGATGTAGCATACGCATTGAGCGTTGTAAGCCGGTATCAGTCGGACCCAGGGGAGAAACACTGGATAGCAGTAAAGAACATTCTCAAGTACCTGAGAAGGACTAAGGAGATGTTCTTGGTGTATGGCGGAAAAGACCTCCAGATTGAGGCCTTTGCTGACTCCAGCTTCCAGAGTGACAAGGATGACTCCAAGTCCATGTCGGGTTATGTCTTTACCCTCAATGGAGGGGCGGTTTGCTGGAAGAGTTCCAAGCAGGAAACCGTTGCTGACTCAACCATGGAAGCGGAGTACATAGCTGCTTGCGATGCCGCAAAGGAAGCTGTCTGGATGAAGAAGTTCCTCACGGAACTTCAGGTGGTTCCTACCAGTGTTGATCCAATACCGCTGTATTGTGACAACAACGGCGCTATAGCTTTAGCGAAGGAACCAAGGTCCCATCAGAAGTCCAGGCACATTTTGAGGCGGTTCCACCTGATCAGGGAGATCATTGATCGCCAGGAGATCGAGGTAAAGAGAGTAAAATCAGAAAATAACACTGCAGATCCATTCACCAAGGCCTTGCCCCAGACTCAGTTCGAGCGGCTGATCGAGATGATAGGTCTTCGATACGCCAGTACATGGCCTTAGTGCAAGTGGGAGATTGTTAGTGTATATGCCCTAGAGGCCATTACTGTATCATACTAGTATGTATATTACTTAATGGAAGCTTGGGATATTCACCTTGTATTGACAATCTTGCTCAAAATAGTAGTATGCTACTTGGTTTGTTTCTACTTCAATGTGTACATGTGTTTATTTTGTATATCGCCTATACACATTAGTAGAGCCCTTAGGATCTTTGCTTGATTACCAGCGATGTGATGGCCGTCACACTAGTGGGGCTGGGTAATCTATAAGCACATCCTTATGCAGGTCCCTGGTCGCAGGACTATCGAGACAGGGCATCGATACTCCGGAGTAGACCAGCGCATGCGCTTCTCATCCCAGTGTGGGAGACGGTCTGTCCCACAGCCGTCAGTACGTCGTACTTGAGATAGTATGCGGGTGCTCGTTAGGTTACGGGTACACTGGACAGGACTCGTCGGGAACTGACTAGTTGGTATTATACCTATCGTCAGTTATCAGTTCCCAGGTGACATGAGTACAGCTTAGTCCGCTGACTTGACACTGTCACTTCGCCTCGGGTGTGTTCCCACTGTACTTTGATCACTACCCTACCATGGCTCAAAAGAGTCGTGCAAACAGGTGGTGGTTGGGTGCAGTCCCGAAGCACTTGGAGGCAGTGACGGTTAGACAGGATTCGTCTCTCCCGGTATTGGGGGTTGACATCGCGCTGTGTCTAGGAGAGCCATTACACGAGTAGTCCCTGGCCAGGGCAAACGAGATATACTGGTAGGTTTCCAGTGTTATCTCAGGGTGTTTTGGGCTTCGCTCCGGCACGACTTGTACCGCTATTGGGGGACTGACGTTTACCGCCCCCTAGGCCCGCCATGCGATGTATCAGACGAACAGACCGGACTGTACGGAGAATGTCACACTCAGGCTCAGTAGGAGTTCAGATGGGTTTCGCCTCGTCGGTCTTCTTGTCGGCATTACCTGGGGACCGTTACGCACAGCTAGTGCCGCTTGCGGTCTGTGGTTAAACCCACTGCCAGCGTAGTGTCGAGTCTTTAGAGTCCCACACAGAAAGCTTTTCGCCTTTAGGCAAAAGAGTAGAGGTCGCATGGTATTGCGACAGGTCGCATGGTTTTGCGACAGGGTTCGGTCACATCCGTGCACTTGTGCACGTACAGTGTCCGGACAGTTTACACTAGCGGGCTTTGGTTTAAGCCAGATCCTAGTGTACCTTATGGGATTGGATTTATCCAGTTTGCATTCGTGTTCCTCGGAACGCGGATGCGGGTGTGTATGCACAGTTGACAGGGAGGCAGAGGCAGCGGATTCTCATTAGGGTTGTTGACAGTTGACCGTTGACTTTTTGACTTTATGCTCAACCCTAATGAGAATATGATATGTGATTAACTATTATATTAATTAAGTATTATGGTGATATGGTTGTTGACTTGTTGACTTTTGTTGACTTGTTGACTTGTTGACTTTTGTTGACTTGTTGACCGGTTGACTAGGCTTGACTAGTTGACCATCATGATAACCATGGTTATCATTTCATGCCAAAGACTTTTTCTTGCTTGCTCATTTGAGTAAAATGAGTGCATGACATGATAAGCTTATGGTTGCTTCAAACCATCACATAAGACTTTTTTGATATGATGAGTTATGATCACTTTGGATTATGAGAGGGTGAAAGACAAAAGAGTTGCTCATTCTTTCTTGCTCATTCTCTCTCTTGTTCTTGAGCTCTCTTCTTGCTCTCACCCTCAACCTCTTGCTCCCTCTCTTGATCTATGGTTCTCTTGTCTCATGAGTTGAGAATCAAGAACCATAGATAAAATCCCATTCTATTTCCTCTCTACTCATTCTAGTTCACTAGGTTTAGCAAACCAAGTGAACTAGTTTCTTCAAAGAACGAAGAAGGAGCTAAAGGTTGGAGCTTTCAAGTGGATCTATCTTCGGCGTACGGAGACAACGAGAAGGAGCCATCGAACCACCATCGGAGCTTGAAGAGAAGGAGTTCAAGTTTAGGTATAACCATCTTCATCCGAGTAGCTAAATATCTTTAGCTTAGTATGCTAGTTTTAGTTTAGGTAAAGATCCCGACCTAGCTTAGTCCATGTTGCCTCTTGCGTTAAAATTTTGATTTTATACCGTTTCCGCCTCCCCGTAAGAACCGGGGGTCGCAACGTGGACTTACAGTGCTTATAGATTACCTAGCCCCACTAGTGTGACTGCCATCACAATGCTGGTAATCAAGCAAAGATCCTAAGGGCTCCACTAATGCGTATAGGTGATATAATAAAATAAACACATGTACACATTGAAGTAGAAACAAACCAAGTAGCATACTACTATCTTGAGCAAGATTGTATATACAAGGTGAATATCCCAAGCTTCCATTAAGTAATATATAAACTAGTATGATACAGTAATGGCCTCTAGGGCATATACACTAACATAGGTGTCTAGAACGGTATTAGCGGGGCTACACCTCCAGCGAAAAGAGGTTATATAATTAAGGAACTTCACGAAAGAGTTGTAAAACCTCCTTTGAACTACCGACACTAGCCTGGCCGAAAGGTTAAAGCAAGAATTGTAGGGTGCAATTAATCCCGACTAATTCTTCTTTTATGGATTGAAGGAGGATTTGAGAAAACAGTGGGAGCCATCCTGTTTAGATAAACTAATAACCAATCTAAACTTACAAGAGAATCATGCTGAGTGTTTCTTCTCTCTCTCCTAATTGCAGCGACCAAAATGACCGGGCTTAAGTTACTTCTAGATAAAAATATATTGACGGGGCCAAACTATAAAGATTGGCTAAGGAATGTCCAGACGGACATAACCTATGGCAAGCTGGGCTACCTCATTACTACCAAAGCCCCTGCCATCCCAGGTCCAGATTCTACCGTCGCGGATATAGAGATCCGTAAGACATGGGAAATAGACTGTACGAAAGCCAAGTGCCTCATCCTGGCCTCTATGGATAATGAACACTAGAGGCAGCATGAGAAGTTGGACTTAGCTTCCATCTTCCTCCATACCAAGGATTTATATGGAGATTAGTCTCGTATCGCAAGATATGAGACCTCGAAGAAATTATTTCAGGCGGTGTTGGTTATCGGGTCATATGTAGGGGACCACGTCCTTAAGATGATCAGCTATATTGAAGAGCTCGCGGACCTTGGGACCACATTGGAAAACAAGTTATATACATACTTGATTCTACAGTCCCTCCCCTCTACCTATGCCCGGTTTATCTTGAATTTCAATATTCATGATAAGGAAGTTACACTTCCAGAACTTTTCAATATGTCGAGGAGTGCAGAGAGCACCCTAAAGAAAACTAAGGAGACACCTGCTCTACTTATTGGGGAATCTTCCTCCTCTATATCCAAGGAGAAAACCAAGGGGAAGAAGAAGAAGGCCGCCGTCAAGCCGAAAGGCGGTGTTAGTAAGGTACAGGGGAAGGGCAAGCCAAAGTTGGGGTGCCGACGGTAGAGAAATAAGAATGCTTCTATTGTCACAGAAAAGGCCATTGGAAGAAAGACTGCAGGTCTTGGAAAGCCAACAACCAGGATTCAAAGCAAGTTGTGGCTTCGGCTTCAGGTGTGTTTATGATTGAAAATTGTCTGTAATCAACTCTACTTTCTGGGTATTGGTTACTGGTTCAGGATCTCATATTTATAATTCATTGCAGGCACTGAGAAACTGTAGAGTTTTGAAGGTAGGTGATATGACCCTCAGGGTTGCTAACGGAGCGAGCATGGATGTTGTTTATAAGTCGATGTCGCATACCCTACGTACTTGTGTGGAGGCAGAATTTACAAAAAACGATTTTCTTGACTTTGCAACACCGACTTTAACTCTAGGATCTTTACGGAAACCTTAACTAGCTATACTACTTGGAGGTTCTAACTACTATGATAGTGTTTATACCTCCTTGTTACTTATCCTTCGGGTCTTCTCCTCCTCCTCTTCTTGAGCTCCTCGAAGATCCAGATCGCGCTTGAACGTCGGTCTCCTCGTTTCAAAAACGATCCACCCGAGAGTCTATGGTTCAAGCTCCAACCTCTAAACCGAGGTAACTAAGGTACCTACTTCGCTAAACTAGATAGCTTAGAAGATGTAGAGTGTTAATTGGAGTATTTAATCTCAAAGGACCCTATGGTTCACAACTCATGTGAGGGTTAGGGTCTTAAGGAAGAAAGAGAGGAAAAACGGAGAGAGAAAAGAAAATAGCAAATGAACTAAGTATTGTGTTAGTGTGAAGAATGGCTCATCTCATCTCACATGAAGCATGGATTATTTTCAATAGAAAATAACAACCATGCTTCAATAGTAAACCCAAACAAATAAACAAAAGAAATGAGCCATGCTTCACCATGCCACAAATATCTTCATTTTCCACCTCATTAATCTATTTCCAAAAATAGAAAAATCCAAATAATGAGGTGTCCCCTTCTAGAAGCATTTCTAGTGAAATTACAAGAATGCCCTCACCGTATATACATACCCGTATTCGTACTGCAAAAATACGAATACAATGAGATAATAATAATCTAATAATATAATACTAGAATCTGGCTTAAACCAAAGCCCACCAGTATTATCCGTCCGAACAACATCTGTGCAGATAGTGCACGTATATGATCGCAACCCTGCCGTAAAACTACGTGGCCTCTACATCGTTTCGGCTGAACTAGGGAAACCCTATGTGTGGGACTCTAAAGACTCGACAGTATGCTGGTAGTGGGTTTAACCACAAGTCCGTCAGTGGCACTAGCTGTACGTAACGGCTACCCAGGTATCTGTCGATAAGTAGGCCGACGAGCAAACTCATCTGAACTCCTACTAATCATATCTGTAACAATCTTCGTACAGTCCGGTCTGTTCGTCTAAGAGTATCGCATATCGGGCCTAGGGGAGTGGTAACCGTCAGTCCCCTATTAGCGTAATAAGTCGTGTCGGTGTAGAGCCCAATTCACCCAGAGAAACTACTGGTGTACCTACCAGTAAATCTCGTTTACCCTGGCCAGGGACTTTGTGTAATGGCTATCCGAACACAGCGCGATATCAACTCCCAATACCGGGAGAGATGAATCCTATCTAATCACTACTGCTTCCAAGTGCTTCGGGACTGCACCCAACCACTACCTGTTTGCATAACTCATTTGAGCCATGGTAGGATAGTAATCTAAGTACAGTGGGAACACACTCGAAACGAATAGTGATGTCAAGTCAACGGACTAAACTCTACTCATGTCACCCGGGAACTACTAACTAACGATATGTATAATACCAACAAGCAGTTCCCTCGCGAGTCCGTCCATTGTAACTCATAACCCAATGAGCACATGTATACTATCTCCGGTATCACATACCAATGGTTGCGGGACAGTCCATCTCCCGAATTAGGATGAGAAGCGTATACACCAGTCTACTCTGGGGCATCGATACCTTATCTCGATAATCCTACGACTAGGGACAAGTATAAGGATGTGCTTAAAGACTACCCGGCCCCTACTAGTGTGGCTGCCATCAAAACGCTGGTGGTCAAGCAAAGATCCTAAGGGCTCTATCAATATGTTTTAGCGATATATTAAAAAAAACATATACACATATTAAGATAGAATCAAACCAGATAGCATACTATCATTTTGAGAAGGACTGTTATTATATCCGTGTATAACCCAGGCTTCCAAAATGAAATATACAATCCAGTACTATAAAATAATGGCTTCTAGGGCATATATCACTAACAATCTCCCACTTGCACTAAGGCCATGTATTGGCATATCGTAGACCTACCATTTCGAATAGCCTCTCGAACTGAGTCTGAGGGATAGCCATTGTGAGTGGATCTGCAGTGTTGTTCTCCGTGTCTACTCTCCACACCTCGATCTCCCGGCGATCCACGATCTCCCTGATCAGGTGATACCGCCTCAAGATAAGTCTGGACTTCTGATGGGACCTTGGTTCCTTCGCTAAAGCTATTGCCCCGTTGTTGTCACAATACAAAGTTATTGGATCAACAATAGACGGAACCACCTGAAGTTCTGTAATGAACTTCTTCATCCAGATTGCTTCTTTCGCGGCGTCACATGCAGCGATATACTCGGCTTCCATCGTCGAGTCAGCAACGGTGTCCTGCTTGGAGCTCTTTCAACATGCCACTCCTCCATTGAGGGTAAAGACATAACCCGACATGGACTTAGAGTCATCCTTGTCACTCTAGAAGCAGGAGTCGGCAAAGGCCTCGATCTGGAGTTCTTTTCTACCGTACACCAAGAATATCTCCTTTGTCCTTCTCAGGTACTTGAGAATGTTCTTAACTGCTATCCCGTGCTTCTCCCAAGGGTTTGACTAATACCTGCTTATCACGCTGTGTGTATACAACATCTGGTCTGGTACACAACATCGCATACATTATAGAGCCTGTCGCAGAAGCGTAGGGTATAATACTCATGCGATCCCTTTCCAAATCAATCTAGGCGTGCTTGGAATCTTCCATACTAAATCTTTTCAGTGTGGTGGTTATGTACCTGGACTGTGAATGTCCCAACATCCTCTTAGATCTATCATGATAGAACAGGATCCCCGGAATGTAGAAGGCATCACCCAGGTCTTTCATGAAGAATTTCTGTGACAAGAATCCTTTGACTGATTGTAGCATAAGAATGTCATTTATTATCAAGAGAATGTCATCCACGTATAAGACGAGGAATACCACAGTTCTCACTACAATCTTACTAAAAATGCATGGTTCATCTGGATTTTTGATAAAGTCGAATCCTTTGACCGTCTCATCAAAACAGATGTTCCAACTCCGCGATGCCTACTTTAATCCATAAATGGACTTAAGAAACTTGCACACTCTTCCGCTGCTCCCACTCTCTATAAACCTTCTGGCTGATCTATATAAACACACTTTTCCAAATTTCCATTCAGAAAAGCGGTCTTTACGTCCATCTGCCAAATTTCATAATCTTGGAAGGCAGCAATAAAAAGAAGGATCCGAATGGATTTAAGCATAGCCACTGGAGAAAAGATTTCATCATAGTCCAAACTAGGTCTATGACGAAAACCTTTTGCAACAAGTCTAGCCTTATAGGTTTCAACATGTCCATCTATTGGATATAGTGCCCTCAGAGTCAATTATTGGATCGCAGGTACGTGATTGCAATGATTGCGGAGGACCTATACCGGTAGGACAGTCTTACTCGAGATGATAATATGCTATCTGGTTTGCCTTTATCAGTCGTGTACAGGTTCAGGTGACTGATCACTGTTATACTTTGATAGAGCCCTTAGGATCTTGCTTTACTACCAACAGTATGATGGCGATCATATACGTGAGAGTTGGGTGGTTTATAAGCATATCCTTAATTGGTCCCTAGTCGTTGGAGTTTTGAGACAGGGCATCGATACTCCGGAGTAGACTAGTGTATACAGTCGATACCCCGACGAGGGGCGGTGGCCGGTCTCACAAGCCACTGATGTCAGTTAGATCACCTAAGATGTATACAGGTGCTCATTGGGTTATGAGTACACCGGACAGGACCCGCCGGGAACCTGCTAGTTGGTATTATACATATCGTCAGATAGCAGTTCCCTGGTGACATGTGTACAGGTTAGTTCATCGACCTGAGGTCGTCATTTGTCTCGTGTGAGTTCCCACTGTGCTTTGATTTCTACCCTACCACGGCTCAAAGGAGTCGTGCAAACAGATAGTTTTTGGGTACAGTCCCGAGCCATATGGAGGCACGTGAGCGGATCGGCAGGGGATTCGTCTCTCCCGGTATTGGGGGTGAGATCGCGCTGTGTCTAGGAGAGCCATTACACAAAGCCCATTGCCGTGGCAGGAGATTTACTGGTAGGTACTCCAGTAGTATCTCAGGATGTTTTTAGGCTACACTCCGACATGACTTATACTGCTATTGGGGGTCTGACGTTACTAGCCCCCTATGCAGATATGCGATACTTATAGACGAACGAACCGGACTGTATATACATTGTCACTGTTAGGCTCAGTAGGGTTTCCGGATGAGTTCGCTCATCGGCCTCCTTTAAGGTCAGTCCATGGGCAGCCGTTACGCACAGCTAGTGCCATTGACGGCTTGTGGTTAAACCCACTGCCAGTGTACTGACGAGTCATTAGAGTTCCTCAAAGACAGTTTCCCAAGTTCGGGCGAAACGTTGTAGTGGCCGTATGGTTTTATGGCAGGGTTCGGAAAATGCACGTGCGTTTACGCACGTGTCATATTTCGGGCAGATAATACTGGTGGGCTTTGGTTTAAGCCGGATCCGAGTATTATACTGTGTAGATATAATATCTTTGTCTCAGTTGCATTTGTATTCGGTCGTAATACAAATGCAGGTATGTTTATACTGATACAGGATTATCCTGAAATTCGTTTCAGGATCGCTTTTGGAAGTTGCCAGTTTACAGTTTACAGTTTTCTATTGCCCGTCTTTTAACATTCGGTTAAAGACGGATTTATTTTTTCTTGGATGAGAGTGAGTCATGCTTCTAGAAGGTTCTAGAAGTGGTGATAAGGCTTATGACTCATATGTCGCATTAATGATTTTGGTGACAAGGTTAAGTGATTCATTAGTTTCATTTAATGTGTTCATACTTGGTGTATCATGACTCATGGTTATGATAAACTTCATCCTTATTGTCACCACTTAGTTCCTACACTCACCCCTCTTCTATATTATGGCCGTCCCCATTATGAGAGATAGAGAGATTGATTTCATTTGGATAAAGAATAAAGGTTTGGATGAATGGAAATTTCATAGTTCATTTTCTCATTCCATTTCATTTCGAGTGGCAACTTCATTAACCGTTCGTCCATGGCTTTGGATGAAGTGAGACAAAGTATTCTACTCATTCTCTATATCAATCTTGGTCGTCTCTTTTAGCAAACTTGACGACCGTGTTGCCTCGAGTAAAGGCAGGAGCCCGTTTAAAGATCCGTTGACGTGGTGCCACCTGGACGAGGAGATCGGAGATCGACGAGAACGGAGCAGCCACAACAGAGCGTGGGATGATGGTTAAAGAATGAAGGACTCGGATCATTCGGTATAACCTTTCTACCCTCTTTACAGTTTGTTAGTTTAGCAATAATGGCAGATCCGGGTTATAGTATACGATAGCGCCAGTTAAAAGTTTTTGTTCCGCATTTGGCGTCTGTTAGACGGCCGGGGTGCTACCGTAGACTTACAGTGATATCAGAGCCTCACCATTATCAAAAACTACAACTTTTCAGTTCTGAGTTTTTGTCGATTTTAAAATGGTTCTAAAAATAATTTTACATATCACAGAAAATTCAGCAGGGTTTTTTAAGCACGTGGTACAAATTTGGGCACGTGACCCTACAAGTCCGTCGCGAAATCGCGGTCAAACCTAGGGTTTGACCGCGCATCCGCGGCCAGTCTATGTGATCATTGCCCTAAATTTGCACAGTGGCTTCTTCTGTGGAAATTGTGGTTTTTGGTAATATTCTTTTGGGCCCAGATTTTGTTACTGTACAGCAGATGTACGTGGGTCCCACTTCGTGATATTTAGTCGATCGAAATTTAAACATGTTAGTTTACAGTATTTACATTATATCTCCGACCGTGAATGTCATTCGATCGGTAAACCGCATCTGATTGCTATAGTTCTTTTAGACGAGTTTGCGAACGTGACATTCGCGTTGATGTTCTGTGTTGTGCTGTGATGTTGCGGATTTATCGTGGTGGATAGCAGTGTGCAATGGTAGTGCAGTTTGTATTTATTTGTACTTTTGATATTGCGGGGCGAGCGTCCAACATGTGGACTGCCGTCTCTGCCTGTTGTATAATATTCTTTTGGGGCATGACCGGGTTGAGGTCGATGTACCCGTTGTACATATTTTTCTTTTCTGTAATAGGTTTTACCCCGCGCCGGAGTGCACGGATAACCGGGTTCTGGAGGGCAACGGGTCCGCATCTCATGGTTTTGAGAGGCAGAGGGGCCTCACTTTGGAATTGGCAGACTGTTCGCCGCACTCGTAGGGGGTACAGGTTGACCCAAGGAGGGGTGCTCAAGCTACAGGATTCCGTGAAGTGCAGGGTGGTCCATTCACTTTGCTGTAGGGGGCTGCCTCGCTTTAGGTTTTGGCGGGTAACTTGCCGCACCCGTAGGGATCTAGGTTTCATTGCACAGGCTATCCACACGACCAGGGGAACGTCGGGTTTCAGCAGCGGCTCTGTGAAACTCGGGGATCCCAGATTATATGTATTGTTCTGTGATGCTTATTACTTTTCTGTAATGTTGCATATTATCATGCCTGGAGCGATTATTGTATATTGGTATATATACTATTAGATGTTGTATATGTTTTACACCCGCGCTAGTCCAGTCCCCGCTCTGTCGTTAGTTAAGTAACCTAACGGGTGATGACGGGACCTAGTGACTAATGCGAATGGCATTTACGTACATTTTATTTTTGTTCTTTTCTGGTGTGATTAATTGATGGGACTGCGTTGATTTTGATCAATGCAAAGGAAAGTAAACCTATTTGGCAGTTGTTGGAACAAATTTAAAAAGTGTTATTACAAAGACGTTTCCTTTTGTTATGCATAGCGGTATTCGGTTGGAATATCCTGCACCTCATTCGATGAGGCAAGGGCCGATATCCCTTCACCGGGAATGACCCCTTAGACAGAAGTTTGCGTCAGGGTAATAACTTTACTATAGTCGATTACAAATTGCTTTGCATCGCGGTATTCAGTTGGAATATCCTGCACCTCATTCCACGAGGAAAGTGTCGAGATCCCTTCACCGAGAATAACCTCTTTAGCAAAGGTTTTCGCCACTATATTTTTATAAAAGCTATCAGGTTCCTTCAGCGATATCAAGTTCGTTACGTTAAATTTTTTTCGCCAAAAAACCAGCCGTAGCCCTCCGTCATTTCTTTTGGGTAGTCATTAGTATTCAAGCTATGCATTTTAGCCAAAGTTAAGGCATAGTGTTTGGTAGCTGCTGGGTGTTAATTTGTTGCATAGATAGATGAGTTGGTTTGGGACAGTCGTTCTGCCAATTGGCCAAAGTCAGAGGCATGTGCAGGTGGGTTCAAATTGACAAGATAGTGACGGGTAGAACTTGGCATGTGACTTATGACATTTTGACCAAAGCCAAGGTCATAAGAGCATGGGGCAAAAATCATATCGGGAGTTTCTAAAGAAACTGAAACTTGCCAGGCATGCACATACCTTCTGGAGTGTGATAACGTGAGTGGATTCCGTCACGTTATCATGCGATGAGAGTTGGATCCCGATTCCCACTGATGAGTTAGTTTACTCTTCGGGTGATCCCGATTGATTCTTCTTTTAGGTTTGGAGGAGAATTTGACAGTACAGTGGGAGGTTTCCGGATTAGATAAAGTGATAACCATTCTGATCTAGGTTAGAGTGCACGCAGAGTGTTTCTTTTCTCTCTCTCTCTTTGGCAGCGACCTTTGACCGACCCTAGACTATGACTCAGTGACCAAGTTGACCGAACCTTCTTAAAATACTGGCTTTTGGATTGTCTATGTTTCATAAGTCATTGCCACTCCTTCTTTTACCCTTTGCATTTCTCAGAACACCCCGTATTGCTACTGACATCCACTTCCATTTGATAGATCCATCGTATGGTTATATACGAACTCGAAGGGACTTCTAAAAGGATGGATCAAGGTTCAGGAGAAAAAGAATTGGTTTATTCAGTTGTCTTTTATTATCACCTTCTCTCAGGTTGCGAGGGCTCCTTGGTTTAGGAGAGTACACCTATTATGCTTATTGGATAGTCTTCTTTCAAACCATAGGCAGGTGCCGAAAGGTAGGGAATGAAGAAAACAAATTAGCCTAAGTAGGGTGTATAGAAGGTAATATGTAAAGACAAAATAAAGGGATTAGAAAGAGGGCAAAGTAAATTGCGACTGTTATCATTCACGACCAAACCGCGTACTTCATCGCCACTCCTATTTCACCTTTGAAAGGATAAAGTATTATTCAGTTGTCTTTTATCATCATCTTCTCTCAAGATGTGAGTATTCCTAGGTTGAGGAGGGTACACCTATTATACTTACTGGATAGTCTTCTTCCAAACCATAGGCTGGTGCCGAAGGGTAGGGAAGGAAGAAAACCATTTTAGCTTAACGATGGTGTACAGAAGATAACGACTAAAGACAAATAAAGGGATATGGAGAGAAGGCAAAGAAATATACGGTTAAAGTCATGAATTGGATTATGGAAGAGGCATTACTAGGAATACCAGGATACCCCTACGAAATATCTTCATATTTCAGTGCACTGTTAAAGGAAAACTATTTTCCCGATTAGATACTTACTCCAGGGTATGTATTTACCAGGTTTCATTCTCATATCTGTATGGTTAGATGATGAGTGGGAGTAAGTTATTGGGAATTAGGTAATCATCCTCATTATATCGGAATTCGTTGTAATTGGTGATATTTGAGGAAATCGCCAGGGTACAGTTTTAAACCTACGATGCACAGGTTTTGAGTTATTCAACTCAGCGGACTTATACAGAGTATTGTATGTTGTCCAGTATCCATCAGGACAGAGGGGTAGGTCCTCGTACTATGTTCTGTTTACTTATGACTTCATTAGTTTTTAGACAAGTGTTTCGTAGAAATACAAGGTCTAAGTTTTCAGAAGTTGTGGGTATAGGAATAAAGTAGAGAACCAGATGTCACAAGTATCGGGATTCTTCAAAGAAATCGAAGATGTAGATTCTTTTGATTGGTGTTCAGATAATAGTAATGTTTTGAGAAACTTGTTTCTCTTTCAGGTTGCTCATAATTGGATGGATTCCTAAGTTGAGTAATACTGATTAGCCTCTTTTCCTTTAAGTTGATATGCACTGGAAACAGTTGCATGATTTGAATCTGGTTCCAATTAAATAAGTCCTAAAGTTTCTATATTGGATATAGAATGGATCATACCTTAACGATGTTAAGGTACGGGGAGTTGTCCAGCTTATGCTTAAAACCAGACTCTGGATAACTCAGGGCACGTTTCTGTAATAGCTGTTTGTGGGTTGACCCTGCCTATGACGAGGGTTGATTTTCTACCATTTGGAAGATCAATAGTGATATTATTCTTGACTCGCCACAGTTTTAGTAAAATGGGTTTTTTCAGAAAACAGTAGTGGGAGTATGGTAGAACTGGAAGTGATTCCAGAACCGCAAACGATTACGGAAAATTTAATAGGACCTAAAGATTCAATCAGGTTTGACATTCCATTAGCCACTCCGCAGATATGGTGGGTAACCTCAGACACCCGAGAGGTACTCCGGTAGCCTCCAGGACGGTGACAGGGAGGTTCTTGCTTACCCAGACTTGACACTACTGTTGTTCCAGACTATGAGACCCGGCAGGAGGTTAAGTATAGCGTCGTTCTAAACTAGCTTTAGAAGTGCACGTATATATTATTCTGCCAGAGGGTTGTTGTGGTCAGTGGGAGCATCGGAAGCATAGTGGGCAAGATGCTTATGTCTATTTATAGACTTGAGCAATTATAGCGGAGATAGATCATCTAATTTTGATGTGACAGTCATAGGTTTGACTTCATCAGAATAGGGGATGGATCTGTTAAGAAGGTAGTAGGGTGTGATGTCATGGTATCTAGATGACATACACAGAGTAGGAAGTAAAATTCCTATACTGTGATCGGTTGTACTGTGGTCGTCACACAGTTGTTTCTCCAGACAGGATATGGATATAATATCAGACATTCTGATTTCTAGATCTATGGTTTTAGATCTAGATTTGGGTAGTTTCCCAATGTGGGTACTTTGACAGTATTCTAATGGTATTTGGAATAGATGACTCCTGGCATGGTGGTGTACCTGCAGGTGATGGAGTCACCCTCTCTAAAGGTGTCTTACAGACTAAAGGGGAGAGGGATGTGCATAATTGGCAGATCACTTGCTTAGGCAATTGAGTCAATCATGAGATGTCAAGTACCACACCAGATGTTGTTTTTGCACTAGATGCAATAAGTTTGTATTAATCCAATCCTGGAGAAACATAAGGAAGCAGTTTTAGAACATAAGTGCATATTCTACGAATTTGATGACGGCAGCCTCCTTCGGGAGACGGTTATCATTCCAGGCTTCAAAGGTGACATGGATGACAGAGTGATTGTCAGAGTTATAGTTTTCCCACTGACGAGGGACAGTATTATGGACAGGTAGTCCAAGAGGATACTGTAGGAGGCATGGTGCCGGATACTGATTAGGTTCAATGATCGATACAGTCTAAGAAGTTTGGATTTGGAGTTCATTTATGAACTAGGTCCCATCAGATATCCGGACATATTCTAAGACAGGTATTACTCAATTCGGAAGATGGATTTCTCCGCGAACTTGAGATTTAGAGAGATATAGAAGGAAACATCAGGGCGGATCCACTCACTGAGGCTATTTCTCGAACACAATAGTTTTACAAACGGGCTTTGTGAAACTGATTAGTAGAGGAGTTGGATGTTCGGTTTCATACGGGCTGTGAGTAGTCGACATCGCAATAATTAGCCTTAAGTGCAAGTGGGAAATTGTTGGATATAGTGCCCTCAGAGTCAATTATTGGATCGCAGGTACGTGATTGCAATGATTGCGGAGGACCTATATCGGTAGGACAGTATTACTCGAGATGATAGTTTGCTATCTGGTTTGCCTTTATCAGTCGTGTACAGGTTCAGGTGACTGATCACTGTTACACTTTGATAGAGCCCTTAGGATCTTACTTTACTACCTACAGTATGATGGCGATCATATACGTAAGAGTTGGGTGGTTTATAAGCATATCCTTAATTGTGGTCCCTAGTCGTGTGAGTTTCGAGACAGGGCATCGATACTCCGGAGTAGACTAGTGTATACAGTCGAGACCCCGACGAGGGGCGGTGGCCGGTCTCACAAGCCACTGGTGTCAGTTGGATCACCTAAGATGTATACAGGTGCTCATTGGGTTATGAGTACACCGGACAGGGCTCGCCGGGAACGTGCTAGTTGGTATTATACATATCGTCAGATAGCAGTTCCCTGGTGACATGTGTACAGGTTAGTTCATCGACCTGAGGTCATCATTTGTCTCGTGTGAGTTCCCACTGTGCTTTGATTTCTACCCTACCACGGCTCAAAGGAGTCATGCAAACAGGTAGTTTTTGGGTACAGTCCCGAGCCACATGGAGGCACGTGAGCGGATCGGCAAGGGATTCATCTCTCCCGGTATTGGGGGTGAGATCGCGCTGTGTCTAGGAGAGCCATTACACAAAGCCCACGGCCATGGCAGAAGATTTACTGGTAGGTACTCCAGTAGTATCTCAGGGTGTTTTTAGGCTACACTCCGACACGACTTATACTGCTATTGGGGGTCTGACGTTACTAGCCCCCTAGGCAGATATGCGATACTCATAGACGAACGAACCGGACTGTATATACATTGTCACTGTTAGGCTCAGTAGGGTTTCCGGATGAGTTCGCTCATCGGCCTCCCTTGAGGTCAGTCCATGGGCAACCGTTACTCACAGTTGGTGCCACTGACGGCTTATGGTTAAACCCACTACCAGGGTACTGACGAGTCATTAGAGTTCCCCACAGACAGTTTCCCAAGTTCGGGCGAAACGTTGTAAAGGCCGTATGGTTTTATCGCAGGGTTCGGAAAATGCACGTGCGTTTACGCACGTGTCATATTTCGGGAAGATAATACTGGTGGGCTTTGGTTTAAACTGGATCCGAGTATTATACTATGTAGATATAATATCTTTGTCTCAGTTGCATTTGTATTCGGTCGTAATACAAATGCGGGTATGTTTATACTGATACGGGTTATCCTGAAATTCGTTTCAGGGTCACTTTTGGAAGTTTCCAGTTTACAGTTTTCTATCGCCCGTCTTTTAACATTCGGTTATAGACGAATTTATCTTTTCTTGGATGAGGGTGAGTCATGCTTCTAGAAGGTTCTAGAAGTGGTGATAAGGCTTATGACTCATATGTTGCATTAATCATTTTGGTGATAAGGTTAAGTGATTCATTAGTTTCATTTAATGTGTTCATACTTGGTGTATCATGACTCATGGTTATGATAAGCTTCATCCTTATTGTCACCACTTGGTTCCTACACTCACCCCCCTTCTATATTATGGTCGGCCCCCTTGTGAGAGATAGAGAGATTGATTTCATTTGGAAAAAGAATAAAGTTTTGGATGTATGGAAATTTCATAGTTCATTTTCTTATTCCATTTCATTTCGAGTGGCAACTTCATTAACCGTTCGTCCACGGCATTGGACGAAGTGAGACAAAGTATTCTACTCATTCTCTACATCAATCTTGGTCGTCTCTTTTAGCAAACTTGACGACTGAGTTGCCTCGAGTGAGAGGCGGGAGCCCGTTTAAAGATCCATTGACGTGGTGCCACCTGGACGAGGAGATCGGAGATCGACGAGAACGGAGCAGCCGCAACAGAGCGTGGGATGATGGTTAAAGAACAAAGGACTCGGATCGTTCGGTATAACCTTTCTACCCTCTTTACAGTTTGTTAGTTTAGCAATAATGGCAGATCCGGGTTATAGTATACGATAGTGTCAATTAAAAGTTTTTGTTCCGCATTTGGCGTCTGTTAGACGGCCGGGGCGCTACCGTAGACTTACACCATCTGCACCAATCATCTTTCTGAAGATCCATTTGCAGGCTACGGGTTTTACCCCTTGAGGTGCAATATCCAAAGTCCATACTTTGTTTGTGTACATGGATTCCATTTCGTTCCGCATTGCATCCAGCCACTTTACTGAGTCTCTGCTCGTAATGGCCTACTGCAAACTAGTTGGCTCATCATCATCGATGATACAATCCTCTCAATCTCGTCTATAAGAAAACCGTAGTATCTCTCGGGCGGATGAGACTGCCTACTAGATCTGCGGAGTGGTGCAGAGATGTCCGGTTCTTTTGAAACTTCTGGTTCCTTTATGCTTTCAGTAATAGCTTGTGGTTCTGGAATTTCTTCCAGTTCTATTGCGCTCCCACTTATTTCTTTTCAAGAAATTGAGTTTCCAAAAAGTGGGCATGCCGAGAAACAAAGACCTTTTGTTCCTCTACATAATAGAAAAGATACCCCCTGGAGTTCTTTGGGTATCCCACAAACTAACAAAGTACTGAGCGTGCCTCAAGCTTGTCCGCATGCTGCTTTTTGACAAAATCTGGAAATCCTCATATCTTAAGATACTTAAGATAGGGCTTCTTCCCACTCCACATTTCATATGGTGTGGTGGGCACAGACTTAGTAGGAAACTTGTTCAAATGATATGCAGCTGATTCTAGTGCATAACCCCAGAAGGATCGCGGTAACTCAGCGTTACTCATCATGGAACGTACCATATCCAATATGGTGCGATTCTGCCTTTCCGATACATCGTTGTGTTGAGGTGTGTATGGAGGAGTAAGCTGAGAGAGAATTCCATCCTCTTTTAAATAATCCAGGAACTCGGCACTTAAGTATTCACCACCTCGATCAGATCTAAGTGTCTTGATACTTTTGCCTGTTTGTTTTTCCACTTCATTCTTGTATTCTTGGAATTTCTCAAAGGCCTCAGATTTATGTTTCATCAAGAATACATGTCCATACCTTGAGAAATCATCCGTAAAAGTAATGAAGTAGGAATAACCACTTCTTGCATGTATATACAGTGGACCACACACGTCGATGTGTATGAGTCCCAAGAGCTCGGTGGCTCTTACTCCGTGTCCAGTGAACGGAGTCTTTGTCATCTTTCCTTTAAGACATGATTGACACGTTGCATAAGACAGATATTCAAACGGATCCAAATATCCCTGTTTATGTAACATCGTCAACCGTGTTTCATTGATGTGACCCAGTCTACAAAACAATAAGAAAGCTTGATTTAATTCTGGAGACTTTATTTTAAGTGTGTTCTGGACATTGAAAACATAGTATTGATTTAATACGTATATACCGTTGTCTACTGTACCTGACCCAATCAAATCATGATTAAGGTGGATATTTACGACATCGCTTACAAATGTAAAATCATAACCTTCTTTAGATGTAAAGATACAGAGATGATATTACATGTCAAACTAAGTACACAATAACAGTTACCCAAAACCTAAATGTTTCCACTTGTCAATCCTAGGTGATATTTCCCTACGGATACAGCATCCATGCTCAATCCAATAGCAACCCTGAGAGTCATATCACCTGCCTTTATAACTCTACGGTTTTTCAACGCCTGCAATGAATTACATATATGACATCCTGAACCAGTATCCAATACCAAGGAAGTAGAGTTGATTGCCATACAGTTTTCAATCATAAACACACCTGAAGTCGAAACCACAACTTGCTTCGAATCCTGGTTACTGGCTTTCCAAGCCCTGCAGTCCTTCTTCCAATAGCCATTCCTGTGACAATAGAAACATTCCTCCTTCTCTACTGTCAGCCCCGAAACTTTTGCCTTGCCCTTTCCCTTTACCTTCCTGACACCGCCTTTCGGCTTGGTGGGGGCCATCTTCTTCTTCCCCTTGGCTTTCGCCTTGGATCTAGAAGAGGAAGATTCCCCAATAAGCAGAGCGGGTGTCTCCCTGATATTCCTTAGGGTGCACTCTGCACTCCTCAACATGTTGAGGAATTCTGGAAGTGTAACTTCCTTCCATTGAATGTTGAAATTCAAGATAAACTGGGCGTAGGTAGAGGGGTGGGACTGTAGAATCAAGTCTGTATATAACTCGTTCTCCAACTTGGTCCCAAGGTCCGTGAGCTCTTCAATATAGCTGATCATTTTAAGGACGTGGTCCCCTCCAGATGACCCGACAGCCAACCTCGCCTGAAATAATTTCTTCGAGGTCTCATATCTTGCAATATGAGATTGCTCTCCATATAAATCTTTGGTATGGAGGAAAATAGAAGCTAATTCTGTTTTCTCGTGCCGACTCTGGTGTTCATTATCCATTGAGGCCAGCACGAGGCACTTGGCTCTCGCACAATCTATTTCCCATGTCTTACGGATCTCAACATTCGCGACGGTGAAATCTGGACCTGGGACGGCGGGGGCTTTCGCAGTAAGGAGGTAGCCCAGCTTGTCATAGGTAATGGCCATCTGGACATTTCTTAGCCAATCTTTATAGTTTGGCCCCGTCAATTAATTTTTATCTAGCAATAACATAAGCCCAGTCATCTTGGTCGCTTCCATTAGGAGAGAGAGAAGAAAACACTCAGCATGATACTCTTGCAAGTTTAGATTGCTTAGTAGTTTTGTTGGATATAGTGCCCTCAAGTTAATTATTGTAATCGCAGGCACGCAATTGTGATGATTGATGGAGGACCTATACGGGTAGAAGAGTCTTACTCAAAATGATAGTATGCTATCTGGTTTGTCTCTATTATCATGTACATGCATTATGTGGTATTACAGATCACTATTACATGTTGATAGAGCCTATAGGATTCTTGGTTGACTACCAGCATTATGATGGCGATCATATACGTGGGAGCAGGGTGGTATATAAGAACATCCTTAAATGTCCCAAGTCGAGAGAGTATCGATACTGGGCATCGATACTCCGGAGTAGACTAGTGTATACTTTTCGAGACCCCGACGAGGGATGGTGGCCGGTCTCACAAGCCATTGGTGTCAGTTAGTCACCTAAGATAGTATACAGGTGATCATTGGGTTATGAGTTACATTGGACGGACTCACCGGGAACATTCTAGATGGTATTATACCTATTGTCAGATAGCAGTTCTCAGATGACAAGAGTACAGGTTAGTTTGTCGACCTGAGATCGTCATTTGTCTCTTCTGAGTACCCATTGTGCTTTGATTACTACCCTACCATGGCTCAAAGGAGTCGTGCAAATAGGTTTTAGTTAGGTACAGTCCCGAGCCACATGGAGGCAGTGAGAGGATCGTCGGGGATTTGTCTCTCCCGGTATTGGGGGTTGATGTCGCGCTGTGCACGGGTTGTTATCACTAGAAATCCTTGGCCAAGGTAGATGAGAATTACCAATTTAGATCAATAGTTTCTTAGTGGGTGATGGGCTTCACACCGATACGAAATATCGCGTTATTAGGGGTCTGACTTTATCCACCCCCTAGACCCGATATGCGATACTCTTAGACGAACATACCGGATTGTATAGAGATTGTCATAGACAGGCTCAGTAAGGGTTCGGATGAGTTTGCTCGTCGGCCTTCCTTTCTCTCAATACCTAGGCAGTCGTTACGTACAGCTAGTGTCGCTGACGTACTTGTGGTTAAACTCACTGCCAGCGTATTGACGAGTCTTTAGAGTCCAACACAGAGGGTTTCCATGGTTCAGGCAAAATGATGTAGTAGCCGTATTTTGATACGTGCAGGCCTCCGATCAAATGATTGTACTAGTTACCCGGACTTTCGATCGGACGGTTGATAATACTAGCCGGCTTAGGATTGAGCCGGATTATTAAATCAGGTATTGATTTAATAATTTACGTATATGTATTTCGATATGTATATTCTAGTATTATGTTCTTTGTGTTATTCTATCACTTTAGGTATTCGTATTTTGTTACGAATACGGGTATGTATATACAGTTGAGTGCATTCCGTATTTATAAGGAAAACATTCTAGAAGGTGGACACTTCATTTTAGATTCATCCATTTATTTTAAATGGAAAATGAGGCGTAAAGGTAGCGAGGTGAGAATGGTGAGAACCATGCTTGAATAGTGTTGACAAATGAATTGTTAATTCATTTGTGCAAACTATTCAAGTATGGTTGCTAAATGTTTATTGAAAAATATGTTTTACAAAACCATGCTTCATCTTTTTCTCTCTGATGGGATTTCTCATTCTCACAATTTTGGTTATCTCTCCTCACTTACCTTTCTTGAGCTCCTCCTCCTTCTACATCTTCTACTCTACCATCTCATGTGTTGAAAATCAAGGGTAGAAGAGAGATAGATATAAACTTAGAGCAATTCACTACATCCCTAGGCACTCTAGATTAGCAACCTAGAGTCCCTAGTTGTTCTACCAGATTCTTAGTGTGGAGCTAAAGCCATGAGCCACATCCCTCGGGTGGATCATCTTCGACGGAGGAAGACTGACGGTCAAGCTCGATCAAGGTGACCTTAAGGAGCTAAGGAAGAGAGTAGAAGACCGAATGACACGGATCATTCGGTAAAACAATTCTATCACAGTAGATAACATCTTTGTAGCTTGCTAGTTTCATGTTTGGTTACGATTCTAGGTAGTTGTTTCTAGCGTCAATTTTTTAAACACCAAAATTTTTCGTTCCGCAAAGGTCGCGGTCGACGGCCAGGATGCTAGGATCCCCAACATGGTATGGAGCCACCCAAACTATAGAAACTAGTACTAGACAATGCATTAGTTTCAAAACCGAAAAATTACGATTTCAAAACCCACTCTCTGTTCTGAAATTTTTTTGGTCTCTGAATTTTTTTTAAACAAGTGTAGAGACTTAGTCTAGACATGTTTATGACACACGATGAAAATGAGCGCATTCCCTCAAAACATAGCCGGCCAAAACCCAAAAATCCCCGATTCTGCCTTTTTACTATTCACTTCTGGGCCCCGTTTTAAACCCACAGTTGCCGGTCCCAAGTCCGGATGAGAAAGGGTGAGGGTTGTGGTAGGCTTGTGGCAGCCAACGTAAAACTTTGTCACATTCTATGACATGAACCAAAATAAGAATATCGTTAGGGCATCCCCTACTAAGCGACGCGCTACATCGGATCCCGGGTGTAGTGTTAAGTATGCAAAGGCTTCTAGGTCGTCGTCCAGAAACGGCACGCTACATCGGACCCCGGGTGTAGTGACAAATAAGCAAGGGTCGTCGTCCAGAAACGGCGTGCTACATCGGACCCCGGGTGTAGTGACAAATAAGCAAGGGTTTCATAGGATCCGTCTAGCTTCCTGGAACATAGGTTCCCTTACGGGTAGACTAATAGAATTAATGGAGGTGATGATTAGGAGGAGAGTTGGTATTATGTATTTGCAAGAAACTAAGTGGGTAGGTGAAAAGAGTAGAGTCATAGAGCCTTGGGGTTATAAGCTTTGGTATACGGGTAGAGATAAAAATAGTAATTGGGTAGGCATAATCATAGATAGACGGTTGCTTGAGGATGTAGTTGAGATTAGGAGAAAAGGTGATAGAATTTTACTGGTTAAGCTTTTTCTAGGGTGGAGAGATCCTTAATGTTATTAGTGCTTATGCACCACAGATAGGTCTTGATGACGCTAGTAAGCGTCTATTCTGGGAGGATTTAGACGAGATGGTGCAAAGTATACCTAGTGGAGAAGTTATTTATTGGTGGTGATCTTAATGGACATGTAGGTACTAGTCGTGGTGGGTTTGATACTATCCATGGAGGTTTTGGTTTTGGACAAAGCAATGAAGTAGGTGACTCGATTCTAGATTTTGCCTTATCTTATGACTTGATCTTAGCAAACACCTAGTTTAGGAAAAGAGAGTCCCACCTTATCACTTTTAGGAGCGGATCAAGTGCTAGTCAAATAGACTTTTTTCTGACGAGAAGAATAGATAGAGATTGTTGTATCGACTGTAAGGTAGTGCCGGGTGAGAGTGTAACCACTCAACATAGACTTTTAGTTCTAGATTTTCGATTTAGAAGAGGATCTAGGAAGATTAGACGTAAGGTAGAGCCTAGAATTAAATGGTGGCGATTGAAAGAAGGTAACCAAAAGGCTTTTATAGATCGTGTAGTCCAAGAAGCGGATTGGCAGTCGAAAGATGATTCAGATAGAACATGGAACAAAATAGCTAGTTGTATCAAGAAGGTAGCTAGAGATCTACTTGGTGAGTCGAGAGGTGGTGCTCCACCATCTAAGGACACATCATGCTGGAATGAAGAAGTAAAGTCTGCTATTAAAATTAAAAGGGATTCTTATAAAGATTTGAAGAAAAGTAGAGATGTGGAGAGATTTGAGAAGTATAAAATGGCTAAAAAGGAAGTTAAGAAAGCTGTTCGGGAAGCTAAATCTATGGTCTACAAGGATATGTACGAGAAATTAGACACTAAAGAGGCTGAAAATGATATATACCGGATTGCTCGGACGCGGGAAAAGAAGACTAGAGACTTATGTGCGGTGAAGTGTGTCAAAAATGAAAATCATAAGGTTTTAGTTCGAGATGAGGATATCAAGGAAAGATGGAGAGATTATTTTGACAAATTGTTCAGTGAGAGCTTTACTAAGAATTTGGATGGACTTGTCATTCAATCTCAAGATATAAACCGTGATTTCATGTGTAAAATAAGACTACCTGAGGTTAAAGAAGTTTTGATCAGAATGAGTTTAAGAAAAGCGGTTGGTCTTGACGGGATTCCTATCGAGATTTGGAGATGCTTAGGAGAAATAGCCGTTAAATGGCTGAGAGATCTTTTTAATAAGATTTGGCAGACTAAAAAGATGCCAAATGAATGGAGGAAAAGTATCCTTGTACCTATCTACAAGAACAAGGGTGACATTCAAAGTTTCTCAAACTACCGTGGAATAAAACTTATGTGTCACACCATGAAACTTTGGGAAAAAGTGATTGAACACAGGCTAAGGAAGGATATTAAGATAACAGAGAACCAGTTTGGGTTCATGCCTGGACGATCGACGACAGAGGCTATTCATTTGCTTCATCAACTTGTCGGGCGTTTTCGAGAGAGGAGAAGAGATTTGCATATGATATTTATTGATTTAGAAAAAGCGTACGACAAGGTACCTAGAGAGGTATTATGGGGGATAATGATGAAGAAGGTGGTCCCCGTCAAGTATATTAACATAATCAATGATATGTACGATGGAGTAGTGGCAAATGTCAGAACTTGCGGCGGCCTAACGAGTGATTTTCTGATTACAATTGGTTTACATCAAGGATCTGCATTAAGTCCATTCCTGTTTACCATCGTGATGGATGAGCTTACTAGAACTATCCAAGATGAGGTACCTTGGTGTATGTTATTCGCTGATGATATTGTTCTAGTAAATGAGACGAAAGCAGGGGTTAATGCCAAATTGGAATTATGGAGGCAAACATTGGAATCTCTGGGATTCAGATTGAGCAGGTCCAAGACAACATATATGCATTGCAAATTTAGTAACCAGAGAAGTCAAAACCATATTGGTATAACATTGGAAGGGCAAGAGACATCACCGAGCGACCAGTTTAGATATCTAGGTTCCATCATCCAAAAGAATGGGGAGATCGATAGTGATGTTAATCAAAGGATCCAAGCTGGTTGGTTGAAATAGAGGAGTGCAACAAGGATTTTGTGTGATCGTAACTTTCCATTAAAATTGAAAGGGAAGTTTTATCGGAGCACTATTCGGCCTGCCCTATTATATGGTACAGAATGCTGGGCTCCTAAGAAGTATCTTACACAGAAGATGCACGTAGCGAAGATGCGCATGCTTCATTAGATGTGCGGTAACACTAGAAAAGATAAGGAGCGAAATGAGGATATTCGTGCAAAAGTTGGTGTAGCACCTGTGGAGGAGAAAATGCGAGAAAACCGGCTAAGATGGTTTGGTCATATGCGACGCAGACCTATGGAAGCACCGGTTCGACGAATATATACTCTCGATATGGGCAATGGCAAAAGGGAGACCGAAGAAAACATGGATAGAGGTGATACGAAACGATATGGTTGCCAAAGGACTCAATGAAAGTATATTGTTCGATAGGAGTGAGTGGAGGCGGTGGATTCATGTGCTGGACCCGGCGTGATTCTCATGTTGGTTCATGTAGCCTACCCCATATGCTCAGGATAAAAGGCTCAGTTGTTGTTGTTCTGGGCCCCATTTTCATCCAGTGTCTTGGGTTTTGTAAATTGGTGTTTTTGGTCTTGTTTGTTTTCCCCAGATTTCACTTAGTGTTGTCTTTGCTTTGGGAGAAACTTAGAAAGTTTCAAAAGTTGAAATTTTGCATCATTGATATCTGTGATGTGGTGTATGTGTTTTTCAAACGTCGTCTATTTGCTATATGTCATTTATACGGGGTTGCACATACTTGCTTATACTGCTGCGATGTTGATATCTGTGATAGCATGTTCGGATTGTCGTGTTAGATAGCCTCTAGTTCAATGGTAGTTGTACAGTTTAGATTCATTTGTATATTCATTATTGCGGGGCGAGCGTCCGACTTGTGGACTGCCGTTTCAGCCAGTTTGTATATTCTTTTATTGGGGCACGACTGGGTTGAGGTCGATGTCACCGTTGTATATATGTTTTTCTTTTCTGTACTAGGATTACCCCGTGGTGGAGTGCTCGAGTAGCCGGGTTCTAGAGGGCAACGAGCCCGCATCTCATGGCGTTGAGACAGAGGGGGCCTTACTCTAGAATTGGCGGGCTATTCGCTGCACTCGTAGGGGGTATAGGATGACCAACAGAGGGGTTCTCAAGTTACTGGATTTCGTGAAGTGCTGGGTGGCCCATTCACTTTGTTGATTGGGGTTGCCTCACTTCTGGGATTGGCGAGTAACTTTCCGCACTCATAGGGGTCTTAGTTATATATTGCACAGGCTATCCACACGATCAGGGAACGTCGGGTTTCATTTGAGGCTCATATGAAACCCGGGGCTCCTAGTTTATCCGTTATTCTGTGTTGCTTATCGCTTTTCTGTGATGTTGCTTATATCAAGCCTGGGACGAATGTTATATATATATGTATTTATATATACTAGTAGATGTTGTATATGTTTTACATCCGCGCTAGTCCAGCCCCCGCTCTGCCATTAGTTAAGTATCCTAATGGTGCATGAAGGGGCCCCATGGCGAATGCGGATGGCATATACGTACATTGTATTTTCGTTCTTTTCTGGTATGATATGGATTAATTGATGGGAATGCATTAATTTTGATTAATGCAAGGAAAATAAACCTAAATGATATTATTGGAACCAATTTTTGAAAGCTATTATTAAAGACGTTTCTTTTTACTTTGCACAACGGTATTCGGTTATGAATATCCAGCACCTCATTCGACGAGGCAAGAGACGAGATCCCTTTATGGGGAGTGACCTCTAGGGCAAAATTTTGCATCATTGTAATAACTTCACTATAGTCGATTCTTTTACTTTGCATCGTGGTATCCAGTTAGGAATATCCCGCACCTCACCCGACGAGCAAAGAGCCTAGATCCCTTTACAGGGAGTGACCTCTTTAGCAAAAATTTACGCCACTATATACTTGTAAAACTACTCGGGTTCCTTCAACAATATCAAGTTCATTACGTTAAAGGTTTTTCACCAAAAACCAACCGTAGCCCTCCGTCATTTCCTACGAGTAGTACTTAGTATTCATGCTGCGTTTGTTGACTGTGTCAAGGCGTAGTGTGCGGTAGCTAAGTGGTGCTTGTTTGTAGCATGCGATGCGATTGATTAGGACAGTCGTGCGGCCTTGTTGACTGTATCAAGGGCTCATGCGGGTGGGTTTAATGCAATCAAGATAATAACGGGTTGTACTTGAATTAGACCTTTTGATTTGTTGATTGTGTCAAGGTCACTTGGGTCCTAGGAGCAAAAACCACATCGGGAGTTTCAAATATACAGGATTGTTGCATACCTTCTGGAGTGTGGTGACTAGAGTGGCTTCCATTTAGTTTATCATGCAATGATAGTTGGGTCCCGATTCCCACTGGTGAGTAGGTGTTACTCCTCGAATGATTTCCAGATGATCCCGACTAATTCTCATTTTAGGATTTGAAGGAGAATTCGAGAAAATAGTGGAAGTCATTCTGATTAGATAAAATGATTAACCAGTCCAATCTAGGTTAGAGTGCACGCTGAGTGTTTTCTCTCTCTCTCTCTCTCTCTCTCTCTCTTTGGCAGCAACTATGACCTGACCTTAAATTAAAACTCATGAACCAAGTTAACCGAACCTTCTTAAACACTTTGGCTTTTGGATTGTCATTAAGTCGCATATATCCCTGCCGCTCTTACTTTCCCTTTGCATTTCTCAAGAACACTACGTATCACTACAAAGATCTATATTTCTTGGGTATTCTATCGTATAGTTACATATGAACTCAAAGAAACTTGTTTATGTTCGAGGATGGATTCTGGTTCGGAAGAAATTGAATAGGATTATTTGGTTGTCTTTTCTATTTACCTTCTCTCAGATTGCGAGGGCTCCTGGTATTAGAAGAGTACACATGTTACGTTTATTGGATAGTCTTCTTCCAAACCATAGGCAGGTATCAAAAGGTAGGGAAGGAAGAAAACCAATTAGCCTAAGTATGGTGTACAGAAGATAAGAAGTAAAGACATATAAAGGGATTAGATTGAGGGCAAAGGAAATTACGACTACTATCATTCACGACGAAGCTGTGTATATCCCTACCACTCCTACTTCCCCTTTGCATTTTTCCATAACACTCTGTATCACTACGAAGATCCATATTGCTTGGATATTCCATCATATAGTAACATACGAATTCGAAGAAACTAATTTCTGTTCGAGGATGGTTTCTGGTTCTAGAGAAATTGAATAGGATTATTCGGTTGTCTTTTCTTTTTACCTTCTCTCAGGTTGTAAGGGCTCCTAGCATTAGGAGAGTACGCCTATTATGCTTATTGGATAGTCTTCTTCCATATCTGTCACGACCCGAAAATATTAGCTCGTGACCGGCACATAATTCACGCAACGTCTACAGGCGTAACGTAACTTAAGTAAGCCGAAGCCAAGAAATCTAAACCTTTCAAAAGAAGTAAGTAATGAAAACATTGATAACACATTTGGAAACCTAAAGTAAAAATCCTTAAACTTAATTTTATTTTCTTAAAAATTTCGGCAGCACCTCCATTGTAAAAACTAGCCCCGAAACGGGTACAAACATAGAATATAAATAAAGTATCCCCAAACGGGACCAAATCACGCCCAATGGCGGAAACAACTAACACAAGCATATATATGTATACGACGCCCAACAGCGAAGATCAACACAAAGGATAATGAAAAGTAAGACATCAAACCCACCAAGCGAACATATAACCCATCGCTCTGAGTATCGCAACTACAAGTCTTGCCAAGTCTTACTACATATAGAAATACTAGTTTTCTGATTGATGGAGTTAACTAGATACAGCAGGAATAATATACAATAGTGGCATGGGCCAATGTGTACCACCTACCAAAGCAAATCACCCGAATGTAAGCTGTGTGCAGGCGATGCCGCTATTGATCCATACGGTCAGCCTGCTAGAACTGTGGCATAACGGGGGTGAGTTGCCAACTCATGAGTAGAAAACATCAGCAGGTAGAAATCGAATAATACAACGTTTCCTAGGTCAACTATATCATAAAGGTAATACTATGATATCTAGGGTGACCGTGTCTATATATATGCCAACAATAATCACTACCTGTATGCATGTGGATATCATCCAACAATATAATCAATGCTTGTATGCATGTGGATATCATCCAACAATATAATCAATGCCTATATGCATGTGGATATCATCCAACAATATAATCAATGCCTATATGCATGTGGATCTCGTCCACTCGAAACATCATGAAAGCATATGCATGTAAATATATGAGGATATCAAAGAACGTGTGTCCATCAATGACACATCAAATCATGGAACCTGAGTGTCCAACACCGACACTCGAAAAATCATGAAACCCGTGTCCAGCATCGACACGTAAATCCTCATATCTCAGCCGTCGCAACCTCAGATCGGCCCTCAGGCGCCGCATACTCTGGTCGGCCCTCATATTCATATCACGACTCCGGTTGGTATCCTCCGGATAACCGCCGAGTCCAAATACTATCCCCGGTAGGTAGTGCTCCCCTTCCAGACTCACCGCCTAACTATACAAGTTTTCTTGCCCCGGGGTACCTCACCGGGTCCACCATGTACCCGCAGACGGTGCCTACCGCTCCTCGAATCGGGTTTCACATGCCAATCTCAGAACCGAGAAAACACATGGTGGACGTCTCGAAATATCATATCAAGAGAAACCGGGTTCTTAAAAAATACATATTTTTCTTTGAAATATAACCACGGTTCTCAAATCCAGAATCTCATGAAAATGGCATCTCAATTCGTAATATCATAAAGCATGATGTATGCAAACATAGAACAGAATTGTGAGCATATCCGTATATCATGCAACATATCAAAATGATGTGAACATAGCAAGTATATCATGCAACATATCAAATTGATGTGAACATAGCAAGTATATCATGCAAAGAGTCATATGACAGTACTGAACAATTAAGAGTCATAGCATGATGTAGCAATTCTACCGTGTAGTTACATAGCAATTATCGATGATGAAAGTGTGTGAGCCGGCCAATCCGTGTAAGTGTAACATACGCATCATCGATAATCGTGTAGGTGTACTAGCACAGGCATATGTAATGCGATGAGAATATCATGAACGTTGCATAAAGTACATCGTAAGCGAAATGCTACAAGGTATACATATCTATATCATAATCGAGTCGGTGAATCTATCAATCGGCATCTAGCCCCACAACATCACGTACGGTATAATCCATCGTACAGCATCCTCTAATCAAGGGTATGGATCAATCATCAAGTAAAACTCATTATGTACGGTATCCGTCATACGGCGGCATTAAACCATTAGGGATCCTATCAACCTATATGACAATGAGCGTACGGACCTAACATCTCGTACGGCATATCACTCATGATTCACAACATTATATATATTTATTTACCTATCTCCCAGGTCACATCCGTATCAATCTCATATCGTGGGACCGACAAAGGTATCAACTATCTCTTATCGACTCGCATCCACATAACGACATATCACACCAAGTCATCATATCGCATCGTATACTCTTTTCATCATATTAATATCTCACATCAAGTCATCTTACATATACATTCTATCTTATAAATCTCATGTCATGCTACTCTAAATCTCATACTTATTCTCGTGCGCTGCCTATATTTATATATCGTGATTCACATCCTTAAATATATCTTCGAGACAACCTTATATATATCATAGCATTTCATACTAAACTATAATCACATCCATGGGTTCCTAGTATAGGTTTCTTCGACCATATTCATATGTTTCTAACATGGTTTCTTTAACTATATTCTACATAGATCGGTTTCCATTATAATTTGCGGGGGTGCTATACGCCATCCACTCGACTTCCCCCGTAGTTATAAATCTACTCACCTGTGGAACTCCTCGTTCAACCGTAGTCGATGTGCTTCGTCGTCTTGGAAGTCCACGCGAGGTACCTACGAATCAACACATATCGTAATGTTATGAAAACCAAGTCCGAAAACCGATACGGCGCCCGAATTGCCTATAAGTTAGAACCTATAGCCTACGCATGCAAAAACAACCAAACAACCCTTGTCGTTGACGTACAAACGTCCAACGACCAAATACAATATCAAATCTCAAAACCAAGAATCCCAATACCGGAAAACATAGCCAAAACCATAACTAGGGTCGCTATTCGTGAAAACCACCAAGCCTAAAACCCAATCGTACCAATCACGTGTTCACAACACACTAAATATTATATGAAGATAATATATATGTGATCACAATGTCAATTGAAACCCACGTCTAATTATACCGAAAACTTAGTAAGCAACCCAAAGTAGTTTTGGTGCAAAACCTCGTGGATTAGCGATTTAGTGGCTACCATGTTCATTTAATATCATAATTAGGCTTCACAACTTTTAACTATATTTTAAGCTCACTTATTTTCATAGATTCTAAAAACCTAGTTTGCACAATTATACCATTTAGACAATTTCAAAGTAACAATTTGCAAACTAACAACTAGCTTAGATTTTGTTAGTTATATGTATGCCCTAGAGGCCATTGCTATACATAGGATGTATATTGTAGTGGATGCTGGGACATATATAGGGAGAACTTTCTTGCTCGACATGATAGTATGCTATCTGGTTACTCTTTACCTTAACGTGTATACTGATTGTCTCTCTGTTACATGTTGGTAAAGCCCTTAGGATGTGTACTTGACTACCTGGACTATGATGCAGATCATACTAGTGGGGACATGGTAATCCATAAGTACATCCTTCAAGGTCCCTAGTCGTGGGTGTATCGAGATGGGGCATCGATATACCAGAGTAGACTAGCGTATACCTTCTCGACCCATACAGATGGGCGATGGATGATCCCATATCCATTGGTGTTTGACATCGGAGATGATATACGGGTGCTCAGTGGAGACTGGGTACACTGGACGGACTCGCCGAGAACTCCTAGATGGTATTATACCTTACGTCAGATGGCAGTTCTCTGGTGACACTGGTACAGGTTAGTCTGTTGACCCGAGATCGTCATAGAGTCTTGTGTGGTTCCCATTGTGCTTTGATTTCCACCTTACCACGTCCAAGAAGGCATGCAAAATGGTGGTTTTTGGGTACAGTCCCGAATCACATGGAGGCAATGAGCGATAGGAGGGGATTCGTCTCTCCCGGTATAGGGAGTTGATGTTGCGCTGTGTTCGATTGGCTATAACCGGAAATCCCTGGCCAGGGTTGCTGAGATTTACTGGTAAGTGTTACCAGTAGTTTCTCGAACTGTTATAGACCTCATATCGACACGACATATCAAGCTATTGGGGTCTGACATTTACCACCCCTAGGCGAGATATGCGACATATCAGATGACGAGACCGGACTGTACGGTAAGTGTTACTGGTTGGATTCACAGGAGTGTGAGCGGGCTTGCTCGTCGATCTTCTGATCGCTCAATACCCGGGTGGCCGTTACGTTTAGCAGACCGCTTGCGGCTTGTGGGTGTTTGATATGATCATCACCTGCTGCCGGCGTATTGACGAGTCTTTAGAGTCCTACACAGAGGTTTCCTGGCTCAAGCGAAACGAAATAGGAGAGCATATGAGATATGTGCGGGACCGAGAATAATGCGTGTATGTGATACCGTATTCTATTCTCGCGATAAATGTATCGATTGGTTGTATGCGATATAACCTAGTTATCGAATCGATGATTGATTCGATAAGCCGATACATTGGATATTAGTCGGTCATATGCGTTATGACCGGATCGTTAAATCAAGTGTTGATTTAATGATTTAATGTATAATTATATTTTTGATATATTACTTTGCATTAACTAGTATTGGTTCACTTTAAATGGATTTTCTCACTTGAAAGGCACATTGTATATGTGATATACTTTTGTGCACTTGTTTGTATCATGTTTGATGATACAAGCTCACTTGGGTTAGTGTAAAGAATTAAACCATGGTTATATGAATGGTTAGGCTTTTGATTATTTACTTACTTATTTATTTATTTATTTATTTTGGAAAAGAATATGATATGGTGGCTTTCTTTGTTTGCTTGTTGAAGCTTCATGAAGCTTTGAACAAGTCCACCATATTTGCCTCATGCTTAACCCTAACCATTCCCACTAACCATAGTCTATTCTCTACACCTAATCATGGTTGCCATATGATAAGTATTGAGATTATTTTCTATTTTAAAAAAACTGATCATATTCTTTTCTTCTTCTTCTCCTTCTTCAACATGAAGAAAGCTTGCCTCCATCAATGGCAACTTGAGAAAAAGAGTGAGAAATCCAATTCTAAAGTGAACCCACTTTCTATTTCTTCATCCTCTACCACTTGCCAAGTAGTATAGGGTGTTTTCTTCACAAGTTTCATGACTTGGTGAAGTTGGAGCTTGATCTTGTGTTGCCTCGACGTAGATCATCTTCGGCAACGAAGCCGACGACCAAGCCCGTCCATTTCTCCGATGAAGCCGACGCTAGAGCCCGGGATTCGATTTGGACTGCAAGGAGACTTCATCATGGAGCTATGGAGGAGGAGGACCGGATCTACAAAGGTTGTATTTCAGTTCCCTTAGTTAAGTTGTTAACTAGTTGCTTGTTTTCGCCTAAAATCTAGTTAACGATCTGTATTAGGGTTTCTCGGCACTTGTAAAATTTGAAATTGGCATGGTTGATGCCTTGTGAGACCTCTTTGGAGTGCCTAGGAACCCTACAGTGGTATCAGAGACTAGCTAGAGCCTTAGGCGATTTCTAGACGACGTTTGAAATCCGAACGAACATCGAAACCCTATTTTTCCATGCTCTCTGGACTTTTTTCAAAAACTGGGTTTTTTCCAAATTAAAAATGCTTAAAAAATTTAGCAGGGAATTCTAAGAATTACGGTGCAAAAATTACCTCATGATATGTTTAAAGCGCGGCGGAACCGCGGCAGAAGACTGGCTTCTGCGGCGGTTCCGCGGCCAAATGATGGGATCGGCTTCCAATATTTGCACAGTAATTCATGTTTTCAGGTGCTGAGTTTTCTGGGAATTTTTAATATGCACTCAACAGTTGAGTATTCTGGGGTTGTATTGGGAATCGAAGATTCGATCGGATTATCAAACTTTATCTATGTGTTTTTCCGGATAATTTTAGAATATGTTAAAAAGTTCGACCGGATGTAAATACCCAATCTTTCCCTTATCGGGAAATTTCCAAGTGTTGGATCTTTCCGTGGTTTAAGGACGTTCTAAGTAGTGCAAGTAACGCGATGGTCCCTCTAGAAGACAACAAAGCTTAACTCGATTATATGACCGTCTTGAACTGCACTTTGAACCTTCGGGTTTGGGGCAGTACGACGTGTCACATGTGAGGCGTTGGCTTGACCCTTCTACGGCTGGACCGTTGGTACTGAGGCACGAAGTGAATGTTTTTAAACTTATTTCATGTGTTGAGCTGTTTCGGGAAAGCTTGGGTGTTCGATTGTTCGATCGGAAAGTTTAACATTTTCTATTTATCCGGAATGTGATACAATAATTGGAATTCACAAGTAGTTATGAGATAACTGAATGAATGTTATAAACATAGCAGTTTAGTCTCACTTGATCGGTTGCCACGGAATTTTGATGTGATCAAAAGTCCGTCGCAATCACGTAGCGTACGCGGATACTCGTCGGGTAAACTTAATAGACAGCCTCACTCCATAGCCCCGACCAAGTGACTGTAGGAGAACCCCGTCGCCGAAAGCATCCGTTCGGGTGCTCGCGGCAGCGATGTTCCGCCTTGGTGCACTTCGTCGACGGCGTCGGGGGTGCGGCCGCCTACTAAAGTTTGCGACGAGCATTCGATCAGAATGTCGGGAATCCTGTTGAATGGCCCGACTTGATATTGAAAAATGTTTTCGATAATGAGACTAAAATGCGGGGTTTATAATTGTTAGGCATGCGATGTCTAAGGAATTCATTTGATTAGGAATGCGATGTCTAAAGGGATTGCGGATTCCAACTGTTGTAGTTTTACACTTTCTTTTTTATGACCGTAAGTGTAATATGTGATATCGCCGGTTTCGTTGCTATATGTCAACGAAAATTGGGATGCGCATATTTACTTACGTTGATGACATGTGATGTTATGTGTTGCTGGATATGTTATATTGGATCGTCGTGTTTGAATAGCCAGGGGGTTTTATGTAAGATGAGTGTTTTTCATTTTCATTCATGTAAAAAACTTGTATATAATATTCTTTTATTGGGGCACTTCCAGGTTGCGGAAGATGTCACCTTTTGTATATTATTTACTTTTCCGCACTAGGATAGACCCAAGAAGGAGAGCACAAGTAACCGGGTTCTGGAGTCCAGTGGGAGACCAACTCTAGGAGTCGAGTCCGGGTCTCCTAACTCTAGAATTGGTAGGGTTGCTTGCCACTCTCGTAGGGGTCTAGGGGTGTGGGTTTGGCTATTCATCGCGACCGTGGAATCCGTGTTTTATACTGGCTCGTATTGAAAACACGGACGTCCTAGTATATCCAATATTTCATATGTTTCTTCTGCTGCGATATCTGTGATGTGATCATGTGATGTTCTGTGATGGATACTGTATATAGCATATATGATATATTATATAGACGTTACTTATGTTTTACACCTGCGCTAGCCCTGCCCCGCTCTGCCGTTAGTTACCTAACCTAACGGTGCACGAGGGGACATCGAGGCGAATGCGGATGGCATAGGTGTACGTCGTATTTATCTGTGATGTTTAGGTACTTAAATGATGGGACTTCATTAATGTGATTAATGAAAGTAAAAGAAACCTAAAGATGTTGTAGAATTGAATTTCAAAAATAAAACAGGTAGCTACAGTTCTTGCTTTGCACAGCGGTATATATGATATATCCTGCACCTTATTCGACAAGGAAAGGACCGAGATCCCTTCACCGGGAGTGACTCCTTTAGCAATAACTGGCAGATGCTACAACTCTCGGTTTGTCTTCTGATTGCTTCTATAGTTTCTACTTTGCACAGTGATATATATGATATATCCCGCACCTTATTCGATGAGGAAAGGGCCGACGATCCCTTCACCGGGAGTGACCCCTTTAGCAAAACTAGAAAAGCATCAAAAACACTCCATTTCAAAATCATTTGATTCTACAACGATATCAAGTTCATTACGCAATAGGTTTTCAGAAAAACCTGTCGTAGCCTTCCGTCATTTCAGATAAGTAGTAGTTAGTATTCGTGCTGCGTTTGTTGGCCTTTGTCAAGGCGTAGTGTGCGGTAGCTGACTGGTGCTTATCTGCTTATGCATATGATGCAGATTGGGTTAGGGTAGTCGTGCGACCTTGTTGGCCTTTGTCAAGGGTCGTGCGGGTGGGTTTAATTCAATCAGGAAATGACGGGTTGAACTTGACTAGCATCCTATGGATTGTTGGCCTTTGTCAAGGTCATAGGAGGTTAGGGGCAAAATATTATCGGGAATTTCAAGTGTTGAAATTTGCAATGAGATTGCATACCTTCTATGAGATAGTTGGATCCCGATACCCGCTGCGAGTAAGAGTTACTCCTGGGAGAGTTTTACACATTACAATTAGCCGATCAAGTAGGTGTCTAGAAAGGTGTCAACGGGGTTACGCCTCTGGGAAAACGAGGTTTACATTAATTAGGTTCGTGCGAAAGCACGGGGGACCTCCCTCAAAGTACCGACACTGGCCTGGCTGAAAGATTGGCGAACCTGTAGCGTGTAATTAATCCAGGCTAGTCTTTCCTTTTAGGGTTTGAAGGAAGATTTGATAAAAACAGTGGGAGCCATCCTGATTAGATAAAATAATAACCAATCTATTCTTGCAAGAGAGCGCGCTGAGTGTTTTCTTCTCTCTCTCTCAAGGTAGCGACCATATCACGCCTTAATCAAGATAATAATACGGATGTATTGACCGAACCCGCTTGTTATACTGAGCTGGGGAACGTTGGTCCCGCTCCAACTTATAATTGTTATAAGACAGAGCAGGAAATAGAGGATTACCAGAATTCCCGTGCCACCCAAACGAAGAGAGTGCATGCTGATGCATCATCTTCGGGTGTGTTCTTTATAAAGAACTGTTTCTCTATTCTCTACGTCCTGGATATTTGATACCGGATCAGGATTCCAGATATGTAATATGTTACATAGGGCTACAGAAAGGTAGAGAACTGAGAACGGGTGATAAGTTTCATAAGGCAGAAAACGGGGCAAGTGTTGCAGCCAAGTCTGTTGGTCACTGTCACCCTGTATTACCAATACATTGATTCTAAACGAATGCTATTAGATACCGAACCTGATATACAAAATCATATCAGTCTCTTTATTAGTAAAGAAATGATAAAATTTGGTATTGTCGGATAATGTTTTGAACATTTCCTATATCAAAAGTTGATCGGATCAGGCACGTTATCTAAAAGCATTGATGTTCTAAATCAAACTACAGTTCTTAGTGTACAGAACACAAACAAGAGGAAGAGTTCAGAACTGAACGAATCCTTCTTGAGGCATTGTTGACTAGGTCATATCAATGCGACCCGACTGGCTGAAGTTACTTCTAGATGCATATTTAAATCAGTTTGAATTTACATCTTGTGAAACTTGCCAGTCATGTCATAAAGATATAATGACACCAGCTCTGTTTATTGGAAACAGAGAAAGAGTCAGTGATCTCTTGGGATGATACATGTTGATGTATAAAGGCCCCCTGTCTACACATGCCAAGACCGGTTCTTTGTACTTCATTACATTCTCTGATGATCTCTTTAGATTCAGACATATGTTCCTGTTGAAACACAAGTCCGAAACTTTTGAGATATTCACAGAATATAAGTTAGAAGTAGGGAACCAATAAGGGTACAAGTATTATGTTCTTTGATGTGATCAGGGAGGAGAATACTTGAGCACGGAATTCCTGGACTATTCTAAAGGAGAATGAGATTCTCTCTCAGGATTACTCCTCCATATACACCATAGCACAATGGTATATCGGGGCGGAGAAATCACACCCTATATGATAAGGTGTGCTTTATGATGAGTACTACTGAGTTACCTATTTCCTTTTTGGGAGTCATGCACTTGAGAAGCTGCATACCTATTGAATAGGGTTCAAATCAAATCAGTTGCCTACCACTTCATATGTGATATGGAAAGGGAAGAGCCCATATCTTAAGATGGTTAAGATTTGGGGTTATCCAGCCTATGTCTAAAAGCAAAATCCAGACAAGCTCGAGGCCAGGTCTGTTATGTAGAACTGGAAAGGTTCCAGCTATACAAACTACAGCAGATGATTTGGTAGAACCAAAGGATTCAGTAGAGACCAACGAACCTCAGCCTCTCCGCCGATCTAGTAGGGTTCCTCACCCACCTGAGAGATACTTCAGTTTCTCGATGACAGTGGGAGCGAGGATTGCATCATGAGATGATGACCCAACTAGTTTCGAGCTGGCCATCAGGAGTGGGACTCTGTAAGAATGGCTGGATGCTTAGCGATCTGAGATGGAATCCTTATACACCAACAAAGTATGGACTTTGGTTGCTATATCTGAAGGGTTAAATCCCCATCAGCAGCAAGTATATCTTGAGAAGATTACTTGGTGTAGATGGAAAAGTTGAGACTTTCAAAGCTATACATGTTAAAGGTTTTCATCATCGACCAGGCATGGATAATGATGAAACCTTTTTCTAGTGGCTATGCTTAAGTCCATCCAGATCTTACTTGCCACGGCTACATACCATGACTACGATATCTGGTGGTTGGGTGTCATGACAACTTTTCTAAATGATGTTTTAGAAGAGAGCGTCTATAAGTACACAGCCAGAGGGCTTCGCAGACAGTGGGAGCAGCGGAAACGTGTGCAAGATATTTTATGTGATAAAGCAGGCATCGCGGAGTTGGAACATCTGTTTTGATGGATCAGTCAAAGAGTTTGACTTCATCAAAATGGTAGATGAACCTTGTATATACAAAAAGGTAGTAGGGAGTATGGTGGTGATCCTCGTAGAGTACGTGGATGACATACTCTTGATAAGAAAGGAGTTTCCTATGCTACGCTCGGTCAATCTCCGCTTATGACAATGATTCTCCATAAAGGATCAAAGTGATACCTCCTAAATCCTGGGTTTTGGATCTATGAGATAGATCTAATTGGATGTTAGGATTCTCACTAGTTGTAGTGAGATGGTATCAATCGATCCTGGGGAGAATCACTGGAAGGGTTCCAGAGTGATAAGGACGACTGAAAGTCGGTCACAGGCATTGTCTTTACCCTCAGTAAAGGGACGGTATGTTGGAAGAGTTCCAAGCTAGATACCGTGGCTAACTAGACGATAAAGGCTGGATACATCGCTACTTATGATGCTACCAAAGAGGCAGTCTGGATGTATATTTGTTCATGAGATGAACTTCGTTCCTACCATTGTGAGACAATGGAGTTGTGGCTTATGCCAAGGAACGCCCATCCCATCAGTGATCCAGACATATTCTGAGGCAGCATTACCTGATCATGGAGATAGTTGATCTCCAGGGTGATCGAGGTTAGGAGAGTAGACTCAGAGGACAACACGTCGGATCCACTCACAAAGGCCTTTTCCCAGAGAGAGACTTTTATTGGATGGTTGAGTATGAGATACTACAACCACTGCTACAGATGGCCCTAGTGCAAGTGGGAGATTGTTAGTTATATGTATGCCCTAGAGGCCATTGCTATACATAGGATGTATATTGTAGTGGATGCTGGGACATATATAGGGAGAACTTTCTTGCTCGACATGATAGTATGCTATCTGGTTACTCTTTACCTTAACGTGTATACTGATTGTCTCTCTGTTACATGTTGGTAAAGCCCTTAGGATGTGTACTTGACTACCTGGACTATGATGCAGATCATACTAGTGGGGACATGGTAGTCCATAAGTACATCCTTCAAGGTCCCTAGTCGTGGGTGTATCGAGATGGGGCATCGATATACCAGAGTAGACTAGCGTATACCTTCTCGACCCATACAGATGGGCGATGGATGATCCCATATCCATTGGTGTTTGACATCGGAGATGATATACGGGTGCTCAGCGGAGACTGGGTACACTGGACGGACTCGCCGAGAACTCCCAGATGGTATTATACCTTATATCAGATGGCAGTTCTCTGGTGACACTGGTACAGGTTAGTCTGTTGACCCGAGATCGTCATAGAGTCTTGTGTGGTTCCAACTGTGCTTTGATTTCCACCTTACCACGTCCAAGAAGGCGTGCAAAACGGTGGTTTTTGGGTACAGTCCCGAATCACATGGAGGCAATGAGCGATAGGAGGGGATTCGTCTCTCCCGGTATAGGGAGTTGATGTTGCGCTGTGTTCGATTGGCTATAACCGGAAATCCCTGGCCAGGGTTGCTGAGATTTACTGGTAAGTGTTACCAGTAGTTTCTCGAACTGTTATAGACCTCATATCGACACGACTTATCAAGCTATTGGGGTCTAACGTTTACCACCCCTAGGCAAGATATGCGACATATCAGATGACGAGACCGGACTGTACGGTAAGTGTTACTGGTTGGATTCACAGGAGTGTGAGCGGGCTTGCTCGTCGATCTTCTGATCGCTCAATACCTAGGTGGCCGTTACGTTTAGCAGACCGCTTGCGGCTTGTAGGTGTTTAATATGATCATCACCTGCTGTCGGCGTATTGACGAGTCTTTAGAGTCCTACACAGAGGTTTCCTGGCTCAAGCGAAACGAAATAGGAGCGCATATGAGATATTTGCGGGACCGAGAATAATGCGTGTATGTGATACCGTATTCTATTCTCGTGATAAATGTATCGATTGGTTGTATGCGATATAACCTAGTTATCGAATCGATGATTGATTCGATAAGCCGATACATTGGATATTAGTCGGTCATATGCGTTATGACCGGATCGTTAAATCAAGTGTTGATTTAATGATTTAATGTATAATTATATATTTGATATATTACTTTGCATTAACTAGTATTGGTTCACTTTAAATGGATTTTCTCACTTGAAATGCACATTGTATATGTGATATACTTTTGTGCACTTGTTTGTATCATGTTTGATGATACAAGCTCACTTGGGTTAGTGTAAAGAATTAAACCATGGTTATATGAATGGTTAGGGTTTTGATTATTTACTTACTTATTTATTTATTTATTTATTTTGGAAAAGAATATGATATGGTGGCTTTCTTTGTTTGCTTGTTGAAGCTTCATGAAGCTTTGAACAAGTCCACCATATTTGCCTCATGCTTAACCCTAACCATTCCCACTAACCATAGTCTATTCTCTACACCTAATCATGGTTGCCATATGATAAGTATTGAGATTATTTTCTATTTTAAAAAAACTGATCATATTCTTTTCTTCTTCTTCTCCTTCTTCAACATGAAGAAAGCTTGCCTCCATCAATGGCAACTTGAGAAAAAGAGTGAGAAATCCAATTCTAAAGTGAACCCACTTCCTATTTCTTCATCCTCTACCACTTGCCAAGTAATATAGGGTGTTTTCTTCACAAGTTTCATGACTTGGTGAAGTTGGAGCTTGATCTTGTGTTGCCTCGACGTAGATCATCTTCGGCATCGAAGCCGACGACCAAGCCTGCCCATTTCTCCGATGAAGCCGACGCTAGAGCCCGGGATTCGATTTGGATAGCAAGGAGACTTCATCATGGAGCTATGGAGGAGGAGGACCGGATCTACAAAGGTTGTATTTCCGTTCCCTTAGTTAAGTTGTTAACTAGTTGCTTGTTTTCGCCTAAAATCTAGTTAACGATCCGTATTAGGGTTTCTGGGCACTTGTAAAATTTGAAATTGGCATGTTTGATGCCTTGTGAGACCTCTTTAGAGTGCCTAGGAACCCTACAGATTTTTCATGTCTAAACATGTTAAACTACACATATAACCATATCCAATTAATCAAAACCCTCCCTTGAATTTCTAAACTTGCTAATTAACACCATATTTAAACACCTAATAAGCTAAATTAAAGTAATTAACTAACAATTAACCCTTAGGGTTAGGATTTATACCTCACAAACTTCATATCAAACTTGCAAATTTGACTCCCAAAATGGTCTCCAAAATGCTAACTTGCTCCTTGATCCAAGCTAGATTAGGCTAATGAATAATGGGTAAGAATTTGATTTAGAGTTTGTAGGATTTTTTTATTGATTTTTGATGTATTTTTGAAGCTTTTTGAGTTGGTAATGGAGGTGGGGAAATTTGGGGCTGCCACTAATAGGCTCGGCCAAGGAGGAGAGATGGAGAGTTTTGTGTGAGTGTGTGGAAATATCTAGATTAAGATAACTATTAAAACTTAATTAATGCACCTCCCATCAATCTATCTCTAATTCATTTTCTTTTCTATTTTTCTTTAACCCTAGAAAAGTCTAGAACCCTTAAGATATTTGGAGAAAAGAAAACAATTTTGTAAACTTGTAATTAATTTGACATGGTTAACATTTGTATATTTAACCCATTCCAATTTGTAATTACCACTAATTAAGTGTATAAATAAAATCTTATAATAATATTTTAATTAAGGAAAAATATTCAAGTGAACTAATAATTATAAGTGACTAAATAAATACCACATACTAGCAATTTTCTAGTTAAACTAGGTGCATTCAAGTCTATATTGAAAAATGATTATTTCCCGGTTTTTACGGAAAATACAAATTATTTACCAATTAACGGAAAACGCCTAAACGATTTCTGAAACGTTACAATCTTCCCCCCATAAAGAAATTCGGTCCCCGAATTTAAATTTAAATCCCCAAATACTAAAACATTTCAATAATCAGCTCAAATCAACGAGGCTCCGAAATCACGGAAGATACAAAAATACCACAGCGCATCGTGTGCACCTGAAAACAAGTATGAAAATCAAAATCGAACTCTAACGCAATCACTGGAGTTATAATGGAGATACAAATCTCGAAATCCACTACTGAAATCCAATATATACTAGTTGAATACTATAATAAGTATATAGTATGCATCCTTTGAAAAATCTTCTAAAAACTGAATAAAACACATGCAATTCTTTTTTGAATGGCCGCGTGATGCGTAACTCACGGCACAAGTGACTGACGCTCCTTTGTAAAGTAATAATATACGTTCATATATGTTTTGCTCAAATATACGTTCCGCCCTTTTTGAAATATCCCAAAAGGTTTTCCTTTATAAACGTTCGTGTCACTCGCGGACATGTAAGAAATAGCGAGACTATAGATCCTTTTTGAAAACCTCTTGTTAAACTTTTAATGCATGAAAATTACTCAGGTACTGTCCTCAAACAGTCCTGTTCGGCTGCTACATAATATAGTTCCCATCATGAAAACAAAGTGCTCAAGAGCAAAATCAGCCTCAAAAGGCGTATCCAACAATCACGTGCGTCTGGGGCGCATGGAAATCAAATCCAAATACAAGTGCTACAATATGCACAAAAGCAAAACTAAGTGCGATGGGTGTGCACGAAAATATCTGTCCAGTGCAACGGGTGTGCACGACAACAACATCTGGTGCATAAGTGCACGAAAATCTCAATCCCGTGCAACTAACATGCACGAATGAAAATCCCAATCGAGTGCATCCGTTGTGCACAAAATCACATCTCATCTCATGCGCCCAACATACATGAGAATCTAAATCAAGTGCATCCGTCATGCACGAATGAAATCTAAATCAAGTGCATCCAACATGCATGAATAAAATATAAATCAAGCGCATCCGACATGCACAAATAAAATCTAAATCAAGTGTATCCAACATTCACGAATAAAATCGCATCCAACATACACGAATAAAATCTAAATCAAGTGCATCCGATGTGCACAAATCCAATACCAAGCGCCTAATATGCGCAAAAATCCAACCCGAGCGCGTCAGGTCAGTCTAAAGCATCTAATGCAGTAGCAAGCACGAAAACGAATCTGGTGCAACAAATGCACAAAACACAAATCCGGTGCATCCAGTGCACGAAATACCAATCCAGTGCAATAAATGCATAAAATATAAATCTAGTGCAACAAATGCATGAAATACAAATCTGGTGCAACAAGTGCACGGAAACTCATCAATAACTCAAATGCGTATAAAAACAACACTGAGTGTAACAAGGTGTATACATGTCATAAGCATGTACAACTATGTGCACAGAATCCATCCCAATGCAGTGCAAGCACATATAAGCTATACCGAGTGCAAAAACCAAATCAATCGCGTATCACATGCATAAAAATCAAATCGATAGTATCGAAATCCATAATCATAAGTACGTGCAGCCAAGGCACAAAATCAACATCAAGTGCAATAGATATGCATAAATCGCAAACCGATGTAGCGGTGTATAAACATAAATCAAGTGCAATAAATGTGCACAAAAGAAAATATCCAATAGGTGCAGCCAAGGTGCACGAAAACAATATCATGAATCTCAATCAGCAAAACTCAATCCAAGCGATAAAAGTGTGATACTCGGATCACAAAACACAAATTGCAACAAATTACATTGAGGTACACCACCTACAATGTCGAAAAATGTTGGTGCGCCCAAAATTGGTGGAGCAAGAACGTCCGCTTGCCTCCTGCTCACGGTCTGGCATCCTTTATCCCTGGGTCCTCATTTTCTCTGTGGATTACCAATCTCGCAATCCATGGGCACATCGGCCCGGTCAGGTGTGCTAACGGAAACGATTCCGCTCTAGCACTCCTCTGGTCATCTCTCGGCCAATTAGCATGACCACTCGTAAAGCAGCATGTCACTGGCGTTGGCCTCTGGCCCTCTGAATACACGTGACACATCTAATCTTCGGTGCAACTCTTATCGCAGCAGTGTACTGGAAGGCACCTGCTCAAGGTCTCTTCCGATCTCGCCTATGCCGAACTGTGCGGAAGCTAGTACTCTTGCATAATCTTTTCTCGTTTTCTGGACATCTGCGTTCTCAGCACAACATTTCCTCGGGAACTGGCCGTATCCCAACGCCTCTGTATACATATCAGATCTCTAATCTCAACGGGGAGTAACAACAGCTTGTTAACGTCTCGCACGATCCTCTTGTTCCACTCGTCTTTATTTTCGTCCACTTCGACGTCACGTCTTGCTATCTGCGTACTGCAATTGTTCTCGGCTACAGTCAATCTGGAGTCTCTCACACGGACTCGAAATTACGAACTCGGTATCTTCATCACTCTGTAGAAGATATCTAGCCGAACACGTCCTCGGGAACTCGTCCCAACCATCGGAGGAATATTCTATACTCGTCCGTTCTCGATCAACTCACAACGCATCTAGGTGAGGTCCTCTATCTGAAGCTGGTCCACTTACTGATCTTCTATCGGATCATCCAACGAACAACGTTATCTCTGGATCGATCTACTCTATATCTGAGTAAGATTCTCCACACTGGAAATCTTCAACTCAACAGGGCCTGCGTCGGCGCATCAAATCAGACGAATCATCTCAGTCGCTCATATCAACTCAAGATAGACTAGCTATCATCTATAGCATCTCTGCCTGGAAGCTCCAGCGATCTCAGCTCATAAGCTCTGGAAGCGACATCCCATCAATCTCAGCAACAGCTGGGTCATCCGTCTGCACGGTAGACAACATCACGATCTCTGAGGTAGGCTATACATCAACAGTCCTTTCACAACAGGCAGCCTCTAACAATGGTCCGATCATCCGGTGCAAACCGAACACTCGAATCAAACGAGAGGTCACAACACAAACACTAAATCGATACGTTCCCATGTCACCAGAAAACACGATGGTCAGTCCTCGTCCATGATGAGCTTGCCCTGACCGCATCACTAGCAGTAGCTCATTCTGCGCTCAAACCATGGTGACAGGAACCTCAAGCATGTATCGATGAAGATATATCAATGGGATGGAAATAATCAACAGATCCCAAAATGGATAAATGATCATAAGGAGGAACGGAATCAATGATTGTATGATCATTGGAAACGAATAGAATCAAGGATCTCAATGGATGTATCATCATGGTGATGAAGAGAATCACAGGTCTTAAGATATGTACATCCTAAGGTTTCTTAAGTGGAGTATCGTATCATAAATATACCGCGGAACATACGTACGGTACGTCACTCAACTCAAGCTACCTACTCCATCAATCAGGGTCAGCCTATGTAACGAAACTTCGGGTCTAATACCCTCCTGTTCAAGTCTAAGTTCCGTAAGGTCAAGCCTAGGTTCCGAAATAAATTACGCCCCAGACTCCACATAGTCAAACCTAGACTCGAACAAAGGTTAAACATAGCGCTCCAATACGAACTTTGTCACGACCCGAAAATATTAGCTCATGACCGGCCCTTAAATCACTCAACGTCTACAGGCGTAACATAACTTAAGTAAGCCGAAGCCCAGAAATCCAAACCTTTCAAAAGAAGTAAGTAATGAAAACATTGATAACACATTTGGAAACCTTAAGTAAAAATCCTTAAACTTAATTTTATTTTCTTAAAAATTTCGGCAGCACCTCCTTTGTAAAAACTAGCCCCGAAACGGGTACAAACATAGAATATAAATAAAGCATCCCCAAACGGGAGCAAATCACGCCCAATGGAGGAAACAACCACCACAAGCATATATATGTATACGACGCCCAACGGCGAAGATCAACACAAAGGATAATGAAAAGTAAGACATCAAACCCATCAAGCGAACATATAACCCATCGCTCTATGTCTCGCAACTACAAGTCTTGCTAAGTCTTACTACATATACAAATACTAGTTTTCTGATTGATGGAGTTAACTAGATACAACAGGAATAATATACAATAGTGGCACGAGCCAATGTGTACCACCTACCAAAGCAAATCACCCGAATGTAAGCTGTGTGTTGGAGATGCCGCTACTGATCCATGCGGTCAACCTGCAAGAACTGTGGCACAACGGGGGTGAGTTGCCAACTCGTGAGTAGAAAACATCAGCATGTAGAAATCGAATAAAACAACGATTCCTAGGTCAACTATATCATAAAGGTAATACTATGATATCTAGGGTGACCGTGTCTACATATATGCCAACAATAATCAATGCCTGTATGCATGTGGATATCATCCAACAATATAATCAATGCCTGTATGCATGCGGATATCATCCAACAATATAATCAATGCCTGTATGCATGTGGATATCATCCAACATTATAATCAATGCCTATATGCATGTAGATCTCGTCCACTCGAAACATCATGAAAGCATATACATGTAAATATATGAGGATATCAAAGAACGTGTGTCCATCAATGACACATCAAATCATGGAACCTGAGTGTCCAACACCGACACTCGAAACATCATGAAACCCGTGTCCAGCATCGACACGTAAATCCTCATATCTCAGGCGCCGCATCCTCATATCGGCCCTCATATCCATGTCATGACTCCGGTCGGTATCCTCCGGATAACCTCCGAGTCCAAATACTATCACCGGTAGGTAGTTCTCCCCTGTCAGGCTCACCACCTAACTATACGAGTCTTCTTGCCCCGGGGTACCTCACCGGGTCCGCTATGTACCCGCAGACGATGCCTACCGCTCCTCGAATCGGGTTTCACATGCCTATCTCAGAACCGATAAAACACATGGTGGACGTCTCAAAATATAATATCAAGAGAAACCGGGTTTTTAAAACAATATATATTTTCCTTTGAAATATAACCACGGTTCTCAAATCCAGAATGTCATGAAAACAGCATCTTAATTCGTAATATCATAAAGCATGATGTATGCAAACATAGAACAGAAATGTGAGCATATCCATAAATCATGCAACATATCGAAATGATGTGAACATAGCAAGTATATCATGCAACATATCAAAATGATGTGAACATAGCAAGTATATCATGCAACATATCAAAATGATGTGAACATAGCAAGTATATTATGCAAAGAGTCATATAACAGTACTGAACAATTAAGAGTCATAGCATGATGTAGCAATTCTACTGTGTGGTGATATAGCAATTATAGATGATGAAAGTGTGTGAGCCTGCCAATCTGTGTAAGTGTAACATACGCATCATCGATAATGGTGTAGGTGTACTAGCACAGGCATATGTAATGCGATAAGAATATCATGAACGCAGCATAAAGTACATCGTAAGCGAAATGCTACAAGGTATACATATCTATAACATAACCGAGTCGGTGAATCTATCAATTGCCATCCATCCTCACAACATCATTTACGGTATAATACATCGTACGATATCCTCTAGTCAAGGGTATGGATCAATCATCAAATAAAACTCATCACGTACGGTATCCGTCGTACAGCGACATTAAACTATTAGGGATCCTATCAACCTATATGACAATGAGGGTACGGACCTAACGTCTCGTACGACATATCACTCATGATTCACAATATTATATATATTTATATACCTATCTCCCAGGTCACATCCGTATCAATCTCATATCGTGGGACCGACAATGGTATCAACTATCTCTTATCGACTCGCATCCACATAACGGCATATCACACCAAGTCATCATATCGCATCGTATACTCTTTTCATCACATTAATATCTCACATCAAGTCATCTTACATATACATTCTATCTTATAAATCTCGTGTCATGCTAGTCTAAATCTCATACTTATTCTCGTGCGCTATCTATATTTATATATCGTGATTCACATCCTTATATATATATATAAATCTTCGAGACATCCTTATATATATCATATATCATTTCATATTAAACCTTTAATCACATCCGTGGGTTCCTAGTATAGGTTTCTTCGGCCATATTCATAAGTTTCTAACATGGTTTCCTTAACCATATTCTACATATATCGGTTTCCATTATAATTTGCGGGGGTGCTATACGCCATCCACCCGACTTCCCCCGTAGATATAAATCTACTCACCTGTGGAACTCCTCGTTCAGCCGTAGTCGATGTGCTTCGTCGTCTTGGAAGTCCACGCGAGGTACCTACGAATCATCACATATCGTAATGTTATGAAAACCAAGTCCGAAAACCGATACGGCGACCGAATTTCCTATAGGTTAGAACCTATAGCCTACGCATGCATAAACAACCAAACAACTCTCGTCGTTGACGTACAAACGTCCAACGACCAAATACAATATCAAATCTCAAAACCAAGAATCCCAATACCGGAAAACATAGGCAAAACCATAACTAGGATCGCTATTCGTGAAAACCACCAAGCCTAAAACCCAATCGTACCAATCGCGCGTTCACAACACACTATATATTATATGAAGATAATATATATATATCATCACAACGTTAATTGTAACCCACGTCTAATTATACCGAAAACCTAGTAAGCAACCCAAAGGAGTTTTGGTGCAAAACCTCGTCGATTAGTGATCTAGTGGCTACCATGTTCATCTAATATCATAATTAGGCTTCACAACTCTTAACTATATTTTAAGATCACTTATTTTCATAGATTCTAAAAACCTAGTTTGCACAATTATACCATTTAGACAATTTCAAAGTAACAATTTGCAACCTAACAACTATCTAAGATTTTTCATGTCTAAACATGTTAAACTACACATATAACCATATCCAATTAATCAAAACCCTAACTTGATTTTCAAAACCCTCTCTTGAATTTCTAAACTTGCTAATTAACACCATATTTAAACACCTAATAAGCTAAAATAAAGTAATTAAATAACAATTAACCCTTAGGGTTAGGATTTATACCTTACAAACTTGATATCAAACTTGCAAATTTAACTCCCAAAATGGCTTCCAAAATGCTAACTTGCTCCTGTAAGACTACGGTAGCGCCCCGGCCGTCTATCCGAGGCAAAAATGCGGAAACGAAAAATTTTCTTAACTTTAAACCGGCACTACCGCATCCTAAAAACCCGGATCGAACCATTAACCTATAACTAGCTATCAAGAGAAGGGATAGAGGACTATACCGATCGATCCATGTCCTTCGGTCTTCGGCCACCATCCCAAGCTCCTCGCGGAATCTCCGGTCTTCACCTCCTCATCGGAAAGGGCACCACACTGCCGGGTTCCCACCTCTGGACCGAGGCAACCCGGGCACGAAGTTGGCGAGCCGACGTGCCCAAGGATGCTGTAGGCTAAGTGTAGTAAGGTTTGTCTAATGGGGTTGTGAAGTTGCCATAAAGATGTGGAGGAAAAAAGATATGGAGATGAGCTTTTGAATTTTTTAAGCAATCCAAGTGAGAATGAATAATTTTCCACTCAAAAATGAACCTCTCCCTCACTCACCAAAATGTGGCCGGCTATATATCAAAATGGGAGAGATCAAAAACCATGAAGTGAGGTGAGTATAGTAAAAGGAAGAGGTGATCATAACAAATGTGATGATAATGAGGTTATAATGTCACATCCATTTCAAATCTAATCCAAATCAATTCTTATCTCATTAATGCTAGCCATGATGCAAGAAAAAGCAAAGATGCTTTGAATTATCATAATCTCTCCATTTACAAGAAACCCCCTCCACAAAGCTAATTTGCAAATTACCCCCTCCATCAGAAAAATCCGGCCGTGAAGGAACAAAGGAAAACTGGCCGAAACGGAATACAAACTGGAAACTTCAGAAAATTGATCCCGTAATAAATTACAGGAAAACCCCGCGACTGTATATACATACCAGCATTTGTATTCCGACCGAATACAAATGCAATGAGACAAAATCTGTAGGGTTCCTAGGCACTCTAATGGAGTCTCCCAAGTGATCAAACATGCACAAATCAAAAATTCCTAGTGCCGAGAAAACCTAGAACGGATCGTTAACTAGATATATAGGCGAAGTAAGCAAGTATACGGAAATATAGCTAAATGGAAGGGGCTACAACCTTTGTAGATCCGGTCCACCACATCCTAGACTCCGTGACGAGGTCCCTCCGCTGTCCAAATCAAATCCATGACTCTGGCATTGGCTCCATCGGAGAATGGGCGGGCTTGATCGTCGGTTCGATGCCGAAGATGATCTACGTCGAGGCATCACAAAACTCGAGCTCCGCCTTCGCCAAGTCAAGAAACTTGTGAAGACAACACACTCTACTATATGGCAAGTAGTAGAGGATGAAGAAATAGGAAGTGGGTAGACTTTAGATTAGGATTTCTCACTTGATTTGGCTAGTTGCCATTGAAGGTGCAAGCTTTCTTCAACTTGAAGATGAAGAAGAAGATGATAAAGAATTATGATAAGTTATATGAAAATAGAAAATAAATCATTCTTATCATAATGTCAACTATGGTTAGATGTAGAGAACAAACTAAGGTTAAAGTGAATGGTTAAGGTTAAGGAAACAAACAAAATAGTCAACCATTCAAAGCTTCATGAAGCTTCAAAGATTATCCAAACTTAGCCACTATTTTATTTCTTTCAATAAAGAATAAATGAATAAATAAATAAGCAAATAAAATGAAACCCTAACCATTCATATAACCATCGTCAATTCTTTACACAAACCCTAGCTTGCATGTATCATCAAACATGATACAATCTTGTGCACAAAAGTATATCACATATACAACTTGTGCATACCAAGTGAGAAAATCCATTTAAAGTGAACCAATACTAGTTAATGCAAAGTGATATATCAAATATAAAATTATACATTAAATCATTAAATCAACACTTGATTCAATGATCCGGTTATATCGCATATAACCGGCTAGTATCCACTGTATCGGCTTATCGAATCAATCCTTGATTCGATAACTAGGTTATATCGCATACAACCATTCGACACATTCATCGCGAGAATGAAATACGGTATCACATACACGCATTATTCTCGGTCCCGCACATATCTCATATGCGCTCCTATTTCGTTTCGCTTGAGCCAGGAAACCTCTGTGTAGGACTCTAAAGACTCGTCAATACGCCGGCAGCGGATGATGATCATATCAAACACCCACAAGCCGCAAGCGGTCTGCTAAACGTAACGGCCACCCGGGTATTGAGCGATCAGAAGATCGACGAGCAAGCCCGCTCACACTCCTGCGAATCCAACTAGTAACACTTACCGTACAGTCCGGTCTGTTCTTCTGATATGTCGCATATCTCGCCTAGGGGTGGTAAACGTCAGACCCCAATAGCTCGATAATTCATGCTGACGTAAGGTCCATAACATTCGTGAAACTACTGATAACTCTTACCAGTATATCACTGCAACCCTGGCCAGGGATTTCCTATTATGGCCAGTCGAGCATAGCACAACATCAACCCCCAATACCGGGAGAGACGAATCCCCTCCTATCGCTCATTGCCTCCATGTGAATCGGGACTGTACCCAAAAACCACCTGTTTGCACAACTCAGTAGAGCCTTGGTAGGGTGGAAATCAAAGCACAGTAGGAGACACACAAGACTCTATGACGATCTCGAGTCTACAGACTAAGCTGCACCAGTGTCACCAGAGAACTGCCATCTGACGTGAGGTATAATACCATCTGGGAGTTCTCGGCGAGTCCGTTCAGTGTACCCAGTCTCCACTGAGCACCCGCATACCATCTCCGATGTCAAACACCAATGGATATGGGATCATCCATCGCCCATCGCATGGGTCGAGAAGATATACGCTAGTCTACTCTGGAATATCGATGCCCCGTCTCGATATCCCCTCGACTAGGAACATTTCAAGGATGTACTCATGGACTATCCAGGCCCCACTAGTATGATCTGCATCACAGTCCTGGAAGTCGAGTACACATCCTAAGGGCTTTATCAACATGTAATCAGAGAGGCAGAAAGTATACATGTTAAGATAAAGAGCAACCAGATAGCGTACTATCATGTCGAGCAAGAAAGTCCTACCTATATATGTCCCGGCATCCATTACAATATACATCCAATGTACAGTAATGGCCTCTAGGGCATACATATAACTAACAATCTCCCACTTTCACTAGGACCATCTGTAGCAGTGGTTGCAGTATCACATACTCAACCATCCCCTAAAAGTCTCTCTTTGGGAAAAGGGCCTTCGTGAGTGGATCCGCCGTGTTGTCCTCTGAGTCTACTCTCCTAACCTCGATCACCCTGGAGATCAACTATCTCCATGATCAGGTGATGCTGCCTTAGATTATGTCTGGGTCACTGATGGGACCAGGGTTCCAGGGCCAAAGCCACAGTTCCATTGTCACACAACGGTAGGAACCTAGTTCATCCTATGAACCAATATACACCCAAACTTCCTCTTTGGTAGTATCTTCAATAGCGATGTTACCAGCCTTTATCGTCTAGTTTGCCACGGTATCTAGCTTGGAACTCTTCCAACATACCGTCCCTTTACTGAGGGTAAAGACAGTGCCTGTGACTGACATTCAGTCGTCTTTATCACCCTGGAACACTTCCAGTGATTCTCCCCAGGATCGATTGATACAATCTCACTATACCTAGTGAGAACCCTAATATCCCTTTAGATCTATCTCATAGGTCCAAATCTCAGGATTTAGGAGGTATCATCTTTATCCTATTTGGAGAATCCTTGTGATAATAGGAGATTGATCGATCGTAGTATAGGAAACTCTTTTCCTGTCAAGAGTATGTTGTCTACGTACAATACGAAAATGACCACCTTACTCTCTACTACCCTTTTGTATATACAAGGTTCGTCTACCATTTTGATGAAGTCAAACACTTTGACTATCACATCAAAACAGACGTTCCAACTCCGCGATGCCTGCTTCATTATGTAAAGCAACTTGCACACGTTTCCGCTGCTCCCACTGTTTACGAAGACCTCTGGCTGTGTTCTTATAGACGTTCTATTCTAAATCAGTATTTAGAAAAGCAGTCATGGCACCCAACCGCCAGATATCGTAGTCATGGTATGTAGCCGTGGTAAGTAGGATCTGGACAGACTTAAGCATAGCTACTGGAAAAAGGTTTCATCATTATCCACGACTGGTCGATGACGAAAACCTTTAACAAGTCTAGCTTTGAAAGTCTCAACTTTTCCATCTACACCAAGTAATCTTCTCCAGATATACTTGCTCCTGATGGGGATTTAACCTTTCAGATATAGCAGCTAAAGTCCATACTTTGCTGGTGTATATGGATTCCATCTCAGATCGCTAAGCATCCAGCCATTCTTACAGAGTCCCTACTCTCGATGGCCTGCTCGAAAATAGTTGGGTCATCATCTCATGATGCAATCCTTGCTCCCACTGTCATCGAGAAACCGAGGTATCTCTCAGGCGGATGAGGAACCCTACTAGATCGGCGGAGAGGCTGAGGTTCGTCGGGAACTATAGAATCTTATGGTTCTGTCAAATCATCAACTGCAGTTTTGTATAGCTGGAACCTTTCCAGTTCTACAGAACTGATCCTGCCTCGATCTTGTCCGGATTTTGCTTTAAACATAGGCCGGACAACCCCAAATCTTAACTCGCTTAAGAGATGGGTTCTTCCCATACCATATCTCATATGGAGTGGTAGGCAGTGATTTGATTCAAACCAAATTCAATAGGTATGCAGCTTCTCAAGTGCATAACCCCAAAAGGAAATAGGTAACTCAGTAATATTCATCATAGAGCACACCATATCTAATATTATGCAATTGCTCCGCCCTGATACACCGTTGTGCTGTGGTGTATTCAGAGGAGTAGCACTGAGAGAAAATCTCATTCTCTTTTAGAATAGTCCAGGAATTCTATGCACAAGTATTCTCCTCCCTGATCTTATCATAGGACATAATACTTATACCCGTATTTTGGTTCTCTACTTCCTGGTTATATTCTGTGAATACCTCAAAAGGTTCGGACTTATATTTCAACAGGAATATATGACTGAATCTTGAGAGATTATCAGAGAATATAATGAAGTATAAAGAACCAGTCCTGGCATGTGTAGACAGGAGACCTTACATACATCATCATGCATCAGTCCCAAGAGTTCATTAACTCTTTCTCGGCTTCCAGTAAGCAGAGCTGGTGTCATTATATCTTTGTGACATGACTGGCAAGTTTCACAAGATGTAAATTTAAACTGATTTAAATATGCATCTAAAATGTAACTTCAGCCAGTCGGGTCGCATTGATATGACCTAGTCTACAATGCCTCAAGAATGATTCGTTCATTTCTGAACTCTTCCTCTTGTGTGTGTTCAGTATACTAGGAACTGTAGTTTGATTTAGAACGTCAATGCTTTTAGATAACGTGCCTGAACCGATCAACTTTTGATATAGGAAATGTTCAAAACATTATCCAACAATACAAAATTATATCCTTTCTTTTCTAACAAAGAGAGTGATATGATTTGGTATATCAGGTTCGGTATCTAATAGCATTTGTTCAGAATCAATGTATTCGTAATACAGGGTGACAGTGACCAACAGACTTGGCTGCAACACTTGCCCCGTTTTCTGCCTCATGAAACTTATCACCCGTTCTCAGTTTTTCTACCCTTTTGTAGCCCTATATAACATATTACATATCTGGGATCCTGATCCGGTATCATATACCCAGGATGCAGAGGATACTGAGAAACAGTTCTTTGTAATGAACACACCCGAAGGAGATGCATCTCATGCACTTTCTTCGTTTGGGCGGCATAGGAATCCTGGCATTCCCCTATTTCCTGCTCTGTCTTATAACAATTATAAGTTAGAGCAGGACCAACGTTCCCCAGCTCAGTATAACAAGCGGGTTCGGTCAATACATCCATATTATTATCTTGATTAAGGCGTGATATGGTCGCTACCTGGAGAGAGAGAGAAGAAAACACTCAGCGTGCGCTCTTGCAAGATCAGATTGGTTATATATTTTATCTAATCAGGATGGCTCCCACTGTTTTTATCAAATCTTCCTTCAAACCCTAAAAGGAAAGACTAGCCGGGATTAATTACACTCTACAAGTTCGCCAATCTTTCAGCCAGGCCAGTGTCGGTACTTTGAGGGAGGTTCCCCGTGCTTTCGCACGGACCTAATTACAGTAAACCTCGTTTTCCCAGAGGCGTAACCCCGTTGACACCTTTCTAGACACCTACTTGATCGGCTAATTGTAAAGTGCAAAACTCTCCCAGGAGTAACAATTACTCGCAGTGGGTATCGGGATCCAACTATCACATAGAAGGTATGCAATCTCATTGCAAATTTCAACACTTGAAACTCCCGATAATGGTTTTTACCCCTAGCACTTATGACCTTAACTATGGTCAACAAATCATAAGTACTAGTCAAGTTCTACCCGTCATTTCGTGATTAATTAGACCCACCCACATGACCCTTAACTAAGGTCAACAAAGTCACGCGACTGTCCTAACTAATCGCATCATATGTGGTGTAGGAAGACATCACTTAGCTACCGTACACTGTGCCTTGACTATGGTCAACAAACACAGCACGAATACTAAGTACTCTACTTCCTAAAATGACGGAGGGTTGCGGCTGGTTTTTGTGAAAACCTTTAACGCTTTGAACTTGATCTCGTTGCGGAATCAAATGGTTTTTAAATGGAATGTTTTTGAGGCTTTTCTAGTTTTGCTAAAGGGGTCACTCCCGGTGAAGGGATCGTCGGCCCTTTCCTCGTCGAATGAGGTGCGGGATATATCATATATATCACTGTGCAAAGCGGAAACTATAGAAGCGATCAAAGACAAACTGAGTGTGTAGCATCTGCCAGTTATTGCTAAAGGAGTCACTCCCGGTGAAGGGATCTCGGTCCTTTCCTTATCGAATAAGGTGCAGGATGTTCTATAATGAACACCGCGATGCAAAGCAAGAACTGTAGCTACCTGTTTTGTTTTGAAATTCGATTCCACAACATCAATTAGGTTTGTTTTCTTTCATTAATCTCATTAATGAATATCCCATCATTTAATTACCTAAACATCACAGATAAATATGACGTACACTTATGCCATCCGCATTCGCCTCGATGTCCCCTCGTGCACCGTTAGGTTAGGTAACTAACGGCAGAGCGGGGCAGGGCTAGCGCGGGTGTAAAACATAAGTAACGTCTATATAATATATCATATATACTATAATATCTGTCACAGAGCACAGAACATCGCATGATCACATCACAGATAACGCAGCAGAAAATATCATATGAAATATTGGATATACTAGGACGTCCGTGTTTTCAATACGAGCCAGTATAAAACACGGATTCCACGGTCGTGATGAATAGCCAAACCCACACCCCAAGACCCCTACAAGAGCGGCAAGCAACCCTACCAATTCTAGAGTTAGGAGACCCGGACTCGACTCCTCGAGTTGGTCTCCCACTGGACTCCAGAACCCGGTTACTTGTGCCCTCCTCCTTGGGTCTATCCTAGTGCAGAAAAGTAAATAATATACAAACGGTGACTAGTTCCGCAACCTGGAAGTGCCCCAATAAAAGAATATTACATACAGGTTTTTACATGAATGAAAATGAAAAACACTCATCTCACATAAAAACCCCCGGCTATTCAAACACGACGATCCAATATAACATATCCAGCAACACATAACATCACATGTCATCAACGTAAGTAAATATGCGCATCCCAATTATCGTTGACATATAGCAACGAAACCGGCGATATCACATATTACACTTACGGTCACAGAAAAGAAAATGTAAAACTACAACAGTTGGAATCCGCAACCTCCTTAGATATCGCATGCCTGACCAAATGAATTACTTAGACATCGCATGCCTAACAATTATAAACCCCGCATTTTAATCTCATTATCGAAAACTCTTTTCAATATCAAGTCGGGCAATTCAACAGGATTCCCGACATTCTGATCGAATGCTCGTCGCAAACTTTAGTAGGCGGCCGCACCCCCGACGCCGTCGACGAAGTGCACCAAGGCGGAACACCGCTACCGGGAGCACCCGAACGGATGCTTTCGGCGACGGGGTTCTCCTACAGTCACTTGGTCGGGGCTATGGGGTGAGGCTGTCTATTAAGTTTACCCGGCGAGTATCCGCGTACGCTACGTGATTGCGACGGACTTTTGATCACATCAAAACTCCGTGGCAACCGATCAAGTGAGACTAAACTGCTACGTTTACAATATTCATTCCGTTATCTCATAACAATTTGTGAATTCCAATTATTGTATCACATTCCGGATAAATAGAAAATGCTAAACTTTTCGATCGAACAATCGAACACCCAAGTTTTCCCGATACAGCTCAACACATGAAATAAGTCTAACAACATTCAGTTCGTGCCTCAGTACCAACGGTCCAGCCGTAGAAGGGTCAAGCCAACGCCTCACATGTGGCACGCCGTACTGCCCCAAACCCGAAGGTTCAAAGGGCAGTTCAAGACGGTCACATAATCGAGTTAAGGTTTGTTGTTTTCTAGAGGGTCCATCGAGTTACTTGCACTACTTAGAACGTCGTTAAACTACGGAAAAGTCCAACAATTGGAAATTTCCTGGCAGGGGAAAAAGTGGGTATTTATATCCGGTCGAACCTTTTAACATATTCTAAGAATACCCGGAAAAGCACACCGACAAAAATTAGACAGTACGATCGAATACACCGAGTCCCCAATACAACCCAGAAAATGCAACTCTGGAAAAAATTATTAAAATCCCCAGGAAATCCAGCACAGATAACTAAGAATTACTGTGTAACAGTGGATGCACAAAACGACAAACTGGCGGCGGATCCGCCGCACGAGCCATGCTCGTGCCGCGGTTCCGCGGCTCTTTGATGGAATTACTCCATCGAAATTCACAGTAATTCTTAAATTAGCCTGCTGATTTTTCTGGATATTTTTAATGTGGAAAAATCCTCGAAATTAGAAAATGTACAGAGAGCATATTCTTAGTCGGGGTTTTGGGTCGATCGGACTTCTGATTCCGTCGGGACTTCGCCTAAGGCTCTAGCTAGGCTCTGATACCACTGTAGGGTTCCTAGGCACTCTAATGGAGTCTCCCAAGTGATCAAACATGCACAAATCAAAAATTCCTAGTGCCGAGAAAACCTAGAACGGATCGTTAACTAGATATATAGGCGAAGTAAGCAAGTATACGGAAATATAGCTAAATGGAAGGGGCTACAACCTTTGTAGATCCGGTCCACCACATCCTAGACTCCGTGACGAGGTCCCTCCGCTGTCCAAATCAAATCCATGACTCTGGCATTGGCTCCATCGGAGAATGGGCGGGCTTGATCGTCGGTTCGATGCCGAAGATGATCTACGTCGAGGCATCACAAAACTCGAGCTCCGCCTTCGCCAAGTCAAGAAACTTGTGAAGACAACACACTCTACTATATGGCAAGTAGTAGAGGATGAAGAAATAGGAAGTGGGTAGACTTTAGATTAGGATTTCTCACTTGATTTGGCTAGTTGCCATTGAAGGTGCAAGCTTTCTTCAACTTGAAGATGAAGAAGAAGATGATAAAGAATTATGATAAGTTATATGAAAATAGAAAATAAATCATTCTTATCATAATGTCAACTATGGTTAGATGTAGAGAACAAACTAAGGTTAAAGTGAATGGTTAAGGTTAAGGAAACAAACAAAATAGTCAACCATTCAAAGCTTCATGAAGCTTCAAAGATTATCCAAACTTAGCCACTATTTTATTTCTTTCAATAAAGAATAAATGAATAAATAAATAAGCAAATAAAATGAAACCCTAACCATTCATATAACCATGGTCAATTCTTTACACAAACCCTAGCTTGCATGTATCATCAAACATGATACAATCTTGTGCACAAAAGTATATCACATATACAACTTGTGCATACCAAGTGAGAAAATCCATTTAAAGTGAACCAATACTAGTTAATGCAAAGTGATATATCAAATATAAAATTATAAATTAAATCATTAAATCAACACTTGATTCAATGATCCGGTTATATCGCATATAACCGGCTAGTATCTAATGTATCGGCTTATCGAATCAATCCTTGATTCGATAACTAGGTTATATCGCATACAACCATTCGACACATTAATCGCGAGAATGAAATACGGTATCACATACACGCATTATTCTCGGTCCCGCACATATCTCATATGCGCTCCTATTTCGTTTCGCTTGAGCCAGGAAACCTCTGTGTAGGACTCTAAAGACTCGTCAATACGCCGGCAGCGGATGATGATCATATCAAACACCCACAAGCCGCAAGCGGTCTGCTAAACGTAACGGCCACCCGGGTATTGAGCGATCAGAAGATCGACGAGCAAGCCCGCTCACACTCCTGCGAATCCAACCAGTAACACTTACCGTACAGTCCGGTCTGTTCGTCTGATATGTCGCATCTCTCGCCTAGGGGTGGTAAACGTCAGACCCCAATAGCTCGATAAGTCATGCTGACGTAAGGTCCATAACATTCGTGAAACTACTGATAACTCTTACCAGTATATCACTGCAACCCTGACCAAGGATTTCCTGTTATGGCCAGTCGAGCATAGCACAACATCAACCCCCAATACCGGGAGAGACGAATCCCCTCCTATCGCTCATTGCCTCCATGTGAATCGGGACTGTACCCAAAAACCACCTGTTTGCACAACTCAGTAGAGCCGTGGTAGGGTGGAAATCAAAGCACAGTAGGAGACACACAAGACTCTATGACGATCTCGGGTCTACAGACTAAGCTGCACCAGTGTCACCAGAGAACTGCCATCTGACGTGAGGTATAATACCATCTGGGAGTTCTCGGCGAGTCCGTTCAGTGTACCCAGTCTCCACTGAGCACCCGCATACCATCTCCGATGTCAAACACCAATGGATATGGGATCATCCATCGCCCATCGCATGGGTCGAGAAGATATACGCTAGTCTACTCTGGAATATCGATGCCCCGTCTCGATATTCCCTCGACTAGGAACATTTCAAGGATGTGCTCATGGACTATCCAGGCCCCACTAGTATGATCTGCATCACAGTCCTGGAAGTCGAGTACACATCCTAAGGGCTTTATCAACATGTAATCAGAGAGACAGAAAGTATACATGTTAAGATAAAGAGCAACCAGATAGCGTACTATCATGTCGAGCAAGAAAGTCCTACCTATATATGTCCCAGCATCCACTACAATATACATCCAATGTACAGTAATGGCCTCTAGGGCATACATATAACTAACAAAATCTACACTGTACAGTACTAGGATCCGGCTTAAACCAAAGCCCGCTGGTATTATCCGTCCGATCTTGATCTGTGCAATATCGCACGTATAAGATCGAACCCTGCCATATCACCATACGGCCTCTACAGCGTTTCGCCCGAAACTTGAGAAAATGTCTGTGGGGGACTCTAAAGACTCGTCAATACTTTGGTTGTGGATTTAACCACTAGCACGTCAGAGGTATTAGCCATACGTAACGGGCTACCAGGTATGGACCAAAAGGTACGTCGATGAGCGAACTCATCCTGACACCCTACTGAGCCTGTCAGTGACAATATCCGTACAGTCCGATCCGTTCGTCTATGAGTATCTCATGGCGGGCTTAAGGGGTTGGTAAAAGTCAGACCCCCAAAAGTGGTACAAGTCGTGTCGAAGTGTAGCCCAGAACACCCAGAGATACTACTGGAATACCTACCGGTAAATCTCCTGCCTCGGCCGAGGGCTTTGTGTAATGGCTCTCCTAGACACAGCGCGATCTCACCCCCAATACCAGGAGAGACGAACCCATGCAGATCCGCTAACTGCCTCCATGTGGCTTGGGACTGTACCCAACTAAAACCTGTTTGCACGACTCCTTTGAGCCGTGGTAGGGTAGTAATCAAAGCACAGTGGGAACTCACACGAGACAAGTGACGATCTCAGGTCGATGAACTAACCTGTACATATGTCACCAGGGAATTGCTATATGACGTCTGGTATAAGACCAAATAGCATGTTCCCGACGAGTCCTGTCCGGTGTACTCATAACCCAATGAGCACCTGTATACATCTTAGGTGAACCAACTGACACTAGTGGCTTGTGAGACCGGCCACCGCCTCTCGTCGGGGTCTCGACTGTATACACTAGTCTACTCTAGAGTATCGATGCCCTGTCTCGAAAACTCCGACGACTAGGGACCTTTTAAGGATGTGCTTATAGACCCCAGCTCCTACGTATATGATCGCCATCATACTGCTGGTAGTGAAGCAAAAATCCTAAGGGCTCTATCAACGTGCAATAGTGACCTGTAAGGTCACCTGAAACACTACACGGTGATAAAGATAAACCATATAGCATACTATCATCTTGAGTAAGACTGTCCTACCGGCATAGGTCCTCCCTCAATCATTGCAATCACGTGCTTGTGATCCAATAATTGACTCTGAGAGCACTATATCCAACAATCTCCCACTTGCACTCAAGGCTAATTATTGCGATGTCGCATACTCACAGCCCGTGTGATACCGAACACCCAACTCCTCTACTAATCAGTTTCACAATGCTCGTTTGCGAAACTATTGCGTTCGAGGAATAGCCTCAGTGAGTGGATCCGCTCTGATGTTTCTTTCTATGTCTCACTTTATCTCAAGTTTGTGGAGAAACCCAACTCCCAAAATGAGCAATACCTGTCTTAGAATGTGTCTGGATCTTTGATGGGATCTAGCTCATAAAAGAACTCCAAATCCAAACTTCTTAGACTGTATCGTCAACTGAACTTAATCAGTATCCTGCACCATACCTCCCTCAGTATCCGCCTGGACCACCTTTCCAAAATACTGCCCCTCGTCAGAGGGAAAACTATAACTCTGACAACCACTCTGTCATCCAGGTCACCTTGGAAACCTGGAATGATAACTGTCTCCCAAATGAGGCTGTCGTTATCATATCCGTAAAACATCCACTTATATTCTAAAACTGCTTCCGAATGTTTCTCCAGGATTGGATTAATATCAACTTACTGCATCTCGTGCAAAAAGAACATCTGGTGTGGTACTTGACATCTCATGATTGACTCAATTACCTAAGCAAGTGATCTGCCAATCATGCACATCCCTATCCCCTTTAGTCTGTAAGACACCTTTAGAGAGGGTGACTCCATCACCTATAGGTACACTACCATGCCAGGAGTCTTCCATTCTAAATACCTTTAGAATGCTGTCTAAGTACCCTGATTGGGACACTTCCCAAATCTAGATCTAAAACCATAGATCCAGTAACCAGAATGTCTGAAATAATATCCAATTCCTATGTGGAGAAACCACTGTGTGACAACCAAAATATAACCAATTGTAGTATTGGAATTTCACTTCCTATTCTGTGTATGTCATCCAAATACCAGGACATCACACCCTACTACCTTCTTAACAGATCCATCCCCTATTCTGATGAAGTCAAACCTATGACTGTCACATCAGAAATAGATGATCTATCTCCGCTATATCTGCTTTAGTCCATAAATAGACATAAGCTACTTGTCCACTATGCTTCCGCTGCTCCCACTAACTACGACAACCCTCTGGCAGAGTCATATACACGTGCACTTCTAAAGCTAGTTTAGAACGATGCTATACTCATCTCCTGCCGGGCCTCACAGTCTGGAACAACAGCAATGGAATGTCTGGGTAAACAAGAACCTCCCTGCCACCGTCCTTGAGCATACTGAAGTACCTCTCGAGCGCCTGAGGTTACCCACCATATCTGCGGAGTGGCCAATGGAATGTCAATCCATATTGAATCTGTAGGTTCTTATCAAATTTTCTGTAATTGTTTGCGGTTCTGCAATCACTTCCAGTTCTACCATACTCCCACTACTGTTTTCTGAAAAAAAATCCATTTTTAATTAAAACTGTGGCGAGTCTAGAACAATATCACTATTGATCTTCCAGATGGTAGAAAGTCAGCCCTCGTCATAGCCTGGGTCAACCCACAAACAGCCATTACAGAAACGCGCCTTGAGTTATCCAGAGTCTGGTTTTAAGCATAAGCTGGACAACTCCCCGTACCTTAAAATCGTCAAGATATGAACTGTTCTATATCCAATATTGAAACAGATGCACTGATTTAATTGGAACCAGATTCAAATCATACAGGTTTCTCCTGTGCATGTCAACCAAATGGAAGGAGGCCGGTCAGTGTTACTCAACTTAGGAATCCTATCCAGATATGAGTAATCTGAAAGAGAAACAAGTTTCTCAAAATCATTACTATCAACTGAATACCATACACAAGTATCTACATCTTCGATCATCTTGATGAATCCCGATACTTGCAACTTCTGGTTCTCTACTTTATTCATATACCTATAACTTCTCAAAACTTGGACCTTGTGTTTCTACGAAACACTTGTCTAAGAACTAGAGAAGTCATAAGTAAACAGAATATAGTACGAGTACCAACCCCTCTGTCCTAATGGACACTAGACAACATACAATACTCTGTATAAGTTCCCTGAGTCTAATAACTCATTCCCTGTGCGTTGTAGGTTGAAAACTGTACTTATGGTTAAGAAGAATTACACCGCTGTTTAATGCTCCTTACCTAACCATCCACTGATATAGGTAAATGTCATGGACATAATTTCAGAAAACTATATCTCACTCTATAAAAATAGACGTACAGATATATCAATTTGAAATTGGTGTATAACAACGGATATTCAAAACCAAATATCTGCCGTCCGGCAAACTACCCAGGTGATTTCCTCAAATATCACCAATTACAACGAATTCCTATATAATGAGGATGATCACCTAATTCCCAATAATTTACTACCACTCATCATCTGTAAAAACCATACAGATGTGAGAATCATATCTGGTAAATACATACCCTGGAGCAAGTGTCTAATTGGGAAATCAGTTTTCTTTTAACAATACACAGTGAAACTGAAACATTGAAATGTTTCGAAGGGGTATCCGGGTATTCCTAGTAATGCCACTTCTATTATCCAGATTCACAACTGTAACCGTATATTTCTTTGCCATCTCTCCAAATCCCTTCATATGTCTTTAGTCATTACCTTCTGTACACCCCTTTAGGCCAAATGGTTTTCTTCCTTCCCTACCGCTCGGCACCAGCCTATGGTTTGGAAGAAGACTATCCAATAAGCATAATGGGTGTACTGTCCTAATCCTAGGAGCAATCGCAATGAGAGAGAAGGTGAAAATAAAAGACAACCGAATAAACCTTATTTCTATTTCTCCCGAACCAGAATCCATCACCGAACTGGAACAAGTTCCTTTCGAGTTCGTATATAACCATACGATGGAGTATGCAAATAACTGTGGATCTTCGTAGTGATACGGAGTGTTCTGGAGAAATACAAAGGTGAAATGGGAGTGGTAATGAAAATACTTGGTTTGGTTGTGAATAGCAGTCGCAATTTACTTTTCCCTCTTACAAATCCCTTTATTTGTCTTTACTTAATACCTTCTGTACACCATCGTTAGGCTAATTGGTTTTCTTCATTCCCTACCGGTCGGCACCTGCCTATGGTTTGGAAGAAGACTATCCAATTTGCTTAATAGGTGTACTGTTCTAATCTAAGGAGCACTCGCAACCTGAGAGAAGGTAAAGGGAAAAGACAACTGAATAGTCCTATTCGTTTTCTCCAGAACCAGAAACCATCCTCGAGTAAATTCCTTCGAGTTCGTATATAACCATACGATGGTTTTATCCAATGGAAGTGGACGTTCGTAGTAATACGGGGTGTCCTGGAGAAAAGGGTAAAAGTAGGAGTGGCAATGAGGTATGCAAATCTGACAATCCAAAAGCCAGTGTTTAAGAAGGTTCGGTCAATTTGGTCACTGAGTCATAGTCAAGGGTCGGGTCATGGTCGCAGCCAAAGAGAGAGAGAAAAAAAATACTCTGCGTGCACTCTAACCTAGATCAGAATGGTTATCAATTTATCTAATCTGGAAACCTCCCACTGTACCGTCAAATTCTCCTCCAAACCTGAAAGAAGAATTAGTCGGGATCACCCGAGGAGTAAACCAACTCATCTGTGGGAATCAGGATCTAACTATCATCGCATGATAACATGACGGAATCCGCTCACGTTATCACACTCCAGAAGGTATGCGCATATCTGGCAAGTTTCAGTTTCTTTAGAAACTCCCGATGTGTGTTTTTACCCCTAGGACCCAAGTGACCTTGACTGAGCCAACATATCAAAGGATCCTAGTCAAGTTCAACTCGTCATTATCTTGACTGCATTAGACCCACCCGCACGAGTCCTTGACTGAGCTAAAATGACCGTATGACTGTCCTAACCAATCACATATCCATAAGACAGAAAAGCATTACAGAGCTACCGCACATTACGCCTCGGCTGAGCACGACATACGTAGCACGAATACTAAGCAATACTAATCTGAAATGACGGAGGGCTACGTTTGGTTTTTGGCGAAAAACCTTTTAACGTAATGAACTTGATATCGTTGAAGGAACCGGATAATTTTTTGTAAAAATATAGTGGCGAAAACCCTTTGCTAAAGAGGTCACTCCCTGTGAAGGGATCTCGGCTCTTTCCCTGTAGAATGAGGTGCAGGATATTTCAACTGAATACCACGATGCAAAGCAAAAAGTAATCGGCTATAGTAAAGTTATTACCCTGACGCAAACTTCTGTCCAAGGGGTCACTCCCGGTGAAGGGATCTCGGCCCTTGCCTCGTCGACTAAGGTGCTGGATATTCATAACCGAATACCACTGTGCAAAACAAAAAAGAATGTCCTTGCAATAACAGCTTTTTGAAAAATGTTCCAACAACATCAGAATAGGTTTGTTTAGCTTGCATTGATCCGAATCAATGCAGTCCCATCAATTGATCACACCAATAAAGAATGAAAATACGATGTACGTATATGCCACCTGCATTCGCCACTGGGTCCCGTCATCACCCGTTAGGTTACTTAACTAACGACAGAGCGGGGACTGGACTAGCGCGGATGCAAAACATATACAACATCTACTAGTATATATATCAATATATAATAATCGCTCAAGGCGTGATAAAATGCAACATCACTGAAATGTAATAAGCATCACAGAACAATACAGATATCTGGGATCCCCGGGTTTTATAGAGCCGCTACTAAAACCCGACGTTCCCCTGGTCATTTGGATAGCCTGTGCAATGAAATCCTAGACCCCTACGGGCACGGCAAGTTACCCGCCAAAACGTGAAGCGAGGCAGCCCCTTTCAACGACGTGAATGGACCACCCAGAACTTCACGGAATCCGGTAACTTGGGCACCCCTCCTGGGTCAACCTATACCCCCTACGGGTGCGGCGAATAACCTGCCAATTCTAGAGTGAAGCCCCCTCCATCTCAACGCCATGAGATGCGGGCCCTCCGCGGGGTAATCCTAGTACAGAAAGTAAAATATACATACAACGGGTACATCGACCTCAGCCCGGTCGTGCCCCAAAAGAATAATATACATAGAGGCAGTGACGGCAGTCCACTTGTCGGACGCTCGCCCTGCAATATCAAATGTACATAAAATACCAAAACTTTACTACCACTGCATCCAGGCTATCCCCACGACAATCCGCAACATCACAGCACAACACAGAACATCAACGTGAATGTCACGTTCGCAAATCCGTCTAAAAGGGCTATAGCAGTTAGACAGGATTTACCGATCAAATGACATTCACGGTCGCAGATATAATGTAAATACTGTGAACTAACATGTTTAAAATTTTCGATCGACTAAATTTCCCGAAGTGGGCCCTAAGCACAACTGTAGTACTCAAAAATATCTGGGCCCAAAAAGAATATACCAGAAACCCTATTTCCACGTCAGAGAGCCACTGTAAAAATTTGGTACAGTTTGGCCACAGAACGGCGGAGGATCCGCGGCCAAAACATGGTTTTGGCCGCTGATCCGCCGCGCTACAGTAACATCAGCCTACCAAATTTTCACAGAATTCATAAAAAAACTCTGCACGTAATTTTCCAATGTACCAAATAATTTTTAGAGCACAGAAAAATTCGACAGAAAGTACGACATGGAAACGCGGTTTTTGGAAAATCCGTTCGATCGATCTTGTAAACATGTTAGAGCAAGCTAGACTAGGTTAATGGCATGGCTCTGATACCATGTAAGACTACGGTAGCGCCCCGGCCGTCTATCCGAGGCCAAAATGCAGAAACGAAAAATTTTCTTAACTTTAAACCGGCACTACCGCATCCTAAAAACCTGGATCGAACCATTAACTTATAACTAGCTATCAAGAGAAGGGATAGAGAGCTATACCGATCGATCCATGTCCTTCGGTCTTCGGCCACCATCCCAAGCTCCTCACGGAATCTCCGGTCTTCACCTCCTCGTCGGAAAGGGCACCACACCGCCGGGTTCTTTTACGGGCTCCCACCTCTGGACCGAGGCAACTCGGGCACAAAGTTGGCGAGCCGACGTGCCTAAGGATGCTGTAGGCTAAGTGTAGTAAGGTTTGTGTCATGGGGTTGTGAAGTTGCCTTAAAGATGTGGAGGAAAAAAGATATGGAGATGAGATTTTGAATTTTTTAAGCAAGCCAAGTGAGAATGAATAATTTTCCACTCAAAAATGAACCTCTCCCTCACACACCAAAATGTGGCCGGCCATATATCAAAATGGGAGAGATCAAAAACCATGAAGGGAGGTGAGTGTAGTAAAAGGAAGAGGTGATCATAACAAATGTGATGATAATGAGGTTACAATGTCACATCCATTTCTAATCTAATCCAAATCAATTCTTATCTCATTAATGCTAGCAATGATGCAAGAAAAAGCAAAGATGCTTTGAATTATCATAATATCTCCATTTACAAGAAACCCCCTCCACAAAGCTAATTTGCACATTTGCAAATTACCCCCTCCATCAGAAAAATCCGGCCGTGAAGGAACAAAGGAAAACTGGCCGAAACGCAATACAAACTGGCAACTTCAGAAAACTGATCCCGTAATAAATTACAGGAAAAACCCGCGACTGTATATACATACCCGCATTTGTATTCCGACCGAATACAAATGCAATGAGACAAAATCTACACTGTACAATACTAGGATCCGGCTTAAACCAAAGCCCGCTAGTATTATCCATCCGATCTTGATGTGTGCAATACCGTACGTATAAGATCGAACCCTGCCATATCTCCATACGGCCTCTACAGCATTTTGCCCGAAACTTGAGAAACTGTCTGTGGGGCAGTCTAAAGACTCGTCAATACTTTGGCTGTGGATTTAACCACTAGCACGTCAGAGGTATTAGCCATACGTAACGGGCTACCAGGTACTGACCAAAAAGGACGTCGATGAGCGAACTCATCCTGACACCCTACTGAGCCTGTCAGTGACAATATCCATACAGTCCGGTCCGTTCGTCTATGAGTATCGCATGGCGGGCCTAAGGGGTTGGTAAAAGTCAGACCCCCAAAAGCGGTACAAGTCGTGTCGGAGTGTAGCCCAGAACACCCTGAGATACTACTTGAATACCTACCAGTAAATCTCCTGCCTCGGCCGAAAGCTTTGTGTAATAGCTCTCCTAGACACAACGCGATCTCACCCGCAATACCGGGAGAGATGAACCCCTGCAGATCCGCTCACTGCCTCCATGTGGCTCGGGACCGTACCCAACTAAAACCTGTTTGCATGACTCCTTTGAGCCGTTGTAGGGTAGTAATCAAAGCACATGGAAACTCACACGAGACAAGTGACGATCTCAGGTCGATGAACTAACATGTACATATGTCACCAGGGAACTGCTATCTGACGTCTGGTATAAGACCAACTAGCATGTTCCCGACGAGTCATGTCCGGTGTACTCATAACCCAATGAGCACCTATATACATCTTAGGTGAACCAACTGACACCAGTGGCTTGTGTGACCGGCCACCGCCCTTCGTCGGTGTCTAGACTGTATACACTAGTCTACTCTGGAGTATCGATGCCCTGTCTCGAAAACTCCCACGACTAGGGACCTTTTAAGGATATGCTTATAGACCCCAGCTCCCACGTATATGTCGCCATCATACTGCTGGTAGTCAAGCAAGAATCCGAAGGGCTCTATCAACGTGCAATAGTGATCTGTAAGGTCACCTGAAACAGTACACGGTGATAAAGATAAACCAGATAGCATACTATCATCTTGAGTAAGACTGTCCTACCAGCTTAGGTCCTCCCTCAATCATTGCAATCGCGTGCCTGTGATCCAATAATTGACTCTGAGGGCACTATATCCAACAGCTCCTTGATCCAAGCTAGATTAGACTAATGAATAATGGGTAAGGATTTGATTTAGAGTTTGTGGGATTTTTTATTGATTTTTGATGGATTTTTGAAGCTTTTTGAGTTGGAAATGGAGGTGTGGAAAATTTGGGACTGCCACTAATAGGCTCGGCCAAGGTGGAGAGATGGAGAGTTTTGTGTGAGTGTGTGGAAATATCTAGATTAAGATAACCATTAAACCTTAATTAATGCACCTCCCATCAATCTATGTCTAATTCATTTTCTTTTCTATTTTTCTTTAACCCTAGAAAAGTCTAGAACCCTTAAGATATTTAGAGAAAATAAAACAATTTTGTAAACTTGTAATTAAGTTGACATGGTTCACATTTGTATATTTAACCCATTCCAATTTGTAATTACCACTAATTAAGTGTATAAATAAAAGCTTATAATAATATTTTAATAAACAAAAAATATTCAAGTGAACTAATAATTATAAGTGACTAAATAAATACTACATACTAGCAATTTCCTAGTTAAACTAGGTGCATTCAAGTCTATATTGAAAAATGATTATATCCCGGTTTTTATAGAAAACACAAATTATTTACCGATTAACGGAAAATTCGCCTAAACGATTTCTGAAACGTTACAATACCTTAGGCAGGTGCCAAAAGGTAGGGAAGGAAGAAAACCAATTAGCCTATGTATAATATATAGAAGATAAGAAGTAAAGACATATAAAGGGATTGGAGTGAGGGCAAGGAGAAATGCGATGATTGTCATGAATCTGGATAGTGGAAGAGGTATTACTAGGAATACCTTGCCACCCTTTCGAAACATTTTCATATTTTCAGTTTTACTGTGCGATGTTAATTGAAAACTGCTTTCCCAATTAGATTCTGACGGTATGTATTTACCAGACTTGATTCTCACATCTGTATGACGTTACGGATGCTGGGTGGGAGTAGAATATTGGGAATTGGGTGATTAGATCCTCAATATATCAGAATTCTTTGTAATTGGTGATATTTGAGGAAATCACCTGGGTTTTGCGTAACGGCAAATATTTGGTTTTGAATATCCGTTGTTATGCACCAAATTTCAAACTGATATATCTGTACGTTTATTTTATAAAGTGAGATATAACTTTTTGAAATTATGTCTATGACATTTACCTATATCAGTTGATGGTTAGGTAAGGTGCGTTCAATAGCGGTGTAATTCTTCTTAACCATAGCACAATTTTCAACCTACGACACACAGGATTTGAGTCATTAAACTCAGAGAACTTATACAATATATTGTATATTGTCTGATGTCCATTAAGACAAAGGGGTTGGTACTCGTACTAAATTCCGTTTACTTATGACTTCTCTTGTTTTAGACAAATATTTTGGTGAAACACAAGGTCCAAATTTTGAGAAGTTATAGGTATAAGAATAAAGTAGAGAACCATATGTTGCAAGTATCAGTATTCTTCGGAGTGATCGAAGGTGTAGATACTTATGCTAGGTATTTCGTTGTAAGTAATATATTTTAGAACTTGTTTCTCACTCGGGTTACTCATCCGTGAGTACGCTCCTTGATGAGTAATGTTCCTTGGCGGACTTCCATTTTAGTCGATATGCACTGGAAACAGCTGCTTGATTTTTTAATCTGGTTCCAATTAAATCAGTGCCTTTGTTTCTATATTGAATATAGAATGGATTCATATCTTAACGATGTTAAGGCATATGGAGTTGTCCGGCTTATGCTTAAAACCAGAATCCGGATAAACTCTAGGCACGTTTCAGTAATGGCTGTTTGTGGGTTTTCCCAGGCTTTGACGAGGGTTAACATTCTACCATTTGGAAGATCAATAGTTATATTGTTCTTGACTCGCTACCCGTTTTAGTAAAATGAATTCTTTTCAGAAAAACATTAGTGGGAGTATGGTAGAACTGGATGTGATTCCAGAACCATAAACGATTACTGAAAATTTAGTAGGACCTAAAGATTCAATTGGATTCGAAAATCCATTAGCCACTCCGCAGATTTGGTGGGTAACCTCAGCCACCCGAGAGGTACTTCGGTCTCCTCAAGGACGGTGGCAGGGAGGTTTTGATGACCCAAGCTTGCAACTACTGTTGTCCTAGACTATAAGATCTGGCAGGTGGATGACTATAACGCCGTTATAAATCAGCTTTAGAAATGCACGTGTATATGACTCTGCCAGAGGGTTGTTGTAGTCAGTGGGAGCAGCGGAAGCTTGGTGGGCAAGTAGCTATGTCTACTTATAGACTAGCAAGTATAGCGAAGATAGATCGTCTATTTTTGATGTGACAGTCATAGGGTTTGATTTCATCAGAACAATAGATGGACCTGGTAAGAAGGGAGCAGGGAGTGATGTCCTGGTTTTTGGATGACATGCTCTTGATAGGAAGTGATATTCCTATACTACGATCGGTTATACTGTGGTTGTCACAAGATATTTCTCCACATAAGATTTGGAAAAAATATCATGGATTCTGATCACTAGATCAATGGTTTTAGATTTAGATTTGGGAAGTGTCCCAATTTGGGTACTTTGACATTATTCTAAAAGTGTTTTAGAATGGATGACTCCTGGCGTGGTGGTGTACCCGCAGGTGATGGAGTCACCCTCTCTAAAGAGATGTCTTCTAGACTGATGAGGAGAGGGATTTTCATAATTGGCATATCACTTGCTTAGGCAATTGAGTCAATCATGAAATGTCAAGTACTACACTAGATATTGCTTTTGCACAGGATGCAATAAGCATATATTAATCTAATCCTGGAGAAACATTAGGAAGCAATTGTGAACATAATTGGATGTTCTTGGTATATGGTAACAGCAGCCTCCTTCAGGAGGCGGTTATCATTTCAGTCTTCCATGGTGACCTGGATGACAGAGTGGCTGTCAGAGTTAATAGATTTCCCTCTTTTGAGGGGCGGTATGTTGGACAGGTGGTCCAAGCGGATACTGAGGAAGGTATGGCGCAGGATACTGATTAAATTCAGTGGAAGATACGGTCTAAGAAGTTTGTTGGATTTGTAGTTTATTTGTGAACTGGGTCTCATCATATATCCAAACAAATTCTAAGACATGTATCGCTCATTTCGGGAGATAGTTTTTCTCCGTGAAGTTGAGATATAGAGAGATAAAAGATAGAAACATTGGAGCGGATCCACTCACTGAGGCTATTTCTCGAACGCAATAGTTTCACAAACATACTTTGCGAGACTGATTAGTAGAGAAGTTGGGTGTTCGGTATCACACGGGCTGTGAGTATGCGACACCGCAATAATTGGCCTTAAGTGTAAGTGGGAGATTGTTTGATATAGCGCTCTCAAGTCAATTATTATAATCACAGGCACGCGATTGTGATGATTGAGGGAGGACCTATACAGGTAGAACAGTCTTACTCAAAGTGTAATATACTATCTGGTTTGTCTCTATCATCATGTACATGCATTATGTGGTATTACAGATCACTATTACATGTTGATAGAGCCCATAGGATTCTTGCTTGAGTACCAGCATTATGATGGCGATCATATACGTGAGAGCTGGGTGGTCTATAAGCACATCCTTAAATGTCTCTAATCGAGAGAGTATCGAGACTGGGCATCGATACTCCGGAGTAGACTAGTGTATACTTTTCGAGACCCCGACGAGGGGCGGTGGCCGGTCTCATATTAGTTAGTCACCTAAGAAAGTATACAGGTGCTCATTGGGTTATGAGTTACACTGGACGGACTTGCCGGGAACATGCTAGATAGTATTATACCTATTGTCAGATAGCTGTTCTCAGGTGACATGAGTACAGGTTAGTCTGTCGACCTGAGATCGTCATTTGTCACATGGAGTTCCCGCTGTGCTTTGATCACTACCCTACCACGGCTCAAAGGAGTCATGCAAACAGGTTTTAGTTGGGTACAGTCCTGAGCCATATGGAGGCAGTGAGCGGATGGTCGGGGATTCGTCTCACCAGGTATTAGGGGTTGATGTCGCGCTGTGCACGGGTGGCCATCACCAGAAATCCTTGTCCAAAGTAGACGAGAATTACTGATTTGGATCAGTAGTTTCTCAGTGGGCGATGGACTTCACACTGACATGAAATATCGTGTTATTAGGGGTCTAACTTTATCCACCCCTTTAGACCCGATATGTGATACTCTCAGACCAACAGACCGGACTGTATGGAGATTGTCACAGACATGCTCAGTAGGGGTTCGGATGAGTTTTCTCGTCAACCTTCCTTTCGCTCAATACCTGGGCAGCCATTAAGTACAGCTAGTGCCGCTGACGTGCTTGTGATTAAACTCACTGCCAGCGTATTGACGATTCTTTAGAGTCCCATACAGAGGATTTCCCTGGTTCAGGCGAAATGATGTAGTAGCCGTATTTTGATACGTGTAGGGCTCAAATCAAATGATTGTACTAGTTACTTGGACTTTCGATCGGATGATTGATAATACTGGCCAGCTTAGGATTGAGCCAGATTATTAAATCAGGTATTGATTTAATAATTTACGTATATATATTTCGATATGTATATTCTAGTATTATGTTATTTTGTCTCTTTGGGTATTCGTATTTTGGTACGAATACAGGTATGTATATACAGTTGAGTGCATTCCGTATTTATACGGAAAACATTCCAGAAGGTGGACATCTCATTTTAGATGTATCCATTTATTTTAAATGGAAAATGAGGTGTAAAGGCAGTGAGGTGAGAATGGTGAGAACCATGCTTGAATAGTGTTGACAAATGAATTGTTAATTCATTTGTGCAAACTATTCAAGTATGGTTGCTAAATGTTTATTGAAAAATATGTTTTACAAAACCATGCTTCATCTTTTTCTCTCTCATGGGATTTCTCATTCTCACCATTTTGGTTATCTCTCGTCACTTACCTTTCTTGTGCTCCTCCTCCTTTTTCTTCATCTTCTACTCTACCATCTCATGTGTTGAGAATTAAGGGTAGAAGAGAGATAGATATACACTTAGAGCAAGTCACTACATTCCTAGGCACTCTAGATTTGCAATAGAGTCCTTAGTTTCTCCACTAGATTCTTAGTGTGGAACTAGAGCCATGAGCCACATCCCTTGGATCATCTTCGTCGAAGGAAGACCGGCGGTCAAGCTCGATCAAAGTGACTTCAAGGAGCTAAGGAAGAGAGTAGAAGACCGAAGGACACGGATCATTCGGTAAAACAATTCTATCACAGTAGATAACATCTTTGTAGCTTGCTAGTTTCATGTTTGGTTTCTATTCTAAGTAGTTGTTTCTAGCGCCAAGTTTTTAAACAACAAAAAATTGCGTTCCGCAACGGCCGCAGTCGACGGCCAGGGCGCTAGGAACCCCAACAAGTTTATCTAAACAGGATGGCTCCCACTGTTTCTCGAATCCTCCTTCAGACCATAAAAGAGGAATTAGTCATGATTAATCTCACCCCACAATTCTTGCTTAACCTTTCGGCCAGACTAGTGTCGGTACTTCGAGAGAGGTTTTCCAACGCTTTCGCGAAGTTCCTTAATTACATAATCTCTTTTCCCTAGAGGCGTAGCACCACTAACACCGTTCTAGGCACCTACTTGGTTTATAGCATTGATTGTTTAGTGAAAAATCCTCCCGAGGAGTAACAAAACTCACGGTGGGATCAGGATCCAACTATCATTGCATGACAACTTTGAAGGAATCCAACCAAAATCATCACACTCCAGATGCTGTACAAAACTAGTGAGTTTCCTTTTCTTTTGAAACTCCCGATGTGGATTTTTGCCCCAGGTGCTTATGACCTTAATGAAGGACAACATATCATAAGACGCAAGTTAAGTTCTACCCGTCATTGTCCAGGTTAATTTGAACTCATTCGTACAAACCCTTGACGAAGGCCAAAATAGCTGTACACCTGTCCCAAATTAACACATCTATCTATGCTACATATGAAAACCCAGCAGCTACCAATCACTATGCCTTGGCGAAGGTCAAAATACATAGCTTGAATACTACTGAATACCCATCTAAAATGACGGAGGGCTACGGCTGGTTTTAGCGAAAACCGTGAACGTAATGAACTTGATATAGTCGAAGGAACCATGGTAGCTTTTAAAAGAAGTGGTTTAGGCTCCGCATTTAAAAGTTGTTTTTCAAGAAAACCGAGTGGTTTTGAAATTTTTCCAACGATTTAACTTTGGTTTGTTTTCTTTTCATTAATCAATATTAATGCGGTCCCATCATTTAACCCTATCATTGCATAAAGAAACGAAAATTGAACGTACGCTTATGCCATCCGCATTCACCACGGGGCCCCTTCATGCACCGTTAGGTTACTTAATTAACAGCAGAGCAGGGGCTGGACTAGCGCGGGTGCAAAACATAAGCAACGTTTATTATATATAATATATATATAGTCATTCGTCTCATGCAATAATAGGCATTCCAGACAACAGATCACAGTAACACAAATGAATATATTGGATATACTAGGATTTCCGTATTTCGTTTTAGCCTGTAACAAAAGACGGATTCCATGGTTGTGATGAATAGCCAAACCCTACCCTAGACCCCTTCGGGTGCGGCAAACTACCTTCCAAATTCCTGAAGTGGATCAACCTCCCTCAATAAAATGAGTAGGCCACTCGGCACTTCAAGAACCCGGTAGTTTGTGCACCCCACCTTGGGTCTATCCTAGGTGCAAGAAAAAGTAAATGAAATAATACAACGGTGGCTACAAGCTCAACCCGGATGTTCCCCGCAAAAGAATATTACATCAATTACAAATATACATGAATGAAAGAAAAGAACACTCTTCTCACATCCCCCGGCTATTCATTCACGACGATCCAATATTTCATACACACAAACCATCAACAAGATACAGATATGTGTAACCCCCACTAATCGACATATAGCAATTAGCGGACGTTTAGCAACACATGTACAATCACAGAAACATTGATTAGCAAAAACTTAAAATTTCGATCGATAATAACTTTCCGTGTTTACCCCATGCACAAACCAGTACACAAACAAATCTGGGTAAAAACCAAATATACCAAAAATCATATTTCCAAGTACTAAAACCACAGAAAATATTTAGAGCAAATCGGCCAAAACTCGGCCGCGGTTCCGCGGTCCAGTTAAGGGATTATTTTCTCAAAAATTTTCCTTGTTCTTAGAAAAGCATGAATGAATTTTTAAGGTCACTGAAATGATTTTTTGAACAGTTTTAAAAATCGACAGTAAGCATGCATCGGAAATTTAATTTCGGGTATATTTCGTCGATCGAAGTTCTAATCACTTGCTAACAAGCTAGTTAAGGTTTAGTAGGCTCTGATACCACCGTAAGTCGATGTCGCACACCCCACGCACTTGTGGGGAGGCAGAATTTACAAAAAACAATTTTCTTGACTTTGCAACACCGACTTTAACTCCAGGATCTTTACGGAAACCTTAACTAGCTATACTACTTGGAGGTTCTAACTACTATGATAGTGTTTATACCTCCTTGTTACTTATCCTTCAAGTCTTCTTCTCCTCCTATTCTTGATCTCCTCGAAGATCCAGATCGCGCTTGAACGTCGGTCTCCTCGTGTCAAAGACGATCCACCCGAGAGTCTATGGTTCAAGCTCCAACCTCTAAACCGAGGTAACTAAGGTACCTAGTTCGCTAAACTAGATAGCTTATAAGATGTAGAGTGGGTTAGTTATATGTATGCCCTAGAGGCCATTACTGTACATACGATGTATATTGTAGTGTATGCTTTGACATATATTGTGAGGACTTTCTTGCTCGATATGATAGTATGCTATCTGGTTGCTCTTTATCTTAATATGTACTCTGATTGTCTCTATGTTACATGTCGATAAAACCTTTAGGATGTGCACTTGACTTTCAGGACTATGATGCAGATCATACTAGTGGGGACAGTGTAGTCGCAAAGTACATCTTTCAAATGTTCCTAGTCGTAGGTGTATCGAGACAGGGCGTCGATATACCAGAGTAGATTAGCATATAGCTTCTCGACCCGTGTAGATGGGCGATGGATGATCCCATATCCATTGGTGTTTGACATTAGAGACAGTATACGGGTGCTCAGTGGAGACTGGGTACACTGGACGGACTCGCCGAGAACTCCCAGATGGTATTATACCTCACGTCAGATGCCAGTTCTCTGGTGACACTGGTACAGGTTAGTCTGTAGACCTAAGATCATCATAGAGACTTGTGTGATTCCCACTGTGCTTTGATTTCCACCTTACCACATTCAAGAGAACGTGCAAAATGGTGGCTTTTGGGTACAGTCCCGAATCATATGGAGGCAATAAGCGATAGGAGGGGTTTCGTCTTTCCCGGTATTGGGAGTTGATGTTGCGCTGTGCTCGATTGGCTATAACAAGAAGTCCCTGGCCAGGGCTGCTTCACAGATACACTGGTAAGTGTTATCAGTAGTTTCCTGACTAGTTATGAGCCTCATATCGACACGACTTATCGAGTTACTGGGGTCTGACGTTTACCACCCCTAGACGAGATATGCGACATATCAGACTAAGAGAACGGACTGTACGGTAGTGTTACTGATTGGATTCACAGGAGTACGAGCAGGATTGCTTGTTGATCTTATGATCGCTCAATACCCGGATGGCCGTTACGTTTAGCAGACCGCTTGCGGCTTGTGGGTGTTTGATATGATCATCACCTAGTGCCGGTGTATTGACGAGACTTTACAGTCCTACACAGAGGTTTCCTGGCTCAAGCGAAACGAAGTAGGAGCACATATGAGATATGTGGGACCGAGATTGATACGATATGAGATACCGTATTCTATTCTCGCGATTTGTGACATTGGTCGGTTATATGCGATATAGCCGGGTTATCGGATCAAGTATTGATTCGATAAGTTGTTACACATTATACTAGTCGGTTATATGTGATATAGCCGGATTATTAAATCAAGAGATGATTTGATCATCTAATGTATAATTATATATTAGATATATTACATTACATTAAGTAGTATCAACTCACTTATGATTTCTTTTCTCACTAGTTTGTGCATATGTATATATGTGATATATATTAGTGTACAAAATATTGTGTCATGCTTGATGATACATGGACATGGGTGTGTGTATGACTTACACCATGCTAGGATTGATCTTGGGTTTTATTTATTTAAAGTTATTCGAAATTGTGTTGGATTTTGTCATGGCAAGAAGCTTTGAGAAGCTTAAGGTTGCATTGACTTAGTCTTCCATTTTTGTTTAGCTTAAGATATTTATAAACCCAACCATCATAGCTAGCCATGGTTAACTCTCTACAAGGGTTAAGGGATGGCATATACTCACCATGGTTTATTTTCTAACCTCATGATTTTTATTCATTCATTCACTTCATAATCATGAGAGTTACCTTGTTCTTTTTTCTCAAAAGCTTTCTAGCTTCAATGGAGATTGAAGAAAATTTGTGAGAAAAATAAAACTAAAGTGAGCCCACTTCCTACTTCATCATACTCTAATACTTTCCATTTAGTATAGGGTGTTTGCTTCACTAATTCCGTAATTAGTGAAGAGATAGCTTGGGTTAGTGTCTCCTCGACGTAGATCATTTTCGGCCTCGAAGACTTCGAAGCAAACATGTTCGTTTCTTCATAGGAGCCTCTCTAGAGTTTGGAGTTCACGATCGCAGCGAAGGGACTACTACATGCAGCTATTGAAGTGAAGGACCGGTCTACAAAGGTTGTATTCCTTACTCTCTTTACTTGCAAAGTGTTTGCATTTACTTTTCCGTCGATTTCTAGTAGACGATTCTCGGGTTAGGGTTAGCTACAACGGCAAAATTTTGAAAACAGCATGAGATATGCCTCCCGAAACCTTGCTGCCATGCTAGGGAGCCCTGCAGTGGTATTAGAGACATGCTAGAAATTTATACAGATTTTGTTAAGATTACGAAACTGAAATACTCCGAAACTTGAAATGCCAAAATGAAGTTTCTGTCGGTTTTAAATAATTGTCAAAATTTTTTTTAAACAAGTGCAAAATGTTATATGTGATATGACATGAACACAGAAGAAATTCGAGGCATTTTTGAAACTTTTTGGCCGGCCACCACCCCTCCATCTCGGCCAAAATCCGAGATCCCCCCCTCAAATTTTTTCTGTGTTCCAGTTTCTGTGTTTTGATGTTTCAGGTGTTGTTTATTTTTGCTAATTTTGCATGTGATGTAATCTTACACTATAAGCAATTCGGAGTGTTTCGTATTCGTAGTTTTAACAATATTTCGGGTTATTCATATATTGTCTAGGCAAAGTTAAAAAGTTCGAACGATTATCAAAAACCCATTTTTCCAAGTTTAACGTATTCGGAAAAACATGCAAGTAATTCTATGAAACCTCTAGAAGAATGTAACCCTAACTCGACTTTTTTGGATCGCGGAACCGCGGTCATACCTTAGGGTTTGCCGTAGTTCCATGGTGACATGAGTGAGGCTTAGGTCTGCCCTTCTGCGGCTGGTGCATGGGTACTGTGGCATGTTCTGGGTATTACTAAAACTGTGCTCAAGTGTTGAGCTGTCGGGAAATTGTGGGACTTTGATGGATCGATCGAAAAATTTAACGTCATCCGGGTATCATGTGATGGGATACAATACTTGGAATCAAAACTAATTTGAATATTATAAATCTAGCAATTTAGTATCATTTGATCGGTTGCCACAGGATTTTAATGTGATCAAAAGTCCGTCGCAATCACGTAGTGTACGTGGATACTCGCCGGGTAACCGTATTAGATAGCCACGCCCTATAGCCCCGACCAAGTGACTGTAGGAGAACCCCGTCGCCAAAAGCATCCGTTCGGGTGCTCACGGCAGCGGTGTTTCGCCTGAGTGCACTTCGTCGACGACATCGGACGGTGCAGCCGTCTACTAAAGTTTCCGACGAGCATTCGATCAGGATGTCGGGAATCTTGTTGAATTGCCCGACTAGATATTGAAAAGTGTTTTTGAGATCGAGATTAAAATACAGGGTTTATGATTGTTAGGCATGCGATGTCTAAGGAATTCATTTGGTTAGGCATGTGATGTCTAAGGTGGTTGCGGATTCCAATTGTTATAGTTTTTCACTTTCTTTTCTGCGACCGTAAGTGTAATATGTGGTGTATCGCCGGTTTCGTTGCTATACGTCAACGACAATTGGGATACGCTTATTTACTTACGTTGATGACATGTGATGTTATGTGTTGCTGGGATATGTTATATTGGATCGTCGTGTTTTGAATAGCCAGAGGTTTTATGTAAGATGAGAGTTTTTCATTTTCATTCATGTAAAATTCATTGTATGTAATATTCTTTTATTGGGGCACTTCCGGGTTGAGGATGATGTCACCATTGTATATTATTTACTTTTCCTCATTAGGATAGACCTAAGGCGGGGAGCACAAGTAACCGGGTTCTAGGGTCCAAAGGGAGACCATCTCGAGGAGTCGAGACCGGGTCTCCTAACTTTAGAATTGGTAGGGTTGCTTGCCGCTCTCATAGGGGTCTAGGAATATGGGTTTGGCTATTTATCACGACCGTGGAATCCGTGTTTTATACAGGCTTAAAATAAAACCCGGAAATCCTAGTATATCCAATATTTCATATGTTGTGTTCTGCTGCGAATTATCTGTGATGTTTAGGTAACTTAAAATGATGGGACTTCATTAATGAGATTAATGAAAGAAAATTAACCTAAAGATGTTGTGGAATTGAACTTTCAAAAATAGATATCTCTAGTTGTTGCTTTGAATAGCGGTATTCCTTGTAGAATATCCAGCACCTTATTCGATAAGGAAAGAGCCGAGATCCCTTCACCAGGAGTGACCTCTTTAGCAATAACTGGCAGATGCTACAACCCTTGGTTTCGTCTTTTGATTGTTTTTCTAGTTCTTACTTTGCATAGTGGTGTTTGTGAAATATCCTGCACCTTATTCGATAAGGAATGAGCCGAGATCCTTTCACCGGGAGTGACCTCTTTAGCAAAACTAGCAAAGGACTCAAAAACACTCCATTTAAATCATTTTATTCTACAACGATATCAAGTTCATTACGCAAAGTGTTTTCTTAAAAACCTGTCGTAACCCGTCATTTCAGATAAGTAATAGTTAGTATTCGTGCTGCGTTTGTTGACCTTGTCAAGGCGTAGTGTGTGGTAGCTGATTAGTGCTTATCTGCATAAGCATATGATGCGATTGGATTAGGGTAGTCATGCGACTTTGTTTACCTTGTCAAGGGTCGTGCGGGTGGGTTTAATTCAATCCAGAAATGACGGGTTGAACTTGACTTGCGGTCTATGGTTTGTTGACCTTGTTAAGGTCTGTTCATATCAGATTTTTGCATTTTCATACCGTCCAATTTTTATCACATTGCATATCCGTAGATACTCTTGAGCCGTGTTTGCTAGTCAATTGCAGGATACAGGTCCTCGGTTCCAAAACGGTGAAATTCATGGAAAAACACGACAAAATCCGGGTTCCTGCCAACCACAGATAAAACACGGTCTCCGCTCTTCATCCGTATGTTGCCAGATACCAGTTTAGGAGACAAAAGGACAAATCAATTGTCACCTTCATGCACAAAGCACTATGGTAGCACATAATCCAAGAGATCTACACGGAGCTCGAGGCAATCATCCACAAAAAGTCCACTTCATAACACCTTTCCCTCAACAGAAATTCTGGAAGAATTTTGGATGTATTTTCAGAAAATACATACAACAGACAAGAGGGGACAGAAGAACAGGGAAGTAACCCAAAGCCCACACCCTAAACCTACCAAGGTGCGGCGGATCCGCGGCCAAAGGGGGGTCTAGGCCACGGATCCGCGGCAGTACAGTGCCTTCAGCCGACCAATTTTCAGGGGTATTTTGGTATTTGCATTTTTGGTCTGGTGGTTGCCCTAGGTTTTCATTCTCCAGCCTATAAATAGCCCAGAAGTTTAAGAAGGAAGGGGTCCATAATCTTGTATTTTTCTTTGCTAGGTTTTAGTACATGTTCTTCTTCCTCTTCTCACCTCTTCTCCATTAAACTTGTAAGTGAGCTTTTGAGTGAAGAGTGATGAATAAAGAAGACCATTTTTATTATCATGCTTGTCTCTTTCTTTACTTGTTATAATTGTTGTAATTTTAATTGTTAAGTAGTTGTTGTTATTTCCTTGTTGTTTGTTTCTTCTCTCTTTTTCTTTATCCTTTCATACGACAATGATACTTACGCTTGATCCTCGCCAAGGTGAGGTCGCAAACAGTTAGTCGTATTCTTCTAATCTCTTTCTTTCTATCTTCCTCTTTTGTGTCGTTTTATTTTTCCGTATTATGAAGTGTGAGTAGTTCTATACTTGTTAGGGTAGGATAAGGGAAGTTTGAGAGAAGGAAATCTCTCTCACTCTTTCCTTGCCCAACAACTTAAATCAACTCCCGTTAACCCAACCACAATCCGCTCCTTACGGCACCCTATCCTACATGATAGCGGTGATTCCGTAGTGAGACCGGTTGTGGTTGAATTAACCGGAGGTTATGGATAAGAGCCAAGAACGGACGGACAAGCACCAAAAGGAAGGACTATGCGTTGGAAAGCCTAGCTTATACTCGCAAGTTCCTTCCTAGTCGTGCTAATCCCCGTTGTTGCCGATTACCGTAACACCGATATTAAGTGGGGCAACGAAAGATGTGGAGACTCCTAACTCAAACTAACCTAATCCTAACCCTAACAAGCTCTCTTTAAATATCAACTCAACACTTAGATAACTACAAACAAAATCTGAACAACCGGACTTAACTCGTCGAAAAACACATAGAAAAAGATTCCCATCTCCCTGCGGACGACCCGTACTCAACCGGCTAGCTACGTGCGAAACCGTCTTGATTGCGGTATTTAAACTAGAACTTGAACACGCTCGTATCCTAACAATCAAATGGCGCCGTTGCCGGGGAGACGGTAGTCTATTTCTAAGTGAAATTTCGGGTTAATTTGTGAATATAAAAACAACCAAAAACCAAAAAAATATATACTTTGTAAAAGAAACCATCTTGTTATTTTTGATTAGTTTTTGTGCAAGTGTGCAGGAATTACGAAGCTCAAGATCGACGCCAAAGACGTTGGAAATACGGAGTTCAAGTACAGTGCCAAAGACGTGGGAAGATAGACCCACATTTTCGCGGCTACACCGCGACGGACAAAACGAAGCATCCGGTTTACTGTACAAATCTGGAGCAAATACAGTGAGCAAATCAAGATTCAGTATATCCAGACAAGCAGAGGACACCCAACAGAGAACACCAAATTTTTCCAGAGCACCAAAGCCTCAGGACTGCCGCGCAAGCGCGGCAATTACATGCATTTGGCCGCGCAAGCGCGGCCATCTTTTGGCTTCAGGGCCCCATTTTTCTCTGGTGAGTCTCTCTGCCTCTCTCCACTCCTCTAAGCTCCACTGAATTGTGTTTTCTGCAGCCTTCTTTGCGCAAATTCTTCTCCCCCTTCCAATAAACTGTTCTTATGCAGGATTCTTTACGCCGCAAATAAAAATTGTTTGCTGTTGATATTGTTACTGTTTTGCATTCTTTAATACGGACTTAAGGGGCTTGAAACCAATCCAGATTGGGTGGGGATTTCATCACCCTTCCCAGGACCCCGGAAATCACTAAAGCATATGCATTGTCCATTGTAATTAAAAAAAAATACTAGACTTCAGCCCTAAGGACTTCGCGCTCATTAGGAGAAGATAAACCTTGTTTAGAAGCTCGCTTAACCGTATATTGTTTACGGGGTGTCTAGGAAAGTGTTAAAGGCGCAACCGCCGAAAGAGAAAGGGTTATTTAATTAAGGAACTTCGCGAAAGCGTTGGACAACCTCCCCTTATCTCTGCACTTACCTGGCCTCGTGATCAGTGTATTTTTAAGCCCGTTTCTCGACACTGTTTAACTTCGACAATCAAGTTCAGGAGCAGGTCTAGTAGACCTAGGTTACCCTAGATCTAGGTGTGATTGTGCATATCTTGTTTGTGATTGCTTAAGCCGTATTTCCGTACATACTTCTGTAAATCTTTTTCTAAAAAAAAAAAAAAAAAAAAAAAAATCAAAAACGTTTATAAAAACTTGCCCTTTTGTCGCCAAATCCATTTTCACCCAACACCCATCGCCGTTCTTCATTGACGTTTTCTTACCCTCACCTTCTCCGCTTTGACTATACTAAACTCGTTTAGTGTATGTCCGCTTGGACTCGGGACACTAGCGCCCGTCTAGTCCGCGTTACGTTAGTCGCGACCGACTACGCGATCGACTCCGAAGTCGATACTCCGTCCACTCCTCTTTCTCCCCTTCCTTTGCCGGCCAACTCCGACGTTGACCGGAATTCTGTTCATACATCTTCACCTTCACCTTCACCTTCACCAACCTCTTTTTCCGCGATGTCGGGATTTATTCCAAACATCTCGTTGACCACCCCTGGATTGGCTCCACCTCCTATGGAGACCAATCTCCCACCACCACCGCCTGTTGTAGCGCCGCAGCGAATTGCGCTCCAGGATCGTTTCTACCCTACCCGTTCTGCACTTCCAACCTGCCTTTCTCTTCCTCCGGCCAATGGGGACAACTTTGAAATTAAGCCCCATTTCATCAACATGCTTCCACGTTTTCATGGGCTTGAATCTGAAGATGCCTATATCTTCATTAACAAATTTCAAAACGTCTGTGCCATGATGAAAACAACCCAGCTGTCGGACGATGCTATACGTCTACGGGTCATTCCGTTCACTTTATGCGATCTCGCAGAAAAATGGCTGTATAGCACCGCTTCCCACTCAATCACCAGCTGGGACGAGTTTGTTAAAGCGTTTCTGAAAAATTCTACCCAAATCATAAGACCGCAAGAATTCGAAATGAGATCAACCAATTCTCCCAGCTTCCTTCTGAACCCTTTTGGAAGTGCTTTGACCGATACAAAGACCTTCTTGTTCAGTGTCCTCACCACGGTATAGAGAAATGGCAACTCTGCCAAACCTTATACGAGGGACTGAACCCAGCAACGAAGCAGTTGCTGGAAACCATCTGTCAGGGCCACTTCCTATCTAAATCTGACGAGGAAGCGTGGCAGTTCTTTGACGATCTTGCGGAGCAAACGCTACAGTGGGAGAGCACCAGACCGACTCCTTCTTCTTCTTCTCCCTCCACTTCTACCGGTCAGTCTAGGGTAGGAATTCACCAGCTTGATGTCTCTATTGCGATGAGAGCTGAAATGGCTGCAATCACAAAAAAGCTTGAAGCAATAGAGAGCAAATTTTCTTCTCCTACTCCTGCCCCTGTTCTCCCCCTTCGTACCATCTGCGCTTGTTGTTCCGATCCGTCCCACTTGACTGAAGAGTGTCCTTACAATCCACCCTCGCAAGGACAGGATCAGGTTAATGCATTCCAGCAAAGACCAAGGAATGATCCATACTCTTCGACCTACAATCCCGGTTGGAGGAACCACCCCAATTTTGCCTGGAATCAGAATCAGAATCAATTCCAGGGCAACAATTTCCAAAGGGCCCCTCCACCGCAACAACAAGCGCAACAACAAACTCAGTATCAGCAGCCCTTCCAACCCCAGCCTTACCAAAACCAGACGAACAACTTTGCACCGAACAATTCCTTTCCACCAAACAACTTTGTTCCGTCGAACAACGATAAGGTTTCCTCGCTCGAGCGAAGTCTGGATGCGTTTGTTAAACAATCGACTCAATCCACCGCCAACATCCAGTCTTCGATCCAATCTTTAGTACAACACACCGCCGCACACGGGCAGAGCATCAAGACCATCGAGGCCCAGATTGCACAGCTGAACGCGGCCTTGAGCGATCGAGAGAAGGGGAAGCTCCCGTCCCAGCCACTTCCAAATCCCGGCCACCCACATAATGCACATGTTGCTCTTGAACAACAAAACCATAATGTGAGTGCCGTGACCACACTGAGATCAGGGAGGGTGCTGCAAAACAACATTGGCAAGCAAATCAACGATGACACCCCGGCCGCTTCTTCTTCTTCTTCTCCTGCTTCTTCTTCTTCATCTTCCGAGCCTATTCTCCGTTCTTCACAAGGCTCTCCTTCCTCTTCTTCTCTAAACGGACCCGCTTCTCACTCCATGAAAACACCTATTCTGGGATCCGTTCCAACTCCAAAATCTCCTCCTCCAGCATTAGACTCAACCAATTTTCAAAATGTTCCATTTCCAAACCGGTTGAGATCTAACAAACAAAATCCACAAATGGAGAAGATTTTGGAGTTATTCAAGCAAGTTAACATTAACATTCCTCTTTTAGATGCTGTCCAACAAGTCCCTTCTTACGCGAAAATCTTAAAGGACTTGTGCACGAAAAAGAGGAAGTCTCAGGTACCCAAGAAAGTTTTCTTGGCTAGTGCTGTGAGTGATGCACTTACCCAATCTTTACCACAAAAACGGAAGGACCCTGGCTGTCCTACTATTTCAATTACTATTGGGGATAAGAACATCAACCGCGCACTATTAGATCTTGGTGCCAGTGTTAACTTGCTTCCGTATTCAGTATACGAGCAATTAGGCGTCGGAGAGCTGAAACCCACACACTGCACTCTCCAGATGGCCGACCGATCGATCACCCATCCTAGGGGTGAGCTAGAGGATGTGTTAATCAAAGTCGGGGATTTCATATTCCCCGTCGACTTCATTGTCTTAGATACACAGCCTGTAGCTAACCCCCGGAATCAAATTCCGGTGATACTCGGTCGCCCATTTCTCGCAACCTCAAATGCTGTGATCAATTGTCGCAATGGTTCAATGAACCTCTCTTTTGGAAATATGACAATTGAACTCAACATTTTTAGGTTGGGGAATCAGCCCGCCGAACCTAATGCTCATATACTGGATGTCTGCTCGATCCAGGAGATCACACCAGAAGAGTGTGAATTCGAGGAGTTTCTGTTTGAACACGATGATCTTGACGCCACTAGTGCGTGTCTCTTCGAACCTGCTGCTGTTTCTGCGCCCGATAACGACTACGAGTGTTTCACGTTCACGAACGATCTTAGCCGCGCACAACCCGAGTTCGAATCTTTCGACTTTTCGGATGAGTTACCTGAACCATCCGACTCGGTTGCCTACACTCGTTTTGAACCTTTGCTGGAGTCCTTTGAGTTCGAGACCTTTGCACCAGTCTTGCCTTCCATCATTTCACCTCCAACGCTCGAACTCAAGCCGTTGCCGTCTCACCTTAAGTATGCTTACTTAGGTGAGAACGAGACCCTTCCTGTCATCATCTCGGCTTCTCTAGCTCCCGAGCAAGAGAAAGCCCTTCTCGCGGTCTTGCACAGCAACAGGCAAGCTTTTGGCTGGTCCATGGCGGACATCAAGGGGATTAGTCCCCTCATCGTTGAGCATCACATTCATCTGATGGATGATGCCAAACCAGCCCGGGATCCACAAAGACGTCTTAATCCAGTCATGAAGGAGGCTGTGAAGAAGGAGATCGTCAAATGTCTAGATAGTGGTATCATTTACCCTATCTCTGATAGCCAGTGGGTTAGCCCCATTCACGTTGTCCCCAAGAAGTCGGGCATCACGGTCATAACCAACGAAGCGAATGAGTTAATCCCTACTCGCACCCAAACCGGGTGGCGAGTTTGCATTGATTACAGAAAACTCAACGCTGCAACGTGGAAAGACCACTTTCCGCTACCTTTTATTGACCAGATGCTCAAACGATTGGCCGGACATGAGTACTATTGCTTTCTAGATGGCTACTCTGGCTATAATCAAATTCCCATCGCCGAAAAAGACCAGGACAAGACCACTTTCACTTGTCCTTTCGGCACGTTTGCATATCGACGCATGCCCTTTGGGTTATGCAATGCGCCCGCTACCTTCCAGCGGTGTATGATGGGGATTTTCTCAGACATGGTGGAGAAATTTCTGGAGATTTTCATGGATGACTTCTCCATTTTCGGCGACTCCTTTGACGAGTGTTTGCTGCATCTTGACGCTGTCCTTACCAGATGTAAGGACAAGAATCTCACTTTGAACTGGGAGAAATGCCACTTCATGGTGCGCGAAGGTATTGTCTTAGGACATATCATCTCGCAAAATGGCATAGAGATTGACAAAGCAAAGATTGAGGTCATTTCCAATCTGCCTCCTCCCCGATGCGTCAGAGATATCCGAGCCTTCCTTGGCCATGCCGGTTTCTATAGACGGTTTATCAAGGACTTTAGCAAGATTGCTAGGCCCTTGACACTTTTGCTGGCCAAGGACACGCCTTTTGACTTCAACTCGAGCTGTGTGACTGCATTCGAGTCACTAAAACGCTCACTCACTTCTGCTCCCGTTCTTTCTTCTCCTGACTGGACGCACCCATTCGAGATCATGTGCGATGCATCCGACTTTGCCATCGGTGCTGTCCTTGGACAGCACATCAACAAGATGCCGCACGTAATCTATTACGCGAGCCGAACCCTGAACGACGCCCAACTTAACTATACAACAACTGAGAAGGAATTCTTAGCTGTTGTATTTGCCTTAGAAAAGTTCAGGCCCTACCTCATCGGCTCTCCAGTCATTGTCTACACTGACCACTCAGCTCTGCGCCATCTTTTTGCAAAGAAAGATGCCAAATCTCGGTTAATCCGTTGGATCCTCTTGCTTCAAGAGTTTGACCTTGTCATTAAGGACAAACGGGGATGTGAAAACGTGGTTGCCGACCATCTCTCGCGACTTCCTTCTTCGCCTTCGCTTCCAATTCCGATAAACGACGTTTTCCCGGATGAACAACTCTTGACAGTATCTTGCGAACCCTGGTTCGCAGATATTGTGAACTATTTGGCCACGGGATTGCTACCGACCGAATGGTCACGTCAGGACAGACTTCGCTTCTTATCCCAAGTAAAACACTTTTACTGGGACGAACCCTACTTGTTCAAGTACTGTCCCGACCAGATTATTCGTCGGTGTGTCCCAGATGAGGAATTCAAGAGTGTGCTGTCATTTTGCCACGACCAAGCATGTGGCGGGCATTTTGGGCCCAGAAAGACAGCTGAGAAGATCTTGCAATGTGGTTTCTACTGGCCACAACTTTTCAAAGACGCTCACGATTATTGCAAGACTTGCTCCCGGTGCCAACACATGGGCCGGATATCCCGGAGGAATGAGATGCCGCTCCAACCGATCTTGGTTGTGGAGATTTTCGATGTTTGGGGGATAGACTTCATGGGGCCGTTTCCCAGCTCTTTTGGGAACTTGTACATCCTTCTAGCTGTTGATTACGTCTCTAAATGGGTCGAGGCTGTGCCCAGCCGAACTAACGACAACAAGGTTGTCGTTAGGTTCCTTAAAGAAAACATTTTCTCACGGTTTGGGCACCCCCGAGCGATCATTAGCGACAATGGAAGTCATTTCTGCAATAGGACTTTCGAGGCCTTGATGCGGAAATACTCCATTAATCATAAGCTTTCTACGCCCTACCACCCCCAAACCTGCGGGCAGGCCGAAGTCTCAAATCGGCAAATCAAACAGATACTGGAGAAAACGGTTTCCAAGAACCGTAAGGATTGGTCTTTGAAACTCACTGATGCCCTTTGAGCATTTAGAACCGCTTATAAGACCAACCTTGGCATGTCTCCCTATCGGCTTGTGTACGGAAAAGCCTGCCACCTTCCTGTCGAAATCGAGCATCGCGCGTTTTGGGCGATAAAGGAGCTGAATCTGTCTCTGGAGGACGCGGGCAGCCATCAGAAGCTGCAGCTGAACGAACTGAGCGAGCTTAGGGATGAGGCTTACGACAATGCGGTTGTCGTTAAGAATCGAACGAAGGTGTTTCATGATAAACACCTTGTGCGCAAAACCTTCGTACCTGGTCAGCAGGTACTTCTTTACGACACCCGACTTCACTTCCATCCTGGAAAGCTCCGATCTCGCTGGAAAGGGCCGTATTTTGTGCGGACTGTGTATCCGCAGGGCGCTGTGGATTTGGAAAATCCAAAGGACGGTTCACTCTTCAAAGTGAACGGACACCGATGCAAACCGTACCTTAGCGCCGAACCAACAGAGGAGCTCCTGTTCTTACAGGAGCCGGTTTACCTTGCTTGATCTTCCTCTGCCTACCTCCAAACTTCGGTTATCCAGCCAAGAACAGTGGACACTGTTCCAAATAAGTTTGGGGGTATGTACAAACCATTTTGTTTATATTCTTGTATATTCTTTTTCTTTTCTTTAAAAACAAAAACAAATAAAAATTTGTGTATCACTAACCGACAATTTTGAACCTTCCAACTGCTCTCTTCATGCTATGACAGTGAGGACACTGTCCAGTTTAAGTTTGGGGGTACGCTCGGTACGCATTTCTTACCTTCGCATTCATATGTGTATTTTGCATCTGCATATTAAAATCCATAAAATCCATAAAAACTTGATAATTTTCCAAAAATATAAAAACTTTTTTGTCAAGTTAGCTTGTGGAAGAACTCTGATTCAACATTCGACGGTTTTTGTTTGATAAAATAGGAATAACTAGATCTTATGTTTGGATTTTGAAAACCTGAAAGATAACTCTCCTTTGAAGTTAACTATAGCTGATATACGTCTTTACATCACACTACACGTGTCGTGAGTTTTGGGAATTAGATGACAAGTCTTTCATGTTCAAACTTTTAAACAGATAAATGATTTTCTGAGAATCAAATAGGTTTGTTCTGAAATAAGTAATGACAAGAATAGTTTATGAAGTAAAGCGAATATGAAGGAATGTTATTGATGCCGTAATAGGAGCTAAGTCTGAAAAATAACCCATCTAAAACTTGATTGGAATGATTACACACCAAACCCACTAGACACGTCTTTTATCCAAAAAAAAAAAATATTTGAACTGCCGGTTATATCTCCGTTCGTATTAAATCATCTGATTTTCACGCCAAACTGTCTTTTGTTTTTGGACCTAGGTAACTTGAGTAATTAAGTCCGCTGGGGTGTTTCTACACCTAATGCCCTAAAACCAACTGGTTTGGGTGCATTGGCCCAAAGCTCGCTAAGAAGCCTAGAAAGTCCAGTTTAAAACAAAGTCAAGCAAGTGTTCTCTCCGAGTTAAAATTCCTAACGGTTCTTTGTGTGAGAATAATCTTGATAAAAGACAGGCTTTTAAAAAATTTTAACGGAGATATGAAGGTTTTACTCTTTGATAAAGACTATTGCACGTTCACAGTGGTGTGTATGAAATGAAAACAAGAAAAAGGTGGAGTGAAAAATACGACGTAGTTTCCTGTTAAGGAAGATAGAAATTCTGAAGTTAAAACCTTACTGGAAAACGAAACTTGAAAAATGCTTAACTCGTTATAAAACTTATGTGATCCTCTTAAAATTATTATCTGGGCTTTATTGTGCGACATGATGACTCTAATCGATCCTTCTGGAACTTAACGACACTATCCGCACTGCACGTAAAGACATATAAAATCTGTAGTTAAATAAGATGTGAGGTGTGAAAAATAAAGGTTCGATAGTCTAGACTAAGGATTATAGAATTGTTATTTTCTAAAACAAAACTTTAGGGTTTGAAACTTAGTCATTTTTACAAACCAACTTGACCGGATTTTGTGGGTAGTATCCGCTGAAAACCCTCAGGAGACAACACTCCTCCTACTAGGGACACCTAGAGGTTTAACGGCTTGTTGCACATGCTCAGTGCAATCGCGTTCCCTGCGAAAGTGAGGTTAGGAAATTTTTTGTGAATAAATGGACTTTGCTCGGGACGAGCAAATGATAAGTTTGGGGGTATTTGTTCATATCAGATTTTTGCATTTTCATACCGTCCAATTTTTATCACATTGCATATCCGTAGATACTCTTGAGCCGTGTTTGCTAGTCAATTGCAGGATACAGGTCCTCGGTTCCAAAACGGTGAAATTCATGGAAAAACACGACAAAATCCGGGTTCCTGCCAACCACAGATAAAACACGGTCTCCGCTCTTCATCCGTATGTTGCCAGATACCAGTTTAGGAGACAAAAGGACAAATCAATTGTCACCTTCATGCACAAAGCACTATGGTAGCACATAATCCAAGAGATCTACACGGAGCTCGAGGCAATCATCCACAAAAAGTCCACTTCATAACACCTTTCCCTCAACAGAAATTCTGGAAGAATTTTGGATGTATTTTCAGAAAATACATACAACAGACAAGAGGGGACAGAAGAACAGGGAAGTAACCCAAAGCCCACACCCTAAACCTACCAAGGTGCGGCGGATCCGCGGCCAAAGGGGGGTCTAGGCCGCGGATCCGCGGCAGTACAGTGCCTTCAGCCGACCAATTTTCAGGGGTATTTTGGTATTTGCATTTTTGGTCTGGTGGTTGCCCTAGGTTTTCATTCTCCAGCCTATAAATAGCCCAGAAGTTTAAGAAGGAAGGGGTCCATAATCTTGTATTTTTCTTTGCTAGGTTTTAGTACATGTTCTTCTTCCTCTTCTCACCTCTTCTCCATTAAACTTGTAAGTGAGCTTTTGAGTGAAGAGTGATGAATAAAGAAGACCATTTTTATTATCATGCTTGTCTCTTTCTTTACTTGTTATAATTGTTGTAATTTTAATTGTTAAGTAGTTGTTGTTATTTCCTTGTTGTTTGTTTCTTCTCTCTTTTTCTTTATCCTTTCATACGACAATGATACTTACGCTTGATCCTCGCCAAGGTGAGGTCGCAAACAGTTAGTCGTATTCTTCTAATCTCTTTCTTTCTATCTTCCTCTTTTGTGTCGTTTTATTTTTCCGTATTATGAAGTGTGAGTAGTTCTATACTTGTTAGGGTAGGATAAGGGAAGTTTGAGAGAAGGAAATCTCTCTCACTCTTTCCTTGCCCAACAACTTAAATCAACTCCCGTTAACCCAACCACAATCCGCTCCTTACGGCACCCTATCCTACATGATAGCGGTGATTCCGTAGTGAGACCGGTTGTGGTTGAATTAACCGGAGGTTATGGATAAGAGCCAAGAACGGACGGACAAGCACCAAAAGGAAGGACTATGCGTTGGAAAGCCTAGCTTATACTCGCAAGTTCCTTCCTAGTCGTGCTAATCCCCGTTGTTGCCGATTACCGTAACACCGATATTAAGTGGGGCAACGAAAGATGTGGAGACTCCTAACTCAAACTAACCTAATCCTAACCCTAACAAGCTCTCTTTAAATATCAACTCAACACTTAGATAACTACAAACAAAATCTGAACAACCGGACTTAACTCGTCGAAAAACACATAGAAAAAGATTCCCATCTCCCTGCGGACGACCCGTACTCAACCGGCTAGCTACGTGCGAAACCGTCTTGATTGCGGTATTTAAACTAGAACTTGAACACGCTCGTATCCTAACAATCAAGGTCATAGATCGCTCGGGGAAAAACTTTATTGGGAATTTCAGGTGTTGAAATTTGCAATGAGATTGCATACCTCCTCTGAGATAGTTGGATCCCGATATCCACTACGAGTAAGAGTTACTCCTGGGAGAGTTTTACACATTACAATTAGCTGATCAAGTATGTGTCTAGAAAGGTGTCAACGGGGTTACGCCCCTGGAAAAACGAGGTTTATTTTAATTAGGTCCATGCGAAAGCACGGGGAACCTCACTCAAAGTACCGGCACCGTCCTGGCTGAAAGATTGGTTAACTTATAGGGTGTAATTAATCCCGTTTAGTCTTTCCTTTTAGGGTTTGAAGGAAGATTTGACTAAAACAGTGGGAGCCATCCTGATTAGATATATCAATAACCAATCTAATCTTGCAAGAGCATACGCTGAGTGTTTTTTTCTCTCACTCTCCAGGTAGCGACAATGTCACGCCTTAATCAAGATAATAATACGTATGTATTGACCGAACCCGCTTATTATACTGAGCTTGGGGAACGTTGGTCCCGCTCCAACTTATATCGATGATGCGTTTGTTCCACGTACACTTGCTTGCCGGCTCACACACTTCTTCATCGATAATTGCCATGTCACTACACAGTAGCATTATTGCATCAGGATATGACCTTGTCACGACCCGAAAGAGCACGTGACTGGCCCTTGAACCATATGAAGTCTATAGGACTCCATCTGATCCAAGTAAGCCAAAAGCCCAGAAATCTAAAACCAATTTAAGGATAAATGAATATACAAGCAACACACTATACAACGCCGAAAAGCGAGGATCAAAATTCAAAAGGGAACCCAGATAAGCATGAAAACTGTAACACTACTAAGCGCGACTCTAAGGTCGAAATAATACATCACTAGTGTCTGAGGCTGAAACAATATACAAGTTTTTGGTTGATGGAATTTCTAGATACAATGAATAATACAAGTACAATGGTGGTTCTTGATGCAAAAGAATCCACCTGCCAAATGCAAATCACCCATAAGGAAGCAGTGTGCCAGAAGTGCCGCTATGGAACCTGTACGGCAAACCCTGCAAGAACTGTGGCACAACGGGGGTGAGTTGCCAATTCGTGAATAGAAAATATCTACAAGCAGAAATCGAATGCAAGACATAATCCTAGGTCAAACAATCAGTATAATAATAAAACCCTCAAGAGTAAGTCTGAAGCATGATAAAGTAGCAATGTAACATCTAATCATGTAGGTAGTATCAAGTACTCGTGCCAGTGCCTCAGATAATAACATGTCATCAGTATAAGGTATGTCTGCATGAAGTATGATCAATGTAAATCCCGTCTGTATGTGATCAAGTCTGTATGAGCGTGGACCCCGTCCACCCGTCCCCCAATGACAATAAACGTGGAACCCGTCCACCCGTCACCCAATGACAATAACCATCAAGTATGTAAATATGAGGATATAATCAAATCATGGAAAACATCATGAAACCCGTGCCTAGCATCGGCACATAAATCCTCACCTATCGGGCTCCGTCAGTCCGGATCAGCCCACGGGCTATGTCTGCGGAATCGGCCCTCGGCCCCGGCAGTACGCCCATATCCATCTATCGACTCTGGTCAGTATCCTCTGGATAACTGCCAGGTCAAACCAATCACCGGTAGGTAGTAGTCTCTCTGCCAGGCTCACCGTCTACTACACAGCGAAACCGTTCTCGCCCCGGGGTACCATACCGGGTCCACCATGTACCCGTAATCGGCCTCATCCAACTCCTCGATTCGGATTCACACATATCACTCTCGCACCGAGAAAACACATGGTGGACGCACCGAAATATCATATCAAGGGAAACCGGTTTTTTTTAAATAATTAACTATTTTCTTTGAAATATCCACGGTTCCCCAAATCCAGAATAAACATGAAAACAACATATCTCAATGCGTAATCTAAGCAAGTATGAAGGTATCAATGTATGTGTACAAGTATGAGTATGTGACATATAAAGGAAATGCAAGTATAACAGTATATCATGCAACACGGAAATAATAGTATGCACATACAAGGTCATATCCTGATGCAATAATGCTACTGTGTAGTGACATGGCAATTATCGATGATGAAGTGTGTGAGCCGGCAAGCAAGTGTACGTGGAACATACGCATCATCGATAATGGTGCTAGTGTCCTAGCAACATGATAGTAATATAACAATAAACATATACAAAGCAATGTGAATAGCATGAATATGCGGAAATAGAATAATCAACGCAACAGTAAAGAATCTACACCCATATATATATGTCATGCAGTTCCTCCATTTGAAATAAGAATGACTCGGGTCTAGTTTAACATCTACTATGCAAACTACTCATCTAAGTATCAAGTTAATCGGGAGGGGTATGGAAACCACCTAAATCTGAGTCGATATACAAATATATATATATATATATACAATAGTCGGTGATCTTGCCTCAATAGTATCACGTACGACACGGTATATCGTTTGACATCCTCGAGTCATGAGAGCGGATCTAACATCAATAGAAAGCTCGTACGGTAAATCGTCGTACGGCATCCCAATAGCTGGGTACGAGTCAGTATCACATTCCTCTCATCAAATATCAGGTATCATTATCATCATATCAGATAATTTGGGGTAGATCTAAGTCTAGTACAAATCAATACCATCTATATAAGTATGAAAGTGGGGGTAAAACACATGCCCAACGGCCCGCTAAGATCACATGTCGTACCGCAAGTTCAAATCACATCACATCACCGATCTCACGGCACAAAGCCTAAAATCATCGACTCATCTCCAATGTCATCCAATATCCTCATCAACACTGTGTAAGTATAGTGAATATGCAAGGGTGCGCGTGTGGTGTAAACCTATTCTAGGGTTTGCTACTATGAACTATACTAGTTTATTGCTAACCCTAAGCTATCCATACTACACCTAACACAATATCCATGACACACTATAACTATCAAACATAATATATAGTATACCAATTACGGACTGCGGGGGTGCTATACGCCATCCACCCGACTTCCCCCAGTAGATATAATCTACTCACCTTGCGTCTTCATTTGTCGACGTCGCCACGCGCTCGCTCGTCATCCCGAAGTCTTCATAGGTACCTACACGTCAAAGTATCGTAATGCGTATTAAAACCAAATCAAGGCTAAAACGGCACACCAAACCTAAAACGATACGATAAGGGGCCTATAGGTTAGAACCTATGGGCACGCCTTCAAAACCATCAATAAACACTCGATATCGTCGTATAAACGCCAAATGGTCGAGGTAAAACACAATACACAATTTCAGAACTATAAATACGGAATACGGAAACACGAATCCAAAACAGCAACTTAGGAAATAGGCTCCAGATTTCACCATAGGTCAAATTAGACAAATCTATACATACCAGGGGCCTAATCTACAGATAAGGGAACACCAAAACCAAAACGAGGCAAATCCACCATGGTCTGGCCACAAATTACGGCCAGAATGGATAAATCTGCAGCCGGGTATAGGAGGTAGGGGCTAGGGTCTTAGGGTTAGCTTCCTGGGTGCCTGCACATATCACTGTCCAATCAATTTTAATTTAGGATGTCTCGGCTGATAGCAGATTCAATATACCCTTCACAGATTCCATAAAATCTCCGATATCGGTTCCGAAATCCGTATTTCGGGTTTCAACTCTCAGGTTAGGGTCTCAATTCATGCACTAGGGTGTTGGTGTAGTCTCTACTGAACTCAATTTCACATTACAACTCATAATTTCCTCAAACCCTAACTAGGTTTTCCTTAACTCCACAATATCACACAATATCGGTTCAATCTAAACATGGGGGTAAAGGAAATGCTAAAACTAAGTTAATGATCCAGAAAATACCTCATTTGGCAACTCAAGAATTTTCTTGAGTTGCCCCTACTGGCCAAAATCCTTGCTTCCTTCGTCCAATGTGTAGATCTTGAGCTTGTGCACACTTTTAATGAAATGAATATGGGGTTTTGGTGATGTTTTTGAGATGTTTTAAGGCTTGAAGAGGGGAGGTGGGGTGAGGAGCAGGAGCAGGAGCAGCAGCAGCAACTTGAAAGAGAGGGAGAGAAATGAGTGAAAGGAATGAAGGAGATGGCTAAGTCCAAAGTCAAAGAAAACCCATATCTTTCTCTCTCTCACCATACCTCATTTCTTTATTCTTTTCCTATTTTCTTTTCCTTTTCTTTTTCTTATTCTCTCAAAATCCTTCTTCCAAGAATAGTAAACCCAAAGTGAACCATGGCAAGAAAATGCATAAGTGTGAAAAGTGATATGTGCATGTTTTGCACAAATTGTTAAAAAAAAACCGATTAGCGATTATTAATCGCGATTAGCACTAATTTAGCACATCACTAATCAATTAAACTTAGAAATGGCATAATTCTCTAATTTACCCTATTTTAGAATTTTCCAAAATTTTTTCCCATTTATTTGTATTTTAATTATACTGAATTATTAAAATATTCAATAAAATAATATTAAATTATCAATATTCCCTAAAAATAATATTTTTATTATTTCGAAATGTTACAGGGAACGTTGGTCCCACTCCAACTTATAATTGTTATAAGACCGAGCAGGAAATAGGGGATTACCAGGATTCCCGTGCCACCCAAACGAAGAAAGTGCATGATGATGCATCTTCTTCGGGTGTGTTAATTATAGAGAACTGTTTCTCAGTATCCTTTACATCCTGGGTATGAGATACCAGATCAGGATCCCGCAAATGTAATCTGTTACATGGGCTACAGAAAGGTAGAGAACTGAGAATGGGTGATAAGTTTTAAGAGTTAGAAACGGTGCAATTGTTGCAGCCAAAGCAGTTGGCAGTTATCACCCAGTATTACCAAATACATTGATTCTGAACAAATGTTATTAAATACCGAACCTGAAATACAACATCATATCAGTCTCTTTATTTAATAAAGAAGGATATAATTTTGTACTGTTGGATAATGTTTTGAACATTTCCTATATCAAGAGCTGATCAGTTCAGGCATGTTATCTAAAAGCATATACGTTCTAAATCAAAATACAGTTCTTAACATACAGAACACACACAAGAGGAAGAGTTCAGAAATGAACGAATCTTTCTTGAGGCATTGTAGACTAAGTCATATCAATGCAACCCGACTAGCTGAAGTTACATAAAGATGCATGTTTAAATCAGTTTGAATTTACATCTTGTGAAACTTGCCAGTCATGTCTCAAAGATAAACATGACCATAGCTCCATTTATTGAAAACAGAGAAAGAGTTAGTGAACTCTTGGGATTGATACATGATGATGTATGAAGGTCCCCTGTCAACACATGCCAGAACTGGTTCATTGTACTTCATTACATTCACTGATGATCTCTCAAGGTTCGTACATGTGTTCCTGTTGAAACACAAGGCTGAAACTTTTGAGAAATTCAAAGAATATAAGTTAGAAGTAGAAAACCAATATTGGTATAAGTATTATATCCTTTGATGAGATCAGGGAGGAGAATACTTGAGCACGGAATTCCTGGATTATTCTAAAGGAGAATGAGATTCTCTCTCAGCATTACTCCTCCGTATACACCACAATATGTCGGTATATCGGGGCGGAGCAATCGCACCATATGTGTTATGGTGTGCTTCCTGATGAGTACTATTGAGTTGCCTATTTCCTTTTTGGGGTTATGCACTTGAGAAGCTGCATACCTATTGAATAGGGTTCCAACCAAATCAGGTGCCTACCACTGTTAAGGATGTTAAGATTTGGGGTTGTCCGGCCTAGTCTAAAAGCAAAATCCGGACAAGCTCGAGGCAAGGTCTGTTCTGTGGAAGTTTGTTGGATATCCCAAGCATTCGCAACGGAATATCTTCTACCACACCGAGGAACAAAAGGTGTTTTATTTCTCAGCATGCCACCTTTTTAGAAAAGGATTTTCTTGTGAAGAAATTAGTGGTCATGAGGTAGAACTGGAAAGAATTCCAGCTATACAAACTACAGCTGATGATTTGGTAGAACTGGAGTATTCATTTGTTCCCAACGAACCTCAGCCTCTCCGCCGATCTGGTAGGGTTCCTCATCCACCTGAGAGATACTTCGGTTTCTCTATGACAGTGGGAGCGAGGATTGCATCATAAGATGATGACCCAACTAGTTTCGAGCAGGCCATCAGGAGTGGGGACTCTGTTAGAATGGCTGGATGCTAAGCGATCTGAGATGGAATCCATATACACCAACAAAGTATGGACTTTGGTTGCTTTATCTGAAGGGTTAAATCCCCATCAGGAGCAAGTATATCTTGAGAAGATTACTTGGTGTACATGGAAAAGTTGAGATTTTCAAAGCTAAGACTTGATGCAAAAGGTTCTCGTCATCGACCATGAGTGGATAATGATGAAACCTTTTCTAGTGCCTATGCTTAAGTCCATCCGGATCCTACTTGCCATTGCTACATACCATGACTACGATATCTGGCGGTTGGGTGTCATGGCTGCTTTTTTGAATGCTGATTTAGAAGAGAGCGTCTATAATTACACAGCCAGAGAGCTTCGTAGACAGTGGGAGCAGCGGAAACCTGTGCAAGTTGCTTTATGGGTTAAAGCAGGCATCGCGGAGTTGGAACATTTGTTTTGATGTGGTAGTCAAAGAGTTTGACTTCATCAAAATGGTAGATGAACCTTGTATATAAAAATAGGTAGTAGGGAGTATGGTGGTGATCCTCGTATTGTACGTGGATGGCATACTCTTGATAGGAAAGGAGTTTCCTATGCTACACTCTGTCAATCTCCTCTTATCTCAAGGATTCTCCATATAGGATCAAGGTGATACCTCCTAAATCCTGGGTTTTGGATCTATGAGATAGATCTAAATAGATGTTAGGATTCTCACTAGGTGCAGTAGGATGGTATCAATCGATCCTGGGGAGAATCACTGGATAGCTTCCAGGGTGGTAAGGTCGACTGAATGTCAGTCACAGGCATTATCTTTACGCTCAGTAGAGGGACGGTATGTTAGAAGAGTTCCAAGCTAGATACCGTGGAAAACTAGACAATAAAGGCTGGATACATTGCTACCAAGGATGCTACCAAAGAGGTAGTCTGGATGTACATAAGTTCATGAGATGAACTTCATTCCTACCATTGTGTGACAATGGAGTTGTGGCCTTGGCCTAGGAACCCCCGTCCCATCAGTGATCCAGACATATTCTTAGGCAGTATCACCTGATCATGGAGATGGTTGATTTTCAGGGAGATCAAGGTTAGGAGAGTAGACACAGAGGAGAACAGGGTGGATCCACTCACAAAGGCCTTTTTCCCAAGAGAGACTTTTATGGGATGGTTGAGTATGAGATACTTCAACCACTGCTGATTGTTGGGTATGGGATACTACAACAGATGGCCCTAGTGCAAGTAGGAGATCGTTAGTTATATGTATGCCTTAGAGGCCATTACTATACATACAATGTATATTATAGTGGATGCTTGGACATATTAGTGAGGAATTTCTTGCTCGACATGATAGTATGCTATCTGGTTGCTCTTTATCTTAACATGTACTCTGATTGTCTATATGTTGATAAAGCCCTTAAGATGAGTACTTGACTACCAGGACTATGATGCAGATCATACTAGTAGGGACAGCGTAGTCGCAAAGTACATCCTTCAAATGTTCCTAGTCGTAGGTGTATCGAGACAGGGCATCGATATACCTGAGTAGACTAGCATATAGCTTCTTGACCCATGTAGATGGGCGATGAATGATCCCATATCCATTGATGTTTGACATCAGAGAAAGTATACGGGTGCTCAGTGGAGACTGGGTATACTGGACGGACTCGCCGAGAACTCCCATATGGTATTATACCTCACGTCAGATGGCAGTTCTCTGGTGACACTAATACTGGTTAGTCTGTAGAGCCGAGATTGTTATAGAGTCTTGCATGATTCCTACCGTGCTTTGATTTCCACCTTACCATGTTCAAGAGAACGTGCAAAACGGTGGCTTTTGGGTACAGTCCCGAATCACATGGAGGCAATGAGCGATAGGAGGGGTTTCGTCTCTCTCGTTATTGGGAGTTGATGTTGCGCTGTGCTCGATTGGCTATAACAGGAAGTCCCTGGCCAGGGCTGCTTCAGAGATATACTGGTAAGTGTTATCAGCAGTTTCTCGACCCGTTATGAGCCTCATATCGACATGACTTATCGAGTTACTGGGGTCTGACGTTTACCACCCCTAGACGAGATATGCGAGATATCAGAAGAAAAGACCGGACTGTACGGTAGTGTTACTGATTGGATTCACAGGAGTACGAGCAGGCTTGCTTTTTGATCTTCTGATCCCTCAATACCCGGGTGGCCGTTACGTTTAACAGACCGCTTGCGGCTTGTGGGTGTTAGATATGATCATCACCTACTGCTGGCGTATTGACGAGTCTTTAGAGTCCTACATAGAGGTTTCCTGGCTCAAGCGAAACGGAGTAGGAGCACATATGGGATATGTGCGGGACCGAAATTGATACGATATGAGATACCATATTCTATTCTCACGATTTGTGACATTGGTCGGTTATATGTGATATAGCCGGGTTATCGGATCAAGTGTTGATTCGATAAGTTGTTATACATGATACTAGTCGGTTATATGTGATATAGCCTGATTATTAAATCAAGAGTTGATTTGATAATCTATTGTATAATTATATATTTGATATATTACATTACATTAACTAGTATTAACTCACTTATGATTTCTTTTCTCACTAGTTTGTGCATGTGTATATATGTGATATATATTAGTGTACAAAATGTTGTGTCATGCTTGATGATACATGGACATGGGTGTGTAGGGTTCCTATCGACGGCAGCAAGGTTTCGGGAAGCATCGTCCATGCCATTTTAAAATTTTTGCCGTTTCAAGGAACTTTAAACTAGAATCGTTAACTAGAATATAATACGGAAACAAAAGTAAACCTTTTTACTTCTAAGTGAAATAGAAATACAACCTTTGTAGATCGATCCTTCACTTCTAAAGCTCCTTGTAGTAGTCCCTTCGCTGCGATCGTTGAACTCCCGGACTTTTGCATTGCATCACGAGGGGAAAAGAGCGATCATGCTTGAAGTCTTCGAGGCCGAAGATGATCTACGTCGAGGGAATACTAACTCAAGCTTCTACTTCACTAACTAAAGGATTAGTGAAGCAAACACCCTATACTAAAGTGCTAATCTAGTAGAGGATGATGAAATAGGAAGTGGGCTCACTTTAGAATTATTTTTCTCACAATACTTTCTCACTTGTTTCAAACCCTAGTAAGCTTTTGGCTTGAGGAAGAAGATGAACAAAATGAGAAGAGAATGAAATGATCAAGTGAGAGAGTGAACCATGGTGAGTGAGTATCATATACTAACTCATGTAGAGACATAACCATGGCTAATTGAAATGGTTAGGTTAAGAAATATCTAAAGTAAAACAAAGTGAGTGGACTTTGTCAAAGCACTTACAAGCTTCTATAAGCTTCAAGCTTTTAACAAATAATCCACTAATTTTGTAATTACTTTAAACATTAACAACCCACCATTATAAATAGAATGGTGTATGTCTCATATACCCATGTATAGTGTATCAACAACCATGACACACTAAAATAAATAATGCACATCAATATATATTACATATATATAACATGTACACACAAGTGAGAAAAGAATGCTTAAGTGAGCTAATGTTAGTTAATGTAAATTAGTATATCAAATATATAATTATACATTAAATCATTAAATCAACAGTTGATTTAATAATCCGGCTATATCACATATAACCGATGAACACAAAATGTACCATCTTATCGAATCAACACTTGATTCGATAATCCGGCTATATCATATATAACCGACCGATACAAATGTCGCGAGAATAGAATACGGTATCACATACACGCATTATTCTTGGTCCCGCATATCGCATATGTGCTCCTATTTCGTTTTGCCTGAGCCAGTAAAAGCTCTATGTAGGACTCTAAAGACTCGTCAATACAACGGCAGTAGGTGATCACATCAAGCACCCACAAGCCGTCGGCGGTACTAGCTAGACGTAACGGCTACTCTGGTATTGAGCGATCAGAAGATCAGCAAGCAAGCCCGCTCCAACTCCTGCAAAAGCCTGACGGTAACACTTGTCGTACAGTCCGGTCTCCTCGTTTGATATGTCGCATATCAAGTCTAGGGGTGGTAAACGTCAGACCCCAATAACCGATAAGTCATGCCGATATGAATATAATACTGTGCAAGGAAAATGTACATCCTAAGGTTTCTTAAGCGGAGTAGCGTATCGTAAATATGCCGCGGAACATACGTACGGTACGTCACTTTACTTAAGCTACCTACTCCATCAACCAAGGGTCATCCTACGCGACGAAAGTTCGGGTATAATACCCCCTCGACTAAGTCTAAGTTCCATAAGGTCAAGCCTAAGTTCCGTATATATATATCGCTCTAGGCTCCGCATAGTCAAACTTAGACTCGAACCAAGGTTAACCTAGCGCTCTGATACCAACTTTGTCACGACCCGAAATAGCCCGTGACTGGCCCTTGAATCATATGGAGTCTATAGGACCCCATCTAATTCAAGTAAGCCAAAAGCCCAGAAATCTAAAACCATTTTTAAGGAGTAAATAAGGAAAACTAATTTTTAAGAAGTAAGAAAACATGTTTTTAAAAAAAGGTTTTTAAATAAGTAGCCGAATATGCATTTGTAAAATCATCTATGTCTTTTCTGAAAATTTCGGCAGAGTTTCTTTTGTAAATACTGGCCCCGAACGGGGTACAACATGAATAATATATATATATATATATATATATATATATATATATATATATATATATATATATGGCATCCCCAAGCGGGAGCTAGCTCTTCGTCAATCGACGGTCACAACCACGCAAGCAATATAATATACGAAGCCAAAAGGCGAGGATCAAAACTCAAAGGAAAACTCAAAATCAGCAGGAAAACCATAATACTACAACCCGCGACTCTAAGGGAAAATAATACACATCTGGTTTTCTAAATCTGAAACAATATACAAGTTTTGGTTGATGGAATTACTAGATACAACTGATAAAATAAATACAAGCGTGGTCACGATGCGAGTGAACCCACCTACCAATGCAATCACCCAGAAAGGAAGCAGTGTGCCAGAAAAGCCGCAATGAAACCTGTACGGCAAAACCTGCAAGAACTGTGGCACAACGGGGGTGAGTTGCCAACTCGTGAATAGAAAACATCGCAGAGTAGAAATCGTATGCATGACATAATCTTAGGTCAATACGATCAGTAATAATATATCCTTAATATGAATAAGTCTGAAGCATGATAAGGTAGCTAGGGTAAACATCTATACATAAGTGTAGTACCAAAAGCTCGTGTCAGTGCCTCATGTAGCAATATATCATAAGTAGGATGTATGATCAATGTAATTAATGTCAACTATATCAGAAGTCTATGAGTATATGGATATCATCCAACTATGTGAGCAATATCATCAATGTCAATATATGTATATGAAAATCGTCCACGTGTCACCCCATGACAATAAGCATCATGCATGTAAATATCAGAAACATATGCATGGAAATATGAGGATGTAAATCAACATGTGTCACTCGCGACATATCGAAATCATGGAACCTGGGTGTCTAGCATCAACACTCGAAAACAACATGAAAACTGTGCCTAGCATCGGCACGTAAATCCTCATATATGTGGGACTCCATCAGTCCTGATCGGCCCACATCATCTCTTAACTCCGGTCGGTATCCTCCGGATATCCGCCAAGCCTAAATACTATCACCGGTAGGTACTAACCACCCTGCCAGGCTCATCGTCTGCTCTACGAAAAACATTTCTCGCCCCGGGGAACCATACCGGGTCCACCATGAACTCGCAAACGGATCATCCAACTCCTCGAATCGGGTTTCAAGCACACGTCTCAGAACCGAGAAAACGCACGGTGGACGCACTGAAATATCATATCAAGGGTAACCGGGTTTTTAAAGCAATACATACTCTCTTTTGAAATACCCACGGTTCCCAAATCAAGAAATATCATGGAAACAACATATCTCAATGCGTATAATCATAAAGAATGATGTATGCGACATATAAAAGAATGTAAGCATATCAGTATGTCAAGCAAGGGGTCATATCCTGATTGCAACAGTCCTACAGTGTAGTGACATGGCAATTATCGATGATGAAGTATGTGAGCCGACAAGCAGGTGTACGTGGAACATATGCATCATCGATAATGGTGTTGGTGTCCTAACATCATGAGTTTAATATAACAATAACCATTTGCACATGCAATGCGATGCGAATAACAAGAGTATGCAGAAATCGACTAATAAATGCAACAGTGACGCATCTGCATCAACATAAAAAAGGTCATACAGTTTGCCATTTGAAATAAGACAAATCGGGGTTTTTAGTAAAATAAGGGCTACGGTGTTTTTAAGAAAAGATGCGTCTTTTGAAAATATCTGTAGAATCCCTTTGCCTGTCTTTAAAATACTCCCGATTCGTTAGTTTTAGAAATAGGTATGACATCAACCTGGCCTAACATCTACTAGCAAAACTACAGCTCTAACTAACAAGTCAATCAGGAGGGGTATGGAAACCACCTAAATCTGAGTCGATATATATATATATATATATATATATATATATATATATATATATATAAGTATAATAGTCGGTGATCCCGCCTTAAAGGTACCGCGTACGATACAATATCATATGACATTCTGGAGTCATCAGTGCGGATCTATCATCAATATGAAGCTCGTATGGTAAATCATCGTACGGCATCCCAAAAGCTGGGTACGGGTTAATATCACATCCCACTCATCAAATATCAAGTATCATTATCATCATATCACATGATCTGGGGTACTGATCTATGTTTAGTACAAATCGACACCATCTATATAAATATCATCCACTATCCTCATCATTTAGGTATATGTGTAACAAATATGCATGTGTGTGCGTGTGGGTGTAAGCCTATTCTAGGGTTCACAACTAGGAACTATACTAGTTTACTTCTACGCCCTAATCTAACCATAGTACACCTAATCTCATCTCAAATATGCACGACACACAATAAGCTATCATAAATAGTACATATATACTATACTAAACATCGAACTGCGGGGGTGGTATACGCCATCCACCCGACTTCCCCCGTAGATATAATCCACTCACCTTGCATCCTGCGTGCCGGTGTCGATGTCTCCTTCATCTTCTTCATCGTATGAAGCCCTCGAGAAGGTACCTACAAAGATAACACAATCGCAATGCACATTAAAATCGCATTGAAAAACCAAAACCACACGCTAAGGCCTATAGGTTAGAACCTATGGACTACGCTTTCAAAACCATCAAATAATCCTCGATACTGTCGTACAAACGTCAATTGATCGGGGCAAAACAAAATACTAGAATTCCAGAATTCAAAATACGCAAAACGAAACCCCGAATCAAAACAGCAATTCAAGAAAAAGGTCCCAGAATTTACCCTATGTCAAATTGGTCAATTTTGCATATGCCAGGGGTCTAATTTACTGATGAGGGGACCACAGAACAAAAACGAGACCAAAAGGCTAAGGTTTGGCCGCAATTTGCGGACAGAAGGATTAAATTTGCGGCCTCGTAAAGGATTCAGGGGCTGGGGTTTTTGTGGTAGTTTCCTAGGTGCCTGCACATCTCTTTGTGTTTGCAAAAAGATTTTCAGAGTCTCCGAGTGGTAGCAGATTTCATATAACCCTCACAGATTCAACAATTTCCCGATATCGGCTTTTCTAAATCCGTATTCCGGATTTCTAGTCTCTGGTTTGAGTCTTAATCCTAGCACGAGGTGTAGGGTTCCTAGGCACACTAATGAAGTCTCACAAGGCATCAACCATGCCAATTTCAAATTTTACAAGTGCCGAGAAACCCTAATACGGATCGTTAACTAGATTTTAGGCGAAACATGCAACTAGTTAACAACTTAACTAAGTGAACGGAAATACAACCTTTGTAGATCCGGTTCTCCACCTCCATAGCTCCATGATGAAGTCTCCTTGCTGTCCAAATCAAATCCCGGGCTCTAGCGTCGGCTTCATCGGAGAAATGGGCGGGCTAGGTCATCGACTACGATGCCGAAGATGATCTACGTCGAGGCATCACAAGATCAAGCTCCCACTTCACCAAGTCATGAAACTTGTGAAGAAAACACCCTATACTACTTGGAAAGAGGTAGAGGATGAAGAAATAGGAAGTGGGTTCACTTTAGAATTGGATTTCTCACTCTTTTCATCAAATCACCATTGATGGAAGCAAGGTTTTCTTCTTGAAGAAAAAGAAGAAGAAGATGATAATATGATAAGTTAATTAAAAATAGAAAAGAAAATGAATACTTATCATAATATCAACCATGGTTAGGTGTAGAGAATTGACTAAGGTTAGATGAATGGTTAGGGCTAAGCATGAAGACAAAATGGTCACTTTAGTCAAACCTTCATGAAGCTTCAACAAGCTTCATCTTTGAAAGCAACCATTTTCTCTTTTTCTTATGTCAAAACAAAATAAATAAATGCATAAATAAATCAAATGAAACCCTAACCATTAACTAACCATGGTTTAATCATACACTTAACCAAGTTAGCATGTATCATCAAACATGATACAATCAAGTGCACAAAAGTATATCACATATACAACTTGTGCAATGCAAGTGAGAAAATCCATTTAAAGTGAACCAATACTAGTTAATGCAAAGTAATATATCAAATATATAATTATGCATTAAATCATTAAATCAACACTTGATTTAACGATCCGGTCATATCGCATGTGATCGACTAATATCCAATGTATCGGCTTATCGAATCAATCCTTGATTCGATAACTAGGTTATATCGCATACAACCATATCGATGCATTCATCGCGAGAATAGAATACGGTATCACATACACGCATTATTCTCGGTCCCGCACATATCTCATATGCGCTCCTATTTCGTTTCGCTTGAGCCAGGAAACCTCTGTGTAGGACTCTAAAGACTCGTCAATACGCCGGCAGCAGGTGATGATCATATCAAACACCCACAAGCCGCAAGCGGTCTGCTAAACGTAACGGCCACCCGGGTATTGAGCGATCAGAAGATCGACGAGCAAGCCCGCTCACACTCCTGTGAATCCAACCAGTAACACTTACCGTACAGTCCGGTCTCGACGTCTGATATGTCGCATATCTCGCATAGGGGTGGTAAACGTCAGACCCCAATAGCTCGATAAGTCGTGTCGATACGAGGTCTATAACAGTTCGAGAAACTACAGGTAACACTTACCTGTAAATCTCAGCAACCCTGGCCAGGGATTTCCGGTTATAGCCAATCGAACACAGCGCAACATCAACCCCCTATACCGGGAGAGACGAATCCCCTCCTATCGCTCATTGCCTCCATGTGACTCGGGACTGTACCCAAAAACCACCGTTTTGCATGCCCTCTTGGACGTGGTAAGGTGGAAATCAAAGCACAGTGGGAATCACACAAGACTCCATAACGATCTCGGGTCAACAGACTACTCTTTACCAGTGTCACCAGAGAACTGCCATCTGACGTAAGGTATAATACCATCTGGGAGTTCTCGGCGAGTCCGTCCAGTGTACCCAGTCTCCACTGAGCACCCGTATATCATCTCTGATGTCAAACACCAATGGATATGGGATCATCCATCGCCCATCTGTATGGGTCGAGAAGGTATACGCTAGTCTACTCTGGTATATCGATGCCCCATCTCGATACACCCATGACTAGGGACCTTGAAGGATGTACTTATGGACTACCATGTCCCCACTAGTATGATCTGCATCATAGTCTAGGTAGTCAAGTACACATCCTAAGGGCTTTACCAACATGTAACAGAGAGACAATCAGTATACACGTTAAGGTAAAGTGTAACCAGATAGCATACTATCATGTCGAGCAAGAAAGTCCTCCCTATATATGTCCAAGCATCCACTACAATGTATTGTAATGGCCTCTAGGGCATACATATAACTAACAATCTCCCACTTGCACTAGGGCCATCTGATAGCAGTGGTTGTAGTATCTCATACTCAACCATCCCATAAAAGTCTCTCTCTGGGAAAAGGCCTTTGTGAGTGGATCCGCCGTGTTGTCCTCTGAGTCTACTCTCCTAACCTTGATCCCTTGGAGATCAACCATCTCCATGATGAGGTGACACTGCCTTAGAATATGTCTGGATTACTGATGGGACCGGCGTTCCTTGGCATAAGCCACAACTCCATTGTCACACAATGGGAGGAACAAAGTTCATCTCATGAACAAATATACATCCAGACTGCCTCTTTGGTAGCATCTTAAGTAGTGATGTATCCTGCCTTTATCGTCTAGTATGCCACGGTATCTAGCTTGGAACTCTTCCAACATACCGTCCCTTTACTGAGGGTAAAGACAATGCCTGTGACTGGCATTCAGTCGTCCTTATCACCCTGGAACCTTTCCAGTGATTTTCCCCAGGATCAATTGATACCGTCTCACTACAACTAGTGAGAATCCTAACATCCATTTAGATCTATCTCATAGATCCAAAATCCAGGATTTAGGAGGTATCATTTTGATCCTATGTGGAGAATCATTGTGATAAGCGGAGATTGATCGAGCGTAGCATAGGAAACTCCTTCCCTATCAAGAGTATGCCATCCACGTCCTTTACAAGGATCACCACAATACTCCCTACTACCTTTTTGTATATACAAGGTTCATCTACCATTTTGATGAAGTCAAACTATTTGACTACTACATCAAAACAAATGTTCCAACTCCGCGATGCCTGCTTTATCACATAAACCATCTTGCACACGTTTCCGCTGCTCCCACTGTCTACGAAGCCTTCTGACTGTGTACTTATGGACGCCCTCTTCTAAAACAGCATTTAGAAAAGCAGTCATGATACCCAACCGCCAGATATCGTAGTCATGGTATGTAGCCGTGGCAAGTAGGATCTGAATGGACTTAAGCATAGCTCCTTAGAAAAGGTTTCATCATGATCCATACCTGGTTAATGATGCAAACCTTTAACAAGTCTACCTTTGAAAGTCTCAACTTTTCCATATACACTAAGTAATCTTCTCAAGATATACATGCTCCTGATGGGAATTTAACCCTTCAGATATAGCAACCAAAGTCCATACTTTGTTGGTGTACATGGATTCCATCTCAGATCACTAAGCATCCAGCCATTCTTACAGAGTCCCACTCCTGATGGCCAGCTCGAAACTAGTTGGGTCATCATCTCATGATGCAATCCTCACTCCCACTGTCATAGAGAAACCGAAGTATCTCTCAGGTGGGTGAGGAACCTTACTAGATCGGCGGAGTGGCTGAGGTTCGTTGGTAACTATTGAATCCTTTGGTTCTTTCAAATCATCAGCTGCAGTTTGTATAGCTGGAACCTTTCCAGTTGTACATAACAGATCTTGCCTCGAGTTTGTCCGGATTTTGCCTTTTAGACATAGACTGGACAACCCCAAATCTTAACTAACTTAAGATATGGGCTCTTCCCTTTCCATATCACATATGAAGCGGTAGGCAACTGATTTGATTGGAACCCAATTCAATTGGTATGCAGCTTCTCAAGTGCATAACTCCCAAAAGGAAATAGGAAACACAGTAGTACTCATCATAGAGCACACCATATCACATAGGGTGCTATTGCTCCGCCCCGATATACCATCGTACTGTGGTGTATACGGAGGAGTAATGCTGAGAGAGAATCTCATTCTCCTTTAGAATAATCCAGGATTTCCGTGCTCAAGTATTCTCCTCCTCGATCTCATCAAAGGACATAATACTTGCGCCCGTATTTTGGTTCTCTACTTCTTAATCATATTCTGTGAATATCTCAAAAGGTTCGGACTTGTGTTTCAACAGGAACATATGTCTGAATCTTGAGAGATTATCAGAGAATGTAACGAAGTACAAAGAACCAGTCCTGGCATATACAGACAGGGGACCTTACATACATCAACATGTATCATCCCAAGAGTTTACTGACTCTTTCTCTGTTTCCAGTAAACAGAGCTATGGTCATCTTATCTCTGTGAAATGACTGGCAAGTTTCATAAGATGTAAATTCAAACTGATTTAAATATGCATCTAAAATGTAACTTCAGCCAGTCGAATCGCATTGATATGACCTAGTCTACAATGCCTCAAGAAGGATTCGTTCATTTCTGAACTCTTCCTCTTGTGTGTGTTCCGTATACTAAAGAACTGTAGTTTGATTTAGAACATCAACGCTTTTAGATAACGTGCCTGAACCGATCAACTTTTGATATAGGAAATGTTCAAAACATTATCCAACAATACAAAATTTTATCATTTCTTTACTAATAAAGAGACTGATATGATTTTGTATATCAGGTTCGGTATCTAATAGCATTTGTTCAGAATCAATGTATTGGTAATACAGGGTGACAGTGACCAACAGACTTGGCTGCAACACTTGCCCCGTTTTCTGCCTCATGAAACTTATCACCCGTTCTCAGTTCTTTACCTATCTGTAGCCCATGTAACATATTACATATGCGGGATCCTGATCCGGTATCATATACCCAGGACGTAAAGGACACTGAGAAACAGTTCTATATAATGAACACACCCGAAGATGATGCATCAGCATGTACTTACTTAGTTTGGGCGGAACGGGAATTCTGGTAATCCCCAATTTCCTACTCTGTCTTATAACAATTATAAGTTGGAGCGGGACCAACGTTCCCCAGCTCAGTATAACAAGCGGGTTCGGTCAAATATCCGTATTATTATCTTGATTAAGGCGTGATATGGTCGCTACCTGGAGAGAGAGAGAAGAAAACACTCAGCGTATGCCCTTGCAAGATCAGATTGGTTATTATTTTATCTAATCAGGATGGCTCCCACTGTTTTTTATCAAATCTTCCTTCAAACCCTAAAAGGAAAGACTAGCCGGGATTAATTACACACTACAAGTTCGCCAATCTTTCAGCCAGGCCAGTGTCGGTACTTTGAGGGAGGTTCCCCGTGCTTTCGCACGGACCTAATTAATGTAAATCTCGTTTTCCCAGAGGCGTAACCCCGTTGAGACCTTTCTAGACACCTACTTGATCGGCTAGTTGCAATGTGTAAAACACTCCCAGGAGTAACTCTTACTCCCAGTGGGTATCGGGATCCAACTATCTCATAGAAGGTACGCAATCTCATTGCAAATTTCAACACTTGAAATTCCCGATAATTCTTTTGCCCCTAGCATCCTATGACCTTGACGGAGGCCAAACTACCCACAGGGCGCTAGTCAAGTTCAACCCGTCATTTCTTGATTGAATTAAACCCACCCGTACGACCCTTGACGGAGGCCAAACTACGCCGTACGAATACCCTAATCCAATCGCATCATATGCTGGCAGATAAGCACTAGTTAGCTACCATACACTACGCCTTGACGGAGGCCAAACTACCGCAGCATGAATACTAAGTAGTACTTATATGAAATGACGGAGGGCTACGCAGGTTTTTCAGTAAAACCATGAGCGTAATGAACTTGATATCGTTGTAGAATCGAGTGAAGTTTTGAAATGGAGTGATTTTGAGCCTTTTCTAGTTTTGCTAAAGGGGTCACTCCCGGTGAAGGGATCGTCGGCCCTTTCCTCGTCGAATGTGTAAGTCGATGTACTACACCCCAGAACTTGTGGGGAGGCGGAATTTTCAAAAACGATCTTGTTTAGTGAACGAACATCGACTAACCGCTTGAATCGAAGCTAAACTACAAATAACCGTACACAAAGAGTTTCATAACTATTGTGTTTAGGGATTATACCTAATGAAACCAGTCCTTCGTCTTTACGATCTCCTTGTTCTCCTCGGCCTTCTCTAGGTAGTAGACGATCCACCCGAGAGCAAAACTCCAAACTAAACCTCTAACTTGAGGTAACTAATCTTCTTGGATTGCTAATCAAAGAAGATAGAATGAAATAGAGTGATGGTTATGGATTGATTAGTCTTTCTAATCCTTTGATCTCAACACATGAGGTGTAAGGATTAGGGTTTGAAGATGAGAGCTTGAGGAGAGAGAAGGTGAGAATGAATATCAAATGAGAATAGTAAATCTATCATAATAAATATGAAGCATTCTTATTTATGAGAAAAAGAATAATGCATAATGAATAAGCATGCTTCACAAATATCTAATGGTGATTCATTGTCATGACTCACTAAGCATTTATCATGCATTAATGATATGCATGAATCACCCTCATGACTCACTAAACTCATTTAATGAAAATGACACATAACCCTCCTTAGTCACCATCTTCTAGAAGCTTCTCGAGTAATTACGAGAACGCCCCTCCGATCCGTAAAAATACGGAAAAACTTTAGACTGTATAAATCCAATAACCGGATACCAGTAACTGGCTTAAACCAAAGCCGACTGGTAAAAACTGTCCGAAAGTCGTACGCGCGTAAACGCACGTATGCGTCCGAACCCTTTGTCGCAAAACCATGCGACCTCTATATCGTTTCGCCTGGAGTAGGAAACTCTCTGTGTGGGACTCTAGAGACTCGACTACTACGCTGGCAGTGGGTTTAACTACAGACCGCAAGCGGCACTAGCTGTACGTAACGGTCCCCAGGTAGTTGTCGATAAGAAGGCCGATGAGGAAACCCATCCGACCTCCTACTGAGTCTGATGTGACAATCTCCATACAGTCCGGTCCGTTCGTCCAAGACTATCGCATATCGGGCCTAGGGGGGCGGCAAGCGTCAGTCCCCTAATAGCGGTATAAGTCGTGTCGGAGCGAAGCCCATTACACCCTGAGAAACTACTGGAACCTACCAGCAAATCTTGCTTGCCCTGGCCAGGGACTTTGCGTAATGTCTCTCTAACACAGCACGATATCTACTCCCAATACCGGGAGGGACGAATCCTGTCTAACCGCCACTGCCTCCAAGTGCTCGGGACTGCACCCAACAGCTACCTGTTTGCACGACTCCTTTGAGCCGTGGTAGGGTAGCAATCTAAGAACAGTGGGACACACTCGAGGCGAAGCAGCAGTGTCAAGTCTGCGGACTATGCTGTACTCATGTCACCTGGGAACTGCTCACTGACGACTGGTATCAAACCAACCAACAGTTCCCTGTGAGTCCTGTCCGGTGTACCCGTAACCTAACGAGCACCTGCATACTATCTCCAGTACGACGTACTGACGGCTGTGGGACAGACCATCTCCCCAACTGGGATGAGAAGCGTACACACTAGTCTACTCCGGAGTATCGATGCTCTGTCTCGATAATCCAACGACCAGGAACCTGAATAAGGATGTGCTTGTAGACTACCCAGCCCCCACTAGTGTGACTGCCATCACAACGCTGGTAGACAAGCAAGATCCTAAGAGCTCTATCAATACGTACACTCACATATTAAGATAGAAAAACCAAGTAGCATACTACCATGTTTAGCAAGACTGTTATATACATATGAATATCCCAAGCTTCCATTAAGTAATATACAAACTAGTATGATACAGTAATGGCCTTCTAGGGCATAAACACTAACAATCTCCCACTTGCACTAGGGCCATGTACTGGCATATCGTAGACCGATGATCTCGAGTAGCCTCTCGAACTGAATCTGAGGTAGGGCCTTCGTGAATGGATCAGCAATGTTCTCTTCAGAAGCAACTCTCCGAACCTCGATCTCCTGACGATCAATGATCTCCCTGATCAGGTGATACCACCTTAAGATGTGTCTGGACTTCTGATGGGACCTTGGTTCCTTCGCTAAAGCTATAGCTCCGTTGTTGTCGCAATACAGAGGTATTGGATCAACTATGGTAGGAACCACCTGAAGTTCTGTTAGGAACTTCTTCATCCAGACTGCTTCTTTTGCGGCATCGCAAGCAGCTATATACTCCGCTTCCATCGTCGAGTCAGCAACGGTGTCCTGCTTGGAGCTCTTCCAGCACACCGCCTCTCCATTGAGGGTAAAGACATATCCCGACATGGACTTGGAATCGTCCTTATCACTCTGGAAGCCGGAATCAGCAAAGGCCTCCAACCTGAGGTCTTTTCCGCCGTAAACCAAGAACATCTCCTTAGTCCTCCTCAGGTACTTGAGAATGTTCTTTACTGCTATCCAGTGCTTCTCCCCTGGGTCTGACTGATACCGGCTTACCACGCTCAGTGCGTAAGCTACATCTGGTCTGGTACACAACATCGCATACATTATAGAGCCTACCGCAGAAGCGTAGGGTATAATAGACATGCGTTCCCTTTCCAAATCAGTCTTGGGAGACATCTCTTTGGAGAGGGTGATTCCGTGACAAGCCGGTAGATTACCGCGCTTAGAATCTTCCATACTGAATCTTTTCAGTACAGTGTCGATATACCTGGACTGCGAAAGTCCCAACATCATCTTGGATCTATCACGATAGATCCGGATCCCCAGAATGTAAGAGGCATCACCCAGGTCTTTCATGGAGAACCTGTGTGACAAGAATCCTTTGACAGATTGTAGCATAGAAATGTCATTTCCTATTAATAGAATGTCATCCACGTACAAGACGAGGAATACGACACTTCTGGCTACAACTTTACTATATATGCACGGTTCATCTGGATTTTTGATAAAGTCATATTCTTTGACTGTCTCATCAAAACAGATGTTCCAACTCCGCGATGCCTGCTTTAGTCCATAAATAGACTTAAGCAGCTTGCATACTTTCCCGCTGCTCCCACTCTGATTGAAACCCTCTGGTTGATCCATATAGACGCTCTCTTCTAAATTTCCATTTAGAAAAGCCGTCTTTACGTCCATCTGCCAGATTTCATAATCATGGAAGGCAGCAATAGCAAGAAGGACCCGAATGGATTTGAGCATAGCCACTGGAGAAAAGGTTTCGTCATAGTCCAAACCAGGTCTTTGACGAAAACCCTTTGCAACAAGTCTAGCCTTATAGGTTTCCACCTGTCCATCTACACCAATCTTTTTCTTGAAGATCCATTTGCATCCTATGGGTTTTACCCCATCTGGAGCAAAGTCCAAAGTCCATACTTTGTTGGTGTACATGGACTCCATCTCGGTCCGCATTGCATCTAGCCATCGTACCGAGACGCCGCTCTGGATGGCCTGCCGGAACTCAGTAGGTTCATCATCATCTATGATGCAATCCTCTCTATCCCCATCTATGAGAAAACCGTAGTATCTCTCAGGCGGATGAGACGGCCTACTACTCCTGCGGAGGGGTGCGGGAATGTCCTGTTCTTCTTGAACTACTGGTTCTACCAAACTTTCAGTAGCAGTTTGTGGTTCTGGAATTTCTTCCAGTTCTACTACGCTCCCACTCTTCTGATTTTCCAAAAATTCAGTTTCTAAGAAGCGGGCATGACGAGAAACAAAAACCTTTTGTTCCTCTGCGTAATAGAAACAATATCCATGAGAGTTCTTTGGATATCCCACAAACTTACACTCTACTGAGCGTGCCTCGAGCTTGTCCGGATGCTGCTTTTTTACAAAAGCTGGACATCCCCATGTCTTCAGGTACTGAAGATAGGGTTTCTTCCCACTCCACATCTGATATGGTGTGGTAGGCACAGTTTTGGTTGGAACTCTGTTCAAAAGATATGTCGCTGATTCTAGCGCATAACCCCAGAAAGATCGCGGTAACTCAGCATTACTCATCATGGATCGTACCATATCCAATAGGGTTCGATTCCGTCTCTCCGATACACCGTTATGCTGTGGAGTGTATGGAGGAGTAAGCTGAGAGAGAATTCCTTTCTCTTTTAGGTAACCTAGGAACTCGGCACTTAAGTATTCTCCACCTCGATCAGATCTCAGTGTCTTAATACTTTTGCCTGTTTGGTTTTCCGCTTCACTCTTGTATTCCTTGAATTTCTCAAAGGCCTCGGATTTATGCTTCATCAAGAAGACATGTCCAAACCTAGAGAAATCATCTGTAAAAGTAATGAAATAGGAATAACTACCTCTCGCATGTGTAGACATTGGACCGCATACATCACTGTGTATGAGTCCTAAGAGCTCGCTCGCTCTTACTCCTTGTCCAGTAAATGGAGTCTTTGTCATCTTTCCTTTGAGACAAGATTGACAAGTGTCATAAGTTTGATATTCGAACGAGTCCAAATATCCTTCTCTATGCAACTTAGTCAACCTTCTCTCATTGATGTGACCCAGTCTACAATGCCATAAGAAAGCTTTATTTAACTCTGGAGACTTTCTTTTTAGTGTGTTCTGGACATTGAAAATTTGGAGTTGGTTTAAAACATATATGCCGTTATTTAGAGTACCGGACCCAATCAAACCATGATTAAGGTGGATGTTAACAACATCTCTTACAAACGTGAAATCATAACCTTTATTTGATAACAAGGAAACTGATATGATATTACACGTTAAGCTTGGTACAAAATAACAGTTATGTAAATCCAAAATATGTCCACTCGTCAATCCTAGGTGATAATCCCCGACGGACGCAGCTCCCACGCTAGCTCCGTTAGCAACCCTGAGGATCATATCACCTTCCTTCAGCACTCTACGGTTTCTCAGTGCCTGCAATGAATTGCAAATATGAGATCCTGATCCGGTATCCAATACCCAGGAAGTAGAGTTGATCGACAGACAATTCTCAATTACAAACACACCTGAAGTCGAAGCCACAGCTTGCTTCAGTTCCTGGTTCTTGGCGTTCCACGCCTTGCAATCCTTCTTCCAGTGCCCTTTCCTGTGACAATGGAAGCACTCATCCTGGCCAACTACCGGTACTGCAAACTTTTTCTTTCCCTTCTTTCCCACCTTACTAACACCTCCTCTAGGTTTGGGTGCGGCTTTCTTCTTCCTTCCTTTGGCCCTAGCCTTGGACCCGGAAGAAGATGCACCGCCAACAAACATAGCGGGTGTTTCCCTTGCCTTCTGCAAGGTGCCCTCTGCACTCCTTAACATGTTCAGGAGTTCCGCAAGTTCAACTTCTTTTCCTTGAAGGTTGAAGTTGAGGATAAACTGGGCGTAGGTGGGAGGAAGGGACTGGAGAATAAGGTCTGTATACAGCTCATTATCCAAAGTCGTCCCAAGGTCTGCGAGCTCTTCAATATAGCCGATCATCTGTAGGACATGTTCACCTACTGATGACCCGACAGCCAACCTCGCTCGAAACAAGTTCTTAGAGGTCTCGTATCTTGCTATACGAGATTGCTCTCCATAAAGTTCCTTTGTATGGAGAAATATGCCATCTAGGGACATATCCTCGTGCCTCCTCTGATGTTCATTGTTCATTGAGGCAAGCACGATGCACTTGGCTCTCGCGCAATCTAAATCCCAGGTTTTGCGGATTTCCTTATCCGCATTGCTGGATTTGGGACCAGGGACAGCAGGTGCCGTAGCGGTGAGGACGTACCCCAGTTTGTCATAGGTCAAAGCCATTTTGACATTCCGCAGCTAATCTTTATAGTTTGGCCCTGTCAGTATATTTTTCTCTAAAAGTAACTTAAGTCCAGTCATTTTCAGGGTCGCTGCAATTAGGAGAGAGAGAAGAAAAACTCTTTAGCATGATGCTCTTGCAAGTTTAGAGTGGTTTTTAGTTTATCTAAACTGGATGGCTCCCACTGTTTCTCGAATCCTTCCTCAAACCATAAAAGAAGAATTAGCCAGGACTATTCTCACCGTACAATACTTGCTTAACCGTTCAGCCAGGCCAGTGTCGATACTTCGAGGGAGGTTTTCCAACGCTTTCGTGAAGTTCCTTAATTAAATAACCTCTTTTCTCTGGGGGCGTAACCCCGCTGACACCTTTCTGGACACCTACTAGGTTTATAGCATTAATCGTTAAGTGACGAATATCCTGATAAGTAGCATATACTCACAGTAGGATCGGGATCCAAATATCATCGTATGATAATGTTGAAGGAATCCTACCAACATTCATCAAACTCCAAATGGTATGCATCTCTTTGCAAATTTCAGTTTCTTTAGAAATTCCCGATATAAGTTTTTGCCCCATGCTCTTATGACCTTGACGTATGCCAACAAATCATAAGTCACATGTCAAGTTCTGCCCATCATTATCTTGTTAATTTGAACCCACCCGTATATACCCTTGACGTATGCCAACAAGGTAATGCGACTGTCCCAAACTAACACATCTATCTATGCAACAAATGAATACCCCGGCAGCTACCAAACACTATGCCTTGACGTATGCCAACAAGCATAGCTTGAATACTACTGACTATCCATAAGAAATGACGGAGGGCTACGACTGGTTTTGGCGAAACCGTGAACGTAGTGAACTTGATATAACCGAAGGAACCTGATAGCTTCTAAAAGGAGTGGTTAAAGCTCCGCATTTAAAAATATCTGTTTTTAAAATTAACCGAGTGGTTTCTTTTAAATTGTTCCAACGATTTAAACTTTGGTTTGTTTTTCTTTGCATTATAGATAATGCGTCCCATCATTAACCTATCATTGCAGAAAACAACGAAAATACAACGTCCTCTTATGCCATCCGCATTCGCCACGGGGTCCCGTCATCACCCGTTAGGTTACTTAACTAACGACAGAGCGGGGGCTGGGCTAGCGCGGGTGTAAAACATAAGTGACGTCTAAATAGCTATCATATATATAGATATTTTACATTCGTCTGACGCAATGATATACATTCCAGAACACAGATAAACAATATTGGATTTGCAAGCAATCTGTATTTCTTTTGAGCCTGCAAGAAAAGACAGATTACACAGTTGTGATGAATAGCCGTTACCCCACCCTCGACCCCTACGGGTACGACAAACTACCCGCCCGGCAGTTTGTGTACCCCACCTTGGGTCAGTCCTAGGAGCAAAAACAGTAAAATGAAATAATACAACGGTGGCTACAACCGCAACCTGGATGTGCCCCGCAAAAATAATATTACAACAAATTACATTTACAACAAATGAATTAAACAATAACCTATTGCTAAACCCCGGCTATACACCACAACAGTCCAATACAGTTCATATGCACAAACAGATATAACCATTACAGAAATATGCAACCCCCTGCCAACCGACATACTAGCAGTTAGGGGAGGTTTACGAACACATTTATCAATCACAGATATAATCCAATAAGCAAATACTGTACAATTTCGATCGATTAAACATCTTTAATATTGCTCCAAAAACTGCTCTGTAAAACTGAAACCTGAGCAAATATTAAATATCCCAGAAAATCCAAAAAACCACAGGGGACCCACACAAGAAAAACGAGTTCCTGACTCGTCAAATCGGCGGCGGAAGCGCGGCGGATCGGTGGGATCCGCCGCGGTTCCGCGGCACTGTAGACGAATCAGGAACCCAAATTTCTTGGGTATTCTTCTGTGTTCATTTCAAGCTTTCTGCACTTACCTGAAAAATTTTAGGACATCATTTTAAATTCGACAGAAACTGATATTTTTTAGGGTTTTCCGGCTTCGTTTTTCCGTTCGAAATTCGTATAAATTTGCAATAAAGTTATTTATTGTTTAGCGAGGCTCTGATACCACTGTAAGTCGATGTACTACACCCCAGAACTTGTGGGGAGGCGGAATTTTCAAAAACGATCTTGTTTAGTGAACGAACATCGACTAACCGCTTGAATCGAAGCTAAACTACAAATAACCGTACACAAAGAGTTTCATAACTATTGTGTTTAGGGATTATACCTAATGAAACCAGTCCTTCGTCTTTACGATCTCCTTGTTCTCCTTGGCCTTCTCTAGGTAGTAGACGATCCACTCGAGAGCAAAACTCCAAACTAAACCTCTAACTTGAGGTAACTAATCTTCTTGGATTGCTAATCAAAGAAGATAGAATGAAATAGAGTGATGGTTATGGATTGATTAGTCTTTCTAATCCTTTGATCTCAACACATGAGGTGTAAGGATTAGGGTTTGAAGATGAGAGCTTGAGGAGAGAGAAGGTGAGAATGAATATCAAATGAGAATAGTAAATCTATCATAATAAATATGAAGCATTCTTATTTATGAGAAAAAGAATAATGCATAATGAATAAGCATGCTTCACAAATATCTAATGGTGATTCATTGTCATGACTCACTAAGCATTTATCATGCATTAATGATATGCATGAATCACCCTCATGACTCACTAAACTCATTTAATGCAAATGACACATAACCCTCCTTAGTCACCATCTTCTAGAAGCTTCTCGAGTAATTACGAGAACGCCCCTCCGATCCGTAAAAATTCGGAAAAACTTTAGACTGTATAAATCCAATAACCGGATACCAGTAACTGGCTTAAACCAAAGCCGACTGGTAAAAACTGTCCGAAAGTCGTACGCGTGTAAACGCACGTATGCGTCCGAACCCTTTGTCGGAAAACCATGCGACCTCTATATCGTTTCGCCTGGAGTAGGAAACTCTCTGTGTGGGACTCTAGAGACTCGACTACTACGCTGGCAGTGGGTTTAACCACAGACCGCAAGCGGCACTAGCTGTACGTAACGGTCCCCAGGTAGTTGTCGATAAGAAGGCCGATGAGGAAACCCATCCGAACTCCTACTGAGTCTGATGTGACAATCTCCATACAGTCCGGTCCGTTCGTCCAAGACTATCGCATATCGGGCCTAGGGGGGCGGCAAGCGTCAGTCTCCTAATAGCGGTATAAGTCATGTCGGAGCGAAGCCCATTACACCCTGAGAAACTACTGGAACCTACCAGCAAATCTCGCTTGCCCTGGCCAGGGACTTTGCGTAATGGCTCTCTGACACAGCACGATATCTACTCCCAATACCGGGAGGGACGAATCCTGTCTAACCGCCACTGCCTCCAAGTGCTCGGCACTGCACCCAATAGCTACCTGTTTGCACGACTCCTTTGAGCCGTGGTAGGGTAGCAATCTAAGAACAGTGGGACACACTCGAGGCGAAGTAGCAGTGTCAAGTCTGCGGACTATGCTGTACTCATGTCACCTGGGAACTGCTCACTGACGACTGGTATAAAACCAACCAACAGTTCCCTGTGAGTCCTGTCCGGTGTACCCGTAACCTAACGAGCACCTGCATACTATCTCCAGTACGACGTACTGACGGCTGTGGGACAGACCATCTCCCTAACTGGGATGAGAAGCGTACACACTAGTCTACTCCGGAGTATCGATGCTCTGTCTCGATAATCCAACGAACAGGGACCTGAATAAGGATGTGCTTGTAGACTACCCAGCCCCCACTAGTGTGACTGCCATCACAACGCCGGTAGACAAGCAAGATCCTAAGAGCTCTATCAATACGTACACTCACATATTAAGATAGAAAAACCAAGTAGCATACTACCATGTTTAGCAAGACTGTTATATACATGTGAATATCCCAAGCTTCCATTAAGTAATATACAAACTAGTATGATACAGTAATGGCCTTCTAGGGCATAAACACTAACAGAATGAGGTGCGGGATATATCATATATATCGCTGTGCAAAGCAAAACTCTTAAAAGCAATCAAAAGACAAACCGAGTGTGTAGCATTTGCCAGTTATTGCTAAAGGAGTCACTCCCGGTGAAGGGATCTCGGTCCTTTCCTCATCGAATAAGGTGCAGGATATATCATATATACCGCTGTGCAAAGCAAGAACTGTAGCTACCTTTTTTTTTATTTTTGAAATTCGATTCTACAACATCTTAGGTTTCTTTTACTTTCATTAATCACATTAATGAAGTCCCATCATTTAAGTACCTAAACATCACAGATAAATACGACGTACACTTATGCCATCTGCATTCGCCTCGATGTCCCCTCGTGCACCGTTAGGTTAGGTAACTAACGGCAGAGCGGGGCAGGGCTAGCGCGGGTGTAAAACATAAGTAACGCCTATATAATATATCATATATACTATATAAAGTATCCATCACAGAACATATCACATGATCACATCACAGATATCGCAACAGAAGAATCATATGAAATATTGGATATACTAGGTCGTCCGTGTTTTCAATACGAGCCAGTATAAAACACGGATTCCACGGTCGTGATGAATAGCCAAACCCACACCCCTAGACCCCTACGAGAGCGGCAAGAAACCCTACCAATTCTAGAGTTAGGAGACCCGGACTCGACTCCTCGAGTTGGTCTCCCTCTGGTCTCCAGAACCCGGTTACTTGTGCTCCCCTCCTTGGGTCTATCCTAGTGCGGAAAAGTAAATAATATACAAACGGTGACATCTTCCGCAACCTGGAAGTGCCCCAATAAAAGAATATTACATACAAGTTTTTACATGAATGAAAATGAAGAACACTCATCTCACATAAAAAAAAACCCCCGGCTATTCAAACTCGACGATCCAATATAACATATCCAGCAACACATAACATCACATGTCATCAACGTAAGTAAATATGCGCATCCTAATTGTCGTTGACATATAGCAATGAAACCGGCGATATCACATATTACACTTACGGTCACAGAAAAGAAAGTGTAAAACTACAATAGTTGGAATCCGCAACCTCCATAGACATCGCATGCCTAATCAAATGAATTACTTAGACATCGCATGCCTAACAATTATAAACCCGTATTTTAGTCTCATTATCGAAAACTCTTTTCAATATCAAATCGGGCAATTCAACAGGATTCCCGACATCCTGATCGAATGCTCGTCGCAAAATTTAGCAGGCGGCCGCACCCCCGACGCCGACGACGAAGAGCACCAAGGCAAATCACCGCTGCCGCGAGCACCCAAACGGATGCTTTCGGCGATGGGGTTCTCCTACAGTCACTTGGTCGGGGCTATGGGGCAAGGCTGTCTATTAAGTTTACCCGGCGAGTATCCGCGTACACTACGTGATTGCGACAGACTTTTGATCGCATCAAAATTCCGTGGCAACCGATCAAGTGAGACTAAACTGCTATGTTTATAACATTCATTCAGTTATCTCATAACTACTTGTGAATTCCAATTATTGTATCACATTCCGGATAAATAGAAAATGTTAAACTTTCCGATCGAACAATCGAACACCCAAGTTTTCCCGAAACAGCTCAACACATGAAATAAGTTTAAAACCATTCACTTCATGCCTCGGTACCAATGGTCCAGCCGTAGAAGGGTCAAGCCAACGCCTCACATGTGGCACGCCTTACTGCCCCAAACCCGAAGGTTCAAAGGGCAGTTCAAGACGGTCACATAATCGAGTTAAGGTTTGTTGTCTTCTAGAGGGACCATCGCGTTACTTGCACTACTTAGAACGTCCTTAAACCACGGAAAGATCCAACACTTGGAAATTTCCCGATAGGGGAAAGATTGGCTATTTACATCCGGTCGAACTTTTTAACATATTCTAAAATTATCCGGAAAAACACATAGACAATGTTTGATAATCCGATCGAATCTTCGATTCCCAATACAACCCCAGAATACTTAACTTTTGAGTACATATTAAAAATTCCCAGAAAACTCCGCACCTGAAAACATAAATTACTGTGCAAATATTGGAAGCTGATCCCATCATTTGGCCGCGGAACCGCCGCAGAAGCCAGGCTTCTGCCGCGGTTCCGCCGCGCTTTAAACATATCATGAGGTAATTTTTGCACCGTAATTCTTAGAATTCCCTGCTGAATTTTTTAAGCATTTTTAATCTGGAAAAAACCCAGTTTTTGAAAAAAGTCCAGAGAGCATGAAAAAATAGGGTTTCGATGTTCATTCGGATTTCAAACGTCGTCTAGACATCGCCTAAGGCTCTAGCTAGGCTCTGATACCACTGTAGGGTTCCTAGGCACACTAATTAAGTCTCACAAGGCATCAACCATGCCAATTTCAAATTTTACAAGTGCCGAGAAACCCTAATACGGATCGTTAACTAGATTTTAGGCGAAACATGCAACTAGTTAACAACTTAACTAAGTGAACGGAAATACAACCTTTGTAGATCCGGTTCTCCACCTCCATAGCTCCATGATGAAGTCTCCTTGCTGTCCAAATCAAATCCCGGGCTCTAGCGTCGGCTTCATCGGAGAAATAGGCGGGCTAGGTCATCGACTACGATGCCGAAGATGATCTACGTCGAGGCATCACAAGATCAAGCTCCCACTTCACCAAGTCATGAAACTTGTGAAGAAAACACCCTATACTACTTGGCAAGAGGTAGAGGATGAAGAAATAGGAAGTGGGTTCACTTTAGAATTGGATTTCTCACTCTTTTCATCAAATCACCATTGATGGAAGCAAGGTTTTCTTCTTGAAGAAAAAGAAGAAGAAGATGATAATATGATAAGTTAATTAAAAATAGAAAAGAAAATGAATACTTATCATAATATCAACCATGGTTAGGTGTAGAGAATTGACTAAGGTTAGATGAATGGTTAGGGTTAAGCATGAAGACAAAATGGTCACTTTAGTCAAACCTTCATGAAGCTTCAACAAGCTTCATCTTTGAAAGCAACCATTTTCTCTTTTTCTTATGTCAAAACAAAATAAATAAATGCATAAATAAATTAAATGAAACCCTAACCATTAACTAACCATGGTTTAATCATACACTTAACCAAATTAGCATGTATCATCAAACATGATACAATCAAGTGCACAAAAGTATATCACATATACAACTTGTGCAATGCAAGTGAGAAAATCCATTTAAAGTGAACCAATACTAGTTAATGCAAAGTAATATATCAAATATATAATTATGCATTAAATCATTAAATCATTAAATCAACACTTGATTTAACGATCCGGTCATATCGCATGTGACCGACTAATATCCAATGTATCGGCTTATCGAATCAATCCTTGATTCGATAACTAGGTTATATCGCATACAACCATATCGATACATTCATCGCGAGAATAGAATACGGTATCACATACACGCATTATTCTTGGTCCCGCACATATCTCATATGCGCTCCTATTTCGTTTCGCTTGAGCCAGGAAACCTCTGTGTAGGACTCTAAAGACTCGTCAATACGCCGGCAGCAGGTGATGATCATATCAAACACCCACAAGCCGCAAGCGGTCTGCTAAACGTAATGGCCACTCGGGTATTGAGCGATCAGAAGATCGACGAGCAAGCCCGCTCACACTCCTGTGAATCCAACCAGTAACACTTACCGTACAGTCCGGTCTCGTCGTCTGATATGTCGCATATCTCGCCTAAGGGTGGTAAATGTCAGACCCCAATAGCTCGATAAGTCGTGTCGATATGAGGTCTATAACAGTTCGAGAAACTACAGGTAACACTTACCAGTAATTCTCAGCAACCCTGGCCAGGGATTTCCAGTTATAGCCAATCGAATACAGCGCAACATCAACCCCCTATAGCGGGAGAGACGAATCCCCTCCTATCGCTCATTGCCTCCATGTGACTCGGGACTGTACCCAAAAACCACCGTTTTGCATGCCCTCTTGGACGTGGTAAGGTGGAAATCAAAGCACAGTGGGAATCACACAAGACTCCATGACGATCTCGGGTCAACAGACTACTCTGTACCAGTGTCACCAGAGAACTGCCATCTGACGTAAAGTATAATACCATCTGGGAGTTCTCGGTGAGTCCGTCCAGTATACCCAGTCTCCACTGAACACCCGTATATCATCTCTGATGTCAAACACCAATGGATATGGGATCATCCATCGCCCATCTGAATGGGTCGAGAAGGTATACGCTAGTCTACTCTGGTATATCGATGCCCCATCTCGATACACCCACGACTAGGGACCTTGAAGGATGTACTTATGGACTACCATGTCCCCACTAGTATGATCTGCATCATAGTCCAGGTAGTCAAGTACACATCCTAAGGGCTTTACCAACATGTAACAGAGAGACAATCAGTATACACGTTAAGGTAAAGTGTAACCTGATAGCATACTATCATGTCGAGCAAGAAAGTCCTCCCTATATATGTCCAAGCATCCACTACAATATACATCCAATGTATAGTAATGGCCTCTAGGGCATACATATAACTAACACTAGGGGGTTTGTATGTCCTCTTCTGAGCTTAATTGCCCACCACAACTCTCAATTTCCAATAACCCTAACTAGAATTTTCATACCCTCACTAAACATCACTATATCGGTTTAAAGTTGACATGGATGTGAAAGCAATAGGAAAACTAAGCTAGTGGTTCAGAAAATATCTCATTTGGCAACTCAAGAAAATTCTTGAGTTGCTCAAACTCCTCAAAATCTTCTCTTTCTTGGTCTAAGAAGTAGCTAGTGAACTTGTGCATCGTTTTTGTGAAATGGGGTTTGGGTTTTGAAGTGTTTAGCATGGAGTTTTGGGGAGACGAAAAGGGGAGGGAGAAGGAGCAGCAGCAGCAGCAGGGAATGAAGAGGAGAGGAGAGGAAATGGTGAGAGAATGACCAAGTCTAAAGTCAAAGGTAAACCCTTACCTTTCTCTCTCTCACCCATACCTATTTCTTTATTCTTTTCCTTTTTCTTTTCTAATTTCCTTCTCTCTTCAATAGTAACCCCAAATAACAAACCATGCACCCAAAACAAGTAGGAAAATGCAACAAGTGTTAAGGAAAATATATGGTGCATGTTTTGCACAAAACAAGCTTAAACGCGATTAGCGATTTTTAATCGCATATAATTAATCATAAAAACTTAAAAATTGCATAATTCACATAAAACACCCTCTTTTAGAAATTTCTATAATTTTCCAAATTTTTCCCCATTTATCGGTATTTAATTATACCGAAATATTAAAATATTCATTAAAATTAATATTAAATTATAAAAATTCCCAAAAATAATATTTTATTTTTTCTGAAATGTTACACTAGAATACGGTATCACATACACGCATTATTCTCGGTCCCGCACATATCGCATATGTGCTCCTATTTTGTTTTGCCTGAGCCAGTAAAACCTTTATGTAGGACTCTAAAGACCCGTCAATACGCCGACAGTAGGTGATAATCACATCAAGCACCCATAAGCTGTCAGCGATACTAGCTGGACGTAACGGCTACCCGGGTATTGAGCGATCAGAAGATCAGCAAGCAAGCCCGCTCCAACTCCTGCAAAAGCCTGACGGTAACACTTGTCGTACAGTCCGGTCTCCTCGTCTAATATGTCGCATATCAAGTCAAGGGGTGGTAAACGTCAAACCCCAATAACCGATAAGTCATGCCGATGTGAGGCTCATAACTGGTCGAGAAACTACTGGTAACACTTACCAGTAAATCTCTAAATCAGCCTTGCCCAGGGACTTCCCTGTTATGGCCAATCGAGCACAGCGCAACATCAACTCCCAATACCGGGAGAGACGAAACCCCTCCTATCGCTCATTGCCTCCATGTGACTCGGGACTGTACCTAAAAACCACCGTTTTGCACGCCCTCTTGGACGTGGTATGGTAGAAATCAAAGCACAGTGGGAATCACACAAGACTCTATGATGATCTCGGGTTTACAGACTAACCTGTACAAGTGTCACCAGAGAACTGCTATCTGACGTGAGGTATAATACCATCTGGGAGTTCTCGGCGAGTCCGTACAGTGTACCCAGTCTCCACTGAGCACCCATATAGCATCTCTGATGTCAAACACCAATGGATATGGGATCATCCATCGCCCATCTCATTGGTCGAGAAGCATACACGCTAGTCTACTCTGGTATATCGATGCCCCGTCTCGATACACCTACGACTAGGGACATTAAAGGATGAACTTATGGACTACCATGGCCCTACTAGTATGATCTGCATCATAGTCCTGGTAGTCAAGTACACATCCTAAGGGCTTTACTAACATGTAACCATAAGACAGTATCAAGAGACAAGTATACATGTTAAGATAAAGAGCAATCAAATAGCATACTATCATGTCAAGCAAGAAAGTCCTCTCTATATATGTCCAAACATCTAATATAATATACATTATATGTACAATACTGGCCTCTAAGGCATACATACAACTAACAGGGTGTGTGTATGACTTACACCATGCTAGGGTTGATCTAGGGTTTTATTTATTTAAAGTTATTCAAAATTGTGTTGGATTTTGTCATGGCAAGAAACTTTGAGAAGCTTAAGGTTGCATTGACTTAGTCTTCCATTTTTGTTTAGCTTAAGATATTTATAAACCCAACCATCATAGCTTGCCATGGTTAACTCTCTACAAGGGTTAAGGGATGGCATATACTCACCATGGTTTATTTTATAACCTCATGATTTTTATTCTTTCATTCACTTGATAATCATGAAAGTTATCTACTTCTTCTTCCTCAAAAGCTTTCTAGATTCAATGGAGATTGAAGAAAATTTGTGAGAAAAATAAAACTAAAGTGAGCCCACTTCCTACTTCATCATACTCTACTACTGGCCAATTAGTATAGGGTGTTTGCTTCACTAATTCCGTAATTAGTGAAAAGATAGCTTGGGTTAGTGTCTCCTCGACGTAGATCATCTTCGGCCTCGAAGACTTCGAAGCAAGCATGTTCATTTCTTCATAGGAGCCTCTCTAGAGTCCGGAGTTCACGATCGCAGCGAAGGGACTATTACACGGAGCTATTGAAGTGAAAGACCGGTCTACAAAGGTTGTATTCCTTTCTCTCTTTACTTGCAAAGTGTTTGCATTTACTTTTCCGTCGATTTCTAGTAGACGATTCTAGGGTTAGGGTTAGCTAGAACGGCAAATTTTTGAATATGGCATGAGAGATGCCTCCTTAAACCTTGCTGTCATGCTAGGGAACCCTGTAGAGTGTTAATTGGAGTATTTAATCTCAAAGGACCCTATGGTTCACAACTCATGTGAGGGTTAGGGTCTTGAGGAAGAAGGAGAGGAAAAATGGAGAAAGAAAAGAAAATAGCAAATGAACTAAGTATTGTGATAGTGTGAAGAATGGCTCATCTCATCTCACATGAAGCATGGATTATTTTCAATAGAAAATAACAACCATGCTTCAATAGTAGACCCAAACCAATAAACAAAAGAAATGAGCCATGCTTCACCATGCCACAAATATCTCCATTTTCCACCTCATTAATCTATTTCCAAAAATAGATAAATCCAAATAATGAGGTGCCCCCTTCTAGAAGCATCTCTAGAGAAATTACAAGAATGCCCTCACCGTATATACATACCCGTATTCGTACTGCAAAAATACGAATACAATGAGATAATAATAATCCAATAATATAATACTAGAATCTGGCTTAAACCAAAGCACATTAGTATTATCCGTCCGAACAACATCCGTGCAGATAGTGCACGTATATGATCGCAACCCTTCCGTAAAACCATATGGCCTCTACATCGTTTCGGTTGAACTAGGGAAACCCTATGTGTGGGACTCTAAAGACTCGACAGTATTATAGGGTTACCTACGACGGCAGCAAGGTTTCGGGAGGCATCGTCCATGCCAAATTCAAAAAATTGCCGTTTTAGCTAACCCTAACTTGAATCGTAAACTAGAAATATACGGAATAACATATGCAAACACTTTGCAATAAGAAGTGAGCAAGGAATACAACCTTTATAGACCGGTCCTTCACTTCAATAGCTCCGTGAGTAGTCCCTTCGCTGCGATCGTGAACTCCGGACTCTAGAGAGGCTCCACAAAGAAAACGAACATGCTTGCTTCAATGACTTCGAGGCCGAAGGTAATCTATGTCAAGGAGACACTAACCCAAGCTATTTCTTCACTAGGTCATGAACTTTGTGAAGAGAAAACCCTATACTAAATGGTAAGTAGTAGAGGATGATGAAGTAGGAAGTGGGCTCACTTTAGAATTGATTTTCTCACATTTTATCCCATACCTCCATTAGAGCTAAAAAGCTTTTTGAGGAGGAAGAATAAGAATAAGATGAACTCTAGTCAATAATTCATCCAAATGAATTATGTAACCATGGGTGAGTTAAGTCATCATGATTAACTCATGCAGAGAATTAACCAAGGTGTAAGGTTAAGGGTTGGGTTAAGAAATATCCTAAGGAATGACAAAAGAGTTGACTTTGTCAATGTTTCTACAAGCTTCAATTAAGCCTGACAACTTTGACTAAGTCTTTCTCTTTTGTTAAACCTTAAGAAATAAACAAAACCCTAATTTAACCTTAACATGGTATAAATCTCATACACCCATCTTGTATGTATCATCAAGCATGACACAAACATGTACACTTGCATATATCACATATATACAATGTGCACATTCTAGTGAGAAAAGAAATCATAAGTGAGCTAATACTAGTTAAAATAATGTAATATATCAAATAAATAATTATACGTTAGATTATCAAATCAACTCTTGATTTAATAATCCGGCTATATCACATATAACCGACTAATATCATGTGTAACAGCTTATCGAATCAACACTTGATCCGATAACCCGGGTATATCGCATATACCCAACCAATGTCACAAAACGCGATAATAGAATACGGTATCTTATACCGTATCAATCTCGGTCCCGCATATATCACATATGTGCTCCTGCTCCGTTTCGCTTGAGCCAGGAAACCCCTGTGTTGGACTCTAAAGACTCGTCAATACGCTGGCAGTAGATGATGATCATATCAAACACCCACAAGCCGCAAGCAGTCTTCTAAACATAACGGCCACCCGGGTATTGAGCGATCGGAAGATTAACAAGCAAGCTTGCTCACACTCCTGCGAATCCAATCAGTAACACTACCGTACAGTCCGGTCACTTCGTCTGATATATTACATATCTCGTCTAGGGGTGGTAAACGTCAGACCACAGTAACTCGATAAGTCGTGTCGATATAAGGCTCATAACGGGTCGAGAAACTACTGATAACATTTACCAGTATATATCTGAAGCAGCCTTGGCCAAGGACTTTCTGTTATAGCCAATCGAGCACAGCACAACATCAACTCCCTATACCGAGAGAGACGAAACCCCTCCTATCGCTCGTTGCCTCCATGTGACTCGGGACTGTACCCAAAAGCCACCGTTTTGCATGTTCTCTTGAACTTGATAAGGTGGAAATCAAAGCACAGTGGGAATCACACAAGACTCAATGAAGATCTCGGGACTACAGACTAACCTGTACCAGTGTCACTAGAGAACTGCCATCTGACGTGAGGTATAATACTATCTGGGAGTTCTCGGCGAGTCCTTCCAGTGTACCCAGTCTCCACTGAGCACCCGTATACTGTCTGTGATGTCAATCACCAATGGATATGTGATCATCCATCGCCCATCTGTATGGGTTGAGAAGCTATACGCTAGTCTAATCTGGTATATCGATGCCCTGTCTCGATACACCTATGACTAGGAACATTTGAAGGATGTACTGAGCGACTACACTGTTCCCACTAGTATGATCTGCATCATAGTCCTGGTAGTCAAGTACTCATCCTTAGGGCTTTATCAACATGTAACATAGAGACAATCAGAGTATATGTTAAGATAAAGGGCAACCGGATTGCATACTATTATGTCGAGCAAGAAAGTCCTCCATATATATGTCCAAGCATCCACTAAAATATACATCGTATGTACAGTAATGGCCTCTAGCGCATACATATCGCTAACAATCTCCCACTTGCACTAGGGCCATCTGTTGTAGTATCTCATACCCAACAATCAGCGGTGGTTGAAGTATCTCATACTCAACCATCCCATAGAAGTCTCTACTGGGAAATAGGCCTTTGTGAGTGGATCCACGCTGTTGTCCTCTGTGTCTACTCTCCTAACCTCGATCTCCCTGGAGATCAACCATCTCCATGATCAGGTGATACTTCCTAAGAATATGTCTGGATCACTGATGGGACGGGAGTTCCTAGGCCAAAGCCACAACTCCATTGTCACACAATGGTAGGAACGAAATTCATCTATAAACTTATATACACCCAGACTACTTCTTTAGTAGCATCCTTGGTAGCAATGTATCCAGCCTTTATCGTCTAGTTTGCCACGGTATCTAGCTTGGAACTCTTCCAACATACCGTCCCTCCACTGAGGGTAAAGACAATGCATGTGACTGACATTTAGTCGACCTTACCACCCTGGAACCTATCCAGTGATTCTCCCCAGGATCGATTGATACCATCTCACTACACCTAGTGAGAATTCTAATATCCACTTAGATCTATCTCATAGATCCAAAACCCAGGATTTAGGAGGTATCACCTTGATCCTATATGGAGAATCCATGTGATAATAGGAGATTGACCGAGCGTAGCATAGGAAACTCCTTTCCTATCAAGAGTATGTCATCCACATACAATACGAGGATCATCACCATACTCCCTACAACCTTTTTGTATATACTAGGTTCATCTACCATTTTGATGAAGTCAAACACTTTGACTACCACATCAAAACAAATGTACCAACTCCGCGATGCCTGCTTTAACTCATAAAGCAACTTGCACAAGCTTCTGCTGCTCCTACTGTCTACGAAGCCCTCTGGCAGTGTACTTATAGACGCTCTCTTCTAAATCATTATTTAGAAAAGCAGTCATGACACCCAACTGCCAGATATCGTAGTCATGGTATGTAGCAATGGCAAGTAGGATCCGGATGGACTTAAACATAGCCACCAGAAAAGGTTTCATCATTATCCAAACCTGGTCGATGACGAGAACCTTTTACAACTAGTCGTAGCTTTGAAAGACTCAACTTTTCCATGTACACCAAGTAATCTTCTCAAGATATACTTGCTCCTGATTGGGATTTAACCCTTCAGATATAGCAACCAAAGTCCATACTTTGTTGGTGTATATGGATTCCATTTCAGATCGCTTAGCATCCAGCCATTCTCACAGAGTCCCCACTCTTGATGGCCTGCTAAAAAATAGTTGGGTCATCATCTCATAATGCAATCCTCAGTCCCACTGTCATAGAGAAGACCGAAGTATCTCTCAGGTGGATGAGAAACCCTACTAGATCTGCGGAGAGGCTGAGGTTCGTTGGAAACTATTGAATCCTCCAGGTTTACTAAATCATCAGCTGCAGTTTGTATAGCTGGAACTCCTTCCAGTTCTACCTCATGACCACCAATTTCTTCACAAGAAATTCCCTTTCTAAAAGGTGGCATGCTGAGAAACAAAACACCTTTTGTTCCTCAGTATGGTTGAAGATATTCCCTTGCTAATGCTTAGGATATCCAACAAACTTCCACAGACAGACCTTGCCTCGAGCTTGTCCGGATTTTGCTTTTGGCATAGGCCGGCAACTCCAAATCTTAACTTCCTTAAGAGATGGGCTCTTCCCACACCATATCTCATATGGAGTGGTAAGCAACTGAATTGATTGGTGTTAGTGTATATGCCCTAGAGGCCATTACTGTATCATACTAGTTTGTATATTACTTAATGGAAGCTTGGGATATTCACCTTGTATATACAATCTTGCTCAAAATAGTAGTATGCTACTTGGTTTGTTTCTACTTCAATGTGTACATGTGTTTATTTTTGTATATCGTCTATACACATTAGTGGAGCCCTTAGGATCTTTGCTTGATTACCAGCGATGTGATGGCCGTCACACTAGTGGGGCTGGGTAATCTATAAGCACATCCTTATGCAGGTCCCTGGTCGCAGGACTATCGAGACAGGGCATCGATACTCCGGAGTAGACTAGCGCATACGCTTCTCATCCCAGTATGGGAGACGGTCTGTCCACAGCCGTCAGTACGTCGTACTTGAGATAGTATGCGGGTGCTCGTTAGGTTACGGGTACACTGGACATGACTCGTCGGGAACTGACTAGTTGGTATTATGCCTATCGTCAGTTATCAGTTCCTAGGTGACATGAGTACAGCTTAGTCCGCTGACTTGACACTGTCACTTCACCTCGAGTGTGTTCCCACTGTACTTTGATTACTACCCTACCACGGCTCAAAAGAGCCGTGCAAACAGGTAGTAGTTGGGTGCAGTCCCGAAGCACTTGGAGGCAGTGACGGTTAGACAGGATTCGTCTCTCCCGGTATTGGGGGTTGACATCGCGCTGTGTCTAGTAGAGCCATTACACGAGTAGTCCCTGGCCAGGGCAATCGAGATATACTGGTAGGCTTCCAGTGTTATCTCAGGGTGTTTTGGGCTTCGCTCCGGCACGACTTGTACTGCTATTGGGGGACTGACGTTTACCGCCCCCTAGGCCCGCCATGCGATGTATCAGACGAACAGACCGGACTGTACGGAGAATGTCACATTCAGGGTCAGTAGGAGTTCAGATGGGTTTCGCCTCGTCGGTCTTCTTGTCGGCATTACCTGGGGACCGTTACGCACAGCTAGTGCCGCTTGCGGTCTGTGGTTAAACCCACTGCCAGCGTAGTATCGAGTCTTTAGAGTCCCACACAGAAAGATTTTCGCCTTTAGGCAAAAGAGTAGAGGTCGCATGGTTTTGCGACAGGTCGCATGGTTTTGCGACAGGTCGCATGGTTTTGCGACAGGGTTCGGTCACATCCGTGCACTTGTGCACGTACAGTGTCCGGACAGTTTACACTAGCGGGCTTTGGTTTAAGCCAGATCCTAGTGTACCTTTTGGGATTGGATTTATCCAGTATGCATTCGTGTTCCTCGAAACGTGGATGCGGGTGTGTATGCACAGATGACGGGGAGACAGAGGCAGCGGATTCTCATTAGGGTTGTTGACAGTTGACCGTTGACTATTTGACTTTTTGCTCAACCCCAATGAGAATATGATATGTGATTAACTCTTATATTAATTAAGTATTATGGTGACATGGTTGTTGACTTTTGTTGACTTTGTTGACTTGTTGACTTTTGTTGACTTGTTGACTTTGTTGACCGGTTGACTAGGCTTGACTAGTTGACCATCATGATAACCATAGCCATCATTTCATGGCAAAGACTTTTGCTTGCTTTCTCATTTGTGCAAAATGAGTGCATGAAATGATATGGTTATGGTTGCTTCAACCATCACATAACACTTGATTTGGTATAATGAGTTATGATGGTTTTGGATTATGAGAGGGTGAAAGACAAAAGACTTGCTCATTTTTTTCTTTCTTGCCCACTCTCTCTCTTGTTCTTGAGCTCTCTTGCTCTTGCTTTCACCCTCTTCCTCTTGCTCCCTCTCTTGACTCTATGGTTCACATATCTCATGAGTTGAGAATCAAGAACCATAGATAAAATCCCATACAAACTCTTCTCTACTCATTCTAGTTCACAAGGTTTAGCAAACCGAGTGAACTAGTTTCTTCAAAGTTCGAAGAAGGAGCCAAAGGTTGGAGCTTTCAGGTGGATCTATCTTCGACGTACGGAGACGACGGGAAGAAGCCAATCCGGACCACCATCGGAGCTTGAAGACGAAGGAGTTCAAGACAAGCAAGGTATAACCCCCTAACCGAGTAGTTAGAAACTCGTAGTTAGGTTGTTAGTTAGATGTTTAACCAAGATCCGGGTTATAGGTCCATGTTACCACCTCTATAAAAATCGTTTTTTACCAAATTCCGCATGCCCGAAAGTACCGGGAGAGGTAGCATGGACTTACAGTGGTATCAGAGCCTAGTTAAACTCTATCTAACATGTTAGCAAGTAACTAGAAGATCGATCAAAGAAAAAGTCCCGAAAACGAACCCCAAAATTCGAAGTTTCTTTCGATTTTTATACTGTTCAAAAGTTGATTATTTTCACACCTAAAATCGACTCAGGGTTTTCTGTGAATACTGTAGAAATTTGGTCCAGTGATCCCATCAAAGAGCCGCGGAAACGCGGCAATAGCTTGCTATTGCCGCGGTTCCGCGACCGACTTGGCTCCTCTCTGTTCTTTCTTTGCTACAGTATTCTCATAGGGGTATTTTGGGATTTTTGGTATATGTGTTTTCTGCCCAGATTTTCCAGAACGAAAATTTTATTTTTGGGGTCCCGAAAATCCGTATTTTTGATCGAATTTCTAAAAGACTTAAGCTAACGGGTTTTTCTGTAATGTGATATTTGTATTGAACGTCTACTAATCGCTATATGTCGATTAGTGGGGGTTATACAAATCTGTGATCTGTAATGTTGCTGGAATGTGTATATGAATATGTTGGATTGTCGCGGGTAAATAGCAGGGGGTTGTGAGACGAGAGTTTTCTTTTCTTTCAATTCATGTAAATTTGTAAATTGATGTAATAATTATTTGTATGGCCGCACAACCGGGTCGGGGTTGTAGCCGTCATTGTATAATTTCTTTTTACTGTTTTTGCTCCTAGGATAGACCCATGGATGGGGTGCACAAACTACCGGGTATGCCGAAGTGTCGAGTGGCCTACTCATGGAGATGAGGGAGGTTGCTACGCTTCGGGTACTTGGCGGGTAGTTTGCCGCACCCGTAGGGGTCTTGGGTGGGGTATTGGCTATTCACCGCGACCGTGTAATCTGTTTTTCGTTACAGGCTCGTGCGAATTACAGATTCCTAGTACATCCAATGTATTCATCTGTGATCTGAAATGTTTATCATTGCAGTATATCTATATATGATATTATTTAGGCGTTGCTTATGTTTTACAGACGTGCTAGCCCAGCCCCCGCTCTGTCGTTAGTTAAGTAACCTAACGGGTAATGACGGGGCCCAGTGGCGAATGCGAATGGCATAAGCGTACGTCATATTTTGATTGTTTTCTGCAATGGTAGGATTAAATGATGGGACGCATTAAAAGAACTAATGCAAGAATATCACGCATTAAAAGAACTAATGCAAGATAATAAACCAAGTTAAATTCGTTGGAACACTTTCGAAAAACCACTCGGTTCTTTTCAAAACCAACTTTTAAATGCGGAGCTTGAGCCACTCCTTTTAAAAGCTATCTCGTTCCATCGACTATATCAAGTTCACTACGTTCACGGTTTTGCCAAAACCATCCGTAGCCCTCCATCATTTCAGTTAAATATTCGGTAGCATTCAAGCTATGTATTTTGACCTCACGCCAAGGCATAGTGATTGGTAGCTGCCGGATATTTATCTGTTGCATAGATAGAATGCGTTGGTTTGAGACAGTCATACTGCCATTTTGGCCTACGTCAAGGGTATGTACGGGTGGGTTCAAATTAACCTGGATAATGATGGGATGAACTTAACATGTGACTTATGACATTTTGACCTCACGCCAAGGTCATAAGAGCATGGGGCAAAAATCCACATCGGGAGTTTCATAAGTACTGAAACTTGCTAGATTTGCATACCATTTGGAGTGTGATGATTCTGGTAGGATTCCTTCAGTTTCGTCACGCGATGATATTTGGATCCCGATCCTACTGTGAGTATATGCTACTTCTCGGGAAATTTCTCACTTAACAATCAATGCTATAAACCTAGTAGGTGCCTAGAAAGGTGTTAGCGGGGCTACGCCCCCAGGGAAAAGAGGTTCTTTAATTAAGGAACTTCGCGAAAGCGTTGGAAAACCTCCCTCGAAGTACCGACACCGGCCTGGCTGAACGGTTAAGCAAGTATTGTACGGTGGGATTGATCCCGACTAATTCTTCCTTTATGGTTTGAGGAGGGATTCGAGAAACAGTGGGAGCCATCCTATTTAGACAAACTAAAAACCACTCTAAACTTGCAAGAGCATCATGCTGAGTGTTTCTTCTTCTCTCTCCTAATTGCAGCGACCAATCGACATGACTGGACTTAAGTTACTTCTAGATAAAAACATACTGACAGGGCCAAACTACAAAGATTGGCTCAGGAATGTCAAAATGGCAATCACTTACGACAAGCTGGGGTATCTTCTTACAACCAAAGCTCCCCCTGTCCCTGGTCCCACTTCCAGCGTCGCGGATAAGGAAATCCGCAAGACTTGGGAGATTGATAGCGCGAAGGCCAAGTGCCTCGTACTTGCCTCGATGGACAATGAACATCAGAGGAGGCACGAGAATATGGACCTGGAATCCATATTTCTTCATACAAAAGAACTGTATGGAGAGCAGTCTCGTATCGCAAGATACGAAGCATCGAAAAAGCTATTTTCGGCAAAGATGGCCTTCGGATCATCAGTAGCCGAGCACATGCTAAAGATGATCGGCTACATTGAGGAGCTCGCGGACCTAGGGACCACATTGGAGAGTGAGCTCTATACGGACATAGTTCTCCAGTCCCTTCCTTCCACTTACGCCCAGTTTATACTGAACTTCAACTTGCAAGAAAAAGAAGTTGAACTTTCAGAGCTCCTCAACATGCTGAGGAGCGCAGAGGGCACCCTACAGAAAAGTAGGGAAACATCCACTTTGTTTGTAGGAGGATCATCTTCTTCTAGGTCCAAGGTGAAAGCCAAGGGAAAGAAGAAGAAAGCCCCCGCCAAACCAAGGGGCGGTGTTAGTAAAGTGGATACGAAGGGAAGAGCTAAAGCAACAAAGAAAGCGGGGAAGCTAGTGGATAAGGAAGAATGCTTCTATTGTCATAAGAAAGGTCACTGGAAGAATGATTGCAGGGCTTGGAAACCCAGAACACAGGAATTGAAGCAGGTTGCAGCTTCAGCTTCAGGTGTGTATGTTATTGAAAACTGTCTTTCAATAAACTCTACTTCCTGGGTATTGGATACCGGATCAGGATCTCATATCTGTAATTCTTTGCAGGCGTTAAGAAACCGTAGGGTTTTGAAGGCATGTGACATGACCCTCAGAGTTGCAAACGGAGCTAGCATGGATGCTAAAGACGTGGGGCACTATCACCTGGGAATGTCGGATGGACATGTTTTGGTTTTGCGTAATTGCTTTTTTGTACCCAACGCAACTTGTAATATCATTTCTGTATCTTTAGTTTCTAAAGAAGGTTATGAATTTGCGTTTGTAAGTAATGTTGTAAACATTCACCTGAATCAAGTCTTGATTGGGTCAGGTACATTGAGTAATGGTATATACGTGTTAAACCAACCACAGATTTTCAATGTCCAGAATACACACAAAAGAAAGTCTCCAGAAATCAATCAGGCTTTCTTATGGCATTGTAGACTGGGTCACATCAATGAGAGAAGGTTGACGAAGTTACATACAGAAGGATATTTGAATCCGTTCGAATATCAATCGTATGCCACTTGTCAATCCTGTCTCAAAGGAAAGATGACAAAGACTCCGTTTACTGGACATGGAGTAAGAGCGAGCGAGCTCTTGGGACTCGTACACAGTGACGTGTGCGGTCCAATGTCTACACATGCGCGAAGCGGTTATTCTTACTTCATTACTTTTACGGATGACTTCTCAAGGTACGGTTATGTCTTCTTAATGAAACATAAGTCCGAAGCCTTTGGAAAATTCCAGGAGTATAAGAATGAAGTAGAAAAACAAACCGGCAAAAGTATTAAGATTCTAAGATCGGATCGAGGTGGAGAATACTTAAATGCCGAGTTCCTGGACTATTTAAAAGAGAATGGAATTCTCTCTCAGCTTACTCCTCCATACACTCCTCAACATAACGGTGTATCGGAGAGACGGAACCGCACCCTATTGGATATGGTGCGGTCCATGATGGGTAACGCTGAGTTACCGCAATCATTCTGGGGTTATGCGCTAGAATCAGCTGCATACCTTTTGAACCGAGTTCCTACTAAGACTGTGCCTACCACACCATATGAGTTATGGAGTGGGAAGAAACCCTATCTTCAATATCTGAAGATCTGGGGATGTCCAGCTTTTGTCAAAAAGCAGCATGCGGACAAACTCGAGGCACGCTCAGTACTGTGCAAGTTTGTGGGATACCCAAAGAACACCAGGGGGTATCTTTTCTACTACGCAGAGGGACAAAAAGTCCTTGTTTCTCGTAATGCCCACTTTCTAGAACACCAGTTCTTCGAAAAGGAAATTAGTGGGAGCGCAGTAGAACTGGAAGAAGTTCCAGAACCACAGACTATTACTGAAAGCCTAGTGGAACCAGAGGGTTTAAAAGAACAGGACATTCCTACGCCGCTCCGCAGGAGTAGTAGGCAGACTCATCCGCCCGAGAGATACTACGGTTTTCTCATAGACGGGGATAGAGAGGATTGCATCATAGATTATGATGAGCCTACTAGCTTCCAGCAGGCCGTTCAGAGCGTTGACTCAGTGAAATGGCTGGATGCAATGCGGACCGAAATAGAGTCCATGTACACCAACAAGGTATGGACGTTGGACATTGCTCCAGACGGGGTAAAACCCGTAGGATGCAAGTGGATCTTCAAAAGGAAGATTGGTGTAGATGGACAGGTTGAGACCTATAAAGCTAGGCTGGTAGCAAAGGGTTTTCGTCAAAGACCTGGCTTGGACTATGACGAAACCTTCTCTCCAGTAGCCATGTTGAAATCCATTCGGATCCTTCTTGCCATTGCTGCCTTCCACGATTATAAGATCTGGCAAATGGACGTAAAGACCGCTTTTCTAAATGGAAATTTAGAGGAGTGTGTCTATATGGACCAGCCAGAGGGTTTCATTCAGAGTGGGAACAGCGGAAAGGTGTGCAAGTTGCTTAAGTCCATCTATGGACTAAAGCAGGCATCGCGGAGTTGGAACATCTGCTTTGATGAGACGGTCAAAGAATTTGGCTTTATCAAAAATCCAGATGAACCATGCATCTAAAGTAGATTTGTAGCGAGAACTGTAGTATTCCTCGTTTTATACATGGATGACATTCTCTTAATAGGAAATGACATTTCTATGCTACAATCTGTCAAGGGGTTCTTGTCACACAGGTTCTCCATGAAAGACCTGGGTGATGCCTCATACATCCTGGGGATCCGGATCCATCGTGATAGATCCAAGAGGATATTAGGACTTTCACAGTCCAGGTACATCGACACCATACTGAAAAGATTCAGTATGGAAGATTCCAAGCGCGGTAACCTACCGGCTTGTCACGGGATCACCCTCTCTAAAGAGATGTCTCCCAAGACTGATTTGGAGAGGGATCGCTTTCTATTATACCCTACGCTTCTGCGGTAGGCTCTATAATGTATGCGATGTTGTGTACCAGACCGGATGTAGCTTATGCACTGAGTGTGGTAAGCCGGTATCAGTCAAACCATGGGGAGAAACACTGGATAGCGGTAAAGAACATTCTCAAGTACCTGAGAAGGACTAAGGAGATGTTCTTGGTATATGGCGGAAAAGACCTCCAGATCGAGGCCTTTGCTGACTCCAGCTTCCAGAGTGACAAGGATGATTCCAAGTCCATGTCGGGTTTTGTCTTTACCCTCAATGGAGGGGCGGTGTGTTGGAAGAGTTCCAAACAAGAAACCGTTGTGGACTCGACGATAGAAGCGGAATACATCGCTGCATCTGATGCCGCAAAAGAAGCTGTCTGGATGAGGAAGTTCTTGAAAGAACTTCAGGTGGTTCCGTCCATTGTTGATCCAATACCTCTGTATTGCGACAACAATGGGGCTATAGCTTTAGCGAAGGAACCCAGGTCCCATCAGAGATCCAGGAACATCCTAAGGCGGTATCACCTGATCAGGGATATCGTGGATCGCCAGGAGATCGAGGTTCGGAGAGTCGCTTCAGAAGATAACACTACAGATCCACTCACCAAGGCCCTGCCCCAAACTCAGTTCGAGCGGCTGATCGAGATGATAGGTCTTCGATACGCCAGTACATGGCCTTAGTGCAAGTGGGAGATTGTCAGTGTATATGCCCTAGAGGCCATTACTGTATCATACTAGTTTGTATATTACTTAATGGAAGCTTGGGATATTCAACTTGTATATACAATCTTGCTCAAAATAGTAGTATGCTACTTGGTTTGTTTCTACTTCAATGTGTACATGTGTTTATTTTTGTATATCGCCTATAAACATTAGTGGAGCCCTTAGGATCTTTGCTTGATTACCAGCGATGTGATGGCCGTCACACTAGTGGGGCTGGGTAATCTATAAGCACATCCTTATGCAGGTCCCTGGTCGCAGGACTATCGAGACAGGGCATCGATACTCCGGAGTAGACTAGCGCATGCGCTTCTCATCCCAGTGTGGGAGACGGTCTATCCCACAGCCGTCAGTACGTCGTACTTGAGATAGTCTGCGGGTGCTCGTTAGGTTACGGGTACACTGGACAGGACTCGTCGGGAACTGACTAGTTGGTATTATGCCTATCGTCAGTTATCAGTTCCCAGGTGACATGAGTACAGCTTAGTCCGCTGACTTGACACTGTCACTTCGCCTCGAGTGTGTTCCCACTGTTCTTTGATTACTACCCTACCACGGCTCAAAAGAGCCGTGCAAACAGGTAGTAGTTGGGTGCAGTCCCGAAGCACTTGGAGGCAGTGACGGTTAGACAGGATTCGTCTTTCCCGGTATTGGGGGTTGACATCGCGCTGTGTCTAGAAGAGCCATTACACGAGTAGTCCCTGGCCAGGGCAATCGAGATATACTGGTAGGCTTCCAGTGTTATCTCAGGGTGTTTTGGGCTTCGCTCCGGCACGACTTGTACCGCTATTGGGGGACTGACGTTTACCGCCCCCTAGGCCCGCCATGCGATGTATCAGACGAACAGACCGGACTGTACGGAGAATGTCACATTCTGGCTCAGTAGGAGTTCAGATGGGTTTCGCCTCGTCGGTCTTCTTGTCGGCATTACCTGGGGACCGTTACGCACAGCTAGTGCCGCTTGCGGTCTGTGGTTAAACCCACTGCCAGCGTAGTGTCGAGTATTTAGAGTCCCACACAGAAAGCTTTTCGCCTTTAGGCAAAAGAGTAGAGGTCGCATGGTTTTGCGACAGGTCGCATAGTTTTGCGACAGGGTTCGGTCACATCCGTGCACTTGTGCAAGTACAGTGTCCGGACAGTTTACACTAGCGGGCTTTGGTTTAAGCCAGATCCTAGTATACCTTTTGGGATTGGATTTATCCAGTATGCATTCGTGTTCCTCGAAATGCGGATGCGGGTGTGTATGCACAGATGACGGGGAGACAGAGGCAGCGGATTCTCATTAGGGTTGTTGACAGTTGACCGTTGACTATTTGACTTTTTGCTCAACCCCAATGAGAATATGATATGTGATTAACTATTATATTAATTAAGTATTATGGTAACATGGTTGTTGACTTTTGTTGACTTTGTTGACTTGTTGACTTTTGTTGACTTGTTGACTTTGTTGACCGGTTGACTAGGCTTGACTAGTTGACCATCATGATAACCATAGCCATCATTTCATGGAAAAGACTTTTGCTTGCTAGCTAATTTGTGCAAAATGAGTGCATGAAATGATATGGTTATGGTTGCTTCAACCATCACATAACACTTGATTTGGTATAATGAGTTATGATGGTTTTGGATTATGAGAGGGTGAAAGACAAAAGACTTGCTCATTTTTTTCTTTCTTGCCCACTCTCTCTCTTGTTCTTGAGCTCTCTTGCTCTTGCTTTCACCCTCTTCCTCTTGCTCCCTCTCTTGACTCTATGGTTCACATATCTCATGAGTTGAGAATCAAGAACCATAGATAAAATCCTATACAAACTCTTCTCTACTCATTCTAGTTCACAAGGTTTAGCAAACCGAGTGAACTAGTTTCTTCAAAGTTCGAAGAAGGAGCCAAAGGTTGGAGCTTTCAGGTGGATCTATCTTCGACGTACGGAGACGACGGGAAGAAGCCAATCCGGACCACCATCGGAGCTTGAAGACGAAGGAGTTCAAGACAAGTAAGGTATAACCCCCTAACCGAGTAGTTAGAAACTCGTAGTTATGTTGTTAGTTAGATGTTTAACCACGATCCGGGTTATAGATCCATGTTACCACCTCTATAAAAATCGTTTTTTACCAAATTCCGCATGCCCGAAAGTACCGGGAGAGGTAGCATGGACTTACAATTGGAACCTTATTTAATAGGTTTGTAGTTTCACAAGTGCATAACCCCCAAAAGGAAATAGGCATTTCAGTAATACTCATCATAGAGCACACTATATCACATAGGGTGCGAATGCTCCACCCCGATATACCAACATTCTGTGGTGTATACGGAGGAGTAATGCGGAGAGAGAATCTTATTCTCCTTTAGAACAGTCCAGGAATTCCATGCTCAAGTATTCTCCTACCTGATCTCATCATAGGACATAATACTTATACCCGTTTTGATTCTCTACTTTTGACTTATATTCTTTGATGATCTCTCAAGATTCAGACTTGTGTTTAGATCATCAGTGCATGTAATGAAGTACAAAGAACCAGTCCTGGCATGTATAGACAGGAGACCTACATACATCATCATGTATCAATCCTAAGAGTTCACTAACTCTTTCTCTGTTTCCAATAAACGAAGCTATGGTCATCCTATCTCTGTGACATGACTGGAAAGTTTCACAAGATGTAAGTTCAAACTGATTTAAACATGCATCTTTACGTAACTTCAGCTAGTCGGGTCGCATTGATATGACCTAGTCTACAATACCTCAAGAAGGATTCTTTCTTTTCTGAACTCTTCCTCTTGTGTGTGTTTTGTACGTTAAGAACTATGGTTTGATTTAGAACGTATATGTTTTTAGATAACGTGACAGAACCAATCAACTCTTGATATAGGAAATGTTCAAAACATTATCAAACAATAAAAAATTATATCCTTCTTTATCTTAATAAAGAGACTGATATGATGTTGTATATCAGGTTCGGTATCTAATAACATTCGTTCAGAATCAATGTATTTGGTAATACAGGGTGATAACTGCCAACAAACTTGGCCGCAACACTTGCACCATTTCCAACTCTTGAAACTTATCACCCATTCTCAGTTCTCTAACTTTCTGCAGCCCATGTAACAGATTACATATGTGGGATCCTGATCCGGTATCTCATACCCAAGACGTAAAGGATACTGAGAAACAGTTCTCTGTAATGAACACACCTGAAAATGATGTATCAACATACACTTTTTTCATTTAGATGTAATGGGAATTCTGGTAATCCTCTATTTCCTGCTCGGTCTTATAACAATTATAAGTTGGAGCGGGACCAATGTTCCCTAGCGCAGTATAACAAGCGGGTTCGATCAATACATCCGTATTATTATCTTGATTAAAGCGTGACATGGTCGCTACCTGGAGAGAGAGAGAAGAAAACACTCAGCGTATGCTCTTGCAAGATTAGATTGGTTATTAATATATCTAATCAGGATGGCTCCCACTGTTATTGTCAAATCTTCCTTCAAACCCTAAAAGGAAAGACTAGCCGGGATTAATTACACCCTACAAGTTCGCCAATCTTTCAGCCAGGCTAATGCTGGTACTTTGAGGGAGGTTCCCCGTGCTTTCGCACGGACCTAATTAAAATAAACATCGTTTTCCCAGAGGCGTAACCCTGTTGACACCTTTCTAGACACCTACTTGATCGGCTAATTATAATGTGTAAAACTCTCCCAGGAGTAACTCTTACTCGCAGTGGGTATCGGGATCCAACTATCTCATACGAGGTATGCAATCTCATTGCAAATTTCAACACTTGAAATTCCCGAAAATATTTTACCCCTAGCGTCCTATGACCTTGACGCAGGCCAACAAACCATAGTCCGCTACTCAAGCTCAACCCATACATTTCCCGATTGAATTAAACCCACCCGCACGACCCTTGACAAAGGCCAACAAGGTCGCACGACTACCTTAACTCAATCACATCATATGCTTATGCAGATAAGCAGTAATAAGCTACCGCACACTACGCCATGACAATGGCCAACAAACGCAGCACGAATACTAACTATTACTTATCTGAAATGACAGAGGGATACGACAGGTTTTAAGAAAACCCTTTGGGTAATGAACTTGATATCGTTGTAGAACCAAATGATTTTAAATGGAGTGTTTTTTAGGTTTTTACTAGTTTTGCTAAAGAGGTCACTCCCGGTGAAGGGATCTCGGCTCTTTCCTTATCGAATAAGGTGCAGGATATTTCATAAATAACACTATGCAAAGCAAAAACTATAAAAGCAATCAAAAGAAAAACCGAGTTTGTAGCATCTGCTAGTTTCGCAAAAGAGATCACTCCCGGTGAAGGGATCTCGGCTCTTTCCTTATCGAATAAGGTGCTGGATATTCTACAAGGAATACCGCTATGCAAAGCAACAACTAGAGCTACCTGTTTTTGAAAATTCGATTCTGCAATATCTTTAGGTTTCTTTTATTTCATTAATCTCATTAATGAAGTCCCATCATTTTAAGTTACCTAAACATCACAGATAAATACAACGTACGCTTATGCCATCCGCGTTCGCCTCGATGTCCCCTCGTGCACCGTTAGGTTAGGTAACTAACGGCAGAGCGGGGCAGTGCTAGCGCGGGTGTAAAACATAAGCAATGTCTATAAAATATATCATATATACTACATCCTGTATTCATCTCATCATATCAAATGATCACATCACAGATATCGCAGCAGAAGAACAACATATGAAATATTGGATATACTAGGATTTCCGTGTTTTATTTTAAGCGTGTATAAAACACGGATTCCACGGTCGTGATGAATAGCCAATCCCACACCCCTAGACCCCTACGAGAGCGGCAAGCAACCCTACCAATTCTAGAGTTAGCAGACCCGGTCTCGACTCCTCGAGATGGTCTCCCACTGTACTCCAGAACCCGGTTACTTGTGTTCCCTTCCTTGGGTCTATCCTAATGCGGAAAAGTAAATAATATACAATGGTGACATCATCCTCAACCCGGAAGTGCCCCAATAAAAGAATATTACATACAATGAATTTTACATGAATGAAAATAAAAACTCTCATCTCACATAAAAACCCCGGCTATTCAAACACGACGATCCAATATAACATATCCCAGCAACACATTGTAGGGTTCCTAGGCACTCTCAAGAGGTCTCACAAGGCATCAACCATGCCAATTTCAAATTTTACGGGTGCCGAGAAACCCTAATACGGATCGTTAACTAGAATTTTAGGCTATGCGATGCAACTAGTTAACAACTTAACTAAGTGAACGAAAATACAACCTTTGTAGATCCGGTGCTCCACCTCCATAGCTCCGCAATGATGTCCCTCCGCTGTCCAAATCGGATCCCGGACTCTTGCGTCGGCTTCGTCGGAGAAATGGGCGGGCTAGGTCGTCGATGTCGATGCCGAAGATGATCTACGTCGAGGCATCACAAGATCAAGCTCCCACTTCACCAAGTCATGAAACTTGTGAAGAAAACACCCTATACTACTGGGCAAGAGGTAGAGGGTGAAGAAATAGGAGGTGGGTGCACTTTAGAATTGGATTTCTCACTCTTTTTCATCAATCACCATTGATGGTCAAGCTTTTTCTACTTTTAAAGAAGAAGAAGAAGAAGAAGATGAATAATATGATAAGTTGTTTTTAAAAAGAAAATAAAAACAATACTTATCATATCATGAATCATGGTCAAGTGTAGAGAGCTAACTAGAGTTTATGTGAATGGTTAGGGTTAAAGAAGAAGACAAAATGGTCACTTGGTCAAAAGCTTCATGAAGCTTCAACAAGCTTCATGAAAGAAAAGAATGAAAGAAAACCATTTTGTTTTTTCTCTTTATGCTTTTATTTTCCAAAACTAATAAATAAATAAATAAATGAATAAGTAATCATAACCCTAACCATTCATATAACCATGGTTCAATCTTTACACTTAACCAATTTTGCATGTATCATCAAACATGATACAAACAAGTGCACACAAAAATATATCACATATACAATGTGCACACCAAGTGAGAAAATCCATTTAAAGTGAACCAATACTAGTTAATGCAAAGTAATATATCAAATATATAATTATACATTAAATCATTAAATCAACACTTGATTCAATGATCCGGTCATGTCGCACATAACCGACTAGTATCATTAGTAACATCTTATCGAATCAACACTTGATTCGATAACCCGGCTATATCGCATATAACCGATCAATGTCACAAATCGCGAGAATCGAATACAGTATCACATACTGGTATTATTCTCGGTCCCGCACATATCTCATATGCGCTCCTATTTCGTTTCGCTTGAGCCAGGAAACCTCTGTGTAGGACTCTAAAGACTCGTCAATACGCCGGCAGCGGATGATGATCATATCAAATATCCACAAGCCGCAAGCGGTCTGCTAAACGTAACGGCCACCCGGGTATTGAGCGATCAGAAGATCGACGAGCAAGCCCGCTCACACTCCTGTGAATCCAACCAGTAACACTTACCGTACAGTCCGGTCTGATCGTCTGATATGTCGCATATCTCGCCTAGGGGTGGTAAACGTCAGACCCCAATAGCTCGATAAGTCGTGTCGATATGAGGTCTATAACAGTTCGAGAAACTACAGGTAACACTTACCAGTAAATCTCAGCAACCCTGGCCAGGAATTTCCGGTTATAGCCAATCGAACACAGCGCAACATCAACTCCCTATACCGGGAGAGACGAATCCCCTCCTATCGCTCATTGCCTCCATGTGATTCGGGACTGTACCCAAAAACCACCGTTTTGCACGCCCTCTTGGATGTGGTAAGGTGGAAATCAAAGCACAGTGGGAACCACACAAGACTCTATGACGATCTCGGGTCAACAGACTACTCTGTACCAGTGTCACCAGAGAACTGCCATCTGACGTAAGGTATAATACCATCTGGGAGTTCTCGGCGAGTCCGTCCAGTGTACCCAGTCTCCACTGAGCACCCGTATATCATCTCTGATGTCAAACACCAATGGATATGGGATCATCCATCGCCCATCCGTATGGGTCGAGAAGGTATACGCTAGTCTACTCTGGTATATCGATGCCCCGTCTCGATACACCCACGACTAGGGACCTTGAAGGATGTACTTATGGACTACCATGTCCCCACTAGTCTGATCCGCATCATAGTCCAGGTAGTCAAGTACACATCCTAAGGGCTTTACCAACATGTAACAGAGAGACAATCAGTGTACACGTTAAGGTAAAGAGCAACCAGATAGCATACTATCATGTCGAGCAAGAAAGTCCTCCCTATATATGTTCCAGCATCCACTACAATATACATCAAATGTAAAGTAATGGCCTCTAGGGCATACATATAACTGTCACACATAACATCACATGTCATCAACGTAAGTAAATATGCATATCCCAATTGTCGTTGACATATAGCACCAAAACCGGCAATACACCATATATTACACTTACGGTCGCAGAAAAGAAAGTGAAAAACTACAACAGTTGGAATCCGCAACCACCTTAGACATCGCATGCCTAACCAAATGAATTCCTTAGACATCGCATGCCTAACAATTATAAACCCCGCATTTTAGTCTCGATCTCGAAAACACTTTTCAATATCTAGTCGGGAAATTCAACAAGATTCCCGACATCCTGATCGAATGCTCGTCGAAAACTTTAGTAGACGGCCGCACCCCCCCCGATGTCGTCGACGAAGTGCACTAAGGCGGAACACCGCTGCCACGAGCACCCGAACGGATACTTTTGGCGAAGGGATTCTCCTACATTCACTTGGTCCGGCTATGGGGCGTGTCATCTATTAAGTTTACCCGGCGAGTATCCGCGTACACTACGTGATTGCGACGGACTTTTGATCTCATCAAAATCCCGTGGCAACCGATCATCTAAGACTAAACTGCTAGATTTATAACATTCAAATTAGTTATCTCATAACTACTTGTGGATTCAAAATTTTGTATCCCATCACATAATATCCGGACGACGTTAAACTCTTCGATCGATTCATCAAAGTCCCACAATTTCCCGACAGCTTAACACTTGAGCACAGTTTTAATAATACCCAGAAGATGCCATAGTACCTATGAACCAGCCGTAAAAGGGTCAAACCAACGCCTCACATGTGACAACGCTAAACTACCACAAACCCTAGGGTTCAAGTAGCGGTTTTGACGGCCACATAATCAAGTTACGATTTACGTTTTTCTAGAGGGTCCACAGAATCACTTGCATGTTTTTCCGAATACGTTAAACTTGGAAAAATAGGTTTTTGACATTCGATCGAACTTTTTAACTTCGCCTAGACAATACGTGAATAACCTAAAATAATGTTAAAACTATGAATACGAAACACTCCGAATTGTTTATAGTATAAGATTACATCACATGCAAAATTAGAAAAAACAAACAACACCTGAAACATCAAAACCAAGTCACTGGAACACAGGCAAAATTTCAGGGGAGGGGGCTCGGTTTTGGCCGAGATGGCACCTATGGTGGTCGGCCCAATTTTCACCAAATGCCCTGAAATTTTGTGTTTGTTTATGATATATCCCATACATCACTCTGTACTTGTTTGAAAAAATTTTTGACAACTTTTTAAAATAGACAGCAAGCAGGTTTTGACGATGCAGATTTCGGAGTATTTCGGTTTCGCAATCTTAACAAAATCCGTACAAATTTCTAGCATGGCTCTGATACTACTGTAGGGTTACCTACGACGGCAGCAAGGTTTCGGGAGGTATCGTCCATGCCAAATTCAAAAAATTGCCGTTTTAGCTAACCCTAACTTGAATCGTAAACTAGAAATATACGGAATAACATATGCAAACACTTTGCAATAAGAAGTGAGCAAAGAATACAACCTTTGTAGACCGGTCCTTCACTTCAATAGCTCCATGTAGTAGTCCCTTCGCTGCGATCGTGAACTCCGGACTCTAGAGAGGCTCCACAAAGAAAACGAACATGTTTGTTTCGATGACTTCGAGGCCGAAGATGATCTACGTCGAGGAGACACTAACCCAAGCTATTTCTTCACTAGGTCATGAATTTTATGAAGAGAACACCCTATACTAAATGGCAAGTAGTAGAGGATGATGAAGTAGGAAGTGGGCTCACTTTAGAATAGATTTTCTCATATTTTATCTTATACCTCCATTAGAGCTAAAAAGCTTTTTGAGGAGGAAAGAGAAGAAGAAGATGAACTCTAGTCAATAATTAATCCAAATGAATTATGTAACCATGGGTGAGTTAAGTCATCATTCTTAACTCATGCAGAGAATTAACCAAGGTGTACGGTTAAAGGTTGGGTTAAGAAATATCCTAAGGAATGACAAAAGAGTTGACTTTGTCAATGTTTCTACAAGCTTCAATTAAGCTTGACAACTTTGACTAAGTCTTTCTCTTTTGTTAAACCTTAAGAAATAAACAAAACCCTAATTTAACCTTAACATGGTATAAATCTCATACACCCATCTTGTATGTATCATCAAGCATGACACAAACATGTACACTTGCATATATCACATATATACAATGTGCACATTCTAGTGAGAAAAGAAATCATAAGTGAGCTAATACTAGTTAAAATAATGTAATATATCAAATAAATAATTATACATTAGATTATCAAATCAACTCTTGATTTAATAATCCGGCTATATCACATATAACCGACTAATATCATGTGTAACAGCTTATCGAATCAACACTTGATCCGATAACCCGGGTATATCGTATATACCCGACCAATGTCACAAAACGCGATAATAGAATACGGTATCTCATATCGTATCAATATCGGTCCCGCATATATCGCATATGTGCTCCTACTCCATTTCGCTTGAGCCAGGAAACTCCTATGTAGGACTCTAAAGACTCGTCAATACGCCGGCAGTAGATGATGATCATATCAAACACCCACAAGCCGCAAGCGGTCTGCTAAACGTAACGGACACCCGGATATTGAGCGATCAGAAGATCAACAAGCAAGCCTACTCACACTCCTGCGAATCCAATCAGTAACACTGCCGTACAGTCCGGTCTCTTCATCTGATATGTCGCATATCTCTTCTAGGGGTGGTAAACGTCAGACCCCAGTAACTCGATAAGTCGTGTCGATATAAGGCTCATAACGGGTCGAGAAACTACTGATAACATTTACCAGTATATATCTGAAGCAGCCTTGGCCAAAGACTTTCTGTTATAGCCAATCGAGCACAGCACAACATCAACTCCCTATACCGAGAGAGACGAAACCCCTCCTATCGCTCATTGCCTCCATATGACTCGGGACTGTCCCCACAAGCCACCGTTTTGCACATTCTCTTGAACGTGGTAAGGTGGAAATCAAAGCACAGTGGGAATCACACAAGACTTTATGACGATCTCGGGTCTACAGACTAACCTGTACCAGTGTCACCAGAGAACTGCCATCTGACGTGAGGTATAATACCATCTGGGAGTTCTCGGCGAGTCCGTCCAGTGTACCCAGTCTCCACTGAGCACCTGTATACTGTCTCTGATGTCAAACACCAATGGATATGGGATCATCCATCGCCCATCTGTATAGGTCGAGAAGCTATACGCTAGTCTACTCTGGTATATCGATGCCCTGTCTCGATACACCTACGACTAGGAACATTTGAAGGATGTACTTAGCGACTACACTGTCCCCACTAGTATGATCTGCATCATAGTCCTAGTAGTAAAGTACTCATCCTAAAGGCTTTATCAACATGTAACATAGAGATAATCAGAGTACATGTTAAGATAAAGAGCAACCAGATAGCATACTATCATGTCGAGCAAGAAAGTCCTCCATATATATGTCCAAGCATCCACTACAATATACATCGTATGTACAGTAATGGCCTCTAGGGCTTACATATCACTAACAAGTATGCTGGCAGTTGGTTTAACCACAAGTCCGTCAGTAGCACTAGCTGTACGTATTGGCTACCCAGGTATCTGTCGATAAGAAGGCCGACGAGCAAACTCATCCGAACTCCTACTGAGCCTATCTGTGACAATCTTCGTACAGTCCGGTCTGTTCATCTAAGAGTATCGCATATCGGGCCTAAGGGTGGTAACCGTCAAACCCCTAATAGCGCAATAAGTCGTGTTGGTGTAGAGCCCAATACACCCTGAGACACTACTGGTGTACCTACCAGTAAATCTCGCTTGCCCTGGCCAGGGACTTTGTGTAATGGCTATCCGAACACAGCGTGATGTCAACTACCAATACCGGGAGAAACGAATCCTATCTAACCACTACTGCCTCCAAGTGCTTCGGGACTGTAAGTCGATGTCGCGCATCCCACGGGTTCGCGGGGAGGCGGAATTTACAAAAAAATGATTTTCATAAGTATAGCAACACCGACTAAACTCCAGGATCTTTACGGAAACCTTAACTAGCTAAAACTACTTAGGAGGTTTAACTACTATGAAGAGTTGTATACCTCCTAGAACCAAGTCCTTCGGGACTTCTTCTCCTCCTCTCCTTGAGCTCCTCGAAGATCCAGATCGAGCTTTCAACGTCGGCCTCCTCGCGTGAAAGACGATCCACCCGAGAGTATGTACTTCAAGCTCCAACCTCTAAACCGAGGTAACTAGGGTACCTAGTTTGCTAAGCTAAGTTGCCTAGATGATGTAGAGTATCTAATGGAGTATTTTATCTCATGAGACTCTATGTTTCACAACTCATGTGAGGGTTAGAGTCTTTGAGAAAAGAAGAGAAATGGAGAGAGAATGAGAATGAACAAATGATCAAGTCATAGCTCAAGTGAAGGATGGCTTACTCGCATCTCACTCATTCAAGCATGGATTATTTCACAATAAGAAATTACAACCATGCTTGAATAATGAGTCTAAACAAATAAAGAAATCCAAAGAGCCATGCTTCACCCATGCCAAGTCTGTTTCTAAATTGTTGGATATGTATGCCCTAGAGGCCTTTATCGTATAAGATGCTAGGAATATGTATGAACAGAAACAATCTTTCTCAATATGATAGTACGCTATTTGGTTTACCTTTATCTTAACATGTGATGTGTTCTACATAATATTTCATATCTTGTATACATGTTGATAAAGCCCTTGGGATGTTTGCTTGACTACCAGGACTGTGATGCAGATCATACTAGTGGGGCTTGCGTAGTCCGCAAGCACATCCTTTAACAGTTCCTAATCGAGGGAATATCGATACATGGCATCGATATTCTAGAGTAGACTAGTGTGTACATTTCTTGACCCTGTATGGGGGCGATGGTTGATCCCATAACCATTGGTGTTTGACATCAAAGATTGTACACGGTGCTCATTAGAGAATGGGTACACCGAATAGGACCTGCCGAGAACTCCTAGATGGTATCATACCTATCGTCAGATAGCAGTTCTCTGGTGACACTGTTGGCTATAGTGCCCTCAAGTCAATTATTGGATCACAGGCACGTGATTACAATGATTGAGGGAGGACCTATACCGGTAGAACAGTCTTACTCAAGATGATAGTATGCTATCTGGTTTGTCTTTATCATCGTGTACATGCTTTAGGTGACATTACAGATCACTATTACATGTTGATAGAGCCCATAGGATTCTTGCTTGACTACCAACAGTATGATGGCGATCATATACGTGAGAATTGGGTAGTCTATAAGAACATCCTTAAAGTGTCCCTAGTCGTGGGAGTTTCGAGACTGGGCATCGATACTCCGATAGTAGACTGGTGTATACAGATCGAGACCCCGACGAGGGGCGGTGGCTGGTCTCACAAGTCATTGGTGTCAGTTGGTTCACCTATGATAGTATACAGGTGCTCATTGGGTTATGAGTACACCGGAAGGACTCGCAGGGGCACTGTTGATTGGTACTATACCTATCGTCAGGAGCAGTTCCCAGGTGACATGAGTACAGCTTAGTCCATTGACTTGACACTGCTACTTTGCCTCAAGTGTGTTCCCACTGTTCTTTGATTGCTACCCTACCACGGCTCAAAAGAGTCATGCAAACAGGTAGTAGTTGGGTGTAGTCCCGAAGCACTTAGAGGTAGTGGCGGTTAGACAGGATTCGTCTCTCCTGGTATTGGGGGTTGATATCGCGCTGTGTCTGGAGAGCCATTGCACAAAGTCCTTGGCCAAGGTAAGTGAGATTTACTGGTAGGTATTCCAGTAGTTTCTCAAGATATTCTGGGCTACACTCCGACACGACTTATACCGCTATTAGGGGTCTGACATTTACCATCCCCCTAGGCCCGATATGCGATACTCTTAGACGAACAGACCGGACAGTACGGAGATTGTCACAGATAGGCTCAGTAGGGTTTCAGGATGAGTTCGCTCGTCGGCCTCCCTTTCGCTCAATACCTGGGCAGCCGTTACGTACAGCTAGTGCCGCTGACGTGCTTGTGGTTAAACCCACTGCCAGCGTATTGACGAGTCTTTAGAGTCCCACAAAGAGGGTTTCCCTGATTCGGGTGAAACGTTGTAGAGGCCGTATGGTTTTTATGGCAGGGTTCGATCATATACGTGCACTTGTGCACAGATCATGATCGGACGGATCATACTAGTGGGCTTTCGTTTAAGCCGGATCCAAGAATTAGATTGTTGGAATATTTTCATCCCATTGTATTCGTATTCAGTCGGAATACGGATGCAGGTATGTATATACGGATGAGGGGTAATTTTGTAATGCGTTACGAGATTACTTTTGAAGTTGTCAATTTTCTTTCACTTGATTAAACATGAGCTTTGTTTTTGGCCAAATTCCTTCTTTGTTTTTGGCAAATTCCTTACTGGTCAAATTCGTGGCCATTTCTTTGGCATGGTGCATGCACTGTTAGTGTCTTGGTGTCACTTAAGCATTAAATGGGCATGGGCAAGATTGTGAGGGATGGGCAACATTGATGAGTCACTGGTTCTTTAATTGCTTAGGATTTTTAGTGTTGATATTTTTGGTGGGGCTGTGGACATTTTGGGTGTGGTTGTTTTTCTTGTGATGAATTAACCATTCATTCACAACCTTTCACTACTTGATAATATCGGCCGAGCCCTTTTCTTTCCTTCATACAAAGCCAAATTTCTTATGCTCACATTTTTCATTCACCAAGTGGCAACTTGAATTTACCTCCACCCAAATCATTGGGTGCCTTGAGACAAAATGTTCACACACTATCTCTACTTCACCTTGGGTATCTAACTAGCAAACTGGATGCCCGAGTTGCTTCGGTTTGAAGCAGGAGACCGTATAAAGGACCCTCGAGGTGAATCGTCTTCGACGAGGGAGACCGGAGAGCGGACTTGTTCGGGGCAGCCGGTGAGGAGCTTTGGAAAAGATTGAAGACTGAAGGATACGGATCGATCGGTATAATCTCTAAACACTTTACAGTTAGCTATTTTACGGTTAATGGCGCGATCCGGGTTTTTTGGTTGTAGTAGCGCCAAGTTTGAAAAGTTTTTTTTTGTTCCGCATTTGGCCTCGGATTGACGGCCGGGGCGCTGTCGTAACCCAACATAGTATCAGAGCCAACCCATTAACCCTTAACTAGCATGTTTAGACAATGTTAAACTATCGAAATCGAAACAAACCCGATACACTGCACACTGCATTCCAGTTTCTGTCGATTTAAAAAGTGTCTTCAAAATTTTTTTAAACAACTGCAGAAGATTACTTAAGTGACCATTAGACAGTACCCCAAAAACGAGACCAGTCCATCGGATTTTGGCCGAGCACACTGTGCTAAAATCCGAGCAGGCCGGATTTTTGGTGCCTTCAGGGCTTCGTTTTTAGGGTGTTGTCTGGTCTCTGGAATCTTGGTTCAGTGGTATTGCTTATTTAGCCCAGTTTGGACATGGTTTTACCTAGTTGTTTGGTGCTATTCGGGGGTTATTTCGAAGTCGATATTTTCTAACATTGTTTAAAGTTTGCAGTACATACATTTCTATCTGCGACAGTGAATGTCATTTGAGCGGTAAATCTTGTCTAATTGCTATAGCTCTTTTAGACGGGTTTGCGAACGTGACATTCACGTTTTTGTTCTGTGTTGTGCTGTGATGTTGCGGATTGTCGTGGTGGATAGCTTGGATGCAATATTAGTACAGTTTAGTATTATTTGTACATTTGATATCGCGGGGCGAGCGTCCGACATGTGGACTGTCGTTACTGCCTGTTTGTATATTATTCTTTTAGAGCACGAGCGGGTTGAGGTCGATATACCTGTTGTATATATTTTCTTTTCTGTACTAGGATTATCCCACGGTGGAGTGCAAGGATAGCCGGGTTCTAGAGGGCAACGGGCCCGCATCTCATGGCTTTGAGACGGAGGGGGCTTCACTCTAGAATTGGCGGGCTATTCGCCGCACTCGTAGGGGTACAGGTTGACCCAAGGAGGGGTGCTCAAGTTACTGAATTCCATGAAGTGCTGGGTAGTCCATTCACTTTGCTGAAGGGGGCAGCCTCGCTTCTGGTTTTGGTGGGTAACTTGCCGTGCTTGTAGGGGTCTAGGTTTTCATTGCACAGGCTATCCACACGACCAGGGGAACGTCGGGTTTCTGTTGCGGCTCAAAAGAAACCCAGGGCTCCCAGATTATTTGTATTGTTCTGTGATGCTTATTACTTATCTGTGATGTTGCATTTATCATACCTGGAGCGATTATTATATATTGATATATATACTAGTAGATGTTGTATATGTTTTACACCCGCGCTAGTCCAGTCCCCGCTCCGTCGTTAGTTAAGTAACCTAACGGGTAATGACGGAACCTAGTGGCAAATGCGGACGGCATATACGTACATTATATTTTCGTTCTTTTGTGGTGTGATTAATTGATGGGACTACGTTGATTCATATCAATGCAAGGAAAACAAATCTATTTGATGTTGTTGGAACAATTTTCAAAACGCTGTTACTACTAAGGCATTTTCTTTTGTTTTGCACAGTGGTATTCGGTTATGAATATCCAGCATCTCATTCGACGAAGCAAGAGCCGAGATCCCTTCATCGGGGGTGACCCCTTAGACAGAGGTTTGTGTCAGGGTAATAACTTCACTATAGTCGATTACTTTTTGCTTTGCATCGCGGTATTTAGTTGGAATATCCCGCACCTCATTTTACGGGGAAAGAGCCGAGATCCCTTCACCGGGAGTGACCTCTTTAGCAAAAGTTTTCGCCACTATATATTTATAAAAGGCTATCCGGTTCCTTCAACGATATCAAGTTCATTACGTTAAAGGTTTTTCGCCAAAAACCAGTCGTAGCCCTCCGTCATTTCAGATTAGTATTGCTTAGTATTCGTGCTGCGTTTGTTGACTCCGTCAAGGCGTAGTGTACGGTAGCTGAGTGGTGCTTGTTTGTAGCATGGATATGCGATTGGTTAGGACAGTCATACGGCCTTGTTGACTCCGTCAAGGGCTCGTGCGGGTGGGTTTAATGCAATCAAGATAATGACGGGTTGAACTTCACTAGGACTCTTTGATTTGTTGACTCTGTCAAGGTCACTAGGGTCCTCAGGGTAAAAACCACATCGGGAGTTCCAAATATACAGAAAACTTTCCAGGCATGCTCATACCTTCTGGAGTGTGATAACTTGAGTGGATTCCATCAGGTTATCATGCGATAATAGTTGGATCCCGATCCCACTAATGAGTTGGTTTACTTCTCGGGTGATACCGACTAATTCTTCTTTCAGGTTTGGAGAAGAATTTGAGGATACGGTGGGAGACATCCTGATTAGATAAAGTGATTAACCATTCTGATCTAGGTTAGAATGCACGCAGAGTGTTTCTTTTCTCTCTCTCTCTTTGACAGCGACCATGGCCCGACCCTGGACTATAACTCAGTGACCAAGTTAACCGAACTTTCTTAAAACACTGGCTTTTGGATTGTCTGAGTTGCATACATTGCCACTCCTTCTTTTACCCTTTGCATTTCTCCAGAACACCCCGTATCACTACGAACATCCACTTCCATTGGATAAATCCATCGTATGGTTATATACGAACTCGAAGGAACTTTTTCGAGGATGGATTCTGGTTCTGGAGAGAATGAATAGGACTATTCAGTTGTCTTTTCCTTTTACCCTCTCTCAGATTGTGAGTACTCCTAGGATTAGGAGAGTACACCTATTACACTTTTTGGATAGTCTTCTTCCAAATCATAGGCTGGTGCCGAATGGTAGGGAAGGAAGAAAACCATTTAGCCTAAGGGGGTGTACAGAAGGTAATGAGTAAAGACAAATAAAGGGATTTAAAGAGATGGCAAGGAAATATATGGTCACAGTCATGAATCTGGATAGTGGAAAGGGCATTCTAGGAATACCCGGATACCCCTTCGAAACATATTCATGTTTCAGTTTCACTATGCGTTGTTAATTGAAAACTGATTTCCCAATTAGATCCTTACTCCAGGGTATGTATTTACCAGGTATGATTCTCACATCTGTATTGTTTTACAGATTATGAGTAGGAGTAAGTTATTGGGAATTAGGTGATTATCCTCAGTATATCGGGATTCGTTGTAATTGGTGATATTTGAGGAAATCGCCTGGGATTTTGCCGGACGACAAATGTTTGGTTTTAAATATCCGTTGTTATGCACCAATTTCAAACTGATATATCTGTACGTTTATTTCATAAAGTGAGATATAACTTTTTGAAATTATGTCCATGACATTTACCTATATCAGTTGATGATTAGGTAAGAAGTATTAAACAGCAGTGTAATTCTTCTTAACCATAGTGCAGTTTTCAACCTACGACGCACAGGATTTGAGTTATTCAACTCAGGGGACTTATAAAAAGTATTGTATATTGTCCAGTGTCCATTAGGACAGAGGGGTTGGTCCTCGTACTATATTCTGTTTACTTGTAACTTCTCTAGTTTTTAGACAAGTGTTTCGTAGAAATACAAGATCTAAGTTTTGAGAAGTTATAGGTAAAAGAATAAAGTAGAGAACCACGTGTTGCAAGTATCAGGATTCTTCAAGGTGATCGAAGATGTAGATACTTGTGTTTGGTATTCAGTTGATAGTAATGGTTTTGAGAAACTTGTTTCTCTTTCAGGTTACTCATAATTGGATGCACTCCTAAGTTGAGTAATTTTGATCGGCATCTCTCCATTCAGTTGACATGCACTGGAGACAGCTGCATTATTTGAATCTGGTTCCAATTAAATCAGTGCCTCTGTTTCTATATTTTATATAGAATGGATCATGTCTTAACGATGTTAAGGTATATGGAGTTGTCCGAATTATGCTTAAAACCAGAATCTGGAAAACTCAAGGAACGTCTCAGTAATGGCAGTTTGTGGGTTAACCCATCCTATGACAAGGGTTAATTTTCTACCATCTGGAAGATTAATAGTGATATTGTTCTTGACTCGCCACAGTTTTAGTAAAATGGACTTTTTCATAAAACAGTGGTGGGAGTATGGTAGAACTGGAAGTGATTCCAGAACCACAGATGATTACTGAAAATTTAATAAAACCTAAAGATTCAATCAGGTTTGACATTCCATTAGCCACTCCGCAGATATGGTGGGTAATCTCAGGCGCCCGAGAGGTACTTCGGTATCCTAAAGGACGGTGACAGGGAGGTTCTTGTTTACCCAGACTTGCCATTTCTGTCGTTCCAGACTATGAGACCCTGCAGGACGATGAGTATAGCGTCGTTCTAAACTAGCTTTAGAAATGCACGTGTATATGACTCTGCCAGAGGGTTGTCGTAGTCAGTGGGAGCAGCGGAAGCGTATTGGAAAAGTAGCTTATGTCTATTTATAGACTGAAGTAGATATAGCGGAGATAGATCATCTGTTTTTGATGTGATAGTCATGGGCTTTAACTTCATCAGAATAGGGGATGGATCCATTAAGAAGGTAGTAGGGTGTGATGTCCTACTATTTGGATGACATACACAGAGTAGGAAGTGAAATTCCAATATTACGATCGGTTATACTGTGGTTGTCACATAGTGGTTTCTCCATATAGGATATGGATATAATATTATGCATTCTGGTTTCTAGATCTATGGTTTTAGATCTAGATTTGGGTGGTTTCCCAATGTGGGTACTTAGACAGTATTCTAAATGTGGTTTTAGAATGGACGACTCCTGGCATGGTGGTGTACCTGCAAGTGATGGAGTCACCCTCTCTAAAGGTGTCTTACAGACTAAAGGGGTGAGGGATGTGCATGATTGGCAAAATACTTGCTTAGGCAATTGAGTCAATCATGATATGTCAAGTACCACACCAGATGTTGTTTTTGCACTAGATGTAATAAGTTGAGATATTAATCCAATCCTAGAGAAACGTTCGAAAGCAGTTTTAGAACATAAGTGAATGTTCTAGGGATTTGATAACGGCATCCTCCTTCGGGAGACGATTATCATTCCTGGCATCCAAGGTGACCTGGATAACAGAGTGACTGTCAGAGTTATAGTTTTCCCTCTCGCCCTCCCTTTCGCTCAATACCTGGGCAGCCGTTACGTACAACTAGTGCCGCTGACATGCTTGTGGTTAAACCCACTGCCAGCGTATTGACGAGTCTTTAGAATCCCACACAGAGGGTTTCCCTGATTCGGGCGAAACGTTGAAGAGGCCGTATGGTTTTTATGGCAGGGTTCGATCATATACATGCACTTGTGCACGGATCATGATCGGACGGATCATACTAGTGGGCTTTAGTTTAAGCCGGATCCTAGTATTAGATTGTTGGAATATTTTCGTCTCGTTGTATTCGTATTCAGTCGGAATACGGATGCAGGTATGTATATACGGATGAGGGGTAATCTTATAATTCGTTACGAGATTACTTTTGAAGTTGCAAATTTTCTTTCACTTGATTAAACATTTGGTTTAATGTTTAATTAATGGAAATTTGTGAGCTTTGTTTTTGGCAAAATTCGTTCTTTGTTTTTGGCAAATTCCTTTCTGGTCAAATTCATGGCCATTTCTTTGGCATGGTGCATGCACTGTTAGTTTCTTGGTGTCACTTAAGCATTAAATGGGCATGGGCAAGTTTGTGAGGGATGGGCAACATTGATGAGTCATTGGTTTTTTAATTGCTTAGGATTTTTAGTGTTGATATTTTTGGTGGGGTGTGGACATTTTGGGTGTGGTTGTTTTTCTTGTGATGAATTAATCATTCATTCACAACCTTTCACTACTTGATAATATCCCCAGAGAACCAAGAATTGATTCTGGCCGAGCCCTTTTCTTTCCTTCATACAAAGCCAAATTTCTTATGCTCACATTTTTCATTCACCAAGCGGCAACTTGAATTTACCTCCACCCAAATCATTTGGTGTCTTGAGACAAAATGTTCACACACTATCTCTACTTCACCTCGGGTATCTAGGCTAGCAAACTAGATTCCCGAGTTGCTTCGGTTTGAAGCGGGAGCCCGTATAAAGGACCCTCGAGGTGGATCGTCTTCGACGAGGGAGACTGGAGAGCGGACTTGTTCGGGGCAGCCGACGAGGAGCTTGGGAAGAGATTGAAGACCGAAAGACACGGATCGATCGGTATAATCTCTAAACAATTTACAGTTAGCTAGTTTATGGTTAATGGCACGATCCGGGTTTTTTGGTTGTGGTAGCGCCAAATTTGAAAAGTTTTTTTTGTTCCGCATTTGGCCTCGGATTGACAGTCGGGGCGCTGCTGTAACCCAAAAGACACTTGTACAGGTTAGTCTGTAGACCCGAGATCGTCATAGTGTCTTGTGTGGTTCCTACTGTGCTTTGATTTCCTCCCTACCACGGCTCTTCAGAGTCGTTCAAACAGGTGGATATTGGGTACAGTCCCGAATCACATAAAGGCGGTGAGCGATAGGAGGGGTTTCGTCTCTCCCGGTATAGGGAGTTGATGTTGCGCTATGCTCGATTGGCTATAACAGCAATTTCTTGGCCAGGGTTGTTGAGATTTACTGATAAGAGTTATCAGTAGTTTCTCGAACCGTTATGAGCCACACATCAGCATGACTTATCAAGTTACTGGGGTTTGACGTTTACCATCCCTAGACTCGATATGCGACTTATCAGACGAAGAGACCAGACTGTACGGTAAGTGTTACTCATAGGCTCGTTGGGGTTAGGATGAGTTCGCTCGTCGGCTACCTTTTTCGACATGTACATGGGAAGCCGTTACGCACAGCTAGTGCTACTGACAGGCTTGTGGTTATACCTACTGCCAGCAAACAATCGAGTCTTTAGAGTCCCACACAGAGGGGTTTCTTGGTTCAAGAAAAACGATGTAGAGGCTGTAAGGTGTTACGGCGGGGTTTTGATCATATACGTGTACTGGCTACACGAATGATGTTCGGAAGGATAATACTAGTAGGCTTTGGTTTAAGCTGGATACCAGTATTATATTATTAGATTATTGGTATCTCATTGTATTCGTATTTTTCGGAATACGAATACAGGTATATTTATACGGTATATGGTGAGGGGCATTCTTGTAATTGTATAAGAAGAGGCTTCTAGAAGGAGACACCTCATATATGAATTTTATTTTGTGAAAATGAAATTAATGAGGTGGAATTTGGAGACTTTTTCAAAGCATGGATGAAAGCATGGATAATGAATATTATATTCATTTGGCTTCACTATTGGAGTATGGTTGATTATTTTTGAGAAAAATAATCCATGCTTCAATAATTGGAAGCTTAGCCATATCATTTGGTTCATGCTTGACCTAGCTCATTCTCTCTCACATTCTCTCTCCAAATTATCTTCTCCCACATGCTCAACCCTAATCCTTCACATGAATTGTGAAACATAGGTTTTGAGATCAAATAATCCTCTAGATATTCTCTACATCATCTAAGTAGTCTCTCTTAGCAAGCTTGAATTCTTAGTTACCTCTTTAGTGGAAGTTGAAGCTCGATCCAAAGCTCTCGGTGGATCATCTATGGCTTAGCGGTGACCGGAGATCGAGATCATTCCAAGCACCCAAGGAGCTCAGAAACACAGCGGAAAGAAGACCCGAAGGACCGGTTTCAAGTTGGTATAATCCTTATCATAGTAGCTAAAACTCTTAGATAGGATACTAGTTATGGTTTAGGATACGATCCGGGTTCAAAAGTCGATGTTGCATGCTTCAAAATTATTGTTTGCTACTTCCGCCTCCCCACAAGTGTTGTGAGGATGTGCAACATCTACTAACATGGTAAAAGAGCCTAACTAAACCATAACTAGCTTGTTAGCAAATAGTTAGAATTTCGATTGACGGATTTTTTGCCCGAAATCATTTTTCAAACCATGCTTGCTGTCAATTTTTTAAAGTGTTCAAAAAATCATTTCATAGGCCTTAAAAATACAAGCAGGGTTTTTTAAGAACACACCAGAAAAACTAGGATCTAACTCACCAAGACCGCCGTTGAACCGCGGCTAAACTCAGTGTTTAGCCGCGGTTCCACGGCTGAGTCGAGGCCGAGTTGGCTTATTTTTCTCCAGTGGGTCTCAAATGTGGAATTATGGTTTCTGGCATATGTGGTTCCTACCCAAATTTGTTTTTGTAATGGATTATGCATTAGGTAGACACGGTTTTAGATTATCGATCGAAATTCTAAGTGTTTGGCTAATTGGGTTTTCTGTGTTTGCATATGTGTTATGAAACGTCCACTAATTGCTATACGTCGATTTGTGGGGGTTGCACATATTAGTATCATGTGATGGTATGTGTATATGAATGTGTTGGATCGTCGTGGATGAATAGCTGGGGGATGTGAGAAGAGTGTTTTCTTTTCTTTCATTCTTGTAATTTGTAAAAGTGATGTAATATTATTTTGCGGGGCACATCCGGGTTGAGCTTGTAGCCACCGTTGTATTATTTCTTTTTACTTTTTTTGCTCCTAGGATAGACCCAAGGTGGGGTGCACAAACTACCGGGTTCTCGAAGTGCTGAGTGGCTTACTCATTTTATTGAGGGAGGTTGCTTCACTTCGGTAATTTGGCGGGTAGTTTGCCGCACCCGTAGGGGTCTAGGGTGTGGTTTGGCTATTCATCACGACCGTGGAATCCGCCTTTCGTTCGGGGCTTAAACGAAACACGGAATTCCTAGTATATCCAATGTATTCATCTGTGATCTGGAATGCTTATTATTGCGTGAGACGAATGGCTATATATATATGAGATATATAATAAAGGTTGCTTATGTTTTGCCCCCATGTTAGTCCATCCCCCGCTCTTCCGTTAGTTAAGTAACCTAACGGTGTATGACAGGCCCCGTGGCGAATGCGGATGGCATAAGCGTACGTTCTATTTTCGTTTCTTTTTCTGCAATGATAAGGTTAAATGATGGGAAAACATTGATGAGATTAATGTTAAGAAAAGAAACCTAAAGATATTGTAGAATCAAAAAATTTCAAAAAAGGTGGCTCTGGTTATTGCTTTGCATAGTGGTATTCCTTGATGAATATCCAGCACCTCATTTGACGAGGAAAGAGCTCCCTTCACCGGGAGTGACCACTTTAGCAAAACTAGCAAATTCTACAACCCACTCGGTTTATCATGATAGCCTCCCCAGTTCTTTCTTTGCATAGTGGTATTCCTTGATGAATATCCAGCACCTCATTCGATGAGGAAAGAGCCGATATCCTTTCACCGGGAGTGACCTCTTTAGCAAAAGCTATTCGATTTATTTTTGAAAAACTACTCGATTTTTAAGAGGAACTTAAACCACTCCTTTTCAAATCACTAGATTCTACAATGATATCAAGTTCATTACGTTAAAGGTTTTCATCAAAACGATTCATAGCCCTCGGCCATTTTAGGAAGTAGAGTACTTAGTATTCGTGCTACGTTTATTGACTATAGTTAAGGCGTAGTGTACGGTAGCTAAGTGATGTCTTCCTATAATGCATATGATGCGATCGATTAGGACATTCGTATGACTTTGTTGACCATAGTTAAGGCTCATACGGGTGGGTCTAAATCGGTCATGAAATGACGGGCAGAACTTGACTAAGGCTTATGATTTATTGACCATAGTTAAGGTCATAAGACGCTGGGGGTAAAAAAAATATCGGGAATTTCAAGTGTTGAAATTTGCAATGAGATTGCATACCTTCTATTTGATAGTTGGATCCAGATCCCACTGTGAGTAATAGTTACTCTCAGGAAAGTTTTACACTTTACAATTAGCTAATCCAGTAGGTGTCTAGAAAGGTGTCAACGGGATTATGCCTCTAGGAAAACGAGGTTTATTTTAATTAAGTCCGTGCGAAAGCACGGAGAACCTCCCTCGGAGTACCGACGCTAGCCTGGCTGACCGATTAGCGAACTTGTAGAATGTAATTAATCCTGGCTAATTTTCGTTCTAAGGTTTGAAAGAAAATTTGATAAAAAGCAGTGGGAGACATCGATTAGATAAGATTAATAACCAATCTAATCATGCAAGAGCAATCGCTGAGTGTTTTCTTTTCTCTCTCCTAATGGCATATACCAATGTCAGGATTTAAGCTTCTATTAGACAAAAATAAACTCACGGGACCAAATTATAAAGACTGGCTGAGGAACGTAAATATTGCCCTTACTTATGACAAGGTTGCATACGTCCTAACTGCTCCAGCCCCTCCCCTCCCAGACCCTGATTCCTCTATTGCGGATAAGGAAATCCGCAAGACATGGGATATTGATTGCGCCACAGCCAAATGCCTCACGCTTGCTTCGATGGACAACGAACATCAGAAGAAGCATGAGAAGATAGATATGCAATCCATCTTTCTCCATGCAAAGGAATTATATGGGGAGCAATCTCGTACTCTTCGTTACGAGGCATCAAGAAAGTTGTTTCAGATAAGTATGGCTGTTGGCACATCTGTAGGTGATCATGTGCTGAAGATGATAGGACTTATTGAAGAACTAGAGGACCTAGGATGGACGATGGAAAATGAATAATATGTTGATATAGTTCTACAGTCTCCCCCCCCCACCTATGCTTAGTTTATAGTGAACTTCAACATGCACAATCTGGAGAAGTCACTTCCTGAACTTCTCAATATGTTGAAGAGTTCAGAAAGCACGCTAAAAGTAGCGAAAACTCCCTCTCTAGTTGTTGGGCCATCTTTCTCTTCCGTCCCGAAAGCTAAAACTAAGGGAAAGAAGAAGAAGAAACCCATCAAACCGAGAGGTGGAGTTAGAAAGGCGCCTGGGAAAGACAAGTCAGGGGCTGCGGCATCGGGGAAAGGGGAATGCTTGTACTGCCACAAGACTGGGCACTGGAAAAGAAACTGTGTTGGGTACCTCGCTGATCTCAAGAAAAAGAAGCATGCCGATGCTTCCGCTTCAGGTGTGTTTGTTACCAAAAACTGTTTTTCAATTAACTCTGCATCCTGGGTATTAGATACCGGGTCAGGATCTCATATCTGCAATTGTGTGCATGGATTGAGAAATAGCAAGGTTTTGAAGAAAGGTGATCACACTCTCCGTGTTGGGAATGGTTCGAGTATACATGATGTATCAGTGGGAGAGTATCACCTTGGTTTGCCTTCAGGATGTATATTGGTTTTGAACCCGTGTTATTTTGTGCCTTCCATGTTGTGTAATATAATATCAGTATCTCTGTTGGACAATGAAGGATATAATTTTGTGTTACAAAGTAATGTTATGAACATTAACTTAAATCAACAGTTGATTGGGTGTGGAACTTTAAATAACGGAATTTACGTCCTGAATCAACACACAGTTTTTAACATACAATACACAAACAAAAGAAAGATTTCAGAGATAAATGAAGCTTTCATTTGGCATTGTAGACTTGGTCATATTAACGAAACAAGACTAACCAAGCTGCATAAAGATACATATTTAAATCCATTTGAATATAAATCTTATGCGACTTGTCAATCTTGCATCAAGGGTAAAATGACCAAAACTCTGTTTACAGGACACGGAGAGAGAGCTACTGAACTCTTAGGCCTCATACATAGTGATGTATGTGGACCAATGTCTACACATGCAAGAAGTGGTTTTTTATAGTTCATAACTTTTATTGATGATTTCTCAAAATTTGGACACGTGTTCTTGTTGAAACATAAGTCTGAAGTTTTCGAAAAATTCAATGAGTATAAACTTGAAGTAGAAAAACAAACTGGATTGAGTATCAAGAAACTTCGATCAGATCGAAGAGGAGAATACCTAAGGACAGAGTTTCTAGATTTCCTGAAAGAGAATGGGATTCTATCTCAGCTCACTCATCCGTACACACCACAGCACAACGGTGTGTCAGAATGGAGAAATCGTACCCTATTAGATATGGTACATTCGATGATGAGTGATGCTGAGTTACCACTATCATTCTGGGGGCATGCATTGGAGACTGCAATATATCTATTAAATAGGGTTCCGACAAAACCATGCCTACCACTCCATATAAGATATGGTATGGGAAGAAACCATCTCTTAAATGAGTTAGGATATGGGGTTCTTAAAAAGTAGAATCCAGACAAACTCGAGACACGATCGGTTTTGTGTAAATTTGTGGGATATCCCAAACATTCATATGGGTATCTTTTCTACCATAAGGAGGAACAAAGAGTGTTTGTTTTGCAATATGCCATATTTTTGGAAAATAAGTTTTTTACAGATAATACTGTTGGGAATACGATAGAGCTGGAAGAAATTTCAGAGCCACAAACAAATACTGACGATTTAGTTGAACCTGAAGTTTCAATATAACCCAACAAGCCTCTGTCACTCCGTAGATCTAGTAGAACTTCTCTCCCATCGAATAGATAGTATGGTTTTCTAATTGATGGTGATAGAGAAGATTGCATCATAGATGATGATGACCCCACTAGTTTTCAGCAAGCTATCACGAGTAGTAACTCGGTGAAATGGCTGGATGCCAAGCGATCCGAAATGGAATCTATGCACACCAACAAAGTATGGACTTTGGACGTTGCACCTTCTGGAGTAAAACCCATAGGATGCAAGTGGATCTTTAAGAAAAAGACTGGTGTGGATAGACAGGTAGAGACCTATAAAGCTAGGCTTGTGGCGAAAGGATTTAATCAAAGACCAGGATTGGACTATGACGAAACTTTTTCTCCAGTTGCAATGCTTAAATCCATTCGAACCCTACTTGATGTTGCTGCTTACTACGACTATGAAATCTGGCAGATGGACGTTAAAACAACATTTCTAAATGGTGATTTAGATGAATGTGTTTTTATGGATCAGCCGGAAGGCTTCATTGACAGTGGAAGAAGCGAGAAGGCATGCAGGTTGCTTAAATCGATCTATGGATTAAAGCAGGCGTCACGGAGTTGGAACATCTGCTTTGATGATACAATCAAAGAGTTTGATTTTATCAAAATTATATATAAACCTTGTATTTATAAAAAGATTGTAGGGTGTACAGTCACATTCCTCGTATTGTACGTAGATGACATTCTCCTGATAGGAAATGACGTTCCTATGCTACAATCGATCAAACTATTCTTATCGCAAAGGTTCTCCATGAAGGACCTGGGTGATGCCTCATGCATTCCGGGCATTAAGATCTATAGAGATAGGTCTAAGATATTGTTGGGATTGTCCCAATCGAGATATATAGACACCATACTAAAGAGGTTTAGTATGGAAGATTCCAAGCGAGGTAATTTACCGGCTTGTCACGGGATCACCCTCTCCAAAGAGATGTCTCCAAAGGCTAATAAAGAGAGGGCTCGCATAAGCATTATACCCTACGCTTCGGAGGTAGGATCTATAATGTATGCGATGTTATGTACTCGCCCAGATGTAACTTACGCGCTGAGTGCAGTAAGCAGGTATCAATCCAATCCAAAGAAAAACTGGAGGCTGTGAAGAACATTCTTAAGTACTTGCGAAGGTCTAAAGAAATGTTCTTGGTGTATGGTAACGGAGATCTCCAAATGGAGGCCTTTACCTATTCTAGTTTCCAGAGCGATAAGGATGACAACAAGTCTATCTCAGGGTTTATATTTACCCTCAATGGAAGGGCGGTATATTGGAAGAGTTCCAAATAAGATACTGTCACTGACTCTACGATGGAAGTTAAGTATACTGCTGCTAATGATGCCACAAAAGAGGAAGTCTGGATGAGGAAGTCCGTTCCTGAACTTCAAGTGGTTCCATCCATTGCTAATCCAATACCTTTGTATTGTGATAACAATGGAGCCATAGCTTTGGCAAAGGAACCATGGTCCCATCAGAAATCCAGACATATCTTGAGGCGGTATCACCTCATCAGGGAGATCATGGATCTCCAGGAGATCGAGATGCAGAAAGTGGACACAAAAGACAACACAGCCGATCCATTCACCAAGGCCATCCCTCAAGTCCAGTTCGAGAGAATGTTCGAGATTTTGGGCATGCAGTACACCAGCAACTGGCTATAGTGCAGAATGTGGATACTTATTGCGCCAATTAAAGGCCTTAGTGCAAGTGGGAGATTGTTTGATATGTATGTCCTAGAGGCCTTTATTGAATAGGATGCTAGGGATATGTATGTACATAAACAATCTTGCTCAATATGATAGTGCGCTATTTGGTTTACTTTTATCTTAACATGTGATGGGTTCTACTTAGTATTTCATATCTTGTAAACATGTTGATAAAGCCCTTAGGATGTTTGCTTGACTACTAGGACTAAGATGCAGACCATACTAGTGGGGCTTGCGTTGTCCGCAAGCACATCCTTTAGCAGTTCCTAGTCGAGGGAATATCGAGACAGGGCAACGATATTCCAGAGTAGACTAGTGTGTACGTTTCTTGACCGTGTATAAGGGCGATGGTTGATCCCATAACCAATGGTGTTTGACAACAAAGATTGTACACAGGTGCTCATTAGAGAATGGGTACACCAAACAGGACTCGCCGAGAACTCCTGGATGGTATCAAACCTATCGTCAGATAGTAGTTCTGTGGTGACACTTGTACAGGTCAGTCTGTAGACCCGAGATCGTCATAGTGTCTTGTGTGGTTCCCACTGTGCTTTGATTTTCTCCCTGCCACGGCTCTTCAGGGTCGTGCAAACAGGTGGATTTTGGGTACAGTCCCGAATCACATGGAAGCGGTGAGCGATAGGTGGGGTTTCATCTCTCCCGGTATAGGGAGTTGATGTTGCGCTATGCTTGATTGGCTATATCAGCAATTCCCTGGCCAGGGTTGTTGAGATTTATTGATAAGAGTTATCAGTAGTTTCTCGAACTGTTATGAGCCACACATCGGCATGACTTATCAAGTTACTAGGGTCTGACGTTTACCACCTCTAGAATCGATATGCGCCGTATCAGACGAAGAGACCGGACTGTAAAGTAAGTGTTACTCATAGGCTCGTTGGGGTTAGGATGGGTTCGCTCGTCGGCCACCTTTTTCGACATGTACCTGGGTAGCCATTACGCACAGCTAGTGCCGCTGACGGGCTTTTGGTTAAACCCACTGCCCGCGTACTGTCGAGTCTTTAGAGTCCCATACAGAGGGTTTTCCTGGTTCAGGCGAAACGATGTAGAGGCCGTAAGGTGTTACGGCAGGGTTTCGATCATATACGTGTACTGGCTACACGAATGATGTTCGGAAGGATAATACTGGTAGGCTTTGGTTTAAGCTGGATACCAGTATTATATTATTAGATTATTGGTATCTCATTGTATTCGTATTTTTCGGAATACGAATACGGGTATATTATACGGTATACGGTGAGGGGCATTCTTGTAATTGTATAGGAAAAGGCTTCTAGAAGGAGACGCCTCATATATGAATTTTATTTTGTGAAAATGAAATTAATGAGGTGGAATTTGTATACTTTTTCAAAACATGGATGAAAGCATGGCTAATGAATATTATATTCATTTGGCTTCACTACTGAAGCATGGTTGATTATTTTTGAGAAAAATAATCCATGCTTCAATAATTGGAAGTTTAGCCATATCATTTGGTTCATGCTTGACCTAGCTCATTCTCACTCTCACATTCTCTCTCCAAATTATCTTCTCCCTCATGCTCAACCCTAATCCTTCACATGAGTTGTGAAATATTGGTTTTGAGATCAAATAATCCTTTAGATATTCTCTACATCATCTAAGTTGTCTCTCTTAGCAAGTTTGACTTCTTAGTTACTTCTTTAGGGGAGGTTGAAGCTTGATCCAAAGCTCTCGGGTGGATCTATGGCTTAGCGATGACCGGAGATCGAGATCATTCCAAGCACCCAAGGAGCTCAGAAACGCAGCGAAATGAAGACCCGAAGGACCGGTTTCAAGTAGGTATAATCCCTATCATAGTAGCTAAAACTCTAAGATAGGGTACTAGTTATGGTTTAGGATACGATCCGAGTTCAAAAGTCGATGTTGCATGCTTCAAAATTATTGTTTGCTACTTCCGCCTCCCCACAAGTGTTGTGAGGATGTGCAACATCTAATAACACAAATTTCTACCTCATTAATCTATTTCCCAAAATAGATAATCCAAATAATGAGTTGTCTCCTTCTAGAAGCATGTCATGTAAAATTACAAGAATGCCCTCACCGTATATACATACCCGTATTCATATTCCGAAAAATACGAAAACAATGAGATGATAATAATCCAATAATATAATACTAGGATCCTGTTTAAACCAAAGCCCGCTAGTATTATCCCCCGAACAACATTCATGTAGCCAGTACACGTACGTGATCAGAACCCTGCCGTAAAACCAGACGACCTCTACATCGTTTCACCCGAAGCAGGGAAACCTTCTGTGTGGGACTCTAAAAACTCGACAGTACGCTGGCAGTGGGTTTACCTACAAGTCCGTCAGCGGTACTAGCTGCACGTAACGGTTATCCAGGTATCTGTCGATAAGAATGCCGATGAGCAAACTCATCGGAACTCCTACTGAACCTATCTGTGACAATCTCTGTACAGTCCGGTCTGTTCATCTAAGATACTCGCATATCGGGCCTAGGGAATGGTAAACGCCAGACCCCTAACAGCGTAATAAGTCGTGCCGGAGTAGAGCCCAATATACCCTGAGAAACTACTGGAGTACCTACCAGTAAATCCCGCTTTCCATGGTCATCGACTTTGTGTAATGGCTTTCCGAACACAGCGCAATATCAACCTCCAATACCGAGAGAGACGAATTCTATCTAACCGCTGATGTCTCTAAGTGCTTCGGGACTGCACCCAACTACTACCTATTTGCATGACTCTTTTGAGCCGTGGTAGGATAGTAATCTAACTGCAGTGGGAAAGTTTCCCCCAATCAGAGCAAAGCTCTGTTTTGAATTTCAAATTCAAAAGGTGAAGCAACGCTTCAGATCTCTTGCGCTGCGCGCAGAGCGCCACGTATCAAAAGCAGACACGCCAGCGCAAGGGGCGCTGCGCCCAAGGCAGCACACCCAATCAGAGCAAGGCTCAGTTTTAAAATTTAAACTTTAAAAATAAAAGAAGTAACGCTTCAGATAACCTGCGCTCTGCGCTGCGCGACATGTGTCAGCGCAGGTGCGCTAGTGCAGTTACGCTGCGCTCTGCGTTGCGCGACACGTGTCGGCGCAGTTGCGCTGCGCTCTGCGCTGCGCGACACGTGTCGGCGCAGTTGCGCTAGCGCAGTTGCGCTGCGCGACACGTGTCTAGCGCAGGCACGCTTGCGCCAACTGCGCCAGCACTAAAATTTAAATAATAAATTATTTAATTAAACAGAATTAAAATTCTAGAAAGATCTTTCCAATCTTATTAAAATAAGAAGATTGTCTTCTGTAAATAGAGGCCTTAGGATCAAAGATCCAACGGTGGGGAAATATCCCCAGATCAATCAGGGAAAAATCTCTGTAACTAACCTAACAAACTAATTGGCCCTATATAAAGGCCCCTAGACTCCAAGTCTCAGGGACATAATAAGAAAAAAGAGAAAAAAGGGAGAACTCTGAAAAAAAATTGAAAGGCAAGCCTCTAAAGAAAGAAGATCATCTTCTTCAAGGTAAAGAATTTAATTCTTGGAAGAATAGAGATGAAAACATCTCATTAAAAAAGAAGAATTTCTTCTAAAAAGATCAAAAATCTAAGAACAAGATCAAGATCTTCAATAAAAGAAAAAGATCATAAAGATCCAATCACAAAAACAATAAAGAAGTAATTTACTTCACCCCAGATCTTTTGATCTATATAAAGGCACAGCCTTTTGATGAACCACTTGCTCTTGAATCTTGAGGTGGAACCTCTTTAGAACTAGAAAGATTCTTTTCTTTGATCTAAATTTGATCAAGATGCGCTCTGTGCTATTGGACAGTGCCCTGCACTCTTAATTTGCGCTGTTGCGCTCCTTGGACTGGCGGATGTCACCAGAGAGCGCCACGTGTCAATCTGCGCCTTTGCGCTCCTTGGACTAGCGCACCTCACCAGAGAGCGCCACGTGTCAATCTGCGCCTTGTGCTCCAAAAAACAGAGCGCTACGCTCTTGAATTGGCGCACTGCACCAGAGCGCGCCACGTGTCAGCAGCGCACTGGTGCAGTGCACTGCACCAGAGCGCGCCACGTGTCAGCAGCGCACTGCGCTAACAGACTTGTGCTCCGTAGAGCGTGACACGTGTCACCTCCACATGCGCTGGCGCATTGCCCTTTTTAATTGGCGCAGAGTGTCTGACAGGCCACGTGGCGCACTGTCAGAAAACAAATGCTGTGCATTATTAAAAAGGGCAGAGCCCAATTTAAAGGTCTAACAGACCAAAACAATTGCTATGTATTATTAAAAAGGGGCAGAGCCCAATTAAAAGTCCTAACAGGCCTAATATAAATGCCATGCATTTAATTACAGAGCCCAATGCTATGCATTGTTTAAAAAAAGGGGCAGAGCCCAAGCAAAGGCCTAACAGGCCAAGTATAAATAAAATGTTGAACATTTTCAAATGGACTTAACCCAATTCTGGCCATAAGTCCTCAATTTAAATTGAACTGAGCACAACTGCTCTCCCAAATCAATTTACACCCGGTTCAAGGGTACATCTCTGAACTCCTCTGATATTTGTCGTTGTAATCCTTCAACGTCGTCAAAGAGGTGACGGGTCCCGACAACCATACATTGCTACGGACTGTGGGGTCCTTAAACCCATGGACCGAAATGTCCTTAAACTAATATTCGTCCCCAAAATGGGAATGTTGGACCGAAATGTCCTTAAACTAATATTCGTCCCCAAAATGGGAATGTTGGACCGAAATGTCCTTAAACTAATATTCGTCCTCAAAATGGGAATGTTGGACCACCATGTCCCCAAACTGGCAATCGACCGCAATGTCTCTAAACTAAACAATAGAGTCCAAATGCTCTCTTGTTGGATCTAAACGATCCCGTTAAGTCGATCTTAGTCTCAAATTAGACTAACGTGATCTTAACAAACGTTTAAGTTGATCTTAGTCTTAAATAAGACTAACGTATCCTTAAACCAACCCCCAAAGCCAAATCTAAGAATATACGGATTTGGACTAATCCACGTCCTACTGGCGACAACATAAATCAGTCTCCGTATACAATCCACGGGCAACCACAAACAAAAAAAACACCCACGACACGAAGTGACCATCTGGAGAAGGAGAAAGTTGTTAGCATAATTAACTGTAGGGGCTTGCGCCTGCAGGGAAGAGCGTCCCCACAATCAAAATCCCCTCGAACGAGGGGGAATCTGATGTAGTCTGCTACATTGGCCGCATCCGTTTAAACCTTCGATACACGGTGCCATAAATCAACTTGGCATCTTCGGAGAGGTGGACGGATAGCACCAATTAGCATCTGCCCCGAATTTCCGGCATGACGCCTGCCGCGTCTCCGCCGCATCTTTCGGAGGGGAACAGATTCTGGCACGCCCGGTGGGACCTTTTCCTCTTTCCACTCCACACTTCGTGTGTCGTGTTTTTTCCCGCGATCAAATAATCGCGGTGTGTATGATTTTTGGTTGCCCTTAGGGGGTGGATATTGAAGCCGGCATTTCGTCTCTATGAATAATGGCATTTGCTCCTACCCTAGCAACTCAGGCTCTGTCATATCCGGCGGAGTCAAGTATGGGTCACTTACAGCCTCAAATCTCTGCAATCCGGCTCTTCAAGAAATCAATGGGCTTCTTTTTGGGTCGATGCTCCCACCTCCTACCCTCGGTGCCTCAACGCCGATGGAGGAAGCCCAGAGGATGTCTGTCGTCTACAGAAAAGCTCCCCAAGCAGCAGCCTTGCCGACGGAATCGGTCCTCAAACAACTGGCACATGCAAAAGACCAAGGTCGACGCAGGGGGCAGAATATTCAAGCTCTTCAAGAAATCAATGGCTTCAAACTGCACTAACTGCAACAGCAACTCTCGCTCTGTCCCATCTGGAGGAGTAACCTACGGGCCCCATGCGGCCTCCCTTTTCACTATGCCAGTGGAGCAGGTAACTCAAGCCACCACTGGGCTATTCTTCAGGACCATGCTCCCGCCAACGAGCTTCAGCGCTCCTGTACCATCGCAAGAAGCTCCCAAGAAATCGTTTTTCAGCGCTCCTGTGCTTATTTACGCCTACTTTGCATTATACTATATATAAGCACACACAAAAAAATTGTGATAATAAAAGAGTAGAAAGTGAAAAAAATTATATTTAAAAGATAGGAATAGTTTAAGAAAAATAAGAAAGTTAGATGTTTTCTTAAATGAAACTAGTAATAAGTAGTTATGAGCTGTTGTCCCAAGGGTTAGTAAGATGAAGGAAATTACTAATCGGAGAATAAAAATAAGCCTGAAAAATAGTTCCTATTCTGGAAGTCAACCATTTGAACGTTGATACCCTACTATACGCACTTACACACATCTTGAAACTCGGGATAGTAGAGAATACCTTGAAATGCTCTTGTCTAAAAGCCAAAGTATGAAGAAAATAAAAGTGGAGAATAAAAGATAAAATGGTGAAAAGAAAAATGAACACTGGTTTTGTTATCACCGAGGCAGCAAAAAAAAAATATAGCGAGGGTGCTTTATCACCTAGTGCCTTAGACTAAATGGTTTGGGAGCCACTGCTAAGCCTTAGGTGTTGCAAGACGCGGAAAAACACCTAATTAGTAAGCACATGAGTAATCGGTCGGTTAGTAGCTCAAGAAGTATTAACGGTCGCATGAAAAATGTGTGAGAAAATTCCATCTAAATATCTATTAAGAAGTACTAAGGTAGATGGATAAGAGTATGATTGCTTGAATTGAATACTCCGAGTGTAGGAATGTCCAGTTCACACACGTAGGGGTATATGATCAATGTTTGGAAGAAAGGTCGGAATGAAAACTAAAGGCGATGTTTTATTGAGGGATAATTTGATTTCTAACATTTTTTCATGACCATTAAGATAGGGCTCATAGCAACTGAAAAGCTGGTATAGTTGAAAACTCTAATTTTCAAGTTCTTTCTTTTATAGTTCTTATCTTTATATAACTTTCACCATCTCTCTTTTATTATAGGATTTTGTGGGTGTAATCCGCTGAAAACCCTCAGGAGACAACACTCCTCCTACTAGGGATATGCCACTGGCACCGAGTAAGGAAGGCTGGGGGCAACTCTCCTTCTGGACTGACTCCGCCGACTCCAACGGCGGAAATTGATGCTGCTGTTCCAACTGGGAACAGCTTTTAACCACTTAGGAAGGTCCGCAAGAACTCTCTGACCTCTGTGCTGAAAAGATCTCCTCCACTTATGGAGAGCGCAACAAAGGTGAAGCCGGAACAGCCCCCTCAACTGCTGTCTTCTAAAATCTACAAGGTCTGGCGTCAAGTCCAAGACTCGGTAATTGATCAAGATTATGCTCGCCGACAGAAAAAGGTGAAAGTTCAGCGGGAAGAGGACCGTCCTATCAAGCCACAAAAGGCGATAGCTACTTGGGTGCCCACTGCAAGGGCCCCCTTAACTTCGACCGCTCACAAGAAAAGAAGGCCGGAGAAAATCCCTGAGCCTGCGACGAATCGCAAGACCACTGAACCTAAACGCCCCAAGTCTGGGGGCATAGTGGTGCACACCGTCTATATGGCGTCCGGAAAAGAGGACAGCCGTATCTCCACAGGTCATCGACCGCTTACGCGATCTGTAACAAGGGCCCAGGAGCATCAACAGAAGCTCTAGGAAATGTTGACGCAGATGGTCGTACTCACAGGGCCAAAAGGGAGCCCAGAAACGTCATCAGAGCAACGTCAAGAAGAAGAAACTGATGCTGAGTTCCTTCGCAGAATGCTCGAAAAGAAGGACAAAGAGGCAGCGGAACAAGCTGCCAACATAAAGCGAATAAACATTTCCCTAACAAAGTCCCACCAGCGACTAGAGATATGCTCACACGGTGAGCGACCCTTGTAAGTCCTCTCGACTTATAATGAGAAAACACTCTTGTAAGATCCTTATGACTTATAAGAGAACACACACTTAGGAATCCTCACAATTCTTAAGGAGAAACCGCACCTACGTGATCCTCACGACTTGTAGGGAGAAATACCTTTATGAGACCCTTACAGCTCATGAAGTCAAAATCCTTAGTCGACAAGATCTTAACCCTGTTCCCTAAGCTACCTTTATTCGACGTCAACAGAGGCAAATGATGATTCGCTCCTGGCAATGTCCCAGTGGTAGCGATGCTAATACCTAAATCGGTATCAAATTCCAAGCCCATTCACGGCAAATGATGATTCGCTCCTGGCAATATTCCAGTTGTAGCGATGCTGAAGCTGAGATTGGCACCAGATCCCAAGTTCCACACTCGCGATAGAAAAATCAGCGAGCCAAAAATGCATATGAAATAGCCGAAATGATGGGGAAACTTGCAAAAAAATCAGCAAGTAAAATATATGCATACAAAATAGCCGAAATGATTCGGCAACTCGCAATAAAAAGCAGCGAGTAAAAAAAACAAAAAAAAACAAAAATAGCCGAAATGATTGGGCACCGCGAAAAATAGCCGAAATGATTAGGCAATCGTGACTTTCGCGATATAAAAAGCTGAAATGATAGAGCATCGCGGAAAGAAATAAAAAAAAAACTCTGAAAGAATGAAACTTTTGGCCTACAGGTAATATCACATCAATTCCTATATACAATCCAGGGGCGCAAACAAAGAAGGAATCACACCTTCCCTCCCCAGGCTCCATCAGAAAGCAAAGCCAAATCTCTACGGTTCATAGACAACCTAAAGAAAACCTCGACATTTGTCGCAATATTGCGGACACAATGCCAACGAACGAAGAAAGGGAAGATCCCTAGCTTCAGGGTCTCGACGTCAACATCGACAACTTAGAGATCACCAACGACATTTCTCCTTACTCCAGCAGGATGCAGATGCGGAATCAACAAACGACCCCAGGGTCAAAACAACGGAACCATGGCAAAGTCCCCTAGTTCCAAATCTCGACGGTTCGTCAACAACCTAGAGATCACCAACGGCGTTTCTCTTTACTCCGCCAGGATGCAGATGCGACGTCAACAAAAGATCCCATGGTCGAAACAAAGGGGAGTGAAGGCAAAATCCTAGCTCCACCTCAGCATTCGTCTCGTTACACCAGACGCAATGTCAACAACGGCGTCCCTTCGCAGTCCAGTAGGATGCAGATGCAGCGTCAATGAAAGACCTCACGGTCGAAACAAAGCGAAGTGACGGCAAAATCCCAGCTCCACCTCAGCATTCGTCTCGATACAGCAGATGAAATGTCACTACAACGTCCTTCCTCCAAAAGGATTCGGACACGCCAAAGCAAACGAAGCGAAGGCTAAATTCCTAGCTTCAGGGTCTTAATGGCAACTCATATAAAACCTGAAAGATTATCGGAGATCATCCCACACCAGCGCGGAGTGGTCACCACCTCGACGTTCGCCTCGATACAGCAGACGATATGTCACTACAGCATCCTTCCTCCTTCCTCCAACAGGATTCGGACACGGCAAAGCAAACGATGTAAAGGTCAAATTCCTAGCTTTAGGGTCTTGACGGCAACTCATATAAAACCTGAAAGACTATCGGAGATCATCCCACGCCAGCACGGAGTGGTCACCACCTCGACGTTCGTCTCGATACAGCAGATGAGATGTCACCACAGCGTTCTTCCTCCAGCAGGATTCAGACGCGACAATCAAACAACGGAGCCATGGCAAAATCCCTAGTTCCAAAGCTCTACGGTTCACCAACAACCTAGAGACAACCGCGACATTCATCTCGATACAGCAGACGCAATGCCAGCAAACGAAGTAAAGGCCAAATTCCTAGCTTCAGGGTCTTGATGATAACTCATATAAAACCTGAAAGACTATCGTAGATCATCCCACATCAGCACGGAGTGGTCACGACTGTGACATTCATCTCGATACAGTAGACAAAATGTCACTACAACGTCCTTCCTCCAACAGGATTCGGACATGCCAAAGCAAACGAAGCGAAGGCCAAATTCTTAGCTTCAGGGTCTTGACGGTAACTCATATAAAGCCTGAAAGACAATCGGAGATCATCCCGCACCAGCGCAGAGTGGTCACCACCTCAACGTTCGTCTCGATACAGCAAACAAGATGTCACTAAGAGCGTTCTTCCTCCATCAGGATCCAGACGCGACAATCAAATAACGGAGCCACTGCAAAATCCCTAGTTCCAAACCTCGATGGTTCACTAGCAACCTAGAGACAACCGCGACATTCGTCCCGATACAGCAGACGCAATGCCGGCAAACGAAGCAAAGGCTAAATTCTTATCTTCAGGGTCTTGACGGCAACTCATATAAAGCCTGAAAGACAATCGGAGATCATCCCACACCAGCGCGGAGTGGTCACCACCTGACATTCGTCTCGATACAGCAGACGAAATGTCACTACAGCGTCCTTCCTCCAACAGGATTCGGACACGACAAAACAAACGAAGCGAAGGCCAAATTCCTAGCTTCAGGGTCTTGACGGCAACTCATATAAAACCCGAAAGACTGTCGGAGATCATCCCACACCAGCGCGGAGTAGTTATGACTCATCGGGGCTCTCCAAAATGAGCCTAAGCTCAAGTAAAAAGCGGCATGGCAAAATTCCTAACGATTGCTCTTCCGACGGTCAAACTGCCTAGGAGGATTGCTTGAAGATGTCTTGTCCAGCGCCAGAAGGGATCAGAGACACGACAATCGCAAAGCTACTCGAACAGAAAGATTTCCTATCGAGGAATACATCAGCCAATGCGACGGTACAACGGACAAAACCCTAGTACCACAGACCCTAACGGACCCCTGTCGTAAAGAGTAGAGGTTAACTGTGACGTTAAGATATTCTTGCGAGAACTGCTCGATTCATCTCGACTCGTGAGGAAATTAGTGTCTTTGCGAGAACTTCTCGATTCGTCTCGACTTGTGAGATAAAGCCTTAGGCAGCGGGGATTGAAAAACCTGTTTCCTATGAACTGGGACCCTGCAAATCGGTCCAAAATGGACTCCTGCATACTATTCACGGGTCACACTCTCCAAAGTCGAATCTCGACAAGGAGGGAAACAACCTCTTACGGGTCCTCTCGACTCGTAAGAGGGAAAATTCTCTTATAAGATCCTTACGACTTATAAGAGAAAACGCACTTAGGCTCACGATTCCTAAGGAGAAAATACACCTACGAGATCCTCTCGATCCGTAGAGAGAAAAGTCTTTGCGAGACCCTCACGGCTCATAAAGTTGAAAAGTCTTAGGCAGCAGATCTGAACCTGCCTCCTAAGCCATCACTACCTCTTGAAAAAGCCAATACAGGATGCCCGCTCTATCATCTGTCGACCATGTTTACTAAGGTAACATGCTGATAATAAAAGAAGGGGGAAAGCGCAGAGATGACACAAGACATTGCAAAAAAAAATGTGTATTTTTATTCATCAATTCAATTAAGTACAAAGCGAATTGTATAATAGAATAAAGAATGGATACATATTATTCAAAGATTACAAGTGTATAATTGATACAAAGGCAGCTACTGAGAAGGAAGTGTCTTAAGTAGGCCCATCAATTGCTCTCGCACTCCCTTCAGCACCTTCTCCTGATCGGCTGCCGCGGCCAACTCTGATTCCACCTGGGCCCGCTGCTGCAAGTAAGATGAAAGTTGTTCTTCAACGGCTCGCTGAGCTGCTTTATGACCTTGGGCATCACGCTCAACGGCATCGAGCTTCTGCTTCAATGTTAGCCCATCAGAGATACTTTGCAGAAGGCCCTCGAAGATAGCCTTCACTCGGGCAGCGTTCGCGTCGACCTCAGCACACAGTCGAGCAGAATCGCTTGAGGTCTCTAGTCATTCCCTCCACCTTAAAGCCGCTTCTTGTTCCAGATGTTGAAAGTAAGAAGCGCTCTGCTAGATCCATGCCGTCCGTTGAGTACTCGTGGCCAAAACCTCGGGGGCAGGGCGCATAAGCTCCAGCTGATGAAGGCGGGCCTCGATCTCCCTGCAGTGGTTAACCCAAGACTCGACGACGCCTTCATTATGAAAATTTACAAGCGTCGCCAGCATCGGATTAACCTCAGCAGCGAAATCTGCGGCAGATATAGGAGCTTCTGCGTCAAGCTCCTCGACGCATCCGCTCAGCATACTCAAACTCATCGCAGCACCCTTTATGGATGGACGTCTGGAGAATGGGCCTGCCGGCATCATAATGCGGGACTCGAAAGGAACCAGAATCGGAAAGACAGCTGCAAAAAAAACACAATCAAATGACGGTTCAAGAAATATAGAAAGGTCATCAATGGCGGAATCTACTATACCAGCTGTAGCAGGTGGCAAAGCCGGGAGGACCGGTGGTGCAACTGATCTCTCATCTCCTCCTTCGATCTGTAACACTGCTATCAGGGCAAGGAAGAATCAGAAACAAGTTCATTATTGGAAAAAGAAAGGGCATTAATTGAAAACTATACTCACCAGCGCTACTGGAGGAAGTAAGCTCCGACGGGAAGGAGAATTGTGGGTGCAGCACCTGGTACAGGTGATCAAAAAGCACTCCTGGAAGGACGCAATAATGCAACATCAGTACATAAATTATGCAGCCAAGATAAGACTGATGGGTCACAAGTCCATACCTTCCAGCATTTGCGACGGTGCGAGAGAAGGTAGAGAGGTGGCCACCGTCAGGGCGGTAACTAACGGTGCTGTCTCGAGTAGCTTGATATCGGCACCAGCCGCACCTGCATTAGAAGCAAGATAAACTTTATTAGGAAAGACTGCGGAATAAAAAAAAGAGAGAAGGGCGGTGACCCAAAATTTACCTGATAAATCGCCGGCCAGGGCCCTAACGAGGGCGTTACTTGATGTAACGGTGGCGTCTTCCTCCTCCATTGGGACGGTCTCACCTCCCGTTGCTTCATCGCCCGACTCCAGAGGAGCTGTCGTCATGCTCGCGGCACCGGGAGACGACAAGGAACCATAAGCAGGGAGAGCGATGGTCGGAGCGTTGCCCGACTCTTGAGAAAGAGCGGCCATCTCTTGCTCAGCGACCATAGCAGCCGTCTTACCCGCTACCACCTCGGGCTCAGCGGTCGCGGCCGCCTCATCCATCGCTGCCATAGGTTCGTCTATAACAGCCATCTTATCTGTTGCTGCCTCAGGCTCAGTAGTAGCAACCGCCCCATCCGCTGCAGCCTCAGGCTCAGTAGTAACAGCCGTCTCACCTGCCGCCCCCTCAAGCTCGGCATCGGCAACCTTCTCGGGCATAGCGGTTGTGACCGTCTCGTCAACCACTGGCTCGGGCCCGGCAACTACGGCTGCACCGCCCACCGTCGCCTCGGGATCAGCTGCTACCTTCTCCACCATCCCCTCAGGCTCGACGGTCGCCGCCGCTTCTTCAGTTGGACTCGGCCCTACAGGACAAGATGCATAAGAACCGATAGTTTTACAACTTTTACAACAAAGCCTCGAAAAACACATTACCTGAGGTGGATTGATCGTTAGCTTCCCGAGCTGCACGCACCGCCTACCTATAAGAAGTGGACAAGGCGACCGGGAGCTCCTCTGAAGGAGTAGCAGCGGAAGTAACAGCGCTTTGGCCCGCTCCAACGGCCAAAGCAGCGCTACGCTTCTTCGCTGTGTGCCTCAAGCGCTTCCTCTCCTCCCGGGCCGTCACGACGGACCTATTGGAAGCCTCCTTCAGCAAGGCGTCATCGTCCGGGTTCAGAGTTGCCTCCAGAGCCTTCAAGGAATCCATCATCGGCTTTTTAAGTAGGGACTCTCGCGGCAGCCTCGAGGAGGCCGGGACTTCGGCAGCTGGCCTGGGGATAATTCCTGCGTCGGCTTGCGAAGTAGATCCCGCGGCCCCTGCAAAGAAACAAAGAAAAAGTTAGATTGGCCGTAAAAAGGAGAATGAAGACCCAATGAGCCAAGATGTACCAACGCCCGATAGAGCGCGTTTCTTCTCCTCCTCCTGGAATGTTTTGAGAGAAGCAGCAATGGCTTCTTCGGTAGAAATGCCTGTTTCAAAAAAGGAAAAGCGTTAGTCAAATACAATGATAAAAGTATGATAAAATGACGAAGAATGCAACTAGTGATTACCTTATTGCGTGAGTTTAGCCAACCACGCGTCAAGCCTTGCCGATCGCTCAGAAGCTGCAATGCCGGCCGCCAGATCGGTGTCTTCTGGCGCTACGACGAAACCTTCATTGATTCCTTACTCACTTAAGCCTTCGGTGAGAGGGGCCTGAGGCTCTAAGCCGAGGACGACATCAAGGAAAAGAACCGACTTCTTCTTCCTCTTCTGCGCACGAACCCCGGACGCACCCAAAATCTACTTACGTTTCGTGGGCACCTTAGGACGGCGGGTCCCGATGTCCACGCCGGATTCTGGCGAAACCACATTCACTGTCTCCATTGGAGCACGGGGCGCTGGGGGCACGTCCATGGTATCACGAGGCAATCCGCGCGGAAGGCTCAGCACGCGCGGTGGCTCAGCTCCAGCATCTCTCAGCGGAGGAATGACAGAGATCCTTGGCCTCAGGGGAGCTTTGCGGTCGCTACCAGGGGGCACACCCTTATGGTCAACCAACAACCGCTTCTCTTCCCGGATGACGGCACCCATCATGTGCGCGTACCAAGCCACGTACACGTTGAGGGCCCTTGGAACGCAAGTCGGCTCACTAATGAAGAAATGGGAGCCCGTGTTTAGCCGCATGAAGTGATGTATTGCATTCCGTATCCCCTCTCCGGTGGCCGCAGGCTCTTCCAAAAACGCCTCCAGTGGGACCCCCTGGTTATAGCTTAATTGTTGGGCGAACCGATGGGTGTTGTACCTCATGAAGAGCGCCATATCATTTTGCCTAAACACCAGGAAGCCCGGTCGGATGGAGTATAAGTGAATAATCTCCCTGGCTTTCAATACGGAGGCCCCGTCCTTGAAGTTATCGCGCAACGCCAATACCGCCTTGGAGGTCTCCGAGCCGATGGTTATGACCTTGTTCGTAAAAGAAATGCTCGCTCCGACCGAGCGCGGATGAAGATGCAACCCCCTAGCCTCCCACGGAGACGGATTCACAATAAAGGCGCCAATCAGCTGCATAACTCTTGGGAGTCTGCACTTCTCGTAAAACGAGGGGCTCTTATGAACAGCAAAAACCCCGAGCACATGCATTTCCATCCATGAAATAAAGTAGTGCATCGGGAGATTGGCGGGTTGCACCCCGGGTTCATTGGCGTTCGCCGCCACGCTGAGTCCATGGTATAAGTGGGCCATCCTGGCAATTCCAATCGATAACTGTATATCAGCCACCATCCGATGCGCTGGGTAGAAGACAGACGGCCTCATGTAACGCGGGTGCATGGGGAGCGCGAACCAGCACAGCCATAACCCCAGAAACCCTAGGAAGAAAGTCTCCTCGTCTATGCCCGGGGCGGTGATTTCCGATAAGGGTATGACTGAAGCATCGGGGAGGTAAAAACCCTTTTGGTCGTCCTCCAGTACTGGTCGACGATCTAAGTCAAAGCCGAAGGGGTCGTCGAGCTTGGCGAATTTTTCACCCCGTTGTGATAAAATCTCCGGACGAAGAAAGCGGGCGATGAAGTCTGCAAAACTAACTCCCCGGCCACCCGATTCCAAATAGAGACTCTCATACATATTTAGCACCCTTACCAGGCTCGGAAACTGGTGCTGAATAGCATTCTCCGGCGTCAGGCCCATTACCAGCGGCTTGGTGGCGAAGACATATTCAACAGGAGGAAGTAGCTCTTCATAATGCTCCCCCCTCACCGGCAAACCGGAAATCTCAGCAAATTCTTCCAAGGGGATGGAGACTTCCCTGTCCGTCAGAAGAAAGGAATGGGTGGGAATGTTCCATTGCTCCACGAATGCCTTAACCCACCACGTCGGAAGAACGGGATACTCGAACAATGAAGCGTAGACTGTGGGGTATAGGCCAATCTTCATCAAATGCGTCTTCTTCGCTGACTAGATGTATCTGGCCCACTGCAAATACCCGGCCGATTGTCGAGGGGCCAATCCAATGTTGTAAGGTTGTCCCCAAGGGCGCGCTTCACCCTGGCATATGCGCCGCCCCAGAATATCCACAGCTGGCGGCAGCTGCACGGCAATGGCAGCAATCGAAGGCTGAAGAAGATCCTCCGAATTCCAATTTACGACCTCCATGGCATAGTTCACCGGGGGTGCATCCGCATACGGGATCGATGAGATTGGCTCTGACGACGCCGCACAAGAGAAGCTTCGGCGACCCTTAATGATTTCAATGTACCATCTGCCCCACAGATGAAGGTTCTTATACTCCGGGTCATGATCCTTAATGAGAGTGAGAACCTCCCGGTCCACCGGCGCCTCAGGGAATCCTCCCTCTGAGCGGAAGAATGGGAATGAAAGATCAGCAGACATGGTGCCTGCAAGAAAAAGCGAAATTCAATTATCAGCACCATAAGTTAATTTTAAAAATTCCCACGCTTGGTACTTTAAAATTTATACCACACTACAATGCAGTGGAAAGAGGACCAAAGGGGGACCCAAAAAATCCAGATGACAATGCATCAGTTAATAAGACAGCCTCATCAGTGGATGAGACTGTCAATTAATGAGGAGATCCTCAAAAGAATATTCTCACTAAATGAGAAATCCCTTGAGACAAACAAGGAGAAAATCTCCCTTTTCAGAGCAAAGCTCTGTCACAGAGTGACACTTGTCAAACTCTGATCACAAGGGAATAAAATTCCTTAAAAAAGCATAGCTCTGTAATAATGATGGAAAAATCCATAAAAGGAAAAACTAATTTCTAAAAATTAAAAGTTTGGGATCTTAAAAGATCCATGAAAAAACTCTTAAGAGTTCATCATCAGAAGATCAAAAGATCTATGGTTTTGTCAATGAGCAAAGCTCTGTTCATGGGTTAAGAAACCCTGAAACAAATTCTTGAGAGCAAAGCTCTGTTTATGAAACCCTAAAAGGGTTTTTCTTTAGATCAAAGGATCTATGAGAGCAAGGCTCTATTAATTGAAATTAATTTAATTAAGTTAAGTTAATTTTTACCTAAGATGTTTCTAGAGTTCTAACTCTGAAAATGAGAGCAAGGCTCTGAGGTTCTTGAAAATAAGAGCAAGGCTCTGAAAATAAAATTCTTGAAGATGATAATCATCTGCTGATGACCAAGGGTCCTATTTATAGGCTCTTAAGCGCCCCTTCAACTCTTGAGTTGATCCAACGGTCTGGATTTTGCCACCGCTGCACTCACATGTGTGCCACGTGAGCGCAACGGTGGGGGCATTTGTTTCCCCCAATCATAGCAAATCCCTGTTTTGAATTTCAAATTCAAAAGGCGAAGCAATGCTTCAGATCCCTTGCGCTGCGCGCAGAGCGCCACGTGTCAAAAGCAGACACGCCAGCGCAAGGGGCGCTGCGCCCAAGGCAGCGCACCCCAATCAGAGCAAGGCTCTGTTTTAAAATTTAAACTTTGAAAGCAACGCTTCAGATAACCTGCGCTCTGTGCTGCGCGACACGTGTCAGCGCAGATGCGCTAGCGCAGGTGCGCTAGCGCAGGTGCGCTAGCGCAGGTGCGCTAGCGCAGTTGCGCTGCGTTCTGCGCTGCGCGACACGTGTTAGCGCAGTCGCGCTAGCACTCTGCACTGCGCGATACGTGTCTAGCGCAGGTGCGCTTGCGCCAACTGCGCCAGCACTAAAATTTAAATAATAAATTATTTAATTAATCAGAATTAAAATTATAGAAAGATCTTTCCAATCTTATTAAAATAAGAAAATTGTCTTCTGTAAAACAGAGGCCTAAGGATCAAAGATCCAACGGTGGGGAAATATCCCCAGATCAATCAGAGAAAGATCTCTGTAACTAACCTAACAAACTAATTGGCCCTATATAAAGGCCCCTAGACTCCAAGTCTCAGGGACATAATAAGAAGAGAGAGAGAAAAGGGAGAACTCTAGAAAAAAAAATTGAAAGGCAAGCCTTTCAAGAAAGAAGATCATCTTCTTCAAGGTAAAGAATTTAATTCTTGGAAGAACAGAGATGAAAACATCTCATTAAAAAAGAAGAATTTCTTCTAAAAAGATCAAAGATCTAAGAACAAGATCAAGATCTTCAATAAAAGAAATAGATCATAAAGATCCAATCATAAAAACAATAAAGAAGTAATTCACTTCACCCCAAGATATTTTGATCTATATAAAGGCACAGCCTTTTGATGAACCACTAGTTCTTGAATCTTGAGGTAGAACCTCTTTAGAACTAGAAAGATTCTTTTCCTTGATCTAAATTTGATCAAGATGCGCTCTGCGCTATTGGACAGTGCCCTGCACTCTTAATTTTCGCTGTTGCGCTCCTTGGACTGGCGCAACTCACCGGAGAGCGACACGTGTCAATCTGCGCCTTGCGCTCCTAAAAACAGAGCGCTGCGCTATTGAATTGGCGCACTGCACCAGAGCGCGCCACGTGTCAGCAGCGCACTGGCGCAGCGCACTGCGCTAACAGACTTGCGCTCAGTAGAGCGTGACACGTGTCACCTCCACATGCGCTTGCGCATTGCCCTCTTTAATTGGTGCAGAGCGCCTGACAGGCCACGTGGTGCACTGTCAGAAAAACAAATGCTGTGCATTATTAAAAAGGGCAGAGCCCAATTAAAAGGTCTAACAGACCAAAACAAATGCTATGCATTATTAAAAAGGGGCAGAGCCCAATTAAAAGGCATAACAGGCCTAATATAAATGCCATGCATTTAATTACAGAGCCCAATGCTATGCATTGTTTAAAAAAAAGGGCAGAGCCCAAGCAAAGGCCTAACAGGCCAAGTATAAATAAAATGTTGAACATTTTCAAATGGACTTAGCCCAATTCTGGCCATAAGACCTCAATTTAAATTGAACTGAGCACAACTGCTCTCCCAAATCAATTTACACCCGGTTCAAGGGTACATCTCTGAACTCCTCTGATATTTGTCGTTGTAATCCTTCAACGTCGTCAGAGAGGTGTCGGGTCCCGACAACCATACATTGCTACGGACTGTGGGGTCCTTAAACTCATGGACCGAAATGTCCTTAAACTAATATTCGTCCCCAAAATGGGAATGTTGGACCGAAATGTCCTTATACTAATATTCCTCCTTAAACTAATATTCGTCCCCAAAATGGGAATGTTGGACCGAAATGTCCTTAAACTAATATCCGTCCTCAAAATGGGAATGTTGGACCACCATGTCCCTAAACTGGTAATCGACCGCAATGTCTCTAAACTAAACAATAGAGTCTAAATGCTCTCTTGTTGGATCTAAACGATCCCGTTAAGTCGATCTTAGTCTCCAATTAGACTAACGTGTCCTTAACAAACGTTTAAGTTGATCTTAGTCTCAAATAAGACTAACGTATCCTTAAACCAACCCCCAAACCCAAATCTAAGAATATACAGATTTGGACTAATCCACGTCCTACGGGCGACAACATAAATTAGTCACCGTATACAATCCACGGGCAACCACAAACAAAACAAACACCCACGACACGAAGTGACCATCTGGAGAAGGAGAAAGTTGTTACCGCGATGCGGTAGCGTAATTAACTGCAGGGTCTTGCGCCTGCAGGGAAGAGCATCCCCACAATCAAAAACCCCTCGAACGAGGGGGAATCTGACGAAGTCTGCTACATCGGCCGCATCCGTTTAATCCTTCGATACAAAGTGCCATAAATCAACTTGGCATCTTCGAAGAGGTGGACTGATAGCACCAATTAGCATCTGCCCCGAATTTCAGGCAAGACGCCCGCCGTGTCTCCGCCGCGTCTTTCGGAGGGGAACAGGGAACACACTCGAGACGAATAGTGATGTCAAGTCAACGGACTAACCTGTACTCATGCCACCCGGGAACTGCTACCTGACGATAGGTATAATACCAACCAGCAGATCCTAACGAGTCCATCAAGTGTAACTTATAACCCAATGAGCACCTGTATACTATCTCCGTACGACGTACCAATGGCTGTGGGACAGACCATCTCCCCTGCTAGGATGAGAAGCGTATACACTAGTCTACACTGGAGTATCGATGCCCCATCTTGATAATCCTACGACTAGGGACCTGTATAAGGATGTGCTTATAGACTACCCAGTCCCTACTAGTGTGGCTGCCATCACAACGCTAGTAGTCAAGCAAAGATCCTAACGGCTCTACCAATATGTATAAGCGATATGCTAAAAGAAACATATGGACATATTGAGGTAGAATCAAACCAAGTAGCATACTACCATTTTGAGCAAGACCGTTATTATAACTATGAATATCCCAAGCTTCCAATATGTAATATACAATCCAGTATGATACAATAGTGGCCTCTGGGGCATATGTCACTAATAATCTCCCACTTGCACTAAGGCTGTGTATTGGCATATCGCAGACTTATCATCTCGATTAGCCTCTCGAACTGTGTCTAAGGGATGGCCTTGGTGAATGGATCTGCAGTGTTGTTCTCTGTCTCTACTCTCCGCACCTCGATCTCCCGGCGATCAACGATCTCCTTGATCAGGTGGAACCGCCTTAAGATGTGTCTGGACTTCTGATGGGACCTTGGTTCCTTCGCTAAAGCTATAGCGCCGTTGTTGTCACAATACAGCGGTATTGGATCAACAATGGACGGAACCACCTGAAGCTCTGTCACGAACTTCCTGATCCAGACTTCTTCTTTCACGGCGTCACATGCAGCGATATACTCTGCTTCCATCGTCAAGTCAGCAACGGTGTCCTGCTTAGAGCTATTCCAACAGACCGCCCCTCCATTGAGGGTAAAGACATAACCTGACTTGGAGCCATCCTTGTCACTCTGGAAGCTGGAGTCGGCGAAGGCCTTGACCTGGAGGTCTTCTCTGTCGTACACCAAGAACATCTCCTTAGTCCTTCTCAGGTACTTGAGAATGTTCTTCACTGTTGTCCAGTGCTTCTCCCCTGGGTTTGACTAATACCTGCTTATTACGCTCAGTGCGTAAGCTACATCTGGTTTGGTACACAACATCGCATACATTATAGAGCCTACTGCAGAAGCGTAGGTTATAATAGTAATGCGATCCCTTTCCAAATCAGTCTTGGGAGACATCTCTTTAGAGAGGGTGATTCCGTGACAAGCCGGTAGATTACCGCGCTTTGAATCTTCCATACTAAATCTCTTTAGTATGGTGTCGATGTACCTTGACTGTGAAAGTCCCAACATCCGTTTAGATCTATCTCGATACATCTGGATCCCCAGAATGTAGGAGGCATCACCCAGATCCTTCATGGAGAACCTTTGTGACAAGAATTCTTTGACTGATTGTAGCATAAGAATGTCATTTCCTATCAGGAGAATGTCATCCACGTACAAAATGAGGAATACCATAGTTCTCGGTACAATTTTACTATAGATGCATGGTTCATCTGGATTTTTGATAAAGTCGAATTCCTTGACCGTCTCATCAAAACAGATGTACTAGCTCCGCGATGCCTGCTTTAATCCGTAAATGGATTTAAGTAACTTGCACACTCTTCCGCTGTTCCCACTCTCTATGAAACCCTCTGGCTGATCCATATAAACACACTTTACCAAATTTCCATTCAGAAAAGCGGTCTTTACGTCCATCTGCCAAATTTCATAATCGTGGAAGACAGCAATGGCAAGAAGGATCCGAATGGATTTGAGCATAGCCACTGGAGAAAAGGTTTCATCATAGTCTAAACCAGGACTTTGACGAAAACCTTTTGCAACAAGTCAAGCCTTATAGGTTTCAACCTGTCCATCTACACCAATCTTCTTTCTGAAGATCCATTTGCAGCCTACGGGTTTTACCCCTTCTGGAGCAATGTCCAAAGTCCATACTTTGTTGGTGTACATGGACTCCATTTCGGTCCACATTGCATCCAGCCATTTTACCGAGTCTCAGCTCTGAATGGCTTGCTGGAAACTAGTTCGCTCATCATCGTCGATGATGCAATCCTCTCTATCCCCGTCTATGAGAAAACCGTAGTATCTCTCGGGCGGATGAGACTTCCTACTAGTCTTGCAGAGTTTGAAACTTCTGGTTCCACCATGCTTTCAGTAATAGCTTGTGGTTCTGGAATTTCTTCCAGTTCTATTGCGCTCCCACTTATCTCTTTTTTAAGAAATTGAGTTTCCAAAAAGTGGGCATGCTGAGAAACAAAGACCTTTTGTTCCTCCGCGTAATAGGATACCCCCTGGAGTTCTTTGGGTATCCCACAAACTTACATGATACTGAGCGTGCCTCGAGCTTGTGTGCATGCTGCTTTTTTACAAAAGCTGGACATCCCCATATCTTTAGATACTGAAGATAGGGTTTCTTCCCACTCCACATCAGATATGGTATGGTAGGCACTGACTTAGTAGAAACCTTGCTCAAAAGATATGCATCTAATTCTAGTGTATAACCCCAGAAGGATCGCGGCAACTCAGTGTTACTCATCATGGAACGTACCATATCCAATAAGGTTCTGTTACGCATTTCCGATACACCGTTGTGTTGAGGTGTGTATAGAGGAGTAAGCTGAGAGAGAATTCCATTCTCTTATAAGTAATCCAGGAACTCGGTACTTAAGTATTCACCACCTCAATCAGATCTAAGTGTCTTGATAATTTTGCCGGTTTGTTTTTCTGCTTCATTCTTATATTCCCGGAATTTCTCAAAGGCCTCGGATTTATGTTTCATCAAGAATACATGTCCATATGTTTATCACAGAAAACTGCATTTTAATACCACTCATTCATTATCTGTTTTGTTATATATCGGTACTATTAACCAGTGTCTGCTCAGTAAATACAAATTACAGGTATCCATGACACAATACTGGAAACACACTCAAAATCACGGATATTACATTTGTGAGCCGACACTGCAACTGGAACTGCAAACCGACCGATATTCAAAGAGTTTTTGCAAATAAACTATTGTACACACATTTTGGTCCAACACATAGCAAGTGTGCACTGGCTCTTTGATGGCTTGGACAGAGGTGGGGCTGCCATGAAGCTTTTGGGGACAAGTAGTTGACACAAGTGGTGTGTGAGTTAATGCTTAAAAAGTTGTGATGTGATTTAAGGGTGTGATTTCCCTCCAAAACTACTGAGTCCAATCCAGGCTTCTACAAAAAGATCAAACATCACCAGTGGTATTGTGGAGAGCACACATGATCACAGACCCAACACGAGACCCAAAGGCCAACATTCAACCGGCGAAATGATCAAAATTCCCGATCTCGCCGGTCCCATCAAGCCCAATGAGCCCCATTTCTCTTCTGACGTTCCCTTGTTGTCACATCATGCTTACTATATTATTTTTTTATTCTTATTGGGTGCCTATAAAAGCCAGATTAGTGAGCTAGAGAAGGGGGCTCATAGACTCATACATTGGATACTCTCTTTGTTTCTCTTTTGTTTTTGTTCTTGTACATAGCTAGTTGCCTTGAGTTCCTTGCCTTCTCTTGATCTTGCAACCTCTTCATTGAGCTTGCAAGTTTAAGTTTTGGTTATTGAACTCAAGGTTTGTATCATCATTTGAGATTAATAAAGCTTTCGTTTTGCACTTGGGTTCTTAGTATTCTCTATCTTTTACTTACTTGCTATTTATTTCTTGCCATTTACCTACTTGCATTTTATTTCCATACCATTTACTTACTTGCTTGTTGTTCTTTTCTTTTCTTTTTATCATTTCATTTGTTCTTTCTTTTTGTTGTTTGATTGTTTTTGAATATGGTGTTGTTAGGAAAAAGAATGGTTATGTAAGTTAAGGTTTTCCTTTCTCATTTCCTTTGCCCGCTATTTTCCAATTGACTTCGCCCAAACCTTATGCAAGCGCTATGTTAGGCACCTTACCCTACCAAGGTATCGGTGATCCCTAACCGTGACTGGTTGCGTTCGGTTTGGCCGGAGGCGAAAGTCAAGAGACAAGAACGGACGGACAAGGGTCAATAAGCCGGATTTTTCTAATACCGTACCCTAATCCACGTTGTTGCCGATTGATCTAGCTTCAATGGTCAAGCTCGGCTCAAAGGATTGAGTATGGACTTCACTAACTTACACTAACCTATCTATTCCTAACAAACTTATACTTTGCATATACAACACATAGGTTAGAATCGAACAATTCCGCCCCTTGCATTAACTCGTCATAACAAGAACATAAAACGCACTGTCTCCCTGCGGACGACCCATAATCATCGCGGCTAGCTACACGCGACGCCGTCCGGATTGCGGTTAACTTTAGAACTAAAAACGACATGCCCAAAGCGTGTCAATCACCATACCTTGAGAAATCATCCGTAAAAGTAATGAAATAGGAATAACCACTTCTTGCATGTGTATACATTGGACCATACACGTCGCTGTGTATAAGTCCCAAGAGCTCAGTGGCTCTTTCTCTGTGTCCAGTGAACGGAGTCTTTGTCATCTTTCCTTTAAGACATGATTGACAAGTTGCATAGGACTGATATTCGAACGGATCCAAATATCCCTCTTTATGTAACTTCGTCAATCGTGTTTCATTGATTTGACCCAGTCTACAATGCCATAAGAAAGCCTGATTTAATTCTGGAGACTTTCTTTTAAGTGTGTTCTGGACATTGAAAACCTGAGCTTGATTTAATATGTATATACTGTTATCTAGTGTACCTGACCCAATCAAATTTTGATTAAGGTGGATGTGGACCACATCGCTTACAAATGTAAAATCGTAACCTTTTTTAGAAAGTAAAGATACAGAGATGATATTACAAGCCAGACTAGGTACACACAAACAGTTACGCAAAATCAAAATCTACCCACTTGTCAATCCTAGGTGATATTCCCCTACGGATACAACATCCATGCTCATTCCGTTAGCAACCCTAAGAGCCATATTACCTGCCTTGATAACTTTACGGTTTCTCAGAGCCTGTAATGAGTTACAGATATGAGATCCTGATCTGGTAACTAGTACCCAGAAAGTAGAGTTAATTGACAGACATTTTTCAATCATTAACATCCTGAAGCTGAAGCCATAACGTGCTTCGAATCCTGGTTTCTGGCTTTCCAAGCCCTGCAGTCCTTCTGCCAATGCTGTTTCCCATGATAATAGAAACATTCCTCATTCCCTACTGTTAGCCCCGAAACTTTTGCCCTGCCTTTTCCCTCTACCTTACTGAATCCGCCTATCGGCTTGGTGGAGGCCTTCTTCTTCTCTCCTTTGGCTTTCGCCTTGGATCTAAAAGAGGAAGATTCCCTAATAAGCAGAGCGGGTGTCTCCCTTGATTTCTGCAGGGTGCCCTCAGTGCTCCTCAACATGTTGATGTATAACGCTAATCATGATGCGTACTAGTATAAGAATCAATGTCTAACTGCCAATGAAGAATGTGGTACAATATATTTATCCATGGCAATTTCTATAGTGTGCGTGACATGGCAATTACCAACAGTGTGTGTGGGCAATGAATCAGAGCTCGTGCAACAAGAACCGTTAGTAATGGTACAGTGCCCCTATTAATAATATGTCAATGTACAACAGATAATAGGATGCACAATATGATACGCATGGACAAGTCACAACATATAAACATATAGTACAAGGTATTATCACTTGAATCTAGCCATTGGCGCTTAACACCATACAGGCGATTTCCTCATAGATGTTAAATCTACTCACCGGACGATCTCGAGCTAAGTGAATCTGATCACCTATTTCCCCTTCCTAGCTGCGTCCGAAGTCCCCACAAGTGACCCTAGAATCACACAAAACCATAACGAGTGAAATTAGTAAACTTTCCGATAACACACGGACACAAACGCCAAACCAACGAATCGACTCCCACAAGCTACCAAGTGTTAGCTTAGCGGGCTAAACGTGTGCAGCGACATCCTAGACCACTCTTAAGGCTGTTAACTACACGAAACACCCAACGAAAGTTGGATAAATCCGCATCGCACATCATCAAAACGCTTGAATTATAGCAAATCGGTCCCAGATTTTCCTACACAAGAAATTGGAGAAAGTTGCACATGTCATAAGCCTACACATAACCCCAGAAACCCCACGACCAAGAATCACACCAAGTCTCCCCAATCTTGCGGCCAGAAGCAATAAAAATGCGGCCAAAAATTGAACACCTGGGTTAATAGCAGATCTAAACATAGCCCTAAGTCTTAACAAAAATACGATATTAACACTAAACTAAAACATTAACGTATATTAGTGACTAGTTAACCCAAGAACTTCCCCTAGAGCCTAATTAAGAGTTTAACATCATTACCTCACCAAAACTTGGATAAAACCCTATCCATGCAAGCTCCACGACTTCTCAAGAAGGTTAAAACATGCTTAGTTGAGGGTTTAGTGAGGTTTAATGTTGATTTAGGCTTAAGGTTAGTGGAAAAAATATTTCAAGAGAGGATTTTTGGTGAAGAAGAGGAAGAAGAAGAGAATGAGAGAGTGTTGAGGGAAAGAGATAATGAAAGTGGTGAGATGAGAGATGGCTCTTGAGAGCCATGCTCTCTCTCTCTTCATTTAATACCTCCCATGCTTTGTCCCCCATGTCTCCCATGCCTCCATATTATATTCTTTTTCCCTTTTAAAATAAAACCTTGTACTTAAAATACATATGTATATATATAACATGACATAAAATGGTTAAGTGTCATGGCTAGCAAAGCATGGTTAACACATCCTTAACCCTCGATTAGCATGCACATGAGTATGCCTAAAAATACCGCGAGTAAAAAAATAATTAGATAAAATATTAATTAATTGTAGTAAAATATGTGAAAATAATTATTAGTTTAATTTATTAAAACCCACGTTATATCGCTTAATTAACTCTAATCGCGTTTTAAGGTGTTACACATCAGAAATCCAAACATATCTTGAGGCGGTATCACCTGATCAGGGAGATCGTGGATCGCCGGGAGATCGAGGTGCGGAGATGTCACGACCCGAAATGGCACGTGACTGGCTCTTAAATCATATGAAGTCTATAGGACCCCATCTAATTCAAGTAAGCCAAAATCCCAGAAATCTAACCATTTAAAAGAAGAAGATGAAGGAAAACTTGTTTTAAAGTTGCATATAATCACTTTAAAAAGTCGTTGTAAACATTTTTAAAACATCCTATATTTTCCGAAAATTTCGGCAGAGTCTCCTTTGTAAATACTGGCCCCAAACGGGTACAAACATGAATAATATACATAAAGGCATCCCCAAGCGGGAGCTAGCTCTTCATCAATTGACGGTCACAACCATGCAACCAGTATAATATACAACGCCGAAGGGCGAGGTTCAAAACTCAAAAGGAAACTCAAAAACATCAAGAGAACCATAATAATACAACGCGCGACTCTAAAGTCGAAATAACAACAACAGGTTTTCTAAGTCTGAAATAATATACAAGTCTGGTTGATGGAGCTACTAGATACAACTGAATATAATAAATGTACGAGGGTGGTCACGGTGCGAGTGAACCCACCTACCAAAGTAATCACCCGGAATGGAAGCAGTGTGCCAGAAAGCCGCAATGAAACCTGTACGGCAAAACCTGCAAAACACTGTGGCACAACGGGGGTGAGTTGCCAACTCGTGAGTAGAAAACATCACCGAGCAGAAATCGTATGCATGACTCAATCCTAGGTCAATACGATCAGTAAAATCCTCAAATAATATCCTGAACCATATACACATATGTGTAAAAATCTAATATGACCTGAAGCATATAATAATAATGGCAAGGGTAACATCTATGCATAAGTGTGATCCCATGTGCTCGTGCCAGTGCCTCAAGTAGCAGTATGTCACATATATGATGTATGAATGCATGGAAACAAAATACATATAAATTAGAATTTGTTTTATTCTCAATAAGATTTATTTTTAAAATCGAAATATCATCAACGCAATCATCAGAAATTAGTGTCTAGCATCGACACAATATCTCAAATCTCAATATCTAGGGCTCCGGCTATCCGGACTGGCCCCTGGGCTCCGGCTATCCAGACTGGCCCAAACTCCGATCGGTATCCTCCGGATATCCGACGAGTCACAATAAAATCACCGGTTAGTAGTACTCCCCTGTCTCAGGCTCAACGCCATCATCTGCGACCTTCTTGCCCCGGGATACCGTACCGGGTCCACCATGCACCCACAGACGGTTCCTTCTCTTCCTCGAATCGGGTGTATGATATCGCTCAAGAGCCGAGAAAACTCATGGTGTACATATCTCAAATCATATCATGAGAAAACCGCAACTTTCATTTTAAAAAAATGATAATTAGTTTATAAAATCTTGCGGTTTCTCCAAATCCAAAAATCTCATGGAAAATCTGAATCTCGAGAACAAATAAACAGTGAATAAAATATTGGGATCTGGCAATCCGGACTGGCCCTAAAATGATGCATAACAATGAATAATAATATGCATGAAATGGCAAAGTAATAACTGCAATATCTAAACTAGCACAGTAATGATATGTCGAAACTATCAGCTAACAAGCGATGTCAAATAAATAGTATTTTCTAATGTGTATGTGACATGGCAATTACCGATGATGATGTGTGTGAGCCGGCAAGCAGGTGCATGTGGAACATACGCATCATCGGTAATAGTGCTGGTGTCCTGACAGCATGGTTTCATAATAACAATAACAACAAAAGTATATGCATGCAATGCGATAAGAATAATATGAACATGCGGAAAATGATTAGTAAACGCAGCAATAAGAAAAATACGTTTATATAAAATCGAGTCATACAGTCTTTGCATTTGAAATTGCACGAATCGTGGTGTTTAGGATAGGGTCTACGGTGTTTTTAAGAAATGGTACGTCTTTTGAAATATCCGTAGTATCCCTTGGCATATCTTTAAAATATTCACGATTCGTTAGTTTTGAAATATGTATGACTCGGGTCTAGTCTAACATCTATAAGTAAACTGTAGGTCTAAACTAACAGACTAATCGAAAAGGTAAGGAAAACCACCTAACTCTGAGTCGATATATATATAACATATAATAGTCGGTGATCCCGCATCAATAGTATCACCTAAGATACAATATATAACATGACATACTCGAGTCAAGAGTGTGGATCTATCATCAATATATAGCTCGTACGGTAAATCCATCCTGCGGCATCGCAATCTAGGTACGGGTCAAATATCACATTTATCTCATCATTTATCTGGTATCCTTATCATCATATCATGATCTGGGTACTGATCTAAAGTCTAGTACAAACTGATACCATCTATATAAATGTTTGCGTGTGTATGAAAACACACCGTCTAAGGACCCGCTATAAAATCATGTCGTATCTCATAATACGAACCAAATCATATCACCGATCTCGTGGCACTATACCCTATCTTATCGACTCATCTCCAACTACTATATACTATCTTCATCATCCATGTATATGTATACGTACATATATATGCATAGTCCCATACCTATGTGTGTATATATATATATATACATATCTCCATATACGCACAAGTAATAAAATGCATGCGAGTGTGTGTGTGCGAGTGTAAACCTTATTCTAGGGTTTGCGACTACAACTAACTAACGACACTATCATCAAGTTATACTAGGATTTAACCATGAACTTCTAAAGTCTATCTAGATAATCATCTAGTCTCATAATAAACATACTTATATATATACATAAGTATACGTATTCGTACACTACTCTACGAAACTGCGGGGGTGCTATACGCCATCCATCCGACTTCCCCGGTAGATAGATATCTACTCACCTTGATCTTCGCTTGCCGATGCCGATGTCACCACGCGCTTGCTCGCCGTCTCGAAGTCCTCGTGAGGGTACCTACATATCATAACACATCGTATTGCATTAAAATCCGACTCATGACCAAAACGACACACGAATCTCACATAGGTCAAAACCTATGGTCCGCTCATGCAAAAGAACCAAATAACCCTCGAAATCGGCATACAAACGCCGATTGATCGAGAAAACCCCAAACGTACAATTCGTGGTTTCATAACACACTAAACATATATATGAAATAGGGTTTTAAATCATCAAAATTCAAATTCGCTTTAAAAGCTATTTTTCCGAAAACCTAGTAAGCAAAATTAACCGTTTTAATACAAAATCTTGATGTTTTAGCAAAACTAGTGGTCAAAATACTCGCTAATTATCTTAATTAGGCCACATAAAAATTTACTAGATTTTTAATCTTACAATTTGATTTAATTTTAAAACCTAGTTTGCAATATAGCTTAATTATTACAATTTTAAATTAACAATTTGCAAACTAGCAACTAGATTAGGTTTTTCATTTCATAAGGTGATAAATTACACTTTGCAACCATAATTACATAATAAAAACCCTAACATGCATTCAAACCCCTCTCTTGAATTCTCAAGTTTGAAATTGGAACCATAATTAAACACCAATTATGCTAGATTTAAGTAATTAAACAACAAATTAAGCAAATGGGTTAGAATTTATACCCAACAAATTGAAGATCCCACAAGCAAACTTAGCCCTCCAAATTAGCTTCTTTTCTTCAAGAACCATACTAGATAGGCTAAGGAAAAATGGGTAGGGGTTGGATTTTGATTTTGTGAGGTTTTTGTGTTGATTTTTGGGCATTTTATGGAATTTTTTGTGGTGAAAGAGGGGAGAACAAGGGGAGGGGCTGCTGCGGATTTTGGGGAAAGGGGGGCTCGACCATTTGGTGAGAGGGAGAGATAGAGAGTGATAATTTTTGTTGGAACAAAAAAAACACAAGTCAACAAAGCCCATACCTCATTCTTTTCTTTTCTTTTTCTATTAATTTGTGCAAATGGGAACGAGTTGGAGGGCTTGTCAAAAGAGTGGGGGCTGCCACAAATTGGCTCGGCCATGAGGAGAGGGGAAAGAGGGTAAGGTGTGGGTGTGTGGGTTAGTGTAGGAACTTCTCCAATTTTCACATTCATTAAGTCTTTTATTAATTATTTAGTTTTCTTTTATTTTCTAATAACTCATTCCTTAATTTCTAGAACCCTCATGACAACTCCAATTCATTTCAAAGCAACATGTTGCATTTTGTTTTAGTGTGTCATTGTGCACAATTTTGTAATTAACCCATTTAAAATTTGTAATTATCACTAATTAAATGTATTAGTGAAGACTTAAAATAATATTAAAAATAATAAATTTTGGAAAATATTATAGTGAACTAGAAATTTGCATGTGACTCATTATATATCAAATACTAGCAATTACATAGCTAGAATAGGTATATTTAAGTTTAGGTTGAAAATTAATTGTATCTGGGTTTTTATGGAAAACACCAGTTATTTTACCGATTATCCGAAATTTCACCTAAACGATTTTCAAAGCGTTACAATCTTCCCCCTTAATGAAATACGGTCCCCGAATTTAAATTAAAACTCCCCCAAATACTAAAAACATTTCAGCAAAATACTCAAATCGGCGGGGCTCCGAAATCAACAATACATAAAACACATCGTAGCGCAATGAGTGTGCATGAAAAATGAGTATATAAACCAAAATCAAAACTCCGTCAACCATTCCGCAATCATCGGAGTTATGGTAAAGACATCAATGTCCAAAATCCAAAACGAAAACTAATATGATATACTCAAAACCATAATATGTACATAGCCCGCATCTTTGTAACTCGTCAAAACATCTAAAAATTATGCAAGCCAAAGTCTTTTTAAGTCGTTGGGCGATGCGCGTATCACTGCACAGTGGCGGACGTCTATTGTAAGAGAATAACTACATATATATATCCTTTGTTTAATATGCACGTCCCGCCGTTTTGAAAACAATTTAGAAGGGTTTCCTTTGTTAATGTTTTTCGTGTCTTCTTGGACACGTAGGTAAATACTGAGGCTATAGCTCCATTTGGAAATCCCTTCGATAACTATCAATGCATGCAAAAATATATTCAGGTACTGTCCTCTGACTAGTCCTGCTCAGTACTAAAACCAATAGTAAATATCATAAAAAACGTACTGCTCCACAATAATCAATCCCAAAATGTGTATAAGAATGACGCGTGCGTCTGGTGCGCACGGAAATCAAAATCAATAAACGTGCCATACATGTGCACAGAAATAAAATCTAAGTGCAACGGGTGTGCACGAAACACCTGTCAAGGCAACGGGTGTGCTTGACAGCAATGTCAGGTGCATCTGATATGCACGAAAAAAATCCCGATTTAGTGCATCTAGTATGTACCAAAATCGCATCAAGCGCGTCAAGTGTGCGCAAGAATCCAAATCAAGTGCACAAGGTGCACGAAAACAAATATCGAATATCACTATCGAAATCGATGGTATACAACACATCTCAATCCAAATCAGGTATACCGTGGTATATAATCTCACAACTGTGTGCATCTGCGTGCACAAAATCGAATCAAAAATACTAAAAGTGCATGAAATCTATGCCGAAAACACAAGTCAAATTATATGCATACCGAAGGCATGAAATCAAAATCAGCATCTCGAATGACATCAAATCGAATTCAAGTGCAATTGTGGTGCACAAAATCTCAATCATGCAAATAAATCGGCCAAAATATCGAAATCAAAGATGACAGAAACAGTCCCGCTGTAGCACATCCTCTAAAGATCTCTGGCCAACTGTCGTGGTCATTCATAACATGTCTCGTTGACGATGCCGAACTCTAACCTGCAGGGTGTGCACAATATGACCGCTCCTGGGTCCAAGTGTAACGTTTCAGAAATCGTTTTGCGAATTTTTCCGTTTTAGGGAAAAATTGTCGGTTTTTCCCGTTTGAACCCGATTTCGATCAAACGTCCGTATAACCTTACCGACATCTAGTTTAGCTAAAATAAAGCTTGTGCGCAAACTTTAGGGGTATTTGGGAGGTTTTGGTTCAGATAGAATTTTTCCCAAATAAAATATTATTTTAGCCGGTAAAATATGCGCGTAAATCGGGAAAATTTTTCTAAATGAAAATTTTTGGGAATCATCACTAAAATTATTTTAGAACCTTCTTTTTAAATATCTAGATATTTTTTGGTCAAAGGGAATTTTTTTTTTTAAAAAGAAAATGAATAAAAGGTGGCATTTTTGCATTAAATGTGCATTAATTGTTTTCTTTTGCTAGAAAATTCCACACACTTCACCAAAAATCCCCCCATTCTCCCCTTGGCCGGCCCTCCCCTTCCCCTTGCTGCCCTCCATCATTTCCATCCATTTTCAACTCATTTTTCATCAAATAAATCATGAAAAATCTAATTTAATTCATACAAATTCAAATATAATCATTTTTCCTTCATTTCCTTCACTAATCCTTCATGGATCTTCATTAAAGCTTGGTTTTTTATTCTAAGATGTTGGATTAAGTTTCATTTTGTGTTATTGGGGAGGTATAATTCTTACCTTAATCCTTTTATATTTGCTTTAATCTTATTCTAGCTAGTTTAGTTAGCTAATTATGTGTTTAGTTTAGTTTTTATATTATGATTAATTCATTTATTTTTGTTTTAAGAAATTCATGTTAGGGTTAAATTTTGTTTATGTGTTTAGTGTTCTTTTAATGTGTTAATTTGTGTTTTGAAGAAGATTAACCTATTAGAAAATGCTAATTTTTGTTAATGATCACTTTGTTTAATTATGCAATTAGCTTACTAGGTTTTTACTAAAACATAATTAGCGAGTGTTAAAAATATAGGAATGGTTTAGATAGCTTAGTTAAATTATTTTAAGGTGTTTGTTATCGCTAGATATGCATTAGCTTGAAACTAGTGCGGAATTTTGCGATAGGTTACTTACTAGATTTCGGGATTTTTCCGACGTGGGTTCGATTGGTCGTTACGAGATTATATCTATTGTATTCCTCGTAATTCTTGTGTTGTGTTGCGCGATCGGGACGATCGGGGTCCAGTCATGGTGTTTTTTAGCTTAGCGACCCCAATTAGGGTTTTTGGCCGGTATCGTGCGCGATAGATGCGCTAAGCGCGCAGTGTAATTTTCCGGGCATTTTCATCGCGTTTCGTTGTCTTTTCGTCGATGCAAGATATTTGCTTATGTGTTGTGTTTGTGAAATTTTAGGTTCGCAAGCGGGGACTTCGGACGCTACTACAAGGGGAAAACAGGTGGTAGGCTTCACCTAGCTTGGAGCGTTGGTGAGTAGATTTAACATCTACAGGAGAATTGCCCGCATGGCGTTATACGTCAGGGCTAGAGATTTTATTACTTGTCGCATATTCTACGTTATTGTTAGAATTGCGCCTTTACCCTATTACTTAGATGTAGTTGTGTCTGGACTAGTAGTAGTAGGACACTGCACATATTATTGACGATTCATGTTGCACGAGCACTGATTATATGCAACACACACCGTCAATAATTGCCATGTCATACACAAACCACTTATAGATGTTATATTGCTTGGTTAGGGACATTGTGACATTTATTCATACTGCTTATCATATATGTCATTTAGCATACCTGTATTCCTATAGAGTATTGTACCATTAGTGATAGGTACATACACACTCCCTGTCATAGCTACAGGTATACCTTGCACATACTGTTCTTATACCCAGGGGGTATACTATATCATTGCTTATAGGTAGACACATTATCTTGCTATACCTTATTGATTTCACATACATCTGGTTTTAGCTACATGTTTACCTTCACTTGATGTTATTTAGAAGTGGATAAATAGGAACTGCATGATATTTGTATTAACTTGATGCAGTTAATTAGCGGTTTTTCCTTTATATTCTTGCATTTCAGATATGGCGCACATATTATATTCATGGATTTTCGCATTGTTATATGGATTTTTCATGATGTTTTCTGGATTTAGGGACCGTGGTAGTTCATGAAATTATGCATTATTTGAAAGACCCGGTTTCCTTGATATTGATGTTTCCGCAGCCACCATGAGATTTATCGGTTCTGATATATGCCCGATTCGAGGAGTGAGGAGGCACCGTCTGTAGGTACATGGTGGGGCCCGGGGGTACCCCGAAGCAAGAACGATTTCGCGGTGCTAGGCGATGAGGCTTAGGGGAACCATACCATCCGGTGACAGGACCAATGACTCATCGGCTATCGAGTGGATGCCGACGGGAGTCATGTGCGTATGGATACGTCGAGAGGCGAGGGTCAGAGCTAGGCACTCGAGCTCTCGGGATAGCGTATGATACGTAACCATCAGGAGGGCCTGTCATGGAGACAACACCTGATGGATCAGCATTTCTGTATCGATACTTGGCACATTGGTTTCATGATATTTCCAATTACTCATTTGTATATATAACAGGGGATTGAGCCGCTGTTATATATATCCTTACACAAATATTAGGGGAATGGGACGCTAATATATGTGTATTGACCTCATCATATTTATTATGCCATTATATTTAGGCTGTTAGAATTTTGCTGGAGATTTGATTCGGGACATAAGAGATTCATTTAAGATTGGATACTGGAGATATATGTGAGATATACTTGATATGGTACATACGAGATATGTGAGATCCACTTGCTGTTGTACATTCGAGATATGTGAGATATACTTGATAAGGTACATACGAGATATGTGAGATCCACTTGATATTGTACATTCGATATATGTGATATATACTTGATGTTGTACATTCGATATATGTGAGATATACTTGATGTTGTACATTCGGGATATACGGGATATACTTAATATTGTGAAATTGAGGAGAATGCGATACTTAGATGATATGAGAGCCAATTTGGGGGCTGATTTGAGGAATTGGGATTTGATTCGTCTTGATGGATTGTGATCCTACCACGATGTCAGGATTCCGTGGAAATGACATATTTCACTCCATACCTCATCTTTATCTATTTGTGCACTGTTTCATGTATTAGGAGTACCTGTTAGTGTACCTTTCATGAGTGTTGCACATTTACATTCTCATACCCCCATTGCATGATTATTGCATACTGTGTCATATCATTATTGTTTTATATATATTGGTTGTACTTGTTAGTGTACTTTCCATTATTCTACATTCATATGACCTGTTATTACTGTGAATTGCATATCTTAGATTCATGCTGTACGTACATTCCTGCGAGTACCTGCATATGTTATTTACTATTCACGAGTTGGCAACTCACCCCCGTTGTGCCACAGGTGTTACAGAGTGTTCCCCAGAGTAGTCAAGGCTGGCTATTCATCTATCATCTTTTGCTACAGATACCGCATCGGCTCACAGTGTGCTGTTTTGTTCAGGTGGGTTTTGGTGGTTATCTGTATTTGTATTGTATATTCGTTGTATCTTTTACCCTCCATCTACTATTATGTTGTTGACTTAGAGACTTGGTGAGGAAGATATTGTATAAATTGTGGATTTGTTGTCTTTTATACAGTTTCCTTTCTATCGTCTTCGTTTTCTTCGCTGCGGCGTCGTATATTTGTTGTGGTGGTTGTTTTCCACGTTTGGGCGTGGATTTGTTCCCGTTGGGGATGCTTTACATTATATTTATGTTGTACCCATTTTTTGGGTTGGTTTTTATAAAGGAGGTGCTGCCGAAATTTTCAAGAAAGAAAATTGGACTTAAAGAATTTATATTTGAGATTTTTTTAATGGTTTAAACAATGTTTCTTATCTTTTCTTGTCTTTTAATGGTTTAGATTTCTGGGTTTTGGCTTTCTTTTACTACGTTACGCCTGTAGACGTTGCGTAGTATTAGGACCGTCACGTGCTGAAAGGTTCCTAGGCACCCTATAGAGGTCTCACAAGGCATCGAACATGCCATTTTACAAAAATTATGGTGCCGAGAAACCCTAACACGGATCTTAGACTAGAATTCTAGGCGAAAAACTAAACTAGTTAACACTTTAACTAAAAGTTAGATGCTACAACCTTTGTAGATCCGGATTTCCACTTCCTTAGCTCCACGTGGGTGTCCTCTCGCTGTCCATCATGAATCCCGAACTCATTTGTCGGCTTCATCGGAGAAACGGGCGGAATAGGTCGTCGGCTTCGTGTCAAAGACGATCTACGTCGAGGTTGCACAAGCTCAAGCTCCGACTTCACAAAGTTCTGAAACTTGTGAAGAAAACACCCAAAACAACTTGGCAAGAGGTAGAGGGTGAAGAAATAGGAGGTAGGTTCACTTTAGAATTGGATTTCACTCACTTTTTCTCAAGTTGCCATTGATGGCATCTAGTTTTCTCTCTAGAAGAAGAAACAGAAGATGAGGCTAGAATATGATAAGTGTTGTGAAAAAGAATAATAAAATCAAATACTTATCATGTTCTAACCTAGGTTAAGTGTAGAGAATAAACCATGGTCACTTGAGAGGGTTAGGGTTAAGCATGAAGATAAGGATGGTTACAAAAGTCAAAGCTTCATGAAGCTTCAACTTAAAACAAAAGAAGCCACCGTTCTCATCATAATCATTTTCAAATAAATAAATAAATAAATAAATAAAAATGCAAAACCCTAATCAACACTTAACCATGGTTTAATTCTTTACACTTAACAACAAGATCATGTATCATCAAACATGATACAAATATGTGCACAAAAGTATATCACATATACTTCTTGCACATCAAGTGAGAAAATCCATATAAAGTGAACCAATACTAGTTAATGCAATGTAGTATATCAAATATATAATTATACATTAAATCATTAAATCAACACTTGATTTAACGATCCGGTCATATCGCATATAACCGACTAGTATCCAATGTATCGGCTTATCGAATCAATGATTCGATAACTAGGTCATATCGAATATAACCAATCGAAACATTTATCGCGAGAATGAAATGCGGTATCACATACACGCATTATTCTCGGTCCCGCACATATCTCATATGCGCTCCTATTTCGTTTCGCTTGAGCCAGGAAACCTCTGTGTAGGACTCTAAAGACTCGTCAATACGCCGGTAGCAGATGATGATCATATCATGCATCCACAAGCCGTAAGCGGTCTGCTAAACGTAACGGCCATCCGGGTATTGAGCGATCAGAAGATCGACGAGCTAGCCCGCTCACACTCCTATGAATCCAACCAGTAACACTTACCGTACAGTCCGGTCTGTTCGTCTGATACGTCGCATATCAAGTCTAGGGGTGGTATACGTCAGACCCCAATAACTGATAAGTCATGCCGATGTGAGGCTCATAACGGGTCGAGAAACTACTGGTAACACTTACCAGCAAATCTCTGATCAGCCCTGGCTAGGGACTTCCCTGTTACGGCCAATCGAGCACAGCGCAACATCAACTCCCAATACCGGGAGAGACGAAACCCCTCCTATCGCTCATTGCCTCCATGTGACTCGGGACTGTACCCAAAGACCACCGTTTTGCACGCCCTCATGGACGTGGTAAGGTGGAGATCAAAGCACAGTGGGAATCACACAAGACTCTATGACGATCTCGGGTCTACAGACTAACCTGTACAAGTGTCACCTGAGAACTGCCATCTGACGTGAGGTATAATACCATCTGGGAGTTCTCGGCGAGTCCGTCCAGTGTACCCAGTCTCCACTGAGCACCCGTATACCATTTCTGATGTCAAACACCAATGGATATGGGATCATCCATCGCCCATCACATGGGTCGAGAAGCGTATACGCTAGTCTACACTGGTATATCGATGCCCCGTCTCGATACACCCACGACTAGGGACCTTGAAGGATGTACTTATGGACTACCATGTCCCCACTAGTATGATCTGCATCATAGTCCAGGTAGTCAAGTACAAATCCTAAGGGCTTTACCAACATGTAACTATAAGACAGTATAAAGAGACTAGTGTACATGTTAAGATAAAGAGCAACCAGATAGCATACTATCATGTCGAGCAAGAAAGTCATCTCTATATATGTCCAAGCATCCAATATAATATACATCATCTGTACAATACTGGCCTCTAGGGCATACATACAACTAACAATCTCCCACTTGCACTAAGGCCAGCTGCTGTAGTATCGCATACCGAGCATCCCGAAGAGTCTCTCAAACTGTATCTGGGGAATGGCCTTCGTGAGTGGATCCGCCGTGTTATCCTTCGTGTCAACCCTCCTGACCTCGATCTCCCGGCGATCAACTATCTCCCGGATCAGGTGATACCGCCTCAAAATATGCCTGGATCGCTGATGGGACCTGGGTTCCTTGGCCAAAGCCACTGCTCCATTGTTATCGCAATACAAAGGTATTGGATGCACAATGGATGGAACCACACCAAGTTCAGTAATGAACTTCTTGATCCAGACAGCTTCTTTAGCAGCATCGTTGGCAGCGATGTATTCAGCCTCCATCATCGAGTCTGCCACGGTTTCCTGCTTGGAACTCTTCCAGCTAACCGCCCCTCCGTAAAGGGTAAAGACAAAGCCCGACTGCGACTTAGAGTCGTCCTTATCACTCTGGAAGCTCGAATCGGTAAAGGACTCCACTTGGAGATCTCTGTTACCATACACCAAGAACATATCTCTAGTCCTTCGCAAGTACTTGAGAATGCTCTTCACAGCTGTCCAGTGATTCTCTCCAGGATCAGCTTGATACCTGCTCACTACACTTAGTGAGTATGCTACATCGGGTCTGGTACATAGCATCACATACATGATAGAGCCTACTGCCGAAGCATAGGGTATCCCTTGCATGCGAGCTCTCTCCAAATCAGTCTTGGGAGACATCTCTTTGGAGAGAGTGACTCCAGAGATCGTGGGCAAATTCCCACGCTTGGATTCTTCCATACTAAACCTCTTTAGTATGGTGTCAATGTACCTGGATTGGGACAATCCCAAAATCCGTTTGGATCTATCTCTATAGATCCTAATCCCCAATATGCAGGAGGCATCACCAAGATCTTTCATTGAGAATCTTTGTGATAAGAAGAGCTTGACCGATTGCAGCATAGGAATATCATTTCCTATCAAGAGTATGTCGTCCACGTACAATACGAGGAAGACAACCTTACTCTCTGCCACCTTCTTGTAGATACAAGGTTCATCTGGATTTTTGACGAAATCAAACTCTTTGATAACGACGTCAAAGCAGATGTTCCAACTCCGCGATGCTTGCTTTAATCCATAAATGGATTTAAGCAGCTTGCACACCTTCCCGCTGCTCCCACTGTCTACGAAGCCCTCTGGCTGAGTCATGTACACGCACTCTTCTAAATCACCATTTAGAAAGGCGGTCTTAACATCCATTTGCCAGATTTCGTAATCATGATAAGCAGCGATGGCAAGCATGATCCGGATGGATTTAAGCATAGCCACTTGAGAAAAGGTCTCGTCATAGTCCACACCTGGCCTTTGACGAAAACCCTTTGCTACAAGTCTAGCTTTGAAAGTCTCCACTTTCCCATCTACACCAAGTTTTTTCTTGAAGATCCACTTGCTCCCAATGGGTTTTACCCCTTCAGGAGCAACTTCCAAAGTCCATACTTTGTTGGTGTACATGGATTCCATCTCGGACCGCATAGTATCCAGCCATTTCACTGAGTCCCCACTCGTGATGGCCTGCTCGAAGCTAGTTGGGTCATCATCCTCCATGATGCAATCCTCGCTCCCACCATCTATGAGAAAACCGTAGTATCTCTCAGGTGGGCGAGGAACCCTACTAGATCGGCGGAGAGGCTGAGGTTCATTGGGAGCTACTGAATCCTCTGGTTCCACTAAATCTTCAGTTGTAGTTTGTGTTGCTGGAACCTCTTCCAGCTCTACCTCATCGCCACTAATTTCTTTTGTAAGAAATTCCTTTTCTAAAAAGGTGGCATGTTGAGCAACAAACACCTTTTGTTGTTCACTGTGGTAGAATAGATATCCATACGAATTGCTTGGATATCCTACAAACTTACAAAAAACTGATCGTGCCTCGAGTTTGTCCGGGTTTTGCTTTTTAACATAAGCCGGACAACCCCATATCTTAACTCTTTTAAGAGATGGTCTCTTTCCATTCCATATCTCATATGGAGTGGTAGGCACAGATTTAGTTGGAACTCTATTCAATAGGTATATGGCTGTCTCCAGCGCATATCCCCAGAAGGAAATAGGTAACTCAGCTGTGCTCATCATAGAGCGCACCATATCTAATAGGGCGCGGTTCCTCCGTTCTGATACACCGTTGTGCTGTGGTGTATATGGAGGAGTCAGCTGAGAGAGAATCCCATTCTCTTTTAGGAAGTCCAGGAATTCATTGCTTAAGTATTCTCCTCCTCGATCAGATCGTAGGATTTTAATACTTTTTCCGGTTTGGTTCTCAACTTCTTGTTTATATTCTCTAAATTTCTCAAAAGCTTCTGATTTGTGTTTCATCAGGAACACATACCCGAACCTAGAGAGATCGTCAGTGAATGTAATGAAGTATGAAGAACCATCCCTGGCATGTGTAGACATAGGACCACATAATCACTATGTATCAGCCCTAAGAGTTCGGTAACTCTTTCTCCGTGTCCCGTAAACGGAGTTTTGGTCATCTTGCCTTTGAGACATGACTGGCAAGTGTCATAAGATGAAAATTCAAACGGATTTAAATATCCATCTTTATGCAACTTAGCTAGTCGTGTCGCATTGATGTGACCCAGTCTACAATGCCACAAGAAGGATTCGTTGAGTTCAGAACTCTTCCTCTTGTGTGTGTTTGTTATGCTCAGAACTGTTGATTGATTTAGAACATAAATGCCATTGCATAACGTGCCTGATCCAACCAACTTTTGGTTACGGAAAATGTTCATAACATTGTCCTGTAATACAAAATTATATCCTTCTTTGCTTAATAAAGAAACCGATATAATGTTGCATATCAGGTTCGGCATGTAATAGCATTCGTTCAGAACCAATGTATTACCAGTTGGTAATACAAGGTGATATTCCCCGACAGTCTTAGCTGCAACAATTGCACCATTTCCAACTCTAATGTCTTTATCACCTTCTCCAAGTTCTCTACCTTTCCTGAGCCCATGTAACTGATTACATATATGGGATCCTGACCCGGTATCTAATACCCAGGACGTAGAGCAAATAGAGAAACAATTCTCAGTAACGAACACACCCGAAGAAAATGCATCAACATGTACTTTCTTCATTCGGATGGCATGGGAATCCTGGTATTCCCCTATATCCTGTTCATTCCTATAACTCTTATAAGAAAGAACGGAACCAACGTTCCCCAGCACAGTATAACATGCGGGTTCGGTCAATACATCCATATTATTATCTTCATTAGGACATGAAATGGTCGCTACCTGGAGAGAGAGAGAAGAAAACACTTTAGCGTATGCTCGTGCAAGATCAGATTGGTTATTATCTTATCTAATCAGGATGGCTCCCACTGCTTTTTATCAAATCTTCCTTCAAACCCTAAAAGGAAAGACTAGCCGGGATTAATTACACACTACAAGTTCGCCAATCTTTCAGCCAGGCCAGTGTCGGTACTTTGAGAGAGGTCCCCCGTGCTTTCGCATGAACCTAATTAATGTAAACCTCGTTTTCCCAGAGGCGTAACCCCGTTGACACCTTTCTAGACACCTACTTGATCAGCTAATTGCAATGTGTAAAACTCTCCCAGGAGTAACTCTTACTCGCAGTGGGTATCGGGATCCAACTATCTCATAGAAGGTATGCAATCTCATTGCAAATTTCAACACTTGAAATTCCCGATAATGCTTTTGCCCCTAGCAACTTATGACCTTGGCTAAGGTCAACAAATCATAAGCGCTAGTCAAGTTCAACCCGTCATTTCCTGATTGAATCAAACACACCCGTACGACCCTTGGCTAAGGTCAACAAAGTCGCACGACTACCCTAACTCAATCACATCTCATGTTTTAGCAGATAAATACTAATTAGCTACCGTACACCACGCCTTGGCTAAGGTCAACAAACGCAGCACGAATACTAACTAGTCTCTATCTGAAATGACGGAGGGCTACGCAGGTTTTTTCTGAAAACCTTGAGCGTAATGAACTTGATATCGTTGTAGAATCAAATGAAGTTTTGAAATGGAGTGATTTTGAGGCTTTTCTAGTTTTGCTAAAGGAGTCACTCCCGGTGAAGGGATCTCGGTCCTTTCCTCGTCGAATGAGGTGCGGGATATATCATATATATCGCTGTGCAAAGCAAAAACCCAAAAGCAGTCAAAAGCAAACCGAGTGTGTAGCATCTGCCAGTTATTGCTAAAGGAGTCACTCCCGGTGAAGGGATCTCGGTCCTTTCCTCATCGAATAAGGTGCAGGGTATATCATATATACCGCTGTGCAAAGCAACAACTGTAGCTACCTGTTTTATTTTAAAATTCGATTCCACAACATCTTAGGTTTCTTATCTTTCATTAATCACATTAATGAAGTCCCATCATTTAAATACCTAAACATCACAGATAGATATGACGTACACTTATGCCATCCGCATTCGCCTCGATGTCCCCTCGTGCACCGTTAGGTTAGGTAACTAACGACAGAGCAGGGCAGGGCTAGCGCGGGTGTAAAACATAAGTAACGTCTATATAATATATCATATATACTATATACTATATCCATCACAGAACATCACATTACAGATATCGCAGCAGAAGAAACATATGAAACATTGGATATACTAGGACGTCCATGTTTTCAATACGAGCCAGTATAAAACACGGATTCCACGGTCGTGATGAATAGCCAATCCCACACCCCTAGACCCCTACGAGAGCGGCAAGCAACCCTGCCAATTCTAGGGTTAGGAGACCCGGACTCGACTCCTCGAGTTGGTCTCCCACTGGACCCCAGAACCCAGTTACTTGTGCTCCCCTCCTTGGGTCTATCCTAATGCGGAAAAGTAAATAATATACAAAGGGTGACAACTTCCGCTACCTGGAAGTGCCCCAAATAAAAGAATATTACATACAAGTTTTTACATGAATGAAAATGAAAAACACTCATCTCACATAAAAACCCCCGGCTATTCAAACACGACGATCCAATATAACATATCCAGCAACACATAACATCACATGCCATCAACGTAAGTAAGTATGCATACCCCAATTGTCGTTGACGTATAGCAACGAAACCGGCGATATGAACATACTACACTTACGGTCACAGAAAAGAAAGTGTAAAACTACAACAGTTGGAATCCGCAACCTCTTTAGACATCGCATGCCTAACAGATATAAATCCCGCATTTTAGTCTCATTATCGAAAACTCTTTTCAATATCATATGGGACTAAATTGCTAGATTTATAACATTCATTCAGTTATCTCATAACTACTTGTGAATTCCAATTATTGTATCAGATTCCAGATAAACAGAAAATGTTAAACTTTCCGATCGAACAGTCGAATACCCAAGTTTTCCCGATACAGCTCAACACATGAAATAAGTCTAACAACATTCAGTTCGTGCCTCAGTACCGACGGTCCAGCCGTAGAAGGGTCAAGCCAACGCCTCACATGTGGCACGCCATACTGCCCCAAACCCGAAGGTTCAAAGGGCAGTTCAAGACGGTCACATAATCGAGTTAAGGTTTGTTGTCTTCTAGAGGGTCCATCGCGTTACTTGCACTACTTAGAACGTCGTTAAACTACGGAAAAATCCAACACTTGGAAATTTCCCGACAGGGGAAAAATTGGGTATTTATATCCGGTCGAACTTTTTAACATATTCTGAAAATTATCCGGAAATACACAAAGACGAAATTTGATAATCCGATCGAAACATCGAAGCTCTAAAACACCCCAGAAAATTCAATTCTTGAATAATTATTAAAAATACCCATAAAACTCAGCTACTGAAATGATGAATTACTGTGCAACACAAATTGTGCAAAGTGAACAGTGGGCCGCGGAACAGCGGCAGAAGCCATGCTTCTGCCGCGTTTCCGCGGCTATTTGAACGATTCATGATCTCATGTTTCACCATAATTCTTAGATATTCCTGCTGAATTTTTTAGGCATTTTTAATCTTGAAAAATCCCACTTTTTAGAAAAAGTCCAGAGAGCAAGTTTGGTATTAGGGTTTCGATCCGTTCGGATTTCAAACGTCGTCGGGACTTCGCCTAAGGCTCTAGCTAGGCTCTGATACCACTGAAAGGTTCCTAGGCACCCTATAGAGGTCTCACAAGGCATCGAACATGCCATTTTACAAAAATTATGGTGCCGAGAAACCCTAACACGGATCTTAGACTAGAATTCTAGGCGAAAAACTAAACTAGTTAACACTTTAACTAAAAGTTAGATGCTACAACCTTTGTAGATCCGGATTTCCACTTCCTTAGCTCCACGTGGGTGTCCTCTCGCTGTCCATCATGAATCCCGAACTCATTTGTCGGCTTCATCGGAGAAACGGGCGGAATAGGTCGTCGGCTTCGAGTCAAATACGATCTACGTCGAGGTTGCACAAGCTCAAGCTCCGACTTCACAAAGTTGTGAAACTTGTGAAGAAAACACCCAAAACAACTTGGCAAGAGGTAGAGGGTGAAGAAATAGGAGGTGGGTTCACTTTAGAATTGGATTTCACTCACTTTTTCTCAAGTTGCCATTGATGGCATCTAGTTTTCTCTCTTGAAGAAGAAAGAGAAGATGAGGCTAGAATATGATAAGTGTTGTGAAAAAGAATAATAAAATCAAATACTTATCATGTTCTAACCTAGGTTAAGTGTAGAGAATAAACCATGGTCACTTGAGAGGGTTAGGGTTAAGCATGAAGATAAGGATGGTTACAAAAGTCAAAGCTTCATGAAGCTTCAACTTAAAACAAAAGAAGCCACCATTCTCATCATAATCATTTTCAAATAAATAAATAAATAAATAAATGAAAATGCAAAACCCTAATCAACACTTAACCATGGTTTAATTCTTTACACTTAACAACAAGATCATGTATCATCAAACATGATACAAATATGTGCACAAAAGTATAGCACATATACTTCTTGCACATCAAGTGAGAAAATCCATATAAAGTGAACTAATACTAGTTAATGCAATGTAGTATATCAAATATATAATTATACATTAAATCATTAAATCAACACTTGATTTAACGATCCGGTCATATCGCATATAACCGACTAGTATCCAATGTATCGGCTTATCGAATCAATGATTCGATAACTAGGTCATATCGAATATAACCAATTGAAACATTTATCGCGAGAATGAAATGCGGTATCACATACACGCATTATTCTCGGTCCCGCACATATCTCATATGCGCTCCTATTTCGTTTCGCTTGAGCCAGGAAACCTCTGTGTAGGACTCTAAAGACTCGTCAATACGCCGGTAGCAGATGATGATCATATCAAGCATCCACAAGCCGCAAGCGGTCTGCTAAACGTAACGGCCATCCGGGTATTGAGCGATCAGAAGATCGACGAGCTAGCCCGCTCACACTCCTGTGAATCCAACCAGTAACACTTACCGTACAGTCCGGTCTGTTCGTCTGATACGTCGCATATCAAGTCTAGGGGTGGTATACGTCAGACCCCAATAACTGATAAGTCGTGCCGATGTGAGGCTCATAACGGGTCGAGAAACTACTGGTAACACTTACCAGCAAATCTCTGATCAGCCCTGGCCAGGGACTTCCCTGTTACGGCCAATCGAGCACAGCGCAACATCAACTCCCAATACCGGGAGAGACGAAACCCCTCCTATCGCTCATTGCCTCCATGTGACTCGGGACTGTACCCAAAGACCACCGTTTTGCACGCCCTCATGGATGTGGTAAGGTGGAGATCAAAGCACAGTGGGAATCACACAAGACTCTATGACGATCTCGGGTCTACAGACTAACCTGTACAAGTGTCACCTGAGAACTGCCATCTGACGTGAGGTATAATACCATCTGGGAGTTCTCGGCGAGTCCGTCCAGTGTACCCAGTCTCCACTGAGCACCCATATACCATCTCTGATGTCAAACACCAATGGATATGGGATCATCCATCGCCCATCACATGGGTCGAGAAGCGTATACGCTAGTCTACACTGGTATATCGATGCCCCGTCTCGATACACCCACGACTAGGGACCTTGAAGGATGTACTTATGGACTACCATGTCCCCACTAGTATGATCTGCATCATAGTCCAGGTAGTCAAGTACAAATCCTAAGGGCTTTACCAACATGTAACTATAAGACAGTATAAAGAGACTAGTGTACATGTTAAGATAAAGAGCAACCAGATAGCATACTATCATGTCGAGCAAGAAAGTCATCTCTATATATGTCCAAGCATCCAATATAATATACATCATCTGTACAATACTGGCCTCTAGGGCATACATACAACTAACACGTGCCAATTTCGGGTCGTGACAAAGTTGGTATCAAAGCGCTAGGTTTTTACCTTACGGAGTGTAGGATGACCTTTATATGATGGAGTAGGTAGCTTAAGCAGAGTAACGTAGTGTGTGTATGTCTGCAGCATACTCACGATGCAGTACTCCGTCTAAAGTGACCTAAGTACAATTACTTGAAATTCCTTCCTTGATGATTCATATCCTTGTGATTCGATTTCCGTGTTCATATCGGATCTTATTCCTATTTATAGCCTTTGCCGACGACGACTATGGAGACTCAGTGAGGTGCAGCGAGGGCCGAGGTCAGTATTGACTCGGGGAAAGCGAGGACGACCAGGATGGCACGCTCGTTGCACAGGTGCAGATGGATCCACCTTTGACAGATAGTATCGCTAGGCTTGTGGCAGAGATGCAGAACTTGCGCCAGACGATGAGTTCTTTGGTGGAGACCATTCGAGCGCAGCGACAGGAGGTTGTCACCCCTGTTACCCAGTTGTTCCTTGCGATCAGCACACAGCTTTCTGTCAGTTACATAGCACCAGTGGATGCAGCCCTAGTTGACGAGACACGTATTCCAGAGACTTTGCTGTAGGGTTCCTAGGCACTCTAGTGAGGTCTCACAAGGCATCAACCATGCCAATTTCAAAAATTATGGTGCCTACAAACCCTAAACTACGGATCGTTTGCTAGATGTCTAGGCGAAAAGTAAGCTAGTTAACACTTAACTAAAAGTTTAACGGAAATACAACCTTTGTAGATCCTGTCCTCCACCTCCACGGCTCCGCAACGAGGTCGTCTCCGCTGTCCAAATCAAATCCGGGCTCTAGAGTCGGCTTCGTCGGAGAATGGGTAAGCTAGGTCGTCGATGTCCATGCCGAAGATGATCTACGCCGAAGCATCGCAAGATCAAGCTCTCACTTCACCAAGTCATGAAACTTGTGAAGTAAACACACTCTACTACTTGGCAAGAGGTAGAGGATGAAGAAATAGGAGTTGGGTTAACTTTAGAATTGGATTTCTCACTCTAATTCATCAATCACCGTTGATGAGGTAAGCTTTCTTCTTCAAGTTCAAGGAAGAAGAAGAAGAAAGATGATAAGATAAGTTAATTAGAAAATCAAAAGAATATGAATACTTATCATATTAGAACCATGGTCAAGTGTAGAGAATTAACTAAGGTTAGTTTAATGGTTAGGGTTTAAGATGAAGACAAGAATGGTTACAAAGTCAAAGCTTCATGAAGTTTCAACTAAACTCCAAAATTAGCAACCATTCTTTTCTTATCTAATCAAATTAAATAAATAAATAAATAAGTAATAAAAAGAAAACCCTAATCATTAGATTAACCATGGCTTAATTCATTACACTTAACTATAGTTAAACATGTATCATCAAACATGATACAATCAAGTGTACAAAAGTATATCACATATACAATGTGCACAAACCAAGTGAGAAAATCCGTTTAAAGTGAACCAATACTAGTTAGTGCAAAGTAACATATCAAATATATAATTATGCATTAAATCATTAAATCATCACTTGATTCAATGATCCGGTCATGTCGCACACAACCGACTAGTATTCAATGTATCGGCTTATCGAATCAACGCTTGAATCGATAACTAGGTTATATGGCATACAACCTTTCCGATACATTCATCGCAAGAATGGAATGCGGTATCACATACACGCATCATTCTCGGTCCCGCACATATCTCATATGCGCTCCTATTTCGTTTCGCTTGAGCCAGGAAACCTCTGTGTAGGACACTAAAGACTCGTCAATACGCCGGCAGCAGATGATGATCATATCAAACACCCACAAGCCGCAAGCGGTCTGCTAAACGTAACGGCCACCCGGGTATTGAGCGATCTGAAGATCGACGAGCAAGCCCGCTCACACTCCAGTGAATCCGACCAGTAACACTACCGTACAGTCCGGTCTGATCGTCTGATATGTCGCATATCTCGCCTAGGGGTGGTAAACGTCAGACCCCAATAGCTCAATAAGTCGTGTCGATATGAGGTCTATAACTGTTCGAGAAACTACTGGTAACACTTACCATTAAATCTCAGCAACCCTGGCCAGGGATTTCCTGTTATAGCCAATCGAACACAGCGCAACATCAACCCCCTATACCGGGAGAGACGAATTCCCTCCTATCGCTCATTGCCTCCATGTGACTCGGGACTGTACCCAAAAACCACCGTTTTCACGCCCTCTTGGACGTGGTAAGATGGAAATCAAAGCACAGTGGGAACCACACAAGACTCTATGACGATCTCGGGTCAACAGACTACTCTGTACCAGTGTCACCAGAGAACTGCCATCTGACGTGAGGTATAATACCATCTGGGAGTTCTCGGCGAGTCCGTCCAGTGTACCCAGTCTCTACTGAGCACCCGTATATCATCCCTGATGTCAAACACCAATGGATATGGGATCATCCATCGCCCATCTGTATGAGTCGAGAAGGTATACGCTAGTCTACTCTGGTATATCGATGCCCCGTCTCGATACACCCACGACTAGGGACTTTGAAGGATGTACTTATGGACTACCATGTCCCCACTAGTATGATCCGCATCATAGTCCAGGTAGTCAAGTACAGATCCTAAGGGCTTTACCAACATGTAACAGAGAGACAATCAGCATACACGTTAAGGTAAAGAGCAACCAGATAGCATACTATCATGTCGAGCAAGAAAGTCCTCACTATATATGTCCCAGCATCCACTATAATATACATCCTATGTATAGTAATGGCCTCTAGGGCATACATATAACTAACAATCTCCCACTTGCACTAGGGCCATCTGTAGCAGTGGTTTGAAGTATCTCATACTCAACCATCCCATAAAAGTCTCTCTCTGGGAACAGGCCTTTGTGAGTGGATCCGCTGTGTTGTCCTCTGAGTCTACTCTCCTGACCTCGATCCCCTGGAGATCAACCATCTCCATGATCAGGTGATACTGCCTTAGAATATGTCTGGATCAATGATGGGACCGGCGTTCCTCGGCATAAGCCACAACTCCATTATCTCACAATGGTAGGAACGTAGTTCATCTCATGAACCAATATACACCCAAACAGCCTCTTCGGTAGCATCTTAAGTAGCGATGTATCCTGCCTTTATCGTCTAGTATGCCACGGTATCTAGCTTGGAACTCTTCCAACATACCGTCCCTTTACTGAGGGTATAGACAATGCCTGTGACTGACATTCAGTCGTCTTTATCACCCTGGAACACTTCCAGTGATTTTCCCCAGGATCGATTGATACCATCTCACTACAACTAGTGAGAATTCTAACATCCAATTAGATCTATCTCATAGATCCAAAACCCAGGATTTAAGAGGTATCACTTTGATCCTATATGGAGAATCATTGTGATAAGCGGAGATTGATCGAGTGTAGCATAGGAAACTCCTTCCCTATCAAGAGTATGTCATCCACGTACTCTACGAGGATCATTACTATACTCCCTACTACCTTTTTGTTTATACAAGGTTCATCTACCATTTTAATGATGTCAAACTCTTTGACTTATTCATCAAAACAGATGTTCCAACTCCGCGATGCCTGCTTTATCACATAAAACATCTTGCACACGTTTCCGCTGCTCCCACTGTCTACGAAGCCCTCTGGCTGTGTTCTTATAGACGCTCTCTTCTAAATCATCATTTAGAAAAGCAGTCAAGACACCCAACCACCAGATATCGCAGTCATGGTATGTAGCCGTGGCAAGTAGGATCTGGATGGACTTAAGCATAGATACTGGAAAAGGTTTCATCATTATCCACACCTGGTCAATGATGCACACTTTTAACAAGTCTAGCTTTGAAAGTCTCAACCTTTCCATGTACACCAAGTAATCTTCTCAAGATTTACTTGCTCCTGATGGGGATTTAACCCTTCAGATATAGCAACCAAAGTCCATACTTTGTTGGTGTATAAGGATTCCATCTCAGATCACTAAACATCCAGCCATTCTTACAGAGTCACACTCCTGATGGCCAGCTCGAAACTAGTTGGGTCATCATCTCATGATGCAATCCTCGCTCCTACTGTCATAGAGAAACCGAAATATCTCTCAGGTGGGTGAGGAACCCTACTAGATCGGCGGAGAGGCTGAGGTTCGTTGGTAACTATCGAATCCTTTGGTTCTTTCAAATCATCAGCTGCAGTTTGTATAGCTGGAACCTTTCCAGTTCTACATTACAGACCTTGCCTCGAGCTTGTCCGGATTTTGCTTTCAGACATAGGCCGGACAACCCCAAATCTTAGCTAACTTAAGAAATGGGCTCTTCCTTTTCCATATCACATATGAAGCGGTAGGCAACTGATTTGTTTGGAACCCTATTCAATAGGTATGCAACTTCGTAAGTGCATAACTCCCAAAAAGGAAAAAGGTAACTCAGTATTACTCATCATAGAGCACACCATATCAAATAGGGTGTATCTGCTCCGCCCCGATATACCATCGTTTTATGGTGTATACGGAGGAGTAATGCCGAGAGAGAATCTCACTCTCCTTTAGAATAGTCCAGGATTTCCGTGCTCAAGTATTCTCCTCCTTGATCACATCAAAGGACATAATACTTTTACCCGTATTTTGGTTCTCTACTTCTAACTTATATTCTGTGAATATCTCAAAAGGTTCGGACTTGTGTTTCAACAGGAACATAGGTCTGAATCTCGAAAGATCATCAGAGAAGGTAACGAAGTACAAAGAACCAGTCCTGGCATTTGTAGACTGGGGACCTACATACATCAACATGTATCATCCCAAGAGTTCACTAACTCTTTCTCTGTTTCCAATAAACAGAGCTGTGGTCATCTTATCTTTGTGACATGACTGGCGAGTTTCACAAGATGTAAATTCAAACTGATTTAAATATGCATCTAAATGTAACTCAGCCAGTCGGGTCGCATTGATATGACCTAGTCTACAATACCTCAAGAAGAATTCGTTCATTTCTGAACTCTTCCTCTTGTGTGTGTTCTGTATACTAAAGAACTGTAGTTTGATTTAGAACATCAATGCTTTTAGATAACGTGCCTGAACCGATCAACTTTTGATATAGGAAATGTTCAAAACATTATCCATCTATACAAAATTTTATCATTTCTTTACTAATAAAGAGATTGACATGATTTTGTATATCAGGTTCGGTATCTAATAACATTCGTTCAGAATCAATGTATTGGTAATACAGGGTGACAGTGACCAACAGACTTGGCTGCAACTCTTGCCCCGTTTTCTGCCTCATGAAACTTATCACCCGTTCTCAGTCCTCTACCTTTCTATAGCCCTATGTAACATATTACATATCTGGGATCCTGATCTGGTATCACATACCCAGGACGTAAAGGACACTGAGAAACAGTTCTCTGTAATGAACACACCCGAAGATGATGCATCAGCATGCACTCTCTTCGTTTGGGCGGCACGGGAATTCTGGTATTCCCCAATTTCCTGCTCTGTCTTATAACAATTATAAGTTGGAGCGGGACCAACGTTCCCCAGCTCAGTATAACAAGCGGGTTCGGTCAATATTCCGTATTATTATCTTGATTAAGGCGTGATATGGTCGCTACCTGGAGAGAGAAAGAAGAAAACACTCAGCGTGCGCTCTTGCAATAATAGATTGGTTATTATTTTATCTAATCAGGATGGCTCCCACTGCTTTTTATCAAATCTTCCTTCAAACCCTAAAAGGAAAGACTAGCCGGGATTAATTACACACTACAAGTTCGCCAATCTTTCAGCCAGGCCAGTGTCGGTACTTTGAGGGAGGTCCCCCGTGCTTTCGCACGAACCTAATTAATGTAAACCTCGTTTTCCCTGAGGCGTAACCTCGTTAACACCTTTCTAGACACCTACTTGATCGGCTAATTGTAATGTATAAAACTCTCCCAGGAGTAACTCTTACTCGCAGCGGGTATCGGGATCCAACTATCTCATAGAAGGTATGCAATCTCATTGCAAATTTCAACACTTGAAATTCCCGATAATATTTTGCCCCTAGCGTCCTATGACCTTGACAGAGGTCAACAAACCATAGGCAGCTAGTCAAGTTCAACCCGTCATTTCCTGATTGAAGTAAACCCACCCGCACGACCCTTGACAGAGGTCAACAAGGTCGCACGACTACCCTAAATCAATCACATCATATGCTTATGCAGATAAGCACTAATCAGCTACCGCACACTGCGCCTTGACAGAGGTCAACAAACGCAGCACGAATACTAACTAGTACATATCTGAAATGACGGAGGGCTACGACAGGTTTTTCTGAAAACCTATTGCGTAATGAACTTGATATCGTTGTAGGATCGAATGAATTTTGAAATGGAGTGTTTTTTAGGCTTTTCTAGTTTTGCTAAAGGAGTCACTCCCGGTGAAGGGATCGTCGGTCCTTTCCTCGTCGAATGAGGTGCGGGATATATCATATATATCACTGTGCAAAGCAAAAACTCTTAAAAGCAATCAAAAGACAAACCGAGTGTGTAGCATCTGCCAGTTATTGCTAAAGGAGTCACTCCCGGTGAAGGGATCTCGGTCCTTTCCTCATCGAATAAGGTGCAGGATATATCATATATATCGCTGTGCAAAGCAAGAACTGTAGCTACCTGTTTTATTTTGAAATTCGATTCTACAACATCTTAGGTTTCTTTTATCTCATTAATCACATTAATGAAGTCCCATCATTTAAATACCTAAACATCACAGATAAATACGACGTACACTTATGCCATCCGCATTGGCCTCGATGTCCCCTCGTGCACCGTTAGGTTAGGTAACTAACGGCAGAGCGGGGCAGGGCTAGCGCGGGTGTAAAACATAAGTAACGCCTATATAATATATCATATATACTATATACTATATCCATCACAGAAACATCACATGATCTCATCACAGATATCGCAGCAGAAGAAATATATGAAATATTGGATATACTAGGACGTCCGTGTTTTCAATACGAGCCAGTATAAAACACGGATTCCACGGTCATGATGAATAGCCAAACCCACACACCTAGACCCCTACGAGAGCGGCAAGCAACCCTACCAATTCTAGAGTTAGGAGACCCGGACTCGACTCCTCGAGTTGGTCTCCCACTGGACTCCAGAACCCGGTTACTTGTGCCCTCCTCCTTGGGTCTATCCTAGTGCGGAAAAGTAAATAATATACAACAGGTGACAACTCCCGCAACCTGGAAGCGCCCCAATAAAAGAATATTACATACAAGTTTTTACATGAATGAAAATGAAAAACACTCATCTCACATAAAAACCCCCGGCTATTCAAACACGACGATCCAATATAACATATCCAGCAACACATAACATCACATGTCATCAACGTAAGTAAATATGCGCATCCCAATTGTCGTTGACATATAGCAACGAAACCGGCGATATCACATATTACACTTACGGTCACAGAAAAGAAAGTGTAAAACTACAACAGTTGGAATCCGCAACCACCTCAGACATCGCATGCCTGACCAAATGAATTACTTAGACATTGCATGCCTAACAATTATAAACCCTGCATTTTAGTCTCAAAATCGAAAACACTTTTCAATATCAAGTCGGGCAATTCAACAGGATTCCCGACATCCTGATCGAATGCTCGTCGCAAACTTCTGTAGACGGCCGCACCCCCGATACCGTCGACGAAGTGCACCAAGGCGGAACACCGCTACCGCGAGCACCCGTACGGATGCTTTCGGCGACGGGGTTCTCCTACAGTCACTTGGTCGGGGCTATGGAGTGAAGCTGTCTATTAAGTTTACCCGGCGAGTATCCGCGTACGCTACGTGATTGCGACGGACTTTTGATCGCATCAAAATTCCGTGGCAACCGATCAAGTGAGACTAAACTTCTACGTTTATAATATTCATTTAGTTATCACATAACTATTTGTGAATTCCAATTATTGTATCCCATTCCAGATAAATAGAAAATGCTAAACTTTTCGATCGAACAATCTAACACCCAAGTTTTCCCGATACAGATCAACACATGAAACTAGTCTAACAACATTCAGTTCGTACCTCAGTACCAACGGTCCAGCCGTAGAAGGGTCAAGCCAACGCCTCACATGTGGCACGCCGTACTGCCCCAAACCCGAAGGTTCAAAGGGCAGTTCAAGACGGTCACATAATCGAGTTAAGGTTTGTGTCTTCTAGAGGGACTATCACGTTACTTGCACTACTTAGAACGTCGTTAAACTACGGAAAAATCCAACACTTGGAAATTTCCCGACAGGGGAAAAATTGGGTATTTATATCCGGTCGAACTTTTTAACATATTCTAAAATTTATCCGGAAAGCCACACAGACAAAATTTGATACCCCGATCGAAATACCGAATCCCCAAAACAACTGCAGAAATTTCAACTCTGGAATAAATATTAAAAATTCCCAGAAAAACCAGCATTAATAATTATGAGATACTGTGTAAATAGTACTAAATAAAATGGCCGTACCGCCGCGCAACCGCCGCACGAGGCTAGGTCGTGCCGCGGAAGCGCGGCAAGATGAAGGAATTATGGGCACGAATTTCACAGTATATCATATATTAACCTGCTTATTTTTCTGAATATTTTTAATGTGGAAATGACCAGATTTTAAAAATTGGACAGAGAGCATGTTTGAATCGGGGTTTCGGGTTCGTTCGGACTTCAATTTCCGTCTAGACTTCGCCTAAGGCTCTAGCTAGGCTCTGATACCACTGTAGGGTTCCTAGGCACTCTAGTGAGGTCTCACAAGGCATCAACCATGCCAATTTCAAAAATTATGGTGCCTACAAACCCTAAACTACGGATCGTTTGCTAGATGTCTAGGCGAAAAGTAAGCTAGTTAACACTTAACTAAAAGTTTAACGGAAATACAACCTTTGTAGATCCGGTCTTCCACCTCCACGGCTCCGCAACGAGGTCGTCTCCGCTGTCCAAATCAAATCCGGGCTCTAGAGTCGGCTTCGTCGGAGAATGGGTAAGCTAGGTCGTCGATGTCCATGCCGAAGATGATCTACGCCGAAGCATCGCAAGATCAAGCTCTCACTTCACCAAGTCATGAAACTTGTGAAGTAAACACACTCTACTACTTGGCAAGAGGTAGAGGATGAAGAAATAGGAGTTGGCTTAACTTTAGAATTGGATTTCTCACTCTAATTCATCAATCACCATTGATGAGGTAAGCTTTCTTCTTCAAGTTCAAGGAAGAAGAAGAAGAAAGATGATAAGATAAGTTAATTAGAAAATCAAAAGAATATGAATACTTATCATATTAGAACCATGGTCAAGTGTAGAGAATTAACTAAAGTTAGTTTAATGGTTAGGGTTTAAGATGAAGACAAGAATGGTTACAAAGTCAAAGCTTCATGAAGTTTCAACTAAACTCCAAAATTAGCAACCATTCTTTTCTTATCTAATCAAAATAAATAAATAAATAAATAAGTAATAAAAAGAAAACCCTAATCATTAGATTAACCATGGCTTAATTCATTACACTTAACTATAGTTAAACATGTATCATCAAACATGATACAATCAAGTGTACAAAAGTATATCACATATACAATGTGCACAAACCAAGTGAGAAAATCCGTTTAAAGTGAACCAATACTAGTTAGTGCAAAGTAACATATCAAATATATAATTATGCATTAAATCATTAAATCATCACTTGATTCAATGATCCGGTCATGTCGCACACAACCGACTAGTATTCAATGTATCGGCTTATCAAATCAACGCTTGAATCGATAACTAGGTTATATGGCATACAACCTTTCCGATACATTCATCGCAAGAATGGAATGCGGTATCACATACACGCATCATTCTCGGTCCCGGACATATCTCATATGCGCTCCTATTTCGTTTCGCTTGAGCCAGGAAACCTCTGTGTAGGACTCTAAAGACTCGTCAATACGCCGGCAGCAGATGATGATCATGTCAAACACCCACAAGCCGCAAGCGGTCTGCTAAACGTAACGGCCACCTGGGTATTGAGCGATCTGAAGATCGACGAGCAAGCCCGCTCACACTCCAGTGAATCCGACCAGTAACACTACCGTACAGTCCGGTCTGATCGTCTGATATGTCGTATATCTCGCCTAGGGGTGGTAAACGTCAGACCCCAATAGCTCAATAAGTCGTGTCGATATGAGGTCTATAACTGTTCGAGAAACTACTGGTAACACTTACCAGTAAATCTCAGCAACCCTGGCCAGGGATTTCCTGTTATAGCCAATCGAACACAGCGCAACATCAACCCCCTATACCGGGAGAGACGAATTCCCTCCTATCGCTCATTGCCTCCATGTGACTCGGGACTGTACCCAAAAACCACCGTTTTGCACGCCCTCTTGGACGTGGTAAGATGGAAATCAAAGCACAGTGGGAACCACACAAGACTCTATGACGATCTCGGGTCAACAGACTACTCTGTACCAGTGTCACCAGAGAACTGCCATCTGACGTGAGGTATAATACCATCTGGGAGTTCTCGGCGAGTCCGTCCAGTGTACCCAGTCTCTACTGAGCACCCGTATATCATCCCTGATGTCAAACACCAATGGATATGGGATCATCCATCGCCCATCTGTATGAGTCGAGAAGGTATACGCTAGTCTACTCTGGTATATCGATGCCCCGTCTCGATACACCCACGACTAGGGACTTTGAAGGATGTACTTATGGACTACCATGACCCCACTAGTATGATCCGCATCATAGTCCAGATAGTCAAGTACAGATCCTAAGGGCTTTACCAACATGTAACAGAGAGACAATCAGCATACACGTTAAGGTAAAGAGCAACCAGATAGCATACTATCATGTCGAGCAAGAAAGTCCTCACTATATATGTCCCAGCATCCACTACAATATACATCCTATGTATAGTAATGGCCTCTAGGGCATACATATAACTAACAATTGCGAGTTCCAGGACAATGGAGGACCAGTACCGGTGTGCCAGTCCAGGGACAGAGGCCTAGTCATCGAGACAGATTTCGTGACCGTTGTGGGAGTGGCAGAGGCTTAGGACGAAGTTAGTCGTTCAGCTTTCATCCCTTGGAGGGCCAGCAGCCGTCATATGGATGTTTTCGATGCGGGAGCCTTCATCACTTCATCAGGGACTGTTCCTTAGCACCGCGTCAGAGTCGTGTTCTAAGAGGTCATGGGCGCGGAAGGTTTGCTCTGAGGGGTCAGTCTGGCAGAGGAAGGGTTCTGACAGCTGCGGGTAGGAGGCAGGCACAGGAGTTTGCTTCTACTCATCGGGGCGCTCAGGCGTCAAATGCAGAGTTTTCAGGTATCCTTTATTCACATGTTCGTTTGATGTACTTGTTGGTTTTCACTCTTTGTGCCGTGGTTGGGACAAGGATCGTGTTAGCTAGATCAGCCGTTTGTTGTGTTAATTTCTGTCAGCGATTCTTTTGTTGCGCGGCACGTATTTCAGTCGTATGCCAATCGGTTAGGAGATTCAACCGTCACTTGATCCTTCTAGAGAGGTTGGATTTGACGTTCTCCTGGGCATGGATTGGTTATCTACGTGTTAGGCATCTGTGGACTACCGTGAGGAAACAGTCAGAAATTGTTTTCCCGGCGAGTCAGTTCTTGTTGTGCAGGTGGATAGTTGTGCCGCCTCTCACAGCTTGAATTCATCCTTTTTCGCTAGTCAGCTTTTGGAGGAGATGCCGTGGATTCTTGGCGTTTATTCGAGATACCGGAGCCACAGTGGGGTTGTTGGACCGGGTTCCTTTCGTACAAGAGTTTTCCGACGTTCCAGATAAGCTGGCGAAGCTTAGGGAGCTTAAGGATCTGCTGCAGAGTTGTTGTTAGGGAGGTTTGTGTGTCCGAGTGTTTCGCTTTTGGGAGCTCCTATTTTTTTGTTCGTCAAGGAGAAAGACGACAGAGTGCGGTTGTGGATTGATGGATCGTCAATTGAACCGGCTTACGTTGCGGATAGGTATCATTTATCTCGCATTGACGATTTCTTCGATCAGCTCCAGAGTGCGGGACTTTTTCTAAGTTGTTGGGATCAGGTCATCGTCGTTGCGGGTTCGGAGTGATGACATTCCGAATACTGCTCTTGTGCGTGCTATGGCTTTGTGTGTTTTGGTGGTGTCTTTGGACTCGCCAATGCCCTAGCAGCATTCGTGGATATGATGCACCAGATTTGTTCAGGCCGTTCCTCGACCAGTTTTGTTGTGTTATGGACGACATTTTGGTCTTTTCTAGTGTGTCTTGAGGAACAGGAGCAGCACTTAAGGATTTGTTTTGCAGACATTGGTAGAGCCCCAGCTGTTTGCTAGGTTCTCGGAGTGTTCCTTCAGGCTTGTTTGTGTTGACTCCTAGGTCTTATAGTTACGGGAGACGGTTTCGTATGGTTCCGAGGGAGGTCGTGACCGTACAGCTTAGGCCCAGACTTGTTTGCAGGACGGAGGTCCGCTGAATTTGGGCTTAGCAGGTTTTTGCCGCCGTTTCGTGCAGTATTATTAGTGTATTGCTGCACCGTTGACTGGAATGACCGGAATGGAGGTTTCTTTTCTTTGGACTGAGGCATGTGTACGGAGTTTTCGGCAGTTAGAGATTTGGTTAGCAATTGCATCAGTTCTTGCTTTTGGTTCGGGCGACTTTGTGATTTAACTGTAATGTTTCACTAGAGTGTCTCGATTTTGTGTGGTTGTGACACTGCCCGCCGATGCTCGTTCGTTAGAGATACTTGAGTATACTCGGCTGGGTAATGATTCGGAGTCTTTGATTGTGACAAGGGTGTGCTAAGTTAGGAATGCATTTGTGTACCTGATTTTATCGGATAGGGACGTGGAATCCTAGAGCAAGCACATCAGTCAATTCCCTATGTTCATTCAGGTTCCACCAACATTGACGTGACTTGTGAGATAGTTACGGGTGGACATGAATGTAAAGAGAAATTTCAGGTTTCGTTTCAAGGTGTTTTTCTTGTTGTGTGGTTGTGTTAGTTGTTGTCGTTAGTTGGGGATCATCACTAGCCATTGTTAGGGTTCTCCTTCGATAGTTGTTATCAGGAGACACTCCAATTGGCAACCTTTAGGTTAGTTAGGTCGTGTCGATCACCAATCTGTTTTCTGACTCTGTGTAGTAGGATTTTGGGACCTCAGCTAGTCTCTAGACTTCGGAGATGATCCAGTTGGTTCAGGTCAGGATGAGTAGCCCAGTGCAGACAGAGGTCTTATGTCGATTGTGTTGGTCGTAAACTTGAGTTCGCAATGGGGAGATCATGTATTCCTACGGATTTTTCCGATGAATGACGTGTTGAGTTTTGGGAAGCTTATCCCAGAATTTTAGGTCCTTTTGAGATCCTTTAAGCGAGTTAGTTTGTTGCCTTAAATTTGGCACTTCCGCCCAGATTTTGATTATTCACCCCGTATTCTTTGTGTTGATTTTTGCAATTACCTTCATGACTTCCCACATGATTCAGCATCAAACCATATAGTTTTGACGCGATCTTTTCGTTCACCGGCAGCCATTGGTGTAAATGGTTCGGCAGGTGGGGAAACATCGGTCAAGGGTCTTGCTATCTGTGGAGGGTTTTTCTTGGACATAGCCGTTTTGTGAATTGATCACTTGGGAGGTTGTGAGCGAGATTTGGGAGATTTGTACTCATCTTATTGAAGGTACGCGTAGATGAATTTTAATTCGGGGACCGAATTTCTTTAAGGGGGGAAGATTGTAACGTTTCAGAAATCGTTCTGCGAATTTTTCCGTTTTAGGGAAAAATTGTCGGTTTTTCCCGTTTTAACCCGATTTCGATCAAACGTCCGTATAAGCTTACCGGCACCTAGTTTAGCTAAAATAAAGCTTGTGCACGAACTTTAGGGGTATTTGGGAGGTTTTGGTTCAGATAGAATTTTTCCCAAATAAAATATTATTTTAGCCGGTAAAATATGCGCGTAAATCGGAAAAAAATTTCATTTATCATCACTAAAATTATTTTAGAACCTTCTTTTTAAATATCTAGATATTTTTTGGTCAAAGGGAATTATTATTTTTTTTTAAAAAAAAGAAAATGAATAAAAGGTGGCATTTTTGCATTAAATGTGCATTAATTGTTTTCTTTTGCTAGAAAATTCCACACACTTCACCAAAAATCTCCCCATTCTCCCCTTGTCCGGCCCTCCCCTTCCCCTTGCTGCCCTCCATCAGTTCCATCCATTTTCAACTCATTTTTCATCAAATAAATCATGAAAAATCCAATTTAATTCATACAAATTCAAATATAATCATTTTTCCTTCATTTCCTTCACTAATCCTTCATGGATCTTCATTAAAGCTTGGTTTTTGATGCTAAGATGTTGGATTAAGTTTCATTTTGTATTCTTGGTGAGGTATAATTCTTACCTTAATCCTTTTATATTTGCTTTAATCTTATTCTAGCTAGTTTAGTTAGCTAATTATGTGTTTAGTTTAGTTTTTATATTATGATTAATTCAATTATTTTTGGTTTAAGAAATTCATGTTAGGGTTAAATTTTGTTTATGTTTTTAGTGTTCTTTTAAAGTGTTAATTTGTGTTTTGGAGAAAATTAACCTAGTAGAAAATGCTAATTTTTGTTAATGATCACTTTGTTTAATTATGCAATTAGCTTACTAGGTTTTTGTTAAAACATAATTAGCGAGTGTTAAAAATATAGGAATGGTTTGGGTAGTTTAGTTAAGCTATTTTAAGGAGTTTTTTATCGCTAGATATGCATTAGCTTGAAACTAGTGCGGAATTTTGCGATAGGTTGCTTACTAGATTTCGAGATTTTTCCGACGTGGGTTCGATTGGTCGTTACGAGGTTATATCTATTGTATTCCTCGTAATTCTTGTGTTGTGTTGCGCGATCGGGACGATCGGCGTCCAGTCATGGTGTTTTGTAGTTTAGCGACCCCAATTAGGGTTTTTGGCCGGTATCGTGCGCGATAGATGCGCTAAGCGCGCAGTGTAATTTTCCGGGCATTTTCATCGCGTTTCGTTGTCTTTTCGTCGATGCAGGATATTTGCTTATGTGTTGTGTTTGTGAAATTTTAGGTTCGCAAGCGGGGACTTCGGACGCTACGACAAGGGGAAAATAGGTGGTAGGCTTCACCTAGTTTGGAGCGTTGGTGAGTAGATTTAACATCTACAGGAGAATCGCCCGCATGGCGTTATGCGTCAGGGCTAGAGATTTTATTGTAAGTCGATGTACAACACCCCACGACTTGCGGGGAGGCGGAAATATGAAAAACGATCTTGTTCTTTGCTTAAACATCAACTAACCGCATGAATCGAAGCTAAACGATAACTAACATCAAACATAGAAGTTCTAAACTACTATGTGAAGGGATTATACCTAAAGAACCGTGTCCTTCGTCTTTACGAACTCCACCTCCTCTCGGCCTTCTCCAAGTAGTAGAAGATCCACCACGAGAGCGATACTCCAAGCTTTGCCTCTAAACTTGAGGCAACTAGGTTTCTTTAAGTGCTAATCAAAGTACCTAGATGATATAGAGTGAGGGTTATGGATTAAGTAGTCTAACTAATCCTTGTACTCAACACATGAGAGGGGAGGATTAGGGTTTGAAGAGAGAGAGCTTGAGGAGAGAGAAGATGAACATAAATAATGAGAAGAGAAAATGAGTTATCATAATATATATCAAGCATTTTATTTTATCAAGAAAAGAAAAGAAAATGATTTACAACCATACTTGATAAATATCTAATGGTGATTCATCTCCATGAGTCATTAAGCAATTATGAAGCATTAATGACATGGATGAATCATCCATATGACTCACTAATCTCATTCAATGTATATGCCACCTAAACCTCCTTAGTCACCATCTTCTAGAAGCTTCTCGCGCAAATACGAGAACGCCGCTCCTAACCGTGAAAACACGGAAAATCTTTAGACTGTATAAATCCAATAACCTGATACTAGTAACGGGCTTAAACCAAAGCCGACTAGTAAAAATTGTCCGAAAGTCGTACGTGCGTAAACACATGTATGCGTCCGAACCTTTGTCGTAAAACCATACGACCTCTATATCGTTTCTCCTGGAGTAGGGAAACTCTCTGGGTGGGACTCTAGAGACTCGACTACTACGCTGGCAGTGGGTTTAACCACAGACCGCAAGCGGCACTAGCTGTACGTAACGGTCCCCAGGTAGATGTCGATAAGAAGGCCGATGAGGAAACCCATCCGAACTCCTACTGAGTCTGATGTGACAATCTCCATACAGTCCGGTCCGTTCGTCTAAGACTATCGTATATCGGGCCTAGGGGGGCGGCAAGCGTCAGTCCCCTAATAGCGGTATAAGTCATGTCGGAGCATAGCCCATTACACCCTGAGAAACTACTGGAACCTACCCGCAAATCTCGCTTGCCCTGGCCAGGGACTTTACGTAATGGCTCTCTGACACAGCGCGATATCAACCCCCAATACCGGGAGAGACGAATCCTGTCTAACCGCCACTGCCTCTAAGTGCTCGGGACTGCACCCAACTGCTACCTGTTTGCACGACTCCTTTGAGCCGTGGTAGGGTAGCAATCTAAGAACAGTGGGACGCACTCGAGGCGAAGTAGCAGTGTCAAGTCTGCGGACTATGCTGTACTCATGTCACCTGGGAACTGTTCACTGACGACTGGTATAAAACCAACCAACAGTTCCCTGTGAGTCCTATCCGGTGTACCCGTAACCTAACGAGCACCTGTATACTATCTCCAGTACGACGTACTGACGGCTGTGGGACAGACCATCTCCCCAACTGGGATGAGAAGCGTACATACTAGTCTACTCCGGAGTATCGATGCCCTGTCTCGATAATCCAACGACTAGGGACCTAAATAAGGATGTGCTTGTAGACAACCCAGCCCCCACTAGTATGACTGCCATCACAATGCTGGTAGTCAAGCAAGATCCTAAGAGCTCTATCAATACGTATACTCACATATTAAGATAGAAAAACCAAGTGGCATACTACCATGTTTAGCAAGACTGTTATATACATGTGAATATCCCAAGCATCCATTAAGTAATATACAAACTAGTATGATACAGTAATGGCCTTCTAGGGCATAAACAGTAATATTTATTACTTGTCGCATATTCTATGTTATTGTTAGAATTGCGCCTTTACCCTATTACTTAGATGTAGTTGTGTCTGGACTAGTAGTAGTAGGACACTGCACATATTATTGACGATTCATGTTGCACGAGCACTGATTATATGCAACACACACCGTCAATAATTGCCATGTCACACACAAACCACTTATAGATGTTATATTGCTTGGTTAGGGACATTGTGACATTGATTCATGCTGCTTATCATATATGTCATTTAGCATACCTGTATTCCTATAGAGTATTGTACCATTAGTGATAGATACATACACACTCCCTGTCATAGCAACAAGTATACCTTGCACATACTGTTCTTATACCCAGGGGGTATACTATATCATTGCTTATAGGTAGACACATTATCTTGCTATACCTTATTGATTTCACATACATCTGGTTTTAGCTACATGTTTACCTTCACTTGATGTTATTTAGAAGTGGATAAATAGGAACTGCATGATATTTGTATTAACTTGATGCAGTTAATTAGCGGTTTTTCCTTTATATTCTTGCATTTCAGATATGGCGTACATATTATATTCATGGATTTTCGCATTGTTATATGGATTTTTCATGATGTTTTCTGGATTTGGGGACCGTGGTAGTTCATGAAATTATGCATAATTTGAAAGACCCGGTTTCCTTGATATGATGTTTCCGCAGCCACCATGAGATTTATCGGTTCTGATATATGCCCGATTCGAGGAGTGAGGAGGCACCGTCTGTGGGTACATGGTGGGGCTCGGGGGTACCCCGAAGCAAGAACGATTTCGCGGTGCTAGGCGATGATGCTTAGGGGAACCATACCATCCGGTGACAGGACCAATGACTCATCGTCTATCGAGTGGATGCCGATGGGAGTCATGTGCGTATGGATACGTCGAGAGGCGAGGGTCAGAGCTAGGCACTCGAGCTCTCGAGATAGCGTATGATACGTACCCATCAGGGGGGCCAGTCATAGAGACAGCACCTGATGGATCAGCATTTCTGTGTCGATGCTTGGCACATTGGTTACATGATATTTCCAATTACTCATTTTTATATATAACAGGGGATTGAGCCGCTGTTATATATATCATTACACCAATATTAGGGGAATGGGACGATAATATATGTGTATTAACCTCATCATATTTATTATGCCATTATATTTAGGCTGTTAGAATTTTGCTGGAGATTTGATTCGGGACATAAGAGATTCATTTAAGATTGGATACTGGAGATATATGTGAGATATACTTGATATGGAACATATGAGATATGTGAGATCCACTTGCTGTTGTACATTCGAGATATGTGAGATATACTTGATATGGTACATACGAGATATGTGAGATTCACTTGATATTGTACATTCGATATATGTGATATATACTTGATGTTGTACATTCGATATATGTGATATATACTTGATGTTGTACATTCGATATATGTGAGATATACTTGATGTTGTACATTCGGGATATACGGGATATACTTAATATTGTGAAATTGAGGAGAATGCGATACTTAGATGATATGAGAGCCAATTTGGGAGATGATTTGAGGAATTGGGATTTGATTCGTCTTGATGGATTGTGATCCTACCACGATGTCAGGATTCCGTAGAAATGACATATTTCACTCCATACCTCATCTTTATCTATTTGTTCACTGTTTCATGTATTAGGAGTACCTGTTAGTGTACCTTTCATGAGTGTTGCACATTTACATTCTCATACCCCCATTGCATGATTATTGCATACTGTGTCATATCATTATTGCTTTATATATATTGGTTGTACTTGTTAGTGTACTTTCCATTATTCTACATTCATATGACCTGTTATTACTGTAAATTGCATATCTTAGATTCTTGCTGTACGTACATTCCTGCGAGTACCTGCATATGTTATTTACTATTCATGAGTTGGCAACTCACCCCCGTTGTGCCACAGGTGTTACAGAGTGTTTCCCAGAGTAGTCAAGGCTTGCTATTCATCTATCAACTTTTGCTACAGATACCGCATCGGCTCACAGTGTGCTGTTTTGTTCAGGTGGGTTTTGGTGGTTATCTGTATTTGTATTGTATATTCATTGTATCTTGTACTCTCCATCTACTATTATGTTGTTGATTTAGAGACTTGGTGAGGAAGATATTGTATAAATTGTGGATTTGTTGTCTTTTATACAGTTTCCTTTCTATCGTCTTCTTTTTCTTCGCTACGGCGTCGTATATTTGTTGTGGTGGTTGTTTTCCGCCTTTGGGCGTGGATTTGCTCCCGTTGGGGATGCTTTACATTATATTTATGTTGTACCCATTTTTGGGGTTGGTTTTTATAAAGGAGGTGCTGCCGAAATTTTCAAGAAAGAAAATAGGAATTAAAGAATTTATATTTGAGATTTTTTTAATGGTTTAAACAATGTTTCTTATCTTTTCTTGTCTTTTAATGGTTTAGATTTCTGGGTTTTGGCTTTCTTTTACGACGTTACGCCTGTAGAAGTTGCATAGTATTAGGGCCATCACGTGCCAATTTCGGGTCATGACACCAAGTCTTCTCGTATAGTATTCCAGAAAGATCTGTCGAAGTCTCTCCCAAATCTCGTTTCTGCCGAACTGCCCGGAAGTCATCATCCTTTACTAAATCTATCTCTTGTTCCGGAACGGCTGCATACTCATCACGACTCTTTGTGGAAGATATATCTATATACTACACCTCTGCATGCGTATCACATCTCTGATGTCAGCGGAGTGGAACGTCATCTCGTCGAAATCTCGCACGAATCTCTTACTCCACTTTTCTCTAATGTCGACTGATTCGGACTCGTCTCTTCGCGGCTGCATGGTCTGTGCTCCAACGGATATACTCGTATCTGGAGTCTCCTAAGCAATGTATCCCATCACATAATATCCGAACGATGTCGAACTTTTCGATCGATTCGTCAAAGTTCCATAATCCCCCAAGAGCTCAACATCTTGGGTACAGTTTAATAATATCCAGTACATACCGACCAACCGTAGAAGGACAAACCCAAGCCTCATTAAGGGCACCGCTGAACTGCCACAAACCCTAAGGTTTAAAGGCATTCTCATGGTCAATATGTCGAGTTAGGGTTTCATTCTTCTAGAGGGTCCGTATAATTACTTGCATATTTTTCCGAATACTTTAAACTTGGAAAAATGGGTTTATGACATTCAATCGTTTTCTTTCGACTCCGAACGTACCTGCGTGAAGTCTTCTCAAGCTGGAATCAATCAATCTGATGATCTCGCATCGGGGTGTGCAAACGAATCATATGTCCCAGTCATTCATCCTTGGTGACTAGCGATCTTCAATCATATCTCTATGTACAACTCGTGCTGTAATATCTTCAAACATCTGGGCGATATCTCGTCAGTCGCAATAGCAACTGAATCATTTGTCTACATGCTGTACAGTGCCTCAATCATCATGAATAGTCGGTGCATCGACGATCATCACATTCTGGATGGCCTCTAGCAGTGGCCCAATCCTCTGGTGCTGATCTGCACGTTCGAGAAATTTCGTAAAAGCAACCCAGCAAACGCTCATGGTGCGAAAACACAATAAAACGACGCCTCTATGCAATCGTATGTCCCTGGAATCACGCCCTGGTCACTCCTCGTCTGTGACGAGCTCGTGCTGACCGCAACTCTAGCCGTAGCTCTCTCTTTCTATGCAATCATGGTAGCAAAACCATAAACCGATATCGATGAGGATCGATCATGAATGAATGTAATAATGGGCAAGGAAATGTACATCCTAAGGCTTCTTAAGCGGAGTAGCGTATCGTAAGTATGCCGCGGAACATACACACGGTACGTCACTCTCTTTAAGTCACCTACTCCATCAACCAAGGTTAACCTACGCGACGAATGTTCGGGTCTAATACCCCCTGGACCAAGTCTAAGTTCTTAAGGTCAAGCCTAGGTTCTGAATTGTCACGACCCAAAATTGGCCCGTGACGGCCCTAATACTACGCAACGCCCAAAAACGTAACACAGTAAAAGAAAGCCAAAACCTATAAATCTAAACCATAAAAATACGGAAAAGATAATATAAGTTTTTGAAACATTTGAAATCGCAATCCAAATTCTTTAAAAAAGTCCCACTTTCTTTGTTTAAAATTTTGGCAACACCCCCTTTTTGTAAAAACTAGCCAAGATAAATACAACACAAATATACGACGCCGTAGCGAAGAAATAAAGACAATGGAGAGAAAGCTGTACATAAAAGACAACAAATCCACAATTAATATACAATAACTTCCTCACCAAGTCTCTAAGTCAACAACATAATAGTAGATGGGGAGTACAAGATACAACGAATGTACAATATGAAATACAGATAATCATCTAACCCACCTAAGCAAAACAGTACACTGTGAGCCGATGCGATATCTGTAGCAAAATATGATAGATGGATACTGAATAGCGGAATAGCCTGCCTCGACTACTCTGGGGAACAACCTGAAACACCTGTGGCACAACGGGGGTGAGTTGCCAACTCGTGAATAGTAGTTAACATATGCAGGTAATCGCAGAAATGTACGTACAGCATGAATCTAAGATATGCGATTACAGTAATAACATGTCATGCAAATGCTGAATAATGGAAAGTACACTAGCAGGTACAATCAATATGTAAAGCAATAATAAATTGACAATAGTGTGAAATAACTATGCAATAGGAAAATGAGAAGGCAAATATGCAGCTATCTTGAAGGGTACACTAACAGGTACTCCTAAAACATGGAACAGTGCATAAGTGAAAAGGTACGAGGTATGGAGTGAAATATGTCATCCACGGAATCCTGTCATCGTGGTAGGATCACAATCCATCAAGACACTCAAATCCCAATTCCTCAAATCAGCCCCCACATTGGGCTCTCACATCAATATAAGTCTCACATCTCCACAATGTACAATATCGAGTAATCTCCCATAATCCCGAATGTACAAATCAGTAATCACATAGGTATGTCCAATATCCAATCTCAATGAATCACCTAATATCCCAAGTCAAATCTCAAGTAAGAATCTATCATCCTAAAGGTAAATATATACAGAAATAAGTATGATGGGGGCAATACACATATATTAGCGTCCCATTCCACTAATATTGGTATAAGGGTATATATAACAACGGCTAAATCCCCTGTTATATATATAAAGGTGTTAAAGAAATATCATGAAAACCATGTGCCAAGCATCGACACAGAAATCCTGATCACGTATCATACGCTATCCCGAAAGCACGAGTGCCTAGCTCTGACCCTCGCCTTTTGACGTATGCATACGTACATGACTCCCAACGGTGTCTCCGTGATCCCCCGCCGAGTCATGAGTACTGTCACCGGTAGGTACTCGCCCGCCTCCAGGCTCAATCGGCAAAGTCCATCGATCTTCTTGCCGAGGGGAACCATACCGGGCCCCACCATGTACCCTCATACGGCAACCACACCTCGTATGGAGTATAAAATCCGAACCGATAAATCTCATGGTGGCTGCACAAATATCATATCAAGGAAACCGGGTTTTTCAATGTATGCATAATTTCATGAACTCCTGCGGTTCCCAAATCCAGAAATCATCATGTGAAATCAACATAAGAATGCGTAAATCCAAGAATACATATATGCGATATATCTGAAATGCGAGCAAATAAATGAAAATATGTAGCTGAAACCAGATGTATGCGAAATCAATAAGGTACAGCTAAGTATAGGTTTCTACCTATAAATAAAAGATGTCGTATACCCCCTGGGTATAAGTAGAATATGAAGGGTATCCCCTGGGTATAAGTAAAATATGTGCAAGGTATACCTGTAGCTGTATCGCAAGGTGTAGATGTACTTATCACTAATGGTAAGATACACTATAGGTATACCGATAAGCTAGATGTCAAGTATGATAAGCAATAGTATCTATAAAGGGTTGTGTGTGACATGGTAATTATTGACGGTGTGTGTGTAGCATACAATCCGTCCTCGTGCAACATGAACCGTCACTAATATGTGCAGTGTCCTACGGCTGCTAGTCACAGTACAACTATATCAAGCAAATAAGATAAAGGCGCAATTCTAACAATGACGTAGAATATGCGACAGGTATTTGAATCCTAGCCCAGACGCATAACGCCATGCGGGCGATTCCCCTGTAGATGTTAAATCTACTCACCTACGCTCCATGCTAAGTGAATCCTACCATCTGCTCCCCTCTGTAGCAGTGTCCGTAGTCCCTGCCTGCAAACCTGCAAATAAGACATGGAAATCATATATAAGCCAAATATTCCGCAAAACGCGATATCGAACCAAAACGAGAAACTCGCGTCGCGAACTAAACGCGCGTGTGCACGATACGCTGAATCGTGTGTATACGCGTCTAAAACTACCGCGACACGCCGCGATACGCTGGATCACAGAACCCACTCACGTATCGCGCGTATCGCGCAAACACAACGGACATGCAAAACGATATATTGTCCCAGATTTTCCTACAGGTCAAATATTAAAAAACTTGACATGCCAAAGAACTAGACAACACTGCAGAGTACCCTACCCAAAACCCCAAGATTCTACCTCTCTTCCTGGCCGCAAATTGCGGCCAGATTGATTAAACCGGCGGCCATAATTGGGATTGGAGGGTTCGTATTCTGGTGGTGTGTTCTAGACCTAATCAGTATGCTCCAGTATTCTCAAATTTAACCTGAAGGCCCCGGGTCAATAGCAGATCACAGATGTCGTAAAACGACGCCAAAATACGATATTTAGCACAAAAGGCAAACCCTATGGTATTTTAGTGTAATCTGGGTTAAATCTCAGTTGAAGTGACCCTAATAACACTAAAATAAGCTAGGTTAGCTAACACAAACATCACTAAAATAAATTCCCTCATAAATCACCATAATTAGCACTAAACTAGCTAATTAACATAAACCGACGTTAATAAGCACACAAGCTGAGCAACCAGGGGATTTGGGTTTAGAAATATACCCTAAGGTACCCTAGATGGTAGGTGAAGAAGTGGATGGGGGAAGAAGAGAGCTGCTGTAGTTGATGCCTGCGGTTGCTACTGAAGCTGAGGCTGCTTCTGCTGATGATGATGATGGCTGCTGTTGCTGTCTCTGTTGTTGTTGTTGTTGATGTCGAGGTTGTTGTTGCTGCCCCTGGTGCTGCTGCCTTGCTTCTACAGCTGCTACTTGCTTCTCTTGTTGCTGCTGAAGCTCCTGCTGCTGCTGCTCTCAAGAAGCTGGAGCTGATGCTGGTGTTGCTGCCTCTGCTGCTGCTGCCTTGTTGTTGTTGTCTTTGCTGCTGCTGCTGATGATGTGTGGGTGTGTGTGTGAGTTTGAGAGTGAGAGGATGAGAGAAATGAGTGAGAATGAGATAACATCAACAAGTCAACCCCCTCCTCTTTCTCTCTCTTCATTAAATGAAGGCATGGGCAAGCCATCATGCCTCATCATGCTCCCTCTCTCTCTCACCAAGTCAGCACAAAGCAATCATTTAAAAAAAACCCTTTTTAAATTCATTTTATTTTTGAAAAGAACCAAATACAAATAAAAACCCAAAAGCACCTTATACAATATTAAACTAGATTAGGGAATGGTTAGTTCACCATGTTGCTAATCATGGTTAAACCCCCAAAAACAACCCTAGTTATCATCCACAAGTGTGTGCAAGCCTAGGAAAAAATCTAATAAAATACTCATTAAATAGGATAAAATATTTGAAACTTAATTTGGTAAACTTTTTATTAAAAACCATACATTAAAATATAATTAGCTATAAAACACATTCTAAGGTGTTACAATCTCCCCCCTTAAAAGAAATTCGTCCCCGAATTTAAAAATATACCGTTACGCGTACCTTCAAAGAGACGATTACAACTCTCAAATCTCGCTCGCAGCCTCCCAAGTGATTATCTCACTATACGGCTACGTCCAAGAAAAACCCTTCACAAATAGCAAAACCCTTGACCGACGTTTCTCCACTCGCCGGGCCATTAACACAAATGGCTGCTGGTGAACGAAAGATCGCGTCCAAGCTACATGGTCTGATGCTAAATCATGTGAGAAAGATCAAGAAGGTAATTGTAAAGTATCATTACAAGGAATACGGGGTGAAAATTCAATAATCTGGGCGGAAGTGCCAAATTAAAGCCAACGAAACTGACTCGCTTATAGGATCTCAGAAGGACCTAAATCCTGGGACAAGCTTCCCAAAATCCAACACGTCATTCATCGGAAAGTCCGTAGGAATACATGATCTGTCCCTGCGAACTCGAGTCTATGACCAACACAGTCGGCATAAGACCTCAGTTTGCAATGGACAATTCCCATCCTTACCTAACGCAACTGGACCATCTCCGAAGTCTCTAGACTAGCTGGGGTCTAAAATCCTACTTACGCAGAGTCAGAAAAAACAACAGACTGATGATCGACACGACCAAACCCCTAAGCCTAAAGGTTGCCAATTGGAGCGCCTCCCGATAACAGCTATCGAAGAAGAACCCTAACAATGGCGAGTGACGATCCCCAACTGCTGACAACAATCAAAACAAACCCACAACTTAACAAAAACAACTGAGTAAACTGAGTATAACCGGACGACAAGAATCCGAATGGAGTCACACCCTGTCTAAACCTGGGTAGAAACCATAACGAAATTCGTGGAGATTTGCCCCCACTCCTACTTCGGAACGGTAAAAGGTTGCAACTCTCCAGCCGGCCTCAGATGCTCGACCCAAGCACACAAAAAGACAGACACCTTGAAACGAACCCTGACTTCTCTTTACATCCCTGTTCACCCATAACTATCTCGTAAGTCACGTCAATGTTGGTGAAACTTGAAATGAAAAGAGAGAGTTTACAGATGTGCATGTGCTAGTGTAACGTTTTGAAAATCGTTTCGGTGAAATTTCGAAAAATCGGTAAAATAAGGGGGTTTTCTGTAAAAAGTCAGAATACAAATATCTTATTATAAAAATTAAATATACATATTCTAGCTATGTAATTGCTATTGTTTGGTGTTTATTGAGCCGCTGGTTAAATTTCAAATTTTCTGAAAAAAATATTATTTTATTATTATTTTAAGCCGTCACTAATACTTTTAATTAGGGAAAATTACAAATTGGAATGAGTTGAAAAAAATTTTGTGCATCATAAAATATTAAATAAAATTTTATCATGTGGTTTTTGGAACGAAATCATTTGCCAAAACGGTTTAGAAATTATTGAAGAAAAAAGGCTTTTTTTTAGCGTAAATGGATGTTTGGGGTATTGTATTTAGCATTTTTCATCACCCCACACCCGTACCTACACCCACACACCCCCATTCACTTCTCCCCTTGGCTGAATTCAGCAGCCCCCATCTTTTTCCCCACTTGAATTTCAAAGGAAAAGAAATGAAAGAAAAGAAAAGAAAATGGAGAAATGAGGTGGACCTTTGACCTTGAATTGACTTTGACTTCTCCCCCCACTTTCTCTACCTCCCTCTCTCTCCTCTCACCCTCCCATTCCAGCTGACCCCCCTCTCCTACTGCAGCAAAAGCCCCCCCCATTTCCCTTCTCTTTTCTTTTCAAAACTTCATCAAAAATTGCCCCAAAATCCATCAAAAAAATCCCAAAACCCAAATCCGACTCCTACCCATTTTAGCTTAGCCCGTATAGCATGGATCTTTGTGAAAAGAGAGCATTTTCGGAGGCCATGGATGCTTGTGGATCTTCAAATGTTTTTGGATACCCCCATATGGACTTCGAGACGACAAGCAAGCGCGTGGCGACATCGGCACCGGCTAGCGAGGACCAGGTGAGTAGATTTATATCTACGGGAAGAAGTCGGGTGGATGGCGTATAGCACCCCCGCAGTCCGTGGTGATGTATACGGATGCGTATACACACCAACAATTTATGATATGTTGTTAGGATTTATTATTGATGATTTTAGATGGATATTGGTGTTGGATTGGTGCATGGTTACGAAACCTTAGGTAGTGGGTGCACTACACTTACACATACACACATATACATACTTGCATACATTCCTTATTTCATATGTGCGTGTATGGGAATATGTATTTATGTGTTCACATGGGTATGGGACTATGTGTTCATATACTGGATTTGAGGATAGTATTTGGAATTTGAGATGAGTCGATGAGATTGGGCTTGAGGCCAGGAGATCGGTGATGTGATTTGGTTCGTATTGAGATACGACATGATGTTTTAACGGGTCTTCTGACGTAGTAATTCTTACACCCGCATGCATACATAGATGACATCAATATTGTACTAGACGTAGGACATTATTCCGGATCATGATATTTGATAAAGAAGATACCAAATGAATAGTGTGATTGATGTGACTTTGACCCGTACCCAGATTTGGGGATGCCGTACGACGGATTTACGTACGAGCTATATATTGATGATTGATCCGCACTCTTGACTTGGGTTGTCTGATTATAGATATGGTATCGGATATGATATTATTGAGCGGGATCACCGACTAATACATATACAGGTATGTATATACATCGACTCAGATGTTAGGCGGTTTCCTTACCTGTAGTCCAGCTGGTTAGCTTAGCCCTTTAGTTTAGTTTAGTTGTTAGATTAGATTCGATTCTTACCTATTTCAAAAACTAATGAATCGTGGGTATTTTAAAAGACAGCCCAAGGGATCCTACGGAGATTTCAAAAGACGTATCTTTTCATAAAAACACCGTAGCCCCTATTTTCAAAACCCCATGATTCGTGTTATTTCAAAAGGCACCATTTGTAGGACTTATATTAGATTAATGCAGATTAGTTATAGTTGCGTCTAGTTTTCAGCTTCCGCTCATTATTGTGGTTCGCTTCGCATCGCATGCTTATATTATGTTTCGTACTACATTATTGATATCATGCTGTTAGGACACCAACACCATTACCGATGATGCGTATGTACCACGTACACTTACTTGCCGGCTCACACACATCTTCATCGGTAATTGTCATGCCACGTACACTTTAGAAATACTATTGCATTGACATAGGTTGTTAGCTAATAATTTAGACATGATATTAGTGTACTCGCCTTATATGCTAGATTAGACATTGTAGATATTACTTGTTACTTCATGCATGTTAATATTCATTGTTATGCCGCATTCGTGGTTTTTTATGCCGATATGCACTGTTTACATGCTATTGAGGATTGGATTCGGATTTCTATGAGATTTTCGGGTTTTGGGGGAAAACCGCAAAACTTATATAAGCTTCTTTCTCTCTTTAAAATAAAAAGTGCGGTTTTCCCATGCTGTATGAGTCGTCCACCATGAGTTTGCTGATGGATTTCGAGACCCGATTCGAGGAGGCGGATGAACCGTTTCGGGTACATGGTGGACCCGTTAAGGTACCCCGGGGCAAGAAGCGCGTGATGATGACGATGTGAGCCTGGCAGGGGAGCACTACCTACCGGTGATTTTACCCGACGCGTCCGATATCCGGAGGATACCGTCGTGGTCTTGAGATGGATGGTAGGGGCCGGTCTGGACTGACGGTGCCCTAGATATTGTGATTGAGACATTGAGATTTCGAGATATTGAGGTACAGAGACTGTGATACAGAGATATCGAGATATTGGGATTACGTTTTGTGCCGATGCTAGGCACTGTTTTATGCTGATTTCATTATGATACCTCATTTTAAAAATACAAAGGAAATCTCCCTAAATTATGGAAACAGTTCTTCATTTACATGTATTCTGTTTTCATGCATTCATACCTCATTCATATGATATATTGCTACCCTTGGGCACTGACACGGGTACATGAGATTACACTCGGGTTAGATATTTACCCTAGCCTTGTTATAGGCTGCTGGTTATTTATATTTGAGGATGTATATTGATCGTATGACCTAGGATTGCGTCATACATGCGATTTCTATTCGTAGATGTTTTTCTATTCACGAGTTGGCAACTCACCACCGTTGTGCCCCAGTTTCTTGTAGGTTTTGCCGTAAAGGTTTAATTACGGCTTTGCGGGCTCAGTTTCATTCGGGTGACTTGCTGGTAGGTGGGTTTTTCTTGTATCGTACCCATCATATTACCTTGTATAATATTATTCCGTTGTATCTAGTAAATTCCATCAACCAAACATGTATTTATTTTGAGATAGAGACCAGTGATGTTATTCCTTCGACCTTAGAGTCGCGCGTTATTTTTCTGCGGTTTTCTTGTGGATTTGAGTTTCCTTTTGAATTTTGATCCTCGCCGTTGGCGTTGTATATTATATTGCTTGTGTGGTTGTGACCGTCGATTGACGAAGAGCTAGCTCCTGCTTGGGGATGCCTTTTATTGATTTCGTATACTATTCATGTTGTATCCCGTTTGGGAGCCAGTATTTACAAAGGAGACTGCCGAAATTTTCAGTAAATTTTGATGTTCTTAAAAACCGCATAATTCGGCTTATGCTATTAAAACTACTTGTTTTAAATTGGTTTTCCTTCACTCTACTTCTTTTCTTGGTTTGGATTTCTGGGTTTTCGGTTTACTTAGATTACGTACGCCTCAAGACGTTTCGTAGTTTAAGTGCCGGTCATGTTCCGTACTTTCGGGACGTGACAAAGTTGGTATCAGAGCGTTAGGTTTTAACCTTCGGAGCGTAGGATGACCCTTGGTTGATGGAATAGGTGACTAAAGTAGGGTGACGTACCGTTGGTATGTTCCGCGGCATATTTACGACACGCCACTCCACTTAAGAAGCCTTAGGATGTACATTTCCTTGTTCAGTATTATATTCCTTCCTGATCTAGCCTCATCGTTACCAGTTTGGTTTTGCTGCCACGGTTTCGGGCAGGGAGAGCTACGGCTAGAGTTGCGGTCAACAGGAGCTCATCACAAACGAGGACTGACCAGGGCGTGATTCCGGCGACACCCAATTGCAGAGATGTGTCTTTTTACTGTGTTTCAGCGCCACGAGCGTTTGGCGGATCGCCTGTATGAGGTTACTCGGAGGTGCTGATCGACACTAGAGAATTGAGCCAATGATGGAGGCCAGCCAGATTTTGATGACCGTTGGTGTGTTGCTTACTCCTGATGATTGAGGCACGGTTCAGCATGCAGACGAGTGAGCCAGTTATTGCTGCGAATGACGAGATATCGCCCCAGATGTTGGAGCTATTGCAGTACAAGTTGTACTAAGAGATGATAGAAGGTCGCTAGTCATCGAGGATGAATGACTAGGACATGTGGATCGTTCGCCTACCCCGATGCGAGGTCATCAGATAGATTGATTCCAGCTAGAGACGACTTCACGCGGAGACGTTGAGAGTCGACAGAGACGATCGAATGTCAGAAACCTATTATTCCAAGTTTAAGGTAGTCGGAAAGACATGCAGGCAATTCTATGGTCCCTCTAGAAGAATGAAACCCTAACTCGACTTAATGACCGTGTGAAAGCCTTTGAACCTTAGGGTTTGCGGCAGTGTTGCGGCGCCATTAGTGAGGCTTGGGTTTGCCCTTCTACGGCTGGACCACCGATGCTGTGGTATGTACTCGATACTATTAAACTGTACCCAAGATGTTGAGCTCTTGGGGGATTATGAGGTTTTGACGAATCGATTGGATGGCTCGACTTAATTCGGATGCTAGGTGGTGAGATGCATTCTTGGGAGACTCCAGATACGAGGATAGCCGTTGGAGCTCAGTCCATGCAGCCACGACGAGACGATTCCGAAGCAGACGACATTAGAGAAAAGTGGAGTAAGAGGTTCGTACCAGATCTAGATGAGATGACGTTCCACTCCGCCGACATCAGAGATGCGATGCGCATGCCGAGGCATTGTACTTGGACTTACCTTCCAGAAGGAGTCGCGATGAGTATGCAGTCGTTCCAGAGCAAGATGCAGATATAGGAAAGGACAACGACTTCCGGACAGTTAGCCCGAGATTCTTAGAGGATGCACTTGAGCGGTACTGTTCCGCCATTATTGATTTCGATGTTTTGGGTGATTTATTCGTATGATTTGATTTTGATGATTGAGATTTACGATCTTTGCACAGTGTTGCACTTGATATCATTTTCGTGCTTTAGTTTCACATGTTTGTGATTTTACGGTTTTAAACAGTTGAGTTGGTTTTGTGCGTATGCATGCACACGAATTGGTTCCTGCACTCTGTATAGTTATTATATGCTTGCAGTGTGCACTGGACTTCGATTTCGATTGTGATACTCGATATTTGTTTTGTGCACCTTGTGCACCTGATTGATTTTGCGCACGTTCGGCGCTTGATATTGGATTTCATGATTTCGTGCACGATGGATGCACCTGATTTGGATTTTCGCGCATGTTGGGCGCATGGTTTGAAGGATGATTTTGGTGCACACCAGAGGCACTAAATTGAGAATTTTTCGTGCATGTCAGGTGCACCTGATTTTGCTGTCAGGCACACATGTTGCCTACGACAGATGTTTCGTGCACACCCGATGCACTTAGATGTTGTTTCTGTGCGCATGTATGGCACATTCATGGATTTTGATTTCCGTGCGCACCATACGCACGTAGCATTCATGTGCATATTTTGGGATTGATTTCGTATAGAGCAGTACGTTTTTATGATATTGCTATGTGTTTTCGTACTGAGCAGGACTAGTCAGAGGGCAGTACCTGAATATATTTTTGCATGCATTGATAGTTATTGAAGGGATTTCCAGAAAGCGAGCTATAGCCTCAGTATTTACCAACGTGTCTGATATGACACGAAATGTTTAAAACAAGGAGACCCTTCTAAATTGTTTCCAAAACGGCGGAACGTACATTTCAAACAAAGGTATATATGTATATAATTATTTTCTTATGATAGACGTCCGCCACTGTGCAGTGTTATACGCGTTGCACAGCGACTTAAAGAGATTTGGCATGCATTTCCTTCAGATACTTACAAATATAGATTCGATATTTACATGTATAGTTTCGAGTTATGTCATATTGGTTTTGATTTGGATTTGGCATTGATGTCTTCTCCATGACTCCGATGATTGCGGGATGCTTGACGGAGTTTTGATTTGAGTTATATGCTCATTTTTCAAGCGCATGCGCTGCGCTACGATTTGTTTTATGTAGTTACAATTTCGAAGCCCCGACGACTTGATGGTTTTTCTTAGATGTTTTAGTATTTGGGGGAGTTTGAATTTAAATTCGGGGACCGAATTTCTTTAAGGGGGGAAGATTGTAACGTTTTGAAAATCGTTTCGGTGAAATTTCGAAAAATCGGTAAAATAAGGGGGTTTTCTGTAAAAAGTCAAAATACAAATATCTTATTATAAAAATTAAATATACATATTCTAGCTATGTAATTGCTATTATTTGGTGTTTATTGAGCCGCTGGTGAAATTTCAAATTTTCTGAAAAAAAATATTATTTTATTATTATTTTAAGCCGTCACTAATACATTTAATTATGGAAAATTACAAATTGGAATGAGTTGAAACAAATTTTGTGCATCATAAAACATTAAATAAAATTTTATCATGTGGTTTTTGGAACGCATTTGCCAAAACGGTTTAGAAATTATTGAAGAAAAAAGGCTTTTTTTTAGCGTAAATGGATGTTTGGGGTATTGTATTTATCATTTTTCATCACCCCACACCCGTACCCACACCCACACACCCCCATTCACTTCTCCCCTTGAGTGAATTCAGCAGCCCCCATCTTTTTCTCCACTTGAATTTCAAAGGAAAAGAAATGAAAGAAAAGAAAAGAAAATGGAGAAATGAGGTGGACCTTTGACCTTGAATTGACTTTGACTTCTCCCCCCACTTTCTCTACCTCCCTCTCTCTCCTCTCCCCCTCCCATTCGAGTCGACCCCCCCTCTCCTACTGCAGCAACAGCCCCCCCATTTCCCTTCTCTTTTCTCATCAAAACTTCATCAAAAATTGCCCCAAAATCCATCAAAAAAATCCCAAAACCCAAATCCGACTCCTACCCATTTTAGCTTAGCCCGTATAGCATGGATCTTTGTGAAAAGAGAGCATTTTGGGAGGCCATGGATGCTTGTGGATCTTCAAATGTTTTTGGGTACCCCCATGTGGACTTCGAGACGACAACCAAGCGCGTGGCGACATCGGCACCGGCTAGCGAGGACCAGGTGAGTAGATTTATATCTACGGGGAGAAGTCGGGTGGATGGCGTATAGCACCCCCGCAGTCCGTGGTGATGTATACGGATGCCTATACACACCAACAATTTATGATATGTTGTTAGGATTTATTATTGATGATTTTAGATGGATATTGGTGTTGGATTGGTGCATGGTTACGAAACCTTAGGTAGTGGGTGCACTACACTTACACATACACACATATACATACTTGCATACATTCCTTATTTCATATGTGCGTGTATGGGAATATATATTTATGTGTTCACATGGGTATGGGACTATATGTTCATATACTGGATTTGAGGATAGTATTTGGAATTTGAGATGAGTCGATGAGATTGGGCTTGAGGCCAGGAGATCGGTGATGTGATTTGGTTCGTATTGAGATACGACATGATGTTTTAGCGGGTCTTCTGACGTAGTAATTCTTACACCCGCATGCATACATAGATGGCATCAATATTGTACTAGACGTAGGACATTATTCCGGATCATGATATTTGATAAAGAAGATACCAAATGAATAGTGTGATTGATGTGACTTTGACCCGTACCCAGATTTGGGGATGCCGTACGAAGGATTTACGTACGAGCTATAAATTGATGATTGATTTGCACTCTTTTCTTGGGATGTCTGATTATAGATACGGTATCGGATATGATATTATTGAGGCGGGATCACCGACTAATATATATACAGGTATGTATATACATCGACTCAGATGTTAGGCGGTTTCCTTACCTGTAGTCCAGCTGGTTAGCTTAGCCCTTTAGTTTAGTTTAGTTGTTAGATTAGATTCGTTTCTTACCTATTTCAAAAACTAACGAATCGTGGGTATTTTAAAAGACAGCCCAAGGGATCCTACGGAGATTTCAAAAGACGTATCTTTTCATAAAAACACCGTAGCCCCTATTTTCAAAACCCCATGATTCGTGTTATTTCAAAAGGCACCATTTGTAGGACTTATATTAGATTAATGCAGATTAGTTATAGTTGCGTCTAGTTTTCAGCTTCCGCTCATTATTGTGGTTCGCTTCGCATCGCATGCTTATATTATGTTTCGTACTACATTATTGATATCATGCTGTTAGGACACCAGCACCATTACCGATGATGCGTATGTACCACGTACAGTTACTTGCCGGCTCACACACATCTTCATCGGTAATTGTCATGCCACGTACACTTTAGAAATACTATTGCATTGACATAGGTTGTTAGCTAATAATTTAGACATGATATTAGTGTACTCGCCTTATATGCTAGATTAGACATTGTAGATATTACTTGTTATTTCATGCATGTTAATATTCATTGTTATGCCGCATTCATGGATTTTTATGCCGATATGCACTGTTTGCATGCTATTGAGGATTGGATTTGGATTTCTATGAGATTTTCTGGTTTTGGGGGAAAACCGCAAAACTTATATAAGCTTCTTTCTCTCTTTAAAATAAAAAGTGCGGTTTTCCCATGCTGTATGAGTCATCCACCATGAGTTTGCTGATGGATTTCGAGACCCGATTCGAGGAGGCGGATGAACCGTTTCGGGTACATGGTGGACCCGGTAAGGTACCCCGGGGCAAGAAGCGCGTGATGATGACGATGTGAGCCTGGCAGGGGAGCACTACCTACCGGTGATTTTACCCGACGCGTCGGATATCCGGAGGATACCGTCGTGGTCTTGAGATGGATGGTAGGGGCCGGTCTGGACTGACGGCGCCCTAGATATTATGATTGAGACATTGAGATTTCGAGATATTGAGGTACAGAGACTGTGATACAGAGATATCGAGATATTGGGATTACGTTTTGTGCCGATGCTAGGCACTGTTTTATGCTGATTTCATTATGATACCTCATTTTAAAAATACAAAGGAAATCTCCCTAAATTATGGAAACAGTTCTTTATTTACATGTATTCTGTTTTCATGCATTCATACCTCATTCATATAATATATTGCTACCCTTGGACACTGACACGGGTACATGAGATTACACTCGGGTTAGATATTTACCCTAGCCTTGTTATAGGCTGCTGGTTATTTATATTTGAGGATGTATATTGATCGTATAACCTAGGATTGCGTCATACATGCGATTTCTATTTGTAGATGTTTTTCTATTCACGAGTTGGCAACTCACCCCCGTTGTGCCCCAGTTCCTTGCAGGTTTTGCCGTAGAGGTTTAATTACGGCTTTGCGGGCTCAGTTTCATTCGGGTGACTTGCTGGTAGGTGGGTTTTTCTTGTATCGTACCCATCATATTACCTTGTATAATATTATTCCGTTGTATCTAGTAAATTCCATCAACCAAACATGTATTTATTTTGAGATAGAGACCAGTGATGTTATTCCTTCGACCTTAGAGTCGCGCGTTATTTTTCTGCGGTTTTCTTGTGGATTTGAGTTTCCTTTTGAATTTTGATCCTCGCCGTTGGCGTTGTATATTATATTGCTTGTGTGGTTGTGACCGTCGATTGACGAAGAGCTAGCTCCCGCTTGGGGATGCCTTTTTATTGATTTCGTATACTATTCATGTTGTATCCCGTTTGGGAGCCAGTATTTATAAAGGAGACTCTGCCGAAATTTTCAGTAAATTTTGATGTTCTTAAAAACCGCATAATTCGGCTTATGCTATTAAAACTACTTGTTTTAAATTGGTTTTCCTTCACTCTACTTCTTTTCTTGGTTTGGATTTCTGGGTTTTCGATTTACTTAGATTACATACGCCTCGAGACGTTTCGTAGTTTAAGTGCCGGTCATGTTCCGTACTTTCGTGACGTGACAGCTAGGATTACACGTCTCTACCTGATAACATCAGGTACACCCACGCGTCTCTAACTTAGCACACCGTGTCACAAATCAAGGACTCCGAATCATTACCCAGCCGAGTATGCTCAAGTATCTCTGACGAACGAGCATCGGCGGGTAGTGTCTCGTGAAAACGACTAAGGAAAAGTGGTCGGGCGCGGACATGAGCAAGCTGTCCCCTTCGTAGAGACGAACTTAAGCTGTACTCAACGATCACACAAGAACTGTAAATCTGCAGAAGACTATCACAACAATCAAAATCCGCTGCAGGAAGATGTACATTAGGCTCTGGTGGTCCGTGAAAATCTGACATGACTCTCGAACAGATAGTGTCTCCAAATCTCCAACGCAAAACCACCGCGGCCATCTCCAGATCATGAGTGGAATATCCTTCTCGTACTTCCTCCAAATGCAGGGAAGCAAAAGCGATAACTCTATAGTGTCACCTCAGTACACACTCGAGCCCCACTCAAGAAACATTACAGTTAAACAACAAGGTCGCCCGAACCAGAAAGCAAAGGAAGAACTGGTACAATTGTTAACGAAATCTCCAACTGACGAAAACTCCGCACACACGCCTCAGTCCACAGAAAAGAAATCTCCATCTTGGTCAATTCAGTTGACGGTGCAGCACTACTCTAATAATTCTGCACGAAACGGCGGTAAAACCTGCTAAGCCCAAAAATCTACGGACCTCCGTCATGCACACAAGTCTGGGCCTAAGCTGTACGGCCACGATCTCCCTCGGAACCATACGAAACCGTCTCCCGTGACTACAAGACCTAGGAGTCAACACAAAACAAACCTGAAGAAACACTCCGAGAATTTAGCAAACTGCTGGTGCTCTCCCAGTATCTGCATAACAAATCCTCGAGTGTTGCTATTGTCCCTCAAGACACATTAAATAGACCAGAATGTCATAAATAACACAACAAAAACTGGTCGAGGAACGGCTTGAAGAAATCTGGTTCATCACATCTACGAAGGCTGCTAGGGCATCAGTGAATCCAACGACTCACAAAAGCACACAAAGCCCATAGCACGCACAAGGCAGTCTTCGGAATGCCGTCACCCCGAATCCCCAAAAATGATGACCTGATCCCAAGCAAACTTAGAAAATGTCTCGCACTCTGGAGCTGATCAAAGAAATCGTCAATGCGAGGTAAGGGATACCTATCTGCACCGTAAGCCGGTTCAAGTAACGATCCGTCGTTACACAACCTTAAACTGCCGTCTTTCTCCTTGACGAACAGAAATAGGAGCTTCCAAAAGCGAAACACTCTGACGCACAAAACTCCCCAAATTACAACTCTGCAGCTGATCCTTAAGCTCCCTAAGCTTTGCCGGCTCATCCCGAACAACGTCGGAAAACTCTCGCACGAAAGGAACACCGGTCCAACAAACCCTCTGTAGCTACGGTATCACGAATGAACGCCAAGAATCCATGACATCTCCTAAGAAGCCGACTAGCGAAAAAGGCTGAATTCAAGCAGTGAGAGGCGGCACAACTATCCACCTGCACAACAAGAACTGACTTGCCGGAAAAACAACCTGACTGTTTCCTCACGGTAGTCCACAGACGCCTAGCACGTAACTAAACAGTCCGTGCCTAGGAGATCGTCAGATCCAACATCTCTAGGAGGATCAAAACGACGGACGAATCTCTATCTCCTATCCGATTGGCATACAACTGAATACGTGTCGCGTAACAAAAAAATCGCTGACAGAAGTTAGCACAAATACGACTAATCTACCCAACCACGGCACAAGCATGAAAAACAAACGAATACATCAAAAGAACATGCAAATTAAGGATACCTGAGAACTCTGCATTGGACGCCTGCGCGTCCCGATGAGTAGAAGCAAACTCCTGTGTCTGCCCCCTACCCGCAGCTGGCTGAACTCCTCTGGTAGACTGAGCCCTCTGAGCGAACCTTCCACGTCCACGGCCTCTCTGGAAACGATCCTGACGAGGTGCTAAGGAACAATCCCTGACGAAGTGCTGAAGGCTTCCGCATCGAAAACATCCACGCGCTGACTGCTGACCCTCCTGGGAATGAGAGCTAAACGACTGTCCTCGTCCTAAGCCTCTGCTACTCCCGCGACGGCCACGAAATCTGTCTCGATGACCAAACCTCTGTCTCTGGGCTGGTACACTGGTACGAGTCCTCCACAGTCCAGGAATATGTGCCTCGTCAACTGGAGCTGCAACCACTGGTGCTATGTAGGTGACGGACTGCTGCATGCTGATCGTAAGTAACAACTGAGTAACAGGGGTAATAACCTCCTGTCGTAGCGCCCGAACAACATCAACCAATGAACTCATAGTCTGGCGGAATTCCTGCATCTCTACCAAAAGTCTATCAATAGTATATGTCGTAGGCTGATCCGTCTGCACCTGTGCAACTAGAGTGCCATCCTGGTCAGTACTCGTCTCACTCGAGCCAACTCTGACCTCGGCCCTCGCTGCATCACTCTGAGTCCCCATAGTCATCGGCGGCAAGGCTATAAATAGATATAAGATTCGATGAGAATAAGGAATCGAATCTCAAGGATATGAATCATCAAGGAAGGAATTCAAGCAAATTGTACTTAGGTCACTTAATGCAAAGTACCACATCGTGGGTATGCTGCAGACATACGCACACTACGTTCCTCTGCTTAAGCTACCTACTCCATCATACTAAGGTCATCCTATACTCCGAAAGGTAAAACCCAGCACTCTGATACCAACTTTGTCACGACCCAAAATTGGCTCGTGACGGCCCTAATACTACACAACGCCCAAAGACGTAATACAGTAAAAGAAAGCCAAAACCCAGAAATCTAAACCATAAAAATACGAAAAAGATAATATAAGTTTTTGAAACATTTGAAATCGCAACCCAAATTCTTTAAAAAAGTCCCACTTTCTTTCTTTAAAATTTTGGCAACACCCCCTTTTTGTAAAAACTAGCCAAGATGAATACAACACAAATATACGACGCCGTAGCGAAGAAATAAAGACAATGGAGAGAAAGCTGTATATAAAAAACAACAAATCCACAATTAATATACAATAACGTCCTCACCAAGTCTCTAAGTCAACAACATAATAGTAGATGGAGAGTACAAGATACAACGAATGTACAATATGAAATACAGATAATCATCTAACCCACCTAAGCAAAACAGTACACTGTGAGCCGATACAATATCTGTAGCAAATTATGATAGATGAATACTGAATAGCGGAATAGCCTGCCTCGACTACTCTGAGGAACAACCTGAAACACCTGTAGCACAACGGGGGTGAGTTGCCAACTCGTGAATAGTAGATAACATATGCAGGTAATCGCAGGAATGTACGTACAGCATGAATCTAAGATATGCGATTACAGTAATAACATGTCATGCAAATGCTGAATAATGGAAAGTACATTAGCAGGTACAATCAATATGTAAAGCAATAATAACATGACAATAGTGTGCAATAACTATGCAATAGGAATATGAGAAGGCAAATATGCAGCTATCATGAAGGGTACACTAACAGGTACTCCTAAAACATGGACAGTGCATAAGTGAAAAGGTACGAGGTATGGAGTGAAATATGTCATCCACGGAATCCTGTCATCGTGGTAGGATTACAATCCATCAAGACACTCAAATCCCAATTCCTCAAATCAGCCCCCACATTGGGCTCTCACATCAATATAAGTCTCACATCTCCACAATGTACAATATCGAGTAATCTCCTATATCCCGAATGTACAAATCAGTAATCACATAGGTATGTCCAATATCCAATCTCAATGAATCACCTAATATCCCAAGTCAAATCTCAAGTAAGAATCTATCATCCTAAAGGTAAATATATACAGAAATAAGTATGATGGGTGCAATACACATATATTAGCGTCCCATTCCACTAATATTGGTGTAAGGGTATATATAACAACGGCTAAATCCCCTGTTATATATACAAAGGTGTTAAAAAAATATCATGAAAACCATGTGCCAAGCATCGACACAGAAATCCTGATCACGTATCATACGCTATCCCGAAAGCACGAGTGCCTAGCTCTGACCCTCGCCTTTTGACGTATGCATACGTACATGACTCCCAACGGTGTCTCCGTGATCCCCCGCCGAGTCATGAGTACTGTCACCGGTAGGTACTCGCCCGCCTCCAGGCTCAATCGGCAAAGTCCATCGATCTTCTTGCCGAGGGGAACCATACAGGGCCCCACCATGTACCCCCATACGGCAACCACACCTCGTATGGAGTATAAAATCCGAACCGATAAATCTCATGGTGGCTGCGCAAATATCATATCAAGGAAACCGTGTTTTTTTAATGTATGCATAATTTCATGAACTCCTGCGGTTCCCAAATCCAGAAATTATCATGTGAAATCAACATAAGAATGAGTAAATCCAGGAATATATATATGCGATATATCTGAAATGCGAGCAAATAAATAAAAATATGTAGCTAAAACTAGATGTATGCGAAATCAATAAGGTACAGCTAAGTATAGCTGTCTACCTATAAATAAAAGATGTCGTATACCCCCCTGGGTATAAGTAGAATATGAAGGGTACCCCCCTGGGTATAAGTAAAATATGTGCAAGGTATACTTGTAGCTGTATCGCAAGGTGTAGATGTACCTATCACTAATAGTAAGATACACTATAGTTATACCGATAAGCTAGATGTCAAGTATAATAAGCAATAGTATCTATAAAGGGTTGTGTGTGACATGGTAATTATTGACGGTGTGTGTGTAGCATACAATCCGTGCTCAAGCAACATGAACCGTCAATAATATGTGCAGTGTCCTACGGCTGCTAGTCACAGTACAACTATATCAAGCAAATAAGATAAAGGCGCAATTCTAACAATGACGTAGAATATGCGACAGGTATTTGAATCCTAGCCCAGACGCATAACGCCATGCGGGCAATTTCCCTGTAGATGTTAAATCTACTCACCTACGCTCCACCCTAAGTAAATCCTACCATCTGCTCCCCTCTGTAGCAGTGTCCGTAGTCCCTGCCTGCAAACCTGCAAATAAGACATGGAAATCATATATAAGCCAAATATTCCGCAAAACGCGATATCGAACCAAAACGAGAAACTCGCGTCGCGAACTAAACGCGCGTGTGCACGATATGCTGAATCGTGTGTATACGCGTCTAAAACTACCGCGACACGCCGCGATACGCAGGATCACAGAACCCACTCACGTATCACGCGTATCGCGCAAACACAACGGACATGCAAAATGATATATTGTCCCAGATTTTCCTACAGGTCAAATATTACAAAACTAGATATGCCAAAGAACTAGACAACACTGCAGAGTACCCTACGCAAAACCCTAAGACTCTACCCCTCTTCCTGGCCGCAAATTGCGGCCAGATTGATTAAATCGGCGGCCAAAATTGGGATTGGAGGGTTCGTATTCTGGTGGTGTGTTCTAGACCTAATCAGTATGCTCCAGTATTCTCAAATTTAACCTGAAGGCCCCGGGTCAACAGCAGATCACAGATGTCGTAAAACGACGCCAAATTACGATATTTAGCACAAAAGGCAAACCCTATGGCATTTTAGTGTAATCTGGGTTAAATCTCAGTTGAAGTGACCCTAATAACACTAAAATAAGCTAGGTTAGCTAACACAAACATCACTAACATAAATTCCCTCATAAATCACCACAATTGGCACTAAACTAACTAATTAACACAAACCGACGTTAATAGGCACACAAGCTAAGCAACCAGGGGATTTGGGTTCAGAAATATACCCTAAGGTACCCTAGAAGGTAGGTGAAGAAGTGGATGGGGGAAGAAGAGAGCTGCTGTAGTTGATGCCTGCGGTTGCTACTGAAGCTGAGGCTGCTTCTGCTGATGATGATGATGGCTGCTGCTGCTGTCTCTGTTGTTGTTGTTGTTGTTGTTGATGTCGAGGTTGTTGTTGCTGCCCCTAGTGCTGCTGCCTTGCTTCTGCAGCTGCTACTTGCTTCTCTTATTGCTGCTGAAGCTCCTGCTGCTGCTGCTCTCAAGAAGCTAGCGCTGATGCTGGTGTTGCTGCCTCTGCTGCTGCTGCCTTGTTGTTGTTGTCTTTGCTACTGCTGATGATGATGTGTGGGTGTGTGGGTGTGAGTTTGATAGTGAGAGGATGAGAGAAATGAGTGAGAATGAGAGAACACCAACAAGTCAACCCCATCCTCTTTCTCTCTCTTCATTAAATGAAGGCATGGGCAAGCCATCATGCCTCATCAAGCTCCCTCTCTCTCTCTCACCAAGTCAACACAAAGCAATCATTTAAAAAAAAAACCTTTTTAAATTCATTTTATTTTTGAAAAGAACCAAATACAAATAAAAACCCAAAAGCACCTAATACAATATTAAACTAGATTAGGGAATGGTTAGTTCACCATGTTGCTAATCATGGTTAAACCCCCAAAAACAACCCTAGTTATCATCCACAAGTGTGTGCAAGCCTAGGAAAAAATCTAATAAAATACTCATTAAATAGGATAAAATATTTGAAACTTAATTTGGTAAACTTTTTATTAAAAACCATACATTAAAATATAATTAGCTATAAAACACATTCTAAGGTGTTACATGAATATATATAAACGCCCTAGACTCCACATAGTCAAACAAAGACTCGAATCAAGGTTAACCTAGCGCTCTGATACCAACTTTGTCACGACCCGAAATGGCACGCGACTGGCCCTTGAATCATATGAAGTCTATAGGACCCCATCTAATTCAAGTAAACCAAAATCCCAGAAATCTAAACCATTTAAAAGAATAAGATGAAGGAAAACTTGTTTTAAAGTTGCATATAATCACTTTGAAAAATCGTTGTAAACATTTTTGAAACATCCTATATTTTCCGAAAATTTCGGCAGAGTCTCCTTTGTAAATACTGGCCCCAAACGGCTAAAAACATGAATAATATACATAAAGGCATCCACAAGCGGGAGCTAGCTCTTCGTCAATTGACGGTCACAACCACGCAAGCAGTATAATATACAACGGCGAAGAGCGAGGATCAAAACTCAAAAGGAAACTCAAAAACATCAAGAAAACCATAATAATACAACGCGCGACTCTAAGTTCAAAATAACAACAACAGGTTTTCTAAGTCTGAAACAATATACAAGTCTGGTTGATGGAGCTACTAGATACAACTGAATATAATAAATGTACGAGAGTGGTCACGATGCGAGTGAACCCACCTACCAAAGCAATCACCCGGAATGGAAGCAGTGTGCCAGAAAGCCGTAATGAAACCTGTACGGCAAAACCTGCAAGAAACTGTGGCACAACGGGGGTGAGTTTCCAACTCGTGAGTAGAAAACATCACCGAGCAGAAATCGTATGTATGACTCCATCCTAGGTCAATACAATCAGTAAAATCCTCAAATAATATCCTGAACCATATACACATATGTGTAAAAATCTAATATGACCTGAAGAATATAATAATAATGGCAAAGGTAACATCTATGCATAAGTGTGATCCCATGTGCTCGTGCCAGTGCCTCAAGTAGCAGTATGTCACTTATATGATGTATGAATGCATGGAAACAGAATACATATAAATTAGAATTTGTTTTATTATCTCAATAAGATTTATTTTTAAAAATGAAATATCATCAACGCAATCATCAGAAATCAGTGTCTAGCATCGACACAATATCTCAAATCTCAATATCTGGGGCTCCGGCTATCCGGACTGGCCCCTGGGCTCCGGCTATCCGGACTGGCCGAAACGCCAATCGGTATCCTCCGAATATCCGACGAGTCACAATAAAATCATCGGTCAGTAGTACTCCTATGTCTCAGGCTCAACGCCATCATCTGCGACCTTCTTGCCCCGGGGTACTGCACCGGGTCCACCATGCACCCACAGACGATTCCTCCTCCTCCTCGAATCGGGTGTATGATATCGCTCAAGAGCCGAGAAAACTCATGGTGGACATATCTCAAATCATATCATGAGAAAACCGCAACTTTCATTTAAAAAAAATGATAATTAGTTTATAAAATCTTGCGGTTTCTCCAAATCTATAAATCTCATGGAAAATCTGAATCTCGAGAACAAATAAACAGTGAATAAAATATTGGGCTCCGGCAATCCGGACTGGCCCTAAAATGATGCATAACAATGAATAATAATATGCAGGAAATTGTTGGATATATGTATGCCCTAGAGGCCATTATGAGATAGTGTAAGTACTATTGTGTATATATATGTATATTCAGAGGACAGTCTTGCTCGACATGATAGTATGTTATCTAGTTTCACTTTATCTTATGTTCACCTGATCAAGTTTATATTCATTTGGTACAAGTTGATAAAGCCCTAAGGATATTAGCTTGACTACTGGGATTATGATGCGGATCATACTAGTGGGACATCTGTAGTTTATAAGCATATCCTTGAAATGTTTCTAGTCGTAGGTATATCAAGACAGGGCATCGATATTCCAGTGTAGACTGGCGTATACCATTCTTGTTCTATATGATGGGCGATGGATGATCCCATATCCGTCTAGTGTGATGACACCAAAGATAGTATACGGGTGCTCAGTGAGACTGGGTACACTGAACGGACTCATCGAGAACTCCTATATGGTATTATATCATATGTCGAATAGCAGTTCTCAGGTGACACTAGTACAGGTTAGTCTGTAAACCCGAGATCGTCATAGAGTCTTGTGTGTCCTCCCACTGTACTTTGATCTCCACCCTACTACGGCTCTACCAAGTCGTACAAACAGGCGGATTTTAGGTATAGTCCCGAGGCATATGGAGGCAGTGAGCGATAGGAGGGGTTTCGTCTCTCCCAGTATTGGGGGTTGATGCTGTGCTGTGCACGATTGGCTATAACGGGAAGTCCCTGGCCAGGGCTGCTGAGATATTACTGATAAGTGTTATCAGTAAGTTTCTCGATCTGTTATAGACCATATACCGGCATGACTTATTGAGTTATTGGGGTCGACGATTCCATCCCTAGACTCGATATGCAACATATCCGACGAAGAGACCTGACTGTACGGTAAGTGGTTCCAGTTGGATTGACAGGAGTTTTGACAGGTTCGCTTGTTCTTCTTCAGATCGCTCAATACCCGGGTGGCCATTACATTTAGCTGACCGCTTGCGGCTTGTAGATGTTTGATATGATCATCACTTACTAATGGCGTATTGACGAGTCTTAGAGTCCCACATAGAAGTTTCTCGGCTCAGGCGAAACGAAGTGGCGCACATATGAGATATGTGCGGAAGCTCGATTAAATACGAGTATGTGATACTGTATTTTAATCGGGCGTTTTATACTAGTCGGGTCGTATGAGATATAACCGGTTTATTAAATCAAGTGTTGATTTAATATTGACTTTTATCTCATTTATTTAAACCCTTTTCTTTTAATGGATGCATGCATGTATATGTACATGATGATGTGCATACACACATGCGTACATGCAAAAGTATCATGGTTGATGATACAAGTTAGATGGCAATATAAGAATCACATGGTAAATAAATATATATATGGATATTTTTTAATAAAGTTAAAGATAAAGGAAAATAGAAAATGACTCATTTCTTTTTCCATGACTCATTTCTTCTACACTTTTCCATGTTTGACTTTGACTCAACCATGGTTTACCTTTCCTTTGCCTTTAACTCAAAAAGAAAATATCTAGATATTATTTATTAACTATGGTTATTCTTTTGATATTTATCTGTCTCTCTCATTTTCTTTTTGCATTATTCATTCCAAAAGAAAATATCAAGCCATCTTCTTCTTCCTCTCTCTAGCTCTCTCTTGAGTTCTATTTTGAGTTAGATAAAATAAAAGAAAGGGTATTAAGTGAGATTAGCAACCACTACATCATCCTACACAACCCTTGCTACTTTGTGTAGGGTGTTTTGCTTCAAGGTTTTCAAAGATCAAGTGAAGCAACAAGCTTTGGGCAAAGGACTTCGGGTGGATCGTCGTGGACTTGGAGGTGATCTAGCGAACCGTTCCAAACCAAAGGAGATCCAAGGATCCTTCCTAGGAGGTCTACAAAGGTTGTAGTCTCTCCACTTAGTATAAATTAATCTTTTAGATATGATACTTTTAATTGTTACTTCATAATTCTAGTTCGATTCCTAGTTTAGTTTACTTAGCCCCTCATAAATTTAAAGTTACGGCATGTGTGTTGCTTCCAAACCCTAAACGAAGTGTTAAGGAAACCCTACAGTGGTATCAGAGCCAAGCTAGAGCTTTGGAGTAACCTAGACAACGCCCGGGGGGTGCTCTCTGGAAATTTTTCAAAAACCTGGATTTTTTCAAATTAAAAATACTTATACTGGCGATGGATGATCCCATATCCGTCTGGTGTGATGACACCAAAGATAGTATACGGGTGCTCAGTGAGACAGGGTACACTGAACGGACTCACCGAGAACTCCTATAAGGTATTATATTATACGTCGGATAGCAGTTCTCAGGTGACACTGGTACAGGTTAGTCTGTAGACCCGAGATCGTCGTAGAGTCTTGTGTGTCCTCCCGCTGTACGTTGATCTCCACCCAACTACGGCTCTACCGTGTGGTAAAAACAGGTGGATTTGGGGTATATTCCCGAGGAATATGGAGGCAGTGAGCGATAGGAGGGGTTTCGTCTCTCCCGGTATTGGGGGTTGATGTTGTGCTGTGCACGATTGGCTATAACGGGAAGTCCCTGGCCAGGGCTGCTGAGATATTATTGATAAGTGTTATCGGTAAGTTTCTCGATCTGTTATAGACCATATACCGGCATGACTTAGTGAGTTATTAGGGTCGACGATTCCATCCCTAGACTCGATATGCAGCATATCTGACGAAGAGACCGGACTGTACCATAAGTGTTGCCAGTTAGACTGACAGGAGTTTTGACAGGTTCGCTTGTTATTCTTCTGATCGCTCAATACCCGGGTGGCCATTACGTTTAGCTGACCGCTTGCGGCTTGTAGATGTTTGATATGATCATCACCTACTACTGGCGTATTGACGAGTCTTAGAGTCCCACATAGAAGTTTCTCGGCTCAGGCGAAACGAAGTGGTGCACATATGAGATATGTGCGGAAGCTCGATTAAATATGAGTATGTGATACTGTATTTTAATCGGGCGTTTTATACTAGTCGGGTCGTATGAAATATGACCGGTTTATTAAATCAAGTGTTGATTTAATATTGACTTTTATCTCATTTATTTAAACCCTTTTTTTTTAATGGATGCATGCATGTATATGTACATGATGATGTGCATACACACATACATACACGCAAAAGTATCATGGTTGATGATACAAGTTAGATGGAAATATAAGAATCACATGGTAAATAAATATATATATGGATATTTTTTAATAAAGTTAAAGATAAAGGAAAATAGAAAATGACTCATTTCTTTTTCCATGACTCATTTCTTCTACACTTTTCCATCGTTGACTTTGACTCAACCATGATTTATTTTTCCTTTGCCTTTAACTCAAGAAGAAAATATCTAGATATTATTTATTAACTATGGCTATTCTTTTGATATTTATCTCTCTCTCTCATTTTCTTTTTGCATTATTCCTTCCAAAAGAAAATATCAAGCCATCTTCTTCTTTCCTCTCTCTAGCTCTCTCTTGAGTTCTATTTTGAGTTAGATAAAATAAAAGAAAGGGTATTAAGTGAGATTAGCAACCTCTGCATCATCCTACACAACCCTTGCTACTTTGTGTAAGGTGTTTTACTTCAAGGTTTTCAAAGATCAAGTGAAGCAACAAGCTTTGGGCAAAGGACTTCGGGTGGATCGTTGTGGACTTGGAGGTGATCTTGCGAACCGTTCCAAACCAAAGCAGATCCAAGGAGCCATCCTTGGAGGTCTACAAAGGTTGTAGTATCTCCACTTAGTATAAATTAATCTTTTAGATATGATACTTTTAATTGTTACTTCATAATTCTAGTTCGATTCCTAGTTTAGTTTACTTAGCACCTCATAAATTTAAAGTTATGGCATGTGTGTTGCTTCCAAACCCTAAACGAGGTGTTAAGGAAACCGTACAGTGGTATCAGAGCCAAGCTAGAGTTTAAGAGTAACCTAGACGACGCCTGGGGGATGCTCTTTGGAAATTTTTCAAAAACCTGGGTTTTTTCAAATTAAAAATACTTATACTGGTGATGGATGATCCCATATGTGTCTGGTGTGATGACACCAAAGGTAGTATACGGATGCTCAGTGAGACTGGGTACACTGAACGGACTCACCGAGAACTCCTATATGGTATTATATCATACGTCGGATAGCAGTTTTAAGGTGATACTGGTACTGTTTAGTCTGTAGACCCGAGATCGTCATAGAGTCTTGTGTGTCCTCCCACTGTACTTTGATCTCTACCCTACTATGGCTCTACCGAGTCGTACAAATAGGTGGATTTTGGGTATAGTCCCGAGGCATATGGAGGCAGTGAGCGATAGGAGGGGTTTCATCTCTCCCGGTATTGGGGGTTGATGCTGTGCTGTGCACGATTGGCTATAACGGGAAGTCCCTGGCCAGGGCTGCTGAGATATTACTGATAAGTGTTATCAGTAAGTTTCTCGATCTGTTATAGACCATATACCAGCATGACTTATTGAGTTATTGGGGTCGATGATTCCATCCCTAGACTCGATCTGCAGCATATATGATGAAGAGACCGGACTGTACGGTAAGTGTTGCCAGTTGGATTGACAGGTGTTTTGATAGGATCGCTTGTTCTTCTTCTGATCGCTCAATACCCGGGTGGCCTTTATGTTTAGCTGACCGCTTGCGGCTTGTAGATGTTTGATATGATCATCACCTTCTACTGGCGTATTGACGAGTCTTAAAGTCCCACATAGAAGTTTCTCGGCTCAGGCGAAACGAAGTGGTGCACATATGAGATATGTGCAGAAGCTCGATTAAATACGAGTATGTGATATTGTATTTTAATCGGGCGTTTTATACTAGTCGGGTCGTATAAGATATGACCGGTTTATTAAATCAAGTGTTGATTTAATATCGACTTTTATCTCATTTATTTAAACCATTTTCTTTTAATGGATGCATGCATGTATATGTACATGATGATGTGCATACACACATACATACGTGCAAAAGTATCATGGTTGATGATACAAGTTAGATGGCAATATAAGAATCACATGGTAAATAAATATATATATGGATATTTTTGAATAAAGTTAAAGATCAAGGAAAATAGAAAATGACTCATTTCTTTTTCCATGACTCATTTCTTCTACACTTTTCCATGGTTGACTTTGACTCAACCATGGTTTATTTTTCCTTTGCCTTTAACTCAAGAAGAAAATATCTAGATATTATTTATTAACTATGGTTATTCTTTTGATATTTATCTCTCTCTCTCATTTTCTTTTTTCATTATTCATTCCAAAAGAAAATATCAAGCCATCTTTTTCTTCCTCTCTCTAGCTCTCTCTTGAGTTCTATTTTGAGTTAGATAAAATAAAAGAAAGGGTATTAAGTGAGATTAGCAACCACTACATCATCCTACACAACCCTTGCTACTTTGTGTAGGGTGTTTTGCTTCAAGGTTTTCAAAGATCAAGTGAAGCAACAAGCTTTGGGCAAAGGACTTCGGGTGGATCGTCGTGGACTTGGAGGTGATCTAGCGAACCGTTCCAAACCAAAGGAGATCCAGGGAGCCATCCTAGGAGGTCTACAAAGGTTGTAGTCTCTCCACTTAGTATAAATTAATCTTTTAGATATGATACTTTTAATTGTTACTTCATAATTCTAGTTCGATTCCTAGTTTAGTTTACTTAGCACCTCATAAATTTAAAGTTATGGCATGTGTGTTGCTTCCAAACCCTAAATGAGGTGTTAAGGAAACCCTACAGCGGTATCAGAGCCAAGCTAGAGCTTTAGAGTAACCTAGACGACGCCCGGGGGGTGCTCTCTGGAAATATTTCAAAACCTTGGATTTTTTTAGATTAAAAATACTTATACTGGCGATGGATGATCCCATATCCGTCCGGTGTAATGACACCAAAGATTGTATTCGGGTGCTCAGTGTGACTGGGTACACTGAACGGACTCACCGAGAACTCCTACATGGTATTATATCATACGTCGGATAGCAGTTCTTAGTCTGTAGACCCGAGATCGTCATAGAGTCTTGTGTGTCCTCCCTGTGTACTTTTTTCTCCACCCTACTACGGCTCTACCGAGTCGTACGAACAGGTGGATTTTGGGTATAGTCCCGAGGCATATGGAGGTAGTGAGCGATAGGAGGGGTTTCGTCTCTCCCGGTATTGGGGGTTAATGCTGTGCTATGCACGATTGGCTATAACGGGAAGTCCCTGGCCAGGGCTGCTGAGATATTACTGATAAGTGTTATCAGTAAGTTTCTCGATCTGTTATAGACCATATACCGGCATGACATATTGAGTTATTGGGGTCGACGATTCCATCCCTAGACTAGATATGCAGCATATCTGACGAAGGGACCGGACTGTATGGTAAGTGTTGCCAGTTAGACTGACAGGAGTTTTGACAGGTTCGCTTGTTCTTCTTCTGATCGCTCAATACCCGGGTGGCCATTACGTTTAGCTGACCGCGTACGGCTTGTAGATGTTTGATATGATCATCACCTACTACTGGCGTATTGACGAGTCTTAGAGTCCCACATAGAAGTTTCTCGGCTCAGGCGAAACGAAGTGGTGCACATATGAGATATGTGCGGATGCTCGATTAAATACGAGTATGTGATACTGTATTTTAATCGGGCGTTTTAAACTAGTCGGGTCTTATGAGATATGGCCGGTTTATTAAATCAAGTGTTGATTTAATATTGAGTTTTATCTCATTTATTTAAACCCTTTTCTTTTAATGGATGTATGCATGTATATGTATATGGTGATGTGCATACACACATACATACATGCAAAAGTATCATGGTTGATGATACAAGTTAGATGGCAATATAAGAATCACATGGTAAATAAATATATATATGGATATTTTTGAATAAAGTTAAAGATAATGGAAAATAGAAAATGACTCATTTCTTTTTCCATGACTCATTTCTTATACACTTTTCTATTGTTAACTTTGACTCAACCATGGTTTTTTTTTTCCTTTGCCTTTAACTCAAGAAGAAAATATCTAGATATTATTTATTAACTATGGTTATTCTTTTGATATTTATCTCTCTCTCATTTTCTTTTTGCATTATTCATTCCAAAAGAAAATATCAAGCCATCTTCTTCTTTCCTCTCTCTAGCTCTCTCTTGAGTTAGATAAAATAAAAGAAAGTGTATTAAGTGAGATTAGCAACCACTACATCATCCTACACAACCCTTGCTACTTTGTGTAGGGTGTTTTGCTTCAAGGTTTTCAATGATCAAGTGAAGCAACAAGCTTTGGGCAAGGGACTTCGGGTGGATCGTCGTGGACTTGGTGGTGATCTAGCGAACCGTTCCAAACCAAAGGAGATCCAAGGAGCCATCCTAGGCGGTTTACAAAGGTTGTAGTCTCTCCACTTAGTATAAATTAATCTTTTAGATATGATACTTTTAATTGTTACTTCATAATTCTAGATCGATTCCTAGTTTAGTTTACTTAGCACCTCATAAATTTAAAGTTAAGGCATGTGTGTTGCTTCCAAACCCTAAACGATGTGTTAAGGAAACCCTACAGTGGTATCAGAGCCAAGCTAGAGCTTTGGAGTAACCTAGACGATGTTAAAAAGCTCGTACGAACGAAACACGATGCCCGGGGTGCTCTCTGGAAATTTTTCAAAAACCTGGATTTTTTCAAATTAAAAATACTTTAAAAATTCGGCAGGGTATTTTATGGGCCCACCAGAAGTACGATGCCCTAAATCGACCGTACGACCGCGGAACCGCCGTCTTAGTGGCCTTGTTGCGGCGGTTCCACGGCGCAGTAGGTGATTCATGGGCCGTAACTTCTTATGCAGGCCCGTATGTATTTTTTGTAGTTACTGGTATTTTTAAAAACTGCTCAAGTGTTGAGCTTTCTGAGCAGTCTGTGCGTGTTTAATCGCGATCGAATGTTTTAACTGCACCTAGTTTATTAGTATGTGATACAATAATTGGAATCTACAAATTTGTTTGTTGCGTGTAAATCTAGCATTTCGGTCTCGGGATAAACGGAAATCTTGTTGAATTATCCGGTTTGTTTTGAAAAGGTGTTTTCTTGGATGAGACCCAAATGCGATCTTTACATTGTTAGGCATGAAATCTTGTATATGTGATATTCCGGGTTTGTGTTGTCTAAAGGCAGTTAAGATTCCAATTGTTGTAGTTTTTCATTTTATTTCTCTGTGGCCGTAAGTATAGTATGTAGTTGTATTGCCGGTTTTCGTTGCTATACATCAACGACGATCGGTGTATGCATACTTACTTACGATGATGATATTTGATATTATGTGTCGATGAGATTTGATGTGCAGGATTGTCGTGGATGAATAGCCGGGGGTTTTATGTTAGATGAGAGTTTTCTTTTCATTCATTTAATATTAAATTGTATGTAATATTCTTTTATTTGGGGCACTTCCGGGTTGAGGTTGCTGTCACCAGTGTTATATATTATTTACTTTTCCGCATTAGGATAGACCCAAGGAAGAGGGCACAAGTGGCCGGGTTCTAGGGTTCAGTGGGAGGCCATCTCGAGGAGTCGAGACCGGGTCTCCTAAACTCCAGAATTGGTAGGGTCGCTTGCCGCTCTCGTAGGGGTCTAGGGGTGTGGGCTTGGCTATTCATCGCGACCGTGGAATCCGTATTTTTATTGCTGGCTAAATACAAAATACGGACCTCCTAGATATCCTATATTAAATGTGCTTCTGCTTCTTTTATTACCTGATGTGATCATTTAATATATATATCTGAGACGAATGCGATATTATATATATGATATATAATAGACGTTACTTATGTTTTGCACCCGCACTAGCCCCATCCCGGTATGCCGTTAGTTAAGTAACCTAACGGTGCATATCAGGACACTGTGGAGAATGCGAGTGGCATAAGTGTACATTATATTTTCGTTTCTTCCTGTAATGGCTTAGGATTTAAAATGATGGGACTACATTAATGAGATTAATGTAAAAGATAAATGAACCTAAAAAGATGTTGTAGAATCGGATTTGAAAAACACTCGGCCTTTTTATGAAAAAGCAAGTTTCAAAATGCGGAGCTTAAGCCACTCCTTTTAAACCCATTAGATTCTACAACGATATCAAGTTTAAAGCGTTAAAAGTTTTCTTAAAAACTATCCGCAGCCTTCCGTAATTTTAGGAAGTAGAGTACTTAGTATTCATGCTGCGCATTTTGACTTTAGTTAAGGCGCAGTGAACGGTAGCTAAGTGATGTCTTCCTACACTGCATATGATGCAGATTAGTTAGGACATTCATATGGTTATGTTGACTTTAGTTAAGGGTCATATGGGTGGGTCTAGTTAATCACGAAATGACGGAAAGAACTTGACAAGTACCTATGATATGTTGACTTTAGTTAAGGTCATGAGTACTAAGGGTAAAAATAATATCGGGAATTTCAAGAGTTGAAAATTACAATGAGATTGTATACCTTCTATATGATAGTAGGATCCCGATCCCACTGCGAGCAAATGTTTCTCCCCGGAGAATTTTGCACTTTACAATTAGCTAACTCAGTAGGTGTCTAGAAAGGTGTCAAACGGTGCTACGCCTCTGGGAAGATGAGGTTTATTTTAATTAGTTCCGTGCGAAAGCACGGGGAACCTCCCTCAAGTACTGGCACTGGCCTGCCTGAACGGTTAGCGAAGTTGTAGAATGTAATTAATCCCGGCTAGTTTTCTTTTTAAAAGGTTTTAAAGAAAATTTGATAAAAACAGTGGGAGACATCGATTAGACAAGATAATAACCAATCGGATCTTTGCAAGAGCTTTCGCTAAGTGTATTCTTTTCTCTCTCTTAATGGCAGATACCTATGACAGGACTTAAGCTTCTGTTAGATAAAAATAAGCTGAATGGGACCAACTATAAAGACTGGCTGAGGAATTTAAATATTGCCTTGCCTTATGATAAAGTATCATATGTCCTCATGGCTCCAACCCTGCCCACCCTAGGTCCTAAACCTTCAGTTCCGCGGCGCAGTAGGTGATTCATAGGCTGTAATATCTTGTGCAGGCCCGTATGTATTTTGTGTAGTTACTGGTATTTTTAAAAACTGCTCAACTGTTGAGCTTTCTGAGCAGTCTGTGGGTGTTTAATCGTTCGATCGAATGTTTTAACTACGCCTAGTTTATTAGTATGTGATACAATAATTGGAATCTACAAATTTGTTTGTTGCGTGTAAATCTAGCAGTTCGGTCTCGGGACAAACGGAAATCTTGTTGAATTATCCGGTTTGTTTTGAAAAGGTGTTTTCTTGGATGAGACCCAAATGCAAGCTTTACATTGTTAGGCATGAAATCTTGTATATGTGATATTCCGGGTTTGTGTTGTCTAAAGGCGGTTAAGATTCTAATTGTTGTAGTTTTTCATTTTATTTCTCTGTGGCCGTAAGTGTAGTATGTAGTTGTATTGCCGGTTTTCGTTGCTATACATCAACGACGATCGGTGTATGCATACTTACTTACGTTTATGATATTTGATATTATGTGTCGATGAGATTGATATGCAGGATTGTCGTGGATGAAAAGCCCGGGGTTTTATGTGAGATGAGAGTTTTCTTTTCATTCATGTAAAATTAAATTGTATGTAATATTCTTTTATTTGGGGCACTTCCGGGTTGAGGTTGCTGTCACCAGTGTTGTATATTATTTACTTTTCCGCATTAGGATAGACTCAAGGAGGAGGGCACAAGTGACCGGGTTCTAGGGTTCAGTGGGAGGCCATCTCGAGGAGTCGAGACCGGGTCTCCTAAACTCCAGAATTGGTAGGGTCGCTTGCCGCTCTCGTAGGGGTCTAGGGGTGTGGGCTTGGCTATTCATCGCGACCGTGGAATCCGTATTTTTATTGCTGGCTAAATACAAAATACGGACCTCCTAAATATCCTATATTAAATGTGCTTCTGCTGCTTTTATTATCTGATGTGATCATTTAATATATATATCTGAGACGAATGCGATATTATATATATGATATATAATAGACGTTACTTATGTTTTGCACACGCACTAGCCCCATCCCGGTATGCCGTTAGTTAAGTAACCTAACGGTGCATATCAGGACACTGTGGCGAATGCGAGTGGCATACGTGTACGTTATATTTTCTTTTCTTTCTGTAATGGCTTAGGATTTAAAATGATGGGACTACATTAATGAGATTAATGTAAAAGATAAATGAACCTAAAAAGATGTTGTAGAATCGGATTTGAAACACACTCGGCCTTTTTATGAAAAAGCAAGTTTCAAAATGCGGAGCTTAAGCCTCTCCTTTTAAACCCATTAGATTCTACAATGATATCAAGTTCAAAGCATTAAAAGTTTTCTTAAAAACTATCCACAGCCCTCCGTCATTTTAGGAAGTAGAGTACTTAGTATTCGTGCTGCGCATTTTGACTTTAGTTAAGGCGCGGTGAACGGTAGCTAAGTGATGTCTTCCTACACTGCATATGATGCAGATTAGTTAGGACATTCATATGATTATGTTGACTTTAGTTAAGGGTCATATGGATGGGTCTAGTTAATCACGAAATGACGGGAAGAACTTGACTAGTACTTATGATATGTTGACTTTAGTTAAGGTCATGAGTACTAGGGGTAAAAATAATATCGGAAATTTCAAGAGTTAAAAATTACAATGAGATTGTATACCTTCTATATGATAGTAGGATCCCGATCCCACTGCGAGCAAATATTGCACCCGGGAGAATTTTGCACTTTACAATTAGCTAACTCAGTAGGTGTCTAGAAAGGTGTCAAACGGGGCTACGCCTCTGGGAAGATGAGGTTTATTTTAATTAGGTCCGTGTAAAAGCACGGGGAACCTCCCTCAAGTACTGGCACTGGCCTGCCTGAACGGTTAGCGAAGTTGTAGAATGTAATTAATCCTGACTAGTTTTCTTTTTAAAAGGCTTTAAAGAAAATTTGATAAAAACAATGGGAGACATCGATTAGACAAGATAATAACCAATTTGATCTTTGCAAGAGCTTTCGCTAAGTGTATTCTTTTCTCTCTCTTAATGGCAGATACCTATGACAGGACTTAAGCTTCTATTAGATAAAAACAAGCTGAATGGGACCAACTATAAAGACTTGTTGAGGAATTTAAACACTGCCTTGACTTATGATAAAGTATCATATGTCCTCACGGCTCCAACCCTACCCACCTTAGGTCCTAAACCTTCAGTTGCGGATAGGGAAATCCGCAAGACATGGGACGCTGACTGTGCCACAGCTAAATGCCTCGCGCTTGCATCGATGGATAACATACATCAGAAGCAGCACGAGAATATGGACGTACAAGCCATATTCCTCCATACAAAAGAGTTGTATGGAGAGCAATCTCACGTATTACGATACGAAGCGTCTAAGAAACTGTTTCAGATGCGAATGACCGCTGGCACAGCAGTAGGAGACCATGTTCTCAAAATGATAGCTCTCATAGAAGAGCTTGAGGACCTTGGGTGGACAATGGACAATGAACAATATACGGATATTATTCTGCAGTCTCTCCCCTCCACCTTTGCTCAGTTCATTGTTAACTTCAACATGCACAACATGGAGAAGGAATTGCCTGAACTCCTTAATATGTTAAGGAGTGCAGAGAGCACACTGAAGTCAGTGAAGACTCCTGTTATGAGTGTTGGGCAATCCTCCTCCTCTTACCCGAAGGCTAAGGCCAAGGGAAAGATGAAGAAGAAACCCACCAAACCTAAGGGTGGAGTCAAAAAGGTTAAGGGAAAAGGCAAGTCCAAGGTTGGGGAATCGAGGAAAGGAGAATGTTTCCACTGCAAAAAGACGGGACACTGGAAGAGGAACTGTATTGAGTACCTAGAACTCAAGAAGAAGCATGATGATGCTTCAGCTTCAGGTGTGTTCGTAATTGAAAACTGTTTTTCTATTAACTCTGCTTCCTGGGTTTTGGATACCGGTTCGGGTTCTCATATTTGCAATTCTGTGCAGGCGTTGAGAAATAGCAGAGTTCTGAGGACAGGCGATCATACTCTCCAAGTTGGAAATGGTTCCAATGTAAATGCAGTTTCAGTGGGAGAGTATCACCTAGGGTTGCCTTCGGGTTGTATATTGGTTTTGAACCCGTGTTATTTTGTGCCAAGTATGCTTTGTAATATTATATTCGTTTCCTTGTTAGACAATGAAGGGTATCATTTTGCCGTGCAACACAATGTTATGAACATTAGACTTAATCAAGAGTTGATTGGTTGTGGTACATTAAATAACGGGATATACGTCCTTAATCAACACACTGTTTTCAACGTACAACACACAAATAAAAGAAAATTTTCAGATATAAATGAAGCTTTTCTTTGGCATTGTAGACTTGGTCATATTAATGAAACAAGACTAAACAAACTTCATAAAGATGGATATTTAAATTCATTTGAGTATAAATCTTATGCAACTTGCCAGTCTTGTATCAAAGTTAAAATGACCAAAACTCCGTTTACAGGACACAGAGAAAGAGCTACTGAGCTCCTAGGCCTCATACATAGTGATGTATGCGGACCAATGTCTACACATGCAAGAGGCGGTTTTTCTTACTTCATAACTTTTACTGATGATTTCTCAAGATTCGGTCATGTGTATTTGATAAAGCATAAGTCTGAAGCTTTCGAGAAATTCAAGGAGTATAAACATGAAGTAGAAAACCAAACAGGAAAGAGTATCAAGATACTTCGATCAGATCGAGGTGGAGAGTACTTAAGTACTGAGTTCTTAGACTTCCTAAAAGTGAATGGGATTCTCTCTCAGCTCACTCCACCTTACACACCACAGCACAACGGTGTGTCAGAACGAAGGAATTGTACCCTATTGGATATGGTACGATCCATGATGAGTGATTCTGAGTTAACTCTCTCGTTTTGGGGCCATGCATTGGAAACAACAGCTTTTCTGTTAAACAAAGTTCCAACCAAGACCGTATCTACCACTCCATATGAGATATGGCATGGGAAGAAACCATCTCTTAAAAGAGTTAAGATTTGGGGTTGTCTGGCTTTTGTCAAAAAGAAGAATCCAGACAAACTCGAGACACGATCAGTCAAATGTATATTTGTAGGATTTCCTAAACATTCGTTTGGGTATCTTTTCTACCACAAGGAGGAAGAAAAAGTGTTTGTTTCTCAGTATGCCACCTTTTTAGAAAATGAGATTTTTTCAAATGATGCTGATGGCAATGCGGTAGATCTAGAAGAGGTTGAAAACTTGGCTGAACCTGAAGTTATAACAGAATCCAATGAGCCTCAGCCACTCTGTAGATCTGGTAGGACTTCTCGTCCACCGGAGAGATACTACGGTTTTCTCATTGATGGTGATAGAGAAGATTCCATCATGGATGATGATGATCCTGCCAGTTTTCATCAGGCCATCACGAGTGGTGACTCTGTGAAATGGCTGGATGCCATGAGATCCGAAATGGAGTCCATGTACACCAACAAAGTATGTACTTTGGAAGATGTACCCTCCGAGAAAAAACCTGTGGGTTGCAAATGGATCTTTAAAAGAAAGATCGGTGTAGATGGACAGGTAGAGACATATAAGGCAAGGTTGGTAGCAAAAGGTTTTTGTCAAAGACCAGGTTTGGACTATGACGAGACTTTCTCTCCGGTAGCCATGCTTAAATCCATTCGGATCCTACTTGCTATTGCTGCTCACTACGACTATGAAATCTGGCAGATGGACGTTAAAACTGTATTCCTAAATGGTGATTTAGATGAATGCGTTTATATGGATCATCCAGAAGGCTTCATTGACAGTGGGAGCAGCGGAAAAGCATGTAAGTTGCTTAAATCCATTTATGGATTAAAGCAGGCATCACGGAGTTGGAACATCTGTTTTGATGATGTTATCAAAGAGTTTGATTTCATCAAAAATCTAGATGAACCTTGTGTTTATAAGAAGACTGTAGGGAGAAATGTCACGTTCCTCGTATTGTACGTAGATGACAGACATCTATTAGGAAATGACGTTCCTATGCTATAGTCGGTCAAATCATTCTTATCATAAAGGTTCTCCATGAAGGACCTGGGAGATGCTACATACATATTGGGTATACGGATCTATAGGGATAGATCCAAACGGTTATTGGGATTGTCCCAAACCAAGTACATTAACACCATCCTAAAGAGGTTTAGTATGGAAGACTCCAAGCGGGGTGCCTTACCCGGTTGCCACGGAGTCACTCTCTCAAAGGACGATTGCCCAAAGTCTGATATAGAGAGAGCTCGCATGAGCGTTATTCCCTATACTTCGGCAGTAGGATCGATAATGTATGCGATGTTATGTACACGCCCTGATGTTGCTTATGCACTTAGTATAGTAAGCATGTATCAGTCAATCCCAGGGGAGAATCACTGGATTGCTGTGAAGAACATTCTTAAGTACTTACGAAGGACTAAAGAATTGTTCTTGGTGTATGGTAACGGGGATCTCCAAATGGAGGCCTTTACCGATTCGAGCTTCCAGAGTGACAAGGATGACAGCAAGTCTATCTCAGGGTTTGCATTTACCCTCAATGGAGGGACGGTGAGTTAGAAGAGTTCCAAACAGGATACCGTTGCAGACTCAACGATGGAAGCTGAATATATTGCTGCAAATGATGCTGCCAAGGAAGCCGTCTGGATGAGGAAGTTCATTGCGGAGCTAGGAGTAGTTCCAACCATTATTGATCCAATACTTTTGTATTGTGACAATAATGGGGCTATGGCGTTGGCCAAAGAGCCCAGGTCCCATCAGAAGTCCAGACACATCCTGAGGCGATATCATGTGATCCGGGAGATAGTTGATCGCCGCGAGATCGAGATTAAGAGAGTAGACACAAAGAACAATGTTGCGGATCCATTCATCAAGGCCCTCCCTCAGCCGCAGCATGAGCGACTTTTTGAGATGATGGGTATGAGATACGCCAATAACTGGCCTTAGAGCAAGTGGAAGATTGTTGGATATATGTACGCCCTAGAGGCCATTATGAGATAGTGTATGTACTGATGTGTATATATATGTATATTCAGAGGACAGTCTTGCTCGACATGATAGTATGCTATCTGATTTCACTTTATCTTATGTTCACTTGATAATGTTTATATTCATTAGGTACATGTTGATAAAGCCCTAAGGATATTGGCTTGACTACTGGGATTATGATGCGGATCATACTAGTGGGACATCTGTAGTTTATAAGCATATCCTTGAAATGTTCCTAGTCGTAGGTATATCGAGACAGGGCATCGATATTCCAGTGTAGACTAGCGTATACCATTCTTGTTCCATATGATGGGCGATGGATGATCCCATATCCGTCTGGTGTGATGACACCAAAGATAGTATATGGGTGCTCAGTGAGACTGGGTACACTGAACGGACTCATCGAGAACTCATATATGGTATTATATCATACGTCGGATAGCAGTTCTCAGGTGACACTGGTACAGGTTAATCTATAGACCCGAGATCGTCATAGAGTCTTGTGTGTCCTCCCACTGTACTTTGATCTCCACCCTACTACGGCTCTACCGAGTCGTACAAACAGGTGGATTTTGGGTATAGTCCTGAGGCATATAGAGGCAGTGAGCGATAGGAGGAGTTTCGTCTCTCCCGGTATTGGGGGTTGATGTTGTGCTGTGCATGATTGGCTATAACGGGAAGTCCCTGGCCAGGGCTGCTGAGATATTACTGATAAGTGTTATCAGTAAGTTTCTCGATCTGTTATAGACTATATACCGGCATGACTTATTGAGTTATTGGGGTCGACGATTCCATCCCTAGACTTGATATGCAGCATATTTGACGAAGAGACCGGACTGTACGATAAGTGTTGCCGGTTGGATTGACAGGAGTTTTGACAGGTTCGCTTGTTCTTCTTCTGATCGCTCAATACCCGGGTGGCCGTTACGTTTAGCTGACCGCTTGCGGCTTGTAGATGTTTGATATGATCATCACCTACTACTGGCGTATTGACGAGTCTTAGAGTCCCACATAGAAGTTTCTCGGCTCATGCGAAACGAAGTGGTGCACATATGAGATATGTGCGGAAGCTCGATTAAATACGAGTATGTGATACTGTATTTTAATCGGGTGTTTTATACTAGTCGGGTCGCATGAGATATGACCGGTTTCTTAAATCAAGTGTTGATTTAATATTGACTTTTATCTCATTTATTTAAACCATTTTCTTTTAATGGATGCATGCATGTATATGTACATGATGATGTGCATACACACATACATACATGCAAAAGTATCATGGTTGAAGATACAAGTTAGATGGCAATATAAGAATCACATGGTAAATAAATATATATATGGATATTTTTGAATAAAGTTAAAGATAAAGGAAAATAGAAAATGACTCATTTCTTTTTCCATGACTCATTTCTTCTACACTTTTCCATGGTTGACTTTGACTCAACCATGGTTTATTTTACCTTTGCCTTTAACTCAAGAAGAAAATATCTAGATATTATTTATTAACTATGGTTATTCTTTTGATATTTATCTCTCTCTCTCATTTTCTTTTTGCATTATTCATTCCAAAAGAAAATATCAAGCCATCTTCTTCTTCCTCTCTCTAGCTCTCTCTTGAGTTCTATTTTGTGTTAGATAAAATAAAAGAAAGGGTATTAAGTGAGATTAGCAACCACTACATCTTCCTACACAACCCTTGCTACTTTGTGTAGGGTGTTTTGCTTCAAGGTTTTCAAAGATCAAGTGAAGCAACAAGCTTTGGGCAAAGGAATTTGGGTGGATCGTCGTGGACTTGGAGGTGATCTAGCGAACCGTTCCAAACCAAAGGAGATCCAAGGAGCCATCTTAGGAGGTTTACAAAGGTTGTAGTCTCTCCACTTAGTATAAATTAATCTTTTAGATATGATACTTTTAATTGTTACTTCATAATTCTGTAAGTCCATGCTACCTCTCCCGGTACTTTCGGGAAAGCAGAATTTGGTAAAAAACAATTTTTACGGAGGTGGTAACATGGACCTATAACCCGGATATTGGTTAAACATCTATCTAACATCCTAACTATGAGTTTTAGCTACTCGGTTAGGGGGTTATACCTTGCTTGTCTTGAACTCCTTCGTCTTCAAAGCTCCGATGGTGGTCCGATGGCTTCTTCTCGTCGTCTCCGTACGCCGAAGATAGATCCACCTGAAAGCTCCAACCTTTAGCTCCTTCTTCGTTCTTTGAAGAAACTAGTTCACTTGGTTTGCCAAACCTAGTGAACTAGAATGAGTAGAGAAGAAATAGAATGGGATTTTATCTATGGTTCTTGATTCTCAACTCATGAGACAAGAGAACCATTGATCAAGAGAGGGAGCAAGAGGTTGAGGGTGAGAGCAAGAGGAGAGCTCAAGAACAAGAGAGAGAATGAGCAATGAAGAATGAGCAACTCTTTTATCTTTCACCCTCTCATAATCCAAAGTGATCATAACTCATCATATCAAAAAAGTCTTATGTGATGGTTTGAAGCAACCATAACCATATCATTTCATGCACTCATTTTACACAAATGAGCAAGTAAACAAAAGTCTTTGCCATGAAATGATGGCTATGGTTATCATGATGGTCAACTAGTCAAGCCTAGTCAACCGGTCAACAAGTCAACAAAAGTCAACAAGTCAACAAAGTCAACAAGTGAATAACCATATCACCATAATACTTAATTAATATAATAGTTAATCACACATCATATTCTCATTAGGGTTGAGCAAAAAGTCAAATAGTCAACGGTCAACTGTCAACAACCCTAATGAGAATCCGCTGCCTCTGTCTCCCTGTCAACTGTGCATACGCACCCGCACCCGCGTTCCGAGGAACACGAATGCACACTGGATAAATCCAATCCCAAAAGGTACACTAGGATCTGGCTTAAACCAAAGCCCGCTAGTGTAAACTGTCCGGACACTGTACGCGCACAAGTGCACGGATGTGACCGAACCCTGTCGCAAAACCATGCGACCTGTCGCAATACCATGCGACCTCTACTCTTTTGCCTAAAGGCGAAAAGCTTTCTGTGTGGGACTCTAAAGACTCGACACTACGCTGGCAGTGGGTTTAACCACAGACCGCAAGCGGCACTAGCTGTGCGTAACGGTCCCCAGGTAATGCCGACAAGAAGACCGACGAGCTGAAACCCATCTAAACTCCTACTGAGCCTGAGTGTGACATTCTCCGTACAGTCCGGTCTGTTCGTCTGATACATCGTATGGCGGGCCTAGGGGGTGGTAAACGTCAGTCTCCCAATAGCGGTACAAGTCGTGCCGGAGTGAAGCCCAAAACACCCTGAGATAACACTGGAAACCTACCAGTATATCTCGTTTGCCCTGGCCAGGGACTACTCGTGTAATGGCTCTCCTAGACACAGCGCGATGTCAACCCCCAATACCGGGAGAGACGAATCCTGTCTAACCGTCACTGCCACCAAGTGCTTCGGGACTGCACCCAACCACTACCTGTTTGCACGACTCCTTTGAGCCGTGGTAGGGTAGTGATCAAAGTACAGTGGGAACACACTCGAGGCGAAGTGACAGTGTCAAGTCAGCGGACTAAGCTGTACTCATGTCACCTGGGAACTGATAACTGACGATAGGCATAATACCAACTAGTCAGTTCCCGACGAGTCCTGTCCAGCGTACCCGTAACCTAACGAGCACCCGCATACTATCTCAAGTACGACGTACTGACGGCTGTGGGACAGACCGTCTCCCACACTGGGATGAGAAGCGCATGCGCTGGTCTACTCCGGAGTATCGATGCCCTGTCTCGATAGTCCTGCGACCAGGGACCTGCATAAGGATGTGCTTATAGATTACCCAGCCCCACTAGTGTGACGGCCATCACATCGCTGGTAATCAAGCAAAGATCCTAAGGGCTCTACTAATGTGTATAGGCGATATACAAAAATAAACACATGTACACATTGAAGTAGAAACAAACCAAGTAGCATACTACTATTTTGAGCAAGATTGTATATACAAGGTGAATATACCAAGCTTCCATTAAGTAATATACAAACCAGTATGATACAGTAATGGCCTCTAGGGCATATACACTAACAATCTCCCACTTGCACTAAGGCCATGTACTGGCGTATCGAAGACCTATCATCTCGATCAGCCGCTCGAACTGAGTCTAGGGCAGGGCCTTGGTGAATAGATCTGCAGTGTTATCTTCTGAAGCGACTCTCCGAACCTCGATCTCCTGGCGATCTACGATCTCCCTGATCAGGTGATACCGCCTTAAGATGTGCCTGGATTTCTGATGGGACCTTGGTTCCTTCGCTAAAGCTATAGCCCCGTTGTTGTCGCAATACAGAGGTATTGGATCAACAATGGACGGAACCACCTGAAGTTCTTTCAAGAACTTCCTCATCCAGACAGCTTCTTTTGCAGCATCAGATGCAGCGATGTATTCCGCTTCCATCGTCGAGTCTGCAACGGTTTCTTGTTTGGAACTCTTCCAACACACCGCCCCTCCATTGAGGGTAAAGACAAAACCCGACATGGACTTGGAATCATCCTTGTCACTCTGGAAGCTGGAGACAGCAAAGGCCTCGATCTGGAGGTCTTTTCCGCCATACACCAAGAACATCTCCTTAGTCCTTCTCAGGTACTTGAGAATGTTCTTTACCGCTATCCAGTGTTTCTCCCCAGGGTTTGACTGATACCGGCTTACCACACTCAGTGCATAAGCTACATCCGGTCTGGTACACAACATCGCATACATTATAGAGCCTACCGCAGAAGCGTAGGGTATAACAGACATGCGATCCCTCTCCAAATCAGTCTTGGGAGACATCTCTTTAGAGAGGGTGATCCCGTGACAAGCCGGTAGGTTACCGTGCTTGGAATCTTCCATACTGAATCTCTTCAGTATGGTGTCGATGTACCTGGACTGTGAAAGTCCTAATATCCTCTTGGATCTGTCACGGTAGATCCGGATACCCAGAATGTACGAGGCATCACCCAGGTCTTTCATGGAGAACTTGTGTGACAAGAACCCCTTGACAGATTGTAGCATAGGAATGTCATTTCCTATTAAGAGAATGTCATCCACGTATAAAACGAGGAATACTACAGTTCTCGCTACAAATCTACTATAGATGCATGGTTCATCTGGATTTTTGATAAAGCCAAATTCTTTGACCGTCTCATCAAAGCAGATGTTCCAACTCCGCGATGCCTGCTTTAGTCCATAGATGGACTTAAGCAACTTGCACACCTTTCCGCTGCTCCCACTCTGAATGAAACCCTCTGGCTGGTCCATATAGACACACTCCTCTAAATTTCCATTTAGAAAAGCGGTCTTTACGTCCATTTGCCAGATCTCATAATCGTGGAAGGCAGCAATGGCAAGAAGGATCCGAATGGATTTCAGTATGGCTACTGGAGAAAAGGTTTCGTCATAGTCCAAGCCAGGTCTTTGACGAAAACCCTTTGCTACCAGCCTAGCTTTATAGGTCTCAACCTGTCCATCTACACCAATCTTCCTTTTGAAGATCCACTTGCATCCTACGGGTTTTACCCCGTCTGGAGCAATGTCCAACGTCCATACCTTGTTGGTGTACATGGACTCCATTTCGGTCCGCATTGCATCCAGCCATTTCACTGAGTCAACGCTCTGAACGGCCTGCTGGAAGCTAGTAGGCTCATCATATTCTATGATGCAGTCCTCTCTATCCCCGTCTATGAGAAAACCGCAGTATCTCTCAGGCGGATGAGACTGCCTACTACTCCTGCGGAGCGGCGTAGGAATGTCCTGTTCTGTTGAACCCTCTGGTTCCACTAACCTTTCAGTAATAGTCTGTGGTTCTGGAATTTCTTCCAGTTCTACTGCGCTCCCACTAATTTCCTTTTCCAAGAACTGGTGTTCTAGAAAGTGGGCATTACGAGAAACAAGGACTTTTTGTTCCTCTGCGTAGTAGAAAAGATACCCCTGGTGTTCTTTGGGTATCCCACAAACTTGCACAGTACTGAGCGTGCCTCGAGTTTGTCCGCATGCTGCTTTTTGACAAAAGCCGGACATCCCCAGATCTTCAGATATTGAAGATAGGGTTTCTTCCCACTCCACATTTCATATGGTGTGGTAGGCACAATCTTAGTTGGAACTCGGTTCAAAAGATATGCGGCTGATTCTAGCGCATATCCCCAGAATGATCGCGGCAACTCAGCATTACTCATCATGGACCGCACCATATCCAATAGGGTGCGGTTCCGTCTCTCCGATACACCGTTATGTTGCGGGGTGTATGGAGGAGTAAGCTGAGAGAGAATTCCGTTCTCTTTTAAATAGTCCAGGAACTCGGCACTTAAGTATTCTCCACCTCGATCCAATCTTAGAATCTTAATACTTTTGCCGGTCTGTTTCTCTACTTCATTCTTATACTCCTGGAATTTTCCAAAGGCCTCGGACTTATGTTTCATTAAGAAGACATAGCCATACCTTGAGAAGTCATCCGTAAAAGTAATGAAGTAAGAATGTCCGCTTCGGGCATGTGTAGACATTGGACCGCACACGTCACTGTGTACGAGTCCCAAGAGCTCGCTCGCTCTTACTCCTTGTCCAGTAAACGGAGTCTTTGTCATCTTTCCTTTGAGACAAGATTGACAAGTGGCATACGATTGATATTCGAACGCATTCAAATATCCTTCTGTATGTAACTTAGTCAACCTTCTCTCATTGATGTGACCCAATCTACAATGCCATAAGAAAGTCTGATTTATTTCTGGAGACTTTCTTTTGTGTGTACTCTGGACGTTGAAAATCTGTGGTTGGTTTAACACGTATATACCATTACTCAATGTACCTGACCCAATCAAAACTTGATTAAGGTGAATGTTTACAACATTACTTACAAACGCAAATTCATAACCTTCTTTAGAAACTAAAGATACAGAAATGATATTACAAGTTGCGTTGGGTACAAAAAAGCAATTACGCAAAACCAAAACATGTCCATCTGACATTCCCAGGTGATAGTCCCCCACGGCTTTAGCATCCATGCTAGCTCCGTTCGCAACTCTGAGGGTCATGTCACCTGCCTTCAAAACCCTACGGTTTCTCAACGCCTGCAAAGAATTACAGATATGAGATCCTGATCCGGTATCCAATACCCAGGAAGTAGAGTTTATTGAAAGACAGTTTTCAATAACATACACACCTGAAGCTGAAGCTGCAACCTGCTTCAATTCCTGTGTTCTGGCCTTCCAGGCCCTGCAGTCATTCTTCCAGTGTCCTTTCTTATGACAATAGAAGCATTCTTCCTTATCCACAAGCTTCCCCGCTATCTTTGTTGCTTTACCTTTTCCCTTCGTATCCACTTTACCAACACCGCCCCTTGGTTTGGCGGGGGCCTTCTTCTTCTTTCCCTTGGCTTTCGCCTTGGACCTAGAAGAAGATGATCCTCCTACAAACAAAGTGGATGTTTCTCTACCTTTCTGTAGGGTTCCCTCTGCGCTCCTCAGCATGTTGAGGAGCTCTGAAAGTTCAACCTCTTTTTCTTGTAAGTTGAAGTTCAGTATAAACTGGGCGTAAGTAGAAGGAAGGGACTGGAGAACTATATCCGTATATAGCTCACTCTCCAATGTGATCCCTAGGTCAGCGAGCTCCTCAATGTAGCCGATCATCTTTAGCACGTGCTCGGCTACTGATGATCCGACGGCCATTCTTGTCGAAAATAACTTTTTCGACGCTTCGTATCTTGCGATACGTGATTGCTCTCCATACAGTTCTTTTGTATGAAGCAATATGGATTCCATGTCCATATTCTCATGCCTCCTCTGATGTTCGTTGTCCATTGAGGCAAGCAGGAGGCATTTGGCCTTCGCGCTATCAATCTCCCAAGTCTTGCGGATTTCCTTATCCGCGACACTGGTAGTTGGACCAGGGACAGGGGGAGCTTTGGTGGTAAGAAGATACCCCAGCTTGTCGTAAGTGATTGCAATCTTGACATTCCTGAGCCAATCTTTGTAGTTTGGCCCTGTCAGTTTGTTTTTATCTAGGAGTAACTTAAGTCCAGTCATGTCGATTTGGTCGCTGTAATTAGGAGAGAGAAGAAGAAACACTCAGCATGATGCTCTTGCAAGTTTAGAGTGGTTTTTAGTTTGTCTAAACAGGATGGCTCCCACTGTTTCTCGAATCCCTCCTCAAACCATAAAGGAAGAATTAGCCGGGATCAATCCCACCGCACAATACTTGCTTAACCGTTCAGCCAGGCCGGTGTCGGTACTTCGAGGGAGGTTTTCCAACGCTTTCGCGAAGTTCCTTAATTAAAAAACCTCTTTTCCCTGGGGGCGTAGCCCCGCTAACACCTTTCTAGGCACCTACTAGGTTTATAGCATTGATCGTTTAGTGAGAAATTTCCCGAGGAGTAGCATATACTCACAGTAGGATCGGGATCCAAATATCATCGCGTGACGAAACTGAAGGAATCCTACCAGAATCATCACACTCCAAATGGTATGCAAATCTAGCAAGTTTCAGTACTTATGAAACTCCCGATGTGGATTTTTGCCCCATGCTCTTATGACCTTGGCGTGAGGTCAAAATGTCATAAGTCACATGTCAAGTTCGTCCCATCATTATCCAGGTTAATTTGAACCCACCCGTACATACCCTTGACGTAGGCCAAAATGGTAGTACGACTGTCTCAAACCAACGCATTCTATCTATGCAACAGATAAATATCCGGCAGCTACCAATCACTATGCCTTGGCGTGAGGTCAAAATACATAGCTTGAATACTACCGAATATTTAACTGAAATGATGGAGGGCTACGGATGGTTTTGGCAAAACCGTGAACGTAGTGAACTTGATTTGGTCGATGGAACGAGATAGCTTTTAAAAGGAGTGGCTCAAGCTCCGCATTTAAAAGTTGTTTTTGAAAAGAACCGAGTGGTTTTTCGAAAGTGTTCCAACGACTTTAACTTGGTTTATTATCTTGCATTAGTTCTTTTAATGCGTGATATTCTTGCATTAGTTCTTTTAATGCGTCCCATCATTTAATCCTACCATTGCAGAAAACAACCAAAATATGACGTACGCTTATACCATTCGCATTCGCCACGGGGCCCCGTCATTACCCGTTAGGTTACTTAACTAACGACAGAGCGGGGGCTGGGCTAGCGCGTCTGTAAAACATAAGCAACGCCTAAATAATATCATATATAGATATACTGCAATGATAAACATTTCAGATCACAGATGAATACATTGGATATACTAGGAATCTGTAATTCGTACGAGCCTGTAACGAAAGACAAATTACACGGTCGCGGTGAATAGCCAAATACCCCACCCAAGACCCCTACGGATGCGGCAAACTACCCGCCAAGTACCCGAAGCGTAGTAACCTCCCTCATCTCCTATGAGTAGGCCACTCGACACTTCGGCATACCCGGTAGTTTGTGCACCCCCTCCATGGGTCTATCCTAGGAGCAAAAACAGTAAAAAGAAATTATACAATGACGGCTACAACCCCGACCCGGTTGTGCGGCCATACAAATAATTATTACATCAATTTACAAATTTACATGAATTGAAAGAAAAGAAAAACTCTCGTCTCACAACCCCCGGCTATTCACCCGCGACAATCCAACATATTCATATACACATTCCAACACATTACAGATCACAGATTTGTATAACCCCCACTAATCGTCATATAGCGATTAGTAGACGTTCAATACAAATATCACATTACAGAAAACCCGTTAGCACAAGTCTTTTAGAAGTTCGATCAAAAATACGGATTTTCGGGACCCCAAAATAAAATTTTCGTTCTGGAAAATCTGGGTTGAAAATATATATACTAAAAATCCCAAAATACCCCAATTAGCACACTGCAAAAAAGAAAACCCATGACCGAGTCAACTCGGCCGCGGATCCGCGGCGGGAGCGTGCTCCCGCCGCGGAACCGCGGCGCTTTGATCAAGTCATGGGCCCAAATTTTTGCAGTTTCTTTAAAAAAGCCTGAGTCGATTTTTGGTGTATTTCAAAAAAGTTTTCCAGCACTTTTAAAATCGACAGAAAGTTTAAAATTCCGGGGTTTGTTTCGGGACTTTATCGTTGATCGATCTTCTAGTTACTTGCTAACATGCTAGATAGAGTTTAACTAGGCTCTGATACCACTGTAAGTCCATGCTACCTCTCCCGGTACTTTCGGGAAAGCAGAATTTGGTAAAAAACAATTTTTACGGAGGTGGTAACATGGACCTATAACCCGGATCTTGGTTAAACATCTATCTAACATCCTAACTATGAGTTTTAGCTACTCGGTTAGGGGGTTATACCTTGCTTGTCTTGAACTCTTTCGTCTTCAAATTTCCGATGGTGGTCCGATGGCTTCTTCTCGTCGTCTCCGTACGCCGAAGATAGATCCACCTGAAAGCTCCAACCTTTAGCTCCTTCTTCGTTCTTTGAAGAAACTAGTTCACTTGGTTTGCCAAACCTAGTGAACTAGAATGAGTAGAGAAGAAATAGAATGGGATTTTATCTATGGTTCTTGATTCTCAACTCATGAGACAAGAGAACCATAGATCAAGAGAGGGAGCAAGAGGTTGAGGGTGAGAGCAAGAGGAGAGCTCAAGAACAAGAGAGAGAATGAGCAATGAAGAATGAGCAACTCTTTTGTCTTTCACCCTCTCATAATCCAAAGTGATCATAACTCATCATATCAAAAAAGTCTTATGTGATGGTTTGAAGCAACCATAACCATATCATTTCATGCACTCATTTTACACAAATGAGCAAGTAAACAAAAGTCTTTGCCATGAAATGATGGCTATGGTTATCATGATGGTCAACTAGTCAAGCCTAGTCAACCGGTCAACAAGTCAACAAAAGTCAACAAGTCAACAAAGTCAACAAGTGAATAACCATATCACCATAATACTTAATTAATATAATAGTTAATCACACATCATATTCTCATTAGGGTTGAGCAAAAAGTCAAATAGTCAACGGTCAACTGTCAACAACCCTAATGAGAATCCGCTGCCTCTGTCTCCCTGTCAACTGTGCATACGCACCCGCACCCGCGTTCCGAGGAACACGAATGCACACTGGATAAATCCAATCCCAAAAGGTACACTAGGATCTGGCTTAAACCAAAGCCCGCTAGTGTAAACTGTCCGGACACTGTACGCGCACAAGTGCACGGATGTGACCGAACCCTGTCGCAAAACCATGCGACCTGTCGCAATACCATGCGACCTCTACTCTTTTGCCTAAAGGAGAAAAGCTTTCTGTGTGGGACTCTAAAGACTCGACACTACGCTGGCAGTGGGTTTAACCACAGACCGCAAGCGGCACTAGCTGTGCGTAACGGTCCCCAGGTAATGCCGACAAGAAGACCGACGAGGCGAAACCCATCTGAACTCCTACTGAGCCTGAGTGTGACATTCTCCGTACAGTCCGGTCTGTTCGTCTGATACATCGCATGGCGGGCCTAGGGGGTGGTAAACGTCAGTCCCCCAATAGCGGTACAAGTCGTGCCGGAGTGAAGCCCAAAACACCCTGAGATAACACTGGAAACCTACCAGTATATCTCGTTTGCCCTGGCCAGGGACTACTCGTGTAATGGCTCTCCTAGACACAGCGCGATGTCAACCCCCAATACCGGGAGAGACGAATCCTGTCTAACCGTCACTGCCTCCAAGTGCTTCGGGACTGCACCCAACCACTACCTGTTTGCACGACTCCTTTGAGCCGTGGTAGGGTAGTGATCAAAGTACAGTGGGAACACACTCGAGGCGAAGTGACAGTGTCAAGTCAGCGGACTAAGTTGTACTCATGTCACCTGGGAACTGATAACTGACGATAGGCATAATACCAACTAGTCAGTTCCCGACGAGTCCTGTCCAGTGTACCCGTAACCTAACGAGCACCCGCATACTATCTCAAGTACGACGTACTGACGGCTGTGGGACAGACCGTCTCCCACACTGGGATGAGAAGCGCATGCGCTGGTCTACTCCGGAGTATCGATGCCCTGTCTCGATAGTCCTGCGACCAGGGACCTGCATAAGGATGTGCTTATAGATTACCCAGCCCCACTAGTGTGACGGCCATCACATCGCTGGTAATCAAGCAAAGATCCTAAGGGCTCTACTAATGTGTATAGGCGATATACAAAAATAAACACATGTACACATTGAAGTAGAAACAAACCAAGTAGCATACTACTATTTTGAGCAAGATTGTATATACAAGGTGAATATCCCAAGCTTCCATTAAGTAATATACAAACCAGTATGATACAGTAATGGCCTCTAGGGCATATACACTAACAAATTCTAGTTCGATTCCTAGTTTAGTTTACTTAGCACCTCATAAATTTAAAGTTATGGCATGTGTGTTGCTTCCAAACCCTAAATGAGGTGTTAAGGAAACCCTACAGAAATGGAAATGTAATAACTGCAATGTCTAAACTAGCACAGTAATGATATGTCGAAGCTATCAGCTAACAAGCGATGTCAAATAAATAGTATTTTCTAATGTGTATATGACATTGCAATTACCGATGATGATGTGTGTGAGCCGGCAAGCAGGTGTACGTGGAACATACGCATCATCGGTAATGGTGCTGGTGTCCTGACAGCATGGTTTCATAATAACAATAACAGCACAAGTATATGCATGCAATGCGATATGAATAATATGAACATGCGGAAAATGAATAGTAAACGCAGCAATAAGAAAAATACGTTTATAGAAAATCGAGTCATACAGTCTTTGCATTTGAAATAGCACGAATCGTGGTGTTTAGGAATAGGGGCTACGGTGTTTTTAAGAAATGGTACATCTTTTGAAATATCCGTAGTATCCCTTAGCATGTCTTTAAAATATTCATGATTCATTAGTTTTGAAATATGTATGACTCGGGTCCAGTCTAACATCTACAAGTAAACTATAGGTCTAAACAAACAGACTAATCGAAAAGTTAAGAAAAACCACCTAAGTCTCAGTCGATATATATATAACATATAATAGTCGGTGATCCCGCCTCAATAGTATCACCTAAGATACAATATATAACATGACATCCTCGAGTCAAGAGTGTGGATCTATCATCAATATATAGCTCGTACGGTAAATCCATCGTGCGGCATCCCAATCTGGGTACGGGTCAAATATCACATTTATCTCCTTATCATCATATCATGATCTGGGTACTGATCTAAAGTCTAGTACAAGCTGATACCATCTATATATATGTATGCATGTGTATGAAAACACACCGCCTAAGGACCCGCTATAAAATCATGCCGTATCTCATAATACGAACCAAATCATATCACCGATCTCATGGCACCATGCCCAATCTCATCGACTCATCTCCAAGTACTATATACTATCCTCATCATCCATGTATATGTATACGTACATATATATGCATAGTCCCATACCTATGTGTGTTTGTGTGTGTGTATATACATATCTCCATATACGCACAAGTAATAAAATGTATGCGAGTGTGTGTGTGCGAGTGTAAACCTTATTCTAGGGTTTGCGACTACAACTAACTAATGACACTATCATCAAGTTATACTAGGATTTAACCATGAACTTCTAAAGTCTATCTAGATAATCATCTAGTCTCACAATAAACATACTTATATATATACATAGGTATACGTATTCGTATACTACTCTACGAAACTGCGAGGGTGCTATACGCCATCCACCCGACTTCCCCGGTAGATATATATATCTACTCACCTTGATCTTCGCTTGCCGATGTCGATGTCGCCACGTGCTTGCTCTTCATCTCAAAGTCCTCGTGAGGGTACCTACATATCATAACACATCGTATCGCATTAAAATCCGACTCATGACCAAAACGACACACGAATCTGTAAGTCCGCGGCAGCGCCCCGGCCGTCTAACAGACGCCGATATGCGGAACAAAACTTTTACGACTGGCGCTATCGCATACTATATCCCGGATCGTCCATTAAAGCTAAACTAACAAATTGTAAAGAGAGTAGAATTGTTATACCGAATGATCCGAGTCCTTCGGTCTTCAACCATCATCCCACGCTATGTTGCGACTGATCCGAACTTTCTCGATCTCCGGTCTCGTCGTCCAGGTGGCACCACGTCGACAGATCTTTAAACGGGCTCCCGCCTCTTAACCGAGGCAACTCGATCGTCAAGTTTGCTAAAAGAGACTACCAAGATGAAGTAGAGAATGAGTAGAATACTTTGCCTCGTTACGTCCAAGGCTATGGACGAACGGTTAAAAGGAGTTGCCATTTAGAATCGGGTGAATGGAAATTGATCTATATGAAATTTCCATACACAAAATTTCTTGTATCTTTTCTCAAAAATGAAAACCACCACCTTCCCACAAAGGGGCCGGCCACTATATGAAGAGGGGAGTAGGGTGAGTGTAGGAGCTTCTAAGAGGGTGACCATAACAAATGATAGTTATCATAACAATAATGAAAGAATGACTCACATTAAGCATTAAAAGCAAACCAATCAAATTAAACCTAGTCACCTTCATCATTAATGAACCATTAATGACTCAAGTGAGTCACTAGCCTTGTCACCCTCTCTAGAATCTTCTAGAACACTGACTCACCACAATGAGAAAAGATAAATCCGTATTTAACCGAATGTCAAATACGGCTGATAGAAAACTAGAAACTGGCAACTTCCAAAAATCATCCCGAAACGAATTTCAGGATAACCCCGTATCGGTATAAACATACCCGCATTTGTATTACGACCGATTAAAAATGCAACTGAGACAAAGATATTATATCTACACAGTATAATACTGGGTTCCGGCTTAAACCAAAGCCTACCAGTATTATCTGCCCGAAAACTGACACGTGCGAAAATGCACGTGCATTTTCCGAACCTTGCCATAATCCCATACGGCCTCTACAACGTTTCGCCCGAACTTGGGAAAGTGTCGGTGGGGGACTCTAATGACTCATCAACACACTGGCACTGGGTATAACCCCTAGCACGTCAGAGGTACAAGCTGTACGTAACGTTTTGCCTATGTATTGATTGGAAGGGAAACTGACGAGAGAACTCATCTATAAACCCTACTGAGCCTGACAATGACAATATCTGTACAGTCCGGAACATTTCTCTATGAGTATCGCATATTAGGCCTAGGGGGCCGGTAAACGTCAGACCCCCAATAGCTGCATAAGTCGTGTTAGAGAGCAGCCCAGAACACCTTGAGATACTACTGGTATACCTACCAGTATATCTCAATTACCCTGGCCAGGGATTTCGTGTAATGGCTCTCCTAAACACAGCGCGATCTCACCCCCAATACCGGGAGAGACGAATCCCCGAAGATCCGCTCACTTGCCTCCAATGTGGCTCGGGACTGTACCCAACTAAAACCTATTTGCACAACTCCTTTGAGCGTGGTAGGGTAGTAATCTAAGCACAGTGGGAACTCACACGAGACAAATGACGACTTCAGGTCGATGAACTAACATGTACACATGTCACCAGGGAACTGCTATCTGACGATATGTATAATACCAACTAGCATGTTCCCGGTGAGTCCTATCCGGTGTACTCATAACCCAATGAGCACCTGTATACATCTTAGGTGATCTAACTGACACCAGTGGCTTGTGAGACCGGCCACCGCCCCTCGTTGGGCTCTCGATTGTATACACTAGTCTACTCTGGAGTATCGATGCCCTGTCTCGAAACTCCCACGACTAAGGACATTTTAAGGATGTGCTTATAGACCCCAGCTCCCACATATATGATCGCCATCATACTGCTGGTAGTCAAACAAGAATCCTATGGGCTCTATCATGATGATAAAGACAAACCAGATAGCATACTATCATCTCGGGTAAGACTGTTTTATCGGTATTGTAGGGTTCCTAGGCACACTAAAGAAGTCTCACAAGTGATCAAACATGCACAAATTGAAATTTTACAAGTGCCTACAAACCCTAATACGGATCGTTAACTAGAAAACAAGGCGATGCAAGCAAGTAAACGGAAATATAGCTAAAGGGAAGGGGCTACAACTTTTGTAGATCCGGTCCTCCACCTCCATGGCTCCGCGATGAAGTCCCCTCGCTGTACAAATCGAATCTTGGGCTCTAGCATCGGCTTCATCGGAGAAAAAGCGGGCTAGGTCATCGACGACGATGCCGAAGATGATCTACGTCGAGGCATCGCTAGATCAAGCTCCAACTTCACCAAGTCAAGAAAACTTGTGAAGGAAACACCCTATACTACTTGGCAAGAGGTAGAGGATGAAGAAATAGGAAGTGGGTAGACTTTAGATTTGGATTTCTCACACTTTTTCATCAATCACCATTGATGTTGCAAGCTTTCTTCATGGAAGAAGAAGATGAAGAAGAAGAAGATGATATATATCATAAGTCTTTTAAAATAAAAAACAATATGATACTTCTCATAATCTCAACCATGGTTTAGTATAGAGATTTAACTAAGGTTAGATGAGTGGTTAGGGTTAAAGACCCTATCCAATGGGGTCGCCGTGGCACCAACGGGTCCCTCAGCGGCTACTTTTTACGCATGCCCCCTCACGAGGACTACAACCCGCCGGAACACCTTCCGGTCTCAGGACACCCTGGGGGTAAGAGCCTATGCTTCGCCACACTGTCACACAGTGAGAACCCCCCATAGGTCGACATCCAATGCCTAGTAGTGGCCTCTAGGGCATACATATAACTAACAGGTATAGGTCCTCCCTCAATCATTGCAATCACGTGCCTGTAATCCAATAATTGATTTAGAGCGCACTATATCCAACAATCTCCCACTTGCACTTAAGGCTTATTATTGCGATGTCGTGTACTCACAGCTCGTGTGATACCGAGCATCCAACTCCTCTACTAATCAGTTTCACAAAGCTCGTTTGCAAAACTATTGTATTTGAGAAATAGCCTCAGTGAGTGGATCCGCCTTGAAGTTTCTTTCTATGTTTCTCTTAATCTCAAGTTCGCGGAGAAAACCATATCCCGAATCGAGTAATACCTGTCTTAGAATATGTCTGGATATCTGATGGGACCTAGTTCATAAATGAACTCCAAATCCAAACTTCTTAGATTGTATCGATCACTGAAACTAATCAGTGTTGCGTACTATACCTCCCACAGTATCCTCTTGGACCATCTGTCCACAATACTGTCCCCCGTCTGAGGAAAAACTATAACTCTGACAATCACTCTGTTATCCATGTCACCTTTGAAGCCTGGAATAATAACTGTCTCCCGAAGGAGGCTGCCGTCATCAAATCCGTAGAACATGTACTTATGTTCTATAACTGCTTCCTAATGTTTCTCCACGATTGGATTAATATAAACTTATCGCATCTAATGCAATAACAACATTTGGTGTGGTACTTGACATCTCACGATTGTCTCAATTGCCTAAGCAAGTGATCTGCCAATCATGCACATCCCTCTCCCCTTTAGTCTGTAAGACACCTTTAGAGAGGGTGACTCCATTACCTGCAGGTACACCACCATGCCAGGAGTCATCTATTCTAAAATACTATTAGAATATTGTCAAAGTACCCACATTGGGAAACTACCCAAATCTAGATCTAAAACCATTAGATCTAGTAACCAGAATGTTAGATATTATATCCATATCCTTTGTGGAGAAACAACTGTGTGATGACCAAAGTACAACCTGATCGTAGTATAGGAATTTTACTTCCTACTCTGTGTATGTCATCCAAATACCAGGACATTACACCCTACTTCCTTCTTAACAGATCCATCCCCTATTCTGATGAAGTCAAACCCATGACTGTCATATCAAAAATCAGATGATCTATCTCCACTACTTCTGCTTAAGTCTATAAATAGACACTAGCTACTTGCCCACTATGCTTCCGCTGCTCCCACTGATTACAACAACCCTCCGGAAGAATAATATATACGTACATTTCAAAAACTAGTTTAGAACGACGCTATACATATCCTCCTGCCGGGTCTCAAAGTCTGGAACAACAGTAGTATCAAGTCTGGGTAAACAAGAACCTCCCTGTCACCGTCCTTGAGGCTACTGGAGTACCTCTCGGGTGTCTGAGGTTACCCACCATATCTGCGGAGTGGCTATTGGAATGTCAAACCTGATTGAATATATAGGTCCTATTAAACTTTCCGTAATCATTTGCGGTTCTGGAATCACTTCCAATTCTACCATGCTCCCACTACCGTTTTCTGAAAAAATCCATTTTAATAAAACTGTGGCGATTCAAGAACAATATCACTATTGATCTTCCGGATGGTAGAAAATCAACCCTCGTCGAAGCTAGGGTCAACCCACAAACTGCCATTACAGAAACGAGCCTTGAGTCATCCAGTGTCTGGTTTTAAGCATAAGCTGGACAACTCCCTTTACCTTAACATCGTTAAGATATGAATCGTTCTATATCCAATATAGAAACTTTGGCACTTATTTAATTGGAACCGGATTCAAATTATGCAGCTGTCTCCAGTGCATAATAACTTAATAGAGAGAGGCTGATCAGTATTACTCAACTTAGGAATCCATCCATTTATGAGTAACCTGAAAGAGAAACAAGTTTCTCAAAAACCATTACTATCAATTGAATACCATTCACAAGAATCTACATCTTCGATTTCTTTGAAGAATCCCGATACTTGTGACACTTGGTTCTCTACTTTATTCCTATACCCACAACTTCTCAAAACTTAGACATTGTATTTCTACGAAACACTTGTCTAAAAACTAGAGAAGTTACAAGTAAACAGAATATAGTACGAGGACCAACCCCCTTTGTCCTGATGGACACTGGACAACATACAATACTCTGTATAAGTCCACTGAGTTGAAAAACTCAAGACCTGTGCATTGTAGGTAGAAAAATGTACCCAGGCGATTTCCTCAAATATCACCAATTACAACGAATTCCGATATAATGAGGATGATCACCTAATTCCCAATAACTTACTCCCACTCATTATCTGTAAAACTACACAGATGTGAGAATGAAATTAGGTAAATACATACCCTGGAGTGAGTATCCAATCGGGAAATCAGTTTTCTATTAACATTGCACAGTGAATATGAAATATAAATATGTTTCGTAGGGGTATTCTGGTATTCTTTAGTAATGCCTCTTCCATAATCCATATCATGACTTTAACCGTATTTTTCCTTGCCATCTTTCCAATTCCCTTTAATTTGTCTTTAGTCGTTACCTTCTGTACACCATCATTAGGCTAAATGGTTTTCTTCCTTCCCTACCGTTCGACACCAGCCTATGGTTTGGAAGAAGACTATCCAGTAAGCATAATAGGTGTACTCTCATAATCCTAGGAGAACTCAAAACTTGAGAGAAGGTGATGATAAAGGACAACTGAATAAACCTTATTCCTTTTTCTCCTGAACCAGAATCCATCCTCGAAAAAATGTCCTTCGAGTTCGTATATAACCATACGATGGATTTATCCAATGGAATTGGACGTTCGTAGTGATACGGGTTGTTCTGGAGAAATTAAAGGTGAGGTAGGAGTGGCGATGAAATACGTGGTTTGGTCGTGAATGTCAATAGTCGCAATTTACTTCACGCTCTTTCTAATTCCTTTATTTGTCTTTACATATTACCTTTTGCACACCCTACTTAGGCTAATTGGTTTTCTTCATTCCCTACTATTTGGCACCAGCCTATGGTTTGGAAGAAGACTATTAAATTAGCGTAATAGGTGTACTCTCCTAAACCAAGGAGCCCTCGCCACTTGAGAGAAGGTGATAATAAAAGACAACTGAATAAACCAATTCTATTTCTCCTGAACCTGGATCCATCCTCGAAGAATTCCCTTCGAGTTCGTATATAACCATACGATGGATCTATCCAATGGAAGTGGATGTCCGTAGTAATACGGGTTGTTCTGAGAAATACAAAGGGTAAAAGAAGGAGTGACAATGACTTATGCAACTATAGACAATCCAAAAGCCAGTATGTTAAGAAGGTTCGGTCAACTTGGTCACTGAGTCATAGTCTAGGGTCGGTCAAAGGTCGCTGCCAAAGAGAGAGAGAAAAGAAACACTCTGCGTGCACTCTAGCCTAAATCAGAATGGTTATCACTTTATCCAATAAGTAAATCTCCCACTGTAATCTCAAATTCTTCTCCAAACCTAAAAGAAGAATTAATCGGGGTCACCCGAAGAGTAAACCAACTCATCAGTGAGAATCGGGATCCAACTATCATCGTATGATAACTTGATGGAAGCCACTCAAGTTAACACACTCCAGAAGGTATGCACAAGTCTGGAAAGTTTCTTGTATGTTTGAAACTCCCGATGTAATTTTTATCCCATGCTCTTATGACCTTGACGTAGGCCAACAAATCATAAGCAACATGTCAAGTTCTACCCGTCGTTGTCCTGATCAACTTAAGTCATCGTACATGCCCTTGACGTAGGCCAACAAGGTGTACGTCTGACATAAATTAATGCATCTATCTATGCAACAAATGAATACCCAGCAGCTACCAAACACTATATCTTGACGTAGGCCAACAAACATAGCTTGAATACTACTGACCATCCACAAGAAACGACGGAGGATTACGACTGTTTTTTTTTGGCGAAAAACCTTTAACGTAATGAACTTGATCTCGTTGAAGAAACCTGATAGCTTTATAAAAATATATAGTAGCGAAAACCTTTTGTTAAAGAAGTCACTCCCGGTGAAGGGATCTCGGCTCTTTCCTCATGGAATGAGGTGCAGGATATTCCAACTGAATACCGCTATGCAAAACAAAAGGAAACGTCTTTGTAATAATTTTAAAATTTGTTCCAACAACATCAAATATAGGTTTGTTTTATCTTTCATTGATAAGAATCAATGCAGTCCCATCAATCAATCACACCAGAAAAGAACGAAAATAAAATGTACGTATATGCCATCCGCATTCGTCACTGGGTCCCGTCATCACTCGTTAGGTTACTTAACTAACGACAGAGCGGGGACTGGACTAGCGCGGGTGTAAAACATATACAACATCTAATAGTATATTTACTAATATACAGTAATCGCTCCAGGCGTGATAATATGCAACTTTACAAATAAGTAATAAGCATCACAGAATAATACAGATAATCTGGGATCCCCGAGTTTCACAGAGCCGCTGCTGAAACCCGACGTTCCCCTGGTCGTGTGGATAGCCTGTGCAATGAAACCTAGACCCCTACGGGTGCGGCAAGTTACCTGCCAAAACCTGAAGCGAGGTAGTCCCCACAACATAGTGAATGGAATACCCGGCACTTCACGGAATCTGGTAAATTGAGCACCCCTCCTTGGGTCAACCTATACCCCCCTACGAGTGCGGCGAATAGTCTGCCAATTTTAGAGTGAGGTCCCTTTGCCTCTCAAAACCATGAGATACGGACCCGTTGCCCTCCAGAACCCGGCTATTCGTGCACCCCACCGCGGGGTAAATCTAGTACAGAAATAAAAATAGTACAATAGGAACATCGACCGCAACCTGGTCGTGCCCCAAAAGAATATTATACAAACAGGCAGTGACGGCAGTCCACATGTTGGACGCTCGCCCCGCAATATCAAATGTATAAATAAATTCAAACAGCTCTATCATTGCACCCTGCTATCCACCACAACGAATCCGCAACATTACAGCACAATATAGAACATCAACGCGAATGTCACGTTCGCAAACCCGTCTGAAAGAACTATAGCAATCAGACATAGTTTACCGATCAAATGACATTCCCGGTCGGAGATATAATGAAAGTACTGAAAACTAACAAGTTTAAAATTTCGATCGACAAAATTTCCCGAAGTGGGCCCTACGTACAACTGCTGTACAGTAACAAAATCTGGGCCAAAACAAACAGTACCAGAAACCACATTTCCCTGTGAAGAATCCCCTGGAAAAATTTGGTGCACCAATCCCACTAAACCGCCGTAGAAGCGCGGTCAAACCCAAGGTTTGACCGCGGTTCCGCGGTGATTTAATGGGATCACGTGCCCAAATTTTTACGGGCGGCTTAAAAATGCCTGCTTGTGTTTCTGAGACATGAAAAATAATTTTTGGAACAGTTTAAAAATTAACAGAAACAGTTAGTAAAGAAAAATGTAGTTTCGGAAATTCCGTTCGATCGATCTTTTAAACGCGTTAGCACAAGTTAGTATAGCTTAATGGTGAGGCTCAGATACCACTGTAAGTCAGGCAGCCACCCCATCCAATGGGGTCACCGTGGCACCAACGGGTCCCTCAGCAGCTACTTTTTACGCATGCCCCCTCGCGAGGACTACAACCCGCCGGAACACCTTCCGGTCTCGGGACACCCTGGGGGTAAGAGCCTATGCTTCACCACACTGTCACACAGTGAGAACCCCCCATAGGTCGACATCTAATGCCTAGTAGCTCTGATACCACTGTAAGTCCGCGGCAGCGCCCCGGACGTCTAACAGACGCCGATATGCGGAACAAAACTTTTACGACTGGCACTATCGCGTACTATATCCCGGATCGTCCATTAAAGCTAAACTAACAAATTGTAAAGATGGTAGAATTGTTATACCGAATGATCCGAGTCCTTCGGTCTTCAACCATCATCCCACGCTATGTTGCGACTGATCCGAACTTGCTCGATCTCCGGTCTCATCATCCAGGTGGTACCACATCGACAGATCTTTAAACGGGCTCCCGCCTCTGAACCGAGGCAACTCGATCGTCAAGTTTGCTAAAAGAGACTACCAAGATGAAGTAGAGAATGAGTAGAATACTTTGTCTCCTTACGTCCAAGGCTATGGACGAACGGTTAAAAGAAGTTGCCATTTGGAATCGGGTGAATGGAAATTGATCTATGTGAAATTTCCATACACTAAATTTCTTGTATCTTTTCTCAAAAATGAAAACCACTACCTTCCCACAAAGGGGCCGGCCATTATATGAAGTGGGGAGGAGGGTGAGTGTAGGAGCTTCTAAGAGGGTGACCATAACAAATGATAGTTATCATAACAATAATGAAAGAATGACTCACATTAAGCATTAAAAGCAAACCAATCAAATTATACCTAATCACCATCCTCATTAATGAACCATTAATGACTCAAGTGCGTCACTAGCCTTGTCACCCTCTCTAGAATCTTCTAGAACACTGACTCACCACAATGAGAAAAGATAAATTCGTATTTAACCGAATGTCAAATACGGCTGATAGAAAACTGGAAACTGGCAAATTCCAAAAATCATCCCGAAACGAATTTCAGGATAACCCCGTATCGGTATAAACATACCCGTATTTGTATTATGACCGAATACAAATGCAACTGAGACAAAGATATTATATCTACACTGTATAATACTGGGTTCCGGCTTAAACCAAAGCCTACCAGTATTATCTTCCCGAAAACTGACACGTGCGAAAATGCACGTGCATTTTCTGAACCTTGCCATAATCCCATACGGCCTCTACAACGTTTCGCCCGAACTTAGGAAAGTGTCGGTGGGGGACTCCAATGACTCATCAACACACTGGCATTGGGTATAACCCCTAGCACGTCAGAGGTACAAGCTGTACGTAACGTTTTGCCTATGTATTGATTGGAAGGGAAGCTGACGAGCGAACTCATCTATAAACCCTACTGAGCCTGACAGTGACAATATCTGTACAGTCCGGAACATTCGTCTATGAGTATCGCATATTAGTCCTAGGGGGCCGGTAAACGTCAGACCCCCAATAGCTGCATAAGTCGTGTCAGAGAGCAGCCCAGAACACCTTGAGTACTACTGGTATACCTACCAGTATATCTCGATTACCCTGGCCAGGGATTTCGTGTAATGGCTCTCCTAAACACAGCGCAATCTCACCCCCAATACCTGAAGAGACGAATCCCCGAAAATCCGCTCACTTACCTCCAATGTGGCTCGGGACTGTACCCAACTAAAAGCTGTTTGCACAACTCCTTTGAGCGTGGTAGGGTAGTAATCTAAGCACAGTAGGAACTCACACGAGACAAATGACGACTTCAGGTCGATGAACTAACCTGTACACATGTCACCAGGGAACTGCTATCTGACGATATGTATAATACCAACTAGCATGTTCCCGGCGAGTCCTGTCCGGTGTACTCATAACCCAATGAGCACCTGTATACATCTTAGGTGATCTAACTGACACCAGTGGTTTGTGAAACCGGCCACCGCCCCTTGTTGGGGTCTCGACTGTATACACTAGTCTACTCTGGAGTATCGATGCCCTGTCTCGAAACTCCCACGACTAAGGACATTTTAAGGATGTGCTTATAGACCCCAGCTCCCACATATATGATCGCCATCATACTGCTGGTAGTCAAACAAGAATCCTATGGGCTCTATCATGATGATAAAGACAAACCAGATAGCATACTATCATCTTGGGTAAGACTGTTTTATCGGTATAGGTCCTCCCTCAATCATTGCAATCACGTGCCTGTGATCCAATAATTGACTTAGAGGGCACTATATCCAACAGAATCTCACATAGGTCAAAACCTATGGTCCGCTCATGCAAAAGAACCAAATAACCATCGACATCGGTGTACAAACGCCGATTGATCGAGAAAAACCCAAACGTACAATTCGTGGTTTCACAACACACTAAACATATATATGAAATAGGGTTTTAAATCATCAAACTTCAAATTCGCTTTAAAAGCTATTTTTCTGAAAACCTAGTAAGCAAAATTAACTGTTTTAATACAAAATCTTGAAGTTTTAGCAAAACTAGTGGTCACAATACTAGCTAATTATCTTAATTAGACCACATAAACATTAACTACATTTTTAATCTTACAATTTGATTTAATTTTAAAACCTAGTTTGCAATATAGCTTAATTATTACAATTTTAAATTAACAATTTGCGAACTAGCAACTAGATTAGTTTTTTCATTTCATAAGGTGATAAATTACACTTTGCAACCATAATTATATAATAAAAACCCTAATTTTCATTCAAACCCCTCTCTTGAATTCTCATGTTTGAAATTGGAACCATAATTAAACACCAATTATGCTAGATTCAAGTAATTAAACAACAAATTAAGCTAAAGGGTTAGAATTTATACCCAACAAATTGAAGATCCTACAAGCAAACTTAGCCCTCCAAATTAGCTTCTTTTCACCAAGAACCATACTAGATAGGCTAAGGAAAAATGGGTAGGGCTTGGATTTTGATTTTGTGAGGTTTTTGTGTTGATTTTTGGGCATTTTGTGGAATTTTTTGTGGTGAAAGAGGGGAGAACAAGGAGAGGGGCTGCTGCAGATTTTAGGGAAGGGGGGCTGGCCATTTGGTGAGGGGGAGATATAGAGAGTGGTAGTTTGTGTTGGAACAAAAAAAACACAAGTCAACAAAGCCCATACCTCTTTCTTTTCTTTTCTTTTTCTATTAATTTGTGCAAATGGGAATAAGATAGAGGGCTTGTCAAAAGAGTGGGGGCTGCCACAAATTGGCTCGGCCTTGAGGAGAGGAGAGAGAGGGTAAGGTGTGGGTGTGTGGGTTAGTGTAGGAACTTCTCCAATTTTCACATTCATTAAGTCTTTTATTAATTATTTAGTTTTCTTTTATTTTCTAATAACTCATTCCTTAATTTCTAGAACCCTCATGACAACTCCAATTCATTTCAAAGCAACATGTTACATTTTGTTTTAGTGTGTCATGGTGCACAATTTTGTAATTAACCCATTTCAAATTTGTAATTATTACTAATTAAATGTATTAGTGAAGGCTTAAAATAATATTAAAAATAATAAATTTCGGAAAATATTATAGTGAACTAGAAATTTGCAAGTGACCCATTAAATATCAAATACTAGCAATTACATAGCTAGAATACGTATATTTAAGTTTAGGTTGAAAATTAATTGTATTTGGGTTTTTACGGAAAACACCAGTTATTTTACCAATTATCCGAAATTTCACCTAAATGATTTTCAAAACGTTACAGGAGAGTAGATACAGAGGACAACACGAAAGATCCATTCACCAAGGCCATCCCTCAAGTTCAGTTCGAAAGACTATTTGAGATGTTGGGTATGCGGTACGCCAGCAACTGGCTCTAGTGCAGATGTTGGGTACTCAATACGCCAATAACAGGCCTTAGTGCAAGTGGGATATTGTTGGATATATATGCCCTAAAGGCCTTCATTGTATAGGATGCTGAGAATATGTATGTACAGGACAATCTTACTCAATATGATAATATGCTATTTGGTTTGCCTTTATCTTAACATGAGATATATTTTACTTGTTATTTCATATCGCTTATACATGTTGATAAAGTGTTTAGGATCGTTACTTGACTACCAGCGTTATGATGGCAGTCATACTTGTGGGAGCTGGGTAGTTGATAAGCACATCCTTAAATGTTCCTAGTCGTGTATCGAGACTGGGCATCGATACTCCAGATTAGACTAGCGTATACATTTCTAGACCCTGACGAGGGGTGATGGTTGGTCCCGCAGCCATCGGGTTGGGTTATGCAAGCGTCCCGACCATCAAACCGTAGCCATTGCGGAACAAAAATTTTCAAAAATCGGCGCTAGAACAACCGTATAACCCGGATCGACCCATAAGCCCTAGATAACTAAAACATGCATAGGAGCTAAACTAAGGGGTTAAAGTGATTATACCGAATTGATCCGTGTCCTATGGTCTTCAACCACCTTCCCAAGCTCCTAAAAGCCTCCTTGATCAAGCTTGATCTCCGGTCTCCCTTCATCGAATATGATCTACCCGAGAGTCTATGAATCGAGCTCCAACCTCATATTCGAGGTAACTAGGGTACCTAGATCCCTACACTAGATACCGTAGAAGAAGTAGAGAGTGATGACGGATTAATTTGTCGCAAGACACCTAAGGTTTCTCAACACATGAGAGGGTTTGGGTGGAGGTAGAAGAAGATGCCATGAGGATGAGAGTGAGGCAACTCAAGAAAGAAAAAAATGCCTAAGTCTTTTTCTTTGTTGTGAGATTTTCTTTTTGTGTTAATTCCTTTCAATAATTGAAGCCATCCACATAAATATCCCATGGCTCTAAAATATCTAGAGTCAACCATAAAAATCTCAAGTCAACAAAGTCTCACAACAAATAAAAACTTAATCATGCTTAGAAAAGTAACCATGGGTCACTAATAAGCTATGCCACCAAAAATGCAATAAACACCTCACCCTACACCTCAATAACCTTTTAATCCAAAAAGGTCTAAACCATAATGAGGTGTAATCTTCTAAAAGTAATCTTGTAAGAAATTAAAAGAATACCTCTCATCCGTATATACATACCCACATCCGTATTCCGAAGAATACACCAATCCTCTTTCAATGTGAGAAAGCTCTAGCGAAATCTTTCTTGTGTTAGCAGGGAATTCTTCCTCTAAATTAAATGACGCTAATAAGGCATCCCAGGTGGTTGGAACTAAGAAAGAGCCTTGTTATGTAGGAGCCATCTCTTCTGGGTTGGAGAAGGCAGATCCTGAACTTCATTAAGAAGAATGGTTGGTCCACCACACCGCCGGGCTGGGCCATCACAAAAGACTCAATCGAATTGGGAAACTTTCACTTCCAGATTAGCGTACTCGGAAAGGAAATGCTCTTTGCCAGAAGCTTATGTGGTTCCAACTCATGCGATGATAGTTAAGACAGCTAGTACAGATAGTTTTACCATACAATGAGACGAAAATAATCCAACAATATAATACTAGGATCTGGCTTAAACCATAGCCTACTAGTATTATCCGTCCGAACATCATCCGTGCACAAGTACACGCATGTGATCGAACCCAGCCGTAAAACCATACGGCCTCTACATCGTTTCGCTCGAAGCAGGGAAACCCTCTGTGTGGGACTCTAAAGACTCCTCAATACGCTGGTAGTGGGTTTAACCACAAGCACGTCAGCGACACTAGCTGTACGTAATGGCTACCCAGGAATTGAGCGAAAGGGAGGCCGACGAGCAAACTCATCCTGAAACCCCTACTGAGCCTGACAGTCACAATATCTCTACAGTCCGGTCCATTCGTCTATGAGTACCGCATATCGAAGGGTATGGATAAAGTCAGACCCCTAACAACGCGACATTTAGTGTCGGTATGAAGCCCATCACCCACTGAGAAACTATTAATCCGAAACAGTAATTCTCAACTATATTGGCTAAGGATTTCTGGTGATGGCCACCCGTGCACAACGCGACATCAACCCCCAATACCGGGAGAGACGAATCCCTGACGATCCTCTCATTGCCTCCATATGTCTCGGGACTGTACCCAACTAAACATGTTTGCATGACTCCTTTGAGCCGTGGTAGGGTGTAATCAAAGTGTTGGCTATAGTGCCCTCAAGTCAATTATTGGATCGCAGGCACATGAATGCAATGATTGAGGGAGGACCTATACCGGTAGAACAGTCTTACTCGAGATGATAGTATGCTATCTGGCTTTTCTTTATCATCGTGTACATGCTTCAGGTGACATTACAGATCACTATTACATGTTGATAGAGCCCATGGGATTCTTTCTTGATTACCAGCAGTATGATGGAAATCATATACGTGAGAGTTGGGTGGTCTATAAGTACATCCTTAAAGTGTCCCTAGTTATGGGAGTTTCGAGACTGGGCATCGATACTCCGAGAGTAGACTGGTGTATACGGATCGAGACCCCGACGAGGGGCGGTGGCCGATCTCACAAGCCATTGGTGTCAGTTGGTTCACCTACAATGTATACAGGTGCTCATTGGGTTATGAGTACACCAGACGGACCCGCCGGGAACATGCTACTTGGTATTATACCTATTGTCAGATAGCAGTTCCCTGGTGACATGTGTACAGGTTAGTTTATCGACCTGAGATCATCATTTGTCTCGTGTGAGTTCCCACTGTGCTTTGATTACTACCCTACCACGGCTCACAGGAGTCAGGCAAACAGGTTTTAGTTGGGTACATTCCGGAGCCACATGGATGCAGTAAGCGGATCGTCAGGGGATTCGTCTCTCCCGGTATTGGGGGTTGATGTCGCGGTGTGCACGGGTGGCCATCACCAGAAATCTTCGGCCGGGATAGACGAGAATTACTGATCTAGGATTGGTAGTTTCTTAGTTAGTGATAGGTTTCATGCCGACACTAAATGTCGCGTTATTAGGGGTCTGACTTTATCCACCCCCCTAGACTCGATATGCGATACTCATAGACGAACGGACCGGACTGTATGGATATTGTCACTATCAGGCTCAGTAGGGTTTCAGGATGAGTTTGCTCGCCAGCCTCCCTTTCGCTCAATATCTGGATAGCCGTTACGTACAGCTAGTGCCACTGAAGTGCTTATGGTTAAACCCACTGCCAGCGTATTGACGAGTCTTTAGAGTCCCACACAGAGGGTTTCCCTGGTTCGGGCGAATCGTTGAAGAGGCTGTATGGTTTTATGGCAGGGTTCGATCATATTCGTGCACTAGTGCATGGATCATGATCGGACGGATAATTCCAGCGGGCTTTGGTTTAAGCCGGATCCTAGTATTATATTGTTGGAATATTTTCATCTCGTTGTATTCGTATTCATTAAGAATACGGATGCGGGTATGTATATACAGATGAGGGGTATTCTTGTAATTCCGTAACGAATTTACTTTTGAAGTTGCCATTCTCTTTTTTGTTTAAACATTTAGTTTAATGTTTAAAGTGAAATGTGTGAGTCATAGAATTTTGGCAAATATTTGTGGCTGGGAAATTCGTGAGCATTGAGCATGGGCAATTCGTGGGCTATGTGATGAGTCATGGGTGTGCATTAATGGTTTTTGTTTAGTTAAAGATTTTTTGTATGAAATATTTTGTGAGCTAGCGGGCTGTTGATTGTTGTGAGGTTTTCTTATGTCAATTAATCACACACACACCTCACCACTTCTTTATCATCCACAGTGAACGTTTTTTTTAGGTGCAGGGAATTTTTTCTTGTGTTTAAAAAAACAACAGCCACTTCCTTTTGATTTTCAAGACTTGGCCAAAATTCTTAGCTCACATTTTTCTTTTGGCAACTTCATTCACCTCCACCCAATTCCTTGGGTGCATTGAAACAAAATATTCACACACTATCTCTACTTCACCTTGGCTATCTAGGCTAGCAAACTGGATGCCCGAGTTGCTTCGGTTTTGAAGCGGGCGCCCGTATTACTAATCCTCGACGTGGATCATCTTTGACGAGGGAGACCGGAGAACAAACTTGACCGAGAAAGCCGCGAGGAGCTTGGGACAGAGGTTGAAGACCGAAGGACACGGATCGATCGGTATAACTTCTCTAAACTCCTTTTACAGTTTACTAGTATAGGGTTAATGGTTCGATCCGGGAATCGGGTTCCGTTAGCTCCGGGTTTTCAAAAGTTTGTGTTTCGCGTTTAGCCACGGTTTGATGGCCGGGGCGCAACCTTACATAGTATCAGAGCCAACCCATTAACCGCATACTAGTTGGTTTTGACAATGTTAAAGTATCAAAACCAAAACAACCCCAAACAATACCCGATGCATTCCAGTTTCTGTCGAATTTTATATGGTCTTCAAAAATTATTTTAGCAACTGCAGAAGACTACTTAGATGACTACTAGAACATACACCAAATACGAGCCCATTCCATCTTAATTTGGCCCAGCACATTGGGTAAAAATCTGATCTGGCTGGCCCCATTAATGAGTCTGGGTTTTAAATTTGCAGTGTGGTCAAGTCTCTGGAATGTTAGTTTAGTGGTATTGCTAGTTTAGCCCAGTTTGGATATGGTTTTATCTAGTTGTTTGGGGTTATTTCGAACTCGATATTCTCTAACATTGTTTAAAGTTTACAGTACATGCATTTCTATCTGCGACCGTGAATGTCATTAGAGTAGTACAACTTGTCTAATTGCTATAGTTCTTTTAGAAGGGTTTGCGAACGTGACATTCACGTTGATGTTCTGTGTTGTGCTGTGTTGTTGCGAATTCATCGTGATGGATAGCTTGGTTGCAATGATAGTGCAGTTTAATTTTATTTGTACATTTGATATCGCGGGGCGAGCGTCCGACATGTGGACTGCCGTCACAGCTTGTTTGTATATTATTTGTTTGGGACACGACCGGATTGAGGTCGATGTCACCGTTGTACATATTTTTCTTTTCTGTACTAAGATTACCCTGTGGTGGAGTGCATGGATAGCCGGGTTCTGGAGGGCAACGGGTCCGCATCTCATGGCGTTGAGAAGGAGGGGGCCTCATGATTGTAAAAGATTTCCGATTTGTGTATCAAATTAAATGATCCCCGGCAACGGCGCCATTTGATTGTAATAAATTCTTGTTGTGTGTTTAAGAAAATGAATAAAATTCACAATCAAAAAAATTATTTGACCGCAATCAATAACGGTGTCGAATGTAGCGCGTTAGTAAGAGCGGATCGTCCACAGGGAAAGTGTAACCATTCGTCTTTTGAATTAGATGAGTCGAAACTTTAAAGAAAAGAAAACAAAACAATTCATGATTTATATTTGAAGTTCAAGAATTAGAAAATCTAGATCTAATAACAAGAAAAAGATAGAATCAAGAATTGATAGTTTGATGATTTTTCCAACCAAATATCAAGAATCGAAATGAGGCTCGTAGGAATCGATCGGATCTATAGATGTGATGTAATCTTACGATGTCATATTCTTATCCTTCGATGAATTGATACTAGATCGATGATGATCGACGAGAATTAAGGATTTCTAGTGAAACTAGGGTTTCATCATTTATCCCTTGTTCCTTCGTCGATATCATTCATATTCTAGCCTCTAGTAAATTTAAGAAACGATCGTAGATCCCTAATTTCGAGCGATCACAATCAAGAAAGCATTGCAACGAAACTAGGTCATCGATTCTTGAACTTTCTAGGGTTTACAAAACTCGTAGGACTTAAGAATCGTTTTAAGATTTGTTACATCATCATTCTATTAATCGTCTCGACTCCTTTACGAGCGGAGTTTTACTCAAACATCACAACAAGAACTACAATTACAAATTGAGATCGAATCATGATGCAAGAATTTAAAGAAAGCAAGATTAAAGAATTTCACCTTTTATTTATATCAACAATTTCATTACAATCACTCAAGAACTACAAGAGGAAGAACTCGATCGTCGATTTGGCTTCGCTCGTCTCCGTGAGTCGCGGATCGGCTTGGATCACCTGCTCGATTGAAGATCGGCTCGGCTCATAAAAGGTTGAAGGCTTCTCACTTGATTTGGTACTCGGGATTTTGAATTTGGATTGGAATTAGGGTTAGGGTTTCGCACAAGTCTTGCCACTAGACTTGTGGAAGAAGATGAAGAGAGTAGAGGTAAAGAATGAACAACCCCAACCCTTAGATCTAGGTTCCTATTTATAGACATCAAAACCCTAGATCTAGAATTTGAATTTTAAGTTTCCCTCCAAAAGTTTGTTGAGGAGAAGCTTCTAGATGTGATTAGTTAGGAGCTTAATCAAGATTAGCTTAATTAATCATCCTTGCTGATCTGGCAGAAGACTCTGGAGAATTCTGGAATTTGACGTGTCAAAATGAGGTGTACCCACTGAGATAGGAATTATGCCCTGAAAATTAGGTGGTGATGTGGCATAACCGCCGTGGAACCGCGGCGCAAGCCGGCTCCCGCCGCGGTTCCGCGGCTCATTGGAGGAGTTGGGGCTTGAAACTTTTGGGCTTCTCTGGTAATGACATATGGGCCCTTTTGTGATATGTTGAATTGTGTTTTGCCCTCTAGATTGCTACCAGAACTCAAGACTTGGAGTTGGTGTATTTTTTGATCAGCTTCTTTTGGCTTTGATCCTGCAATTTCCTGCATAAATCTCGAAACAAGTGTTGCGCAATACAGGAATGATGCGATGCCATGGTAAACACACAATTTCCCTCATAAATGTCGGTTTTAGAGTATAACACATGTAACCTGATATTTCAGGACTGTTTTGCTAATATGTGCTATATGAATGCCGAACACTTCTAGATGAGTGCAAATGATAGGGAAATTGTCGTGTTAAAAATGCAATATTTTCGACTGATCAAATTCCCCCAAACTTATTTTCGATCGTCTCGAGCGAATTGTTTTATTAAAAAAGAGAAGGAGAAAATAAAGAAAGAGAAAAACTAACTAGCACACTTTCGTAGGCAACACGATTGCACTGAGCACGTGCAACAACCCTTTAAACCTCTAGGTGTCCCTAGTAGAAGGAGTGTTGTCTCCTGAGGGTTTTCAGCGGATTGCACCCACAAAATCCAATAATAAAAGGAAGACCGTGAATATTACATTTAAAGAAAAGATTTGTAAAGAAAGACTTTGAAAATTAGGGTTTCCAACTAAGCTAGCTTTTCGGTTGTCATGAGCCCTATCTTAATGGTCATGAAAAGATGTTAGAAATCACGTCCTCCCTCAATAAAACATCGTCTTATTCTTCATTCCTATCTTTCTTCCAAACATCGATCATATAACCCTGCGTGTGTGTAAAGACATCCCTACACCCGGAGAATTCAATTCAAGCTATCATACTCTTACCCATCAGCCTCAGTACTTTTTAATTAATGAATATTTAGATGAGATTGCTCACAACACTTTCATGCGACCGTTAATACTTCTTGAGGTACTAACCGACCGATTACTCCTGTGCTTGCTTACTTGGTGTATTTTCCTCGTCTTGCACCACACTCAGGCATAGCAGTGACTCCCAGACCAATTGGCCTTAGGGCACTAGATGAAGATGCACCCTCGCTATATATTTTTTATTGCCCTCGGTGATAACAAAACCAGTATCCATTTTTCTCACCACTCTATATTTTCTTCATTTTTTTTTATTTCCTTCATACTTTTGGCTTTAAGACAAGAGCATTTCAAGGTATCCTCTACTATCCCAGGCTTTAAGACGCGTGTAACTGCGATCTAGCAGGGTATCAACGTTCAAAATGTTTGGCTTTCCAGAATAGGAACTATTTTTCAGACTTATTTTTATCCTCAGATTAGTGACTTCCTTAATCTTACTAACCCTTGGGACAACGGCTCATAACTACTTATTACTAGTTCGTATAAGAAAACTTCTAATTTTCTTGGTTTTCTTAAATTTTTCTAATCTCATAGATGTAATTTTTCACTATCTAAACTTTCATTATCTTATTTATGTACAAAAAATATTTTTATATTTTGAAATTTTTGAAATTTTTATAGGTTTTCGAAAATTTTTAAATTTTTATAAATTTTTAAAGAAATGTTTTGTGCTTATGCAAATGATATGCAAATGATGCGAAAATAAGCACAAACCTCCCCCAAACTTGTTTTCAACAGTGTCCTCACTGTTGCCTTCTGCTAAATCTCGAAAAACCTGTAGAGCTTGGAGGAATTTATTAGTGGGGGCAAAATATTTAAGTGAAGACCCTCCCCCAAACTTATTTTTGGCTCATCATTTTGTAAAGATTTTCTTTCCAAGAGCCCGATTATACCCCCCCAAACTTGAGTTATGCAATGTTAAACTTTGAAAATCACATGAGGGGGTCAAAAATTAGTGGTCGATGCCAAGCTTTGCAAAGACCAAACGTTAACACCAACCATTCAAAAATTTTTATCATTGCAGTGCTCTGGTTGGTGGAAGAAGACGCGGGGAAAGGGTAAGGGGTGGAATAGAATGTGTGTGCGTCTCATTTTGGAGATACGATGCAGTGAATGTGATGGATTACTTGCATTCTTTTTACAGTTCAAAGAAGGGGTGGAGGTTTCAATTTCATCAATTGGGAGATGATTCATCTCAACACCCGTGTCATTTAAAAATGCGAGTTCATCAGAAAAGATCTCCTCAAAAGTTCCATCAATACCCGGTGAATAATATCGTCACAAAGTGCGGGGTGATCTTCAGACTCTAAAAGAAGTTCATAATCAGTGTTAGTTGTTAACCCGACATCTCGGTGGAAGAGTCCGTATGTGTATGATACATAATTAGGTCAAAAAATAACGTATGAAAAGAGTCAAAATCGATATCAGGAGGATCATCAAATTCGTTGCTGTCGACATCCATTAAGTCGACAGAACAGACCTGAGCAGTAGGTTCGGAGGGTACACTTCCCAACTTGTAAATATTCAGCTCTATTGACTTATTCCCGAAAGATAGGGTCATAGAGCCATTACGACAGTTGATTATTGCATTGGAAGTGGGCCAAAAAGGGGCGACCTAAAATCACCGGAATTTGATTCCGTGGGTTCGCTACAGGCTGTGTATCAAGTACAATAAAATTCACAGGGAATACAAATTCCCCGATTTTTATTAACACATCCTCCAGTTCACACCCTAGGTTTGGTGATTGATCGGTCAGCCATCTGAAGATTTATGTTCGAAGGCTTTAACACTCCGATACCTAGTTGCTCGTATACCGAGTAAGGAAGCAAGTTAACACTAGCGCCAAGGTCAAGTAAAGAACGGTTGATGTGTTTCTCCCCAATAGAAATGGAAATAGTAGGACAGCCAGGGTCCTTACGTTTCCGTGGTAATTGTTGGGGAAAAGCCGTGTCTACCAGTACTTGACATGAAGATTTTTTTAGGCACTTGAGTCTTCCTCTTCCTAGTGCACAAGTTCTTAAGAGTTTTTGCATAGGACAGAACTTGTTGAATAGCATCTAGGAGAGGGATGTTGATGTTAACTTCCTTAAACATGTCCACAATCTTCTCCATTTTGGGCATCATGTTTCTTGGGCCTCAACCTACTTGAAAATGGAGCTCTATCAATAAGTGTTGGGTCCAATATTTGTGGAGAAGTTTGTGGGGGTAGAAAAGATGAGGTGGGTGGAGGTTCGAGCCTTTGGGAAAACGGAGAATAGGCTCGTGAAGAAGAAGGTAAGTTAGACGAAATAGGGTAAGAAGTAGAAGTGTGAGAGGAAGTGGAAGTGGAAGTGGAAGCCGGGGTGTTAATGATCAATTCATCATTATCAATTTGTTCACACTGAATGATTGTCCAGCACACTTCCAGATCTCAACGTTGTAAAAGCGTCCACATTAGTGCAATGTGAAGGTCCAGGATCAGGTACGGGTTGAGATGGAAGATTCCCTTCTTCTCTAGCACTTATTTCGGCTGTTATTCGTTCAATTTGTGCTTCCATTGATTTGATATTCTCATTTTGAGTAAGAATGATCTTTATCATATTATCGATGAAGATTGAAACTTTGCCGACTCTTGGATGGATTGTTTCATGAAAGTAACCAAGGTTTGCACCAGTGCAGAGATATTATCAGTACCGGCCAATTTTTCATGTATAGTAAAAAGTGTTGGAAGGATTTGAAAATTTTGCGGTTGGAAGGGGTGCTGACTCAATTGAAGTGGTAGTTGCTGTTGTGGTGGAGGGACCCTTTGAAAATTTTTTAGGATTGGAACCGTGTTTTGAGATGTGATTGGTTCCAACGCAACAAGTTCGGGTGATTCCTCCAATCTTGATTATATGAGGAAGAAGAGGATAGTTTCCAGGTCTTTGCTGAAGTGCAGCATTAGTGTGACCTTGAAACGGTACATTCAAAGGACATTCTTCCGTTAAATGTGAAGGGTTTGAACAGCAGCCACACACGGTTTTGGGAAGTGTGGATTTGTTTAGGGAGGCTGAAGATATTTTGTTTTTCTATAGCGTCGAGTTTCCTTTGTATTATGGCCATTTCGGCTTTCATTGTGACGAAAACATCGAGCTGATTGACATCTTCCCTAGACGGTAGTGGTCTAACACTTTCCTATTGTGATGTGTTTTGAGCTAAATCTTCTAGGTATTTCCAAGCTTCACCATCATCTTTAGATAGGAATTGGCAATGACACATGGTTTCAAGCATCTGTCTAGTAGTGAGATCAATACCCTCATAGATAATTCGACACAACTCCCATCTGGAGATTCCGTGATGAGGGCATTGGATAAGAAGATCCTTGAACCGTTCAAAGCATTTCCAAAATGGTTCATTGGGAAGTTGGTAAATTTAGAGATTTCGCTCCGAACACGGGCGGTCTTGTGATTGGGATAAAAATTTCTTAAGGAATGCTGCAACGAATTCGTCCCATGTTGAAATAGAATGTGCGGAGTGTGATGTAAAGCCACTTCTCGCTAAATCGCACAAAGTGAATGAGAGAAGACGTAAAACGCAGAGCATCCAAAGACAGTTGTGAATTTCTCATCAAAGCACATACGTTTTCAAATTTGGAAATAAACACGTATGTGTTTTTCAGAGTCAAGACCGTGAAATTTGGGTAACAGTTTGATGAATTGGGGGTTGATTTCAAAATTTTCCCCGTTGGCAGGTGGTATAGAAAGACAGGTGGGATGGGTAACACGTGTAGTAGATAGCATCTCTCTTGGAGAGAAATGCATGGAAGATTCTGCGCACCTCTGCGGCGGTGGCAGAGTAGTGTTAAAGTTTGATGGATTTGGGTCCATCACGGTTGTGGTGAGTGGTGGGGGAGAAGACGAAGAATTACCGACTCTGGGGTCGATAAAAGAAACGCGGACAAGACGGGAAATGGAATCCCAGTGTCCAGCCTAACATTGTGCTAAATGGTTGTAGCACAAGTGGCAGCGTTGGTATAATTAGAGGAAATGATGAATGCGGTGTTTGTTTTGAAAATGTACGGATTTTTAAAAAACTTGATGCGATCACAACAAATGCAACAAGCAAAACCCTAATTCTATTGGTCACCTAGGTCAGGCTCTAGACCGCTCCTAACTGCCAAAAGACAAGTCGCAGGATAAATCCTCTACTGCCTCCTTGTCTCCCTGTGGCCAGGTAAGTGCCAGGTAAGTGGGAAGGTACTCCACTACGTAAGTAGTGGGCCTAATTAATAACCACTAGCCTTAGACACACTTGCCTTAGACACCACAAGAAAACGCGGATAAGCAATGAATTACCCACAGGGCCTTCTCTTGTCCTAAGTGAGCGCGAAGGTCCTTAGAGTCATCTCTAGATCTTTTTTAATTAATGAGGGTAAATACGGATGCAAGTTTGTGATTTTCGGGGCTTAGGAAGGGTAATGAACTCCCTACCTAATCTGGATTTGGTCTTTGCCCCTTAATGTCCGTATTAATTATGCAAACAACCAAGAAACAAAAACACGCACAATTTTAATTTGCTTTTTGCGGTGCTGCGATTATTTGCAAAAAAAACCTGCACAAAATTTTAATTGGAGTAGATGAGGAAGTAGATAAGAAAGTCAAGAGAGTTACCAAAAATTTTTGAACAGTGATTCCACTGTAGCACCGCGGTTCCACCGTGGGAGTCTCCTAATGCCGCGGTTCCGCGGTGGAAATATCAGATCACTACACGAAATTTTGAGACTCTGTTTCTGATCACCTTCTAAGCTCTCTGGAATGATCAGAAATTTTTTTCCACAGCTCCAATGATTCCAGATTTTCTCGCAACAAATCACAACAACACGTTTAGGGTTTGTGTGAATTTAGATCTAAAAATATAGATGGAATAAACTTTTCAACTCAAATTTCAAAATACGAACAATTAGCGCACTATCCTCGGCAACGACGCCATTTGATTGTAAAAGATTTCCGATTGTATGTATCAAATCAAATGATCCCCGGCAATGGCGCCATTTGATTGTAATAAATTCTTGTTGTGTTTTTAAGAAAATGAATAAAATTCACAATCAAAAAAATTATTTGACCGCAATCAATAACGGTGTCGAATGTAGCGCGTTAGTAAGTACGGATCGTCTACAGGGAAAGTGTAATCGTTCGTCTTTTGAATTAGATGAGTCGAAACTTTAAAGAAAACAAAAACAAAACAATTCATGATTTATATTTGAAGTTCAAGAACTAGAAAATCTAGATCTAATAACAAGAAAAAAGATAGAATCAAGAATTGATAGTTTGATGATTTTTCCAACCAAATATCAAGAATCGAAATGAGGCTCGTAGGAATCGATCGGATCTATAGATGTGATGTAATCTCACGATGTCGTATTCTTATCCTTCGATGAATTGATACTAGATCGATGATGATCGACGAGAATTAGGGATTTCTAGTGAAACTAGGGTTTCATCATTTATCACTTGTTCCTTCGTCGATATCATTCATATTCTAGCCTCTAGTAAATTCAAGAAACGATCGTAGATCCCTAATTTCGAGCGATCACAATCAAGAAAGCATCGCAACGAAACTAGGTCATCGATTCTTGAACTTGCTAGGGTTTACAAAACTCGTAGGACTTAAGAACCGTTTTAAGATTTGTTACATCATCATTCTATTGATCGTCTCGACTCCTTTACGAGCGGAGTTATACTCAAACATCACAACAAGAACTACAATTACAAATTGAGATCGAATCATGATGCAAGAATTTAAAGAAAGCAAGATTAAAGAATTTCACCTTTTATTTATATCAACAATTTCATTACAATCACTCAAGAACTACAAGAGGAAGAACTCGATCGTCGATTTGGCTTCGCTCGTCTCTTTGAGTCGCGGATTCGGCTTGGATCACTTGCTCGATTGAAGATCGGCTCGGCTCATAAAAGGTTGAAGGCTTCTCACTTGATTTGGTACTCGGGATCTTGAATTTGGATTGGAATTAGGGTTAGGGTTTCGCACAAGTCTTGTCACTAGACTTGTGGAAGAAGATGAAGAGAGTAGAGGTAAAGAATGAACAACCCCAACCCTTAGATCTAGGTTCCTATTTATAGATATCAAAATCCTAGATCTAGAATTTGAATTTTAAGTTTCCCTCCAAAAGTTTGTTGAGGAAATTTGAATTTCCCTCCAAAAGTTTGTTGAGGAGAAGCTTCTAGATGTGATTAGTTAGGAGCTTAATCAAGATTAGCTTAATTAATCATCCTTGCTGATCTGGCAGAAGACTCTGGAGAATTCTGGAATTTGACGTGTCGAAATGAGGTGTACCCACTGAGATAGGAATTATGCCCTGAAAATTAGGTGGTGATGTGGCATAACCGCCGCGGAACCGCGGCGCAAGCCGGCTCCCGCCGCGGTTCCGCGGCTCATTGGAGGAGTTGGGGCTTGAAACTTTTGGGCTTCTCTGCTAATGACATATGGGCCCTTTTGTGATATGTTGAATTTTGTTTTGCCCTCTAGATTGCTACCAGAACTCAAGACTTGGAGTTGGTGTATTTTTTGATCAGCTTCTTTTGGCTTTGATCCAGCAATTTCCTGCACAAATCTCGAAACAAGTGTTGCGCAATACAGGAATGATGCGATGCCATGATAAACACACAATTTCCCTCATAAATGTCGGTTTTAGAGTATATACACATGTAATCTGATATTTCAGGACTGTTTTGCTAATATGTGCTATATGAATGCCGAACACTTCTAGATGACTGCAAATGATAGGGAAATTGCCGTGTTAAAATGCAATATTTTCGACTGATCACCTCACTCCAGAATTGGCAGGCTATTCGCCGCACTCGTAGAGGGTACAGGTTGACCCAAGGAAGGGTGCTCAAGTTACCGGATTCTGTGAAGTGTCGGGTGGCCCATTCACTTTGATGAAGAGGGTTGGCTCACTTCTGGTTTTGGCGGGTAATTTGCCGCGCTCGTAGGGGTCTAGGTTTTCATTGCACAGGCTATCCACATGACCAGGGGAACGTCGGGTTTCACTTGCGGCTCAAACGAAACCCGGGGCTCCCAGATTATCTGTATTGTTCTGTGATACTTATTGCTTATCTGTGATGTTGCATTTATCATACCTGGAGCAATTTATTATATATTTCTATATATATACTAGTTGATGTTGTATATGTTTTACACCCGCGCTAGTCTAGTCCCCACTCCGTCGTTAGTTAAGTAACCTAACGGGTGATGACGGGACCCGGTAGCGAATGCGGATGGCATATACGTACATCATATTTACGTTCTTTTGTGGTGTGATTAATTGATGGGACTGCGTTGATTCGGATCAATGCAAGGAAAACAGACCTATTCGATGTTGTTGGAACAATTTTATAAAGTAGTTATATAGGGCGTTTTCTTTTGTTTTGCACAGTTGTATTCGGTTATGAATATCCAGCACCCCATTCGACAAGGCAAGGGCCGAGATACTTTCATCGGGAGTGACCCCTTGGGCAGAAGTTTGCGTCAGGGTAATAACTTCACTATAGTCGATTACTTTTTGCTTTGCATCGAGGTATTCAGTTAGAATATCCTGCACCTCATTTCACAAGGAAAGAGCCGAGATCCCTTCACCGGGAGTGATCTCTTTAGAAAAGGGTTTTCGCCACTATATATTTATAAAAAGCTATCCGGTTCCTTCAACGATATCAAGTTCATTACGTTAAAGGTTTTTCGCCAAAAACCATTCGTAGCCCTCCGTCATTTCAGACGGGTAGCACTTAGTATTCATGTTATGTATGTTGGCCTTCGTCAAGGCATAGTGTATGGTAGCTATTTGTTACTTTTCTGTTGCATAAATAGATGTGTTAGTTTGGGACAGTCGTACTACTATTTTGGCCTTCTTCAAGGGTATGTACGGGTGAGTTCAATTTAACCTGGACAATGACGGGTAGAACTTGACATGTGACTTATGATATGTTGGCCTTCGTCAAGGTCATAAGAGCATGGGGTAAAAATCACATCAGGAGTTTCAAACATACAGGAAACTTGCAAGGCATATCATACCTTCTAGAGTGTGATAACGTGAGTGGATTCCATCAGGTTATCATGCGATGATAGTTGGATCCTGATACCCACTGATGAGTTGGTTTACTCCTCGGGTGATTTTAGATGATCCTGACTAATTCTTCTTTCAGGTTTGGAGTAGAATTTGAGGATACAGTGGGAGACATCCTGATTAGATAAAGTGATTAACCATTCTAATCTAGGTTAGAGTGCACGCTGAGTATTTCTTTTCTCTCTC